>CM060981.1:55751817-57020984 GCA_030765065.1 Deroplatys truncata
ACGGTTCGCTGACGCACATAGGGAGGCTCAGCACGCCCCGCTTGCAGGACAGCTACCCTGCCTCAATGGACCGGCCTGTTATGTTTTTTTGTAGTGATATTTTCATGGCGGGTGAAAGACATTTCTTTTGCAGTGTGCTTTTATGTTGATTAACTGTACAACATTGGGAGGCCTTTGCGCAAAGGTTTAACATGGAGGACATCGTCTCTTTAATTAAAATGTTATGAAAAGACTGGCAGGGGAGATGTTTTCAAAGATTGACGTGAGCAGCAGCACCGTTATTGAATGCCATGCCTGTCTCCTTGGCTACTGCCACATTGTTAGGATCTTCATTACCTCCTGACATTGACGTTCATCTGTTTTTTTTTCATTCATCTACTATTCATTGTTCATTTTCATACTCGCCCAAGATAATCTTTTGTTTAATACGGGTAGCGTTCATTAAACCGAGAGAATATGGTTCAGATCTCTTTACGATTTTATATGACAATAACGTGTTTAACATTTCGGCATTGGTCACAATTTGGGCCAATATACGAAACTGGCTACTTTAAGAAGATACAAAATTAGTCTTTTACGGAGCGGGATGGCTCAGGCGGTTACGTGTGTGGTCCTCGTTCGGGAGGTCCCGGGATCGATCCCCTTCGACTGCCCGCTCTGGCTCATGGGTTTTTCGTGGTTTCCCCGAGTCGACAGACAAATGCTGGGTGGTTCATCTTTTACCACGACTCTCCTTTCTCTCATTTTCTGTAAAAGTTTCTGTTTCAGGGCTTTAGGACCAGGCGAAAGTGTTCGGCGGGTGGCCTGTGTTCTGTAAAGGTTTCTTTCTTGGCGTCGCTGTGCTACCGCACAGTTAGGCCTCTCCTCAGAGTAGGGCTCCACTCCGGGGACCCTGCAGGTTGGTGGTTTTGGACAGGGACCGTGTGGCGTCGGATGCGTCCAATCTGGAAACCATAGGAAACCCATCCCTGCTTGCGCCCGTCGGTATCTGGAGCTGGTCGCCCTTCAAATGTTTAAGAACTGGACGCTATATGCTGACCTTAAAATTCCTAACTGTTTCCTTTCAATCGCAAAAACATTTCGAACATTTAATAACGGATATCTCAGAAACGGCTTAGCCAATAAAAAGTATTGCAAGTAAATTGTGTTTTAAAGAGATCTACATTTTTGTGTGGTATGTTTTCGTCTATCGCTTAACGTTTACCAGTTATACAAGGTTATACAAAATTAATTCCGAATGAAGAGAACTTCCTAGGTTATTCCCAGAAAATTCAAGATATACATTGTATTTGTCATGTAAATGTTCTTCATATATGGTAGTTTAATCAAAATCGTTCGAGCAATTTTTTAAAAAGTCAAAATTATCAAAAATGTTTCACGTAAAGTGTAGTTGGGTGTCGGAATTTTCTTGAAAATCTGGTGTCGCATCTTTAAAATATACTAACTTCAAATACCAGGTTTGGTATTCATACGACTCTTCGTTTTTGATTTATGTTGTTCACAGCTGGACATATCGATAGACCCACACACGTACATGTCTCTAAAATTATTCATTTTTGGATTCAGGGCACCTCAAAGCATGTGTTTCCGATGACATCTCGACATCGAGTTTTTGGGTGGAATGCAATATTTCCCCTTCTTACTATATGCAGTAAAGAAAGTAAAAATATTTGACACACTTGTAACGCTTTTTATATTACTTACCTGTCCCTGAATAAAACGCCATTTTAGAAAATAACCATGTGTATGTATATGTCTGTTTGTGATCACTGTAACTCAAAAACTAGGTGTTTAATGGATACTAAACCTGATATTTTAAGTTCAGTAACTTCAGGATACAACTCAAGGATAATGAAAGAAACCTCCCCACTACATCTGCACCTTACGTGGAAAATGCTTTCGTTTTTTTAATTTTCTCAAAAATGTTCTAACGAATTTAATGAAAATACCATATATTTAAGATACGTTCATGACAAGTGAAATGTAATCTTGAATTTTTTGCGGATTGCCTTTGAATTCCTTCTTATACTGAATGAAAATTTTATAATTGGTAAGTCTTAAGAAATAGACAAAATCTTATTACACAAAAAATGTAGATCGCGTTAAAGGACGCTATTTATATCAAACACATTTTTGTAACGTTAATTATTTCCGAGATATTGTTTAATATGGATTGCATTTTCAAAAAGTTATTTTTATGTTAAAATTCGCTATTCATTTTCTCTCCTGATATATACACAGGCAAGGACATCACTTCATAGCGACTTGATTTTACTTTCTCTATCACGTACATAGGTGAGAAGGTATTGATGCCACTCAAAAATTGGATACCGAGGTTTCACCGGAAACACGTGTTTTAAGGCACCGTGAATAAAAAAATCTGATGTGTTACACTCACATGACTTTCTCTACTCTTGTACAATCTATTTTTACAAACGCCTATTCTCCATATGCTTCATGTTAATCGAGATATCGAGATGTCAATCTTATTGGTAATTTTCTTGTAGATGCAAGGGGAATATGGTAGCTTTTAAGCGATAGTCAAATATTTTAACGCTGGTTGCTATGTGGCGCATTCCATTTTCTTTGCATGTCCAGGACATATAAAAAATGAATAATGACTTTGAGAAAAAGTATAAGTATTGGAAAACTTAAGGATATAACAAGCAATATCTCAAAAACGGTTCACTCAACAAAAGAAATGTATATGACATAAGTTGTGTATTTTAACGCGATCTACATTTTTTGTGTAGTAAAATTTTGTCTATCTCTTATGGTTTACCAGTTATGCAAAAGTCGTTCACAGTGAAGAATACTTTTGGAGACATTCCCAGAAAATTCGAGATATACATTTCATTTCTCATGACATTATCTTAAACATATGATATTTTAATCAAAATCGTTAGAGCCATTTTTGAGAAAATTAAAATTTTCGAAAAATGTTCCATGTAAAGGGTAGTCTGGGGTGGGGGGATTTTCTTGAAAACCTTCTTGTCGCATCTCTGGAAGATACTGAACCTAAATACCAAGTTTAGTGTTTATCCGACTGTTCGTTTTTGAGTTATGCTGTTCACAGACACACAGACACACACACGGACATGTTTCCAAAAATGCTTTTTTTGGATTCAGGAGGTCTCAAAACATGTATTTCCGGTGAAATCTCGGTATCGAATTTTTGGGTAGAATGCAATACTTCCCCTACTTACTATACGTAGTAGAGAAAGTAAAAAAGCCTTTTTAGAAAAACGTCCTTGTGTGCGTGTTTGCGTGTGCGTGTGTCTGTGAACTCCAAAACAAGAAGTCGGATAAATACCACACTCGGTATTTTGATTCAGTACATTCCGAGAATGGACACGAATATTTTAAAGCAAATCCCCAACCCCAACTACCCTTTACATGGAACATTTTTAAAAAAAATTGTTTTTTTTAAAAAATAGCTATAAGATTAATTAAAATATGATACATTAAATATAAATTGTATATCCTAATTTTTCTGGGAATAGTCTCTGAAGTCCTCTTCACTCGGAAGGAATTTTGTATAATCCTGTATAACTGGCGAACGTTAAGCGATAGACGAATTCGTACCATACGAAAACTGTACATTTATTAAAAACATATAAATTACTTCAAATAAGTTTCCCTGTTGTATAAGCCGTTTCTAAGATATCGGGTATTAAATGCTCCAATTGTTCACTACTTGTCATGCTTTCTCCGTATTATTAAAATGTGTTTACAGGCTAAATGTACGAGCCCCTGACTACCATTCATTGCTGTGAAAACCGCACATCAATAGCACTTTCTATTTCCGAGATATTTGCGGTGCAAGGTTTAGGTGATTCACCCTCTATATGTGTGGAATTGTAGTGTGTTAGATTTTGTGTTACTGCAGAATCTGGATATGAAAGAGTGCAATAGCGTACTTACTTTTGGAACGTCTTGTAACAGCAAGAGCGAGTTTGTTGTTGAATACACTCGCAGAACGTGTTTCACGCGATTGACGCTCCTGCTGTGTGTTTATACACACGGGCTCAGCAACCATCACATTAAAACTTTATAGAGCAGGGTAGAGTTGTGTATGTATTGGAGGCGGACCTTGGAAAAACCACACTCTGTACCTAGGTTCGGTACCATATCGGTGTGGTCAGTCACGTTTACAGAATCAAGGTAAATCTTGGAAAGAGACGAGGTCGAGCATTTTCTACTTCGGAATAGTACAATAACATTATTTTATTTGTTTCTTCTATGTTTACGCAGCAATAACTTTATCAAAACCATAACAAAGGTGCACCATGAAGTAAAGTCAGTTTGAGGATGTATTATAGTTCAACTGTTGGGGAGCCGAACACTTGAAGTTCGTTGCAACTGCACGTATAGTACCCACTTTCTGGTAGCCTTCGCACCAAATGTACTTTCCGGTGGCCTTTGCCCCCCACAAAAATGTTTAGATATATTAACTTTGTAATTTGACTGTTTCTTTAAATATTATATATTTATGTTTGCCTCGGCTGCGTCAGTATTTATATATTTTTAGAGACATAAATATCTTAGCAGGGAGCGGTGCGACTGAAGAATGTAGGCTTACACAGATTTTACGTTTTTCTTCACTCCATTTATTAATGCTTGACACGATTTAAATAACACTTCACTGATATAGAGAGCTGTGAGATTCTTTTGTTAATTACTTGCACTTTTTAACACGTAAACTATTTTTTTTCACACAAAATACGTATTAAATTTCTCGAGGACACATCTCGCGTCCGTTTATGAGCACTGTCTACAAACAAACGCGCCCAGTTATGAGCACTGTCTACAAGCAACTGACTTCTAGATTTGTAAATTTTGCTATATTTCAGTTTCTAATTGGCTATTTCTAATCCAATACAATAGTTTTATTTAACTAAAGCTGTTTCTGGTTTTGATTGGCTATTTTATAAACTGTCACAAAAATTACATTATTGTTACTCCAAGAATCACAAGTAGTATTATTAAACTTTCTTACTCATTATTGACTCGAGGTTACCTCATTGTTATCAACTTTTAACCTATTATTCTCACAGGTCCTACATTATTAAATCAGTAATACATTCACATAACATTATTGAACATGTATACAATAATATAAACATATACAATGACTGTAATATACACTTTTTCTATATTGTTACATACACATATTGCTTTATGGCGGGCTGTTATTGAATTTACATATTATATAATTAGACTGAAATTATTTAAGTGTTAAAATACTGCCTCAACCATAATCTTTAGTGATATATTACAGGAAATCATAGAAGCATTTGATAATGTGAACATTATGTGCTAATGTTTCCCATTCAATAACTGAATTTTAAAAGATTTTAAGTCTTTTTATGTACCCCTTTGGGCTGAAAATCATTGGGCTGTCAGTCTGCAATAAAATACCAACACGTATCCCGAATGTCCATATTCAACGAAATGAAATTGTAGACATGAATATGAATCCACCCTAAAGCGCCCTGTTTCAAAATTAGTGGAGATATTTTATATCCTATTTCCATCCGGAAGAGCAGTTTTTTCAATGGTGAAATATTTGGTTTTTTCGTGGTTTTCCCGAGTCGACTGGCCAATGCTGGGTTGTTTTCTTCTCTACCACGATTTACTTTCCACTATTTCACTTTCATTTAGTTTCCTTCTCATCTTTCAGGTATACTTTTAGGTTTCGTGATGAATGGCAATATGGACAGAGTACTTACCGTTGACACCAAAGAGCTGCTTGGTAGATTGGTCATTCATCGCACTCTCTATGCATCTACAGCAGTGGGACGGGTTTTCGAGTCAGGAACTGTTAGGGACTTCGGCGCATCTCTATGGGTTGTCTGCCTGCGGCCTGTGTGGTTCCTTCGCTTCATCCCTTTCTCCTGTAGGGTGGTGGCCGCAATAGATCTATGTAGGTCGCAGCGCGCGAGGTTTCCCCCTTCATTGTATAGCTTATACCTGTGGTGAAATATTTATCAAAATCTTTTGTGTGATTTGTAAAATTACCCCCACCATAAATATTCTCTTTTATAGTATTTTATAGATTATAAGATCTAATTTGAGAGTAATAAAGACATACGCATACATTTCGAATACATCTCCAGTAGTCAATCGAGATACCATTCCTCTCTATCACTTCACTCAGGCATCCAGGAACTGAACCCAACTTATATCCACTAAATGAGGAAGTGGATACATTCCCCTTGAAACAGCTGGTGACCTTGCGTATATTTACACCAAGCCACCATCAATAACGATGCCTATACATTTGTACAGGTATTATGGGAGCTTAGCACTACTAAATTATAAACACTAATAACATGTACAACACATATGTTAAAACAAACTTGATAGCAAGTGCAGTCAGACGAAACGATACAAGACGTAGCCTATCGCTTGTACCTACTATCTTGAGAGCAATTCGGCGCAACCGGAAGTAGAAAGTAAGGGCGTTCTAGCGAAACCGTTACGTCTTGCTTCACTTTCATCTCACTGCCAACACACCATAAGGAAGCTCCATGGGGAACATCACGTGACCACGGCCCAGTATTGTAGAAATATCTTATTAATTTTCCTTTTCCTTGCATTTATATTCCAAAGAGTACTCTTGAAAATAACTCTGATTAAGCTAATTACTTCATAGCAAATAACAACAATGACATCAAGTTGATGATGAAGAAGAAGATTGTTTAGGAGAAATAACAGTCCTGGGTACGAGTATCCGAAACATATGCTCTTGTTACGAGGTCCGCTACATTAAGATATAACATTTTCGTCACACGCAAAGGAATCTTCCCATACATAGAATCGGAACACCCTTCTGAATGTAAGAAACCTAAGTACTTAAATTTTGGTGAATATGGCTATAAGTAGTAGTAGTAGTAGTAGTAGTAGTAGTAGTAGTAGTAGTAGTAGTAGTAGTAGTAGTAGTAGTAGTAGTAGTAGTAGTAGTATTTATTAACCACTTAATATTGCATAAATTGCGTAATACAGTCGCATGGATCAAAAGATCGCACATTTTCTCTAGAAAAACACCTGGTATGACAAACTTGACTTGCAGAATCGACCAGAAAATACCTATTTTATGTTCACAATACTGTAAACATACACAAAAAACAGAATACACTCTGAATCACGCACTCAGACATATAAATGCACTACATATGTTTAAACAAAATTTACACATACACCTTATCTATTAGCACACTTACTTCCGTTAAGTATGTGTCCAAGCTTGGCCAGTTCTGGCTGTTTAGAATCAAGTTACAGCATGCTGTCCTCCGTCTGTTGGAAGCCAAAAATGCTTTCATAATACGTTTTTCCTAGCATCTGCAGGCATGCAGTGAAAATATGCGTCCAGGCTTCCAGTCTCCGCATAATGACCAAAACCTCCAACCAGCAACGTCAACAATCCTACGAGCTTTCACCCTCCTAACCCAAGCCATGGTGTTCCCGTTCTCTGTTTCATATCCAGTTCCTTTCCCCAGGTTTTATTTAATTTTTTAGCTCCAATGCTGACTTCTGTCCACATTCAGATTCCTGCCTGTCTATATCACATAGCGTCTTTTGAACTTTCTCACGCACTGTATGTATTTTCACTACCCTTTGCCAGATTTCGTTTAAGCCTACTTTGATAACCCCTGTTGCAGACCCGCCGCCCATAATTTCGGATGCTCTATGTTATTCATTTGATGATGATAAGATATTGCTCTCAGAATTGCTTGGTCACCTTTAATTATTCACAGCCAGTACCTAACTACATTTATTTTAGCAAATACAGCATCTTCGCAGCATCCTACCTCACGAATAACTCCGTTTATTTACATTATCTATCCTCTCACATCCGCATCCTCACTGCCTGAATGCATCCAGCACATCTTGTGACATTTTTAGATCGTGATCGTGACATCGTTTATTTTATGGGTGGCATTTTGCCACTTTTAAAGACATACCACAATATTAAAACAGGTTTATGCCACGCAATAGTTTGCGATTTTCTGCAACATGTATTTTTCAGGATATAAATTAGTAAGTATCAAATTTTAAGCTTTATCTTTCTAAACATATTCCAAACTTCACTTATTATTTTTTTCCGTTAAACTTTTACTGTTTTGGGCAAAAGTAAAATGTAATTATAATAAATACACATTTTAATGAAAGAAATAACTAAAATACGACAAAGATGTATCTTAATAAGCAACATGATTTAACAAACTTATTAATATTGATTTTTATAAGTTTAAAAAATCTGATGTGTTACATTCACATGACGTTCTCTACTCTTGTACAAACTATTTTTACAAACTCTTATTCTCCATCTATTTCATTTGCAGAAGCGATCTTTTGACATGCAAAGAGAATCAAATTTTACACATAGCGACCAGTTCTAAAAATATTCGACTATCGCTTAAGGCGTACTATGTTCCCCTTGTTTTGTATTTGCAAGGGTAATATAGAGATACAGTAGCCTTTAAGCATAGGCATATCTCTTAATAGCTGGTCGCTATGTGCAGCATCATTTGCATTACCACAGATTAATACTCCTTGCATATCCAAAACAAAAAGTGAATAACGAATTCCCATTTGAGAAAATAAGTATTGGAAAATTTAAGGGAATAACAGCAATATCTGGAAAATGGTTCACTCAACAAAAAAATGTATATGCCATAAATTGTGTATTTTAATGCGATCTACATTTTTTGTGTAGTAAAGTGTTGTCTATCTCTTATGGTTTATCAGTTATGCAAGTCGTTTACAATGAAGAATACTTTTGGAGACATTCCCAGAAAATTCAAGATATACTTTTCATTTGTCATGAAAATATCTTAAACATATGATATTTTAATCAAAATCCTTAGAGCCATTTTTGAAAAATTAAAATTTTCAAAAAATGTTCAATGTAAAGGGTAATCTGGGGTGGGGGGATTTTCTTGAAAACCTTAGTGTCACATCTCTGGAAGATACTGAACCTAAATACCAAGTTTGGTGTTTATCCGACTCTTCTTTTCTGAGTTATGCTGTTCACAGACAGACACACAGACACACACACAGACACACGGACATGTTTCCAAAAATGGATTCAAGTGTTCTCAAAACATATATCTCCGGTGAAATCTCGGTATCGAATTTTTGGGTGGAATACAATACTTCCCCTACTTACTATACGTAGTAGAGAAAGTAAAAAGTGAAAAATATATTTATTGCTATACTTTGAGGAAAGATTAAAGCCATTTCCCACCAATCTGCCAAGTTTATAATCCATTATCTATGAAACTGTTCAAGATATCATATTGAAAATTTTACAAGATGTAGATGAATGCTTTTTAATGTCTCTGATTTACTTTTATTTAATAAATTTGTTAATTAATGAATGACATCATAAATTTTTATTTTTAAAGTTTTTTGATATCATAAAGTTTATTTAGCTAGTTTCAACAGTTTCTAAGAAATCAGGTCATTTATTTCAGAAAGTGTCATTTAGAGAAAAAGGTGTTCAGAGCAAAAACATGTAAGAAACAAACTCGCAATTATTTACAAAGAAAGAAATCGCATTTCTTGAGCACAGAGATCCTGACATGTTTAACAGCCAGCTTGAAGAGCAAAACACCCTAAAGGATGAGTTAAAGTTTGCCATACTGCTCCAAAGTGTGTAGGAGCTATTTGCGAGATTGTGCGGAATACAAACCACAAAATGTCACATACGATACCACTTTGAAACATATTTAAAATATAATTATTGTGTTACAGTGATAAAATATACAGGATGTATCATAATTAATAGCCCAAACTGAAACAGTTGAAAGTATACGATAATATAAGCAAAAACGTTCCAGTATACATGGGTGCGCAAACGAGCCATGTGCGAGATAATTGCAAATGTGTGAGCACAAGGCGCCACTGACTTCATTAAGCAACATCGTCCTATTTAATGCAAATGAATTTGAAAAGTAGACTTCTCGTTTAATAATTGTCATTCTAAGTTGCCTTGAAACTCACAAGTAGGTTAACTTAAAAAGGAATGCAGTTCTACGTTAGTAGTTACATGTTATTAATTCTGTGCACTCTTCCCTGTTAAAGGAGTTGCTCAAAGTGTGGTCCTTGCATTTGGATGCAATGCTACACTCGTTTCTGCAGTGAGCTATGAATTCTTTCAAACACCCCCGGATCATCTCGGAATTCTTGACAAGCACGTACAATTCTCTGCTCAATAGTATCAACGGGAGAACTGTACATTACACTTTTGAGATGACCCTATACAGAAAAATCCAAAATATTGAGACCAAGTGATCATAGAGGCCAAGGAACAGGCTCTCCTCGACCTATCCATTTCCACGTTAGATGCCTTCTTACAGTAGCAATGAAATGTGCCGGTGCTCCATAATGAATTTACTATATACCTAGACGTTGTTCAAGCGGAACATTCTCAAGTATTTCACGTCAGTGGCGGTTATAACCACACATTCACAATAATAAATCTCGCATACGGCTTGTTTGCGGACCCATATTTACTGGAACTTTTTGCATATATTATAGTATACTTTAACCGCTTCGGTTGGTGCTATTAATTGTGATACGTTGAGGCAGTATTTTTTAACACTTAAACGTTATCAGTCTAATTATATAATATAAAATATAATAACATCCCGCCTTAAAGCAATATGTGTATAACATAATACATAAAAAGTGTATGTTACAGTCATTGTATTATGTTTATATTATTATATACATGTATAATAATGTTATGTAAATATATTAAGTAGTTTAACAATGTAGGAACTGTGAGAATAGAAGCCGAAAGTTGCTAACAATGAGGTAATAATGAGGTAACCTTGAGACAACAATAAATTAGAAAGTTTAATAATGCTAGTAATAATTCTTGGAACAATAATGTAATATTTAAAACAGTTTATAAATAGCCAATCAAAAACTAGAAAAGCTGAAAGTTAAATAAAAGTAGGATTAGTCAAGCAGAGACTTGGAAATAGAGAAATGTACGAATTTAAGCGGTAGAAGCCAGAGGCTACTAGACAGCGTTCCCAACCGGAGGCTAGAAGATAGAGTACCTGAGCAGTTTAATATAAAATCTACGTGTTAAAAAGTAATTAACAATAATCTCACAGCTCTACAGTATGATATATCAGTGAAGTGTTATTTAATCGTGTGAAAGATTGATAAAAAAAAGGAGTGAAGTAAAAATAATAATTTGTGTAAGCCTTCATTCTTTAGCCCTACCAGCCCTGCTGAGAGACACATGTTTCTACAAATTACTACTGACGCAGCCGAGGCATACAAAGTTGATTTTTAAAACGTGGGGGCGAAGGCCACCAGAAACTTTTCCCATACGTGGTGCAATAACTACAATACACTTTGTATTGTACGTGGGGCTGCAACTACCTCAAGGTTTGAGGCCAAAGCGTGGTGCAAATAATATAAAAGATATTTCTACTTTAACGTCCTCTATATAAATTAAACTGTAAATTCAGATCATCAAGGAAGACTTAAAAAAACTAAAAGTGCCGTTTTATGAAAATGCTTGCAATTTAGTCCCACCACAGTTTGGTGGCTTAAATTTCTACCAGTATTTTGTATAACATATTGTCCTGATACCCACTATGGTTTTAGATACTTTCAGCTTTATTTCACTCATCCTCGTGGGCATGACTAGGGACACAATTAAAGGAAGAGAAAAACTGAATAAAGGATCTACATTGTACTAGCAATTATCCCAAAACACTCAGGATTTACACTTTATTCAACTAAATGTTATTAACAAAATCAGACACTACAATGCACCATAATTTTATATACTTGAGAATGTAGAAGGAAGAATTAATTCTCCGGCCTGAAGATGTAGCAATTGCATGTTGCACCCTCAGCTCTTGCTATTAATTTTTCTGTCTAAGGGAAGCGTTGTTTGGTACTCAGATCTATCTCCACACTTGCTACCATAACTAGAACCGCGTCACTTATTCAAATAAGCTTATAGATTTTGATTATGTTACTACGATTTCGCGAATACTTCCCCAGCTTCTACGAGGGCCACTATTTATATTTTGAGCCTAATAATTAAAACAAAGTAATTTCGGATTGAAAACTGCTTTATTGTTTTTCAAAATATTCTCCTTTATGATCAATACACTTTTGCATCCGTTTGAACCATTTGTCAAAGCATTTACTCCAGTCGTCTTGAGACATCTCCACACCTCGTTGTCCACGCAATTTATTCTTGATGTTCGGAAACAAAAAGAAGTCATTGGGTGCCAAATCAGGATTGTATGGCGGATGATCCATCAATTCGATTTTTTGAGCCTTCAAATACTCTGCTGTTAGACGAGATGTGTATGCGCTCCCATTGTCTTGATGAAGAACGATCTTACGGTTCTTTTTGGTTTTGCTTACTTCACCGAAGACTTCCGGCAAACAAATCGTTGTGTACCATTCGGCATTGCCCGTTTTACGTTCCTCTAAAGGCACTGTTACTACATGGCCAGTTTTGCTGAAAAAGCAGGCGACCGTTTGATTCGAAGTGCTTCGAGTGCGAACAACTCTTGTTGGATTTGCTTCATCTTGAAACACCCATTCAGTCGGCTGCTGTTTACGTTCTGGCTCATACGCATAGATCCATGATTCGTCACCTGTTATAATCTTATATACGTCTTTTGAGGCACCGCCATTGTATTTCTTGAGCATTTTTTTACACCAATCGACACGAACATCTTTTTGAGATTGCGTCAAATTATGTGGGATCCAACGAGAGTAAACCTTTTTTACGGCTAATAATCATGCAATATTTTATATATGCTGATTAAATTAATGCCTAGGGTTGCCTCAATCTCACAAATTGTCGCACAACGATCTCTTATTATTAGTTTTTGCACAGAA
The DNA here is from genome assembly GCA_030765065.1 of Deroplatys truncata. NCBI lineage: Eukaryota > Metazoa > Arthropoda > Insecta > Mantodea > Mantidae > Deroplatys > Deroplatys truncata. Next base: position 55,764,715 of record CM060981.1, read on the forward strand.
TCAAGGTTTTCTGGCATAACAACTGATTTTGGACGACCTTCACGAACTTCATCATTGAGCGAACGGTGGCCACGATTAAATTCGTTATACCAGCGTTTCACAGTGGCAAAGGATGGAACTTTGTCGCCAAATGTGGAAGTTAGTTGATCGATGCACTTTTGTCTTGATAATCCACGTCGAAAGTCGTAATAAATCATTGCACCAACATTTTCACGAGTTAATTCCATGCTTTTGTTGACACACAATTTTCAAGTTAGTGTAAACAAAACGAATGACACCCTATTGACAAAATGTTTGAAGCAGATTATGGTTAAGAATGTCAAGATTTCCATTGGAAACGTCAGATGGCACCTACAACATTCAGGGTTGCCAAGGCTCAAAATATAAATAGTGCCTCTCGTTAGGCAAAGGTGACATTATTCTTTATTACCTAACTTATTTGAGCAAATTCAGCCTCCTGTATCATTATTATTGCAAGAATGTGGATCACTTAATGTAAAATAGTGTAACTGTCGCAATATATATATATATAAAATATTAATATTTTACAAAGTAAAATTAAATTACATTGAGTTTTATTTATGGACGCTCTTTAACTGCTGTGGTCCTTAGCGTCCCATTCTATATTGGGTTGAAAGACCAGTAATTTTGTTCGGAGGCCTCTTTATCAGGCTTGAGGTTCTTTTACGTGGCGTAAATCTATGACATGAGACCACCGGCTTTACTTCCCTTCCGAAGGAGGCCATGCTAAGGATTTTTACGCCCGAAAAAATCCATGGCCCTCCGCCTGGTAGGGAAACGTGGTAAACACTACACCATGGAGGATGACCAGTTTCAAAACTAATTATCATACATTATAAAAATGCTGCACATCAGCTATTGCTATCAAAGGAAAATCGTGAACAAATTTTGAACTAAATAACTTCAAAATTACAAAAATTGGTTAAGTTTTATACCAGAGTGTCTTAACCCTAAGCAGGTGCACAGTGTATTTTATACACTGTGCAGATAAACGAAAATATGTTGCTCTATTTTTACCAGTTATTGCACTAATTTAGATTACATCAATCGTAGATTACAAGAAGAATTATTCAACTTATGCTTAATAATAATTTCCTAGACGTTTCCTAAATGCCAAATGATTACAGTGGATTGCTTATTTTCAAACTACATAGTCCTCTTCGACCTTTTCTCTCAGATTTCTGCTGTCTGATTTTTGCAAACAAAATTGCTACACCTTATAGTTGTGGAGCTATTGTTTATCCTTCCACAAACTCTACATCTACCTTTATCCTCCTTGACTGCTCTTATCCTCCGTGAATTTTGTAATGACGAAGACACATGCTAGTATCGAATGGTCAACTTAGTATTTTTTCCAGAGTACCAGAGGGGACTTAGCACTGCTCCAGTGAGGATATTTTACTCACAAGGAGGTACCCCTGGAGGTCCCGGTTTTGAATGCCGGTGACCGCCCAGTCTGCTCCATGGGTTATTCCCAGATAGTCAGGTGAAAACTGGAATACCCTGGCCCTCATTTCGTTCCATTTATCATTTCATTTATCCTTCACCCCGTTTGGTCTACTTCAGGGCTGAAAGTATAGGTGATGGAGCTTCAGTGCGGCGCGACAGGGTAAAAGGATGCTCTCTGTAGAAATTTCTCCATCCCTCGGCTAGTTGACGGGGTAAAACGGACCACCCCTTCGGATCGGGGTGTTAGACACTCTTTGTGGGACGGGGGTGCCCGGTCTACCTTTCCGACTGTTCGGGGTATCTCAATATAGAAACTATAGGGGCGTTATAATTGCTGTGCCGTCACTCCTGGTTCCGGTCGCCCGGTGTCTCCTCTTATCTCCTACTCCCTCCCGCGGCGCTCCATTGTGGGGCATAGGTACAATATCCTCACTGGAGCAGTGCCGAGTTCGATCAGGTAAAAAGGCGTGGTATAAATGAAACAAACAAACAAAAAGTAATAAGCTGACAATTTAATTAAAACATGACCGGGCGCTTGGTGTACACGATACCCCATTGCTACAGTTCCACAAGAAACTTCTTGTTGCCCTTGACCTGTTGATGCTACAGTCACTCTAACACAACTAAACTGACGCTAAATAATGACCTTATGACATGGTATTTTTCCAGTAGAGGACAAACAATAAATCTGGTGTATAGAATACACTAGCGTTCCTGTTCTACGTATCAAATGACGACATAAATAAGTCAGGTCACCGTTGACTTCTTTCTCTAGTGTTCAGTTCTACACTTCCTCACTTGGTCCCTTTACCTAGCCACACATAAGACGTTTTCAGCCCTCAAGACTCCACGAACCAGGTGCAATATCACTAGTAGTTTTGACATCCCTGACATTAGAAAAAGTATATAATGCCGTAATAATGAAAACGGCTACTGACCGAGCTCTTACAACATTGTTGCTTGGAATGGGACTTAGTAAACAGAAAGTGCGCCCAGTACGACACCTCGGCGTAATCCTACTCTGTATCTAACTGCTTTGTGACGACGCCCGGGATAATCTTACGTCATAAGCCGCTCGGAACAGCGCTTGCTTAAGCTCACTACTTTAGGAGGGCGAGATAAGCCCCGGATTTATTTCCCAGCTTTTGTTAAGCTTTCCAACTCATAGAAATTCTGTTATTTGTGAGAGTCGGCATCCGTTTCGCTTTTCTAATATCTAACCCCTGGCCGTTTCTAAATACGCGGTGCTCCTAAACCCCGTAAATGGAGGAAAAAATGCTCAAGGTAAACACCCTCTTTATTCTATTACTGACTTTTGCATCAACTTGTTTTACTGGTATTTAAACTGGTTTGGTTTTGTTTCGTTGGCCTTGCCAACCTAAACAATCTGTTGATTCACAGTCTTACAATAACAAAGAAAGCAATAGAGGATAAAGTAGTGGAGGAGATTAAGTGTTTTAATTTGGGGTGTTATGTCTCGTCTGAAAACGATGGAGATGGAATGGAAAATTAAATATTTTCAGAAATACAGGGTGGACCATTTAAGATTGAGACTGTACAATATCTTCAAAAATAAGCGTTGTAGAAAGAAATGCCTTTAGTAAAAGTTGCTTGACATTATGGGAGAAAGTAAATGCCATTAGTCATGTTTTATTTGAAGGACGTTGTGATGGTGATTTTAGGGTCAATTTCATTTTTTAAATGGGAACCTACATTTTTTTGTTTCTTTGTCACTCGTTATAAAAGCCTAAACAACATTTGTATAAAGCACTTTGCAATTGTGCTTACACCAACGTGAATGACAACAAAAATTCTGATTGGCTGTGTACGAAGAGCGCAATAAATGGTTGCACGTTTCGTAAATGGGAACCAATATTTTTTATTTTGCTTCCTTATTCCTCATACAAAATTAGCAGCTTTTTATAAACCACTTTCTAATGAGAAAGTAACATACAAACTGTAGGCTCCCATTTGAAAACGTTAAATTGACCCTTAAATGACAATCATAACATCCTCCAAACAAAACAGGACTAATAAAATTTACTTTCCCCCATATAATCAGGCAAATTTTATTCAAGACATTTCTTTCTACAACGCTAGTTTTGGAGATATTATACAGTCTCAACTTAAATGGTCCACCCTGTATATATGGAGTAATACCAAAAACTCCACCGATTTTGACAATTCCTTCATATACATAGAAAATTGAAACGATAGACCAGAAGAGATTCTGGTATAACATTTTTCAATAGTGTCGCAGTGCCAGGCCTAATGTACGGAAGTGAATTCGGAATAAGAACAAAAAACAAAAAATAAAGAAAAAAAACCTAAAACCAAAATTCAGGCGTCGCAAATGAAGTTTTTATGAAGCACCGCATCCAAGCACCCATTGGATAAAAAGCAAGATAAGGAAAACGAGACAAATACCACAGGTGAAACTCCTACTAGATAAAATGACGTCAAACCACAGAAGCTGGTATCAACATTAGAAACGATCCAGAAAATAGCGTACAGGCAGCACCTAGATCGTCCTCCGTTATCTATGGTTACCATGTAAGCCTCTAGTTCCCAAGATCGCGGGTTCGAACCCTCCAGGTTCGGCGGAGGGCGAATGGACTTTTTTCCGGCATAAAAATCCTTAGCATGGGTTCCTTCAGAAGGAATGAAAAGCCGGCGGTCTAGTGTCGTAGATTTACGGCACGTAAAACAACCTCAAGCCTGATAAAGAGGCCTCTGAGTAAAATTTCTGTCTTTCACGCCCAATATAGAATGGGTCGCTAAGAACCATGACGGCAACTATAAGTTATTCTCCGAGAGGAAAGAGAGATTTGGGAAGGCTGAGGAAAAATGGGCACCGAAACAGGCTAGAGAGCCTAACCCTAAAAGAGGATAACAAGCCTTTATTTACTATTTACCTATAGTAAGTATATTCTATAAAAAAATTAGACATAGAGATTTCACCATAATTGCACGCTTTGAGATCCCCTAAATCCAAAATAGCATTTTTATGAAAAGGTCCATCTATGTGTGTCCTTGTGTTTTGTGTATGTCCAACTGTCTGAAAACTATAACTCAAAAACCAAAAGTCGGTAAATTATAAATCTTTATATTCATAGAATCAAGAAGCCGCAGTTTTCGTCAGTTTAAGCGCACATAAAAGTCTTCTAGGAACCTCCAGGGGAAGGAGTGAAGCGAAGAACGCAGAGGGAGGCAAGCTCGGACACAGGCGGGGCCCCTAACGTCTTCAGATATTACATCCTGATGTTTGCGGTACCTCCCATACAGGCCTACCTTTTCTCACTGCTAGGTCCCTCTGAGTGCCGGTAGCGCACGAATGGCAGGCAGACAATTCCTAAAAGCTAACTAAATCTAGCACCATACGCCTCCCCCCCATCCACTCACCATTCTAAAACAATAAGGAAATGAAATGATAGCAAAATTTGAGCCATTATACAGGTGTCCATAAATTCCCAATACATTTTCATGTTCCTGATCTGCTACAACACTGTATAAGGATATAGTAGGACCTTATAAAGCCTAATGCAGTTCAACATGTCCACCTTCGTTATCAACACACTGTTCCCATCTTCTTATGGTTGTATTCACCATATTAGCAAGCATACCGCCGTTATTCGTTGTTTCAGCTCATACAAATCGGACACCTTGATAGTGTAAACTAGCCGCTTGATGAAACTAAATTAAATCTTTATCAGGCTTGAGGTTCTTTTATGTGCCGTAAATCTACGACACTTAACCACCGTCTTTACTTACGTTCCGAAGCCATGCTAAGGGCTTTTACGCCGAAAAAATCCATTGCCCTTCACCGGGGTGACCGCGTGATTTTCTTGATGAAACCCTATGCAAAAAATCTGATGTGTTGTACTCATATGTCTTTCGCTACTCTCGTACAAACTCTTATTCTCCATTTACTCCATGCTAATCAGGATAAACATTCTTATTGCTATTTTATTGTAGGTGCAATGGGAATATGGTAGGCTTTAAGCGATAGAAAAATCTTTTAAGAGCTGGTTGCTATGTGGAGCATTCCGTTCTATTTGCATGACCAGAACATAAAAAAGAGAATAACGAATTCTCATTTGAGAAAAGCTACAATCTCGGAAATGGTACAACCGCCCAAAAAATGTATATGACATAAATTGTTTTAACGAGCTCTACGTTGTTGGTGTAGTAAAAGTTTGTCTATCTCTTACGGTTTACCAGTTATGCAAAATTCATTAAAAATGAAGACATCTTTTGAGGATATTCCCAGAAAATTCAAGATATACATTTCATTTACCATGAAAGTATCTTAAACATATAATATATTAATCAAAATTGTTAGAGCCGTTTTTGAGAAAATCCAAATTTTCGAAAAATGTTCCATATAAAGGGTAGTTGCGGTGGGGGGGGTTTGAAGAACTTCGTGTTGCATCCTTGGAAGATACTGACTCAAATAGCAAGTTTCGTATTTATCTGACTTTTCGTTTTTGAGTTATGCTGCTCACAGATGAAAGGGGATATATCATACATATTATACACTGTACATATAAAAGGGGAACCATACACATAAGAATTGTAGAGCGATAATTTAATTCACTGAATGTTAAAACATTCAACATATAACTTTGTACAGAGCTATTTGTAAGCAACGGGCGCGCTAGCTAATTGAATGGGAATTCCTGGAACTCATAACGACCGTGCCTGGCACAAAGTGGTACGACGCTACATGATGGCGCTGAAGCGCAAGGTTCTGAAACCTCATATTTTCATACATGCTTGGGTAACGCGGCCTGAGGGCCAATGGGAAGCATCGTTACATTTTCAAACGTAGAGGACGGAGTGGGTAAGCCGCCCTATATAAGACCAGATTTTGCTGAGGAGGCACTCTTACTTATTACCAGTTCAGCGCAACAAGAAGTCACGCCGACGCAAGGTGCTACAGATGCACGTGGGTACATATAAGGGTGGGGATGCGTGTGAAGATAGATAGGCTCCTGATAAATATTCAAGTGGTGGGATAAAGTAAATGGGAAAATCTAGCCGCCCATATTTATTTGAACAAGGAAATAAACATCAGTTATAAAGGGAAAACTTGCAGTGTATTTTTAACTTGCCTCGCCCACTAGAACCTGAGATTAACGAAACTTATCAATTAGGTAGGAATGGAATACTCAACTACCGACTAGCATCACTAGCCGAGGAAGAAGAACACTTCGTACAAGAGCACGCTGCAAGAGTCGACCAACCATTTCCCGTTACACAGACAGGCAGACACTCGCACACGCACACACATATACACACGGACATGTTTCCAAAAATGCTTTATTTGGATTGAGGGCGCCTCAAAACATGTATTTTCGACGAAATCCCGGTGTCTAATTTTTGTGTGGAATGCAATACTTCCCCTTCTTACTATACGTAATAGAGGAAGTAAAAATCAAGGGGAGTGAGGTCGGGTGAACGGGGGCCCATATACGATATGCCGCTCTTCCGATCCACCGTTTAGGTAAGATCTCATTCAGGTAGTCCCGCACTATGTTCGTACAGTGGGGTGGTGCAACATCTTGTTGATAAATTACTGAGGCAAGGATACCATCCTGCCGTAACTGTAGCTCCAGGAGCAACTGCAGCATGTCCAGGTATATTGTCCCAGTAATTGTCTTGTGTTGATAAATAAGGTGGACGTGTGGAACTGCATTAGTCTTTATAAGGTCCTACCCTATCTAAATATAGTGTTTATTGCGTTGTATCAGAACAGGAACATGAGCATGTAACTGTAAGATATCAATTAACTTACTCTTTGAAGGTTTGGACTTAAATGAAAACCAGAAGCAAAGAATAAAATGCGCATAAATAAGTCTCCTAAGACCGTTGGCGGCTTAAAGATCACATCATCTAAAAGAAATGCGGACACCCGTGAAGAACTTAATATAACATACATAACACTGTACTACAGGAATATATAAATACATGCTATGAATATATTCTTAGAACGGAAGAACATCATATCCCTATGAGCAAAATTTCCGATTTTTCACACCCAATATAGAATGGCACGCCTAGAACTTTAATAGTTAAAGAGTTTCCATAAATAAAACTCAATTTAATCTTATTATTGTATCCCTCGCACAGTTTATCAGTACGGACCAATAAGAAGTGGTGATATTAGTCAATCTAAAAATGAACTGTTAAGTTTAAATTTAAAATTTTAAAAACTGTATTAAGACGGAACAGGCTTTTTGGCCTAAACCAAAGGTGGACAGAAGCCAGATTTGCGCCGACAACACAACACAACGCAACCCTCATAAGAAACACGGAAGTAAGGCATTGCTGTGAGGAAGGAGGGGGGTGACGGTTGATAGCAGTTTAATTCACTATTATTTGTGTTTAAGTTGAATTTCTACACATTTTGAAGGATTTTTCACTCTCCGTGTGATGGTTCTTCAAGATGAATTAATATTGGGAAGGTCAAAAGTTTTCCACAACTTTGGTATACTTTCAAAAATTCACCCTCTTGAAAATGTTTTTGGGACCGAGCAATCTCCCAGGTAAGTATTGTAACTAGCATATTTAGTTCTGTGTTTACAACCATCAATTTTCGGGACTTACTGCACAATGTTCTTTGCAGTTAATTCCTGCGCTAGTTTTGCACGTTTAATTCCTAAAACAAATAAAACAGTAATAATAATAATAATAATAATAATAATAATAATAATAATAATAATAATAATAACAATACACTATAACTTCCCCGTGCAGAAAATACCTTAATTGCATCATATGAAGCATGACATCTAACGTAGTTTCTTTGGATGTTGCCTCTAAATACGCCATGTAATGTTTTTGAGCAAATTAAACATTTCACAATCTCTCCTTCTGCACAGCAAAAAACTCATCTTCCCATTCTGCAAGACATTTCCGTTTTCCTAAAAACGATGGGTTAGTAAACAATTCAATCACGATATCCGCCACTGAATTGTTTACTTCCTACCGCCCTCTCGGATCTAGCTGCAACATTGGCCCAGGCTGTGTACGCTTTCAGTAGCGTTACGTTGTGACACAGGCTTTTTCCACCTCTGATCTAAACCGTATTGTTGTTTATGATGTTAATTACCTTCCAGGTTTAGATGTTAATTGTAAGTTTCAAAATCTTTCAAGCGCCGTCTAAGGGACATGCTTTAAAGCTTGGGCTTCTCTCTTTTTACTTTCTCTACTACGTATAGTAAGTAGGGGAAGTATTGTATTCCACCCAAAAATTTGATACTGATATTTCACCGTAAATATATGTTTTGAGATCCCCTGAATCCAAAAAAAGCATTTTTGGAAACATGTGCGTGTGTGTCTGTGTGTGCCTGTGAACAGCGTAACTCAGAAACGAACAGTCGGTTAAACTCCAAACTTGGTATTTAGGTTCAGTACCTTCCAAAGATGCGACACGAAGGTTTTAAAGAAAATCCCCCCACCCCAGATTACGCTTTACATGGAACATTTATCCAAAGTTTAATTTTCTCAAAAATGGCTATAACGATTTTGATCAAAATATCATATGTTTAAGATATTTTCATGACAAATAAAAAGTATATCTTGAATTTTCTGGGAATGTACCCAAAAGTATTCTTCATTGTGAGCGACTTTTGCATAACTGGTAAACCATAAGAGAGAGAGCCAAAGTTTTACTACACAAAAAATGTAGATCGCTTTAAAATACAAATTTATGTCATACATTTTTTTTGTTGAGTGAACAATTTTCGAGATATTGCTTGTTATTCCCTTAAGTTTTTCAATATTTTCTCAAATGGGAATTCGTTATTCATTTTTTTGTCTTGGGTATGCAAAGAGTATTAATCTGTGGCAAAGAGAATGGTGCTGCACCTAGCAACCAGCTATTAAGAGATATGTCTATGCTTAAAGGCTACTGTATTTCTATATTGCCCTTGCAAATACAAAACAAGCGGAACATAGTACGCCTTAAGCGTTAGTCAAATATTTTTAGAACTGGTCGCTATATGTAAAACGTAATTCTCTTTGCATGTAAAAAGATCGTTTCTGCAAATGTTTATCTCGATTAATATGAAATAGATGGAGAATAAGAGTTTGTAAAAATAGTTTGTACAAGAGTGGAGAAAGTCATGTGAGTGTAACACATCAGTTTTGTTTCTTTTTCTTACAATCGTGAATAGACATTTGAATGCTGTTGAAATTAAGTGGAATCTTCTCTAGGACCTACTTATAGTATGCAGAGAACCTTTGCATTTCGCCCATAAATATGATATCGTGATATGTTAGGAAATAGATGTTTTAGAATCCTCTGAAGCAAAAAAGTATTGTTATAAACATCCGTGTATGGGTGTGCGCGCTTGTGTGTATCAGAGTGAATAGCATGACTCAAAAACCATACGTTGGATCAATATCAAACGCCATATTTAAGCTCAGTATCTTTTAAGGGTGCGACACAAGGATTTTAAAGGAAATTCTCCACCCCAAACTACATAATACATGGAGAACTGTTTTTTATTTTTTATTTCCTCAAAATTGGCTATGAATATTTTGATTAAAGTATCATATGCTTAAAATGTTTTCAGGAAAAACAAAACATGTAACTTACATTTTCTGCGAATACCCTGCGAAGGCCTCTTCATTCAGATGGAATTATATAATATTTGTATAATATAGTAAACCATAAGAGATAGACAAAAACTCAGAGCATACAAAAATGCAGATCTTGTAAAACAAACATCTATTTTAAATCAAATTATTTTAAGCCAGAAGCCGTTACGGAGATATTCCTTATTGGTTTGCATTTTCCAATACTTTGTAGACAAGAAATATATTTTTCCCCGATATACACAGTCTTCTAAAATGTAAAGTATGGCCTAGAATCAGTGGGAGAATACCTCACATACAAACAACTGGAAGAACTAGAGCGGGTAAAAGCTAGATAGCTGAAGAGAGTTCTCGGAGTACCATAGAATTCAAGATCAAGGCTAGTGTATGAGCTCACCAGGGAGACATTTTTGATAGAGGATCTAAGATGCGAGATAATTCTCCCGGCGAATGACGCCCACAAACAACTCCTACAAGACCTGCACGAGAAGAAGAACAGCATACCCGAGGACTTCTATGCAACGTGTACAATGCAAGAACGGACCTGGACGGAAGCTAATCATGAAATGCGACACGTGCCTAGCAACCCATGGCTTTCACCACAAGGTGTGCAGCAACAAGAACTACCACGACCCAAATGACCGGTGTGTATGTATTATGTTCGGAACTTTGTGACAGATATCATATTATAAAGTGTAAGAAAAGACAGAAATCCATCGCAGCCTATAGTAAGGACAAGTAATGTACTTACCACCATGCAGGGTGTGTGAGCATTTCATCATCTTATTATTACTATATTATCATTAAAATGTAAAGTATTCTTCCCTGATTTTATACTCACTCAATGTGCTTCTGATCACTGCAAATTTGGTACATACTTCCGACGATTTCATATTTTCATAGCAAAGGATGACGAACGCCTTTGTGGAAATGAATAAACAATAGAACATTTACTGTTTAACTGACCGGCTTTCTTGTATAAAACAATTGCGTAAGATTTAGTAGAAAATGTTACATAGTGGGTAGACAAGGTATTGCATTCCACCAAAACTTTCGTTACCGAGATTACACGGGAAATACTGTTTTGAGGCCACCTTAATAAAAAAAAGATTTTTAGAAAGCCTCCCTGTGTGGGTCTATGTTTATGAGTGTTTAGGTTCAGTACCTTATAAAGATGCGACACGAAAATTTTCAAGAAAATCCCCTCACCCTAGACTACACTTTATGGAATTTTTTTTCTCGAAATTATTGATTCCCTACAAAATGGCTGTAACGATTTTGATAAAATACATATATTAAAGATATTTACAGGATAAATAAAATTTATATCTTGAAATTTCTGGGAATAGCCTTTGAAGTCTTCATTTTAAAAACTTCGTATAATCTTGTATAACTGATAAACGTTAAACGATAGACAAAAACGTAGTACACAAAAAATGTAGATTTCTTTAAGACACAATTTATTTCAAACACGTTTTCTTGTGGCATAAGTCATTTCTGAGATATTGGTTATGAATAGTTCGAAATATTCATTCTTTAAAGTACTTTCAACATTCAGTTGTTTTTCGTGATTGCATGGAAACAGTATGGAATTTTAAGGTCAGCGTATAGCGTCCAGTTCTTAAACATTTGACTATCGTTGTTCTCTTTGTATCTATAAGGAAATGTATTATTTCTGCAAATGTTTATTTGGATTGAAATGATGTAGATAGAAAAATAAGCTTTAGTAAGAATTGTTTGTATACTCACTACTAAACATTAGAGGATGGAGAAACTTATGTGAATGTAACACATCAGGTTTTAAATTATAAAATACAACCCTAATTTGCAATATAGGTTTCATCTGTGGAATAAATAAAAAAAATACTTTATCGTTTTTTTAAGGGTTATCATTCAATTGTTTCTGACTATCAATTTGGTTTCAGTATCTTCCCCCTGTCTACAAAGAAATGTGTAATTAAAGCATTTTGGGAACATTTACTTCGATTATTAGAAAGAAAAATGTGTAATCTTTTGCAAGATTAGTTTGTTGGAGCCATATAAAGATAAACGATAGTGGAAAGAGAAAGTAATGTGTATGTAACTGATCAGATTCTAGAAATTACAAAGTAATGTAAACTGCCCTTCTAACACCAAGAAGAGAGGAAATGGAAGCTCAGAAGGTACTGAATGAAGTACAGTGCAGGTATTTGCAGTCAGGTTGTGCTCGGTTAGCAGTTAATGCCGAGCAGGGGTCGCCGTGAGGTCAGGCAAGTTGCCGTGCGGTGCTGTCGTGCGGGCAGGAGAATGTGCCAGGGGAACTCACCTCTCGCTAATTCCTGTACCATGCCAAAGTTTTCTTGTCCGCAATGGAACTAACAACACTGTTTCTTTTCTCCGAACCGTGCCGTGCTTTAAGATTAACCCTAAAGCCAATCTTCAGTGGCTTTCTATCAGAGCCCACCCCTTTCCCCCTTGGCGGCGGCAGCAATGGTGACCTTTATGCTAACTTTATGAAATGAGGTATCGATCGCCGTGTAGAGGTTACATTCAAATTTCCTTCTTCAATAATTGAGCGGTTTGGTGAAATAAGATGTCAGAAAAGAGTTTAAGGAGAGATTAAACGACCTATTCCTCCAAAAAGATCTGCCTTCATCTCAGAAGCTACTTAAGATATCGGACTGAAATTTTTACAGACTGTAGATATATACTTTCTAAACTAACTCACGTACTTTCTACTCTCTCTTCAACGTATAACAAGTAGGGGAAGTATTGTATTCCACCCAAAAATTCGATAACGAGATTTCACCGGAAATATATGTTTTGAGGTCCCCTGAATCCAAAAAACAGTTTTGAATAAAACACCACAAGTTTAAGACATTTTTATGGCAAATTAATTGTATATCTCGAATTTTCTGGGAATTTTTCCGAAAGTATTCTTCACTGTGAACGACTTTATCATAACTGGTATATGATAAAGAGATAGACAAAATTTTATTACATAAAAAAGTAGATCCCGTTAAAATACACAATTTATGTCATATACATTTTTGTTGTTGAGTGAACCATTTTCGAGATATTGCTTGTTATTCCTTTAAATTTTTCAATACTTATACTTTTTCTCAAATTCGTTATTCATTTTTTGTCCTGGTAATGCAAAGAGAATTGAATACTCCACATAGCAACCAGATCTTAAAATATTTGACTGTCGCTTAAAAACCTACCAATTCTCCTTGCATCTACAAGAAAATTAGCAATAAGATTAACATCTCGATTAACATAAAGCATATGGAGAATAACCGTTTGTAAAAATAGTTTGTACAAGACTACAGAAAGTCATGTGAGTATAACACATCAGATTATTTCCAATAACTTTGTTTATTAAGGAAGATAGGGTTATTTTCCAAATTATACCATATTTTGATTAAAATACTTGAACATTTAAAAAAATAACTAATAATTTTACTAACAGTGAAGTAAATCCACAAGAGCACTTAGAGGTTTTTTTTATCATCCTAAAATTTAATTTACTCATCTTCAATAGTTTCAGTGAAGACGAGTCATTTATACCAGAAAATGTTATTCACAGAAAAAACCGTTCAAAGCAAAAACGGAGAAAAGACACCCGCATACATTTTAGAATAAAGAAACCACATGGCTTGAGAATACAGAAACTTCCATACTTATAGTAATGCCAATTTGTGGATAGAAATGGGATGAACTAAAGTTTACCTCTCTAATGCAAAGTGTATATAAGTGTATTTAAGTACGATTTTTATCTGTAAAGTAATGGGGAATTCAGTAACATTATTAAAATATATTTAAAATACAAGTATTGTGTCTACATTAACAAACTATATCTTAAATTAAAGAGTAAATTTCAATTAACAAGACAAAAACGCAACAATATTCAAATGCGAGGGGCATTTTAAGCATTCTTATCTGTTTCAGAGAAATCGTGAAAATGCCTAAACTACCATGATAAGTAAATACATATGATAGAAAGTATCTCACCAAGCGAGGTGGCGACTCGTATTTGATAGTTCCCGGAGTCGATCCAGGCCACCGCCCACACTGATCCAAGGGTTATTTCCGGGTTTTCCCTGGTCATCAGGCGAATTATGAAGTAGTTTCGCACAGTTCTCGAATTTACTTTCCCTTCATTTCGTTCCATTCATCATTTAATTCATATTTCAACCTGTTAGGTCTATTTCAGGGTTGGAAGTGTCGACGATGGTGTTTCGGTGCGGCGTAGCAGGGAAAAATGATGCTCTTGTGGAACCTTTTCCGTCCCTCGAATTCGGCTGGTTGCTGGAGTAACGGTTCGGAGAGGAGAGTTCGAACCTCTGCGTGGGTCTGACTATCGGGACGGCTTAATATGGAAACTGTAGGGATCCTGACATTACTGTTCCGTACTCTTGGTTCCGGCCGTCTAGTGTCTCCTCTCACCTCTCCCTTCCGGGGGCGCCCTCCCTATGGAGCATGGATACAACATCCGAATTCCCTCCGATCATCAGAAATAAAAAATACATACGCGCTCTTTCAGAAAATGTGCGGTCTTATTGATGCCTTATTCATTATTCAGAATCGAAGATAATCTACAGCTTTAACGCATGATGCTTAAAAACTAACAATTCTTTCTCCTACATTCATTTTTATTCCTATAATCTGATTCAATTCGACTAGGGTTCTAGGAAGCCAGGCAATAAGCTAGGGCGACAACTGCCTCACGATACACACGCACACACACACACTTTCTCTCTTTATAATTTTTTAAAGGATCAAACCTCAAAATTGACTTGTAATATCTCGAACGTGACTATACATGGCTAGTGTGAAAAAAAATGATGGGACTTTCTCTACCCTCTAGCACATATTAGTCAATATACAACTTATTCTTACAAAGTTTATTTCTCTATCTGCTTCATTTTAATCGAGATAAACCTTTCCAAAAATTACTGCATTATAATTTTCGTTATAGATACTAAGGGAATAGCGATAATTAAATGTTTGCGAAGTGGATGCTATATGCTGGCCTTAAAATCCCATGCATTAGCGAGACTCAGTAAGATTCAGGGGCAAAAGCCACCGCTGTACCCAGGAAGGAGGGTGACATCCGATGGCCCTTCCACCCCCGGAAGGATTTTCCAGTAGGCCGTTAACTGAAAATTTAGCCTGTCCCCCATTACACGGTGGAAGGGGATACGCCACTTAGCGTGTCAACTCCCAAATGGGAAGACCACCAAACAACCTCGGCGAGGCCGACAGATCATTAGCGGCCCGTATATGGGCTCTACAGGGCGATACCGTAGGACTTTGATGCATCTCACAACTCCGTCTGGACGTGAGCCGCCCAGACGTACCCAATATCTCATGGTTATCGGGAACCACTGCTCCGCCGAGTCCAACCCAATTCAAACAACACCCTCATGGGTGGTGCTCGGATGTTTGCCCCAGCGTACTTCTAGTAACGCCAGAAGTACCACGCTTGCTCAGGGTCCGCAGCGCCCTCACCATGGCAGCTGAAGGATGCCGGAACCCCCCTTACGGGGAGTAGCAAGAAACAGCTGAAAATCGACGGGACTTAAAAAGAATGCGGAAGTATTGATTAATATGAACCATTAATAACGGATATCTAAAAAGTTTGAAATAAATAGTGTGTTTTAAAGACATTACGTTTTTTGTAGCACGTTTTCGGCTATCTACCAGTTATAGAAGAGTAATCAAAATTGCTTCCGAATGAAGAGGACTTTAGAGGCTATTCCCAGAAAATTCTAGATATACGTTTTATTATTCATGTAAATATATTTATTATAAGTCATCTTAATTAAAATCGTTAGAGAAAAGTGTTTTCTGTAAAGTGTTGCTGGGGTAGGAGGATTTTCTTGAAAATCTTCGGAAGATAATGAACTTAAATACCAAGTTCGGTATTTATGGGACTTTTCGTTTTTAGATATGAAGTTCAAGCACACAAACGCACATAATGTTTTTTGGGGCGTTCAGGGAGCCTCAAAACATCTATTTTCGGTGAAATCTCGACATATACTTTATGGATGGAATACAATACTTCCCCCACTTACTATACATAGAAGAGAAAGTAAAAATCCCCAAAAAGACTAATTTAGAAAATGTAGCTTAAAATAGTAAATTTAACGTGGTAGTGGTACAAGATTATCACCTTCTTTTGTCTGAATTTAACAATGCTGACACAATCTGTTTCTTTTACAAAGCCGGTGACACGCCTTGTAGCTCTGAAAACAGCCCCATCGCCAGCGAAATCAAATCGGTAGAGAAGCAATTGGATTAGCGATAAGAATAGCTGCAGAAGCTGCGACATAAGGTCGATAATGGCGTGCGAAAGGCGTTAAGACTGAGACGACATTTAGAAGGGCAATCTATACCGTTCCCTGCCAGCTCACAACTCAATTACCGCGCACGTAGATGTCGCCTAAGAAAAGTCAGTCCACATAACTTGCTTCAGTCCACATGTTCTCTGTGATGTGGCACCCTGCATTATACAACCTTTGATTGCTATATGGCTTGCCAAAGGCTCAGGAGACCATATGTGTGCTTTCCTAATGCATATCAACAATGACTTTGTGGTCACCCTAGAAACTAAACGCATGATAGAGTAGAATAAAGTGAGGCAGCATTTTTGACACTTAAATGATTTGAATCTAATTATATAACATAAAATATAATAACAGCCCGCCTTAAAGCAATATGTGTATAATAATATATAAAATGTATACTACAGTAATTCTATTGTGTTTATATTATCATGTATGTATGATAATGTTATGTGAATGTATTACGTAATTTTTAACAATGTAGGAGCTGTGAGAACAGAAACAAGCTGTTTTCCGTAGCAAACAGAATTATAAAGTAGAAGCCGAAACTTTCTAACAGTAGGTAACAACGAGGTTACCTTGAGACAACAATAAATTAGAAAGTTCAATAAAGGCTACTGATAAGTCTTGGAACAATAATGTAATATTTAAAACAGTTTATAAATAGGCAATCAAACAGTAGAAAACCGAGCGGGATGGCTCAGGCGGTAAAGTCTGTGGAGGTCCCGGGTTCAAATTCCGTGGGCCGACCAATCTGTCAGGTTTTTTCGTGGTTTTTCTCAGTCACTAAGGTAAATACCGGATTGGATATTTAATACCACGATCCAAAGTTCCATTTTAAGTCTAAAACAATAGTAAAATGAAAAAATAAGTGATAATAGCGAATGCTATGCCATCTATCTACAGACAATGTAAGCAGTTAGACTGGACGGCACCCAAACGCCATCTGCACGGCATAAAGTAGGGGTTACAGGGATGAGACCTAGAAGGCTAACTGTCCATTACATGTTGTTCTAAGAGATATGTCCGTCGCGATATGACCAAGGAGTTAAAGCGCCGTAAAATAAAATAGAATAAAATAAAAAACTAGAAAAGCTTTAAGTTAAATAAAAGTATTCTATTGTAGTAGGCTTAGCCAATCAGAGACTTGAAATAGAGAAATTGTACAAATTCAGGCGGCAGACGCTACAAGACAGCGTACCCGATCGGTATGATACGTATTCAGTGTGACACATAAAACTTCATTGCAGTGAGAAATAATAAAAAAGTTTACCTGTTAAAAGTACACTTAACAATAATCTCACAGTTCTATAGTAGGATATATCAGTGAAGTGTTATTTAATCGTGTGTAGGATTAATAAAACAAAGTACAATACAATTATAATTTATTAAGCCGTCATTCTTTAGCCACACCAGCCCTACTAAGAGATGCGTGTTCTAAAAATCACTACTAACGCAGCCGAGGTATACATAAATAATATTTAAATAAACATTAAAATATAAAGTTGATTTTTAAATTTGGGGGTGAAGGCCACCGGAAAAGTAAACGTGGGGCGAAGGCCACCGGAAAGGTTGTACTGTACGTAGGGCGAACAATCCTAGAAACAATCTCCCGCAAATTTGGCATCCATTAAGTGCTTGGTCTAAAACATACTTCAAATTAGCGCCCAAAGCGTGGTGCTAATAACGTAATGATAATGTGCTTCAAAAAAGTTTTACCGTCATGGAAACGATGTGCATGCATTTACGTTTTCTACACTACTTCTGTTAAGTAAAGAAGGTGTTGCATTCCACCCTAAACTCGTTATCATAATTTCACCAGAAATATGTGTTCTAATATCTCTTGAACTCAACAAGTACTTTTAAAAATTTCTGATGTGTTACACTCACATGACATTCTCTACTCTTGCACAAACTTTCTTACAAACGCTTATTATCCATCGACTTCTTATTAATCGAAATAAACATTTGCAGAAACTATCTTACTGCTAATTTTCTTGTAGGTAGAAGGGGAATATGGTAGGCTTTAATCGATAGTCATATCTTTTAAAAGCTAGTTGCTATGTGGCACATTCCATTCTCTTTGCATGTCCAGGACATAAAAAAAAGAAAAAGCGAATAACGAATTACCATTTGAGAAAATGTCGCGGTAATAGGCTCGTGTTATCTTATTTGCTGGGCGCCTCTTATTGTGTATTATTATTTTAAAATTTGGTTTCTTTGTACTCCGGCTAGCTATTATTACTTAGTTAAGTATCTCTGAGCAGGGTGTGTAAACGGAAAGGAGTTGTTGCTAAAAGATAATACTGATAAAAGAATTTGTTTTCACATTTTTATTGCCATCATACTTAATTAATAATCCACATCTTTAATGTTTATACACACCTGACTGAAACTGTTATATTTCCAAATGTAATTACTGTCGCATTAGTTGCCGCGTACTTCACATTTTGTAACTAACTTTACGACGCGAGAGATTATTCCAAACTGTATGACGTGCACTTCATGAGAGATTCCTCAAGACTGCGCGACGTATATCTCGCGAAAGACTCAGACTGAATGAAACATGTTTATACCTCAAGAATATATACTCCTTCACCTCGAAATGCCTAAACATTATAATAGAGCTGCTATAGGTTACCAAATCGCGCCAACATTAGCGTCTGTTTTGTCAGCCAAACACTACTACTAACATATATGTTCTAGGGAAGATATTCCCTCCATTTCTAAAGAAAGGCACGCTACCCTGACGTCATTTGTTTGTCTCTTCTTAGAGATAAACAACTCACCCCCTCGGATCATTGTTACCCACTTTTATTGTCAATTTCAGTGAGGCCGTGTAAACTTATTTCCTAACAAAGCTTATGGCTAACAAACATCTAAAATCATTGTCATACAATAATATTAATTTATACTACAATAACTCTGGCGTTCACAGTGTTGTGATACAAAATATTGCCACAAAAAGTATTGTAAAATTCAAACAAACAACAAGGAATATCTCGGAAATGCTTCACTCAACAAAAAATGTGTATTACATAAATTATAAGCTTTTAAGAGATGTACATTTTTTGTGTATGCAATTTTGTCTAGCTCTGACGGTTTACCAGTTATGTAAAAGTGATTCAGAATGAAGAGACTTTTTGGGACATTCCCAGAAAATTGACGATATACATTTCGTTTGCTATAAACGTATCTTAAACATACGATACTTTAGTTAAAATCTTTAGTGTATTTTTGGGAAAATAAAAAATTTTGAAAATGTTCAATGAAAAGCGTAGTTATAATCCTCGTGTCACATTTTTGTTAGGTGCTGAGCTTAAATTCCAAGTTTGGTATTCACCCGACTTTTCGTTTTTGAGTTATGCTCTTCACAGACACACACATGGACCTATTTCTAAAAAATGCTTTATTTGGATTCAGGGCACCTCAGAACATGTATTTCCAGTGAAATTCCGGTATCAAATTTTTGGTTGGAATGCTATACTTTCCCTACTTACTACACGTAGTAGAGAAAGTAAGAAGGTCCTTATGCCTGCCCTCGTAGCCGTGGTCGTTGGAGTGTATAGGTCCGGCGCTCCGCCGAGCTGAGGGTAACGGGTTCGAGTCCCGCCATAGGCATGTGTGTGTGTGTCTTGTATAATTGCGGTAATAATCAGTAATGAAAACGGTAAAAGCACAGTAATCATAAACTGGATAAAACAAGGGAACTTTTAAAAGAAATAGAATAATGAAAATCTGATGTGCCATATTCAGTTTATCTAACCACTATCGCTTATTAGTAGGTATACAAATTGTTGTTGCGAAATTATATTTTTCTATATACTTTACTTTAATCGGATTAACTCTTCCAGAAACAACTGCATTAGGTACATGTTGTTATAGATACAAAGGAATAGCGATAGTTAAATGTTTTAGAACTGAACACTATACGCTGGCCTTAAAATGCTGTTCTCTTTTCATGACATTGCGAGAAACAATTGAAAATCGACAGGACTTTAAAAGAATGGCTAAACATGAACAGTTCCAACCATTAATAACGGATATTCGTAAATACTAATGCCACAAACTAATTTGTGTGTGTGTGTGTGTGTGTGTGTTTTAAAGATATGTACATTTCTTGTGTAGTATTTTAAGGTTTACCATACACGATTATACAAAATTCCTTCTGAATGAAGAGGACTTCAAACGCTACTCCCAGAAAATTTAAGATATGCATTTTATTTGTTACGTAAATATCTTTAATATATGGTATTTAAATCAAAGTCGTTACAGTAACTTTTTTAGAAAATCAAAACTTTCGAAAAGTGTTCCATGTAAAGGGTAGTTTCGTTTGGGAGACATCCTTGAAAAGCTTTGTGTCGAATCTTTGAAAGATATTGAACTTAAATATGTAGTTGTTTATCAGGATTTTCATTTTTTAGTTATGCTGTTCACAGAAATCTCGGTATTGAATTTTTGAGTGGAATGCAATACTTCCTCTACGTACTATGTACGTGGTAGAGAAAGTAAAAACGAAACCTCGAATGAATAACAAAATTAGTGATAATTAATTGTTCTTTCACTCCTTCTTAGCCTTGTGTAGGCTAAAATTGGAAAGATAGAATCACCGAAAAATTAATTTCCATAAGTGGGATGTGAACCACTATTAGACTTCTCAACCGACTCTCATTTTTACTTTCTCCACTACGTATAGTAAGTAGGGGAAGTATTGTATTCCACCCAAAAATTCGATACCGAGATTTCACCGGAAATCATGTTTTGAGACCCCCTGAATCCAAAAAAAGCATTTTTGGAAACATGTCCGTTTGTGTGTCTGTGTGTGTCTGTCTGTGAACAGCATAACTCAGAAACGAACATTCGGATAAACACCAAACTTGGTACTTAGATTCAGTATCTTCCAGAGATGCAACACGAAGGTTTTCAAGAAAATCCCCACACCCCAGATTACCCTTTACATGGAAGATTTTTCGAAAATTTTAATTTTCTCAAAAATGGCTGTAACGATTTTGATTAAAATATCATAGGTTTAAGATATTTTTATGACAAATAAAATGTATATCTTGAATTTTCTGGGAATGTCTCCAAAAGTATTCTTCATTGTGAACGACTTTTGCATAACTGGTAAACCATAAGAGATAGACAAAATTGTACTACACAAAAAAGGTAGATCGCGTTAAAATACACAATTTATGTCATATACATTTGTTTTGTTTAGTGAACCATTTTAGAGATATTACTTGTGATTCCCTTAAGTTTTTCAATACTTATTTTCTCAAATGGGAATTCGTTATTCATTTTTTTTGGTCTTGGATATGCAAAGAGTATTAATCTGTGGGAAAGGGAATGGTGCTGCGCCTAGCAACCAGCTATTAAGAGATATGTATGTGCTTAAAGGCTACTGTATTTCTATATTGCCCTTGTAAATATATATTCCCCTTACATCTACAAGAAAATTAGCAATAAGATAGAGTCTGAAAATGTTTATCTCGATTAACATGAAGTAGATGGAGAATAAGCGTTTGTATAAATATTTTGTACAAGAGTAGAGAAAGTCATGTGAGTGTAACACATCAGATTTTTTTCCTGGTAAACCACAAGGTGTTCCCAAATTTATTTTGAGATAACATAACCTAATGGCGATTCACTATTCCGTATTTTATGTTCCGGGCTGCATAGTTAACCATTATTAGGTCAAACATTTTATGTTGATGGAACTAATTGTTCATCCACACAAGCCGTATTTTGGACAGAGCTGGAAAGATGGAATCAGGCGACTGAAAAATTTAATACCATAGCCGGGATTTGAACCACGGATCTTCCGGTCTCCGTGCCCTAACCACTGAGCTACCATGGTAACATGCCGGCACGACACTAAATTCACCAGCTGACTCGCATTTGTCCCGGTAAACCACAAGGAGATCTCAAATTGTATTGAAATGGCATACACCAATGGCGACTTACAATGTTGTAAGTAGTTTAAGTCCCGGGCTTCATATTTTAACCACTATTAGGTCAATTAATGGAATTAATTGTTCTTCCACACAAGCCGTGTGTTACACAGGGTTGAAAAGGTAGAATCAGACGACTGAAAAATTCAATGCCGTAGCCGGGATTTGAACTACGGATCTCCAGGTAATTTTTAAGTCGCCTGATTCTACCTTTCCATTTTATGTTGAACTCTCCAGTTGAGTTCACATTATTTTATGTACTCACTTCTACAAAATATTCATACAAAAGCCTAATCTTCTATTTACTTCTTTTTAGTTTAGCTAAACTTCCATTACGTATTTACATACTATTTCTTTGTAGATTTTAAAACGCGCATCGCTGTGTGATGGTTTTTAAATTCCATGCTCTTTACATGACCACAAAAAAAATGAATAGCAACTAACTACTTGAAAAAAGTATAACTTTGGACATTCATGACAATAAATACCTCGGAAATGGTTAACGTCCAAACATTTTGACATAAACGGTGTATATTAATGAGATATGTGGGTGCCTGTTTTGTGTATTAAGATTTTGTCTATTACCAATTATATTATCTGAATCCAATTTAGAATAAAGAGGATTTCACAGGCTATTACTAAAAAATATAAAACGTGAATTTTATTTATCATGCAAATTATTTAAACATACGCATTTTAAACAAAATCGTTATAGATATTTTTGAGAAAATAAAAAATAACGATATGTTTTTCGTATAACGGGTACTTTGGAATGGTGGTATTTATTTGAAAACCTTCGCCTGATGTTTAACTTAGCTTTTTAAGTTATGCTTTTCACAGACACATACAGACGTTTTTCTAAAAAGTATTTGTTTGTATGTGTTCCAGAAGCAAAAACGTGTAGCTGGTGTGAAATCTTGATATTAATTTTGGCTGAATGCAATGCTAACATCTAAAACGCTTTTGGCTAAAGTGTTTTACAGAGTTTCCTTAGGGCTGAGTTGTTAGAAAAGCTTTATTTACAAAATAAAGACTGTCTCCTCGTCCTAACAAGGTGCTGCAGTAATTTTTTTTTCGTGTGAATAGCAAATCGTGTGAAAGAATAGGCTGCAATGAAAGAAGGGCTTCCAGCTTTTAATCGCTTTACGCGGAGGTTTCCCGGCCCTTTTGCATATTCCAGTGTCCGACGTTGATTTAAAGGGGTTTGTATTTTATTAAAACACTGCTGCCTCTGCCCAGCTAAAAAAAGGGAACATTATTAACCCTTTTGTTAAAGAAGCGCGAAATGAGCATCCATTGTGTTCCAACAATGGTATTTGAGTTTCTTGCATGGCGTGTAAAAAAGAACACATTGCCAGTGTTGCCAAGTTGCGTCCTTGCTAAATTTCCCTATTGTGTCCTTTCTCTCTCTTAAATGAAATTTTAAACCTATGTGGCAAAAGTATAGTACAAGATAATGAAGTTATTTACTCTAAAATCTGGTATAACTATGTTTTCCTTATATACCAGAGTTGATATTTTAGATTAAATCGCTACAAATTTAGTTACTTGTTCATTTGTATACTTACCTGCAAATATTTTTCTGTAGACCTATCACGCAAGTCTTGGCTGAAAATTTTATTTACGGTTGTTCTTAGATGTAATTTCTGATCTGATTACCCATTTTCTTTCTACATCAATTAACTATTGTGCTATTCGACATTGAGATTTCACAAAAATTAAGGCAGTATTTTTAAGACTTAAATGATTTCAGTCTAATTATATAATATGTAAATTCAATAACAGCACGTTTTAAAGGAATATGTGTATGTAACAGTATATAAAAAGTGTATATTAAAGTCACTGTAAATGTTTATATTATATGCGCATGTTCAATAATGTTATGTGAATGTATTATGTAATTTAATAATGTAGGAGCTGTGAGAATAATAGGTTAAACTTTGCTAACAATGAGGTAACAATGATGTAGCCTTGAGGCAATAATGAATTAGAAGGTTTAATAATGCTACTAGCCATTCTTGGAGCAACAATAATGTAATTTTTGTGACAGTTCATAAAATAGCCAATCAACAACCAGAGAAAGCTTTAGTAAAATGAAGGTATTCTATTGGACTACGATAATCAATCAGAAACTGAAATATAGCAACATTTTCAAATACAGAGTTCAGTTGCTTGTAGACAGTGCTCATAACTGGACGCGTTGGTTGTAGACAGTATTCCTGACGCGAGATGTGTCCTCGAGAAATTTAATACGCATTCGTGTGAGACGAAAATAGTTTACGTGTTAAAACGTGCAAGTAATTAATAATAAAATCTCACAGCTCTCTCTATATCAGTGAAATGTTATTTAAATCATGTCAAGCATTAATAAATGGAGTGATGTAAAATTATAATCTGTGTAAGCCTACATTCTTCAGTCCAACCACAACCCTGCAAAGAGAAACATGTCTCTAGCAATAATACTGACGCAGCCGAGGCAAACATAAATATATAATATTTAAAGAAACAGTAAAAATTACAAAGTTAATATTTTTAAACTTGGGGCGAAGGCTACCGGGTACGATACGTACGGTTGCAACTACTTCAAGTTCGGCTCCCCAACAGTCGAAATATAATACATCTTACTTCAAATCGGCTTTCCATACGTGGAAAAACAACCTACTTCAAATTGACGCCCAAAGCGTGGTGCAAATAACGTAAAGACACTATCTACTTCAAAATACACGTTTTGAGGTTCGCTGAACCGTAATTCCAAAAAAAAGCGTTTAGAAAAAATCCTGACAACTCACAAGGATTTCTCTACCCACTATTCTTTACTTTTATGTCGTTTTTACTAACTACTAAGGTTATTTTTCCGTCTATTTCATACTGAGCGAGATAAACTTTGCGGAGATGGTTTCATTGCATATTTTGTTGTACGTAAAAAACTGAATCGACAGATAGATGTTTAAAAACGAAGCGTTATATGCTGGTCTTGAAATGTCAGAGTCTTTACATGACATCGCGAGATACAGCTGAATTGCGCTTATAAAATGAAGTATTGAAAAATGCAAATCACTAATAACAGATATCTCGGATACGGCTGATGCTACAGGAATGTTATATGAAACAAGTTGTGAGCTTTAAAGATGTATACATTTCTTGCGTGTTAGCTTTTTGTCTATCTGGTCCACTGGTTATACAGAATTATACAATATTCCCGGACTGTTTCCAGAAAATTCAAGATCTACCTTTTATTTGTCATGTAAATATACTGAATACATGGTATTTCAATCAAAATCTATAAGAGCAATCAATAAGGAAATAACAAACAATTTCCCTTTAAAGCGTAGTTTGTTGTGGAGGTATTTTCTTAAAAATCTTCGAGCCACATCTTTGGAAGATATTTTTTCCAACATTTGTTTTAGATTTATGCACATGCACGCACACATACA
Source organism: Deroplatys truncata (assembly GCA_030765065.1). Lineage (NCBI taxonomy): Eukaryota > Metazoa > Arthropoda > Insecta > Mantodea > Mantidae > Deroplatys > Deroplatys truncata. The sequence continues at coordinate 55,790,503 of CM060981.1, forward strand.
TACATTATATATAACGACCTTACCTAAAAACCAATGTGTTGCATTCACAAAACTTTCTCTAACCATATATAATTAACTTTTTAATACAGCTTCTATAAACTACATTTATGCAAGCTTATTACTTTCTCTACTACGTATAGTAAGTAGGGGAAGTATTGCATTTCACCCAAAAATTCGATACCGAGATTTCACCGCAAATACATGTTTTGAGGCCCCCTAAATCCAAAAAAATCATTTTTGGAAACATGTCCGTGTTTGCGTCTGTGTGCGTGTCTGTGAACAGCATAACTCAGAAACGAACAGTCGGATAAACACCAAACTTGGTATTTAGGTTCAGTATCTTCCAAAGATGCGACACGAAGGTTTACAAGAAAATCCCCCACCCCAGATTACACTTTATATGGAACATATTTAGAAAAGTTTAATTTTCTCAAAATTGGCTCTCACGATTTTGATTAAAATATCATATCTTTAAGATACTTTCATGACAAACAAAACGTATATCTTGAATTTTCTGGGAATGTCTCCAAAAGTGTTCTTCATTGTGAACGACGTTTGCATAACTGGTAAACCATAAGAGATAGACAAAATTTTACTAAACGAAAAATGTAGATAGCGTTAAAATACACAATTAATGTATATACATTTTTTGTTGTTGAGTGAACCATTTTCGAGATATTGCATGTTATTTCCTTAAATTTTCCAATACTTATGCTTTTTCTCAAATTCGTTATTCATTTCTTTTTGTCCTGGTAATTGAAAGAGAATGGAATACTCCTCATAGTAACCAGCTCTTAAAATATTTGACTATCGCTTAAAGCCTACCAATTCCCTTTGCATCTACAAGAAAATTAGCAATAAGATTAACATCTCGATATCTCGATTAAGATGAAGCAGATGATAATAAGCGTTTGTAAAAATAGTTTGCACAAGAGTAGAGAAAGTCATGTTAGTGTAACACATAAGATCGTTTTATTCAGAGATGGTCAAAATATTTATTTCCAGTGAAACCTCGACATCGAACCTTTTGAGTACAGTACTTTCTCTTAGCTACTATAGGAGGGTGGTACCGAGTGAGTTTGCTCCGCGGTAACATTTCAGGTTCAAATTCTGGATGTCCAGAGTGCAATTCCTTTGGGAATTTCGTGGTTTTCTTTGGTCGTTAGGTGAATGCTGGGGTGATTTCTCATCTACCACGATTTGTTTTCCAGAATTTCCCTTCATTCCGTTTCCTTCTAATTTTTAAGGTGTGCTTTTAGGCTTCGTGGCGTATGGCGGTACCGGACAGATGGCGCGGGTACTTGCTCCGAAGAAACAGTATTCCCAGTTAACACGGTATTCCCAGTTCAACCAGGCGTGTTGTTACATGCTGGATAGATGGCCTAAAAGTTCGCATGAATTTTAAATTTATTTCTAATACCCAGCAAGCATACTGCAGGACGCTGCGGAGGACCGAAACGTGTGTGGGGATTAAGAGAAAGGCGTGGGTTTTTCACTGTACAAAACCCATAACACAAAGCTTCTCACACATTCCTAGCTTTATTTCCCAAACGTTTCGGGTTCCTACATTATTAAATATAAAAGGTGAGGAAAGATGTCCACTGATCCGAAGGCCGGCTTGCACGCGCGATCTGCTTCTCACGGAATCCAAAGCAGACCACTCAGGGCTAGCAAAGCTACCGACTAGGAGTGACGTAAACAACAATTGTCTGGTAATGACAATATAGAACAATAATATGTCTGGTAATGACAATGAAATCCTCCAAGTTATTAATACGCCACAATATGCTGCCTGGTTGAAAAGGTTGTTGATCGTCTTCTCTAGGCAACTCCAGTAGTAGAACGGGTCTTCAGGCCAGAAACTCTTAGGACTACCGCGCGTCTCTGTGGCCTATAATCTCCTATAGTCCCTTCACTTCATCCCTTCCTCCTGGGGGGTAGCCGCAATAGATTTCATGTACGTCACAGTGCACCAGGTGTCCCTCTCCACGTATACCCAATACGTAGGTAGCTAAGAAAGTAAATAATTCGTTTCCTTTGAATGACCCTGTAATAGGAAAGTTTGAGACAAATACTTTTCAGCATTAGTGACAGCGAAATTTCCGTGACTGCTTAACTGACAACGTGCAAAGGAAGGGAAGTACTTGCAATATTTCAAACAATATTCGCCGACAAAACGTTAAAAGAGCTACACAATATGTCGTTAAGAAAACTGGGACATCGCCCATGAAAAGCCGGCAATTTATATTTTTGGTTCAGTGACGCAAATGTGCTCCGTGGTGCAAATGTTATTAAACATTTCAGGTAATATTCAAAAGAGCTATGTCCCATTTGTCAAGCTAATGTTTCTGAACAAATATCCCATTTCCCTCCGCGTCTGGGCGCTCACTCTCACGGAACAAAAATGCACCATCCTTTCGTTCTAAGCGGTCAATATCTGTATTATCATCACCGAATGAGGTTCTCGATTCTTTATCGTGCAGCAATACGGCATTAAGACGATAATAACGCGCCCTTTCCAAGGTAACTAATCTTTATGCAGTACTCGTTGCCTTGGAAACTCCAGTAATATTTCCTTTCCATTGCACATTGAGTAGTATTGCTTCTATAGCAACGAGAGCTCAAATCATTCCGTCATGATTTCCATAGAAACTGTTATCCCATCGCGATACTTCACTATGTATTAAGGAAACACCAAAATGAAAAAATAAATCTGATACGCTATATCCACATCGTTTTCTCTACCCACTCTTCTATAAACTACTCTTACCACAGCATTTTATATCCACTTTAAGGACACTTGGTAGAGATTTAGATTCAAAAATTTATTTTTTGTTGTTGTTATCGTTTATAAATACCATAAAACATACCTGCGTAATTTATTTTGTTATTTGACCTTTAAAAGCCTCTTATGGTCCTGAGATGTTATAGTATATTAATACGTAACAATGTGCTCACATTTGTTTTTCATTTCCTGTAACACTTATTTTTTAAATTTAGTTATGCTTTTCTCAAAATCTATTTAACTTAGGAGGTTTAAATTTCTTGTGGTTGTACAGAATGTATAACTGTATTTAATAGGCAAAAGATTTTTATCCTAAATTAAATGATTTCCGCGTAAAAATTATAAACATAAGAAAAAAATTCTGATGTGTTACACTCACATGACTTTCTCTACTCTTGTACAAACTATTTTTACAAATGCTTATTTTCCATATACTTCATGTTAATCGAGATATCGAGATGTCAACCTTATTGCTAATTTTCTTGTAGATGCAAGGAGAATTGGTAGGTTTTTAAGCGATAGCCAAATCTTTTAAGAGCTGGTTGCTATGTGGAGCATTCCATTCTCTTTGCATTACCAGGACAAAAAAAATGAATAACGAATTTGAGAAACAGTATAAATATTGGAAAATTTAAGGGAATAACAAGCAATATCTCGAAAATGGTTCACTCAACAAAAAAAATGTATATGACATAAATTATGTATTTTAACGGGATCCACATTTATTGTGCAGTAAAATTTTGTCTATCTCTTATGGTTTATCAGTTAAGCGAAAGTCGATCACAATAAAGAATACTTTTGGAGACATTCCCAGAAAATTCGAGATATACATTTCATTTGTCATGAAAATATCTTATACATATGATATGTTAATCAACATCGTTAGAGCCATTTTTAAGAAAATTAAAATTTTTGAAAAATATTCCATGTAAAGGGTAATCTGGGGTGGGGGGATGTTTTTGAAAACCTTTGTGTCGCATCTCTGGAAGATCCTGAACCTAAATACCAAGTTTGGTGTTTATCCGACTGTTCGTTTCTGAGCAATGCTGTTCACAGACACACACAGACACAGACAGACACACACACACACGGACACGTTTCCAAAATGCTTTTTTTGGATTCAGGGGGCCTCAAAACATGTATTTCCGGTGAAATCTCGGTACCGAAATTTTGGGTGGAATACAATACTTCCCCTACTTACTATACGTGGTAGAGAAAGTAAAAAAAACAAAATTTTCTTATGTCTATTCTTTTAAAACTAAATTATTTCCGCAAATGGATAAATGGTTAACCGGCTATCTTAAGCTAGTTCTAAAACATCATAATTAAAAATTGTAAAATGGTTTTACGATATTTAAGTATTTTTATAATTAAAAGATTTAAAGCTAGCTGAAGCATTATGATACTAATACATTCAAGAAACATATTTGCAGGAAAAGTAAAATATATATCTTCAATTTTCTGAGAATAGCCTTTAAATCCTCTTTATTTTGAAGGAATTTTGTATAACTGGTAAACGCTAAGCGATTAACGAAAGAGTACTACACAAGAAATGTAGAGCTCTTTAAAACACCAATTTATTTCAAACAACTCTTTTTTGTGTCGTCAGCCATTTCTGAGATATCCGTTATTAATGGCTCGAATTGTTCAATACTTAGCCATTCTTTTAAAGTCTTACCAACATTCAGTTTTTTCTCGCGAATTGATTTCATTGAAATAGTATGGAATTTTATGACGTATAGCATCCAATTCTTAAACATTTGGCTATCGCTGTTCTTTTTGTATCTATAATGAAATGTGTAATGTAGCTATTGCTGCAAAGGTTTTTTTGGATTAAAACGAGGTAGATATAAAAGTAAGATTTAGTAAGACTAGTTTGTATATCCACTGCTAAAATGATAGAGAACAGAGAAAGTCATGTGACTGTATCACATCAGATTTTTCGTTTTTGAGTTTTATTGCTCACAGATACACACGTGGACCCATTTCTATTTTTTGAAGCATCAGAGCTCAAAACGTATTTTTTCGTTTGAAATATTGATATCGATTTTATTGGTGGGCTACTAAGTGTGTAGTAGAGAAAGTAAAAATTATTTAATTTTTTTCGAAAAAGGCTCTATCACCTTGGCTGAAACAGAATATGTATGATAGATTGAAACAATGAATAATATATATTATATTAATTAATTATTAATTGACCCTAATTGTAGGTTCCCAGTCTGAAAAATTAAATTTATTCTAAAATGACCGTTTTGTTACTTTAAATAACTCCAAGTAAGACACAAATAATATAATTTACTTTCTCCCATAATATCAAGCAACTTTTATTAGATATATTTCTTTCTACAACGTTTAATTTTGATGATATTGTACAGTTTCAAATTAAATGGTCTACCCTGCATATACATGTATATATATAATTTTTCGTAATTATCCTGAGTGTTCCTGTTCTTTTTTAACTATATTTATGTACTTACAAGGATTAAAGAATATAATAGCTAAGGAATTATTTATCTTATGAAAACAATTCTAAAAGTTAGATAGGGATTGATTTCAATTCCTCTGCGTTTTAAACGATACAATATGAATGGTTATGAGTATTTTATATTATAAGTAGTTTAAATTATCGGCTAACATCTGTTTGTCTTCTGAACCTATGAAATGGTTACACGATTAACAGGAAGCAAGTACAAAAATATCTGGTGTATTAAATCAGTTAACTTGCTGTACCCATTATCGTTTATTTTTATATAACTTCTACAAACTATTGCTACGAAAGTCTATCTATTTCATTGTTAAGGAAAGATAAATTTTTTCAGAAATAGTCTCATTAACTGTGACGAAGAGCAAAAAACGCAGAAACAATAACACTTAGAGTAGAAGATCTAACTGCAAAGGACACCTACAACCACTTAGATGCAAACATCTGGGATCACTTTCGGGGTGCATGCAAAAGAGAAGGCCATAACTGCGATAAGGGCCATAAGCGACATAGATCATGCACAGTAAATCTTCCTAGAGGTGGCAATGAAACTCTTCAGAGCAAAATAGTCCCAACCTGACATTATCATACATCAAATAGGAGAAAACCTAAAAAAGGACCTAAAAGAATAGGAGAAAGTGAAGGCTACGTTCCTCAAGCGAGTAATTGGGATATTGAGATCCACCCCATCGAGATATGTATAAATTATAACAAGAGAGCCTTTTCGGATGAAATATCTTTACTACTCCCTGCAAGAGGGGCCTAGAGAGCTGATGGCAGAAAATCTGAGGGAAGGAAGCGAGATTGAAGAGGACTTCTATGCAACAAGTGCTGTGACAGGCAGGAGTTGGACAGGACCGAATCAAATACGAGGCTGGCCGTACATGGCTTCCACCATAAAGTATTCTACAAAAACAATTTTCAAGTAGTGGTGAATAGGTGTGTCTGTAAATGCTTTGAACTAAAATGTGATAAATACCACGTGCTGAACTGCAACAAATGTCCAAAACCTTAGTGTTGAAAACTAAAGTTATGTTCATTCTGCATACTTGTGCGTACTTCACTTAGTATTACATATTCTCATTACACTTGTACGTACAAGGGGTTATAGGATTCCGAATAGACAGTCACGTGTTTAAGAGCGCATCGCTATACCCTAGCTTTAAAGTTCCATAGTGTTTCCAGAACATCGTGATAAACAAATGAATACTGACAGCACTTTAAAAATTGCAGTGTAATGAAAATTTTAAACAAATAATAATAAAAATCTCGGAAATGGCTGGTGGCACAAAAAAGTTATTTGAAATAAACTGTATGTTTTAAATAACTTTCCAATTTTAATGCAGTATTTTTTTGTTTGTCTATTATAGTTTACCCGTTGTACAACATTATACAAAATTCGATTTGAATGAAGAGAACTTCGTAGGATATTCCCAGAAATTTCAAGGTAAATATTTTGTCAGGTGACAAAAATAAAAAGGGTTGAAACGTTTTCCATGTAAAGGGTAGTTATGGGTGGAGGGATTTTCTTGAAAATCTTCGTGGCGCAACTTTGGAGATACTGAAATTAGGTTCCAAGTTTGGTATTGTGACTTTGTCCAGTTTTTAACTGTCACTTCTTTAAGTTCTCAATGTCACTTCACTAATATGAAATACTTTTCACTGTCACTTCACTTTCTTCGAGACGTAGCGGCGTAATGAAATACGCATGACGTAGTCTCTCTTTCCGGACGGTTCACCCGCTGGGGAGTCGAACACAAGACTTCCTAATATCTCGCGGAAACACCACTCACTGCACCAAATGCACTCACTAACTGACTCCAGCCAGTAAGTTGCGAGAGCGCTCGCTTATATATTTGTTGGAAAGTTCTAGAACGTTCGAGATGAGGAAACATCCAGAACATTCTGGTTATCTGATGATAGTGCTTTTGGTGCTTAGCTTGCGAGAGCGCTACTTATCTTTGCTTGTTTTCGACTACTTGGCCCCAACCTCCCGATAACCTTGGACCAATACCGTCACGGTATTTATGGAACATTTCATTTTTTGAGTTATGCTGATCACACGCACGCACACACACACATGCGCGCACGCGCGGAAACACAATTACATACTCGTTTTCTAAAAATGCTTCTGTTTTTATTCAGGGGCCTAAAAGAAGTCTCCATCGAATTTTTGGATGGAATACCATACTTCCTCTTAACTGCTATAGGTAGGTAGCAGAGAAAGTAAAAACTTTTATATTGTGTCGTTTTTCAAACCCACCACGGTAGTTCAGAGGAATACGACCAGTAGCTGTAATTCTGCTTTTGGAGAGATCTTCGGCCTCTGGAAATATCACCCAGCACTACATTTTGGGTGACGTACCGGTACGTCTAGAATGATTACGTCAGAGAAGCAGGCAGAAGTTCGACTACTCCCTACATGGGGAAGGGCAGCAAAGTCGTCATGTGCGCTCCCCTCCTCAGCTGAAACTGAGCAGCTATGCTGACGGTCAAGAGAGCCTAGCGAGTCGCCGACAGACAACTTTCTAGCAGGTGACCCGCGAGCAGCGATTTGCAGAGTATGTCTAACATTTTTCGGCCTTATTCCAAATTCAACCTATGTTTGTAAGTAGAAAATTTCTAAATTTAAATCAAGGGCGTGCATACGTATAGTTTCGGAAACGCGTAGTTTAAATTGTAGCGAAGTGAAGGACATACAGAGTAGCAAAGCTAATTACATTCTCTTTAAAATTGTAATTTTGTGATATATGGCTGAGCAAGTTTACAAGCAATTTTATAAGCAGGATTGCGGAAAGAGGAAAGAGTCAAATGCCTCTTATGCATACTTGTAACGATTATGTAATGTTTTGGAGAAGATGAGTTGTTAAGAATGCTTTTATTGTTAAATCGTTTTTGCTTAATGCACAGAGAAATTCTTGTTAAATTGAATATTTCTATATGAAATTTATATTGCCGTTAACGTTTTATATTAGAAAGCAATATTTAAAGTGATTTTTGTTAATGTTATACAAGTCAGTTTTACACCGTTTTTGTTTGAAAGTTGTTTGTATAGCCATTTGGAAGAAAATAGTTTCTTTAATACCTATGCCGCTTCCTTGACGGTTTAGGCCTATACGTCAATTAGTTCTGATAGTGATGTGAGTTACGATAAGTGTTAAATATACCACAATATAAAAATGTCATTACAATATGAATAATTCTAATAGTAGATATGAAATAATAGTAAACGGACAGCGAAAGCAGTGTGAATGTTATACAATTAAATATTTAAATGTTGTAAACTTGTCTACCAGTTCTATTGTTTCCCAGAGTACATGATTCTTCCCTTAAATTTACAATGAGGTGATTACTTTAGCCACTTGTATGGTAAATAGCCAGAAAGCCACTCCTCGTCTGTCTCGTTGCCATGGGAACGGTTGTATACACAATGTAACCAGGTGAAGCATTAGCCCATATTTTCACTCCTGTGTACAGCTGTCACGCTTTCACTTCTAGGTCTACCTCAGGGAGAATTGGAAATGGATGTCAACTAAAAACAGAGAGCTTTTAGCACCGAAGAGGGGATTCAAAGGAACCTATTCCTCTAGGGATTTGAGAGGTAAGGAAGATGACATGTGAAGAGAAACCCGAACATTTCCATGTAAGGGTCACTTTAAAGAAGATAGCTGGCACTGAACAAACATCACGTAGAGGATAGGGAAGGTAAAGAAAATGGACTTGCCTTCCTTTGAAACATAGGGACAAGAAACACCTATGGCTTCACAAGAGACAGGAACCGTTGCAGGTCTTGTTACTTCGAAAAAAGACGCTTTGCGAGAATATAAACAAAACTTTTGACCTTTTACTTACCTTATCTGGTGCATAAACCAGAGAAAATATTGCATGTTTGAACCAAGCTGGATGGCTTAGGCGGTTACGTCATTAGTTTGCATTCGGGTGGTCCCGGGATCAATCTGGTCCATGGGTTTTTCGTGGTTTCCCCGAGTCGCAGGCGAATGCTGGGGCGGTTCATCTTCTACCAAGACTCTCCTTCCTCTAATTTCCAGTACCCATCATCTTCCTTGTCATCTGTTTGAGGGTTTTAGGACCAGGCGACGTGTTCGGCGGGTTGCGCCTGGGCGGTGGTTTACGCTCTGTAAAGGTTTCTTCCCTGGCGTCACTGCGGTACCGCTCAGTTAGGTCTCTTCTCAGCGTGGGGCTCCGCTCCGGGAGTCCCTAGAGGTCGGTGGTTTGTGGGCAGGGACCGTGCGACATAGGATGCGTTATATCTGGAAACGTTAGGGACCCCATCCATGCTTGCGCCCGTCGGCATCTGGTAGCCCTCGAGTCTCTCTCCTCATCCTTCCCTCCCAGAGGTCACGTTTTTTATTTTAAAGTTCCCTTGTTTTACCCAGTTTATGATACTATGTTTTTACTGTTTTCTTTACCACTTATAACTGCACTTATATAACACATAAACACAAACACCCATGCCCATGGCGGGACTCGAACCCGCGACACTCAGCTTCGTGGAGCGCCGGAGCTATACACTCCAGCGACTACGGCTACAAGGGCCGGCATACGTTGGAAGCACAATGAGCCGAGTTTGGTGTTTATTTGACTTTTCGTTTTTGAATTATGCTGTTCACAGACACACACACGCGGACCTTCTCTAAAAATGCTTTTCCTGGATTAGAGAGCCTCTAAACATTTATTTCTGATGAAATTTCGGTACGAAATTTTTGGGTGGAATGTAATATCCTGCCTATCTACTACGTACGTGTTAGAAAAATAATAATTGCGTACTAAATTTGATGCTTCGATTAGAAAGATTTCGATAAAAGAAACTACAGATTTACCGGAGTTTACTGTTTCTATGCAGAAATTTGCTCTCTTCTATATATCTGAAGGAAGCAGAGGAAATATTGTATTCTAAAAACATCTTTGATACGGTATTTCATCGGAAATACAAGCTTTATAACTCCCATAGTAATCCCACAAGGAATCATTTTAGAAAAAGGTCTGGATATATGTGTGTGTGTCTGTAAACAACATACCTTAAAAACGAAAAGTCAAATAAACACCAAATTCGGCATTTAAGTTCAGTATCTCACAAATTACACGTTACATGAACATTGTTAAAAATTTATTATTTTCTCTAATATGACTAACGATTTTGATGAAAAGGTCACAGATTAAAAATATTTACATCACATATAAAATGTGTATCTTAAATTTTCTTTGAATAGCCTATGAAGTCCTCTTCATTCCAAATTACTTTTGTATACCCAGTAAACCGTAAGAGATAATCAAAATCTTACTACACAAACAAATGCAGATCTCGTTAAGTAAAATAACTTTTTTACGGAGTTCACAATTTCCAGATATTCCTTGTTATTGGTGTACATTTTAAATCCTTATCTTTTCTCAAACGGGAAGTCATTCGTTTTCTTCTCCTGGTCATGTAAAGAGCATGGAATTTTGGAACTAACACAAGCCGATATAGTCTTTACAAATCTGACTATCGCTTTAGCCTACTGTATCCTACAACGAAATGTGTAAATGTGTATCTGCAGAATGAAGAAGAAGAAATAGATAAAATAATATGATTTTGTAAGAAGAGTTTGTGCAAGAGGTTTTTAGAGAGAGTCATGGATGAAATACATATTATGTAAAATTTTGTTTTCACGTTTTCTACTCAGAGGAACTATTTCACCCAAAAATTCGATATTTCATCAGAAACACATAGTTTGTGACTCTCTGAATAAAGTAATAAAAAAGAAAAGAAAAAAGAAAATAGTTTTAAAGAACGGCCTGTCTGTTTGTGTGTGTGTGTGTCTGTGAATAGTATAACTCAAAAACAAATCATATTTAAGTTCAGTGGGTTCAAAAGATGTAGCAATGTCTTTCAAGAGAATTACCCTCACAAAAATCTACACTTAACGTGAAACATTTTTCTAAATAAAAGCATTTTTAGAAGAAGGCCCGTTCTGTGTCTGTCTTCCTCTCTTTCTCTCTCTCTCACTCTCTCTATCTCTCGCTCTCTCTCTCTCTGTATATCTATGTGTATGTGTCTGTGAACAGCACAATTAAAGACGAAAATCCGATGCGATACCTACGAAGATGTTCAACGAAATCCCGGCACTCCGAACTATCATTTATATGAAACATTTTTTCGAAATGTATGATTTAAAAAATTATATAACGGTTTTATTTAAAATATCACAGATTAAGGATACTTAAAAGACAAATAAAACGTGTATCTTAAATTGTTTACGAATAGCTTCTTCATTCGGAAGGAATTTTTATAATCTTGTATGACTGATAGAGGTTAAGCGATAGACGAAAACGTACCACAAATGTATGGGGGACCCTGAAGGTTGGTGGCTTGTGGGCAGGGACCTTGGGTTCTATCTGGAAATGTTAGGGACTCCATGCTTGCGCCCGTCGGCATCCGGATCTGGTCGCCCTTCGGTCTCTCTCCTCATCCTTCCCTCCCGGGGGTCACGTTGGAAACAAAAAGAGCCGACTGGCCTGCGTGCGGTGCTCTCCCCCGATTCCCCGGGCCCCTCCACGATACATCCTTTACATTTACCACAAATGCATATCTCTTTATAACACACAATTTATTTTACATAACACGTTTCGTAGCATCAGCCATTTCCGAGTTATCCGTTATTAATGGATCGAATTGTTCAATACTTAGCCATTCTTTCGAAGTCCTGTCGATTTTTAATTGTTTCTCGCGATGTCATGGAAGGAGTATGACATTTTAAGGCCAGCGTATAGGGTCCAGTTCTGAAACATTTGACTATCGCTTTTTATGTACGACGAAATGTGTAATGCAGCTATTTCCGGAAAGTTTAATCTTGAAGTGACTGAGGGTAGAGAAAGTCATGTGAATGTAATGCAAAAGTTTTTTTCTATAGTATGGAAATTTTAATAACAATACACCTCTGGGATTTTTGCCGTTGAACGCTTGATTTTATTTCGCCCTCCGATGGCGTTATGAAGTTGATGCAACAACTCGAAACACCTGTGTTTTCCGCCTGACTTAGCTTCTCCCGAGGCGAGTTCAAACCAAGGAGCTCCAGAGCATTATCCTTTTAACCCTGGAGGCTGATGTATATCAGAACTGCAGTATTTTTGTGTAACGGGAATGATAGGCGGCGCAGAACCTCCAATATCCTGCACGGCCGTACGTTCGGACGGATGGACATAGCCATTATCGCATGCGATCGTTACAACAAACCCGCCTCCCACTACCGGATGTTATTGAATTAAATCCAGGCAGCTCACTGCAAATTGCATTTCGTTACTCGAGCTCACACAACTTAGTAAAAACATCAAATGGGTTCAGTAACAAATATTTTAGCAGAGTGTAAGTGAGTTTCGCCTCGATGTATAATGCGAAAAAAAAATCGATTCCCTGCCGTCGCTTATTCACGCTTTCAGCTTTCATTAAAGTTGCTTTCAGTTCACCCCGATATTCCACTGCGTTAAATGAAGTATCCCGCTTTACACTGCACTGCTCGAATTTTTTTTTTGAAAGGAAACCTCTGCTGGCATTCAACTGGGCCTCATTATATGTACACTGCATTCAACTGAAAACTGCATGGCTACTGTGTATAATAATTAACTTGTGAAGCGACCACAGGGATGTATTCATTTCCATTGGAACACTTCTTTGCAAATACTTTCATTCCTGTGTACACCCTGGGACATGAATAATCGGAAAAGGTAAGTATGTGAGGTTTAAGTTGAAACACGACTATTTTGACGCTACCTGGTCATTCCAGGAGGGGGGAAAGCCGAGAAACTGTCACAGTCAGCCTTCACTGCCTAGTCTGTCTCTATCGCTCTCGTTCCCGAGGTCGCGGATTCAAACCCGGCGGAGGACGATGGATTTTTTCGGGCGTAAAAAGCCTTAACATGGCTTCCTTCGGAAGGGAAGTAAAGCCGATGGTCCCGTGTTGTAGACTTACGGCACGTGAAAGAACCTCAAGCCTGATAAGGGGCCTCTGAGCAAAATTACCGGTCTTTCACGTCCAGTATAGAATGGGACGCTAAGGACCACAGTAGTTAAACAGAGTCCATAAATAAAACTCAATTTCAATTTATAGTCTCTCAGTATCAGTTGTACATGTAATAGTGTTGTTGCCAATTGCACTTTTGGCTCTGAAATGTGGAAAATATCTTGATATCTTCGGCCGTTCTTGCTTCGCTACCTTTCATATTCTTACAAAGGAATGTTGGTTATTCTTTTCTAAATTTCACATTTCAACCTAACCGGGATGTAAAAGTTTTAATCGTAAGGTTTTTTAGATTACGCAGTTAAGGGTTACAAGTATCTGTGGAATTTAGTGCTATCTCTTTCTAATTTTCCTGTTTCACCTTAAAGCAAGTGCATTATAAGGTACGGTGTCTTCAGCGACAGTTTAGCTAGTGGGTGGGAGAGCCCTTCCATGCAGGTAGGGGGTTAGATGTAGAATTTATTTGGTATGAGGCAATTGGGGTATAAAGGCTCGCGATAGTGAAAGACTGTTGACTGTTTTCCACTGTACGCGCAACAGGAGTTCACAATATTGTGTACCCTCCCACCAGCTAAATCTTTACGTGAGCTTTAACCCACTAGCTAAAACGTCACTGAACAGACGGTATCTCTCCAGAAGGTCTAAAGTGGTACATTTTGCTATAGTGATTTTTACTTTCTCTACCACGTATAGTCGAGTGTATGGGATCGTGCCGATATATAGGGTTATTCTGTAACTTTCTGGTTAAGAAGATAGTTAACATCAATTTTTAGGATCAAGAAACACTAAAAGTGCATCCATTTCCAGGAAGTCGTAATAGCATTGCTAGCATCTCTACTCTTGGTAGCATTAACCATAATTTTCTTCCTCTCAACAAAATGTTACAGAACACCAATTAGCGGCGGTTAGTGGTTTTATAAAGCTGTTAAGCTTTAACCGGATGTTGCAGAATGATGCGCGGTGTTTTATTCTAGTAAGAAAATACTAAATTGCATCTGCCACGCCCAGTATCCACACCTTAACTGGTTCTAACACCCCACTTTTTTTGAAAGGCCCCGTCTGTTTAAGCACTGTGCAGCCATTGGGTTATTGTGCTGCCCCATGGAATTATTAGCTCTATATCCTCAATCCTGTATTCTTAATGAATAGATACATTCCTGTGAGGGAAAGAGCTTGCAAATTATTACATTCACCAAAAGACCTGTGCCTTCTATGAGCCAATGCTTACAGTTGCTAATGATGATGATATCGCTGTTTCGCTCGACTCCCTTGACACAGTCGCATATTACTTAAGTATTTTCTTCCAGGTGCATGTCCTGTAAGGAATGCCACTACTGGAGCACCCGAGTTATTGCTTGTCTTATTTTCCCTCTTTCCTTCGCTCCTGAGCCTGAAACTGAACTGTTAATGTCCAAGTACCTGATCTTTTACATCAAACCAATACGAGACGGACTCATACAGGGGCTGAAGTGGACCATTGCAAAAAGAGATTGGCTCACCCAGGGCTGGTGTTCAACACAGATGATAAGGAGATTCTGCCAACATTTGAGCCTCTGGGTTTATGCACACTCAGCAGTGTAAGTTCCAGAGTTCTTGTTTAATCCTTATAATCATAGGAAACAGGTGAATATAATTAAACTAAGTTCCTGGATTATATTAATTTATTAGCGATGGCATAATAATTAGCAGAAAGTAATGAAGCAAAGCCATAATAAATAACAGTTTTAAAATTACACCTCCCCTCGGAACACAATGCCACATAGGTAATTAAACTAGAAAAGAATAGAGGTAATAAGGCTAAGTCAAAATCTATCACACTTAACATTTATACCCCAAATAGCACAAAAGAATTCCAGCCAGAGTTTCGGAACACATATTCTAATAGCTCACAGATGCTAGACTAAAACCACAAAGTGAACAGATCTATATGCATCTTATGCAAAATATCTAACTTGATTAACAGTACCAGTATAAACATATGAAGGGTGATCATAAACTAAGGTTACAAAGCTTCCAGTAAAACGTGCCCTTTTTATTTCATACAACCAAAACAGTCAACTGATATTATATACATTAGGTTATTTTTCGACATAGTCTCCATATCGCTTTAGGCACTTGTCGCTTTGGGATGAGTTGAATATTCCTGTCCTTACGTGTTCAACCACGTTATCCCGAAGTGTTTCACCTACTCGTCTGTAGCGAATCGTCGGCCTCCTAGGATCCTCCTCCGTGGACTAGTGGTACCGTGCTAGCCTCAAGCTTCCAAGTTCGCGGGTTCAAACCCGGCGGAGGGCGATGGATTTTTCGGGCGTAAAAATCCTTAACATGGCTTCCTTTGGAAAGGAAGTAAAGCCGGCGGTCCCGTGTCGTAGATTTACGGCACGTAAAAGAACCTCAAACCTTATAAAGAGGCCTCTGAGCAAAATTACCGGTCTTTCACGCCCAATATAGAATGGAACGGTAAGGACCATAGTAGTTAAGGAGCGTCCATAAATAAAACTCAATTTAATATAATTTGGCCTCCTAGGTGCTCCTTCAAGGTGAAAGACGCTTAGAGCAAGGTCCCGGCTGTAGGGAGGGTGGTCGATGATGTCCCAGCAAAACTGATTCATCAGAATGGTCTCTTCTGGGCTGTGTAAGGTCGTGCTCGTGCATTGTCGTGAAGGAAAATCACGGCCTCGGTGAGAAGTTCTGGTCGTTTCCTCCTGACTGCTTCGCGCAATCATATTAAGGTCTTGCAGTATTGGTTAGCAGTCACTGTGTGCCCTCTTTGCAAAATCTCCACGAGTATGAAACCCGCGCTGTTCCAAAACACTGTGGCCATCACCTATCTGGCAGATGGCATCACTTCAAACTTCTTTGTCTTTGGAGAGGTGGAGTTTTTCCACTGCACTAACGACCGCTTACTGTTGAAGTGTACTAGTGGATCCATGTTTCATCGCTCGTGACAATATGAAGAAAACTGTTCTCTTCCTTGGAGAACCATTACAAAAGTTGCAGACTTGCCCCCATGCGCTTGTCCTTGTGTTGGTTGGACAGATTTGGTGTAACCCATCGGGAGCAGACTTTCCGGTACTTCAGAATATTGTGAACAATATGACAAACGCTTCCGATCGACATTCCCAATTCTACCGTAATATGCCGTAACGTGATCCTCCTATTGTCCTGAATCAGTGCCTCCACGCGAGCTGTGTTCAAGTCTGATGCCATACTGCAAGGGTGGTGAAAACGGCTTCCTTCCGCGAGTCACCAAATATGCAACACGCACTGCATCACTCAACAGCATTTGAAAAACAAACGCGCGAGTCACGTTTTCGCCACCTCTGCCGTACTGTTTCTGCCATTGCGATCCTCGTCGGTGACGTTTTTTCTACCGGCGCAGACTTTTGACACCATTCTGGATATGCTGACGAGACATTACAGTCTCTCAGTATCTCTATAGCTGCCAACTGCATGTATTAGAATTACCGCATACTACTAATTTCTCTACAACGGACGAAACTCCAGGAATATCCGCCTTGTAACCTTAGTTTCTGATTACCGTTCGTACCTTATAGCGGGAACTATGATATAGAGGGAACACAAATGTAATAGGAATAAGTTAAGATTGTAACATATATGTAAAATGTGCAGCTAGCTAGCCGTGAGAAGAGAAACAGGCAGGTACAAAAGAGTTTAGAGCTGGCAACACAGCTAAACAGTCACAGGCACAGAGGGAGATAGCAATAAGATGGAAAGAGAGGGAGAGAGATGTTGACACCCTGGAAATCCCAAACTTGTCAAGACTGCAGATTTGGAGGCAAATGTTCTCATAGCACGCTTAGGGGAGAACCAATAACAGAATAGATTAGAAAAGAGCTAGGCGAACTTAG
This sequence comes from Deroplatys truncata, assembly GCA_030765065.1. Taxonomy (NCBI): domain Eukaryota; kingdom Metazoa; phylum Arthropoda; class Insecta; order Mantodea; family Mantidae; genus Deroplatys; species Deroplatys truncata. The sequence goes on from CM060981.1 coordinate 55,807,657, forward strand.
CGTCCTCCCAAGCGAGTATAAAAGCACACACGTGCAGAGTCCACGCGTCTATTCGTTTTGCATCTGAAGAGATAACGTTTCACGCCATATTTGTGGCGATGCGTGTGAAGTTAGATATAGGAGACATAGCTAGCTTGGGGAGGTAAATTGTTGAAGATAGGCCCCTTTGCAGTACTTACAGGTTTTAAAACACGGCTAGCGGCGACACAAAACAGTATCATTACAATGCAATAAATTAAAGTTCGAGTCATATGGAGTTTCATTTGTCTACCGTCACCACACCCTGAAAAGAGTCTAGAAATAGGGCAACACACAAGTGTGCTAGGCTTCAATTACAGGAACCAGCTCCAAGAAGGAAGGAAGGCGACGCCACGAGGAGGTCCGTCGCATATGGCGCCCAACGTGTTCACGCACGAATAAGGAGACGAACCCAGGACTTCAACGCGTAGGAGCAGCAGGAGCAACGCAGCAGGCAGAGAATCAACTAAAAGTAGGACAAAATCTTCTCATCTTTATGTGTTTTTATGTTACTCAGGAGTAACCGGCTTATCATGGCAGATAGCAACATGGAGCTTTCTAACGAGAGCACAGTAGATGCTGCCACGTGTATGCAGCAGGAGGCGTCTCAGGATGACGCACCCTTGCTCATTAGAATGATGCGAACGCTATTAGCAGAAAATAACCAAAGACTTGAAAATAGCCTAAACAAGAAAATAGAAAACAGTTTAGCAGAAAATACTCACAGACTTGAAGGTAGTTTAGCAGAAACTAGTGCTAGGTTAGAGACCACCAGCAAGAAAATAGAAGAAAGCTTAGCAGCTAGCAGCAGGCAGATAGAGCAGATTAGGACAGGGCAAGAAGAAATTCAAACAGAATTAATTAATGTTAGACAGGAAATAAATATAAATAAGGGTGAAATTGCTTGTCTCACAGAATTTGTAAACTCAGCTGTAGAGTCCTTAAAACAGGACAGTGTTACAATGCAAGCACATGTACAGGTTAATGTAGATAAGGAACTTCAGGCTTTTAAGCAGGTAATTACCGCAAGCCAGGTAGCAACAACCCACGAGATAGAGTCATTAAAGTCATCTATTCAGGCTGTAAAACAGGTTATCTCAGTAGAAACTAGTCAGGAGATTGAAACACTGAAAACATCAATCCAGGCCATTAGCACTGTGTATGATAGGGAAATTGGAGATTTAAAACGCAATATGAATGTGTTAGAATTAGATCAGCACAACACCAATAGTACTCCCAGTATCACTCAAGGAAGTACAGCCAACTCCGGTAGTGACCATTCACTCCCCGGTGAGGCCAGAAACCTTGAGACCAACACTTGTAGAAACAATGTGCATGCTTGTGATGTAGCGCAGTTGGCTCCTTGCTCCCACAGTGGAGACAATAGTTTTAATTCACACCTCTTGCATGAACTCACACCTCCGGTGTTCGAAGAATCGAAAGATCAGGCAAAAGAGTTTATAAAAGAGTTAGAGCAATATTTTATGTTAAAATCAACCCCTGAGGTCATCAAGCCCATTATAGTTAGAAAATGCCTCAAAGGTCGTGCTCTATCTTGGCTTAAATTAACGCAGGGTAATTCTCTGACATATGAGGAATTTAAACAGGCATTCCTATTAAGATATTGGGGACCACAAGAAGTCAACAAAATCCGACTTGAGTTAAACCAAGGCAGATACAACCCGCATATACATGGCACATTAATTGATTATGTCCTAAATCTGGCACAGCGAAGCAAACAAATTGAACCACCATTATCAGACAAGGAGGTGATAGCACTGCTCACCAATCACTTTGAACCTCATATCAGGAACGGACTGATAGTAGCTGAGCCACCCAACATTGCGAAAATGATTGAGTTAATCACAGCATTTGACCAGAGACCAACACAGGGTAATCTTTTCAGAGACCGGAGAGAATCACTTCAGCCGGAAAATAGGTCACATTCTTTTGGGTCAGGGGCATACAGGCAGAGAAACCCGCACTACAGGCAATTCGCAGAAAACCCTAGAGACAGATACACACAACCAACGCCACGGCCTGACAGAGTAAGAAACTACCCCAGGGAACATCAACATAGGGACCAACAAAGGAATTTTAATGTCAACCACATCCAGGCTTCAAACACACGACAAAACCGGTTTGAATTTGTCAGAAAATTTAACAGGAATTATGCTAGGGCACAAGAAAATACAAACAACAGACAAGGGAATTTTTCGGGTAGAAGCAGCCCAGTGAACACACAAACAATTGTAAACAGTAGCAGCAGTAGATGGGATTCGAACCCGGGACCTAGCAGACAGGACAGACCTCAAGACTCGCAACAATCGGGAAACCAAGCGTAGATGACTACTGCGGCCGAGTATCCATCTCAGAGGGGAACAGTGGATTACAAGTTTCCCAACCAGGGCCCATTGCTTTAATAAATACGCACGTACAGGGGGATAACACACCGAGCAGCATGCAGCACCAAAATAAGAGCAGAAATGTAGACATGCGTGACTCGCCCAGAATCAAAGCTGAAATCATGGGAGTAAACACGGACATTTTAATTGATACTGGGGCAAATATATCGGCGTGCTCGGAAGAATTTTTTAAGATGTTGCAGGAAAAGAAAATCAAAATTATGTCGCTGCCAATTTCGAATGTGTATTGCACGGTAGCGATTTCCAAGAGCAAAGAAAAGGTTAGGCAACAAGCAATGCTAACGATAAGAATGAATAATAAAGCATTCAATGTTATCTTTTTTGTAATCCCGAGGTTACAACAGCCAGTGATTATTGGTTCGGATTGCTTACATAAATGGGAAGCAATAGTGAACTTTGATAATAAATGCCTAAATTTAGTAAAAGATGGTGTGTGCATGCCTTTTGTTGAAACCAATACAGTAGACAATGAACCGACGGCGGAAGAACAACAAATTTTAGAGGAGTCATTTTGGGTAGAAATAATTAAAGCACAAAAAGACACAGAAATCGTAGCTATAAATACTGTTGGGAGACACGGGGATCAGATGGAGGAATTGTCAGAGGATGAGGCTGACACACGATATATAAACAATTATGAGTTCATAGGCGCAGGTCGCGTGCAGCTACACGTGCTCGAAGCCATTAGCGAACTGTCAGCGACACTACACACAGAGAGGCAGGTAGCCGAACCGGTTCTCGCAAACAACACAGAAATTGCCGCCTTAATACAAAAGAAAGTAAACGCCGCGTGTGATTTAGAGGCATCAGAAAAGATCCGATTGCAGGACATTTTATGGAAGAACAGGGCAGTTTTTTCGCCACAACCAGGCAAATGCAACTCCTATGTTCATAGATTTAAAGTTAAACCCCTGTCTCCATACTCCCACAAATGCAGGAATTTACCGTTCGCCTTGAGAGAGCAAGCAGAGCAAGTTATCAAACAGATGCTAGATGATGACATTATAGAAGTGTCAAACTCGCCTTATATTAATCCTTTAGTGTGGGTTAAGAAGAAATCAGGAGACTTGCGAATGACGTTAGATGCACGCAAATTAAACTCATTCACAGTACCCGATCACTTCAGGACGGAAGGCATTGATCAACTGTTGGTTAGGGTAAACCGGGGCAAGTGCTTCTCTAGCTTGGATCTTGTTCAGTCTTTCTGGCAGATACCCTTAGCAGAAGAGTTAAGACAGTACACTGGGTTCTTGCATAAAGGTTGCACTATGGTCTTTAAAAGGGTTCCTTTTGGCTTATGCACAAGCACGAGCGCACTACTCAGAGCAATTCATGCCATATTTGGGGACTCAACAGCAGAATTCGTCCTTCAATACGTGGATGACTTCATGATAGTAGGGGACGACGTTGACACGCACCTAAAACACATAGATTATGTTTTAAGCATGTTTAGCCAGCATGGCATGACACTTAAGTTAGAAAAATGCAATTTCTTTCTGAAAGAGGCCCAGTTTTTAGGGTATGTGATCTCAAAAGACGGCATTCGACCTAACCCGGACAGGATAGAGAGCATTAGAAATATTCCGGAACCCAGAAACTTAAAACAATTAAGAAAATGGTTCGGCATATGCAGATATGAAGGTAAATTCCTAGTTAATTTTGCCAAGGAAACAGCACCACTGAGAAAATTGTTAAAGAAGGGTGTTAAGTGGGTGTGGCGAGATGAGGAGCGAGCGGCATTCTACAACGTTCGCGAACTTTTTGCACAGGCGGTACTAATAGAACGGCCCAGAGAGGACCTTCCTTTTCATATCTATTGTGATGCCAGCGTGGGAGGCTATGCAGGAGTGTTATGCCAAATGGACGAGCAGGACTGCATGCATGTTTTAGCCACAGCATCCAGGGGTTTGACACAGTCAGAAAGCAATTCCTGCATTACACAATTGGAGATTGCCGCCATGTACTTTTCATTGATCAAATTTAGACAATTTATATATAATAGGAAAGTAATCATCCACACTGACCACGTGAGCCTGGAATTCATAAAACAATGCAAGCTGACCAGCAGTAAAATCTCCCGCTATATTTATGAGATTTTGAATTTCGACGTGGAAATCAAGCATATTCCAGGAGCTGAAAACACATTCAGTGATGTTTTGTCGAGATTACCGAGAGCAAAGTCCATGCCAGAAAACAAAGACAGGCCTTTTCACCAAGTGACAGTAATGCACATTGAAGCTACCGGTCAGAAACAACTGGTTAAAGCGTTAAGAAACTTGGCAAAATGCCAGGAAGAAGATGAGGAAATCCGGGAACTGTTAAACAACGCGCCGGAGATAGATGACAACACCTCAGGAACATTAGGGAAAAGGAATGGCATTCTTTACAAACTCAATGTTAATGAAAAGCGATGGAAAACATATGTGCCTAAAATGTTAGAGAACACATTGATTGCAGCCTTCCACAACTCCTTGGTACACTCTGGATCAGAAAGGACGGCCATCAACATTGCAGAACACTTTTATGTTAAGAAGCTCCATCAGAAGGTTAGAAAATTTATAGCAAGATGTAAGTTGTGTCAATTAGCCAAACCACTGAATGTAGCTTATGATATTGACATGCAGAGTGTTATTAGAGATGCACCCAACGCTCTAATATGCATGGACGCGCACGGCCCGTTACCCCAGAGCACTTTCGGGACTAAGTTTATAATTGTGTTACTTGATGTCTTCACAAAATTCACAAAGATTTACCCAGTGAAAGATATAACAGCTAGGACATGCCTGAGGAAAATATTTAAAGATTATGTACCTAAACATGGCAAGATGTTATCCCTGCTGTGTGACAATGCCTCTATGCACAGGAGCGGAATTTTTCAAAAGACACTCGCAGACAATGGAGTGAAACTATACCACAGCTCTAACTATTATCCGCAAGGAAATATGACAGAGAGAGTGCTCCGAGATATTTCGGGCTATTTCCGAATTTTAACCCACAAAAACCATACGGGGTGGTACCAACATTGTGCTAAGATTGAATTTGTCATAAACAATTCAGTGAATGCATCCACAGGTTATGCGCCGATATTAATGCACTTGGGCAAGCAGCCGGAACTGATATTGCCGAACATACCCACCACGATAGATCAAGGCAATCAAGACACTACGGCGGAAAAATGCAGGAAAGCGTTACTGCGCAATAAGACAAAAAGCGGAAGCAAGGAAGAGAAAGGCCAAACGGCATAAGGCAAAATGGACACCCAAGATAGGTGATCTCGTTCTCGTGAAGAATAAGAATAAATCAGACCGATGGAGCAACACCTATCACAGAATGTGCTTACTATATAAAGGTCCGGCGGTAATTGTAGCTCAATTTGGGGCACACACTTTTGAGGTTAGGGAAGTTGCTACTAACAAGAACTGGGGCAAATATCACAAACAATTGCTGAAACCTTTCAAGACATAGGTTAACATTTGCACCTGTATGATTTTACGATTGCTTGTTGCGCGGGGTTGATGAGTCATGTAATTGTACTATGTAAGTGTTTTATCTTCAGTAATATAATGTATATAGAAAACAGCGTTAAAATTAATTCAGTTAAGGGCTTCTGGCCAGACACCTAATGACCACTCTGAGCAGGTAGCCAACGTGCCGCAATTACAGGCACTTCTATGCTGTTGTAAAGAAAACTAGTTTAAACAGTGCAAGGTCAAATGGGCCGACATACGACAACTTAAGTGTTCTTGCATAGGGCAGTGAAAAGGTTCCCAGAAGTGTTTATAAACAAACTACAGTGATGTGCTAAAGGGAAAACCAGTGAAAGTCATTATGTGAAATAAATGTTGCCTAGCCCACAAGCGTGTGATTACTCAGTAATTATCAGCAAAATGTCACTCAATGTCAATGTGACGTAAAAAGAAAATTTATGTAAACATTTGTAAATATATAATGTATGTTATTTGAGAGTTACATTGTTGTGTAGGATAGACGTTAGGTACATTTGTATTGTAGAGTACTATGGTGTTCTTTTTGAGATAATTGGTGTGTTATGCATTGCTATGTGTATTTTAGGGCTCTTTCATTACTTTTGTATTCTTCTTTGGGTCATGTCATTGCCATTCGAAAAACTTTCTCCGCCAACAGAACCAAAAATTTTTAGAATGACAATGAGGGGCATTTATAGCGGGAACTATGATATAGAGGGAACACAAATGTAATAGGAATAAGTTAAGATTGTAACATATATGTAAAATGTGCAGCTAGCTAGCCGTGAGAAGAGAAACAGGCAGGTACAAAAGAGTTTAGAGCTGGCAACACAGCTAAACAGTCACAGGCACAGAGGGAGATAGCAATAAGATGGAAAGAGAGGGAGAGAGATGTTGACACCCTGGAAATCCCAAACTTGTCAAGACTGCAGATTTGGAGGCAAATGTTCTCATAGCACGCTTAGGGGAGAACCAATAACAGAATAGATTAGAAAAGAGCTAGGCGAACTTAGCGTCCTCCCAAGCGAGTATAAAAGCACACACGTGCAGAGTCCACGCGTCTATTCGTTTTGCATCTGAAGAGATAACGTTTCACGCCATATTTGTGCCGATGCGTGTGAAGTTAGATATAGGAGACATAGCTAGCTTGGGGAGGTAAATTGTTGAAGATAGGCCCCTTTGCAGTACTTACAGGTTTTAAAACACGGCTAGCGGCGACACAAAACAGTATCATTACAATGCAATAAATTAAAGTTCGAGTCATATGGAGTTTCATTTGTCTACCGTCACCACACCCTGAAAAGAGTCTAGAAATAGGGCAACACACAAGTGTGCTAGGCTTCAATTACAGGAACCAGCCATCAACAGCTCCAAGAAGGAAGGAAGGCGACGCCACGAGGAGGTCCGTCGCAACCTTCAGCTAGAAACTCTAAATTATTCCAGCTTGATGAAGCCAAATTAAATAATAATCAGTAATGTGACCAGAACCTTGCTGACACCAAGTCAAATCCCAATCAAGCTAGTACTCATAGCGAAATCTAATTTATTTGAACTACTCTGATAATTCCAGTATAAATATACTATCCTGGCTACATTAAATGACCAAAGTCTGATGAAAAGCAAAGCTTAATCATTAGCCATTTGAACGAATTTACTAAAGCATGTTACAACCCAAACAACTTAAACTTGTGGAAAAATCACTAACTTATAATGTGACTTCTGTCAGATAATTCACACTGAAGTATACGCTCTTAGCTACACTAAATGACCCCTGACTTTTGGTCTTCTTGGTGAAGAGCGAAGATTAAAAATCTGATGTGTTACACTCACATGACTTTCTCTAATCTTGTACAAACTATTTTTACAAACGCTTATCCTCCATCTACTTCATGTTAATCGAAATAAACATTTGCAGAATCTATCTTATTGCTAATTTTCTTGTAGATGTAAGGAAATATATATTTACAAGGGCAATATAGAAATACAGTAGCCTTTAAGCACATACATATCTCTTAATAGCTGGTTGCTAGGTGCAGCACCATTCCCTTTGCCACAGATTAATACTCTTTGCATATCTAAGACAAAAAAATGAATAACGAATTCCCATTTGAGAAAATAAGTATTCGAAAATTTAAGGGAATAACAAGCAGTATCTCGAAAATGGTTCATTCAACAAAAAATGTATAGGACATAAATTGTGTATTTTAACGCGATCTACATTTTTGTGGAGTAATATTTTGTCTATCTGTTATGGTTTACCAGTTATGCAAAAGTCATTCACAATGAAGAATACTTTTGGAGAAATTCCCAGAAAATTCAAGATATATATTATATTAGTCATGAAAACATCTTAAACATATGATATTTTAATCAAAATGGTTAGAGCCATTTTTGAGAAAATTAAAATTTTCGAAAAGTGCTCCACGTAAAGTGTAATCTGGGGTGGGGGATTTTCTTGAAAACCTTCGTGTCGCATCTATGGAATATACTGAACCTAAATACCAAGTTTGGTGTTTATCCGGCTGTTCGTTTCTGAGTTATGCTGTTCACAGAAACACACACAGACACACACGGACATGTTTCCAAAAATGCTTTTTTTGGATTCAGGGGTCTCAAAACATATATTTCGGGTAAAATCTCGGTATCAAAATTTTGGGTGGAATACAATACTTCCCCTACTTAGTAGTAGGGAATATGTAGTAGAGAAAGTAAAAATTAGTCATATGAATGCATTCATTTACTAAAAACATCTTACATTCCGAATAAACCTATACTCATAGAAACGTTACTAAGCAGTGGGAAGATCTTTCTGAATAATTTTACAACGAAAAACTATTAAACATAATACATAACATAAGTGCATGCAAAATGCCGATGATCTGGCTTCCTATAGTGGGTTTATTTAACGTGTGCCGTTGGACCCACCGTAGGGTTTGGATTCGCCTTGGATCTTGTCCACGGGCAATTTTCTTGGTAATTGTGCGTTGGCTGTCTTCCTCACGCCTACGGTAGGCTTTTGTTTTCTAAAGTATCTAGCGGTCGTTTTCCATGAAGGGAATAACTATTAAACAAGCAATATAACCACATACATTATTGCCGTCCACGTGCTCTATAGCAAATTTAAAATTCCTAAAGGAGGTCACGTGTACAAACTATTTTTACAAACGCTTATTCTCCAGCTACTTCATGTTAATCGGGATAAACATTTGCAGATTATTGCTCATTTTCTTGTAGACGCAAGGGAAATATGGTAGGCTTAAGCGATAGTCAAATATTTTAAGAGCTGGTTGCTATGTGGCGCATTCCATTCTCTTTGCGTGTCCAGGAAATAAAAAGCGAATATCGAATTCCCATTTGAGAAAAAGTATAAGTATTGGAAAATACAAGCATATAACAACGAATATCTCGAAAATGGTTACTTCACAAAAAAGAGAGAGAGATGTATGTGACATAAATTGCGTGTTTTAAGGAGATATACATTTTTTGTGTAGTAACATTTTGCGTATCTCTTACCGTTTACCAGTTATGCAAAAGCCATTCAGAATGAAGAGGACTTTTGCGGACATTTCCGGAGAATTCAAGATATACATTTCAAAAATCGTTAGTTTCATTTTTGAGAAAATAAAAATTTTTGAAAAATGTTCCATCTAAAGGGTAGTCTGGGGTGGAGAGATTTGTTGAAAATCTTCGTATCGTAATTTTGAAAGATATTGAACCTAAATCAAAATTTGTGTACTTATTCGAGTTTTCGTTTTTAAGTTATTCTGTTCACACACACACACACAGACTCACACGGACCTTTCTCTAAAACTGTTTTTTTTCAGGAGCCTCTAAATATGTACTTCCGATGAAATCTCGATATCGAGTTTTTGGGTGGAATGCAAGGCGATCAGGGTAATTGGCCTCTTTTATTTCCAAAATTGTCTATGCAAACCTAAGCATACCCACTCACCTGGATATGATAATCACGTCAAGATACAAACTCTGCTGTCTGCCTGTCAAGCGAGAGAGACCCAACTGATGTCCCTCTCCCTCACTTCCATAAGCCAATCCCCTTCATGGCAAACGACCGCTAGATACTTCAAAAAACAAAAGCCTACCGCCAAGCGTGAGCAAGATAACCAACGCACAATTGCCCGTGGACAAGATCCAATGAGAGTTCACACCCACACGGAGGGCCCAACGGCATACATTAAATAAACACACTACAGGAAGTCAGATACATCGACATTTTGCATGCACTCGACTGTACGTAATGGGCACAGGAGGTATGACATTTCATCCTAATATTCATACCGAAATTTGAGAACCCCAGAATCAAAAATTTGATGTGTTACGTTCACATGTTTTTCTCTAACCTCTATCGCTTATTAGTGGACATACAAAGTATTCGTACTAAAATTTATTTTCCTATCTACTTCATTTTAATTGAAATAACCTTTCGGGAATAGCTGCATTACATATTTCATTATAGACACAAAGAGGACAGTGATAGTCAAATGTTTAAGAACTGGACGCTAGACGCTAGCCTAAAAATTCCATATGCTTGCCATGACATCGCAGTAAACAGCTGAAAATCGACAGACCTTAAAGGAATGACATGTATTGAACAATTACAACAATTAATAACGTATATATTGGAAATTGCTGATGCAAAAAAGAAGTTATTTGAAATAAACTGTGTGTTTTAAAGAGAACCACACATTTTTTGTGTACGTTTTCGTCTCTCCCTTAACGTTAGTTATATAAGATTATACAAAATTTATTTTGACTTCACAACCTATTCCCAGAAAAATCAAGTTATAAATTGTATTTGTCATGCAAATATATTTAATTTATGGTACTTTAATCAAAATTTCTAGAGCCATTTTTATAAAATAAAAGAATTCTACAAAAAATTCTATGTAGAATGTAGCTTGGGGTGCTTGAATTTCCTTGAAACTCTTCGTGACGCATTCTTGGAAGGTGCTGAATCTAAATACCAAGTCTGATATTTAGGTTCAGTTATGCTGTTCACAGACAGACACACACACGTGCGCGCGGACCTTTTTCTAAAAATGCTTTGTTTGGATACAAGGGGCCTCAAAATATGTATTTCCCGTGAATTCTCGGTATCGAATTTTTGGGTGTAAGAAAGTAAAAGTTGGATTTTAAAATGGAGACAACTCAAAAACGAAAAGTTGGATAAATACCTAACTTAGTATTTATATTGAGTATATTCCAAAGGTATGGCATGAACATTTTTATAATTAAAATCTTTCTTATTTTTAATTTCCCCGAAAGTGGTCGTAACGATTTTGATTAAAATGTCCTATGTTTAAGATGCTTGTATAACAAATAAAGTGTATAAGTATCTTAAATTTTCTGGGAATAGCCTACAGATCTGTCAAATATCACAATGACTACGTCTATACTAAAACAACAGCCAGCAGCTTCGAAAGCCCCCATTCCACCAAAATGCAATAAAACAAATAGTCAAGGATCTCCAGCATACACTGACTTGGGTGAACCAACAAACATAAAGCAACCGCCGCCACCAAGATGTTAAACAAGCAAAAAACAACATTTGATGTGTTATAATCTCAAGAGTTTCTCTACCTACTATCGTTTAATATTATATAGCTTCTATAAGGTATTCTTACAAAAGTTTATTTTCCCATCTCCATATTAATTGAGTTAAAAGCTTGAGAAAAAGTTTCACGACTCATTTCATTGTACATACAAAGGGGACAGAGAAAACCGAAGTGATAGTCAAATGTACAAAAGCGGGCCGCTGTATGCTGGTTTTAAAGTTACATGCTCTTTAATGATAGTGCGAGAAACAGCTGAATGATTACCACTTCAAAACAGTAACAAAGTAATGAATAATTCAAATCAATAGCAACGGATGTTTCGGAAATGGCTCATGCCACGAAATAAATTGCCTGTTTTAAATAAATCTGTGTAGTAAATTTATGTCTATCTCTTACTGTTTACCAGTTACACCAAATTCTTTCCGAATAAAGAGGACTTCACAGCCTAGTCTCAGAAAACTCAACATATACGTTTTCTTTGTCAAGGAAATATCTCAAACTTATAGTACTTTAATCATAATCCTTATAGATATTTTTGACAAAATAAAAAATAACGAGAAAGTTTCCGTTTAAAGTGTAGTTTGACATGGGGAATTTTTGAAAATATTATTTTTCCATCCTTGGTAAGGTAATAAAGTTCAGTAGTAAGTTTAGCATTAATCCAAAATTTCATTTTTAAGTTCTGCTGTTCATTGACTGACAAATAGAAAAACTGCCCTTTTTATTCAGAGGGCCTCAAAACAGATATACGACTGAGGGGACACCTCGAGTACTACCACCCTATTTTGCCTACACCCCTCCAGGAGGAAAGGATGAAGAGAAGGGACCAAAGTAGGCTTCAGGCCACGAAGATGAATATAACCTAGAACTTTTCTCTTCAATAAAGTAAAAAAAAACCAACCCCAACTGAATTTTAAATTATAAAAGGCAAAAAATAAAATTGCAATAGATATAAGTCTAGGGCTCGGCTAGTTATGCATTAAAAACGTAAAATATGTATGTAATTATGCGGTTTAAAACAGCAATGTATGCGTTAAAAACCTAGAAGTATGTGCTATCCAAAATCTCACAAAAATGGTGAAATAATAATTTTTAAAAATTGACATTGTGAGTTCATTTAATATTCGTTGTATTGGAAAATACAAGTTAACATTATAATCCACCACAACAAAAAATTAATGTAAAACTCAGCCGAATTTGTGGAATGGAACAGCTGCTGCTGAAGTGAACTTAATTCTTCCCATTGCATTGTATAACAGCAACCATTTTAAGGTTTGAAAACAGAAACGATTCTCTGTTTCTTCTGAGAATTGATTTGTACTGAGCAAAATCTGATGTGTTATATTCACATTACTTTCTCTACTCTTGTACAAACTATTTTTACAAACTCCTAATCTCCATCTATTTCATATTAATCGAGATAAACATTTGCAGAAACGATTTTCTGACATGCAAAGGATATTACATTTTACACATAGCGACCAGTTCTAAAAGTATTTGATTATCGCTTAAGGCCTACTATTACCCCTTGTTTTGTATTTGCAAGGGCAATATAGAAATACAGCAGCCTTTAAGCATAGACATATCTCTTAATAACTGGTTGCTAGGTGCTGCACCATTCTCTTTGCCACAGATTAATACTCTTTGCATATTCAAGACAAAAAAATGAATAACGAATTCCCGTTTGAGAAAATAAGTATTGGAAAATTTACGGGAATAACAAGCAATATCTCGAAAATGGTTCACTCAACAAAAAAGTGTATAGGACATAAATTGTGTATTTTAACGCGATCTACATTTTTTTGTGTAGTAAAATTTTATCTCTCTAATGGTTTACCAGTTATGCAAAAGTCATTCACAATGAAGAATACTTTTGGAGACATTCCCAGAAAATTCGACATATACATTTCATTTGCCATGAAAATATCTTAAACATATGATATTTTAATCAAAATAGTTAGAGCCATTTTTGAGAAAATTAAAATTTTCGAAAAATGTTCCATGTAAAGGGTAGTCTGGGGAGGGGAATTTTCTTGAAAAGCTTTGTGTCACATCTCTGGAAGATACTGAACCTAAATACCGAGTTTGGTGTTAATCGGACCGTTCGTTTCTGAGTTATGCTCTTCACAGACAGACACAGACAAACACAGCACATGTTTCAAATGCTTTTTTTGGATTCAGGGGGTCCCAAAACATGTATTTCTGGTGAAATCTCGGTATCGAATTTTTGGATGGAATACAATACTTCCCCTACTTACTATACGTAGTAGAGAAAGTAAAAAACAACGTTCGGTAACAGACGTTATAGGTGCATATTTAAACTTTGCAATTTCTTCCAGCGACAATCTTTTCTTATGTCCAACAATTTGCTCTCCGTTTTACCAGAAATGATATTTGCAATGTGTTGTAATGTATGGTACCCTGGATTTTTTTGTAGTACATAATCAAAATTTTCAACTATCTTTTTGCAACTTGACCTGGAGCAGATTTTAGCTTTAGCAAGAAACTTTCTATTAAAGTTAAGTTTGTGACTAGTGGTACGCCATTTCGTTTGAGCGCTGTGATGGTTGTAGAAATGCAGTTGAAATGTGACTTAATGTAAACTAATTCCTCCTTTATCCCATCCCTACACATAGCACCCTTCACTTCAATAATGTTTGCTGCTTCGTTTTCATTTAGTTCTTGAAGTATGTTCTCGATTATGTCAAAATTGTTACAATAATATATGGCAACCTGTAACCAGGCCCCCCATCTCTTAATGATCGGTTAAGGAGGAAGTGGAATTCCTGAAGTCAACTATTTAAACAAACTGATTCTACTCGGAGATTTAAGGAAAACCTTTTTTACGCTTGTTATTAAACTATTAACAATAGGAAAATTTAAGCGCACAGTTTCACTCAGGCGACGCATTACGTGAGTCAAGCATGTTACATAAATCAGTCTAGTATAAAGCAGTTTTAACCCCCCCCCTGCCTTAACCATATATGGGGCTGCGACAAATAAAAACAAAGCTACATTTTCATACCTAATCCGCCATGCCATAATAGCAACATTGCATTATTGAATATTTTCGCAATTGTTGAATGATTAGTCATTGCTATTTCTTTCACTGTTAGAAGACAAGCCTTTGACAGTCCATTTTCACGGATCGTACCGACAATTATATTACAAATAGATCGTTTACACGCACCTGGAGTCTCATCCATGCAAACCCAGATTAGATTATCCTTAACTGAATCACGAATTTCTTGTATTCTTTTTACCTTCCCATTTGAGAAAGTATTGAAAAATTCAAGCCAATAACAAGCAATATCTCGAAAATGGTTCACTCAACAAAAAAAAATGTATATGACATAAATTCTGTATTTTAACGTGATCTACATTTTTTGTGTAGTAAAATTTTGTCTACCTCTTATGGTTTACCAGCTATGCAAAAGTCGTTCACTATGAAGAATACTTTTGGAGACATTCCCAGAAAATTCAAGATATACATTTTATTTGTCATGAAAATATCTTAAACATATGATATTTTAATCAAACCGTTAGAGCCGTTTTTGAGAAAATTAAAATTTTCGAAAGATGTTCCACTAAAGGGTAATCTGGCTTTAGGGGATTTTCTTTAAAAACCTTCGTGTCGCATCTCTGGAAGATACTGAACCTAAATACCAAGTTTGGTGTTTATCCGACTGTTCGTTTCTGAGTTATGCTGTTCACAGACACAGACACACAGAAACACACACGGATATGCTTCCAAATAGGCTTTTTTTGGCATCAGGGGGTCTCAAAACATGTATTTCCGGTGAAATCTCGGTATCGAATTTTTGGGTGGAATATAATACTTCCCGTACTTACTATACGTAGTAGAAAAATCTGATGTGTTACACTCATATGACTTTCTCTACTCTTGTAAAAACTAGTTTTACAAACGCTTATTCTCCATCTACGTCATATTAATCGAGACAAACATTTGCAGACTCTATGTTATTGCTAATTTTCTTGTAGATGGAAGGGGAATATATATTTACAAGGACAATATAGAAATACAGTAGCCTTTAAGCATATACATATCTCTTAATAGCTGGTTGCTGGGTGCAGCACCATTCTCTTTGCCTCAGATTAATACTCTTTGCATATCAAAGACAAAAAAATGAATAACGAATTCCCATTTAAGAAAATAAGTATTGAAAAATTTAAGAAAATAACAAGCAATATCTCGAAAATGGTTCACTCAACAAAAAAATGTATATGATATGAATTGTGTATTTTAACGCCATCTACGTTTTTTGTGTAGTAAAATTTTCTCAATCTCTTATGGTTTACCGGTTATGCAAAAGTCGTTCACAATGAAGCACACTTTTGGAGACATTCCCAGAAAATTCAAGATATACGTTTTATTTGTCATGAAAATATCTTAAACATATAATATTTTAATCAAAATCGTTAGAGCCGTTTTTGAGAAAATTAAAATTTTCGAAAAATCTTCAATGCAAAGGGTATCCTAGGGTGGGGATTTTCTTGAAAACCTTCGTGTCGCATCCCTGGAAGATATTGAACCTAAATACCAATTTTGGGTTTATCCGACTGTTCGTTTCTGAGTTATGCTTTTCACAGACAGACAGACACACACGCACACACAGACAGACACACAGACACACACACGGATATGTTTCCAAAAATGTTTTTTTTTGGATTCAGGGGGTCTCAAAACATATATTTCCGGTGAAATCTCGGTATCGAATTTTTGGGTGGAATACAATACTTCCCCTACTTACTATACGTAGTAGAGAAAGTAAAAAGTAAAAAGAATAACGAATTTGAGAAAACGTATAAGTATTGCAAAATTTATGGGAATAACAAGCAATATCTCGAAAATGGTTCACTCAACAAAAAAAAAATGTATATGAAATAAACTGGGTATTTTAACGCGATCTACATTTTTTGTGTAGTAAAATTTTGTCTATCTCTTATGGTTTACCAGTTATGCAAAAGTCGTTCACAATGAAGAATACTTTTGGAGACATTCCCAGAAAATTCGAGATACACAATTCATTTGGCATAAAAATGTCTTAAACATATGATAGTTTAATCAAAATCGTTAGAGCTATTTTTGAGAAAATTAAAACTTTCGAAAAATGTTCCATGTAAAGGGTAATCTGGGGTGGGGAATTTTCCTGAAAACCTTCGTGTCGCATCTCTGGAAAATACTGAACCTAAATACCAAGTTTGGTGTTTATCCGACCGTTCGTTTCTGAGTTATGATGTTCACCGTCACACTGACACACACTGACACACTGCTTTTTTTGGATTTAGGGGGTCTCAAATCATGTATTTCCGGTGAACTCTCGGTATTGAATTTTTGGGTTGAATACAATACTTCCCCTACTTACTATACGTAGTAGAGATTGTAAAAAATGGCTTCCCAGGAAGAGTTGCATCATTGCTTTAACGTCTGGTTTTATCGATGTTAAAGGAAAATATTTTGAAACACATTAAAAACATTTAAAATTTTAAAATTAATACTTGTTTGATTTTCTGAAAGTTTTCAGTATCGCCCTTGTAGAACTGCCCAAAGAGGGCGATGAGCGACCCATGGAACCTGGTAGGATCTGTCCGGCACCGCCACACCCCACAAAACCTACAAGCACACTTAAATGAAACGGAAATGAGAGAAAGGAAATCGCGGCGGGTGAGAAGTCACCCAAGGATTCGCCCACTGATGAGAACCAACAGAGACCCAAGGTCAGAACGGGCGGTCGACGAGAATCTAACTCAGAGCTCTCGAACGCGAACAAAAACGTTACCGCGGAGTCAATTCCTCTTGGTGTGTCTACTAGGTACATAGTAGTGAAGGTAAAAATGGAGGAATAGAGTTCTGTTCCTATCCTTTACACATGCTTTGAAGTAATCTATTACACTAGTCTGCATTTTCAACCTTTGTCGCGGTAACTTTCGTGTTATCTTATTGCTGAGCGCCTGTTATTGTATTAGTAGTTTGAATTTGGGGTTCTTTGTCCACCGGCTAGCTATTATTACTCGGTTGAGCAAATCTCTTGAACAGGGTTTGTTTGTAAACGGAAAGGAGTTGTTACTAAAAGATAACACTGATAAAAGAATTTGTTTTTCCACTTTTATTTCCGCCACAATTAATTAATTTCACATATTTACTCTTGATACACGCCTGACTGAAACTGTTATATTTTCGAATGTAATTATAATCACTTATTTGCCGCACATTATTAATTCTGGTATTTCACATTTTGTAACTAACTTTACGACGCGAGAGATTCTGTAGAAGTGCGCGACGTATAACCCGTGGATGATTCTGTTGAACTTTGCGACATTTGCCTTGTGAATTATTCTGTAGAACTGTGTGACGTGTAACCCGCGAATGATTCTGTTGGACTGAGCGATACTTGTCTCTGGCTTCATATATTTATACTCCCTCACCCTGATATGCCTAAATTATAATCGAGCTGCTATTGGTTAATAAAACGCGCCAACATTAGCGTCTATTTTTATATCCAATCAAAATTATGAAAACATGTGCTCTAGGGAAGATATTCCCTCCATTTCTAAAGAAAGACACGCTACTCTGACGTCATTTGTTTGTCTATTCTAATTAATAAACAACTCACCCCATCGCTACATTGTTATCCGCTCCTATTGTCAGTTTCAGTGAAGCCGTGTAAACTTATTTCCTAACAATGCTTATAATTAACAAACATCTCAAATCATTGTCATACAATAATGCTATTTTACACTACAATCACTCTGGCATTTACAGTGTTGTGATATAAAATACCGCCACAACTTTCTCTTCTTTGACTTCCTTGCAGATCCTTGAAGATGACTGTCCCTCCTCAACATCCAACAGTATTTTCCCATCATAGTTTCATTCCATCTCCCCTGGTACCTCCTCTCAATTTCCTTAATATCTTGCTGAAAACATTCACCCTGCTCTTCATTATGTCCCACATTTTCTAGAAAGTAGTCGATATGTGAATGCAGAAAACGCACCTTTACACTCATGTTACAACCCATCTTCTTGAAATTTGCCAACATAGTTTCGACAATGGCCTTGTAATTAGGATCTTTGTTATTGCCTAAGAAGTTTTCAGTAACTGATCGGAAGGTGGTCCATGCTTCTATTTCTCTCTCATTCATTGTCTTCCCAAAATCTTCATCCTTCATCAATTTCTTTATTTGAGGACCAAAAAAAATTCCAGCCTTTAATTTGTCTTGTGTAATGAAGGGAAATTTCTTGGAAAAGTATTTGAAGCAGGGTCCATCCTGTGGTAGAGCCCTTACAAATTGCTTCATCAAGCCCAATTTTATGTATAGTGGCGGACGCAATATCGTTATATCTCTATACTTTTAAGTAAAATTGTGAAACAACTGTACGCGATAGAAAAAAACTGACATCAGCATAAAAAGGCGAGTCAGAATCACCTATTAGTTTTCAGGAATCCGATATCATACAGACTAATGTTATGCCACGTGCAACATTTCTTCACCCTGTATTTGAACTGTTTTGTTTTTTCACACTGTCCGTGTGTAAGTTATGGTTAAACTGTATCTACATTGTGCTGCGTCTAATTTAGATCGTGTTCCGATTTTTAAATTCTCTCGGCAGCAATAAATGGCATTCAGTAAAAGCCGGAATTTATTTCACAGCTGAAAACAACTTTTTTGATTATACCACTTTCAGTAGGTAACGCCTAATGCCGTGGTTATTAAAGTTTCATGTATCTAAATTGTCGATATCGTGAAACTGATCGAGTTGACTTGATCTTAATTTTAGATAAGCGGAGGGGGAGAAATCACCACGAAACCAACCATCCCCATAGTAATTTGCACTGGAGCTGGTGTTTCAACATTTACCCTTCGTGGTATTATTTCAATTTACATAAAGCAATTTAAATATTCAAACAGGATTGGAAAACGGTGTTTTTGGAAACTTCAGGAGATCGTGTCTTGATAATATTAGTACTCCTTTCGACATTCACATTTTTAAACCTCGACATTTATTTTAAAAGTTATCTTTAGTACTTGGAAGTTAAACATCCATAAATTGCCTAAAATACCTATAAATGTCCTAAATATATCCTAAAAAGGGTCTAATAAATGGAAAAAATCTGATGTGTTACACTAACATTACTTTCTCTACTCTTGTACAGACTATTTGTACAAACGCTTACTTTCCTTATGCTTCATGTTAATCGAGATATCGAGATGTTAATCTTGTTGCTAATTTTCTTGTAGGTGCAAGGGGAATATGGTAGGCTTTAAGCGATAGTCAAACCTTGTAACAGCTGATTGCTATGTGGAGTATTCCATTCTCTTTGCATTACCAGGACAAAAAAATGAATAACGAATTCCCATTTGAGAAAAAGTATAAGTATTGGAAAATTTAAGAGAATGACAAGCAATATCTCGAAAATGGTTCACTCAACAACAAAAAATGTATTCGAGATATACAATTCATTTGCCATAAAAATGTCTTAAACTTATGGTATTTTATTCAAAATCTTTAGAGCCATTTTTGAGAAAATTAAACTTTTCGAAAAATGTTCCATGTAAAGGGTAATTTGGATGGGGGATTTTCTTGAAAACTTTCGTGTCGCATCTCTGGAAGATACTGAACCTAAATACCAAGTTTGGTGTTTATCGCACTGTTCGTTTCTGAGTTATGCTGTTCACAGACACACACACACACACACACACACACACACACACACAGACATACACACACGGACATGTTTCCAAAAACGATTTATATGCATTCAGTGCACCTCAAAACATGTATTTCCTGTGAAATTTTGGTATCGAATTATTGAGTGGAATGCAATACTTCCCCTACTTACTATACGTAGTAGAAAGTAAAAAGAATGTAAAATATTATTAAAATCTATATTTGTATTATAACGAGAGAAAATTTGTGTATGTGTGAGATAATCTCAAAAACCACTGAATCAATTTGGATAATTCTTTCACCACTGAAAAGCCTAATTATTTTTGACGGACACGGCCTATAATACATCTAATTTCACCTCATAAATTACTAAAAATTAAAAATTACTTACAATGCCCTTGTACTTGAATACAACACATTAGAGTCATAAAGGAACATGCTTGCAAAGAAGGCCTTGACTTTAGTTGACAATGCCATGGAGTAGAAAATAGTTGTTGCTCTATAGAATATGCATGGAAAATAAGACAAAATGTCGCGTTTATTTCATTCCAAGTTCATTTCAGGAAGTATATCTACACATTTTAACTTTCGCTATTATGTATGGTAAGTAGGGGAAGTATTTCATCACATCTAAAAATCCGATACCGAGATTTCACAGGAAATACATGTTTTGAGATACTCTGATCCAAATTCAGGGAAACATGTTTGAAAACGTCCGTGTCTGTGTCTGTCTGTGAAGAGCATAACTCAAAAATGAAAAGTCGGATAAATATCAAACTTGATATTTGAGTTTAGTATCTTCCAAGGATACGATACGAATATTTTCAGGAAAATACCCACCCCAGACTACCCATTACATGAAACATTTTACGAACTTTTTTATTTTCTCAGAAATGGCTGTAACGATTTTGATTAAAATATTATATGTTTAAGGTATGTTTATGGCAAATGAAATGTATTTCTTGAATTTGCTATAAATGTCCCCAAAATTCCTCTCAACTCTGAATAACTTTCACTAAACTGGTAAACCGTAAGAGATAGACAAGGTTTTACTACACAAAAAATGAGGATCTCATTAAAACACGGAATTTATGTCACATACATTTTTTTTGTCGAACGAACCATTTCCGAGATATTCCTTTTTATTTGTTTGAATTTTCCAATACTTATACATTTTCTCAAATGGGAATTCACTATTTGTTTTTTTATGTCCCGGATATGCAAAGAAAATGTATTTACTGTTTGTATACTGTAAGTATTTAGTGAAGTAAGTAATTAACTACGGTGACAAGAGAAAGTCATGTAAATGTAGTACGTTCTGATTTGTTGTATGAGTAACTGTGAAAGCCCGACCATTTCGCTCTACAACGTATATGCAGTAAAAACGTAAATTATTTATTGTAGTCACGTCGTGCATATTTAAAATGGTTTACTTTCCCCGCTTATTTCCGAAGTTCTTGGAGACCCAAAGGTATGTAGTTTGCTTTAAGATAGTTACTGAACTTTGAGCTGCACACGCAAGGTTTTGGCGTCAGCAAACTTCTTTGAATCAATTATTCTTAAATTTATTATATGACACATAATAGGACATATCTTTATTTTTAATGCATCGATTTGTTTCCTTAGCAACCACAGAGAAACATTTTGTATATTGGAAATAAAAAATAAGCTGAGTTTCATTTGTGGAGTTTTGTGAACTGCTATGGTTCTTATCGTCCCATTCTATATTGGTTAGGAAAGACGGGAAATCATTCTATGTTGGGCATGAAAGACCGGAAACATTTGAAGCCGCGACCTCGGAAACCACAAGAAACCATTGGTAACCCTAGAACACGACGGAAGACATTTTTGTATTGGGATCGTATGCAGTCATAATGACAGTTTTCTATAAACAGGAGGTATAGATCAGATGTGGTGTAGTGGTTACCATGCTAGCCTCTATTTCCCGAGGTCGCGAGTTCAAGCCCGGCGAAGCGCCATCGATTTTTTTCGAGCGTAAAAACCCTTAGCATGGCTTCCTTCGGAAGGGAAGTAAAGCCGGTGGTCCCGTGTCGTAGATTTACGGCACGTAAAAGAACCTCACGCCTGATAAAGGGTTTTCTGTGCAAAATTACCGGTCTTTTACGTCGAATATAAAATGGGACGCTAAGGACCACAGAAGTTAAACTCAATTTAATTTAAAAAACGGAGTGAATATTGTTTTATTATTCCAATTTTATCAAAAAATGTATTTAACGCGTACAATGCAAGCAATATAAAATAAGCTGGCTTACTCAGCATTTCGGATGTGCACTTTAAACATGAAGTCGCATTCAACAACACTCTCCACTGGAAATAATAAATTCCAGAATTATTAATGAATTTAATGGAAACTTATGTGACAACTTTGCTCGTGTAGATTTTGAACTCCAGTTCGTCTTTTAACCTTTCCTAATTATTAATTTAAAAGAAAAATTACATGACCTTCTCTTCCCTGTATCGTTTATTAATCATTTTAAATACTTATTTTACGAAAGCTTACTTTTCGGTTTACATCAGTTTAATTGAGATAAACCTTAGCAAAACTACACTGCCGTTTGTGAAAATTGCAACACCAAGAAAGAATTTCCCGAATAACTCCAAACTTGGTGGAAGTGTAGAAGAGTGTATAAGTTTGCAGAGAGGTGGGGTACACGTAGGCCGAGCAGAGCCCTCTCGTGTCGGTCCAACAAAGTCAGTGTTGCGCCCAGTGTAGCCAGTGCAGAGCTGTCAAACAAGGTGGAAACAATAATGTGATTGCCAGTATGTCTCGTTGATGTCAAAGGGAGACATATCTGCATGTGAGTGATTTTGAACGGGGCAGAATGATCGGTTTGTATACCGTGACATTTCAGCTCGTATAGGGCATGCTGCTACGACAGTGATGCGTGTGTGGAAGCAGTGGATAGATGAAGGTTGTACGCAGAGAAGAGCGGGTACTGGACCACGGAATATGACCACACTCGGGATGACCGTCATCTTATCCGCATGGCCGAAACGAACCGTCCAGCTTCATCCACAGTGTTGGCTCTACGCTGGAGCACTGCAACAGGTGTGTACTTGTCTGCATCAACGGTTCATCGCCGTCTGCTGCAGGTTGGACTGGTTGCATGCATGCCATTACGTCGGCTTCCATTGTCCAGAAACCACAAGCGCCTCCGACTGCAATGGGCACGTGAACACTGTCACTTGTGTGCTAGGTGGCAAATGTAGTAGCGCTACCCTGGTGGGCGCAACCTGGAGGGTTGCATTGTTGAACGGCATAGAGCAGAAACATTAGGTGTGATGGTTTGGGGCCAATCTCGCCTCTTACGAATTGAGGGCATTTTGAAAACAACCGGTGCCTAACGGTGGTTGTACTCCTGAGGTACTCCCCCTGCTTCAGGAATCTCCACAGACCACATTTCAACAGCACAATGCCCGGCCACATATTGCTAGGAATGTACAAGTCTTCTTCGAAGAGCGACAGGTACCATTGCTTCCCAGGCCTACAGGCTCGCCTGACATCTCGCCCATCGAACATGTCTGGGATATGGTTGGTCCACACCTGGTGCGTCACGGTCCTCCAGTAACCAGTGTCACGGATTTGTGGGCTCGAATACAAACTTCGTGGAGGAAATCCCTAAGGAACTTATTCAGAACCATTTTGATTCAATGCCACAGCGTATAGCAGCTCTAATTGCAGCGCATGGAGGCCATACCAAATACTGAATATTAGGGCTCAAAGCCATGAATAGATTTGAAAAATTTATCATTTGTTGTTTGTCATGTACCTAACCTGTGGTATTAAATTCATTGAATTCATGCGTTTCCTTCTTGGTGTTGCAATTTTCCCAACCAGCAGTGTAGCTACATTATAAATTTTGTTATAATTGCAACCGAAAAGCAACAGTCAAATGTTTAAGAACTGGACGCTATGTGCTGCCTTATAATTACATACTCCTTCTATGCAATCGCGAGAATCTAAATAAATAAATAAGATCTGAATATAGTATCCTGGCACCGTGGTTGCAACACCGGGACATACATTCAAATTTTATATTTATTCTCACAACACATTTACATTCTATATCACATCAAATTTCCTCAGATAAAATAACTATAATTACAAAATTTATACAAAATAAATGAAAATAAAGGAAAGAATGAGAATATAAATTATTATTGGATTAAAGTAAAGGCGTAAACAAAAACTTAATTACAAATCTGAATTCATTATTTATCTACACTTACTGGAAACCAACAAACTTAGCAACTGGTAACCAGCTACTGTTTACTCCTATTTAACAATATTCATTGGAAATCAGCGAAAATGTACTGGCATCCAGCACAAAAACTTCTACTAAGCTACTATCATTTTAATAAGTTTATTTCTATTTCAATTTTATTTAAAAATATCCTTAATTGAAAATAAAGTTAAAGTTGTCTATAACATGGCTTTGTTTTCATAATAATTTGATTTATAGATGTTTAATATTTTGTTTAATTTATTTATATCTTTATTTATGCATTTGTGTTTGGTTGTTTATTTACTTAATTATAACACTTTATTTACTTACATTATAACACTTTATTTAATCTCCATATTAATTCTCTATTATCTTCCAAAGCGGGAAACAACTGAATGTCGACAGTACGTTAAAAGATATCTCGGAAATGGCTTAAGCTATAAAAAGGGTACTTGAAATAACCAAATTGAATTTATATCTAATTCTATATCCTTCGAAGCCATTTTGTACAACCTTGTATAACTGGTAAACGTTAAGCGACTACACGAGAAACCTAGATAGTTTTAAAACCCACAATATATTTTGCATAAAAGTCATGTCGATTTTCAATTCTTTCTCGCGATGTTATAGAAACAGTATGGAATTTTAAAGCCAGCGTAAAGGTCCAGTTCTTAAACATTGATTATCGTTGTTCCCTTTGATTCTATAACGAAAGGTGTAATCTGGCTACTTTCTGCAAAGGTTTATTTGAATTAAAATGTAATAGAAAAATAAGCTTTACTAAGAATAGTTTGTATACTCACTAATAAGCGATAGAGGATAATGTAACACATCACATCTTTTAACCTTTTATTGAACAAATTAGTTATTACATATGCCACTCTTGCTCTAGTTTCCAAACCGTTTTTTGTATCCCTTTCACAGTCACCTTAATGTAAGCGAGTCGAATAGCCATGAACACTAAGGCCATCCATTCAAAACCGAACGACACGAGTTCGTATCTCAGCAATTACGCGGGTGTCTGTGGTAAAAAGCATGGGGAGGGCCCAATTAAAATAAACGCTATGATAGCACGCCTGGATGATGATGGTGTTACATTCGACTGCAGTTGCATGAGGTTGCTTTTTGTGCATAAAAATAAAAAAGAACATTACAATAATATTAAAATATATAAATATAGTTTTAGACAGAATGGCCCAAAAGTAGAACCTCTAATACAGTGCACACGAGCTAAAAGCACTAGTGCAATAATCTTCATTGTGCCCAACTTTGATTTCAAGTCTAATCAAATGGCAATTACCCTTTGTATTTACACGTGTTTAATATCTAGACTTGGTTTGATTAGGTTTTTCTTTTCACTATGTGTTTTTACATGATTAATTTCTCATGGCGCTCGCGTTATCTGTTCACAGTACAAATTATCATAATTGAATTTATTGTAATTCGCTGTAGAGTTGATCTATACATTATATTTGCAGCCTTCTGCTTTCTTAGATCTAAAACGTTATTCTTTTGTCTACTATAACCTAAATAAAGATTAAATGCGCAAATTATGAATTCAGAAGAAACTGAAATGGAATTGAAATTACAGAAAGAATAAGTACTTACCCAAAAATCAGAAAGCAATATGATATAGGGTATAATCGCTTCATTGCCTGGTGTAAGGCAAAAGATGTTGAAAATAATTTCACTGAAAACGATTGCTAGCGAATCAACGAAACATTAATACTTCTGACAACTCGCTTTTTACTTTCTCTACTACGTATAGTAAGTAGGAGAAGTATTGCATTTCACCCAAAAATTCGATACCGAGATTTCACCGGAAATACATGTTTTGAGATACCCTGAATCCAAAACAAGCATTTTTAAAAACATGTCCGTGTGTTGTCTGTGTGTCTGGGAACAGCATAACTCAGAAACAGTCGGATAAACACCAAACGTGATATTTAGGTTCAGTATTTTCCAGAGATGCGACACGAAGGTTTTCAAGAAAATCCCCACACCTCAGATTACCCTTCACATGGAAAATTTTCCGAAAATTTCATTTTCTCAGAAAATGGCTCTCACGATTTTGATTAAGATATTTTCATGACAAATGAAATGTATATCTCGAATTTTCTGGGAATGTCTCAAAAAGCATTCTTCAATGTGAACGACTTTTGTATAACTGGTAAACCATAAGAGATAGGCAAAATTTTACTACACAAAAAATGTACATAATTAAAATACTCAATTTATGTCATATATTTTTTTGTTGAGTGAACCATTTTCGAGATATTGCTTGTTATTCCCTTAAATTTTCCAATGTTATACTTTTTCTTAAATTCGTTATTCAATTTTTTTTGTCCTGTTAATGCAAAGAAAATGGAATACTCCACATAGCAACCAGCTCTTAAAATACTTGACTATAGCTTAAAGGCTACCAATTCCCCTTGCATCTACAAGAAAATTAGCGATAAGATTAACATCTGGATTAGCATGAAGCATATGGAGAATAAGCGTTTGTAAAAATAGTTTGTACAAGAATAGAGAAAGTCATGTGAGTGTAACACATCAGATTTTTTAACGTCATTTCTCTTGTTTCAGGAACCGCGTTCTAAATGTAATCTCTGTTAATTTCAGGAATCAATGTGATATTATTGATGTTTTACAAATTCGAGAGCTGTCTAAACAGTAGTATATGCCATGCCTGTTAGAAGTGGTTTTAGTTTACCCGTAGGATCGCAAAACTCGGCCTACGATGCGTGTTTCGTAAACATTCTACTCGCAAAATAAAACCCTACTTATACCTCTTGTATCTTGAACGACTATTAGGTATCAAATTCGTAAAAAAATACTTGCATTTTATTGTTAAAAGCCAATATAAAACGAAAATAAAAAAACAAAGTTTTTAAAATAATATCTTAATATTCACTTTGCAGATATAAAAAGCAGCACATTCAGGAGTTAAGAAAATATATGTTATATACAATACGTTTACCTCGCCCCGCAGTCGGGCCATCGCATGCAAGCGCGGAGCAGTAGTAATTCAGCCTACATACGTGCTACTGCACTGTGCCGCTTTCCGTAAAACAGCCAGTTCACGCTGTGCAAGCTGTTTTCGTTTATCTCTACAGTGTATAAATCGTAGTGCAGTGTTTAAGAGTGTCGCAGATTTATTTTATAAACCAATAATATGGCAATAGAGAAATTCACGCTTGAACAAAAAGTTTTCATGTATGACACTTATATAAAAACCGAGTCATACAGAGCGGCGTGTAGGTAATTTCAAGACAAATTCCCTATCGTTCCAGTTCCAAATACAGAGATTGTCAGGTGTCTTGTTAATAAATTAAGAGCAACGGGATCTCTAAAAGCTAAATGTCCTAAGCCAAAGAGAAGGGTCCTAACTGAGGAAAAACCCGTTAGAATTAATGCATCATTCACTCGCTCGCTCTCCAACTAAAAACAGAGTTTTTCAGTTTTGAAAATTACTGAAGAAGAACTTCAGCGAGTGAATGAAAATTTCATCAAAAGATGTCAAGAATGTATCAGTGCAGATGGACACCACTTTCAACAACTTCTATGACAAGGTTAGTACTCAAGTGATAATAAATGAGTAGGATAAGCTTAAGGGCTAATACATGCCACTATCTACTCCATACTTATATTGTTGGCGCTTCCACCAAAAATGTTACATGCTAGGTAGATGGCCTAAAAGTTCACATGAAAATTAAATTAAGTTTGAGTACCCAGCACGTACATTGAGGGGACGTATACTTACTTGGCTGCGAAGGACCGAAACGTGGTGTGGAGGTTAAGAGGAAGGCGTGGGTTTTTACTGCACAAAATCCATAACACAAATCTACTCATACATTCCTAGATTCATATCCCAAACGTTTGGGGTTCCTACATTATTAAATATAAAAGGTGAGGAAAGATGTGTTACACTCACATGACTTTCTCTACCCTTGTACAAACCATTTTTACAAACGCTTATTCTCCATATGCTTCATGTTAATCGAGATACCGAGATGTTAATCGTATTGCTAATTTTCTTGTAGATTCAAGGGGATTATGTTAGGCTTTAAGCGATAGTCAAATGTTTTAAGAGCTGGTTGCTATGTGGAGTATTCCATTCTCTTTGTACGTCCAGGATATAAAAAAATTAATAACGAATTCCCATTTCAGAAAAAGTATTGGAAAATTTAAGGGAATAACAAGCAATAGGTTGAAAATGGTTCACTCAACAACAAAAAATGTATATGACATAAATTGTGTATTTTAACGATCTACTTTTTTGTGTAGTAAAATTTTGTCTATCTCATATTGTTTACCAGTTATGCAAAAGTCGTTCGCAATGAAGAATACTTTTGGAGGTATACCCAGAAAATAAAATAAATAATTAAGACATTTTATTTGTCATGAAAATATCTTAAACATATGATATTTTAATCAAAATCGTTAGAGCCATTTTTGAGAAAATTAAAATGTTCGAAAAATGTTCCATGTAAGGGGTAATCTGGGATGGAGGGATTTTCTTGAAAACCTTTGTGTCGTATTTCTGGAAGATACTAAATACCAAGTTTGGTGTTTATCCGACTGTTCGTTTCTGAGTTATGCTGTTCACAGACAGACAGACAGACACACACACACACACTGGGACATGTTTCCAAAAATGCTTTTTTTTTGGTTTCAGGGGGTCCCAATACATATATTTCCTGTGAAATCTCGGTATCGAATATTTGGGTGGAATACAATACTTCTCCTACTTACTATACGTAGTAGAGAAAGTTAAAATGGAAGGCGGGAGGAGAAGTTCACCGATCCAAAGCCCGGCTTACACACGCGGTCCGTTTCTCACGGAATCCTTACTGAGAGTGGCTAGCAAAGGTACCAGCTAAGAGTGACGTAAACAATAATGTGTCTGGAATGACAATGTAGAAAAATAATGTAACCCCCAAATTATTTATACGCCACAATATGAAATGGTCCACCTGGCCGGCCGCAAGTGGAAGGGAGTTCCCTGTATAATTTCCAGAAAATATATAAAAATAACTATGGTGGGCAGAGAACGGCATGCGAATACAACACGTTCGATTTTTAAATTTAATATCCTTTAAATTTCTAGTCTTTCTATTGTCTGTTATTAGAGTCTATACATTTTTCTTACACTGGGATTGTTCATTCCTTGGTTTATAAACAAAATCCTGACGCTAGGCTTTGAAGCTTCATAAAATTGGGGAGGGTAAAAGAATCATATATGCCGGTCTTCTATTAACCTTTCCCTCATTCCCAAAACATTCTGTTATGTCGCAGTAAAGCCACAACACAAGTTTTGCATGTCACTAGTGACTGTCACGCATTTACAACCTTATGTTTGCTACAATGCTTATTTTCAGTGATATTCTGTCAACTTAATTAACGTGCTATTTGCACGAACTGCTGTTATACAGATTAGTTCTTAACTTAACAAATCTCTGGGTCAAGGTGCTTGGCAAATATTCATACTGGAGTGAGGTAACACGTAGTGAGGAAAACATTAATATTTATAATCATTTCTTGTTCCACTCCTTCTGGAATCCACACAGAAACTGGCTTTTTGCTCTTCGCGAAAATGAATTAATCTCCTGATGCATATTATTATGATTATCTCTAGCAGCTTCCTCTTATAGAGGAAGGCAATACTGCATTCCACCCAAAACTAAATACCAGAATTCAACGTAAATATCTGTAAATAACCCAAAAACCACCTTTTATAAAGCCACGTGTGCGTGTGTCGGTCTGTGAACAACAAAACCAAAAATCTGATGTATTAAATTCATATGGCTTTCTCTACCCTCCATCGTCTTTTGGTGCGTGTACAAATTATTCTTACGAAAGCATTTCCGTCTACTTCATTTCAGTCAGAAAAACTTTGAAGAATTAGCTAAATTGCACAATTTGTTATAGATACAAAGGGAACAGCGATAGTTAAATATTTAATAACAGCATACTATAATATGCTGGCCCAAAATTTCATGATGTTTCCATGCAATCGTGAAAAACGCTGTAGGTCGACAGGACTTTTAAAAAAGAATGACAAAGATATTGAATAATGCGAACCACCAATAACGGAGTCTCGGAAATCGCTTAGGACACAGAAAATTTATTTTAAATAAATTGTGTTTTAAAGAGATCTACAGCTTTTGTATAGTATGTTTTCGTCTGCCGCTCAGAGATTACCAGCAGATTGTATAACATTCCTTCCGAATGAATAGACTTCACAAACTATTCCCGACCTGTTTTATTTGTCATGTACGAGGGCAGTCCAGAAAGTCCCAGACGTTTTGGCCTATCGTGGCGATGAATAGGGCTAGAGCCGCTGTCAGAACGTTCCTACATTCAGTACGCATCCAGCTTGGTAGCGTGAGGACTGTGCTCTCTGTGAGTTATTAAACTGTGCGCTACAATAGAAAATCCCGCCACTTGTGAAGTGCTGTTAGCTAAAAAGAACAAACCAATTGAAATTTATCGTCAACTTTGTGATGTTTACGGGCAGGGAGTCAGGCATTGATTTTAAAAATGACCGTACCAATGTTCTAGACGAGGATCGCAGTGGTAGGCCTAGCCTTATGACTGATGAGCTGTCAATGCAAATCAATGAAAAAAATCGTGAAAATCGTCGTTTCACGATTACAGAACTTCAGAAACATTTTCCCCAAATTTCACGGAGTTAGGTGCATCAAATTGATGCTTTGATACTGACGCTGAACTGCATGCCGATGTAAACCAGTGGTTGAAGTCGCAGGCGGCAGATTTCTACAGAGAGTGTATTGAAAACTTGTGCCGCGTTATGATGAATGCGTCAATTTGAATGGCGATTATGTAGAGAAAGAGCTTAAGAGTGTACCTTTCAAATGTAGATAATAAACGTTGATATTTGTATTTTTTTAGTTGTTTATTTCAAAAGGTCTGGGACTTTCAGGATTACCCTCGTATTAATCTTTAATACTGCCCTTTATATGCTATTTTAATTACAATTTTTACAGCTATTTTTCATAAAATAAAAAATTTCGAAAAGGTCCTACCTGTAAACGGTAGTTTGCGGTGGGAGAATTTCCTGAAAACCTTTGTGTCGTATCTTTGGAAAATTATATACCAAATTTGGCATTTATCCGACTTATGTTTCTGAGTTACGCTGTTCACATGAAAACAAAACAAACCGACACAAACGCGGAACATTTTCTAAAAATTCTTTTTTTTATTCAGGTGGCCTCAAAACATGTATTTTGAAGTGAAATCTCGGTATCAACTATTTGGGTGGAATGCAATACTTCCCCTGCTTACTATACGTAGTAGAGAAAGTTAAAACATAAAGTTGGATCAACACCAAATTTGGAATTAGGGACCCTAAGATTTTCAAGTGTATACCCCAACTCCAATCTACCGTTTACATGAAACACCCCTCGTTATTTTTTATTTTCTCAAAAATCCTCTAAAGTTTTGCTCGTATATGTTTAAGATATTTAATGACTAATAAAATGCTTATTGAGTATTTTCGGTGAAATATCCTATCGACATGTTGTGTGGAATGTAATATTTCCTCTTACGTAGATGGTAATGAGAAATAAAGGTAGAGAATTTGATAAGAGATTTGTCATTTTTGGACATTATTTCAGACCTTGGGTCATTAAACAGCAAGATTATGTGTCACCCGATTCGCGACAAAATTCCAATGGCTTTCGAATGCTTCATTTCCCCTTCCTAATAACCGTCGGCATAGTAACCGCCATTTACCGCCTTCGTTCCTGACGGAAACTATTACAGACTACAATCACCGAGCGAGTTGACTCCGCACGGTAACGCCTGCATTACGGAGGTCCCAAGTTCAATTCTATTGGTTTCTTTGTGGTTTTCCCTGGTAGATAGGCAAATTCTGAGGTGATTACCACGATTCCTTTCCCTAATTTCCCTTTAATTCTCATGTTTCAATTGTGCTTCAAGGTTTCATGATGTGAGGCGGTGCCAGTCAGATGGCACGGATGCTTGTTCCAAGGAAATAGTATTTTCCATGGACACCAGAGGGCTGCTTGAATGCTAGGGTCGTTCACCCCCTCTCTGGGTGTCTCCTGTAATGGGCCAGGTCTTCAAGTGACGAAGTGTTGGGGACTGTGCGTCCCTGTGGCCTGTCTGCTTGAGGCTTTGCAGCCTCTTTGGTTACTTCACCCCAATTCCTTCTGGGGGTAGTCACCGCAATAGATCTGTGTAGGTTGCAGTTCGTTGGGGACTTCTTTGCGTCTCTGAGGCCTGTCAGTAGCCTCCTGTGGTTACTTCACTTCATCAGTTCCTCCCGGAATGTGGTGGCCGCAATAGATCTGTGTAGGTTGTAGTATGTCAGGTACTTCTGTGCGTCTCTGTGGCCTCCTGTGTTTGCTTCACTTCATCAATTCCTCCTGGAGTGTGGTGGCCGCAACAGATCTGTGTAGTTGTAGTGCGTTAGGAATTTCTGTGCGTCGTTGTGGCTTGTGTCCTGCGGCCTGTAGCCTCCTGTGGTTGCTTCACTTCATGAATTCCTCCTGGGGATGGTGGCCGCAATAGATTTGTGTAGGTTTATTGTGTTAGGTACTTCGTGCGTCTCTTTGGCCTGTATGCTTGCGGCCTGTAGCCTCTTGTGGTTGCTTCACCTCATCAATTACTCCTGGAGTGTGGTGGCCGCAATAGATCTGAGTAGGTTGTAGTATGTTAGGGACTTCTGTGCGTCTTTATGGCTTGCATGCGGCCTGTAGCCTCTTGTGGTTCCTTCACTTCATTAGTTCATCTTAGGGTGTGATGGCTGCAATAGATCTGTGTAGGTTGTAGTATGTTAGGTGCTTCTGTCGTCTCTGTGACCTGCTTGGGGTCTGTAGCCTCCTGTGGTTGCTTCTCTTCATCAGTTCCTCCCGGAGTGTGGTGGCCGTAATAGATCTGTGTAGGTTGCAGCATGTTAGGTACTTCTTTGCGTGGTTGTGGCCTGCCTGCCTGCGGCCTGTAGCCTCTGTCGTTACTTCACTTCATCAGTTCCTCCTGGGTTTGGTGGCTGCAATAGATCTCTGTAGGCTGCAGTACGTGAGGTGTCCCGCTACGTTGCACACCCTGTACCGCATAGTCTGCTATCAATAATCCGCCTTCAGTTATTCTGTTCTTGTTACACAATACTCTTCTATTATTTTACATTATACACCATAGTGAGACAATTCTGTTGCAAGTATTCTCGACAAAGACAGTGAAACAGTTGCAAACGTCACGGAGCTGTTAGCAAATTTGTTTCATATCAAACTGCGGGGCCGCGCTTCTGAAGGGTTACCGAATAAAATTTGCCTAAAACTTGAAGAGCGAGAGGTGAATTCATCACAAAAAGCCCGGAGGTGGTCAGCAAAATAACGTAGTCACTGGTCCTTCACTCCTGATGAAAACGACATCCTCTCTCTCCCCTACACACTCCAAATCTACATATTTAAATTCTGAAGGCTGCAGGTATTTTTTTGCGTGTCTGTTCTCGGTTTTTGAATTACAAATGAATGAATGAGGACTGTTAACACGTAATGAGGAACTGCCCTTCCTGTAACGTTTGAGGGATTAAAACACAAAAGAGTTATTGCACAACAAAGGATGCTTTGGAACCATAACGCTAATTTGAACAGCAGATATGTCGGAGCCTACCTTTGTCCCGAAGAGAAGGGGGCAGGATTCTTTTGATCTGTTGACTGCTGATGTACAGCCTGAACAAAAATATGGCAAGAATACATCCAGGGTAGTTTGACTACAACGTTCCATTTCATGGAGTAAGAATGAATTAAAATACAGGATGGATAGGAACTCTTCTAACACCACTGTAGTGAGTGGTCAGCGATCTGCTTCTCAATCCTGGGGTCCCGGGTTCGATTTCCGACTAGGGTGGAGGAATTTTAGTTCAACCAGGATCTTTCCCTACTCTCCCTAGAGTAGGAGTGAATGTGAACGTGTTTCAGAGCAAAAGTTAACAAAACCAACTTTAAAAACATCTGATGTGTTGCATTCATAGACGCCCTCTACTCACTCCTCTACAAATGTTTATTACCTAAGCTTATTCCTCTATAAAATTCTTGATAATCCAGATAAACGCTCAGCTCAATCACACATTTAGTTGTACTACACAGTACGTAAAGCGATATTCATATTTTTAAACAGCGAGGCATTATGATGGCTTTGAAATTTCACACTTTGCATGATCACGAGAGAATAAACTAAAAAATCTGACGTGATACATTCACATGACTTTATATATTCTATATCTTTATTAGTGGGAATACACACTATTCTTACTAAAGCTTATTTTATATCTACTGCATTTTAAGCCAAGTAAAGCTTTGCAGAAATAGCTACATAACACGTTTCGTTAGGATGTAAAGAGTACAGCGTGAAGTTATTTTGTTTGTTTGTATTGTTGTATGAAGGAGCTGTATTATAGTTTAACTGTTGGGGAGCCGAACTTGAAGTAGTTACAACCACACGTATGGTAAAGTTTCCGGTAGCCTTCGCCCCAAATGTACTTACCAGTGGCCTTTGCCCCAAGTTTAAAAAAATATTACTTTGTGATTTGACTGCTTCTTTAAATATTATATATTATATATATATATATATATGTGTGTGTGTGTGTGTGTGTTTTTTTTTGCCGCGGCTGCGTCAGTATTTATTTTTATAGACATGAATGTCTTAGCAGGGAGGTGGTGCCACTGAAGAATGTAGGCTTACACAGGTAATAGTTTTTACTTCACAACTTTTATAAATGCTTGACACGAATTAAATAACACTTCACTGATATATAGAGAGAGCTGTGAGATTTTTTTATTAATTACTTGCACTTTTTTAACACGTAAACTATTTTTATCTCGCACTGAATACGTATTAAATTTCTCGAGGACATATCTTGCATCCGGTTAGGAACACTGTCTGCCAGCAACGCGTCCAGTTATGAGCGCTGTCTACAAGCAACTGACTTCTAGATTTGTAAATTTTGCTATATTTCAGATTCTGATTGGCTAATCCTACTCCAATAGAACACCTTCATTTAAGTAAAGCTTTTCCTGGTTGTTGATTGGCTATTTTATGAACTGTCACAAAAATTACATTATTGTTGCTCCAAGAATGACTAGTAGCATTATTACGCTTTCTTACTCATTATTTCCTCAAGGTTACCTCATTGTTAGCAACTTTTAACCTATTATTCTCACAGCTCCTACATTATTAAATTACGTAATACATTCACATGACATTATTAGACATTTATACAATAATATGAACATATACAATGACTGTAATATATACATTTTATATATTGTTACATATACATATTGCTTTAAGGCGGACTGTTATTAAATTTATATATTATATATTTTGACTTAAATCCTTTAAGTGTTAAAGCAATCGATAGTCAAATGTTTAAGAACAGGGCGATGTATGCTGGCCTTAAAATTCCATACTGTTTCCATGCAATCGCGAGAAACAACAATATTGAAAGAACTTTAAAGAATAACCAAGAAATGAAAAATTTAAACCATTAATAACGTGTACTCAAAAATGGCTTATGCTACAAAAAATTGTTTGAAATATATCGTGTGTTTTAAACAGATGTACATTTTTTGTGTAGTACGTTTTCGTCTATCACTTAACGTTTACCAGCATTATATAAAATTTCTTCCAAATGAAATGGACTTCATAGGCTATTCCCAGAAAATTCAAGATATACATTTTGTTTGAAATGTAAATGTTTTTAATATATGGTATTTTAATGAAAATTTTTAGAAAATCGACAATTTCGAAACATTTTCCATGTAAAGTGTAGTCTATTGGGGGAGGAGTTTGTTGGAAATCTTTGTGTCCCATCTTTGGAGGATACTGGACCTAAATACCAAGTTTAACATTTATCCGACCTTTCGTTTTTGAGTTATCGTGTTCACAGACACAGTCATATACACGTATATGTTTCAAAAAATACTTTATTTGGTTCAAGGGGCCTGAAACATGTATTCTTTGTAGAATCTCGGTATAGAATTGTAGATGGAATTCAATACTTCCCTTACTATACGTAATAGTAAGTAAATAGTAAGTAAAAAAAAACGAAGAACGACAAAGGCACTTGAAAATTTAAGCCAAAAATAAGGAATATCTTGGAAATGGATAACCCCCACAAAATATTTATTTGAAATAAATTGTATGCTTTAACAGATCTACATTTTGTGAACATCAAGATAATGCCTATCTCTTACGGTTTACTAATTGCATAAAATGCATTCAAAATGAAGAGTACTTTACAGACTATTCCCAGAAGTTCAAGATATACTTTTTATTTGCCAAATAAATACCTTAAATATTTCGTATTTTTAGAAAATTACGCATCGGAAAATTACAAAATTGGGCATTTCGAAAAATATTCAATGTAAAAGATAGTTTTGGGTAGGGTGAAGAAGTTGTTATTTTACGTAATATATTTACGTAAACTTGTTTAAACTTGAAGAAGGTTATGTTGTGCTGCTTTTGTTTATTTAAAACTTGAAGATCCTTATTTAGCTCCACGCTTGGGAAGCCAACTTGAGAGACTAATTTGTTGCGTATTGTTTAAACTTGAAGATGTATTCTTATGTAATTGTATTTTACGTAATATTTATTTACTACATTTAAGGAGGTCCTGGAACACGCTTTGGGCATCGGTTGAATTTTGTTGATTACGTAATAGTTACTGTTATTACGTAATATGCTGCTACGTATGAGAAGCTGATTTTAAGATGTGTTTTTGTTATTACATTCCAAGTTTTACACTATAATATTTACCTTTGTTATTAACACTGCTTCTATATATTATTTATGTTTGAATTTTTGCCTCGGCTGCGTCAGTAATGTTTGTAGAGTCATGTATTAGTTAGGGTGCGGTGTGACAATTATTGTAGACATCACAGAATTTAACTTTTTATATTCACTTCTTTTATTAATTCTAGCACATTTTTATAAAGCACTACACTTTTTAAGAACTGTGAGAATCTTCAATACTTTCACTTGGCGCGTATACATATTTTACGATTCACTCGTAGAGAACACATCTTCAATCTGTTCACTACCAAGGCTTGCCAGCAACTGAGCAACTTTCAACGGTTAAAACCCGTAAGCTTCGGTATTTTCAAGTCTCTGATTGGCTAATTCTAGTCCAATAGATTATCTGCATTTTACTTAAACTTTTTTCCTGCTATTGATTGGCTAATTTTAAACTGTTACTGTATTTACCTTATCTTTGCTATAATCATGACTGGTAACTTTTCAAACACATTAACTCATTATTGCCAAAAGGTTACCTCATTATTACCTCATTGTTAGCAGCTTAAAACTTATTATTCTCACAGCTCTTGCACTATTAAAGTATGTAATGTATTCACATAACATTACTAAAACATGCTTACAATAAAAATAAGCATTTGCAATGACTGTTACATACAATTTAAATAATTATTACATACATATTGTTTCAAGGCGGGCTGTTATTGAATTTACTTATTATAAAATACAATTGAAATTATTCAGGTATTAAAATACTGCCTCAAGGGGAATTTTCTGAAGAAATCTTTGTGTCGCCTGTAGATGTTGAAACTTAACACCAATTTTGATACTTATCGGACATTTCGTCTTTCTGAAAATGTTTTCTTCTTTTTATGCAGTTAGCCTGAAATAATGTATTTCCGGTGAAATATAGGTATCGAATTTTTTAGTGGAATGCAATACGTACATATAGGTACGTGGGAGAAGAAGTAAAAAGGATTTTATAATCAGAATGCAGTACTTGGTATGCTCTTCTGGTTATTTAGGTCTCAAAGGTGACGATTAAATGTATGAACGCAGATATAAGTCGCAAATAGGGCATTCCATTTTAAAACTTTAATTTTAGACAGTCGTATCATAATAAAAACTTTTTAATTCTCAATTTAGTATCTAAATACCAATGATTATGCATTCGAAAATAGGCATGTTTTAAAGAAACAGATTATTTTAAGCAAGCTACCAGATTTCGGACATTTCATCCATCCTGGCTGTTCTCATTAATACATAGTCTTGCTCCCCGATAGCCATCTGACCCGAGGCACCCGCTTTTAAGTCCTGGGAGCTATAAGCCCTAACATGGGGAGGGTAAACAGAGAAAGAGTAAGCTAATTTAATATATGGATATACATAAATTCTAAATGTTTATTTAGTATCGTATAGTTTCTTTGATTCTGAAGCTCTTCAAAGCTTCTGTATTTTGTAAGTACTAATCATTCATTTTCCAAATTCTTACTATTATCGCTTTAATTTTAGCAATTGTACATTCAAACATTACACGAAAAGCAGAACTGCACTTATTCAACTGCCTAACAAAATACCAAAGCTATCATTGGTGCCTACTATATTTAAAGACCATAAAGTCTATTCTCTTTGCATTCGAATCTAATACACTCTCGGCTTTAACATCAGAAGTTCTCGGGATTAAAATAAAGGTTCGAAAAAACGAATCAACAATGTTGTTCCCTTTAAAATATAAACCCACAAGAGATTTTCAAGCTAGTGCCTAAAAACATTGCGTGAATCGCTTGCAAAATTTAGTTTTTAGCCTTGGGTGGACAATCTTAATTTCTGGTAGTTAAACACTACCTTTTCGCCACTTGTTACGTAAAGATATTTTTCATAATTTTCTTATCGTACTTTTTTCACTTTATAAAGTTTCCTAACCGTGCAATTCTTCTTCTATTTATTTAACTTGAAACGATTACTTTGACCCAAGATTGCATGGACTATACAAGGAATAATGGCTTGAAGATATATTCATAAAAATAATTAACAAGCGTATTCTTTACTTTAATAACTGAACACCTCAATATCACACAAATGATTACAATTATCATTCCCTATTTCCTTTTAGAGTTTACAGTTTTCAACATTTATTATTCGATTACAATTTTTACAATTTGCTTCCTGCTCTCACATTTAAAGCTTTATAGTTAAACGCCAAGAATAAATATCTCTACCCGACGATAAGTCTTTAGCGCTCCCCAATTACCAAAAAGAATTTTAAATATATTTATCCGAAACAGAATTTTGTATACCGTGCCGAATGCCTCTATCTGACGTGATCCTGCTTGTTTCCCTCGGTGAAGACAGACTGGTTCGTCATGCTACCCCGCACCTTGGAGCAGCTCGAGTGTTTTGCGCGTGCGCAGTCGACGAGTCGCGTGGCGTGACCCACTACGTGAGTCCAAACTTGTGCTGGTTCTTCTTCTTGTAGCGAATGGTTAAAGAATTACTACGTTGCACTTCTTTTTCCCGCATTCGGCAGCGTTCCTTTGATACATGCCCGTTGCGTAATGTATATTTCTCCTGGGAGGGTGGATTTGGCACAAACTTTATTTCTTAAGGTTCCACGGCAACGTGTAAGGCTCGCATTCGGGAGGTTCCGGGTTCGATTCCCGTCGGCCGCCCACTCCGATGGATGTGACGAACTTGGATTTTTTATGGGTAGTTTCTCATCTACCACAATCTCCTTTCCCTCATTTCCCTTCCATTCCGTTTCCTTCATGTCTCAGGAGTGTTTATAAGTTTCGTGGCGTATGACGGTGCCAGACAGATGGCGCGGATGCTTGCTCAAAGGAAAGAGTGCTTCCCATGGATATTAGAGGATTACTTAGTCGACGGATCGTCCATCGCTCTCTCTGGGCAGCTGCAACAATGGAATGGGTCTTCGAGCCTGGGACTTTTAGGGACTTCTGCGTAATTCTGTTGTCTGCCTGCGTGTGATGCCTACAATTTATCCCTTTCTCCTGGTGGTAACCACAATAAAACTATGTACGTCGGATTTTCCCCCTCCGTTATATAACCTATACTTACCCATAAAGTGGATAGATATAAACAGTATTTTCGCTATATCAAGCATAGTTTTGCATATGGGATTTTATTTGATTAACACATGATTAGAAACACATTACATATCTAGTTACGTTTCTCAGGAAAGTTTTAATACTACACAAAATTATTTGATTACAAGGAAATGCACATGGTGTATAAGAAATAACATGCAGCATTTAAAAGTTATTTAAATTTTCACCCATGGGAAAATTTATAAATGGCTAGATTTTTATTTTAAGTAATTATTTTCTTGCAATGTTGGGTATATAGGTACATGAACTTTAATTTTCTATTATATTTTCAACAAATTTGTAATAAAATGATTTAAATTTGTAGAACATAATAATTTAAATATCATAAACATCATTATTGTAATATTAATAATTATATGTTTCAAAACATCACATCGAGCACCTGCATTTCGCGTTTGTATCGTAAGAGCTTATCTTAATTAAATGTGATTGGCCGAAAGATTATTGGTAGACATTGTGTTCTATTAGAACATGAAAGCAGAGATGGTTCCAAGGTCTCAAATTGTGT
Source organism: Deroplatys truncata (assembly GCA_030765065.1). Lineage (NCBI taxonomy): Eukaryota > Metazoa > Arthropoda > Insecta > Mantodea > Mantidae > Deroplatys > Deroplatys truncata. The sequence continues at coordinate 55,848,535 of CM060981.1, forward strand.
TACATATACTTCTCTTCTTCTTCATCATCATCATCATCATCATCTAAGCGTTAGGTTGTCAGGCCTGTTACGATCTCACTGAGAAATTTTCCCTCCATCTCTTCTTGAGATGGCCAAGTGATATCTTTCTCCTAGGAATGTGCTACATTACAGCTTTGGGAATACGATCTCAGTCCATGCAGATGTTTCCAGTTCTGGTAATGTTGTATATATTCCAGGACTGCTTGCATCTTCAGCTCGTGTAAAATAGGCCCATTGGTCTTTAGATTCCATTTAGTTAACCAGCAGTCGTTTACACGAACTTCATCTCTGCAACAATAGGATGTGGCTATTGTGGCTATACTCCCTGGGGGCAGGGATGAAGTGAAGGTGCCTCAGGAGGTCGCAGATACGCAGGCAAATGGGATCACAGAGACACACGGAAGTCCATATCATTTCTAGTATGAAACACCCGCATTCGTCAGTAGAGACGAAGAGTGCAGGCAGGCCAACGCGCTCTGGCGTTGTGGGAAGAAATCTTTCCAAAGCGCAGCAACCATGGCAACTGTCCATCAGAAGCGCCTTACAACCTGGAGAAAGATGAAATGAGGGAGAGGAGAAATCGGGTGGAATACACCACTCCAGCATTCGCCTAGACGTCCAGAGGAAAACTATGAAAAGTCCCATGGACGGCCACCGGGAATCCAACCCGGGACCTCCCCATGTAAACCATAGCTATCCCGCTCGGTTCTGCAGCAGTTATTCTGTTTCTGTCTCTTTTCCTTATGGTCCAAACCTCACTGCCACAGCATAGGACAGGTCTTGGTAAGGTTCTGTACAGCTTTAGACGAATGTGCTATGACACTATTAATTATTCCCTCTGCTTCAATGAACTTTGATATTTTATCGTTTATATCAATTAATCGACAAATGAAAGTTTGTATCCAAGGTATGTCAATTCATCTTTTCTTTCTAATGTTGTAGATTTTACACAAATGTTGCTTGGAATTGGTTACACTTCCTTAAATGTCATTATTCTAGGTTCATCTTATGAAATTTCCTTGTACTGATGTACTGTTTTATGTACTTATATATTGCAAAGATTCTATCCAAGGTTACATATCCATGTGGAAGTTCTTTTCTATGTTTAGTCATTTGTTTAATGGGTATTATAAACTACAATGAAGAAAATACACAACCTTGTATTAAACCTGTGTTTATATTTACCCATTCTGATATTTTACCATCAACTATAACTGCAATGGATTTTTTTTCTATTTTATTTTACGTTGCTTTAACTCCTTGGTCATATCGCAACGGATCTGTTGGTGGATAACTCTTAGAACGTTATGCCTTCTAGGTCTCATCCCTGTAACCACCCGCTCAGTCACGTGTCACAGAGACCCTAGCGCATAGCTACCGAATCTTCTGCTTTCGCACCATGCAGACGGCATTAGGATGTCGCCAGTCCAACTGCCGCCCCCATATAAAGGCGGACAGTTAGCCTTCTAGGTCTCATCCCTGTAACCTGTGCTTCATGCCGTACAGATGGCATTAGGGTGCCGTCCAGTTCAACCGTCGTCCCCACACAGAAAGGCGGCTAGCCTTCTAGGTCTCATCCCTGGAAATGCCATCTTGCTTCGTCACGTGTCCACAGAGACCCTAGTGCAAAGCTGCCGGATCTTCTGCTTTGTGCCGTGCAGATGGCGTTAGGATGCTGTCCAGTCTAACTGCTTACATTGTCTATAGATAGATGGCATAGCTATTACCACTTATTTTTCATTTTACTATTGTTTTAGACTCAAGATGGAACTTTCGGTCGTGGTATTAAATATCCAATCCGGTATTTAGCTTGGCGGCTGAGGAAATTCACGAAAAAACCTCAGACAGATTCGTCGTCCCACGGGGTTTAGAACTCGGTACCTCCCGAATGCGAGCCACAGACTTTACCGCCTGAGATGTTAAACATGTTTTAAATGATTAGTTGTGGAACCTTTCCTTCTGCCTTATTTGTTGTATCTACCCTATCGAATGCTTTTACGAGGTCTAAGAATGCTAGATGTGTTTCGGTATTAAATTCCCTATGTTTTTCAAACAGTAACTTCATCGAGAAATATCCAACACAGCATGATATTCCTATGCGAAATCTCATTTGTTCTTCATCTAATAAATTTTCGCAACGTTTGTGTAATTTATTTTTATTATATTTGCATATATATTATAACCTGAATTTAGTAATTACTCTACAGTTTTCACATTCCATCCTACTACCTTTCTTGTCAATGGGAATTACAATACATTTCTACCATGCCTTTGTTGTAGGCTCTCCTTTCCAAATTGTATTTAAAAGGTCTAAACACCTATGTAGTAAACGCTGGCTAGCGTATTTAAATATTTCCATGTTAATCTTATCTTCTCCTAGTGCATTAAAGCTCCTCTTGTTTACTTTCTCTACAACGTATAGTAAATAGGGGAAGTATTACAATCTATCCAAAAATTCGATACTGATATTTCACCGGAAATACGTGTTTTGAGGTGCCCTGAATCCAAATAAAGTATTTTTAGAAACATGTCCGGGTGTGTGTCTATGTATCTGTTTATCTGTGAACAGCAGAACTCAAAAACGAAAAGTCGGATAAATACCAAGCTTGGTATTTGAGTTTAGTATCTTCCAAGGATGCGACACGAAGATTTTCAAGAGAATCCTTCACCACAGACTATCCTTAACACGAACATTTTTTCAAAATGTTTGATTTCTCAAAAATGGCTCTAACGATTTTATTTAAAATATTTTCATAGCAAGTGAAATGTGTGCCATGAGTTTTCTGTAAATGTCCCCAAAAGTCCTCTGCATTCTAAATGACTTCTGTATAACTGATAAATCATGAGATAGACATAATTTTACTACACAAAAATGTAAATCTCGTTAAAACATACAATTTATGTGATATACATTATTTTTGAGTGACCCATTTCCGAGATATTCCTTCTTATTTGTTTGAATTTTCCAATACTTATACTTTTTCTCAAATGGGAATTCGTTATTCGTTTTCTTTTATGCCCTGGACATGCAAAGAGAATGAAATGCTCCACATAGCAATTATCTCTTAAAAGTATTGTCTATCCCTTAAAGCAAACATTTTCTGCAAACATTTATCTCGATTAAAATGAAGTAGATGGAGAATAAGCGTTTGTAAAAATAGTTTGAAAAAGAGTAGAGAAAGTCATGTGAGTGCAACACATTAGATATTTTTTATAGAAAATTCAGCACCTTCTAAGTTGATCGGTTGCATAATGTTATCTGAAGTGTGTGGCTATAGCAAATCTGTCTTTTGTGTCCATAATTTTTTAAAATATTTAACCACTGCTTTTATGGAATCATATTTAGGTTAATGTTAACTTTTATTTCCTTACCAAGATATTTAATAACTTTATTATTTTAGATGAGGTCTTCTTATATTATATTCCAAATTTGAAAGTTATATAAACTTGTAACTGTGTAATGTAAGGCAACTTACTCTATTCTATCAGGACATTATTTTTGGGATCACATATGAAAGTATTTCAATGATAGCATTATTTAGTTCAAAGTGGGAGAAATTTTATATTGGAACTGTATAACTGGATACTTGTCTATTTTTGTTTTCTCTACCACTTACCTAATAGGCAGAGGAAGTATGCTTTCCACCCAAAAATTCGATATCGAGATTACAACGAAAACACATGTTTTGAGGCCTCCTGAATAAAAAAGAGCATATTGTTCTTAGAAATCACACATTTAAGCTCAGTATCTTCCAAAGATACGACAAGCTGAATTTCAAGAAAACTCCTCCACAACTACCCTTTACATGGAAAAATGTTCGTTATCTTTGAGTTGTGCTTAAGATATTTGCATGACAAACAAAATGTAAATTTTAAATTTTCTGTAAATAGTCCGCAAGAATCCCTTCATTCTGAACGAGTTTTGTACAACTACAGTACAGTAACTTAATAAAAATCCTTGGTAGTGTTAAGTCACCTGCTTTGGGCAGACATGCCTCTCCTACTCTGCATCTGAGTAGCTGCTAAAGCACTATCACCATACTTTTGCCTTGCCCGTGTTTTATTTTATTCTCACAAAATCGTTTATCTTAATCACAATGCTGTTGTAACCATCTAACTGTAGAGCCAGGACTAAAGACACGAGAGCATTGCAACAAAAACACTGAGTTTTTAGATTGCTGCGACAGTCCACGTAAGTTGTAGCGCATGTTAAAGCAAGTGTTTGCATATAACTAGCGATAGCATTTCATATACATGCGGTATTATCATGGGATATTTTCCAAAGGTTAATTCACACTATTTAGAGTATTTCATAGCCGTGTCTCCCCCATCTATCTCTACAAGGAAAAAAGTTCCTCGCTGATTGAGTTTCGTAATACAAATTATTTCAATTGAAGTTTTACGAAAAAAAACAGCGGCTTTAATTTTTTGGGGGGAAACACAAATCACACATCACACACACTCATATCAATATCATCATCTTGAATCTATGCTCTTTAACATATCTCTTACAGAACTGGGGTACGAATTTTAGTTTTGAGTTATGACGATGTAAACAAGGTCCTATTAAATATTTCTACACTATAACATTGTTGTGTTCACACCAGTAACGTGGCGCTATTTCCCGCGTATCAGCCCACTTTCTCTTTAAAGACACCTCATTGGATAACTTAATAGTTAAGGGCAAAAGACAAGTAGAGTGGGAGCGATTTATCCCTCCTGAATACTGGCGCAATCCAGGGATCTTGTTGTAACCCACAATTTTAGTAAAATAAAATTCTGAGGTATTAATCATCTAGGATGTAATCTTCGTTATATATTTTAATTTACAAATACTTATAGTTTTTTCCAGTGGTAACTGACTGTACATTATTTTCTCGTGGCCACAAAGAGAACGGAATTTTAAAGCCATTACATAACGATCCTTGCATTATAACATCTGACTATCGCTTTAACCCACTGTATTCATTTTATACCTACAACAAAATGTGAAAATAGCGTTTAGCTCGATTAACAAGAAGTAAATGCAGGATTAGCTTTTGTAGAATTTGTATAAGATGAGTATAGAAAGTCATGTGAATGCAACATACAAGATTTTTTTATACTCTAAGATGTTTCAGAATATGCTATAAACCCATCTAGTATATCTGAAATTATCTTATGCTACTTTTCATTCAAGAAATTCAACCATCCCTACTTTATACCTTTGTGCAAACTGCAAATGAAATTAAAGAACAGTTGCGGTGTGGGCCACAAAAAAAGCGTGTTATCTCAAGAAAGAAAGCGGGATAATAAATACCTACCTGTTTCCATGGTAATCACTTTGCAAACTGCTCCGTACTTTCCCGCTGCCTGTATATGAAGTTATGCTTTTGTTATTTTTGTTTAAATGCATCTGGAAACGCACACCGCGCGATAAAGGAATAGCGGAGCACTTCTCGACTAATTAGCATTCAGTTGTTTTTAGCGTTTCCCTTTTCGACTTGCAAAGAGCATGTATTAAATATTACGTAGGGAGTCCTCCGGGATGAAAAATAGTCTTGTAAATATTTCATGGGTGTTTTAAAGTTGGAGCAAGCGTTTCGGAACATAAATAGCGGCATCGTCACGGCGTGTGGTCCAGATAAGACCTCCCTGGGACGCTGCAGGGGGGATTAGAGTTCAAAACAATGATCATCAATCATCATAGTGAAAAATATATGGCTCTTGCATTACAGCCCGGCTAAGCTCGTCGACAGGAAAATGTGCGCCTAAAACCAGCAGCTTCTTTGGTTAAGAATACGGCCATAACGGAAACAAGAAGGAAGAAGAGAAGTAAAGGGAAACAAAATGATGATAAAGATGATTATAGTAGCGCGGAGGAATTTTATTTATTTTACTGTTATCTTCTGAACCAGTTAATTTATGATTCAGTTATACACAGGCCCAAAGTAATATTAATCATTCATTAAATTTGCCAAATAAATTAATTCCTTTATTTATAGGTTCCCCACTTTTAACTTACGATAAGGAGAGGTAGTAATGCATTCCACCCAAAAATTCAGTACCATGATTTCCCTGGAAATGCATGTTTTGAGCCCCCCGAACCAAAAATAGCACTTTTAGAAAAATCTCACATGTTGCACTCACATGACATTCTCTACTCTTGTAAATCTATTTTTACAAACGCTTATTCTCAATTCTACTTCAGGTTAATCTAGATAAACATTTGCAGAAAAATCTTATCGCTTTCTTGTAGGTGCAAGGGGAATATGGCAGGCTTTAAGCGATAGTCAAATCTTTTAAGACCTGGTTGCTATGTGTAGCATTTCATTCTCTTTGCATGTCCTGGACATAAAAAAAAACGAATAGCGAATTCCCATTTGATAAAAAGTATAAGTATTGGAAAATTCAAGTGCATAGTAGGTAGAGAACGCATTGCATTTCACCCTAAACTTTAATACCAAGATTTCACCGGAAGTACATATTTTGAGACCAAAAATCCCAAAAAAAAGTATTTTTAGAAAAAGTCACCGTATATGTGTGTGTGTCTGTCTGTCTGTATCTCAATAGCATAACTAAAAAACGTAAAGTTGGATAATTACCAAACTTGGTATTTAACTACAGTATCTTTCAAAGTTGCGACACGAATATTTTCAAGAAGTTCCCCTTCCCCAGCTACCATTTACGAGGAACGTTATTTGAAATTTTTTGTTTTCTAAAAAATGGCTCTAATGATTTTGATTGAAATACCGTATATTAAATATATATTGAACTTTCTAGGAACAGGCCATGTAGATCTCTTCATTCATAAACAATTTTGTTTAATCTTGTGACTAGTAATCGTTAAGCGAAAGACGAAAACGTACTACAGACTTCTTTAAAACACAATATATTTCAAATAACGTTCTGTGGCATAAGTAATTTTCGAAACATAGGTTATTAATGCTTTGAATTTTTCAGTACTTAGGCATTCTTTTAAAATTCTGTCGACTGTTAGCTGTTTCTCTCAATGTAATGGAAGGAGTATGGAATTTTAAGGCAGCATTTAGCTGGCAGTTCTAAAACATTTGACTATCGCTTTTCCCTTTGTGTCTATAACGAGTTTCCCTATAGATTTATCTCGATTAAAATGAAGTAGATAGGCAAATTAAGTTTCGTAATACCAAGTTTGGTACTTATTCGACTTTTCATTTTTGAGTTATGCTATTGACAGACACACAGATACACACACTTACATACACGGCGACCTTTTTCTAAAAATACTTTTTTGATTTAGATTTTTTGACTCAAAACATGTACTTTCGGTGAAATCTTGGTATCGAATTTTTGGGTGGAATGCAATACTTCCCCTACTTACTATCCGTATTGAAGAAATTAATAAAAGATAGTGGGTAGAGAAAGTCATGTGAGTGTATTGCATTTTTTATATATATTTCTGTAGGGGGAATGAGAGCTCTCGCCGTGTTGTTGGGGATATTTTTTTCTGATATTCAAAGCGGATTAATTATGTATGAGCGCACTTTCTTCTTTTATTTTGTTTATGCCAGTGTCGCACAGGGCTTATTTCAAAGAACTACTGACAATGCGACCATAAAATTCGGGAAATGCCGCACGGAAGCGATACGCGATTTATTACCAAATACAGCGTTAATTATTCTATTTTCTAAAGAGTGTATGTGCCTTTTTTTATTACGTTAATGGCTTTATGATTTCAATGGGGCAAGGTACAGATATTTCTTTTGTAGTTGGTTAAATGCGATGTGAGCCTTTGTTGTGATTGTGTTTTGTCAATTCCCTGAAGCGGGCGGTTGCTGACTCAACAAAGAACGGTACAGGTGAGCTGAGAGCCGAACAAAATAATTACATGGTTTAATGTAGATTACAGTGTCATTGTTACGCAAATAGAATTACGCGACCCACAAAATGTTTTGAGGACAGCATGCAAAATTAATGTGAAATTAAAATCAGCGTTACGGAAGCTAACCTGTGTTTGGAGCAAAAATATTATTTGTGAAAACATAAAGCGTGTATACCAGTTTTGCAATTACAATTATAACTAGTCGAAGCCCTTGTTTTTAGCCTGCTTTTGTGTTGCTGGCATAGGGAGCCACATATAGTAACTAGAGGAAGTATTGTATTCCGTCCTAAAATGCGATACCGAGATTTCACCGGAAATACATGTTTTGAGGTGCCCTGTCTCTCTGTGAACATCATAACACAAGAACGATAAGTCGTATAAATACCAAACTTGGTATTAGAGTTTAGTATCTTCCAAGGATGCGACACGAAGATTTTCAAGAAAATCCCCTAACCTTAGACTACCCTTTACATGGAACATTTTACGAAAGTTTTGATTTTCTCAAAAATGGCTCGAACGATTTTGATTACAATATCATATGTTTAAGATACTTTTATGGCAAATGAAATGTATATCTTGAATGTACTGGGAATATCCCCAAAACTTCTCTTCATTCTGAATAAATTTCGTATAACAGATAAACCGTAAGAGATATACAAAATTTTACTACATAAAAAATATATACACAATTTATGTCACATACATTTTGTCGAGTGAACCATTTCCGAGGTATTCCTTGTTATTTTTTGAATTTTCCAATACTTATACTTTTTCTCAAATGGGAATTCCTCATTCGTTTCTTTATGTCATGGACATACAAAAGAATGAAATGCTCCACATAGCAACCAGCTCTTAAGGATTTGACTGTCGCTTAAAGCCTACCATACTCCTCTTGCACCTACAAGAAAATTAGCAATAAAATAAGTTCTACAAATGTTTATCTTGATTGACATTAAGTAGACGAACAATAAGCGTTTGTAAAAATAGTTTACTTTTTCTACCATGGCGCCAGGATAGTCGGTTTGTTTCCGACTCCAGTGCTGAGTCGGATTTCCCGCTCTGTGGTGGCTAAAGCCTTCATCTTTAACTTGCTCATATGAAGTATCCCAGGGACTAACGTGTTCGTAGTCCAGGGTAAAAGCTGTAGGTCCTCTCAATCCATCGCTTATCATCACTCTACCATCGGAGGCAACAAATGCCGCCCTCTGAGAACCTTCACTTCAGAAATGGGTCCAGTCATCTCTTGATGGAATGAGGTAACCCCCGAAGGTCACAGGCCCTATGAGGTTAGAAAGCAGGACTTTTTCTACCACGTGCCTAGTAGGTAAAGAAGGTGACACCCAAAATTTCGATACCGTGATTTCACCTTATACAGCGTGGACCATTCAAGTTGAGACTGTACAATACTTCTTGTAGAAAGAAATGCTTTTAATAAAAGTTGCTAATATTATGGGGGAAAGTGAACGCCATTAGCCGTGTTTTGTTTGGTGGACGTTACATTTTTTATGTTTTTTTCACTCCGCATAAGAACCTAAACAAAATTTGTCTAAAGCACTTTGCACTTGCTCTTACAGCAATGTAAACAACGACGAAAATTCTGAATGACTGTGTACCAAGAGCGCAATGAATGGTTGGACCATCCATAAATGATCATTTGAGAGTGAAGTAACGATTGCTGATTTTTTATATTGTTTTCTTATTCATCACAAAATAAACAACTTTTTATTAACCATTTTACAATGAGAAGACAACATTCACAATGTACGTTCCTATTTAAAAGACTTAAATTGACACTCATAACGTCCTCGAAACAAAACACGACTACTGATATTTACTTTTCCCCATAATATCAAACAGTTTTTATTAAAGACATTTCTTTCTACAACATATATTGTACAGCTCAACTTAAATGGTCCACGCAGTATATACCTATGTTTTGAGGCACTATGAATAAAAAATCTGATGTGCTACACTCACAACTTTCTCTAATCTTGTACAAACTATTTTTACAGAAGTTTATTCTCCATATGCTTCATATTAATCGAGATGTTAATCTTATTGCTAATTTTCTTGTAGGTGCAAGGGGAATTGGTAGGCTTTAAGCGATAGTCAAATCTTTTAAGAGCTGGTTGCTATGTGGCGCATTCCATTCTCTTTGTATGTCCAGGGCATAAAAAAAAATTAACAACGAATTCCCATTTGAGAAAAAGTATAAGTATTGGAAACTTTAAGGGAATAACAAGCAATATCTCGAAAATGATTCACTCAACAACAAAAATGTATTTGACATAAATTGTGTATTTTAACGCCATCTACATTTATTGTGTGGTAAAAGTTTGTTTATCTCTTATGGTTTACCAGTTATGCATACGTCGTTCACAATGAAGAATACTTTTGGAGACACTCCCAGAAAATTCGAGATATACATTTCATTTGTCATGAAAATATCTTAAAAATATGATATTTTTATCAAAATCAGAGTTATTTTTGAGAAAATTAAAATGTTCGAAAAATGTCCCATGTAAAGGGTAATCTGGGGTGGGGGGATTTTCTTGAAAACCTTCGTGTCGCATCTCTGGAATATACTGAACCTAAATACCAAGTTTCTGAGTTATGCTGTTCACATACACACAGACACACACGGACATGTTTCCAAAAATGCTTTTTATGGATTCAGGGGGTCTCAAAACATGTATTTCCAGTGAAATCCCCGTATCGATTTTTTTGGGTGGAATACAATACTTCCCCTACTTACTCTACGTAGTAGAGAAAGTAAAAAGGGGCTTTTTTTAGGGCTATTCCTGTGAATAGCATAATGCAAAAACGAAAACTCGGATAAATCCCAAACTTGGAATTTAAGTTTAGTGCCTTCTAAAGAAGCGACACAAGGATTTTCAACAAGATCCACTCAATCCAAACTACCCTTTACATGGACATTTTTTGATATTTTTCAGTTTTCGCAAAAATGGTTAAGGATTTTTATTAGAATACCATTGACTGAGATATTTATATGACAAATAAGATGCAGAGCCTGTGAATTCTGCTTCATTCGGAAGTAATTTTGTATAATCTTGCATATTGCATAAACCGTAAGATAATTACAAAAACTTACTCACAAAAAATGTAGATCTCTTAAGAAAAAGTTATGATATGGCATCAGCTATTTTAGATATTCGTCAGATTCGTTTTAATTTTTTCTGTTTAAAACTTCACTAATGTGACCCGCGTTCTGTTAATTCCTGCAAAGTTATGGTTTGTGAGAATATTGATTTGTGCATTCTCGCAAGCACAGGAAGAATTTTGGTATTTTATTTCTGTAGGACACTTTCTTAGCGCATTCAAATCTTCTGATGCGCCCAAGTGGACATTCATTCATCGCCTTTTGAAGAGATTTTTCTTTCTTCCCTGCCTTCTTCTTTCTCTAAATGAGACATCTCCTGCTCGTTTTATGAATCTGTTTATTTGTAGCTGAAAGGTAGAATCAGACTGAAAAATGCAATGCCATAGCCGGGATTTGAACCACGGATCTTCCGGTTTCTGTCCGGTTACTCAAACAACTTAGCTACCATGGCAACATGCCGTTAGGACATTAAATTCCCCAACTACTCGCATTTTCCCCGGTGAGGCACAAGGCGATCTCAAATGATGTTTAAGATAACACACCCCAATGGCGACTTACAATGCTGTAACTACTTTAAGTCCCGGGCTTTATGGATAGCCTCTATTAGGTCACACAATTATAATTAATTGTTCTTTCACATAAGGGCGTGTGCGGGACAAGCGTTGAGTAGGTAGAATCAGACTGACTTTATTTATGTTTATTTGCATTCTCTTCAAATAGTCTAAAAATGTGACGATAAAAGTTAGCATTATAGTTTGCATGGAAAGATTCACAGGTGTTGTGTAGAAAATGAGGATTATCTGTCTGGTAGAAGACCACTTTCCTAGTTTTTCTATTTTTCAACAATACAACCACAGAATTCGTCTAATTACTTTCTCTACCACGTCCGTAGTAGGTAGAGAAGGCATTGCATTCCACCCAAAAATTTCGATAACGAGATATAAAACAGAAAATACATATTTGAGGTCCCTGAATCCCAAAGAAAAGCTTTTTATAAAAAGGCCCATGTGTGTGTGTGTGTGTGTCTTTGAACAGCATAACTCAAAAACGAGAAGTCAGATAAATACGAAACTTAATACTTAGATTCAGTACCTTATGAAGACGCGACAAAGATTTTCAAGAAAATCCCCGCAGCGCAAACTAAATGAAAGCAGTTAGACTGGACGGCACCCTAATGCCATCTGCACGGCAGAAGATACGGTTGCTATGCCCTTGGGTCTCTGTGGACACGTGACGAAACAAGATGGCATGCTTACAGGAATGAGACCTAGAAGGATAACTGTCCGCATTTCTAAATGAAAGCAGTTAGACTGGACGGCACCCTAATGCCATTTGCACGGCACGAAGCAGAAGATCGGGCTGGTATGCACTAGGGTCCCTGTGGATGCGCGACGAAGCAAGGTGGCATGGTTACAGGGATGAAACCTAGAAGGCTAACTGTACGCCTTTCTCTATGAAAGCGGCAGTTAGACTGGATGGCACCGTAATGCCATCTGCACGCACGAAACAGAAGATGCGGTTGCTATGCTCTAGGGTCTCTGTAGACACGTGATGAAGCATGATGGCATGGTTACAGGGATGAGACATAGAAGGCTAACTGTCCGCCTTTCTATATGAAAGCAGCAGTTAGACTGGAAGCTGCCTAATGCTATCTGCACGGCACGAAGCTGAAGATCCGGTTCCTATGCGCTAGGGTCTCTGTGGACATGACGAAGCGGGTGATTACAGGAGTGAGACCTAAAATGCTAACTGTCCGCCACACTTCGATCTAAGTTATCCACTAACAGATCCGTCGCGATATGACCATGCAGTTAGAGCGACATAAAATAAATTGAATAATAAAAAAATAGACAACCTTTGTGAAGTGACAGCGAGAACTGACAGCGAAAACTGGTAAAAGTCTCAATCTATAGCCGCTGCAGCTTCGATAGGGTTATAGAATGTTCGCGGGAGGCGGAGAGAAAGAAGCTTACAAAAAAAATCTGGTTATCTCTCTATAGCGACTCCGTGTTTATGCTGCGTGAGAACGCTACTCCGTCTGATCTTTGCAACCGATGAGTCGATACGATAATAATTGAAGCCCATAGCTGCGTCACAGTATAGATAACAGATATACGTTTATGCAACCTAAAACCAAATTTAATTTTTAACATTTATATGTTGTTGGAATACACTGAGAAGGCAAACCAAGCAACCTGGGATAATACAGTGCCGTTTGTGAAAATTGCAGCACCAAGAAAGAATTTCCCAAATAACTCCAAACTTGGTGGAAGTGTAGAAAAGTGTGCAAGCAATAAGTGATTGGTTTGCAGTGAGATGGGGTACACGTAGGCCGAGCAGAGCCCTCTCGTGTCCGTCCGACAAGGTCAGTGTTGCGCCCAGTGTAGTCAGTGCAGAGCTGTCATACAAGTTGGTAACAATAAAGTGAGTGTCAGTATGTCTCGTCGACGTCAAAAGGAGCCATCGGCATGTGAGCGAGTTCGAACGGGGCAGAATGATCGGTCTTCAGGAAGCGGATTTGTCATACTGTGACATTTCGGCTCGTATAGCGTATGCTGCTACGACAGTGATGCGTGTGTGGAAGCAGTGGATAGATGAAGGTCGTACGCAGCGAAGAGTGGTTACTGGAACATGGAAAATGACCACAGAACGGGATGACCATCATCTTGTCCGTACGGCCATTACGGACCGTACAGCTTCATCAACAGTGTTGGCTCGAGGCTGAAGTACTGCAACAGGTGTGAACTTGTCTGCATCAACGGTTCGTCGCCGTCTGCTGCAGGTTGGACTGGTTGCATGTATGCCATTGGCTTCCATTTCCAGAAACCACAAGCTCCTACGATTGAAATGGGCACGTGAACACCGTCACTGGTGTGCTGAGTGGCAAAATTAGTCTTTCGGACGAGTCCCGCTTCAACGTGTTCTACAGTAATGGTTGCATACGTGTCCGGCGGTACCGTGGTGAGCGCAACCTGGAGGGCTGCATTGTTGAGCGGCATAGCGGACAAACACTTGGTACGATGGTTTGGGGCGCCATTGGTGACAACAACCGATCTCGCCGCCTACGAATTGAGGGCACTTTGAACAGCAACCGGTACCTAACGGTGGTTGTAGAACCTGAGGTACTCCCCCTCCTTCAGGCATCTCCACAGGTTACATTTCAACAGAAGAATGCCCGCCACATATTGCGAGGAATGTACAAGCCTTCTTCGAAGAGCGACAGGTACCATTGTTTCCCTGGCATACACGTTCGCCTGACATGTCGCCCATCGAACATGTCTGGGATATGGTTGGTCGTCACCTGGTTGGTCACGGTCCTCCAGTAACCAGTGTCACGGCTTTGTGGACTAGAAGACAAACTGCGTGGAGGGAAATCCCTCAGTAACTTACTCAGAACCTTTTTGATTCAATGCCACGGCGTATAGCAGCACTAAATGCAGCGCATAGAGGTCACACAAATACTGAATATTAGTACTCAAAGGTCATGTATAGATTTGGAAATTTTACCATTTGTTACTTGTCATGTACCTAACCTGTGGTATTAAATTCATTGAATTCATGTATTTCCTTCTTGGTGTTGCAATTTTCACAAACGCCAGTGTATTAGAAGGAAACAAAGACCCTGAAACATTATTGAGATATGCTACTGTGAACGTTTGAAATTCTGCATTCCATTAAATTTCCTTGGTCGAAGTGGCGTCAAATTAATAAAACAGTCGTGTAAGACCTTTTCTCTCATTTGAAAAATGTAAAGGTCCACGTCTTCTCTAAGAGTTAATTGGAAATCATAACGGCTCTTTAACTTTAATGTTTCATGGACGTCAAAACCAAATTTGAGAAGATAAAGTCACCTGTGTAATTTACGATGAGTGTCGATGAATAAATAAATAAAGCATTTCAAAATTAATATTCCCGCACCGCAAACAATTAACATTTACGTGACTCTATCCCATATTAACTTTTTGACACCAAATGACGCGTAATGAATATTTCATGAAATGCTCTTCAGTTTTAATTGAATATCTGCTTATAAATCATAAATTAAAACAATCCACTACAAATAAATATTCAATTCAATACAAACACATTGCTTTTTATTGTGGGAAATACTCTATCTCAATTGAATGAAACAAACAGACAAAAAAATAAAATAAAACGTAATGATTAAGATAGGTTTTGAATAATAGAACTTTGTATGGACGAAATCTACTAATTATGTTCAGATTTAATTTGGTTACTTTAATTCTATCATACTCAAATAATCATTTTGTATTGCAGGCTTAATAATTAAGAGATAAAAACAATTTAGCTTGAAAATTTGTAACAATAGACAGAATAGTCTGTCAGTGTTTATACATTAACTACGGAGGTTCTTCTCTCTCTCTCTCTTTCTCTCTCTATCTCCCAACCCCCTCTCGTCTTTCCATTTCCTCTAACCGTACCACACCTTTAGAACATCCCTCTCTCCTCTCTCTACCATATAATTGCGTCGCGTCCTAAAACTACATCGTAAAGGTCCTAACTTGAACATAACATATTCATATAGTGAGGGATACATGTACATTTGTAATAGAGAAATCCTGTGAATGTATCACATAAGATTTTTCACCTTTCCTAATACTTCTATGGTAGTTAACGAAAGTAATATATTTTACTGAAAAATTCCATATCAAGATTTTATTTTGAGATTCACTGTACAAAAAAGGGGCACGTATATGTCGGTGAACAGCACTGCTCGTAAACTTGGTATTTAAGTCTAGCATTTTTAGAAACGTTTAACAACACATTGCTAGTACATGATTACCTACAGTAAGATATTGTTACATGGAAAGCGAGTGTTGGTAGAATTAAACTCTTGTATATATATTTGTGGGTTTCATATAAAGAATGATTTTTCTGATATTGGATAGGTTTCATAAAGCTTTATAGCCGCAGCCCGGAACTCTGCAGTGTCCTCTCTCTTTATTATACAATGGGTAAATGTTCGACTGTTATTAGAATATGACAATGCCTGCATAAAGGATAATAAGGTTTTTTTAGCTAATAGGTGGCCATGGCTGAAGGCGGCATGCGTGTAATCTTTCAAGGATTCACCCAGAAGATTTTTCAAGGAAATCCCACACCTAAATTCCAATTTGCATATTTATTTACTATTTTATCAAAATTTGCTACACCGATTTTGATTAAAATGCCATATTTTTAAGACATCTGCATAGAAATAAAAGGTATATCTTGAATTTTCATTCTGCGCGATTCTTGTGTAATTGGTAAGCCCTAGGCGATAGAAAAAATCTTACCTGCTTAAAAAATGCCGATATCGTTAAAGCACACCATTTGTGTAATATAATTTTTTTGAAATTAACCAATTCCTGGTTATTCTTTCTATTTGGTTTGAATTTTTAAACACCTACACGTTTTTCAAGCATTAAGACGCTATTCATTTGCTCTCGTGGTCGTATGAAGAGATGGAATTTAAAGACATCACTTAGCAATTTGCTTTTTAAACATCTGACTATCGCTTGGCGTACTGTATCCCCCATATACCTACAACAAAAAAGAATTAAATTCAGTTTTATTTATGGACGCTCTTTAACCGTTGTGGCACATAAGCGTCCCATTCTATATTGGGTGTGAAAGAGCGGAAATATGCACAGAGGTCTCTTTATCAGGCTTGAAGTTCTTTCACGGGACCATCGGCTTTAATTCCCTTCCGAATTTGAAGTACGTATTTTGTTGTAGGAGTTTGCACCACGCTTTGGGCGTCAATTTGAAGTAGTTTGTATTGAAGGAGTTGTATTATATTTCATCTGTTGGGGACCCGAACTTGTAGTAGTTGCAACCGCACGTATAGTAAACAGTTTCCGGTAGCCTTCGCCCTAAATCTACTTTCAGGTGGCCTTTACCCCAAGTTTAAAGAAATATTAACTTTGTAATTAAACTGTTTCTTTAAATATTTAATTTTTATGTTTGCCTCGGTTGCGTCTGTATTTATTTTAGAGACATGGATATCTTGGCAGGTTATGATGGGAAAAGAATGTAGGCTTACACAGATTATAATTTTACTTCACTCCTTTTATTAATGCTTGATACAATTTAAATAACACTTCAGTGATATAGAGAGCTGTGAGATTCTTTTATGAATTATTTGCACTTTTTAACGCGTAAACTATTTTTGTGTCACACGAATACGTATTAAATCTCTCGAGGAAGTGTCTCGCGTCCAGTTAGGAACACTGTTTGCAGGCAACTGAACTGATTTCAATCTCCTAAAATTGTAAATTTCTGTATTTCAAGTCTCTGAATGGCCAATCCTACTCCAATAGAATACCTTCATTTAACTAAAGGTTTTTCTGGTTGTTGATTGGCTATTTTTAAACTGTCTCAAAATTTACATTATTGTTGCTCCAATAATGACTAGTACCATTTAAACTTTCAAATTCATTATCGCCTAAAGGTTACCTCATTGTTACCTCATTGTTAGCAACTTTTAACTTATTATTCTCACAGCTCCTACATTATTAAATTACGTAATGCATTCACATAACATTATTGAACATGTTTACAATAATATAAGCATATGCAATGACTGTTACATACATTTTTACAAATTATTACATACACATATTGCTTCAAGGCGGGCTGATATTGAATACATATATTATATAATTTGACTGAAATCATTGAAGTGTTAAAAATACTGCCTCAAAGTAAGCCATGCTAAGGATTTTTACGCCCGAAAAAATCCATCCCCGCCGCCGAGTTTGAACCCGCGACCTCGGGAACTAGAAGCTACCATGGTAACCACTACATAAGGAGGATGATTATAACTACAACGAATATATAAGTCTGCAATGGAAGCTTATCTAGATTAACATGACGTAGATAAAACAATAAGATATTGTAAAAACAGTTTGTAGAAGAGTGATGGAGAAAGTAGTATAAATTAAACCATGTTCTTTTGTTCAAGGAATTAAATCTAAACAATTTTCTCCTTTCGTAACATAAGCGCATCAACTTGGAGAATACTGCGATAATTTGTAACCGAGTTTATTATTTTTGTACAGTATCACTTTTATTGCACGCTTTATGACTCCATGGCTCACAGCTCAGGAAGATGTATGTGCACAACAAAATACGATCCGTAATAAAAAATCTCCTCTCGGCAAACACACGCAGTTATGTGATTGTCATTTGAGCGTTTTATATCAATGCAAACGGCACTTTTGATGCAGAGTTGTTAAAAAAAAAGGCATTGAAATTAGGATGGCAAAAGGCATTAACTTGCTTTTCTGCTCATACAAGCAGTTTTTCATAGACTGTTAAATGTATTTAGGCTTTGAAATCACAAAAGCTCTAGCTTTATATGAACCTTTACACAGAGAAGTAATTTTTATTACCGACGTAGAGGTTATTTGTTTGCGAGCACAGATTGCTGTTTGATGGTTAGTGGTCAGGTTTTTCTTATTACCTTCTTTGTATACTCGTTGGGAAGGTTATAGATAGCAATATATAAATAGATGTAAGATTAAGAGGAAGACATTTTTATTGGTGCAGTGACTAGATTGCTGAGCACATTTCTTCTACAAGCATACATGAAGGGCCTAAGAAAATACTTGAATTATCCAGGATTTGGAATTCAAAGAATGGTGCAGGCAATCCATATAGAAAAACTCTGATGTATTACACTCACATGACTTTCTCTACTCTTGTACAAACTATTTTTACAAACGCTTATTCTCCATATGCTCATGTTAATCGAGATATCGAGATGTCAACATTATTGCTAATTTTCTTGTAGATGCAAAGGGAATTGCTAGGCTTTAAGGGATAGTCAAATATTTTAAGAGCTGGTTGCTATGTGGAGTATTCCATTCTCTTTGCATTATCAGGACAAGAAAAAATGAATAACGAATTCCCATTTGGGAAAAGTAGAAGTATTGGAAAATTTAAGGGAATAACAAGCAATATCTTAAGAATGGTTCACTCTACAAAAAATATATATTACATAAATTGTGTACTTTAACGCGATATACATTTTTTGTGTAGTAAAAGTTTGTCCATCTCTTATGGTGTACCAGTTATGCAAAAGTCGTTCACAATGAAGAATACTTTTGGAGACATTCCCAGAAAATTCGAGATATACATTTCATTTGTTATGAAAATATCTTAAACATGATATTTTAATCAAAATCGTTAGAGTCGTTTTTGAGAAAATTAAAATTTTCAAAAATGTTCCATGTAAAGGGTAATCTGGAGTGGGGGGGGTTTCTTGAAAACCTTCGTGTCGCATCTCTGGAAGATACTGAACCTAAATACCAAGTTTCGGTGTTTATCCGACTGTTCGTTTCTGAGTTATACTGTTCACAGATATAGACATGTTTCCAAAAATGCTTTTTTGGATTCAGGGGGTCTCAATACATATATTTCCGGTAAAATCTCAGTATCGAATTTTTGGGTGGAATACAATACTTCCCCTACTTACTATACGTAGTAGAGAAAGTAAAAACACCGACAACGCTTAGTATGTTAGGCAGGATATTAAAGTGAACATTTCTACTTTGTCTACTAGGTATAGGAAGTAAGGCAAATATTGCATTCCACCCAAAAATTCTATACCGAGATTTCACCGGAAATATATGTTTAGAGATGCCCCGAATCCAAATAAGGCATTTATTGAAACACGTCCGTGTGTGTCTATCTGTTTGTCAGTCTGTGAACAGCATAACTTAAAAACGAACAGTGGGATAAATACCAAACTTGGTAGTTGAGTTACTATCTTTCATTGATGTGACACGAAGATTTTCAAGAAAATTCCCCCACCACTGATTACCATTTACATGGAACATTTTTCGAAAATTTTGATTATCTCAAAGATGGTTCTTACGATTTTGATTAAAATGTCATATGTTTAACTTATTTTTATGCAAATAAAATGTATTTTTTGAATTTTCTGGAAATGTCCCCAAAAGACCTCTTCATTCTGGATGATTTTCGCATAACTGGTAAACCGTAAGCGATAGATAAAGTTTTACTGCACAAAAAAATGCAGATGTTAAAAACACAGTTTATGTCCTATACACTTTTGTGGAGTCAACCATTTCCGAGATATTCCTTGTTATTTGTTCAAATTTTCCAGTAGAGGTGACAGCCTGGCCAGCAAGCTCCTCAGATTTGACTTGAAGGTTTTGTCTTTAAACAACATCAGTAGGGTATAAAGGACAGACCTGGGCCACTTTTTTGCGTTTATATGGGAAAGGATAGGGAAAACGGGGGTATATGCGGAGGTTCACGGAGGAAAATGCGTTTATATGGCGAAGATAGGGACTACGAGGATCGATGCTAGGCTAGATAGAGGTTGAAGGAATGAGGATGTGCTTTATATGAGAGATTCGTGGAATACGAGGAGAAGTGTTGGACTAGATAGAGGTTGAGATATGGAATATGCATTTATATGGGAAAGATAGGGAAAACGTGAACAGAGGCTAGGATAGACAGATGCTGAAGATTTATCACTAAATCGGTTTATTTTTTTAGTATTAATGTTTGTATTGTCCATAATGTTTTTAATTATTAGTCCAAATTTGATTAGAATTTTAATATGAACATATTTACAGGAGAGATAGGGGATACGTGGAGAGGTACTAGACTATTCAGGGTTTGAAGGGTAGAGTATGACTTTTTATATGAAGAGACGAGGAAAACGAGGGTATATGCTAGGTTGAGAGAACCTTCAAGGAGGAAACAATGCGTTTATATGGGAGAGATAGGGAAAACGAGGAGAGTTCTGAGGTAAGGCAGGGACTGAAGGAGGGAGAGATATGCTTTATACGACAGAGATAGGGCATGCGAGGGGAGGTGCTAGTGCAGACAGAGGTTAAGGAGTATGGTATACGTTTATATGAGGAATATATGGAAAACGTGAACAGAGGCTAGGATAGACAGGTGCTGAAGCAGGGGGAATATGAACATATTTACAGGAGAGATAGGGGATACGTGGAGAGGTACTAGACTATTCAGGGTTTGAAGGGTAGAGTATGACTTTTTATATGAAGAGACGAGGAAAACGAGGGTATATGCGACAGTTCAAGGAGGAAAATGCGTTTATAGGGGAGAGATAGGGAATACGAGGGCTGATGCTAGGCTAGTCAGATGCTAAAGGAGGGAGGGATACGCTTTATACGAGAGAGATAGGGAATACAAGGAAAGATGTTATACTAAACAGGACTTGAAGGGTAGAATATGGTGTTTTATATGAGCGAGATAGTGAACCGAGGAGAGGTATTAGGCTAGGAGTTTTGAATGATAGAGTAGGCGTTTATATGCGAGAGATAGGGAATACGAGGGTCGATGCTAGGCTAGACAGGGTTGAAGTAGGGAATGCGTCTTATATGAGAGAGGTAGGGGAATATGAGGAGAGGTCCTAGTCTAGACGTGTCGAGGAGCAGAGTATACGTTTATAGGGGAGAAATATGGAAAACGGTAGAGATACAAGGATAAGCAGGGGTTGAAGGAGGAGGAATGTAGGTTTATACGGTAATATAGGAGTAATTCGATTATAAAACTTTTATCATCCAACGTTACAACACTTTTATATACTTTTTCTAAACCTTACAAACTTTTTATATGTTAAACATTAGCGCGCGAGGCGGCGAGGGACAAACTGAATATCGGTTTACAGTGAAGTATACGTCCTAACCTATGCTCACCTTGTATGTTCTACATCTTCTCATTGTCTATTCATTCCTAACAGACGTAACCAACAAACGTAACCACGTAACAAGACGTAACATAACGGTACGACAAGACGTCATACTAAGCAACATAAGCACGTAACCACGCAACATCACGTGACATCTCGTAACCAGAAACGTTACACGACGTAACAACACGTAGCAACTATGTAACCAAGTAACAAAACGTAAGAACAACACGTAACCAATTCATTGCTAAGGCGATCTAAACTAATTCATCCTTCATAACTTAGACAATAAGTACGAGAACCTAGCCTAGATTAACCCGGCCAATCCTAAACGTTCCTCTCATCATCCTTTCTAGTCGGGCATCGACTAACCTAATCTGGCTAACCAAAGATAACCTCAACTTTCTTTTAGGGAAATTGCAATGTTTTATTCAGGTTTTATTATTCGAGAGTTTTAATTGAAAAGTTTACGCCAACATACCTTTATTTTAGTTCCTTGTAGATGTCTCTCCCCTTTTATCTAGACTTGAGACTAGCACTAGGATTACTCCTAATGGCAGGGTTACCACCTTCCCTTCCATCTTCTTCTTTCTTCATCAGGCGTCAGCTATCTGCATATACAGCACACAGACAACCTTCTTTTAAGATTGTAGACTCACGAGAAACTCTTTATCTTTAACTTACATTCTTTTAAGCACTGTTTGTAATGGCGTAATGTCCATATGCATATGTCGTTATCCCATCCTCAGCAATAATTCTTTTATCATCAAACGGAGTCAATGCAATTTTATTCACTTGCACTGTAGCAAGAGCATGCTTTCGTGATAGGATCAGATTCATAGGTGTTCTGATGATTTCACAGGTTTTAAGACAGTCTGTATAGCTGTCAAACGAAATATGGTGCTTAATGGCGCTACGTTTTATACCTTTAATCCTTTTTATCATTGACCCTTGAATATCTAAGGCATACATCTTAGGACGTAGTCCAACAAAGCGTAGGATGTTTTGCTATTAGCCTCATCTTTAAATTTTCCCAATACCTTCTTGTTCTGGGTAGAGTAACATATATGGTTGACAGGGTAATCAGCTGTATCGAGATGCTCAAGAAAACGTAGCTTGTCCTGGTACACATCTTCAGTTGTAACACGATGAATGAACGAATCAGTGTCCATATACATAAGCTTCAGGTTTTCAGCTCCATAATAAGGCAACAAAACGTCGTAATGATAGTTATACATTAATGTCTTGGAGATGTCCAACACACTCATACCAATGTATATAGGCTTGTTGAATACAATCTGACGAGAGGCCATATGTACAGCAGCTAGATTATCAGCATATATCGTCCTGTCGATAAACGTAGGCTTGGCGATCAGCTTCTCTAGAGTTTTTTCATTGGTCACCAGTCGTATATCCATACGGTTACGCAGGTTCTCCATAGTTTTTCCAAACATAGCGTTGTTAAAGAGCTTGTAGAGATCCTTCTCGAAATCATTTGCAGCTTGTTGTCGTAACCTGTTGTTAAATTCCACATACGGTTTTAACCATCGAGACTGTCGGAATTGTAGCACACGATGGATTTTTGTTAACCGTAGCCCATGACTAAGAGCTTGCTTCAAAGCCATGTAATGTACTACATACTTCTTTCGAGGTCCAAGATGAGGTATCAGTTTCTTTGTAGATGATTCCAATGGTTTCATACACTCTGGCAGGAAAGGTAGATCGTTGTGTAGATCGTGAAGTTCTGCAGGATACTCGATGTCGACTTCTAATATGTAGCCGTAAGGATCATCTTCTTGTAGCGTTTCTAAGCTGATTTCTTCAGGCGACACCCACTGAAATCCACCATAAGGGAGAGCGTGACACATTGCCCACCCATATTGGTTATTAGCGTCGTCATATGTGATAAATTGGGTTGGTCTCGACGGATCAAACTTCTCCATATATGTGTTATTAGCCTCTGCATACCGATGGGAAACTTGACATAAACCTCCTCTTATACCAGATTCCACCATGAGTAATTGATCATAATCCTGTAACAGTTCCAGCTTAATTCCAGTGTACAGTAACATAGCGTCCCATGTAAGACCTGGAGAGGTAAAATAATGTGCAGGATCAACTTTGTGTGTTTTGAGGGTTTGCTCTCTGAACGTCTCAAAGACATCAGCTAGGAGAAGTACATCCGAAGTTAAGTAGAGATCGCTGTACTCTCCCAGGTTTCTCACATTAAACAGCTCCCATACATTTTTAGCATGATCGTAGTCAGCATCACTAATTTCTTCTTCATTTAATCTATTGTAGAAGGAGTCCTTAGGAGGTAAGCAGGTTTCGTTCAGGGCATCCCATGATGTAACAAAATCATATGGAAATACACCCTTACGGGTCATCAACTTCAATTTGTCTTCTCCAAAGTACTTTAGCGTTTCAGGATACGAGGTTAGATTTTTTACCAACTTATCCAAGCTTGTACTGAGGAATCGGAAGCTATCCACAAATCGAAGCTTTATATCTCCTACATACTTGGTGAATGAGATATAGCTTTCTTCGGAGTTAGGAATTACCTCCACACGTTCACTTGTGCAACCCAGCTCCTTAACAATGAAATGAGAGTCATATCCGCTAAGGTTATGCATGAAGACTGGTACATATTTAGGTGTTTTACAGGCTAAATTACATTCATTATGAAGACTTCCACGATATTCACCGCTGATGTGATCATGGTCGCGTACTTTATAGTTCTCTTCTGTAAAGGGTTTTCCACACAAGTAGCATGCTGAAGAAGACTCAAAATCCAACTGCTCTTGATCCGTAAGTTTCAGAGGCTTAGCAGATTTGTATATGTCCTCAATCATTTTTGCAAGAGATGTCAGGTACAGCATAAACTTCTGAGCAGCATCAGCACCACGATACACATAGGGTTGCTTAGGAAGACCAGTTTCGAGATGTTCAACACAAGATGTAGGCTTCACGTAAACACAGAAGCTCATTGGTGTGTGCTCTTGATAAGGGATTGTATAGGAAGTTTCAGGATTGGGTATACACGTATGGCATGGAGTGAGAATACTCTCAAAATCAGCATAGATGACATAAGGTACTTTCAGCATCCTCTCAACATTTTTAAACCGTACAATTGCTTTCTCCTTTGTAGGCATAACTACCCTTGCAACACCATGCTGATTACAGATGGTTGCATGTTCTTGTAGTTTTTCCAGTCCACTTCGTCCATTTCGATTATCAAAATGTGTAAAGCAACGCTTGCAGGTATATATCACTCCATCATGCTTAGTTTTCTGGCGTCGAACGAGCTTCTCAAAATTCTTTATATACACGTAGTGATGTTTTCCACTACTGTCATTCAATAGTAGCAGGTCGCGATGTTCAGGTAGTTCAATATCAACAACCTTTATCGGGTACACTTCATGCTTCTCATCCAACCCGAAAACGTTAATAGATATCTTGTTAAGCTTCTCAAATTTAGGTATTTGAGAAAGTGGAGTAGGGTAAGAAACACAGCTGAAGTCGTACTTATCTTGAAGTTGTTTGTATTTGCTGACGCGTTGAGGCTTGGTGCTCACGAATTTGGCCAATACAGAGTACATGAAACATAGCTCATCAGTTAAGTTCTGGATGTTAATGCAGGCTTTTCTTGCTTCAACAGAGGGAGGTAGGAGTATGTAGCTACTTCCTCGCAACGGGTTGTACTTGTTAATACGAAGGCGTACCCCTTCCACAGTAAGCAAGGCCCAGCTGCTACCCTTAAGCTGAGACTCATCCATTTCAGTCACCAATTTCTTGAATTTCACTTCCAGCATAGAGTCCAGATCTGTTTCTAGGAAAACAGCTTGATTTCTGGTTTTAAATGTCTTGTCACAGGTTTCTCCGATACTGTTAACAAATCTACACTCAGCTAACAGATTAATTTTAACACTCTTATGAACGCTAAGCTCTTTATGCACAGCCTGGATTATACGTTGTTTTGCCTCTTGCAGATACATATTTAGGTCCTTAGCTGATTCGCATCGTATAAAATACGATTTCAATCGTCCTTCGAATGAAGTTTCGTATTCCTTCATATCACAGTCCTCCATTGTTGACAGTAACTGATGTTTAGTTGGCTCCAATCTTCTTTTCTTCTGAGGGCTGCTTATTTCACATAAATCTTCGTGTCGCCGCCCCTTATAACCATCTTTGAAGGTTACATTACAATGTTTACATTTGAAGAGCTTCTTGCAGCTCATCTCGTGTCTTCTCTTGTCATAACCTCGGAGGAACTTCTTCCCACATTTTCCGCATGCATATCCAGTAGCGCTTGGAATAATATCCTTATACGCTGAGTTATTCATCTTTATTCTTGATGTAATAACGTATTAATCACTGATCAATGAAATGTACGCCTTGATACCACTTTAGAAAGCTGATTATTCTTGGAGAAAACACGATGTTAACACCTCAGAGATGATCAACAGAATGAATTTCAATACTCAAGTTCGCTCTATTTATAGAGAAAGCACGAACCTTTTTAATCAATTATATCCTGATTATTAATACTAAAAACGGTGATGAAGCGTGTAAGCTCTTATATATTTCAATTCGTGTTACACTGTTGTTCGAGCGTCTCCGTATAGCTTCGTATGTTTAGAGAGAAAGTGTAAAGTATTGTGAAGATGTTATGTATTGTTCGGCTATAATCGTACAGATTCGGAGAGCTTGACTGGTGAAGGTGATGAACGATCCGTCAACCGAGCAGGAGGCAAGCAGCCCCAGTCTAGAGACAGGATGTTTATGACGTCACACCCAGAGACAGGATGTCTGCCAGTATCAAACACGTTTAAACTCGTCTCGTAACTACCTGTATATGCTGTCACATCAACAAGAGAAGTATTCCCACACGCTCATTCAGTCAGATGTTACATTCTAAGCCTACCACCACCCATTACACCGAAGCTAGCACAATCTCAAAAGCTTAAAAGGTCACGTAGAAGATTTTCCCCCTTACTTACTTAAATGTGTGTATATACTACATTATTTCATGTTTTCATTCCCTTTTCAATTCTTCCTTTCCATCTTGTTCTAGAAAGACCATTACATTTCACTACAATCATGAGAAAAGCAATTTTTCCAGAGTTACAGAGATTCTAAGCTTCTAGAATCGAACTCGGTAATACTTTTAATAAATGGGTTTTAGTAATTTAGCTTCCCCGCATCAGCATCTACCATTTAATCTTTACTCGAACCTGATAGGATTCATAGGCTTGAAGATATATGAAATCACCCCTTCGGGATTCGATCTGAGTACTTTAAAGTAGTTATCGTCATAATAACGATATTTAGGAACTAGGTACTCTGTTTACGTTTACCTTGACATGTCTATCTAAATTAAATTACGAGTTATTAAATGATTACAAGTAAATTTCATTAAATCGGTATTCGAACCCAGAACACCAGGAACAAAATAATTTATAATATTAGCTTGACATGTTAAACAAAGCTGTATGCAGTTACATCATCGATCTAAGCGATATATTCTAGTGTACAGAGGAAAATTAAGGAAGTCATTAAAAAATCGGGATTCGAACT
This sequence comes from Deroplatys truncata, assembly GCA_030765065.1. Taxonomy (NCBI): domain Eukaryota; kingdom Metazoa; phylum Arthropoda; class Insecta; order Mantodea; family Mantidae; genus Deroplatys; species Deroplatys truncata. The sequence continues at coordinate 55,875,793 of CM060981.1, forward strand.
AGAGACAACTGATACAGTAAAAACAGACCTCATTAGTACTCATCATGCTTAAGCATGTTAACTTTCACCATATGACGTCACAGTCGGGGACAGTTTGACTATCGCAGCCATGTCAGGAAATGCATATTTTAGTCATCTCATATTTTAGAGTCATATACAGAAACCAGGCAAAACCATGAAAAATATGTCAGAGTGAACAACCATCGACAATCGAACGAGGGAAACCATCAGATTACTCTAGGAGCATAAAGTGCAACTGAAAGAAAATCGTGATAGCTGAGAAACCACTCCAGCATTCGCGTGCAGACCAGGGGAAACTATGAAAAAATCAAAGGGCCGAGCGAGCGGCTGATAGAGTGTGCGACCAACAGGAAATCAAGCAAAAGGTCTCTAGAGACAAAAAGATGCAATTGAAATGGAATCATGATAGCAAATGCCGCTACAGCATTAGGTAGCAGACCGGCGAAAATCATGAGAAACGTAAGGTCAGAGTAAACAATTGATTGAAATCTAACCCCTGAACCCTAGAAATTCACGACAACTGAAAAACGAAACCCAGATGTAGAGGAAATTTTGTACACCCTTGACGAAAAAACCCCGTCCGCTGGGGAAGTAACCTTTAAGTATACAATTGACGTCTGTCATACCGATAAGGGACGGTTTGAAAGGCTTCCTAATTGCTCTACGCAAGTCACCTGAGCAAACACAGGAAATTCCTAAACCAGACAATTACAAGCCTGCTAAAACATTTTTTCCTACAATAAGTAATTTAAATTCTACATGAAGATTATTCCAAAAGTTTCATATCTCTTATTTCCTTCAATAAAATATCGAATATGACTCTAGCACCAGGGAAAAAAATTAAACGGAGGGAAGCGATATTTTCTTTTTACGCTGAAATTATAATTAAATGCATAGCATTCTTGCATGAAAACACTGTCCATATAGATTATAGGAATGGACTCTGTTTAAAACATGTATTTTTTCACGCGTGGTGTATAGATTGTCTCAGTAAGCATTCGTGACTATTACAATTATCGCCAAGTATTATTTTACAAAAAGATTGGCTTATTCTCTTAGTAAACATAGGACGAAATCGTTTTTTAAACAACTCTCCATTCGAGAGATATTGTTTGATTATTCCAGCAGAGAGAGAGAGAGAGAGAGGGAGAGAGAGAGATCGAGCCATATTTGTTTAAAAGCTTTTTTTTCATTCACAGGAAATCTTCGAGAAAATTCGAGGAATTATTCAGTTGGACACCATTGCTAAAATAGTTTGTACACCCTTTGAAGAATGTTTACCTGACTGGCGGAGTCTCGGAAATACCTCTCTCGACAGGCTGTCGCCCGCATGCCTTTGTGTGCCATTTATACATTAGGGAGACTATTGTGCTTTAAAATGGGATAGCTATGTTTTAAGCTTTCCACAACAAATTTTTTTCCCGATAATTAATATAATTCTACATGAAGAATATTAATGATTTAAGTTTTCAATTAAACGTATACTGTATAGATTCTGTACTTAAACATTCGATTGTATCTTAGTCATTATTTAAATACTCGATTACGAGAATTGCTAGCATATCAAAAATTGTAGAAGTTTTTCCACCCTTATTTAATTAAATTCATGTATATACTCTATTATTTAGTGATTTTTTCAATAATTTCTCTCATGTCCATCATTCGTCAAAAAATCAGTGTACAATACGCATTTTTATACGTTTTAATGTTCGTTTATTTTTAAAACCGCTACATTTGCCCGTAATTACGAACAATTAGATTTCAGATTTACTCAGATGTGTAGCTTGTAGAATAGAAATGTTTTAATAAATGTATTCTATTTTTAGACGAAAAACAACGATCTGCTTCTGACTGTGTATAATTATAATCAAGACCGATTTGTATTTAGTATAAAGTTTGTTTATTTTCATTTTTAAGACTTCCTTTGTTAAAGATATCTTGCAATCTATTTTTAAATTTCTTTTAAAACCAGAGCGAACATTATCAAATATAACGCCCGCCTTCACGTGTCGGGAAGCTAACATGGTCACAGTCATCTTTTAGTAGCTTGCCTTTCATGTAGGCCTCGGGCGGAGGCGAGCACCTGGCGGGGAGGAGAAGCCTTGCGAAAGGCGGCTGAGGGGTGGCACCTGGAGGGAGAAAGACCGGCATCACGAGTCGCTGAGAGTCCAGCCCTCAGTACGGTCCTGCATGCCGTAAGGTCCGGTCCTATTCGTAGCAGCATGCTATACCACCGCAGCTCGCGCCAGCGTCTTACGTAATCTAGTTTTTTACGCTCACTATACCATTTAAATATACATTCATCTAAGAGATATAATATTCGTCAGGATGACAGATGTCCAAATATACATAACAAAGAAATTAGTTACTGATATAAATGTAATATCGTACGTTCCCCATTTTATTTTATTCGGGGGATGAAATTTGTATTCATGTCACGGTTTTCAATCCTAGTCCTCCAACCCTACTTGGAACGACAATCAATAACGAGCTACAATCCAAGGATATAATCGATAATAATACAAATATTTTGATAAAGAATATCAAATGTAGATCTCTATAAACGTATGTATTTCCCCTCACTTCCCCTCTTTCCCCCACCACGCAGTAGATATAACATGGCGACACGCAGCTTCAAAGCCGATGCAACCACTGATAAGTTCCTTTCTTCTATGCCGCCGACCCCCACCCCCGCTTTTTGCTATTCCGACACCGCCATTTACGATGAGAACAATAATGCATTGTCCTGTATCTCTGATTTGCGGTGAAAGAATAGCACACGTGAAAACACTTAACCTTTGTGGGTTCGCCCTTAAAAGCTACTGGAGCATGATACCCCCTCCTCTCTGCTCTACTCCCACGCTGGCTTAGACGATTTGAACAATAGTCCATTGTTCTCCAATACCGAGGTCAGCGTGGGAGTAGAGCACAAAGAGAGGGCGGGCCCAGTGTACGGGATAGGATTAGAAAGGATGGGGTAGGGAGATCGGGTGTCCAGTAGCTTTTAAGGGTGAGGTCACAAGGGAAGGGGTGGGGGAGGGGTGGCCGCCAGCACGTGACCAGACCACATGGGGGGAGGGGGCGGGGCTAGTGGCACGTTCCGTCAGGGCGGCAAATAGTAGCGCACAAAGGGAGGGGGCGGAGCTTGTCGGCATAGATCAAAGAACCTTATCAGATGGCGGCATCTCTCTGCGCTGGAGTCGCCATGTTATATCTACTGCGTGGTGGGGGAAAGAGGGGAAGTGAGGGGAAATACATACGTTTATAGAGATCTACATTTGATATTCTTTATCAAAATATTTGTATTATTATCGATTATATCCTTGGATTGTAGCTCGTTATTGATTGTCGTTCCAAGTAGGGTTGGAGGACTAGGATTGAAAACCGTGACATGAATACAAATTTCATCCCCCGAATAAAATAAAATGGGGAACGTACGATATTACATTTATATCAGTAACTAATTTCTTTGTTATGTATATTTGGACATCTGTCATCCTGACGAATATTATATCTCTTAGATGAATGTATATTTAAATGGTATAGTGAGCGTAAAAAACTAGATTACGTAAGACGCTGGCGCGAGCTGCGGTGGTATAGCATGCTGCTACGAATAGGACCGGACCTTACGGCATGCAGGACCGTACTGAGGGCTGGACTCTCAGCGACTCGTGATGCCGGTCTTTCTCCCTCCAGGTGCCACCCCTCAGCCGCCTTTCGCAAGGCTTCTCCTCCCCGCCAGGTGCTCGCCTCCGCCCGAGGCCTACATGAAAGGCAAGCTACTAAAAGATGACTGTGACCATGTTAGCTTCCCGACACGTGAAGGCGGGCGTTATATTTGATAATGTTCGCTCTGGTTTTAAAAGAAATTTAAAAATAGATTGCAAGATATCTTTAACAAAGGAAGTCTTAAAAATGAAAATAAACAAACTTTATACTAAATACAAATCGGTCTTGATTATAATTATACACAGTCAGAAGCAGATCGTTGTTTTTCGTCTAAAAATAGAATACATTTATTAAAACATTTCTATTCTACAAGCTACACATCTGAGTAAATCTGAAATCTAATTGTTCGTAATTACGGGCAAATGTAGCGGTTTTAAAAATAAACGAACATTAAAACGTATAAAAATGCGTATTGTACACTGATTTTTTGACGAATGATGGACATGAGAGAAATTATTGAAAAAATCACTAAATAATAGAGTATATACATGAATTTAATTAAATAAGGGTGGAAAAACTTCTACAATTTTTGATATGCTAGCAATTCTCGTAATCGAGTATTTAAATAATGACTAAGATACAATCGAATGTTTAAGTACAGAATCTATACAGTATACGTTTAATTGAAAACTTAAATCATTAATATTCTTCATGTAGAATTATATTAATTATCGGGAAAAAAATTTGTTGTGGAAAGCTTAAAACATAGCTATCCCATTTTAAAGCACAATAGTCTCCCTAATGTATAAATGGCACACAAAGGCATGCGGGCGACAGCCTGTCGAGAGAGGTATTTCCGAGACTCCGCCAGTCAGGTAAACATTCTTCAAAGGGTGTACAAACTATTTTAGCAATGGTGTCCAACTGAATAATTCCTCGAATTTTCTCGAAGATTTCCTGTGAATGAAAAAAAAGCTTTTAAACAAATATGGCTCGATCTCTCTCTCTCCCTCTCTCTCTCTCTCTCTCTGCTGGAATAATCAAACAATATCTCTCGAATGGAGAGTTGTTTAAAAAACGATTTCGTCCTATGTTTACTAAGAGAATAAGCCAATCTTTTTGTAAAATAATACTTGGCGATAATTGTAATAGTCACGAATGCTTACTGAGACAATCTATACACCACGCGTGAAAAAATACATGTTTTAAACAGAGTCCATTCCTATAATCTATATGGACAGTGTTTTCATGCAAGAATGCTATGCATTTAATTATAATTTCAGCGTAAAAAGAAAATATCGCTTCCCTCCGTTTAATTTTTTTCCCTGGTGCTAGAGTCATATTCGATATTTTATTGAAGGAAATAAGAGATATGAAACTTTTGGAATAATCTTCATGTAGAATTTAAATTACTTATTGTAGGAAAAAATGTTTTAGCAGGCTTGTAATTGTCTGGTTTAGGAATTTCCTGTGTTTGCTCAGGTGACTTGCGTAGAGCAATTAGGAAGCCTTTCAAACCGTCCCTTATCGGTATGACAGACGTCAATTGTATACTTAAAGGTTACTTCCCCAGCGGACGGGGTTTTTTCGTCAAGGGTGTACAAAATTTCCTCTACATCTGGGTTTCGTTTTTCAGTTGTCGTGAATTTCTAGGGTTCAGGGGTTAGATTTCAATCAATTGTTTACTCTGACCTTACGTTTCTCATGATTTTCGCCGGTCTGCTACCTAATGCTGTAAGCGGCATTTGCTATCATGATTCCATTTCAATTGCATCTTTTTGTCTCTAGAGACCTTTTGCTTGATTTCCTGTTGGTCGCACACTCTATCAGCCGCTCGCTCGGCCCTTTGATTTTTTCATAGTTTCCCCTGGTCTGCACGCGAATGCTGGAGTGGTTTCTCAGCTATCACGATTTTCTTTCAGTTGCACTTTATGCTCCTAGAGTAATCTGATGGTTTCCCTCGTTCGATTGTCGATGGTTGTTCACTCTGACATATTTTTCATGGTTTTGCCTGGTTTCTGTATATGACTCTAAAATATGAGATGACTAAAATATGCATTTCCTGACATGGCTGCGATAGTCAAACTGTCCCCGACTGTGACGTCATATGGTGAAAGTTAACATGCTTAAGCATGATGAGTACTAATGAGGTCTGTTTTTACTGTATCAGTTTGTCTCTAGTTCGAATCCCGATTTTTTAATGACTTCCTTAATTTTCCTCTGTACACTAGAATATATCGCTTAGATCGATGATGTAACTGCATACAGCTTTGTTTAACATGTCAAGCTAATATTATAAATTATTTTGTTCCTGGTGTTCTGGGTTCGAATACCGATTTAATGAAATTTACTTGTAAACATTTAATAACTCGTAATTTAATTTAGATAGACATGTCAAGGTAAACGTAAACAGAGTACCTAGTTCCTAAATATCGTTATTATGACGATAACTACTTTAAAGTACTCAGATCGAATCCCGAAGGGGTGATTTCATATATCTTCAAGCCTATGAATCCTATCAGGTTCGAGTAAAGATTAAATGGTAGATGCTGATGCGGGGAAGCTAAATTACTAAAACCCATTTATTAAAAGTATTACCGAGTTCGATTCTAGAAGCTTAGAATCTCTGTAACTCTGGAAAAATTGCTTTTCTCATGATTGTAGTGAAATGTAATGGTCTTTCTAGAACAAGATGGAAAGGAAGAATTGAAAAGGGAATGAAAACATGAAATAATGTAGTATATACACACATTTAAGTAAGTAAGGGGGAAAATCTTCTACGTGACCTTTTAAGCTTTTGAGATTGTGCTAGCTTCGGTGTAATGGGTGGTGGTAGGCTTAGAATGTAACATCTGACTGAATGAGCGTGTGGGAATACTTCTCTTGTTGATGTGACAGCATATACAGGTAGTTACGAGACGAGTTTAAACGTGTTTGATACTGGCAGACATCCTGTCTCTGGGTGTGACGTCATAAACATCCTGTCTCTAGACTGGGGCTGCTTGCCTCCTGCTCGGTTGACGGATCGTTCATCACCTTCACCAGTCAAGCTCTCCGAATCTGTACGATTATAGCCGAACAATACATAACATCTTCACAATACTTTACACTTTCTCTCTAAACATACGAAGGTATACGGAGACGCTCGAACAACAGTGTAACACGAATTGAAATATATAAGAGCTTACACGCTTCAACATCGTTTTTAGTATTAATAATCAGGATATAATTGATTAAAAAGGTTCGTGCTTTCTCTATAAATAGAGCGAACTTGAGTATTGAAATTCATTCTGTTGATCATCTCTGAGGTGTTAACATCGTGTTCTCTCCAAGAATAATCAGCTTTCTAAAGTGGTATCAAGGCGTACATTTCATTGATCAGTGATTAATACGTTATTACATCAAGAATATAGATGAATAACTCAGCGTATAAGGATATTATTCCAAGCGCTACTGGATATGCATGCGGAAAATGTGGGAAGAAGTTCCTCCGAGGTTATGACAAGAGAAGACACGAGATGAGCTGCAAGAAGCTCTTCAAATGTAAACATTGTAATGTAACCTTCAAAGATGGTTATAAGGGGCGGCGACACGAAGATTTATGTGAAATAAGCAGCCCTCAGAAGAAAAGAAGATTGGAGCCAACTAAACATCAGTTACTGTCAACAATGGAGGACTGTGATATGAAGGAATACGAAACTTCATTCGAAGGACGATTGAAATCGTATTTTATACGATGCGAATCAGCTAAGGACCTAAATATGTATCTGCAAGAGGCAAAACAACGTATAATCCAGGCTGTGCATAAAGAGCTTAGCGTTCATAAGAGTGTTAAAATTAATCTGTTAGCTGAGTGTAGATTTGTTAACAGTATCGGAGAAACCTGTGACAAGACATTTAAAACCAGAAATCAAGCTGTTTTCCTAGAAACAGATCTGGACTCTATGCTGGAAGTGAAATTCAAGAAATTGGTGACTGAAATGGATGAGTCTCAGCTTAAGGGTAGCAGCTGGGCCTTGCTTACTGTGGAAGGGGTACGCCTTCGTATTAACAAGTACAACCCGTTGCGAGGAAGTAGCTACATACTCCTACCTCCCTCTGTTGAAGCAAGAAAAGCCTGCATTAACATCCAGAACTTAACTGATGAGCTATGTTTCATGTACTCTGTATTGGCCAAATTCGTGAGCACCAAGCCTCAACGCGTCAGCAAATACAAACAACTTCAAGATAAGTACGACTTCAGCTGTGTTTCTTACCCTACTCCACTTTCTCAAATACCTAAATTTGAGAAGCTTAACAAGATATCTATTAACGTTTTCGGGTTGGATGAGAAGCATGAAGTGTACCCGATAAAGGTTGTTGATATTGAACTACCTGAACATCGCGACCTGCTACTATTGAATGACAGTAGTGGAAAACATCACTACGTGTATATAAAGAATTTTGAGAAGCTCGTTCGACGCCAGAAAACTAAGCATGATGGAGTGATATATACCTGCAAGCGTTGCTTTACACATTTTGATAATCGAAATGGACGAAGTGGACTGGAAAAACTACAAGAACATGCAACCATCTGTAATCAGCATGGTGTTGCAAGGGTAGTTATGCCTACAAAGGAGAAAGCAATTGTACGGTTTAAAAATGTTGAGAGGATGCTGAAAGTACCTTATGTCATCTATGCTGATTTTGAGAGTATTCTCACTCCATGCCATACGTGTATACCCAATCCTGAAACTTCCTATACAATCCCTTATCAAGAGCACACACCAATGAGCTTCTGTGTTTACGTGAAGCCTACATCTTGTGTTGAACATCTCGAAACTGGTCTTCCTAAGCAACCCTATGTGTATCGTGGTGCTGATGCTGCTCAGAAGTTTATGCTGTACCTGACATCTCTTGCAAAAATGATTGAGGACATATACAAATCTGCTAAGCCTCTGAAACTTACGGATCAAGAGCAGTTGGATTTTGAGTCTTCTTCAGCATGCTACTTGTGTGGAAAACCCTTTACAGAAGAGAACTATAAAGTACGCGACCATGATCACATCAGCGGTGAATATCGTGGAAGTCTTCATAATGAATGTAATTTAGCCTGTAAAACACCTAAATATGTACCAGTCTTCATGCATAACCTTAGCGGATATGACTCTCATTTCATTGTTAAGGAGCTGGGTTGCACAAGTGAACGTGTGGAGGTAATTCCTAACTCCGAAGAAAGCTATATCTCATTCACCAAGTATGTAGGAGATATAAAGCTTCGATTTGTGGATAGCTTCCGATTCCTCAGTACAAGCTTGGATAAGTTGGTAAAAAATCTAACCTCGTATCCTGAAACGCTAAAGTACTTTGGAGAAGACAAATTGAAGTTGATGACCCGTAAGGGTGTATTTCCATATGATTTTGTTACATCATGGGATGCCCTGAACGAAACCTGCTTACCTCCTAAGGACTCCTTCTACAATAGATTAAATGAAGAAGAAATTAGTGATGCTGACTACGATCATGCTAAAAATGTATGGGAGCTGTTTAATGTGAGAAACCTGGGAGAGTACAGCGATCTCTACTTAACTTCGGATGTACTTCTCCTAGCTGATGTCTTTGAGACGTTCAGAGAGCAAACCCTCAAAACACACAAAGTTGATCCTGCACATTATTTTACCTCTCCAGGTCTTACATGGGACGCTATGTTACTGTACACTGGAATTAAGCTGGAACTGTTACAGGATTATGATCAATTACTCATGGTGGAATCTGGTATAAGAGGAGGTTTATGTCAAGTTTCCCATCGGTATGCAGAGGCTAATAACACATATATGGAGAAGTTTGATCCGTCGAGACCAACCCAATTTATCACATATGACGACGCTAATAACCAATATGGGTGGGCAATGTGTCACGCTCTCCCTTATGGTGGATTTCAGTGGGTGTCGCCTGAAGAAATCAGCTTAGAAACGCTACAAGAAGATGATCCTTACGGCTACATATTAGAAGTCGACATCGAGTATCCTGCAGAACTTCACGATCTACACAACGATCTACCTTTCCTGCCAGAGTGTATGAAACCATTGGAATCATCTACAAAGAAACTGATACCTCATCTTGGACCTCGAAAGAAGTATGTAGTACATTACATGGCTTTGAAGCAAGCTCTTAGTCATGGGCTACGGTTAACAAAAATCCATCGTGTGCTACAATTCCGACAGTCTCGATGGTTAAAACCGTATGTGGAATTTAACAACAGGTTACGACAACAAGCTGCAAATGATTTCGAGAAGGATCTCTACAAGCTCTTTAACAACGCTATGTTTGGAAAAACTATGGAGAACCTGCGTAACCGTATGGATATACGACTGGTGACCAATGAAAAAACTCTAGAGAAGCTGATCGCCAAGCCTACGTTTATCGACAGGACGATATATGCTGATAATCTAGCTGCTGTACATATGGCCTCTCGTCAGATTGTATTCAACAAGCCTATATACATTGGTATGAGTGTGTTGGACATCTCCAAGACATTAATGTATAACTATCATTACGACGTTTTGTTGCCTTATTATGGAGCTGAAAACCTGAAGCTTATGTATATGGACACTGATTCGTTCATTCATCGTGTTACAACTGAAGATGTGTACCAGGACAAGCTACGTTTTCTTGAGCATCTCGATACAGCTGATTACCCTGTCAACCATATATGTTACTCTACCCAGAACAAGAAGGTATTGGGAAAATTTAAAGATGAGGCTAATAGCAAAACATCCTACGCTTTGTTGGACTACGTCCTAAGATGTATGCCTTAGATATTCAAGGGTCAATGATAAAAAAGATTAAAGGTATAAAACGTAGCGCCATTAAGCACCATATTTCGTTTGACAGCTATACAGACTGTCTTAAAACCTGTGAAATCATCAGAACACCTATGAATCTGATCCTATCACGAAAGCATGCTCTTGCTACAGTGCAAGTGAATAAAATTGCATTGACTCCGTTTGATGATAAAAGAATTATTGCTGAGGATGGGATAACGACATATGCATATGGACATTACGCCATTACAAACAGTGCTTAAAAGAATGTAAGTTAAAGATAAAGAGTTTCTCGTGAGTCTACAATCTTAAAAGAAGGTTGTCTGTGTGCTGTATATGCAGATAGCTGACGCCTGATGAAGAAAGAAGAAGATGGAAGGGAAGGTGGTAACCCTGCCATTAGGAGTAATCCTAGTGCTAGTCTCAAGTCTAGATAAAAGGGGAGAGACATCTACAAGGAACTAAAATAAAGGTATGTTGGCGTAAACTTTTCAATTAAAACTCTCGAATAATAAAACCTGAATAAAACATTGCAATTTCCCTAAAAGAAAGTTGAGGTTATCTTTGGTTAGCCAGATTAGGTTAGTCGATGCCCGACTAGAAAGGATGATGAGAGGAACGTTTAGGATTGGCCGGGTTAATCTAGGCTAGGTTCTCGTACTTATTGTCTAAGTTATGAAGGATGAATTAGTTTAGATCGCCTTAGCAATGAATTGGTTACGTGTTGTTCTTACGTTTTGTTACTTGGTTACATAGTTGCTACGTGTTGTTACGTCGTGTAACGTTTCTGGTTACGAGATGTCACGTGATGTTGCGTGGTTACGTGCTTATGTTGCTTAGTATGACGTCTTGTCGTACCGTTATGTTACGTCTTGTTACGTGGTTACGTTTGTTGGTTACGTCTGTTAGGAATGAATAGACAATGAGAAGATGTAGAACATACAAGGTGAGCATAGGTTAGGACGTATACTTCACTGTAAACCGATATTCAGTTTGTCCCTCGCCGCCTCGCGCGCTAATGTTTAACATATAAAAAGTTTGTAAGGTTTAGAAAAAGTATATAAAAGTGTTGTAACGTTGGACGATAAAAGTTTTATAATCGAATTACTCCTATATTACCGTATAAACCTACATTCCTCCTCCTTCAACCCCTGCTTATCCTTGTATCTCTACCGTTTTCCATATTTCTCCCCTATAAACGTATACTCTGCTCCTCGACACGTCTAGACTAGGACCTCTCCTCATATTCCCCTACCTCTCTCATATAAGACGCATTCCCTACTTCAACCCTGTCTAGCCTAGCATCGACCCTCGTATTCCCTATCTCTCGCATATAAACGCCTACTCTATCATTCAAAACTCCTAGCCTAATACCTCTCCTCGGTTCACTATCTCGCTCATATAAAACACCATATTCTACCCTTCAAGTCCTGTTTAGTATAACATCTTTCCTTGTATTCCCTATCTCTCTCGTATAAAGCGTATCCCTCCCTCCTTTAGCATCTGACTAGCCTAGCATCAGCCCTCGTATTCCCTATCTCTCCCCTATAAACGCATTTTCCTCCTTGAACTGTCGCATATACCCTCGTTTTCCTCGTCTCTTCATATAAAAAGTCATACTCTACCCTTCAAACCCTGAATAGTCTAGTACCTCTCCACGTATCCCCTATCTCTCCTGTAAATATGTTCATATTCCCCCTGCTTCAGCACCTGTCTATCCTAGCCTCTGTTCACGTTTTCCATATATTCCTCATATAAACGTATACCATACTCCTTAACCTCTGTCTGCACTAGCACCTCCCCTCGCATGCCCTATCTCTGTCGTATAAAGCATATCTCTCCCTCCTTCAGTCCCTGCCTTACCTCAGAACTCTCCTCGTTTTCCCTATCTCTCCCATATAAACGCATTGTTTCCTCCTTGAAGGTTCTCTCAACCTAGCATATACCCTCGTTTTCCTCGTCTCTTCATATAAAAAGTCATACTCTACCCTTCAAACCCTGAATAGTCTAGTACCTCTCCACGTATCCCCTATCTCTCCTGTAAATATGTTCATATTAAAATTCTAATCAAATTTGGACTAATAATTAAAAACATTATGGACAATACAAACATTAATACTAAAAAAATAAACCGATTTAGTGATAAATCTTCAGCATCTGTCTATCCTAGCCTCTGTTCACGTTTTCCCTATCTTTCCCATATAAATGCATATTCCATATCTCAACCTCTATCTAGTCCAACACTTCTCCTCGTATTCCACGAATCTCTCATATAAAGCACATCCTCATTCCTTCAACCTCTATCTAGCCTAGCATCGATCCTCGTAGTCCCTATCTTCGCCATATAAACGCATTTTCCTCCGTGAACCTCCGCATATACCCCCGTTTTCCCTATCCTTTCCCATATAAACGCAAAAAAGTGGCCCAGGTCTGTCCTTTATACCCTACTAACATCCACAAAATATTGAAACACTAAAACCCAATGTTCATCATGAAATCGTCAATGTTACTCTGGACATGTTGCTTCGCTGTATGCAGAACTTGCAGCCGAGGTTTGAAAAGTTTCTGTGGGTGAATGGTCGTCACATTAAAGATGTTACTTTTATGTTGGTTATATTATGAAAAAATGTTTTCTAATATACAACAAACATAATTTAAAATCGCCCGTCCTTCTGCTGGAACATGTATATGACATATTAAAAGAAATCTGATGTGTTACACTCATATGACTTTCTCTACTCTTGTACAAACTACTTTTACAAACGCTTATTCTCCATCTACTTCATGTTAATCGAGATAAACATTTGCAGACTCTATCTTATTGCTAATTTTCTTGTAGATGTAAGGGGAAAATATATTTACAAGGAAAATATAGAAAAACAGTGGCCTTTAAGCACATACATATCTCTTAATAGCTGGTTGCTAGGTGCAGCACCATTCCCTTTGCCACAGATTATAACTCTTTGCATATCCAAGACAAAAGATCTGATGTGTTACACTCACATGACTTTCTCTACTCTTGTTAAGAATATTTTTACAAACGCTTATTCTCCATATACTTCATGTGAATCAAGATAAACATTTGCAGACTCCATCTTATTGCTAATTTTCTTGTAGATGTAAGGGGAAAATATATTTACAAGGGCAATATAGAAAAACAGTAGCCTTTAAGCACATAAATATCTCTTAATAGCTGGTTGCTAGGTGCAGCACCATTCTCTTTGCCACAGATTATAACTCTTTGCATATCCAAGACAAAAAAATGAATAACGAATTCCCATTTGAGAAAATAAGTATTGAAAAATTTAAGGGAATAACGAGTAATATCTCGAAAATGGTTCACTCAACAAAAACATGTATATGACATAAATTGTGTATTTTAACGCGATATACATTTTTTGTGTAGTAACATTTTGCCTATCTCTAATGGTTTACGAGTTATGCAAAAGTCGTTCACAATAAAGAATACTTTTGGAGACATTCCCAGGAAATTCAAGATATACATATTATTTGTCATAAAATTTCTTAAACATATGATATTTTAATCAAAATCGTTAGAGCAATTTTTGAGAAAATTAAAATTTTCGAAAAATGTTCCATGTAAAGGGTACTCTGGGGTGGGGGGATTTTCTTGAAAACCTTCGTGTCGTATCCTTGGAAGATACTGAACCTAAATATCAAGTTTGGTGTTTATCCGACTGTTCGTTTCTGAGTTATGCTGTTCACAGACACACACACAGACACACACACACACAGACACACACGGACATGTTTCCAAAATGCTTTTTTTGGATTCAGGGGGTCTCAAAGCATGTATTTCCGGTGAAATCTCGGTATCGAATTTTTGGGTGGAATACAATACTTCCCCTACTTACTATACGTAGTAGAGAAAGTAAAAATAGTTTTAGTCATTTTTGAGAAAAAAAAATTAACGCACAGAAGGATTTTCTATAAACCCTTCGTGTAGTATTCTTGGAAAAAGCTGAAGGTAAATACCAAGTTTGGTATTCAACCGACGTTTGGCATTTGAGTTATGCTTTTCACACGTACACACGAACCTTTTTATAAAAATGCTATTTTTGGATTCAGGGGTCCTCAAAATAGATTAGACAACGAATTTTTGGGTGAGATACAATAGCTCTTTCTTACTTGCTAGGTAGGTGGCAAAGAAAATAAAACAAATCTGGATACACTCACATGATTTTCCCTACTTTTGTACAACATTTTTACAAACGCTGATTCTCCATCTACTTCATGTTAATCGAGATAAACATTTGCAGAAAGTATCTTATTGCTAATTTTCTTGTAGATGCAAAGGGAATTGCTAGGCTTTAAGCGATAGTCAAATATTTTAAGAGCTGGTTGCTATGTGGAGCATTCCATTCCCTTCTCATGTCCAGGAGATAAAAAATGAAAATAAATAAATAACGAATTCCCATTTGAGAAAAGTATGTATTCGAAAATAAAAAAAAAAGAACAAGGAATGTCTCGGAAATGGTTATCTCAACACAAATATATATAGGACATAAATTGTGTGTTTTCATTTTTTGTGTAGTAAAATGTTGTCTCTTTTACGATTTGCAACCAGTTATGTAAAACCATTCAGAATGAAGAGGACTTTTGGGGAAATTTCCAGAAAATTCAAAAATATACATTTTACATAAAAATATCTTAAACATATGATATTTTAATAAAAATCATTAGAGCCAGTTTTAAAAGAATCAAAATGTTCCTAAAATGTTCCAGTAAGGGTAGTCTGGGTGGGGGAATTTTCTTGAAAATCTTTGTATCGCATCTTTGAAGGACACCGAACCTAAATACCAAATTTGTATTTATCGGACTTTTCGTTTGTGAATTATGCTGCACACTGATACATAGACAGACAGACACGCACACTTACCATTTTATAAAAATGCTTTTTTTTTTGGATTCAGAGGCCTCAAAACATCTATTTCCATTTAAATCTCGGTATCGAATTTTTGGGTGGAGTACAATACTTCCCCTACTTACTATGCGTATTAGAGAAAGCAATAGTGTTTCTTCTAAGCAGTCTACGTTACTCATGTAATATATATTTACCTATAAATTGCTTCAAATTATGTGTGAAAGAGTTTTAAATGCTTAATCGTGGTAAAATATCTTGTGATGAAAAGAAAAGAATGAGAAAAAGAAACAAGAATCGCAAATTTTCAAGCATGTCCATTATATGACGCTTAGGAAAAGTTTAAGGTTACAATATGGAATATTTTGAAAATAGCTAACGTTACAGAATAGTTAATTGGCAGACTTGTGTATTTTATGGATATGTATAATGTTCTGGTCGTGTATTTTCTATTTTTAAGATCAGTATATTAAGTATAGGAACATTTTATTCAGAATCGTTATAGCTAATTTTGAGAGAAAAAATAATGAAATTTTTCCATTTTCTTTAAATATTCTTTGTGTAGCATCCTTGGAAGGTGCTAAACTTACATACCAATTTTTTTTGGTTTTTAGTTTGTTTTAGCCATGCTGTACACACACACACACATAAAATACCTCCCTTAACTGGTGTACATAGGCGGTACAGAATGTACAGAACCATTTAAAACTGATAAAATAAAAATGATAAAATTGAAGGGATAGACAGTTGTGAATAACAGAAATTCAAAGTACTTCTGGTCTAGCCTGATCGTTTGTTACGTGACTGAAACTGCCGACAATAATTTCGCATTGCACGAATTCGTGATCATTCTATACATCGAAGTGGTTTCAAATATACAATTTCACTAAAATAGGTTAAATACCTCAGAACTAGTTTCGAGGAATCACTTCCTCATCGTCAGCTGATTGCAACTGGTTGCCTTTCCTCTGATGGTTACAGATGTCTCTTAGTCCCTCTAGTGGTGGTTCTACAAGTTTAGTGATCAAATTTTTGTTCATTGGGATGTCGAAATTCATTAACCTTGGACGAAATTTCCAAAGAAATACTTTTTCCCAAACGTTTAATTCAATGGGCTTTTGTGCCTGCTTGACAAGTGATACTGTGTCCTCAATTTCATGTCCCTGTATCCAAAAATGTGCTGCAACTGCTGATTTTTCTTCTTCCTTGGATTTGATAAAACGATAAATGATGATAATGATAAAAGAAAATACAACCCTCAAACCACAAAAACAAAATCCGACATACAAAAAGTCGCATTTCACCCATGGGCACATAACAAATTCAAGAAAATTTTCAATGATAGCAATGTGGCACTCATCCCCGAAAATAAATTCAGCATCAAATTCCTCATAAATGCAAACCGAAAAGAAAAAATGCCAGCTCATAAAAAATCCGGGATTTATAGAATAGATTGCAAGGATCTAAATCTAACATAGAAACGAGGCTTAAGGAACATTTTCGAAACATCAAATCCAGGGAAGAAGAAAAATCAGCAGTTGCAGCACATTTTTGGATACAGGGACATGAAATTGAGGACACAGTATCACTTGTCAAGCCGGCACAAAAACCTATTGAAGTAAGCATTTGGGAAAATATATTTCTTTGGAAATTTCGACATCCCTATGGACAAAAATTTGATCAATAAACTTGTAGAACCACCACTAGAGGGACAAAGAGACATCTGTAACCATCAGAGGAAAGCCAACCAGTTTACATCAGCTGACAATGAGGAAGTGATTCCTCGAAACCAGTTCTGAGGTATTTAATCTATTTTAGTGAAATTGTATATTTGCAATTATTTCTATATATTCAAACTTTTCGCTATGTCTCCCGATTTAAAACTAATAATTCTATATCTTTCAACCAAAAGCTCATAAATTGTTCTGGCGTCATTTGTGAGGGAAATATATCAGCTTTGTGCTTTGTAGAGAAACGTTACCATTGGAATACAATGATTATTGTGTAAACTAATTTTAAAAGATACACCCAGTACAACGAATACCTAATGCTGAATACAATAGCTCTTCACGGAAGAGGCATGTTTTATTAATAGCTGCGTGCGGAGAGTTCTTTACATAATAAACCTAGTGCACTGGGAATTGTTAAATTTACAAAGGCACTAGAAATGAAATTGAGTTTATTTAACAGTTCAACGAAAATAAATATTTGCCTCACCTGAAATGTAAATAAGTTGCGTTACATCATTGTGGTATTAGTATTTCAAACTGGAAGTACGTCCAATTTAAATTTCATACGTTTTAGTGCATATTTAAACTCCGAATAATAAGTATTGGGGCTATATTTTATCTGCCTGTAACTGAAAAAATGAATATAATCTGTTAAGCATTAGAATTGTTGGATGTAGTATTTCTAGGCCCTATTCTTACTTTCTCTACCATCTACGTATAGTAGGTAGGCAGAAATCTGTATTTCCTCATAAATACAGGATTTCAGGTAGCCTGAATCGAAATATATAATTAAAATTCTAATTAATCCCATCAAATTCTTTTTTTTTCTCGTGGTCACGCAAAGAGAACGTAATTTCAAAGTCATCACAGAGTGACCCGCTCATTAAAGATTTGAGGATCCTTAACCTATTCCTTTCTCTTTCGTATCTCCAAGGGTGTGTGTAATGAAATAATTTATGCAAATGTTTACCTCAATTAGCATAAAATAGATAGAAGAATACGTTTTTATGAGAAAGGCTTTTTGAAGAATTGGTAGAGAAGGTCATGTGATTGTAATGCATCGGATATATCTTTTATACTTTCTCTAACACGTACAAACAGCACCAAAGAACATCTTCGGCGGATTTTGTATCGTTTTCTGGGGTCTTTTGAGGCGTGTCCATCACCTTACCTATCGCAGAGCGTGGTGGCTTGATAACACAGCAATAAGGGGGGAAAAGAGGGGAGGATGATGCCTTTGCTTTTTCTGATGTTATTGAAACCAAAACATGTTTATTGTCTCAGAACCAGTCATGCCGTATACTAGCAAAATTACTCGTGGACGGTTCGTGGGTATGTGGGAGGCTGGTCGCACTGTTACAGCAATTGAAACGGCAGTGCATAAAAGTGTTTTATAGTAAATTACTGGATAAAAATATTCCAGGAAAGTGGGTAAGACGGTCTACATACTCGTCAGAAAGTGGACACTCCCCGTAAAACATCCTCAGGTGATGATATTCGTTTAATAAATGATAATTACTCTTTTGTTATAACTGACTGATCGTGTTTAGAAAATAGAGATAAATATCTGTATGTATATGGTTTACCGAATATGATTGCATATTATGGCAATAAAATTGTGTTATATTTTTTTCTATAATCCTGTTGTATTCCAATGATCAGCAATACGTTAGTAAAGGTATATTAACAAATTGTAGTTTGAATTAGAGGGAAAACATGCTGCTTTGTTTATTTATTATTTAGTTATATTTGCTTCTATGCAGCAAAACGCATTGGTACCACTGTGAGAATACAGTTCTGTTTATGTTTTGTTATAAAGTATGGCTACGTATTTAATGAATACCATTCAAGCTTTAATTTGAAAATCTTCTCACACTACACATTCTACATTTCGCTAACCTGGGCGCTCATCAAGTTTTCCCCTTAGCTTTTAACCCTTTCAAAGCGTGTCCTGCACTAGCCGATAAGGTATGGGCTACCAATCACGATAAGAGGTCTATATGACAAACTGAATGCACTCACTCTACCTCTTTCTCTTTTAGCCAATACGATCGAGAGCG
This sequence comes from Deroplatys truncata, assembly GCA_030765065.1. NCBI lineage: Eukaryota > Metazoa > Arthropoda > Insecta > Mantodea > Mantidae > Deroplatys > Deroplatys truncata. The sequence goes on from CM060981.1 coordinate 55,894,958, forward strand.
TAAACATATATTTCGTTTCTACGCCATTTTGTAACCTTTCTTGTGGTTATTGGTGCAACAATTTAGCAGGAGTGGCGCATCCTTGCACTGTGGCCTAAAGCAACCAATGAAATGGCCATGGCTTCGCAAGGCCACATACAACGATAAATAATGTGACGTAGACGCAAGGTGCAGTAAGAAAGGTATTGCATTCCAGCCCAAAATTCAGTACCGAAGTTTCACCGGAAATACATTTTTTGAGACTCCCTGAATTCAAAAAATAACGGTATAACTCATAAACGAAAAGTAGAATAAATACCAAACGTAGTATTTGGGTTCAGCACCTTACAAAGATACTACACGAAGTATTTCAAGAAAAAAACCCCACTCCCACTGCCCATCACATGGCAACACTTTATGAATTTTTTTATTTCTACAAAATGGCTCTAACAATTTTTATTAAAATATAATATACATAAGATATTTACATTACAAATAAAAAGTATATCTTGAATTTTCTGAGAATAGGCTGTGAAGTCCTCTCCATTCGGAAGGAATTTTGAATAATATTGTATAACTGGTAAACGTTAAGCGATAAACGAAAACGTACTGCACAAAAAATGTAGATCTTTTTAAAGCACACAATTTATTCCAAATAAGTTTCTTTGTGGCATTAGATAATTCTGAGATATCCGCTATTAAATGTTCGAATTGTTCAATACTTTTCATTCTTTTAGTCTCATCGATTTTCTGTTGTTTCTCGCGATTGCATGGAAACAGTATGGAATTTTAAGACCAGCATTTAGCCTCCAGTTTTTATACATTTGATTGTCGCTGTTCTCTTTGCAAAAATAGCTACACTACACATTCCGTTAAAAAGATTTATTTGGATTAAAATGTAGTAGAAAGTAAGCTTTAGTAAGAATAGTTTGTATATCCACTGATAAAAAATAGAGGGTAGAGAAAGTCAAGTAAAACTATCATATAAGACCTTTTTAAGTGAACATAATATAGTTCAGGATCTCCGCAGAATATACTGTTCAATTAATGCTAGGCAGCCAAACAGATTGTTTCCACTGAAAGCATTTAATGCTAGGTTTCGCAATTCGTAAGTCGTTAATTGCCTGGACTTTGGGGTTGGTGTACTTTATCGGGATAAAGCTTACACCATAAGCCACTTATAATTAATATTGTAGCTTTTATTTCTGGTAAAATCTGTCACAGTAAAGCAAAAGCTATATTGTCCTGTGATGAGAACTACTGCTTTACATAATAAACGGGTTACTCATTTGATACATTCACACTACGTTCTCTACTAATAACGAATTCACATATATTATAGTATTCATATACAAAGGATTTGCTCTATTCACTTGAGATGTATTTATTACTTTCTCTGCTATATAGCTATACTAAGCAGAGGATGTAATTGCATTCCACCCAAAAATTCGATATCGAGATTTCACCGCAAATTCACTTTTAAGACCTCTGAATTAAAACAAATAGCATTTTTAAAAAGAAGTGTGTGTGCGTGTTTGTGAACATCATACCTCTAAAACCAAAAGTCGGATAAATGCCAAACTAGGTAGGTAGGTTTAATATCTTCCAAAGATGTGAAGATTTTCAATAAACTTACCCCAGCGCATACTACCATTTACATGGAGGATTTTTCGAAAACTTTTTTTCTCTAAAATGACTGTAATGATTTTGGTTAAAATACCATATATTAAATATATAGGCGGCGCCGTGGAGGAGTGGTTAGACCGCTCGCCTCCCACCGAGGCGGACCGGGTTCAATCCCAGGGATCTGCATGTGGGATTTGTGGTGGACGAAGCGGCGTCTGGGCGGGTTTTCTCCGGTTTCCCCCGCCATTCATTCCACCAACTGCTCCATCATCACCTTTCCTTTCATCCATTTCGCTTCATCTACCACCTTCATCCCATACCAGGCATCGGGCTGATCACCCATCCTGGTTGTTCTGTCTGATCCACGAGTGTCTGCTCCTCGACGGGCCTCTGACTCCAGGCACCCGCCTGTAAGTCCTGGGGGTGTAAGTCCTACATAAAAGGAGGGTAAACAGATAATGAATGAATGAATATTAAATATATGTACATTACAAATAAAATTTATATCTTGAGTTTTCTGGGAATAGCCTTTGATTCGGTGGGAATTTTATATAATCTTGTATAACTGGTAAACGTTAAGAGATAGCCGAAAACGTAATACACAAAAAGATGTTACTCTCTATTTATTCAAACTATTTGTTTTGTGGCATAGGCCGTTTCTGAAATATCGGTTATTAAATGTGCGAATTGTTCAATACTTGACATTCTTTTATTCTCATCGATTTTCAGTTGTTTCTCGCGATTCAATGGAAACAGTATGGATATTTAAGGCCAGTATAAAGCATCCAGTTCCTAAACATTTGAATTATAGCTATTTCTGCAAGGTTTTATTTGGATTAGAATGTAGTGGACAGAAAAATAAACTAGAGTAAGTATAGTTTGTATACCTATTACTAGGGATAGAGGGGAGAGAAACTCATGTGAATCTACTACAAAAAGTTTTTAAACAAAATCCGCAACTAGAAATTACCCAACTCAGTCCCGTGGGATATAGTATGAAACCGTAGTAGTACACTGAGATTGTGAAATGTAAAGTCGTGTGATATCCCTGTTACGAAAAATTGATAGTGGCGGAGCACAAGTAGTTAGTTGTGAACACGACATGATAGATTTTCACAAAAGAACAAACATTATTACAGATTACATATTTTTGACGTTTTTCAAAATGTTTCATTTGATTCGAATTTAAATTTTTTTAGCAATACATCGATTTTTCAATCATTTTGTACGTAGAGTTCACAAAATTGTTACATGCATTTAGTAGCGCAAAATTTTCATATTTCATATTTGCGGTTAAAAGGAATTTTGGAGAAACATGAAGCTGTAAAATCGCTTTGCTGTTCACAATAAGTTGAAGTTGTTTTGTTTTTTTTTCCCCACGCTTGGGACGCCAAACTTGAAGAAGGTATTTTGGTGCGTAATAAATTACGTAACATATTTTATCTGCCCCGCAATTGGGAGCCAACTTGTACTAGTTGTTTTCTTCTAGTGTTGAAGTTTTACTGTTGTTATACATATATATTTATGCAAACTTGAAGAATTGTTATATGTAATAATAGTTGCCTTATGTAGTTTGTAACACACTTTGGGCGTAGGTTTGAATTTTTATGCTTACGTAATATTACTGTTTCAATTTGCCTCGGCTGCGTCAGTCTTACTTTAGAGTCATGTATCTTAGGTAGGGCGCGGTATGACAATTATTGTAGACATCACAGAATTACACTTTTAAATTAACTTCTTTTATTTAAATTCTTGCACATATTTATACAGCACTACACTTTTTAAAGAACTGTGAGAAACTTTTATACATTCACTTAGCGCGTATATCTGTTTTTACTAATCACCCGTAGAGAACACATTTGCCCATCTGTACTCTATCAAGTCTCGCCAGCAACTGAGTAACCTCAACGGTCAAAATCCTTAAGCTTCGGTATTGCAAGTCTCTGATTGGCTAATTCTAGTCCAATAGAATATCTGCATTTAACTTAATACTTTTCTTTGCTTTGATTGGCTAATTATAAAACTGTTACTGAAACTACGTCATCGTCGCTCTAATCATGACCAGTACATTTCAAACTGTAAACACATTATTGCTACAAGTTTACCTCATTATTACTCATTGTTAGTAACCTAAAACTTAGTGCTCTCACAGCTCTTGCATTATTAGTGTATATAATATATTCACATAGCATTATTACAATATGTTTACAATAAAAATAAGTGTTTGAAATGACTGTTACATACAATTTAAATCATTATTACATAAATATTGTTTCAAGGCGGGCTGTTATTGAATTTACTTATTATAAAATACAATTGAAATTATTCAGGTATTAAAATACTGCCTCAAAGTCTGCTGGAAGTTCCAAGTCTTCTAAAATAAACTATATTCAAATTAATTTCCTATAGGACCGAGATAGGTTGTTTATATTTTGGAAGACGGGTCCCAGTTAGGATTCGAAAGTAGGAAACAGTACCGAGATGGGTTTCACCGAAAATATCACAAGTGTAAGATATTTGCATGACAAACAAAATTTATATCTTTTATTTTCTGCGAATAACCTGTGAAGTCCTCCTCATTCTCAATGAACTTTGTATAACTTGTAAACCGTGAGAGATAGATAAAAATTGTACAAGGTTAAAACTTACAGTTTATGATAAATAAAACTTTTTTTGTGGCAACATTTCCGAGATATTCTTTATTATTGGTTTAGAGTGTCAAATGCTTTATACTTTTTTCAACTGATAAATCACCATTCATTTTTTTCTCGCGGTCATGCAAAGAGAACGGCATTTCAAAGCCATTACATAGAGTTTCGCTTTTAGAATATTTAGCTATGGTTTAAGCCTCTTGTATCCCTTTTGTAACTACAACGAAATGAGCAATTAAACCATTAACATGAAGCACACAGAAGAATAAGAACTGTTTATAGATGACTGAGTCAGATGAATTAGCATAAGGAATGATTTCAAATTTAGAAGTGCTTAGTTACATAAGCTGTATGGAAACATCATTCAAATGTTTATTCGTTGTAACAGGTTCCTGCGACGGAAAGAAAGAAGAATGAAATCATCCAGCTGACTTGAAACTGTAATAAAAAGCAACATAAATAATAATTAATAATGTTTGAGCCAATGTTTTAACTGCTATCATCAGGTAGTATTTGACCGATAACCACATTTTTAGAAAACAATCTCACTCTCGGCCGCATATCTCAAGAATTGGGGATCGGCAGAAAATAACGTAACGGATACATTGTAACGGTTACCAAAGTAACGAATACAAAACAACTAATTACTCAATAACCGTTACCAAAGTAACGAATACAAAACAACTAATTACTCAATAACGGTTACCAAAGTAACGATTACAAAGTAATTAGTCACTTAATAGCAGTTAACAAAGCAACTAGTTACCAATAACGGTTACAAAAGCAACTAGTTACTCAATAACGGTTAAATAAGTAACGATACTAAAGTAACTAGTTACCCAATAATGATTATCAATAACGGTTACCAAAGTAACTAGTTACATAATAACGATTACCAAACTAACTGGTTACTCAATAACGGTTACGGAAGTAATGATTACAAAGTAACTAGTTACCCAATAACGTTTACCAAAGTAACTAGTTACTCAATAACGATTACCAATATAACTAGTTACTCAATAACGGTTACCAAAGTAACGGATTAAAAAGTAACTAGTTATCCAATAACGATTACTAAAGTAACTAAACTCGTTATACAATAACGATTACTAAAGTAACTAAACTCGTTATCCAATAACGATTACTAAACTAACTATTTACTCAATAACGGTTACCTAAGTAACAATTACAAAGTAACTAGTTACCAAATAACGAATACCAAAGTAACTAGTTACTCAATAACGGTTGCCAAAGTAACAATTACAAAGTAACTAGTTAGCCAATATCGATTACCAAAGTAACTAGTTACCCAATGAGGATTACGAAAGTAACTAGTTACCCAATAGCGATTACCAAAGTAACTAGTTACTCAATAACGGTTACCAAAGTAACAATTACAAAGTAACTAGTTACCCAATAACGATTACCAAAGTAACTAGTTCCTCAATAGCGGTTACTAAAGTAACGATTACAAGTTAACTAGTTACCAATAACGGTTACCAAAGTAACTAGTTACTCAATAACGCTTAATAAAGCAACGATTATAAAGTAACTATTTACTCAATAACAGTTACCAAAGTAACGATAACAAAGTAACTAGTTACTTAATAACCGTTACCAAGTAACGATTATAAAATAAGTAGTTATCCATTAACGGTTACCAAAGTAACTAATTACTCAATAACGGTTACCAAAGTAACGATTACAAAGTAACTAGTTACCCAATAACCATTATCAAAGTACCGAATGCAAAGTAACTAGTTACCCGATAACGGTTACCAAAGTAACGATTACAAAGTAACTAGTTACCCAATAACGGTTACCAAAGTAACGATTACAAAGTAACTAGTTATCCAATAACCGTTACCAAAGTACCGAATACAAAGTAACTAGTTACCCGATAACGGTTACCAAAGTAACTAGCTACCCAATAACGGTTACCAAAGTAACGATTACAAAGTAACTAATTACCCAATAACCGTTACCAAAGTAACGATTACAAAGTAACTAGTTACCCGATAACGGTTACCAAAGTAACGAAGACAATTATCGAGTTAATGGTTATTAAAGTAACGAGACCGTTACCGAGTCTGGATGACACCATCCACTGTATGTGTGCAGTATTGGTATCGCTTATCGGGAACTAGTTACCTCACCTCTTTACAACTGAAGTCATCCTGGCACGGAGTTGAAAGTACATAGTTGTGTATTACAGTGCATCGTTTATCGCTTCGAATATAGGTCACAGGCCACGGATGACAGGTCAGTCAGCATTGCATTAAGGTCATTATTCACACACGAATATAGGAGCACGGGTTTTTATACATCGCGAGTAGATAGATATGAATAAATAATCAATGCTGATTAGTAACAAAACATACGCGTGCCGCTAAGCTCAAACAACGATACATACATTTTACCAGCGGTGATTTAATATGCAGAGTTGCAATATTTCGGCAAATTACCCTCTAAGATTGTCTAAAGAAACGTGAAATTTCTCCACTCTTCGGATTCGAAAAGCACGCGTGAAGGTGTGTGTTTCCGATGTTTTGTATTTGTTATCATGGATATTTACAAATTAAATTAAGTTTCATTTATGGATGCACTTTTAACTGCTTGGGTTCTTAGATTCACATTCTATATTGGGCGTGAAAGACCGGAAATTTTGCTCAAAGGTCTCTTTATCAGCCTTGAGGTTATTTTACGTGCCGTAAATCTACGACACGGGACCACCGGCTTTACTTCCCTTCCGAAGGAAGCCATGCTAAGGATTTTTATCCGGAAAAATCCATCACCCTCCTCCGGGTTTGAGCCCACGACCTCGGGAACTAGAGGCTAGCATGATAACCACTACACCATGGAGGATATTTACGCCTTTAACCCATGCCAAAGAACAAAGAAAGACTGTTAGACATACGACAGGGTTAAATCAATATTTCCCTAAACAAATTTGAAGTTAAAAACGTTGCCCCACAATTATAAGTTGAATATTATTTATCAATATTACACAACTGTATGCTTCCAACCTCGATTTTCATGAAAGTAACGATTTTTTCATTTATTCATGCCTGTTCCCATCTGCTTTTGCTAAGAGAGGCGCACTTACGGCGCGAATAGCTTAGCTAATAGAGAGAAGGCAACACGGAGGAATACGTTCTTGGTGTGCGTGTGTGTTTGTATGTGCAAGAATGTAAAAGTACATAAGTGCAAATTCATTTTGAAATTATAAACCACCGTAGAAACTGAACTGTTGAAAGAGCTAGAAAAACTTGCGTTTAGATTGCATCAAATAACAAAGTAAGTATCTGTCGACATCGTATTGAGACGTTGTTACAGCTAATAGTTACTGGTAACCATTACATGTAACCGTTAACACACTGTAGCTACAGTTATAACCGTTACTCGAAAATAACTGTTTGTCACATCCTTACAAAGAATAGTAGTACTGCACTTACAGTCCTCTCTAACGCTGTGAGAAGCTGCGTGTAGTTGTCATGGCGTATACTACAGAACAGCGTGTGTTTATTGTGTTATGTTTTGCTCGAACGAGTCAATGTAGACTGTTAGCTTGAATTTATATAGGAATATCCAGGGGTCCCTGTTGTTAACAAATACAAAACGTATAGGTTGTTAGAAATGTTTACATAAACTAGGTCCGTGTTGGACAAAGAGAAACACGGAGGGCCAACAGTTCTAACCGAGGACAAATTAAATGATATAGAGGTTGTCGTGGAAATAAGTCCAAGGGAATCACTGACTTGCTTAAAAATGTGATTTTGATGAAGAAGAATTGATTGGTTTCTAGATCTAAATCCATGTGATTAGGAGAATGCTTGCAGATCAAGTTTATGCAACAAATTTCTATTAGCTCGACAAATCAAAAGCCAGTATTCGGCGTGCTTTTTCCAATACTTTGGTTGCAGAAATTTAGTAAGGTGTTCAAAAGGAGCAGAGTTGTATACGCGTAGGGAGTCGAATGCCTTTTATCACGAATTGAAAGCTCTTTATATTGTTTCTAATCGTTAGCGTTATCCAAGAAAGAAACGGTCAGTCTGTCGGCACCACTACACTAGCGGATTCATAGAGCAGTGTCGTGGTAGTGGCGGGCTACCAATCACGTCATTCAAAGGAAAGTATAGCCTAGTGTTCATTTCGGAAAACACTGGTATGAAAATATTTGCTTATTGTTGTAATAGGTACCAATATGTACACCGCCGTGCACAAAAAGTGTCCATTCCTATAGACCGTAATCGGGGTTTTCCCTCCTTAGGGAACCAACCTTCCAGCCGGTATCAGTTCTCTATATCACTGACCTGAAAAACAATTCAGGGACACAAACCGAACCAATGAACGACGTTACAATTGATGTGAAATGAAGGGATGGTTCGGATACCACATTTATGAAAGAGTTTCACTACGGTTGTATACGGAAAGGTTAAACGAATATAACATATTTCGACCTTATAGAGGAAGGGATGAAGAATTATTTGCATGTGTCGTTAAACGTCATTTATTTAAGACATTTGGTCAGCAATTTGGAGACGAATGTTAAAATAATTGCCACCATTGAACAGCAACAAGAATTCTGACAACGGTAGCGGTAGTGTATTATTAAAATTCAGGATTTAAGTATATTAAAAGAACAAAAAGCTTCTAAAATTTCGTCTTTATTTATAAGTTTTATTGCATTATAATTTTGCGCCAAAATTCAAGGAAGCTTATTGGTATTCCGCTAGTGGGAACATGGACAAATAGATTGTAAGGTTACCCTTCGGACACATTTGGGGGAGGTAAAGTACCATGCAAGTCCTAAAACTATGATCCAGGAACAGAGGTCAGGCTTGCAGAGGGTGGGGCTAGATTTATCAGTACCAACATAAACAGCTGCGTTCCATTATGTACCAATTTTTATGGAAGTCAGAATACATATAATGTGTCAGTCTATCTTCTGTGAAGATCAATAACTGTCTCTTTGGAAAGAAATCAGCCCTCGTCAGAAACTCATAGCACTAACGTATTACTAGGTTTCGGTCCACAACGGTTTCCAATAAATATAGGAAGGGAAAATGCACCAAAGTTTAGTGGTGGGGCGGTTGAAACAAATTGACGTGGAAAAATTGTCAACACCGCGGTGCAGACTCAGGTGGGTGACTGATTGGCGGTTGGGGAGTACTCTTGATGGATAGGCAGGGCGGCCAACCGCAGCCGGAAAAAATATCTGACATGAATCACCACGGTGCTTAGCAGTGGTCACTGGGGGTCTCAGGGGGCCTTCTCCCCAGCATCACACCACCTGCTACCTGCTTCTTTCCTGAAAATGGAAAGCTTATGAAATGACCTCACGGATGCACTGGGTTCTTTCGAAAAGAAATAGAAGGCTTAGCGTTGCCTAAAGTATACTACCCATACCGAAAATAGAACATCAGAGAGAGACAGATAAACATAAAAATGAAACAACATATTGTGGTAAATTTTTTTAAAGTTATCACATTTTAATTCCCCATTCATAAGTTATAGTAAGCATAGAAAGTTTTGTATCCACTCAACAGTTTTGATAGAAATTTAACCCAAAATACACGTTCTGAGGTGCTCTGAATAAAATATTTCAGAAGACCCGCGCGCGCACTCTTTCTACGTGTGTGTGTTGCGCGCGCGTGTGCAGCATTACTCAAAAACGAAATGTCAGATAAAATTAATTATTTCAGCTCAGCATTCTTGTTTATGGTTTCTATTGAAAAACATGGAAAGTTTTAGTTACTTTGATTCCGTTTGTGTTCCAGATGCAAATTATTCACTTATAAATTCATTCATTCATTCATTATCTGTTTAACCTCCTCATATGTAGGACTTACACCCCCCAGGACTTACAGGCGGGTGCCTGGGGTCAGAGGCCCGTCGAGGAGTAGACACTCATGGCTCAGACAGAACATCCAGGATGGGGGATCAGCCCGATGCCTGGTATGGGGAGGAAGGAAGTAACGAAATGATGGTGAAATGGATGAAGGGAAAGGGGGAAAGGTAATGATGGAGCAGTTGGTGGAATGAATGGCGGGGGAAACCGGAGAACCCGGAGAAAACCCGCCCAGACGCCGCTTTATCCACCACAAATCCCACATGCGGGTACCTGGGATTGAACGCGGGCCGTCCCGGTGAGAGGCGAGCGGTCTAACCACTCGGCCACGGCGCCGCCTATTCACTTATAAATGATGACTAAAAAGTATTTTTAGACAGCATGGCCTCAAAGTAGAACTTTTAACATGGTACACACGAATTTTAGCCTTTACATTATCGCACTAGTGTCATAAAATTTTTATACCACTCCATTGTGACCAACTTCGATTTCAAGTACAATCACATGACAATTGCCCTTTGTATTTGTACATGTTTAATAATTCGACTAGGCTTAATTAGGTTTTATTTTTTATTATGAATTTTTACATGATTAATTTCTCATGGCGCTCGCATTATCTGTTCACAATACAAATCGTCATACTTCAATTTCTAATGATTCAATATAATTTGAAATTCGATTAAGAAAGTTATTGATTAAAGTTCTTTCAATTACAATAGGTATAAATCTGTGATTTGCCCCACAAATTTCTGAACATTGGCCGTAAAATACCCCAGGACGATTAAATCAAAATATTGCTTGATTTAATCGTCCTGGGGTAGCATCAGCAGTTCGCAGTTCGTTGTGGGGTTAACCTGTACGTTATATTGGCAGCCTTCTGCTTTATTGGATTTAAAATGTTATTCATTTATCTAGTATAACCTACATGAGCCAGGTAAAATTACACAAGTAGCAGAAAGAATAACACTAGAAGTACGTATCCTACCCCAAAAATCCAGAAAGCAATATGATATTGCGTTTTATTCCATCATTGCCTTGTGTAAGGAAAAAATCTGATGTGTTACACTCACATGACTTTCTCTGCTCTTGTACAAACTATTTTTACAAACGCTTATTCTCCATCTACTTCATGTTAATCGAGATAAACATTTGCAAACTCTATCTTATTGCTAATTTTCTTGTAGACGTAAGGGTAAATATATTTACAAGGGCAATATAGAAATACAGTAGCCTTTAAGCACATACATATCTCTTAATAGCTGGTTGCTAGGTGCAGCACCATTCCCGTTGCCACAGATTAATACTCTTTGCGTATCCAAGACAAAAAAATCTGATGTGTTACACTCACATGACTTTCTCTACTCTTGTACAAAGTATTTTTACAAATGCTTCATTTTAATCGAGATATCGAGATGTCAATCTTATTGGTAATTTTGTAGATGCAAGTTGAATATGGTAGGTATTAAGCGATAGTCAAATATTTTAACGCTGGTTGCCATGTGGCGCATTTCATTCTCTTTGCATGTCCAGGAAATAAAAAAAAGTGAATAACGAATTTGAGAAAAGTATAAGTATTGGAAAATTTAAGGGAATAACAAGCAATATCTCGAAAACGGTTCACTCAACAAAAGAAATGTATATGACATAAATTGTGTATTTTAACGCGATCTACATTTTTTGTGTAGTACAATTTTGTCTATCTCTTATGCTTTACCAGTTATGCAAAAGTCGTTCACAATGAAGAATACTTTTGGAGACATTCCCAGAAAATTCGAGATATACATTTCATTTCTCATGACAATATCTTAAACATATGATATTTTAATCAAAATCGTTAGAGCCATTAATGAGAAAATTAAAATTTTCGAAAAATCTTCCATGTAAAGGGTAATGTGGGGTGGGGGAATTTTCTTGAAAATCTTTGTGTCACATCTCTGGAAAACACTGAACCAAAATACCAAGTTTGGTGTTTATCCGACTATTCGTTTCTGAGTTATGCTGTTCACAGACACGCAAACACACACACACACACACACGGACATGTTTCCGAAAATGCTTTTTTTGGATTCAGGGGATCTCAAAACATGTATTTCCGGTGAAATCTCGGTATCGATTTTTTGGGTGGAATACAATACTTCCCCTACTTACTATACGTAGTAGAGAAAGTAAAAATATGTTGAAAATAATTTCACAAAAATGAGTGCTGGCGAATCAACAAAACATCTGACATCTGACGTTCAAAACGTGAATTCTCTTTGTTTCAGCAATCAATATTGCAGCGTGTGTGTGCATTGTCGCGTCGTACACATTATTGTTGTGTATAATATATTGTTATTTGTCATATGTGTATCAGTTCGGCATTTATTTTGGAGCATAGGAGTAAAATTGTTTGACGTGGATGGGTTGCCAGCCCTTCGCACAACTTCTAATTCTTGGAAGTAGGGGTCTGTCTTACGAGTTTCTTTCTGCTAGTCATGTTGCCTTTGGGGCTTTTGAGTCATATTAAGTCATTCAATATTGATTAATCATATCGGTTCACTGAATTATAATCTTAACAACTTTCTCTCCTTGCACAATTATTCAACTGCTACCGAAGTTAATCACATCATAAGTAGAAAGGAAATAAAGAAAGTTTTCTTATTGAAGTATGTATGCGTTGGTATCGCATACGATTTGATTCCCTTTTGATCTGCTGTCTCAATTGCTAAATCGTATTTTTAACACTTAAATGATATGTCTAATTATAAAATATAATAAAGCAGTATGTGTATAATATAATATATAACGTGATGTAACAGTCATTGTATTATGTTTATATTATTATGTACATATATAATAATATTATGTGAATGTATTACGTACTTTAACAATGTAGGAGCTGTGAGAATAGAAGCAAGCTGAAACAGAATTATAAAGTAGAAGCAGAAAGTTGCTAACAATGAGGTAACCTTGAGATAACAATAAATTTGAAAGTTTAAAACACTACTAATAATTTTTGGAATAATAATACTGTAATATTTACAACAGTTTATAAATAGCCATTCAAAAACTAGAAAAAGCTTAACTTAAATAAAAGAATTCTATTGGAGTAGGCTTAGCCAATCAGAGACTTGAAATAGGGAAAATGTACAGATTCAGGCGGCAGACGCTGCAAGGAGGCGTACCCAAACAGTCAGATTTTGTACGGGTTCAGTGTGAGACATACAACTTCATTGCGGTGAGAATAATATAAACTTTACGTGTCAAAAAGCGCAAATAATAATAATCTCACAGATCTGCAAAAGGGTATATCAGTGAAGTGTTATTTATTCGTGTGAAGGATAAATAAAAAAAAAAGTACGATAAAATTATAATTTGTGTAAACCTTGTTCTTTGACCGTATCAACTCTGCTAAGAGAGACGTGCTTTACAAATTAATAATAACGCAGCCGAAGCATACATATATAATATTTAAATAAACATTAAAATACAACGTTGATTTTTAAACGTGGGGGCGAAGGCCACCGGAAAAGTGAAGGTTCGGCGAAGGCCACCGGAAAAGTAAAAGTGGGACGAAGGCCACCGGAAAAGTAAACGTGAGGCGGAGGTCACCGGAAAAATGAACGTGGGGCGAAGGCCACCGGAATCTTTGTACCGTACGTGGGGAGAACACTCCTAGAAACATATCTCCTGCAATACGTGGGGCAACAACTCCTTCCAATTGCTTGAAATGAAATATCCGTAACATTTGCTTTATTTTACATGCATATTTTGTAGAGTAAGAGCAATTATCTTCTACTCCATGGCATTCTCAACTAAAAGTCAAGGGCTTTTTCGTAAGCATCTTTGCTTATATCTCCAATGTGTTTGAATTCTACCCTCTATTTTTAGTGGAAATACAAACTATTCATACTAAAGCTTAGTTTTCTATCTACTACATTTATACCTAAATAAACCTTTGCATAAATAGCTACATTACACATTTCCTTATAGATACAAAGGGAACAACGATGTTGAAATGTTTAAGAACTGGACGCTATACGCTGGCCTTAAAGTTCCATAGGTTTCCAAGACATCCCGAGAAACAACTGAATGCTGAAAGGACTTTAAAGAATGACCAATAAATAAACAATTCGAAATGAGAAATATTATTTTTGTGGCTTATGCCACAAAAAGTTATTTAAAATAAATTTGGTGTTTTAAAGAGAACTACATTTGCTGTATAGAAGTTTTCGTCTATCGCTTAAAGTTTACCAGTTATGCAAGATTGCACAAACTCCTTCCGAATGAAGAGGACTACAAAGGCTATTCCCAGAAAAATTAAGATATAAATTTTATTTATTATGTAAATATCTTTAATATGTGGCATTTTATTCAAAATCGTTAGAGCCATGATTTAGAAAATCAAAATGTTCGAAAAATTTTCCATGTTAACGGCAGTTGGGGATAGGGGGATTTTCTTGAAAACCTTCGTGAGCTCCCCCTTCTTTAAATTTATTAAGGGAAATTGGTTTATTTAATAGCATAGTGGGTTGAATATAAATATCAATAATATTTCTTATATTTATTTCTTTTTTAGAGCTGCTAAGCTGTTAATCATTTTAATAAACTTTATAAAATTGCAATTAAATCCACTTTCAAATTATCTTTGGAGGGTACTGGGTCCAAATACTAAGTTTGGTATTTGTCCAAATTTTCGTTTCTGAGTTATGCAGTTCACAAACATAGATACACTGACACACACACACACACACACACACACACACATGGACCTTTTTCTAAAAATGCTTTTTTTTGTTTCGGGGGGCCTGAATACATATATTTCCAGTGAAATCTCGACATGGAATTTTTGGATGCAATACAGCACTTCCCCTACTTACTATACGTAGCAGAAAAAGCAACAATTAGATGGTATTTGATAACCCTATATCCGCCATAAAGACTATGGGGTTTTCAATGGTGAAGGATTTATGAAAATACGTTGAGTTGCCTTTGAGATTAGCCCTTCCCTCCCCCCATACACCATTTTTCTCTCTTTGTAAAATTAACACAGATTTTAGAGTAGGTATATTTCTTGCATACTATAAGGTTTATCTAAAAGGGGGAATACAATACACAAAAATAAGTTTCAAACAAGGAATTAACACCGAAAAAGTTGACTCTGCCGCAGAAATTGCCAAACATGGTGTGCCACAGGGCTCAGTGCTTGGCCCTTTACTTTTTATACTTTACATAAATGACATGTATGCTTCAGAAAATTGTAAAATTATAAGTTATGCTGGTGACACCACTATTATCTGTAATGCAAATAATTATTGTGTCCTTCAGTCACTAGCTACACAAAGAATCGCTTAGGATAGACAACTTTTCAAAACCTTAAGCCTCATGAACAACTATGAAAAGACTAATATAATTAGATTTGAACTAAAAAAAAAGAAAACAGAAAACCTGCTTCACATTTGCAGGTACAGTGATAAAGGAAACTCCCCCACACAAATTCTTAGGCATATAAGTTGATAAATAGATATTATGGACTAATCACATTGACAACCTATGTAAAAAATTAGTAAAGGCCTGTACCTGTTGAGAGAGGTTGCAAAAATGTGTAATATACATGTTCTCAAAGCCATATATCATAGCTTAACTTATTCGCACATTCAATATGGCATAGATGTATGGGGTGGCTGTAGTAATACCCTTATCCAGAGGGTTCTAGTACCCCAAAAGAAACGTATCAGAACAATTTTCAAAATGGGAAAACGTGAGTCCTGTAAGGAAGTCTTCAAAAGAGAAAAACTATTTACTGTAGTGTCTTTGTACATATAGAAAGTAATCTGTATGACTGAACTGCACAAACCTTTATATTACCGCTTTATATTTGGTTTATATATGCATAACCGACTACCAACTGAAATAAGATGTAAAAGCAACAGCTGTAGATTCAAACAGAGTGTAAAAATATTTTTAAACAATCCTGTATATAATATTAATGATTTTCTTCTTTGTACTTAATAATGCTGGAAAGAGCCTGTATACAATATTCATACTTTCAACAAAGCGTGAACAAAGATGTGTATTTTCCAAACTGTAATTTAAGTTTTTATCTTTGTACTGACAATGCTCGAAACTTGTAATTCATTCTATGGGCAATAAATTTATCTACTTTTGTAAGTATTTCCCCTTACCTTTTGGACTTGATAAAACAAGTAATTATGGATCTGTGAATTTCATTAATCTCATTAACGCTCAGATTATCATCATTAAAGGTCATTTGCAGGAGCAGATAATGTGAAACGACAGATGACAGCGAAGGCGGTCATGTGACAAGCGTTGGGGGTTGTTCTCACTACAACATGGCCTGGAGTACCTCAGTAAAATTACTACATTACTTCAGCAAAGTGAATCCCAATGATATTCTAGATTTTAGATGCTGTCCCTTTGGAGCATTTGTAAATACTGTGATGCAGTAACGGGTGGAGAGAGGTCTGTCCAAGAGAAACGCAGCGTGAAATTGGGTGGAGGTTTATTCACGCCAGAGTGATGTAACATTTACTTTCTTTCGTTTGCGTTTTATAGAGTAGGTAAACCATAAGAAATAGACAAAACTGTACTACACACCATTTTTACTTTCTCTACTACGTACAGTAAGTAGGGGAAGTATTGTATTCCACCCCAAAATTCGATACCGAAATTTCACCGGAAATATATGTTTTGAAACCCCCCGAGTCCAAAAAAGCACTTTTGGAAACATGTCCGTGTGTGTGTGTCTGTCTGTGAACAGCATAACTCAAAAACGAACATTCGGATAAACACCAAACTTGGTATTTAGGTTCAGTATCTTCCAGAGATGCGACACGAAGGTTTTCAAGAAAATCTCCCCACCTCAGATTGCACTTTACATGGAACATTTTTCGAAAATTTTAATTTTCTCAAAAATGGTTCTATCGATTTTGATTAAAATATCATATGTTTAAGATGTTTTTATGACAAATAAAATGTATATCTTGAATTTTCTGGGAATGTCTCCAAAAGTATTCTTCATTGTGAACGACTTTCGCATAACTGGTAAACCATAAGAGATAGACAAAATTTTACTACACAAAAAAAGTAGTTCGCGTTAAAATACATAATTTATGCCATAAACATTTTTTTTTGTTGAGTGAACCATTTTCGAGATATTGCTTGCTATTCCATTAAATTTTTTTAATACTTATTTTCTCAAATTGGAATTCGTTAATCATTTTTTTGTCTTGGATATGCAAAGAGTATTAATCTGTGGCAAAGAGAATGGAGCTACACATAGCAACCAGCTATTAAGAGACATGTCTATGCTTAAAGGCTACTGTATTTTTATATTGCCCTTGCAAACACAAAACAAGAGGAACATAGTACGCCTTAAGCGATAGTCAAATATTTTTAGAACTGGTCGTTATGTGTAAAATGTAATTCTCTTTGCATGTCAAAAGATCGTTTCTGCAAATGTTTATCTCGATTAATATGAAATAGATGGAGAATAAGAGTTTGTAAAAGTAGTTTGTACAAGAGTAGAGAAAGTCATGTGAGTGTAACACATCAGATTTTTAGAGTTAATTATAAAGTCGTTTATATTGCTGCTGTTGCGTTTGCACCACGTATAGACACCATTTTGAAGCTGTTTTAGACCACGCACGTAATGGATGCCAATTTGCGGGAGATTGTTTCTACGAGTGTTCGCCCCACGTATGGTACAAACTTTCCGGTGGCCTTTGGCCCGTGTTTAAGAACCAACTTTTTATTTTAATGCTTATTTATTTATTTATTTATGTATATGCCTCGGCTTCGTCAGTAGTAATTTTCAGAACATGTACCTCTTAGCAGGGCTGGTACGGCTAAAAAATGAAGGCTTACACAAATTATAATTATATTGTACTTTTTTTTATTAATCCTTCACACGATTAAATAACACTTCACTGATATATCCTACTATAGAGCTGTGAGATTATTGTTAATTCCACTTTTTAACACGTAAACATTATATTATTCTCACCGCAATGAATTTTCATGTCTCACGCTGAACCCGTACCAAACAGAACTGTTTGGTTACGCTTTCTTGTAGCGTCTACCGCTTGAATTTGTACACTTCCTCTATTTCAAGTCTGTGATTGGCTAAGCCTACTCCAATAGATTACTTTTATTTAACTTTCAGCTTTTCTTAGTTGTTGATTGGCTATTTATAAACTGCTTTAAATATTACATTATTAATGTTCCAAGAACTATTAGTAACCTTTTTAAACTTTCTAACTTATTGTTTCCTTAAGGTTACCTTATTGTTATCAGCTTTCGGCTTCTACTTTGTAATTCTGTTTGCTACGGAAGGCAGCTTCCTTCTATTCTCAGAGCTCCTACATTGTTAAACTACGTAATGCATTCACATAACATTTTTATACATGTACATAATAATATAAACATAATACAATGTCTGTAATGTACACTGTTTATGTATTATATTATACACATATTGCTTTTAGGTGGGCTGTTATTTTTTATATTAGGTATATAATTAGACTCATATAATTTAAGTGATACAAGTACTGCCTCAATCAATGTATGAGGTTTGTGAGAAATAAATTTTACCTTTTCTAGCACCTTTAGTAGGCAGAGGAATAAAATTATCGATTGAACCCAAACAAATTCGATATAGAAGTTTCACGGAAACCGTAATAAATGTGTTAGGTCCAGTAAAAAAATTAGGACTGTGTTTCTTTAAAGAGTAGATGGGTTAGAGGGACTTTCTTAAAGGTCTTGGTATCGCAACCTTAGAAGATGCTAAACTTAAATACCAAGTTTGGTATTCATACAACTTTTCATTTTTGAGTTATAATGCTCAGAGACAGATAGACACACACACACTGACTTTTTATAAAATGCTTTTATACAGGTAGTTTCAAAACGTGTATTTACAGTGAAATCTCAGTATAGAATGTTTGTGGAATGCAGTTGTTGCTATATCTAGGTAGTATCGAAAATGAAAGTCTGAATTTGAGCTTAATTTTGGTAAATCTAATTAAATGGATATACGAGGAGGAAAATGTAATTAATTTTTTAACTGAAAATAAAGGGGTTATTAAATATACAGGCAAGTGTAACACATATCAACTATAATTACTGATTATGTAAGAAATGGCATAAAGATGAAATGTCTAAGGAATGGAAAATATCCGATATCTAAATTGAATACTATGGGATAAAATATTTTAAAAGAAATGAATAATAAAACAACGTAGAGATTTATATGGATCCGAAATTTGGGGAATGAAAAAATATGTGTTATGGCATCCAGAGAAAAACACCTGTACATTCGAAGATTACAATAAATGCCAATATAGTATAACAAATACCTCAAACTTTTAGGCTGCGACATAAGCTGCGAAAGAGAAAATGACCTAACAATAAATTTAATAAATTTCAAATCATGTGAGGCACAATACAAAGTGGCTATACTAGTTTTAACCTATGGAAATCAATCGTGGACAATCACAAAAAGGAGCAATCGAGTATACAGACTGAGAGATGAAGTGTTTAACAAAAGTAGAGGGTTGTACAATATTGGGTCAAATACAAAACGAAGAAACAAGAGCAGAATTAAAAATATTTTCATTAATGAACGAGTAAAAGATAATAAACATATTAAAAGAATGGGATATAAGAAAGTAATGAAATAAATAATAAAACACAAACCAGAAAGTAGGCGAGAAATAGGAAGACCAAGCAAAAGATGACTGCAGTGAAGACGGAACAGGCTGCTAGCCTAATCTTTGATAGTGCAGAATAAGAAGAAAATATTTTGAGAAATATACTGAATATTGTGGATTATTGGAGGTCAGCAAGGGTTACAAGAACAGAAAGGGTAAGAACTGCAATAATGAGACAGAGGATGGAAGTAAACAATAACACTGTAGATTATATATCAAGAAGACAACAAATATGTCATTTTTGATTGACCACAATATAATATGCTGATTACATATTGTATCGTATGTGTGCGTATTGTCGCGTCGGACACATTATTGCTGTGTGTAATATTGTTGAGCTAATTGTTGTGTTTGTGTGTTAATTATTGTCCGGCGCGGCAATTCCATTTCCTAGTCGGGGGTTGAAGGCAATCGAGGGAATAGCATCATTCATGCGTGAGTCTTCCATGTGTCAGGATGTGTGTGTAGAGTGCGTGTTGCCATGTGTATGCGTGGGGCATTTCCCAGTGTTTTGCGTGTAACCTTTTTGTGTACCATGTAGAGCACCCTAGTTGATAATAAACCTGGGCAAAATGTGAATTCAAATTTAATTATTTATAAATATTCCACGCCCGCTTTAGTTTTGTGCAGCAAGTTCTTGATATCTTTCGCTTGCCTCTGTAGCTACGTCCCTCAATGTTTATGCCGGGGTAAATAAATTTAATAATTTAGCTGCAAACCTTTTGGCCTCACCCCGGTATATAACAATGTAACGTAAGTGAACGTCATAGCTTTCATAATAGTTCATTGGCCCATTATGATCTTACTCGGCTCGCAGCTCACCTATTGCCCATATCTTTTAATACCTTCAAAGCAGCAGTCCCAGCCTTAAACATTCTACTGGGAGTTATTCCCCAGGTAAATAATGAAATGTGTGTATTTAAAATAAAATTAACTTTGTTCACTGTAATTTTAATATTCTAATAAATTGAGTTCATTTCCTTTGCTTCAGTGTGTGTTGCTTCACGTTACCTGAAAAAAAATCAATGAATACGGCGTGGACTCAACAGTGCTGCCATCCGTTGAGCATTTAATTACACACAGTCAACACAGCAAGATCTTTTTGTAAAACTCAAGGCTTTGAAAGTATAATGTGGTTGTCCTATGCAGCTTGATTATAATGGTAAATAGGACGCTCGCTACCGCTCGTTTCATAAGCATACTCGCGTCTTAATTATTGTAATTATAGTCTTGTTGCTTAATATACTATTACATGTGATGAGAGATAATCAAGGTTGCCATGTGAGTGGATTCCGCAACATGGAAAAAGGGGATTATGGAAGCGATGGAGAGAAGGCGGTTGGATATAGGATATACAGGATATCCAATGAACGGGCACAACGCGCCTATACAGATCAATTGAGGTTATGACCCTGCAGGTGCAATAGATAAAGTGAAGGAACCAAAAGAAGCTATAGGTTACAGAGACTCACAGAAGTCCCTAACTATTCCAGCTCGAAGACACGACTCATCGCCGGAACCGCTCTGAGCGGACGATGAACGACGCATACAACCTAGGCAGCCCTCTTGTGTCCAAGTGGAATACTCTTTCCTTGCAGCAAGCATCTACATCTGACCAGTACTGCCTCACACTCCGAGATCTGAAAGAACACCTGAAACATAAGGGAACGAAATGAAGGGGAATGAGGAAAAGGAAGCTGGGGCTGAGAGAAACCATCTCAGTACCGCCTACCGACCAGGGAAACGAAAATTCTAAGATCAGGGTGAACAGTCGTAGGGAATTAAACCCGGTACCTCAAACGTCCCGTGAAGGTTTGTTCATATAACTTTGTCCCGTATCTCTGAACGGTCTCACACACTACTCGCTTCTCATTGGCTGCTGTCGTGGAGTAGGTTGTTATGCAATACAAAATAGTTCCTTATTTAATATGATCATTTACCCTAATACATTCGAAGGTAATTTTTAAAGTTATATTTTCATAACCGTATGAATTAAATATATTACGTAACAAAGTTAACGCATCTGGTATGCTTGTATATTCTTATCAACCAATGGTTAGGAAGATCCTTCGGTTTAAACCTGTCTCTCAGAATGACGAAAACATGTGCATCTATCACGATAATGTGTTTATATCGTTTTTATCGCCTATCCTGCACTGCACACGCATTGTTTGTCACCATTGGAAAGTGTTAATTAGCCAACAGAAGGAAACGCAGCCCGGAAGGATACATGTCTGAGGGGCAAGGTTATAAGGAATAGGTTTAGCTCGGTACATAGGGTAATAGTATTGTATAGTGAGAGCAAATTATAAATTCCTGTGAATTTATATTTGGCTATCAGAAGATTTAAATAACTTTATCAACTAACTGAATAATAATAATCTATGTGAGGCTATGTTTAGGGAAACTATGATTCCAAAATATATATTCTTAAACGTTCGTATAGCTAGGAAACTTACGCACCGTAAATTGCAGGTTATAAGGGCATTACTGCTACATTCTAAGTAGAAAAATCCCATGTGTTGCATTCATGTGATTTTCTCTGCTAACTGTTCTATAAACTATTCTTACAAAAGATTATTTTTCTCTCTACTTCTTGTTAATATAAACAAACCTTCATTACTCATTTCATTGTAGCTAAACGATAGTCCAATGTTTTCAAAGCCGGTCGCTATGTAATGGCTTTGAAATACTATTCTCTCACGAAAATGGAAGAAAGAAAACAAGGACAGCGATTTGTAATTGAGGAAAGTATGAAGTATTAGAATATCAAAACTAATGAAATAGAATATCTTAGAATGCAACGTAACACATTTTATTTGGCATACACTGCGTGCTTTAACGAGTTCTACATTTTTTTATGTAGTAAGATTTTGTCTATATCTTACGGTTTACCAATTACACAAGTCATTCAGAATAAACAGGATTTCAAAGGTTTCCAGAAGATCCATGATGAACTTTTCATTTGTAATGAAAAAGTCTTAAACATTAGCTTTTCTTCTCTTCTTGTTTAAATATGTCCTCATATTGCGATGGATCTGTTAGGAGATACCTCGTGTCTTGGTGTGTGGTGAACAGTTAGCTTTCTAGGTATCTTCCCTGTACCATACCATCTTATTTCGTTACTTGTTTATAGAGGCGTCTGCACAGCAACTGTGCCCCTACTTCCACACACGCTGGGCAGATGGCATTAGGGTGCCGTCCAGTTTACCTACTTTCATTATCTGTGGTTTAGATGGTATCTATTTTTTACTTTCCCTACCACGTACTTAGTAGGTAGAGAAGAACACCGAAATTTCACCGGAAATAAATCTTTTGAGGCGCCCTGAATCCAAAAGAAGCATTTTTAGAAAAAAAAGGTCGGTAGGTGTGTATGTGTGTGTGCACGCGCACCTATACCCGTGAACAGCACAACTCAAAAACGCAAGTGGATAAATACCAATTGGTACTTAGGTTCAGTATCTTCCAAAGATGCGACACGAATATTTGCAAAAATATCCCCCCACCCCAAAGTACCCTTTACATGAAACATTTTTCAAAAATGTTACATGACAAGTAACATGTGTATCTTGAATTTTATGGGAATAGCCTTCACTTGGAAGAAATTTTGTATAATGTTGTATAACTGATAAATGTTAAGCGACAGACGAAAATGTAATACACACGAAAAAAGAAAGTGTAAAATTCTTTAAAACACACAACTTATATCAAATAAGATTTTTTGGCATAACAGTTTCAGAGATATTCGTTATTAAAGGTTCGTTTTGTTTATTTCTTCGTCATTCCTTTAAAGTCCTGTCAACAGTTGTTTCTCGCGATTGCATGGAAACAGTATGGAATTTTAAGGCCAACATTTAGCGTCCAGTTCTTAAACACTTGACTGTCGCTGTTCTTTTGTATCTATAATGAAATGTATAATGTAGCTATTTGTGTAAAAGTTTATTTAATTAAAATAAAGTACGTAGAAAGACAAGCTTTGGTAAGAGCAGTTAGTGCACCCACTAATAAATATAGAGGGTAGAGAAGGTCATGTGAGTGTATCACATCGGATTCTTTACAACATGTTTTTCAAATTTTTCTATTGTTTTAGACTAAGGCGGAACTTCTGGTTGTGGTACTAAATATTCAAACCGGTATTTACCATGGTAACTGAGGGAAACAACGAAAAAGCACTAGTCCGATTGATCAACCTACGGGATTTGAATCCAGATTCTCCCGAATGCGGGCCATACACGTTACAGCCTGAACGATGCCACTCGATATGTTATTTTAATCCAAATTGTTGGATTCATTTATGAGAAAATGAAAATTTTCGAAAAAATGTTCCATGTAAAGGTTAGTTTGATGTGTGGAGATTTTCATGAATATTTTAATGTTACGTCCTTGGAAGATGTATTTCGTATTTAACCGATATTTCGGTTTTGAGTTATGCTGTTCAGAAACATATACAGGATACTTTTCTAAAAATGCTTTTTGGGGGTTTTACTGGCCCTCAAAACATGTATTTCCGGTGAATTCTCGACACTGAATTTTTAGGTGAAATACAGTACTGGCCCTACTTACTGTAAGTGCGTAGTAGAAAAAGTAAAAATTGCATTGTTTGAGGTTAGCAGGACTGTGAATTAATCATATTAGTGTCAATGACGTAAGAATAAACCTGCCATAACAATCACAGAAATGACAGAGTCAAACGCAGTTTAATCTCTCAACCACCACGGCCAGAAAAAGAATTCCATACAGAATTCGAGGCATGCACACATAAATACGTACATTCACGTTTTTAGCTCTGACATTTCCAAGAATTGAGTGCACAATACTTTCGGGAATTCCTGTTTTAAATTTAAAATCTGGAGCGCGCGTGAAATAGTCGATAAGGTTGGGAATCTATGAGTTGATACAGAATTTATTTTCTCCCTCCCCCTCCCACTTTTATTTCACGCGGATTGGGTGTTCCCTAGAGATTGGTTATGATGAAATATGAGTGTGACAGACAGGCTTATTTCATGCTCGCCCGAGCGCAAGCTTTGGACCCCCCCCCCACAACCATGGAGAAGGTCCTGCCCCAACATACACTTTAATGCAGAATCGATTCCAACAAAAATGACATTCTGCTCAAGCTTAAAGATAAAAGAGCCCTTCGCTCGTAAAATGAAAGAGAATTAAAAGTTATAAAACTGATATCCACCACAAAAAGGGTTTTGTAGTTAATTAAAACTCCAAAAATATACCTATCTCTGTATACGAAACGCTAAATTATGATTCAGCAAAGCGTAAATCTTAAATTATTAAGGCTTAAAAACAACCTCTGATTCACTTCTTCTTTGGATCGAACAACCTTTAACTTCTTCGTTACTGTAAGATCGAGATCGAATTGGATCTCCTTAGTCGCCTTCCTATAACATTTGCTTCAAGACTCATAATAGATGGCCTAAGTTGGGCAATTACCTTCCTGCACCACATATTTTGTTGCTATTAAGTTTGAAGCAGGAATATAGATGCCACTTTTTTCTCGTTATGCCGGTTGCTCCAATGGTAGAGCTATGAGCAGTTTCCCTCAGGGTATACGTGGAAGTATTGTAAAGAACAACGCCAGTTTAATTTGACTGAGAAATTCATTGAGAACTTGAATTCAGTCGCCGACTGTTTGAAACGAAGCGATATATTGACTCAGAATTATAGAACTTGACACTATAACCGTTGAATTATTATATTTGCTAACTTCTGAAATATCAGAGTTATGGTTGGAAATAACTTTTCAGCAATACATGGAACTAGAAGCATAACCTGCTGCGAGTCATTAAAATGTGACCGACAAGACCCTCACGCTAGCCACTAGAAGCGTGTCACTAGGAGCTTAAAATATCACACGAGCAAGTACAGCTGGTGGTACCAGAAAGAGAGAAATTATTCTGTGCACAGTTGTGTACACGAATGTATCTCTGGTTAAGATGCGCGCCTATCTATTAATTTTAGCTCAGTCTTCGTATTACTACCCCACCAACATTCTACTTTATATATCGCCAAATCTCAAAGCTCTCAGTATATTAATGTGCCATTGTTACTAGACAATAGGTCGCTTTTCTTAGAATTTCTGTCGCATCTCTAATTTACAGAATTGGCCTACATACCTGTATAACGCACTGAACTTAACTCTAAACTGCGTTTCCAGAAATCCTTAGGTTCCTTCTCTGCTCACTAATGATTCTGGCTAGCCTGACTCCTAATTACCGCATCTTTCCGGATAAACATTTAAACTCAAACTTATCATATTATGCGCTGATTTAATATACGAAAATTATTTATTGCAATTATTTCTCATCTTACTGTTATTTCTCTATTTAATTATTTTATCTGGCCGTCAGTAATTACGGTATCAAGCGAAACCGGAACTTTGGGATCGTGAGAGTGCTGGCTGTTCTTTGAGTGTACACGTAGTCATTGTGATGCTGAAAAGAATGCTTCAGTTGCGTAGTCGCCGTCTTGTACGGTCTCATTTCATTTATGCTTGTTTGGTTTTGTAGATGGTATTTTGGATAGTGGTATTGAATATCTATTCCGGTAAAAAGCCACAAAATACTTATACAATAAATTTTAACCCTTGACTTCCGTATGCGAGTCACGGATGCCACCGGCTCCTCATTACCCAAAATTTAATGAATAAATAGTTATGATATTATGAAAATGTGTTTTTCTGAAACACTCATTTTACTATCTGAAGTCGATGAGAAATAGCATTTAATTATAAATCCCGCTTTCAGACATTTTGACCCATTGTTCACGACAAAGTACAATTAGGACGATGAATATTTCATTTTTCAAGGAAGACACATTAGGAGAGAAAGTTACAGAAAACAGGCGTTGATCTGCTCACTATATTTTGATCACTGTGACTTAACTGTTGCATTATCCAACAAGCTCCGTGCATTCACAGGGTACAAAACTGCAGGGAGAAGACCTGTTTTGAACATTGATACCTATTTTAAGGTTTTAGAGCCTAAAAGTGTCTATTTTGTTGCTTGATTAATCTTTTTCAGGCAGCAATGAAAGACAAAAATCATGATATCATGGCGTTGGTTTGAATCGAAGACTTTATAATAGTTTGATTGTAGGAATGAGGAATTTTAGGTAAAAGGCCTTTTTAAAGCCTTAGAAGGTAGGTTCATTCGTTTTATATAGAAAGAGAAACAGAATACTTACACCTTACAGGTCTGTCATACTTTGGAATCGGTTGGTGACTGCAGTACGGCAGAAATCTTTACAAATGGCGTATTACACTATTGTGCTATGACTCAAAATATCTCGTCTTAACTGTTGATATGCACAGGTTTGCAAAATTTTTCGAAGTTTTCTCTGTTGCTTTTTAAATGCATTTTAAGCTGTTCTTTTATACTGCTGTCCTAAACGATATATTGTTTTACAAACAACATTTTGTGGGGGGGGGGTGGCTCCATGTCAGTTCTAGAGTATATAGGTCAAAATGATACACCAGTAGTATTTGGTACATTTCCACCATGATCTATTCAATTAGTTTTGCATTACAAATTATAAATTCATAATTTAAGATACAACGTTTTTAGGCGTAATAATTTAGTAAAGTTACTGTTTTTGTTGTTGCGTACTTTTTAATGCTGAATAATTAATCGCATTTTAAAACTTTCATAAAGTGAAAATACATACTAAATACATACGTTTAACTCGTGGAAACTTATTTTTTGGTGTTTAAAACTCCGTCTTTAGTACCTATTTTTACTTTCTCTACTGCGCATAGTAAGCAGGGGAAGTATTGCATTCCACTCAAAAATTTGATATCCAAATTTCACCGGAAATATATGTTTTGAGGCCCCCTGAATAAAAAATCCATTTTTATAGAAAGAGGCCCGCTGTGTGTCTGTCTGAGTGTGTGTGTGTGTGTGTGTGTGTGTGTGTGCGCGCGTGTGTGTGTGTGAACAGCATTACTCCAAAACGAGAAGTAGGATGAATACCAACCTTGGTATTTGGTTCAGTATTTTACAAGATGCGACACGAAAATTTTCAAGAATATCCCACCAGCTTAGGCTATCTTTTACATGGAACATTTTTGGAAAATATTGATTTTCTCAAAAGTGACTAACGATTTTGATTAAAATCTCATATTTTCATTGCAAATGAAATTTATATTTGAATTTTCTGCGAATTTCCTCAAAACACCTTTTCATACTTAACGACTTTTGGTAAACCGTAAGAGATAGACAAACTTCTACTGCAAAAAATGTAGATCTTTTTGAAACACACAATTTATGTCATATACATTTTTTGTGAAGTGAATCATTTCCGAGATATTCCTTGTAATTTGTTTGAATTTTCCAATACTTATACATTTACAAAGAGAATGGAATATTCCACATAGCAACCAGCTTTTACAAGATTTGACTATCGCTTAAAGCCTACCATATTCCCCTTGCATCTACAAGAAAATTAGTAATAAGATTAGCATCTCGATTAACATGAAGTATATGGAGAATAAGCGTTTGTACAAGAGTAGAGAAAGTCATGTGGGTGAAACACATCGGATTTTTTATTATTCTGAAGCTGACCCTGATTTTGTGATACCTGATGGACACCATGAAACAGAGCGCGACACTAGTGAAGAAAATGCTTTATTGGAAGAAGAACCTGGTGCAATCTGTACCACAGATAATTCCGCACAGCAAATATAGTACTTTTACGACAAAAATAATATCAAATGGGAACGCTCTGAGCCTGTTAGAGCAAGAAAAACACCTCAGCACAACATTTTGAAACGAGGAATACCTTTACTAGCCGCAAAAAGTCCAAATTTGGGACAAAGGCTTACTAAATCCCAAATATCGGAGAATTTATTTGATGACATGTTAGATGAAATAGTTTTACATATATATTGAAACTCAATACAATAAGGGAACAGTTGCAGGCAACAACTAATCCATACAATTACAGAGACACTGAAAACACTGAAATAGGCCTTTTAATGATGACATCAGTGTTCAAATCATCTCATGAAGATATGGTATCTCATATCTCCTGCCCATAATGTAAACAACAGAGTGCTTATTAGGACTAAATAGTAATAAATGCACTTATAATATGAATTAATTGACTAAGTATTTACTTAATTTTTGGCAACTAATGTGGAGTTATGTGATAAATTACATTACGAGGTCTAAGAGACCGCATGTTTCAGGTTAAGGATTAAGCAGTCATATAAATAAGGCAATCAAATCGTTAGTAATTTTTGGGAAATAACGAAAAGTGGTCCATGTAAAGTGTAGTTTGTGTTATGAGGACTTTCTTGTACATTTTGTTTTTAGGTTACGGTTTTCAAAGGTGAAATAATAGGGTGGAATATAGCACTTCCTCTATCAGAGGTATGTGGTGGAGAAAGGAAAAAATTATTACTGACCATAAATGTAATGAATGTTAATTTTTTCATAACATTAACCTTGGGTAAGCATATTTGACTACTCACAGATTTGCATCAGCATTAACAGGATTGACGAAATTACGATACATTCCTTATAAACTCGCATCGTCTAATAACTGTGATTTACAGAAAATCAGTGGAAAATTAATTTTCTATACTATTATTAAGGTAAAAGTCACGCAGCATAGATGTCATCTGCTTCTCATAAATCTTCCACGCGAAGGTAATCGCTGTTTGACCATCTACAATGACCTACATCAGTGGAATCGGGTTCTTGACACCTAAGGCCATAAATAACTCGCACTTCAATTAAAGGTTCATTATTCGATAAAACCACCTTAGTATTAACAACGCAATGACCGTAAGTAGTGTGGTATTATGATAAAAGGTATAATTTCATTGCCCGTACACAGTATTTGCACTTTGTGTGCTATGATTGAAGCCTTTTGCAGTGACATGCGAGGAACTTCGTGAATGTAAAGCATTTCACTTCCCTTCACATCATTCGGATTCCATTTGAACCTGATAAATCTACTGTATACTACAGCATCATATCTTCGTTACTTTGACAACTTCTGGAAGCGATCTCTGTATCTCTCTATCTTCTTTTGTTTCTTTCATCTAGCTGTACATGAAAATAAACATACTACTTATAGCAATTAGGAAAAGCACCGTATTCTATCCAATAAAGTCTATGTTGAGATTTTATCGGAAATGCATATTTTGAGACCCGCTGAATCCAAAATAAAAGAATTTTTAGAAAAAAAAGATTCGTGTGTGTGAACAGCATTACTCAAAAAACGAAAATTTTTGTTAAAAATTAAACTTAGTGTTTGAGTTCTGCATCTTTCAAGGATGTGACACTAAGATTTTCAAGAAATCCCCAAATTACCGTTTTCATGGAAAACTTTTCTAAAAAGCCAGATTTTCTAAAAAATTCCTCTAACCATTTTGATTAAAATACCACATGTTTGAGACATAGATAATTTTTTTTATTGAAGGAGTTGTATTGTATTTCGACTGTTGGGGAGCCAAACTTGAAGTAGTTGCAACCGCACGTATGGTAAAATGTTTCCGGTAGCCTTCGCCCCAAAAATGTTTAAAAAATATTAACTTTGTAATTTTTACTGCTTCTTTAAATATTATATATTTATGCTTGCCTCGGCTGCGTCAGTATTTATATTTTTTTTAGAGATATGAATGGCTTAGCAGGCAGTGGTGCGACAGTTTCTCTTCGCTCCATTTATTAATGCTTGACACGATTTAAATAACACTTGACTGATATAGAGAGAGAGAGCTGTGAGATTTTGTTTTAATTGATTGCACTTTTTAACACGTAAACTATTTTCGTCTCACAATGAATACGTATTAAACTTCTTGACATGCATCTCGCGTCCAGTTATAAACACTGTCTACAAGCAACTGACTTCTGAATTTGTAAATTTTGCCGTATTTTAGTTTCTGATTGGCTAATCCTAGTCCAATAGAATACCTTCATTTAACTAAAGCTTTTTCTGATTGTTGATTGGTTATTTTATAAAATGTCACAAAAATTACATTATTGCTTCCAAGAATCACAAGTAGCATTATTAAAGTTTCAAATTTATTATTGCCTCAAGGTTACCTCATTGTTACCTCATTGTTAGTAACTTTTAACCTATAATTCTCACAGTTCCTACATTATTAAATTACGTAATACATTCACATAATATTATTACACATGTGCACAATAATATAAACGTATATAATGACTGTGATATACACTTTTTATATATTATTTCATACACATATTGCTTTAAGGTGGACTGTTATTGAATTTATATATATATTATATAATTAGACTGAAATTACTTAAGTGTTAAAAATACTGCCTCAACATTTTCATCATAAATGAAATTAATATCTTGAATTTTCTGGAAAGAACCTGTGAAGTCCTCTTCATTCTGAATGACTTTTGCATAACTGGTGTGTCGTCCTCCGTGGTGTAGTGGTTACCATGCTAGCCTCTAGTTCCCGAGGTCGCGATTTCAAACCCTGCGGAGGGCGATGGATTTTTTTCGGACGTAAAAATCCTTAGCATGGCTTCCTTCGGAAGGGAAGTAAAGCCGGTGGTCCCGTGTCGTAGATTTACGGCATGTAAAAGAACCTCAAGCCTGATAGAGAGGTCTCTGAGCAAATTATCAGTCTTTCATGTCCAATATAGAATGGGACACTAAAAACTACAGCAGTTAAAGTTCGTTCATAAATAAAACTCAGTTTAATTTTTGTGTAACTGGTAAACCGTAAGAGATAGACAAAATCTCATTACACAAAAAATGTAGATCTGGTTAAAGAACAGAAGTAACGTCAAAAATGTTTTGTGGGGTTAACTATTTCCGAGATATTCTTTATTATTGGCTTGAATTTTTAAATGCTTTATACTTTACTGAATTGCAAATCCTTGTTCTACTTTTTTCTTGTTGATGCAAAGAGAACGGAATTACAAAGCTATCACAATTTAACTATCGATTTAGTTTAATGTACTCTTCTTATACCATCAACGAATGTATAAGGAAATTGTAACTCGATTAACAACAAACAGATAGAAGAATAAACTTTGCAAAAATGGTTTTCAGATGAGTGTGTAGAGAAAGTCATGTGAATGTTAAGGAACAAGATTTTTCTATCTACTTCATATTGACCAAGTTAAAACTTTGCAAAGTTCTCTCCTTAAGGATACCTACGACTGAAATTCTCAAATTTTAAACTAACAATATTAACTTTCTGAAATTTATACCGAATATGTATTTTAATAAGTCAATCCGAAACCTCATCCACTTAGCTGTAATGGTTGAAATTTTGTCCTGTTATTGTAATGCTAGGTTCACAATACATACACCTTTATAAAATTGCTCTAGGTTTTTCAGCATCTCATCTAGTTTGTGCTTTTAACATTTTAAAATATTTCAGTACGTATTTTGATCTTAAAAATTTGGAATTAGTTCAGCCTTTGGCCGATATTAGCCCTTTGTGGTTATGCTGCAGGTGTTGCCAATCGTAGCGGAGTTCCGCTACGTATAGCGAAATTTGGGGCTTCAGGAGACATTGCGGCAGAAAACTAAAATGCAGGAAACTGTAGCAACTTTTGCAAACTTTAATTTTATATAATAAATTCACGGTTTACTAAAATAGGGTTACAAAAGTTCCAATTATATTCTACAAAATTAATTTAATCATTTTAAGTATTGTTAATTATATAATACGAATGACTGATTTAGAGCCCTAAGCCCACAGTTGATGACCCTGATCCGCAAAGCACAGGCAAAGGAATGTCTTTATAAGTAGAGGAGTGAAGCAATTACGGCCGATAGAGCGTAGCCGAAGGCTCTGTGAGACTAAACCTCAATGAAGAATTACGACATTTTATTTGGTGGGATAGATATGGTAGGTAACGAGTGTGTTTGGAAGAATGAGGCAGTATTTTTTTAAGTAAATAATTTCAGTCAAATTATATAATATGTAAATTCAATAACAGCCCGCCTTGAAGCAATATGTGTATGTAATAATTTGTAAAATGTATGTACAGTCATTGCATATGCTTATATTATTGTAAACATGTTCAATAATGTTATGTGAATATATTACGTAATTTAATAATCTAGGAGCTGTGAGAAATACGTCAAAGGTTGCTAACAAAGAGGTAACAATGAGGTAACCTTGACTCAATAATGAGTAAGAAAGTTTATTAGTACTACTTGTGATTCTTGGAGCAACAGTAATATAATTTTAGTGACAGTTTAAAAATAGCCAATCATCAACCAGAAAAAGCTTTAGTTAAATGCAGGTATTCTATTGGAGTAGGATTAGCCAATCAGAGACTTGAAATACAGAAATTTCTAAGTTTAGACGGTTGAAATCTATTCAGTTGCCTGCAGACAGTGATCGTAACCGGATGCGTGATGCGTTCTCAAGAAATATAATATGTATTCGTTTGAGACGAAAAATAAGAGTAGAAATATAATGGCGACTTGAGCCCACATAGAGATGCCGACAAGCGATAAAGTTCTTTGTTCTACGCCGACAAGCCCCGCCCCCTCCCTTTGAGTGCTCACATGCCGCCAGGTCTCGTGTCGTTAGGCCCCGCCCCCTCTCGCTTTGTGTGCTCACCTAATGCCGACAGTATCTGTGCTAACAGGTTCTACCCCCTCCCCAATGCGTTCTACTGTGGCGTCATGACTTGAGGGAATTGTTTTCTCGAGTCCTGCCGCCCCTCGGCAAATTAATTAGGTAATGTTCGTCAAACATTTTTTTTAAGACTACTAAGGTCTGCACATTGTATCCTCGAGCAATTAAGTTTTTTGAATAATGAATTGTTGACTCGAGCGTGAGTATAAATAGTCTGCTCACGGGGACAGTCTGTCATGTAATGAGAACACGCAGCCTTCTTCTATCTGGGGAAAGCGCTTGTCCATTAGCTGAACATGTTAGACGCTTTCACCACATTAATAGGCTTTTAAGTTTACATTCCGGATCTGTTTACATACATTAGCGAACGACCTACTTCTGCCAGGATGTAACGGTGACCTCCATTAGCTGACCCGTTAGACGCTTTCACCACATTAGCGAACAAGAGCCTGGCATGTAATGAAAAAACCCGTAACCTACTTCTGTCTGATGGTAACGGTGACCTCTATTAGCTGACAACTTTAGACGCTTTCACCCCATTAGCGAACAATGTCAGTAATTGTTTTCCTAAGTGCTCTACAAACTCTCACCACTTCAGCTTTAGCGAGGAAATTATATAAAAACAGCAGCTTCTCCAATGATTTTCACAGTATCGTAAGAACACTGCGATCTAAGCACTCTGCAAACTTTATTCTTTCAACGTGGAAATTACATCGAACAGCATGTCTGGTAAGTTGTATCACCAATTCATCTTCATTAAAAAGTTAACTTATTACTTAGTACATTTAACTTATATTTGCGTTCTTGTTTTTAATGACGGTCCTTTATTTGTAAATAGCTGAGTATTCTAAAAGTTAATAGCTAGACAGTTGAATTTTTTCTGAAATGTGAACAGTTTAGTTAAGTATTCATTTTAGACAAGCTTATTCTACATTTAATAGCTAACTGCGCGAATTCTCAAAAAATGTGAACAATTTAGTTAAGTATTCATCTTGTTGAGTAATTATTATTCCAGATATTTAAATACAGGGTTTCACAGAGTGAATCATATTCCTTTCTAGACAAAATACAATTACTTGATTACCCTACGATTCGAATAAATAATGTTCTGTATAAATATTCTTCCGAGGGTAAGCGGCGGTATTCGATCCGGGGACTTCATGTTTGCATGCATTGATCGAACATTCATCAGTTAATGTTTCATTCCTCTTGTGCATTTTATTTAGTAAAAACTTCCAGTCTGTTTCCATCACATTAAAAATTAACGTTTTTGCTTTAGAATATTACAAAAAGTCTGTTGCGCGAATCATTCACTCTAACAAAGTAAATGTTTACATTATATTAAAACATTTAAATCGGAAAATATAGTACTTAATGAACTTCATTAGTGAATCAGAACCTCAATTATATTTACACATATTATCATTTTTATTATTATATTATACAGAAAAAGTTAATAATTTTGTAACTTTCAAATAAATGAAATTTAGTTATGCAACACATTCTCTAATAAAGAATATGTTTTTTCTCTTCCTAATGCAGAAAGTTTGACATCTCAACTTAACACATTGGCTGAGGGTAGCATTTACCCGACCGTTCAAAGACTACAAGATCTTCAGCCAGAGGAGCCTTATAATATAAAATCCATAAGAAAAATTGATACGAGATACGGTGCTAGAGTGGTTGCGGTTTTAGACAATAAGCAAGTGTTTCTTCCGACAAGATATTCAACCCTAACAAGCCAACAGTTGGATGAAATGCCAGGAAAGTTTCAAATGGTATATCATGGTGTAGTACCATACGGCAAGTTTAAGACATGTAAATTGTCTTTTCTTCCTGTTAAGGTTTGTAGAAATAATTCAGCTATCCTTTCAAAGCTTCATTTAGAGTTACATTTGTTGAGTTTATAAATTCACACTTCCTAGGATAACATTCATCTAAAGTATACATCACTGTGTAAATAACGCTTAGGATGTAGTCTGGGCGAGGACCTGCAGAAAGAAGTTTAATAGTCTATTCACTGATTCTTTACCTCAAAGCAGATACCTACAGCAAGTTGCAAATAATTTCCATTAGGGTAGCAGTTGTCAAAGCATGCATCACTGTATTAAAACAAATATGTGTAAATAATGTCTAGATTGTAGTCTGAGTGATTTCGTGCAGAAAGAAGTTTAATACCACATTGCATTGATTCTCCGCATCGAAGTATATACCTACAACAAGCTACAAATAAAGTGAATGTTTGTTACAGGAATGTCCAGATGAATGTAAATGAAGAGGAAGAATGAGATAGCTTAAAACAACACGAACAGAAATGTGATAGGAACATCCTCAACATGAAGAATTGCAGCACCGTCCAGCATGGAACATTCGAGTGTGTAGAATATAGCAATAATATATAAATTATGTACTCATTATTACTGCTATACATGCCAATACCATTGATTTCATAAATAATTTCATAATTGTTTAAAGAAGAATGTATTATCTTAAAACATTGATGCTACATGAAATCTAAACAAAAAAGTTATTGAACTATTACTGAAAGAGACCTGAATAAATGGGAATCTAGAAGCCAGAACCATCTTAATATTGGACTGTATGATATGAGGTGTATAAAAAGATTAATAAAAATGAGGGCTATGTAATATAAACAACATTTATTTTTTATAAAACATTTTCCTATTACATTCCTTCACAAAAAAAAACCCGAACATATTTCCCAAAGACAAAAGTGATAGTCTAGACCTTCTAAACATGCAGTTATAGGGGGAAAGGATGCTCTCCTGAAACATTAGGTCTCTAGACAGAAGCATTTATAGGGGAGAGATAGGGAATACCAGGGCTGATGCTAGGCTAGTCAGATGCTAAAGGAGGGAGGGATATGCTTTATACGAGAGAGATAGGGAATACAAGGAAAGATGCTATACTAAACAGGGCTTGAAGGGTAGAATATGAGCGATATAGCGAACCGAGGAGAGGTATTAGGATAGAAGTTTTGAATGATAGAGTAGGCGTTTATATGCGAGAGATAGGGAATACGAGGGTCGATGCTAGGCTAGACGGTGTTGAATGAGGGAATGCATCTTATATGAGAGAGGTAGGGGAATATGAGGAGACGTGTTAGGCTAGACAGGGTTTGAGGTGTGGAATATGCGTTTATATGGGAAAGATATGGGAAACGTGTACATATAATAGGCTATACAGATGCTGAAGGACGGGAATATAGGCTTATACGGGAGAGATAGGGAAATACGAGGAGAGGTGCTAGACTAGACTGATGCTGAATGAGGAGAGGATACTCTTTATACGGAAGAAATAGGGAATACGAGGAGAGGTACTAGAAGGGTAGAATATAGCGTTTTTATATGAGGGAGCTAGCAAACCGAGGAGAGGTATTAGGCATGGAGGTCTGAATGAGAGATTATACGTCTATAGGAGAAAAGATAGGGAAAACGAAGGTAGGTGCTAGGTTGAGAGAGTCTTCAAGGAGGAAAATGCATTTATATGAGAGCGGTAGGGCATACGAGGAGAGGTACTAGTCTAGACATGGTTTGAGGATTAGAGTATACGTTTATATGGGAGAAATGGAAAACGGGAGAGATACAAGGATAGACAGAGATTGAAGGAGGAGGAATGTAGGTTTATACTGTAATATAGAGAGTAATTCGATTATAAAACTTTCCTCATCCAGCGTTACAATACTTTTATATACTTATTTTCTAAACCTTACAAACTTTATATTTGTTAAACAGTAGTGCGCGAGACGGAGAGGGACAAACAGTATATCGGTTTACAGTGAAGTATACGTCCTAACCTATTCCCACCTTGTTTGTTCTGGATCTTCTCATTGTCTATCATCATCTAACGTAACCACGTAACAAGACGTAACACAGGAAATCATACATATGGCACATTAATAAAAAAAATAAATAAATAAAGGTATATATAATGAAACATAAACAAGTAGACAGAGGGTCATTGCTACACAGAAAACCAGGAGTTGTATGTACTGAGACCATAGATTAGTATAGGCAAACAACAAAGAAGTGAATTTATAGTGTAAATAACCTAATATTTTCAAATATTATTATAGTCTAAAAGTATATAACTTAATTATGTACAGAGTATTGAGAAATAAACGTTATTCATGATTCACTAATCTAAGATCACTGCAATTGTATTGAATCAATTCACAATTGTTAATGCCATTCAACTTTCATTTGTCTCTGATACATAAACAAATTGCAAAATGGAGAAGGACGAAAGTAATAAAAAGACTCAGGCAGCAAATTTTAAGAAAGAAGAGAAAGATATATGCCCGACATTGTTTTAGAACACAAATTAGTGTTGAAAATAAAATGACTGATAGCTCTGCTAAGCGTAAGGAAGAGACAAGGAAATAAATTGCAAATGAGTACAATTCTAGGAAGATCATCCAATGTGAATGAAAATCCCTGAAATGATATTATGAGAACATAAAGAAAAGAATGAAGCAAGCAAATACCATTGACAAGGTACGTTTGTACAAAACTGGAGGCGCATGTATGTACCGCCTTTCTTAGACAATAGTAGCCAAATAACAATTGTTGCTCTTCTATTCAATCGCCAATGAGTTTGATGATGAAGTTGGATTCCATTCAGAAGTAATCATCACAGTGAAGGACATTGAAATAGTAAATCCAGGTCCAACATGTCCTTCAGCAATTTTAATAACAGGTAAGGAATTTGAAGAAAGAGAAAGTGTAAAGGTGGCGTCTGCAGTTCCCATACAGAACTTTCAACTCCATTGCCTGAAAAGAACAAAGATAGCATAAGGGAGGGTTTTTATGAGAGGAGGCTTGAGTGTTTGGAAGAAGAGTACACAGTGAAAATGAAGATCTTGAAATTGGATCTAGAAATGAAAGAATCTCAGAAAAATTAAGCGTTGTTAATAACTTATACAACCATAAATATATTACAAAAAAGTAATGAAACAGGCAAGGAATAATATGGATAAAGAAACTGTTAAGCAGATCTACTACGCTTTCATTTATTTGCACATACTCAAAGTATGGAATTACACTTTCGGGAAATATTGCAGAAATAGACATGAAAAAGATATTTACGCAAAAAATAAAAGGGACTTAGAATATTAGAAAAAGAAGATAAACAACATTCATGTAAACCAATTTTTAAAAATCAGTTTACCTGAATACCTGTAAAAAAACATATCACTTTACAAAAAGTAATGCAGACATCATTTATTTTTTATAAACATTATCCTATTACATTCCTTTACAAAACAACCATACATATTTCCTAAAGGCAAAGGTGATAGTCTAGACATTCTAAACACTCAATTATATAATCATATACATCACACAGAAAGAGACATGCATTATCACTAAAAAAACTAAACATCTCAACAATGTCTGAATGATGTATTTTTATAAGTACAAGTTTTTGATATTTCAAAGTTCCTGTTAACCATGGCCGTAATTGATTAACACAATTTCTCGATCCTGTCATGCTATAACTTTAGAAGCTTTCAGCTTACTTATAATTTCTTCAATCTCTTGTGTGTGACTATTATTACCAGCACCCCTCGATGCAATTAGTAACCTCAATATATTTACTAGTCTATTCGGATTTTCAAGCGTTGATATCACTGAATCATCATCATATGAAGATTTCATATTCTCGCAACTTCCGATGTATCCAGATTTTTCACCAACAGTAGTCTCCAGTGAAGGACAGAGGCCTGATCCGGTATAACATTCCCCTCTATTCATCTTCGGATCTTCAAGTGCAGGAGAGAGAGTCGATTCAGCATAACATGTTGCTCTATGTAACTTAAATCTTGACAAAGAACGATTCTTAAAAATCCGCCCGCATACACAGCATCTAATAACGCGTTTTCCTCCATGTGTAATATATGAAAAATTGAGTTTCTCATTCGTTAGTTGCACAGATTTTCTCGGGCAGTAGCTCATGCTAAAACTAAAAGAAATTAAATGAATACGTGAATGCTAACGCTCGAAGGAATTAAAAGCGAATGAATGAATTCATAACGCGCAACTATGTATATATCCATGATGAGGACGACGGAGGGAATTGCGATCAATGCATAGCAGGGGGAAAGGATACTCTCTTGAAACATTAGTCATCTAGACAACTATTGTTCACGGAGACCGTAGACGTCAGGTTGAATGGGACAGACCTCAGGTTCAAATCTTTAAGGGTACGGACCCCCGCCTTTTGCCTGTCATGTATACTAAACCATCCTAACAGAGTAACATTACGTTACAACGACACGTAACCAGAACATGGCGAGTGCGAGCATGGAAAAAAAGGATGCTCTCTGGGAACATTCGTGAAAAGGGATGCTCTCTGGAAACAGTCGCCATCCACACAACGGATTGTCCCTAACATTTCCAGATTTCGAACCGTTCAACATCGTAACGCGCTCCTGTCATCTACATTTCAACGAAATTTTACCTCCTGAATTAAAGTATGGTGCTCTGTATAGAACTGCACAACTTTCATTACGCTGCGTGTCCCTAGCGTTTCCAGTTCCCGAATCGTTCCAGCTAGTGGAATGTCTCTATCATCTTCATGTCAACGATCTGTTACTCTAAATTAAAGTTTGGTGATCTGTATAGACCTGTACAACATGCATTACGCTATGTAACAACCTGATCACGCTATGTAACAACATGTTCACGCTATGTAACAACATGATCACGCTATGTAACAACATGATCACGCTATGTAACAACCTGAGCACGCTATGTAAAAAAAACCATCACGCTATGTAACAACCTGAGCACGCTCTGTAACAACACGATCACGCTATGTAACAACATGAGCACGCTATGTAACAACCTGAGCACGCTCTGTAACAATACGATCAAGCTATGTAACAACATGATCACGCTATGTAACAACATGAACACGCTATGTAACAACATGATCACGCTATGTAACAACAAGAACACGCTATGTAACAACCTGAGCACGCTATGTAACAACATGATCACGCTATGTAACAACATGAACACGCTATGTAACAACATGATCACGCTATGTAACAACACGATCACGCTATGTAACAACTGATTACGCTATGTAACAACTGATCACGCTATGTAACAACCTGAGCAAGCTATGTAACAACCTGACCACGCTCTGTAACAACACGATCACGCTATGTAACAACTGATCACTCTATGTAACAACATGTTCATGCTATGTAACAACTGATCACACTATGTAACAACATGAGCACGCTATGTAACAACCTGAGTACGCTATGTAACAACATGTTCATGCTATGTAACAACTGATCACGCTATGTAACAACCTGATTACGCTATGTAACAACTGATCACGCTATGTAACAACCTGAGCACGCTATGTAACAACATGAGCACGCTATGTAACAACCTGAGCACGCTATGTAACAACCTGATCACGCTATGTAACAACATGAACACGCTATGTACCAACATGATCACGCTATGTAACAACCTGAGCACGCTATGTAACAACATGAACACGCTATGTAACAACATGATCACGCTATGTAACAACCTGAGCACGCTATGTAACAACTGATCACGCTATGTAACAACATGATCACGCTATGTAACAACATGATCACGCTATGTAACAACTGATCACGCTATGTAACAACATGTTCACGCTATGTAACAACACGATCACGCTATGTAACAACCTGAGCACGCTATGTAACAACATGATCACGCTATGTAACAACCTGAGCACGCTATGTAACAACCTGAGCACGCTATGTAACAACATGATCACGCTATGTAACAACCTGATCACGCTATGTAACAACCTGAGCACGCTATGTAACAACCTGAGCACGCTATGTAACAACATGATCACGCTATGTAACAACCTGATCACGCTATGTAACCACAGGTTCACGCTATGTAACAACCTGAGCACGCTATGTAACAACATGATCACGCTATGTAACAACCTGAGCACGCTATGTAACAACATGATCACTTCAATGTAACAACATGTTCACGCTATGTAACAACACGATCACGCTATGTAACAACACGATCAAGCTATGTAACAACCTGAGCACGCTATGTAACAAAGTGATCACGCTATGTAACAACATGAACACGCTATGTAACAACCTGAGCACGCTATGTAACACCATGATCACTCTATGTAACAACATGAACACGCTATGTAACAACATGATCACGCTATGTAACAACCTGAGCACGCTATGTAACAACATAATTACGCTATGTAACAACCTGATCACGCTATGTAACAACACGATCACGCTATGTAACAACACGATCACGCTATGTAACAACCTGATCACGCTATGTAACAACATGTTCACGCTATGTAACAACATGATCACGCTATGTAACAACCTGATCACGCAATGTAACAACCTGATCACGCTATGTAACAACGCGATCACGCTATGTAACAACATGATCACGCTATGTAACAATCTGATCACCCTATGTAACAACATGATCACGCTATGTAAATAGGGTGGACCATTTAAGTTGAGGCTATACAGTATATCCAAAACTAAGCGTTGCAGAAAGAAATGTCTTTAATAAAACTTGATTGATATTATGGCAAAAGTAAATGTCGCTAGTCGTGTTTCGTTTGGAGGACGTTGTGATGGTCATTTCAGGGTCTTTTTAAATGGGACCCTAATTGTAGGTTCCCATTTAAAAAAATAAATTGACCTAAAATGACCCTCATAACGGCATCCAAACGAAACACGACTAGCGGCATTTACTTTCGTCATAATATCAATCAGGTTTTATTAATGACATTTCTTTCTACAACGCTTAGTTTTGGATATATTGTATAGCCTCAACTTAAATGGTCCACCCTATTTACATAGCGTGATCATGTTGTTACATAGGGTGATCAGATTGTTACATAGCGTGATCATGTTGTTACATAGCGTGATCGCCTTGTTACATAGCGTGATCAGGTTGTTACATTGCGTGATCAGGTTGTTACATAGCGTGATCATGTTGTTACATAGCGTGAACATGTTGTTACATAGCGTGATCAGGTTGTTACATAGCGTGATCGTGTTGTTACATAGCGTGATCGTGTTGTTACATAGCGTGGTCAGGTTGTTACATAGCGTAATTATGTTGTTACATAGCGTGCTCAGGTTGTTACATAGCGTGATCATGTTGTTACATAGCGTGTTCATGTTGTCACATAGAGTGATCATGTTGTTACATAGCGTGCTCAGGTTGTTACATAGCGTGTTCATGTTGTTACATAGCGTGATCACTTTGTTACATAGCGTGCTCAGGTTGTTACATAGCTTGATCGTGTTGTTACATATCGTGATCGTGTTGTTACATAGCGTGAACATGTTGTTACATAGCGTGAACCTGTTGTTACATAGCGTGATCAGGTTGTTACATAGCGTAATCATGTTGTTACATAGCGTGCTCAGGTTGTTACATAGCGTGCTCAGGTTGTTACATAGCGTGATCAGGTTGTTACATAGCGTGATCATGTTGTTACATAGCGTGCTCAGGTTGTTACATAGCGTGCTCAGGTTGTTACATAGCGTGCTCAGGTTGTTACATAGCGTGATCGTGTTGTTACATAGCGTGATCGTGTTGTTACATAGCGTGAACATGTTACATAGCGTGAACATGTTGTTACATAGCGTGATCAGTTGTTACATAGCGTGATCATGTTGTTACATAGCGTGATCATGTTGTTTACATAGCGTGATCAGTTGTTACATAGCGTGCTCAGGTTGTTACATAGCGTGATCATGTTGTTACATAGCGTGTTCATGTTGTTACATAGCGTGCTCAGGTTGTTACATAGCGTGATCACGTTGTTACATAGCGTGTTCATGTTGTTACATAGCGTGATCAGGTTGTTACATAGCGTGATCAGGTTGTTACACAGCGTGCTCAGGTTGTTACATAGCGTGCTCATGTTGTTACATAGCGTGCTCAGGTTGTTACATAGCGTGATCAGTTGTTACATAGCGTAATCAGGTTGTTACATAGCGTGATCAGTTGTTACATAGCATGAACATGTTGTTACATAGCGTACTCAGGTTGTTACATAGCGTGCTCGTGTTGTTACATAGTGTGATCAGTTGTTACATAGCATGAACATGTTGTTACATAGAGTGATCAGTTGTTACATAGCGTGATCGTGTTGTTACAGAGCGTGGTCAGGTTGTTACATAGCTTGCTCAGGTTGTTACATAGCGTGATCAGTTGTTACATAGCGTAATCAGTTGTTACATAGCGTGATCGTGTTGTTACATAGCGTGATCATGTTGTTACATAGCGTGTTCATGTTGTTACATAGCGTGATCATGTTGTTACATAGCGTGCTCAGGTTGTTACATAGCGTGTTCTTGTTGTTACATAGCGTGATCATGTTGTTACATAGCGTGTTCATGTTGTTACATAGCGTGATCATGTTGTTACATAGCTTGATCGTATTGTTACAGAGCGTGCTCAGGTTGTTACATAGCGTGCTCATGTTGTTACATAGCGTGATCGTGTTGTTACAGAGCGTGCTCAGGTTGTTACATAGCGTGATGGTTTTTTTTACATAGCGTGCTCAGGTTGTTACATAGCGTGATCATGTTGTTACATAGCGTGATCATGTTGTTACATAGCGTGAACATGTTGTTACATAGCGTGATCAGGTTGTTACATAGCGTAATGCATGTTGTACAGGTCTATACAGATCACCAAACTTTAATTTAGAGTAACAGATCGTTGACATGAAGATGATAGAGACATTCCACTAGCTGGAACGATTCGGGAACTGGAAACGCTAGGGACACGCAGCGTAAT
The DNA here is from genome assembly GCA_030765065.1 of Deroplatys truncata. Classification (NCBI taxonomy): domain Eukaryota; kingdom Metazoa; phylum Arthropoda; class Insecta; order Mantodea; family Mantidae; genus Deroplatys; species Deroplatys truncata. The sequence goes on from CM060981.1 coordinate 55,939,240, forward strand.
GAAAGTTGTGCAGTTCTATACAGAGCACCATACTTTAATTCAGGAGGTAAAATTTCGTTGAAATGTAGATGACAGGAGCGCGTCACGATGTTGAACGGTTCGAAATCTGGAAATGTTAGGGACAATCCGTTGTGTGGATGGCGACTGTTTCCAGAGAGCATCCCTTTTCACGAATGTTCCCAGAGAGCATCCTTTTTTTCCATGCTCGCACTCGCCATGTTCTGGTTACGTGTCGTTGTAACGTAATGTTACTCTGTTAGGATGGTTTAGTATACATGACAGGCAAAAGGCGGGGGTCCGTACCCTTAAAGATTTGAACCTGAGGTCTGTCCCATTCAACCTGACGTCTACGGTCTCCGTGAACAATAGTTGTCTAGATGACTAATGTTTCAAGAGAGTATCCTTTCCCCCTGCTATGCATTGATCGCAATTCCCTCCGTCGTCCTCATCATGGATATATACATAGTTGCGCGTTATGAATTCATTCATTCGCTTTTAATTCCTTCGAGCGTTAGCATTCACGTATTCATTTAATTTCTTTTAGTTTTAGCATGAGCTACTGCCCGAGAAAATCTGTGCAACTAACGAATGAGAAACTCAATTTTTCATATATTACACATGGAGGAAAACGCGTTATTAGATGCTGTGTATGCGGGCGGATTTTTAAGAATCGTTCTTTGTCAAGATTTAAGTTACATAGAGCAACATGTTATGCTGAATCGACTCTCTCTCCTGCACTTGAAGATCCGAAGATGAATAGAGGGGAATGTTATACCGGATCAGGCCTCTGTCCTTCACTGGAGACTACTGTTGGTGAAAAATCTGGATACATCGGAAGTTGCGAGAATATGAAATCTTCATATGATGATGATTCAGTGATATCAACGCTTGAAAATCCGAATAGACTAGTAAATATATTGAGGTTACTAATTGCATCGAGGGGTGCTGGTAATAATAGTCACACACAAGAGATTGAAGAAATTATAAGTAAGCTGAAAGCTTCTAAAGTTATAGCATGACAGGATCGAGAAATTGTGTTAATCAATTACGGCCATGGTTAACAGGAACTTTGAAATATCAAAAACTTGTACTTATAAAAATACATCATTCAGACATTGTTGAGATGTTTAGTTTTTTTAGTGATAATGCATGTCTCTTTCTGTGTGATGTATATGATTATATAATTGAGTGTTTAGAATGTCTAGACTATCACCTTTGCCTTTAGGAAATATGTATGGTTGTTTTGTAAAGGAATGTAATAGGATAATGTTTATAAAAATAAATGATGTCTGCATTACTTTTTGTAAAGTGATATGTTTTTTTACAGGTATTCAGGTAAACTGATTTTTAAAAATTGGTTTACATGAATGTTGTTTATCTTCTTTTTCTAATATTCTAAGTCCTTTTTATTTTTTGCGTAAATATCTTTTTCATGTCTATTTCTGCAATATTTCCCGAAAGTGTAATTCCATACTTTGAGTATGTGCAAATAAATGAAAGCGTAGTAGATCTGCTTAACAGTTTCTTTATCCATATTATTCCTTGCCTGTTTCATTACTTTTTTGTAATATATTTATGGTTGTATAAGTCATTAACAACGCTTAATTTTTCTGAGATTCTTTCATTTCTAGATCCAATTTCAAGATCTTCATTTTCACTGTGTACTCTTCTTCCAAACACTCAAGCCTCCTCTCATAAAAACCCTCCCTTATGCTATCTTTGTTCTTTTCAGGCAATGGAGTTGAAAGTTCTGTATGGGAACTGCAGACGCCACCTTTACACTTTCTCTTTCTTCAAATTCCTTACCTGTTATTAAAATTGCTGAAGGACATGTTGGACCTGGATTTACTATTTCAATGTCCTTCACTGTGATGATTACTTCTGAATGGAATCCAACTTCATCATCAAACTCATTGGCGATTGAATAGAAGAGCAACAATTGTTATTTGGCTACTATTGTCTAAGAAAGGCGGTACATACATGCGCCTCCAGTTTTGTACAAACGTACCTTGTCAATGGTATTTGCTTGCTTCATTCTTTTCTTTATGTTCTCATAATATCATTTCAGGGATTTTCATTCACATTGGATGATCTTCCTAGAATTGTACTCATTTGCAATTTATTTCCTTGTCTCTTCCTTACGCTTAGCAGAGCTATCAGTCATTTTATTTTCAACACTAATTTGTGTTCTAAAACAATGTCGGGCATATATCTTTCTCTTCTTTCTTAAAATTTGCTGCCTGAGTCTTTTTATTACTTTCGTCCTTCTCCATTTTGCAATTTGTTTATGTATCAGAGACAAATGAAAGTTGAATGGCATTAACAATTGTGAATTGATTCAATACAATTGCAGTGATCTTAGATTAGTGAATCATGAATAACGTTTATTTCTCAATACTCTGTACATAATTAAGTTATATACTTTTAGACTATAATAATATTTGAAAATATTAGGTTATTTACACTATAAATTCACTTCTTTGTTGTTTGCCTATACTAATCTATGGTCTCAGTACATACAACTCCTGGTTTTCTGTGTATCAATGACCCTCTGTCTACTTGTTTATGTTTCATTATATATACCTTTATTTATTTATTTTTTTTATTAATGTGCCATATGTATGATTTCCTGTGTTACGTCTTGTTACGTGGTTACGTTAGATGATGATAGACAATGAGAAGATCCAGAACAAACAAGGTGGGAATAGGTTAGGACGTATACTTCACTGTAAACCGATATACTGTTTGTCCCTCTCCGTCTCGCGCACTACTGTTTAACAAATATAAAGTTTGTAGGGTTTAGAAAATAAGTATATAAAAGTATTGTAACGCTGGATGAGGAAAGTTTTATAATCGAATTACTCTCTATATTACAGTATAAACCTACATTCCTCCTCCTTCAATCTCTGTCTATCCTTGTATCTCTCCCGTTTTCCATTTCTCCCATATAAACGTATACTCTAATCCTCAAACCATGTCTAGACTAGCACCTCTCCTCGTATGCCCTACCGCTCTCATATAAATGCATTTTCCTCCTTGAAGACTCTCTCAACCTAGCACCTACCTTCGTTTTCCCTATCTTTTCTCCTATAGACGTATAATCTCTCATTTAGACCTCCATGCCTAATACCTCTCCTCGGTTTGCTAGCTCCCTCATATAAAAACGCTATATTCTACCCTTCTAGTACCTCTCCTCGTATTCCCTATTTCTTCCGTATAAAGAGTATCCTCTCCTCATTCAGCATCAGTCTAGTCTAGCACCTCTCCTCGTATTTCCCTATCTCTCCCGTATAAGCCTATATTCCCGTCCTTCAGCATCTGTATAGCCTATTATATGTACACGTTTCCCATATCTTTCCCATATAAACGCATATTCCACACCTCAAACCCTGTCTAGCCTAACACGTCTCCTCATATTCCCCTACCTCTCTCATATAAGATGCATTCCCTCATTCAACACCGTCTAGCCTAGCATCGACCCTCGTATTCCCTATCTCTCGCATATAAACGCCTACTCTATCATTCAAAACTTCTATCCTAATACCTCTCCTCGGTTCGCTATATCGCTCATATTCTACCCTTCAAGCCCTGTTTAGTATAGCATCTTTCCTTGTATTCCCTATCTCTCTCGTATAAAGCATATCCCTCCCTCCTTTAGCATCTGACTAGCCTAGCATCAGCCCTGGTATTCCCTATCTCTCCCCTATAAATGCTTCTGTCTAGAGACCTAATGTTTCAGGAGAGCATCCTTTCCCCCTATAACTGCATGTTTAGAAGGTCTAGACTATCACTTTTGTCTTTGGGAAATATGTTCGGGGTTTTTTTTTGTGAAGGAATGTAATAGGAAAATGTTTTATAAAAAATAAATGTTGTTTATATTACATAGCCCTCATTTTTATTAATCTTTTTATACACCTCATATCATACAGTCCAATATTAAGATGGTTCTGGCTTCTAGATTCCCATTTATTCAGGTCTCTTTCAGTAATAGTTCAATAACTTTTTTGTTTAGATTTCATGTAGCATCAATGTTTTAAGATAATACATTCTTCTTTAAACAATTATGAAATTATTTATGAAATCAATGGTATTGGCATGTATAGCAGTAATAATGAGTACATAATTTATATATTATTGCTATATTCTACACACTCGAATGTTCCATGCTGGACGGTGCTGCAATTCTTCATGTTGAGGATGTTCCTATCACATTTCTGTTCGTGTTGTTTTAAGCTATCTCATTCTTCCTCTTCATTTACATTCATCTGGACATTCCTGTAACAAACATTCACATTATTTGTAGCTTGTTGTAGGTATATACTTCGATGCGGAGAATCAATGCAATGTGGTATTAAACTTCTTTCTGCACGAAATCACTCAGACTACAATCTAGACATTATTTACACATATTTGTTTTAATACAGTGATGCATGCTTTGACAACTGCTACCCTAATGGAAATTATTTGCAACTTGCTGTAGGTATCTGCTTTGAGGTAAAGAATCAGTGAATAGACTATTAAACTTCTTTCTGCAGGTCCTCGCCCAGACTACATCCTAAGCGTTATTTACACAGTGATGTATACTTTAGATGAATGTTATCCTAGGAAGTGGGAATTTATAAACTCAACAAATGTAACTCTAAATGAAGCTTTGAAAGGATAGCTGAATTATTTCTACAAACCTTAACAGGAAGAAAAGACAATTTACATGTCTTAAACTTGCCGGATGGTACTACACCATGATATACCATTTGAAACTTTCCTGGCATTTCATCCAACTGCTGGCTTGTTAGGGTTGAATATCTTGTCGGAAGAAACACTTGCTTATTGTCTAAAACCGCAACCACTCTAGCACCGTATCTCGTATCAATTTTTCTTATGGATTTTATATTATAAGGCTCCTCTGGCTGAAGATCTTGTAGTCTTTGAACGGTCGGGTAAATGCTACCCTCAGCCAATGTGTTAAGTTGAGATGTCAAACTTTCTGCATTAGGAAGAGAAAAAACATATTCTTTATTAGAGAATGTGTTGCATAACTAAATTTCATTTATTTGAAAGTTACAAAATTATTAACTTTTTCTGTATAATATAATAATAAAAATGATAATATGTGTAAATATAATTTAGGTTCTGATTCACTAATGAAGTTCATTAAGTACTATATTTTCCGATTTAAATGTTTTAATATAATGTAAACATTTACTTTGTTAGAGTGAATGATTCGCGCAACAGACTTTTTGTAATATTCTAAAGCAAAAACGTTAATTTTTAATGTGATGGAAACAGACTGGAAGTTTTTACTAAATAAAATGCACAAGAGGAATGAAACATTAACTGATGAATGTTCGATCAATGCATGCAAACATGAAGTCCCCGGATCGAATACCGCCGCTTACCCTCGGAAGAATATTTATACAGAACATTATTTATTCGAATCGTAGGGTAATCAAGTAATTGTATTTTGTCTAGAAAGGAATATGATTCACTCTGTGAAACCCTGTATTTAAATATCTGGAATAATAATTACTCAACAAGATGAATACTTAACTAAATTGTTCACATTTTTTGAGAATTCGCGCAGTTAGCTATTAAATGTAGAATAAGCTTGTCTAAAATGAATACTTAACTAAACTATTCACATTTCAGAAAAAATTCAACTGTCTAGCTATTAACTTTTAGAATACTCAGCTATTTACAAATAAAGGACCGTCATTAAAAACAAGAACGCAAATATAAGTTAAATGTACTAAGTAATAAGTTAACTTTTTAATGAAGATGAATTGGTGATACAACTTACCAGACATGCTGTTCGATGTAATTTCCACGTTGAAAGAATAAAGTTTGCAGAGTGCTTAGATCGCAGTGTTCTTACGATACTGTGAAAATCATTGGAGAAGCTGCTGTTTTTATATAATTTCCTCGCTAAAGCTGAAGTGGTGAGAGTTTGTAGAGCACTTAGGAAAACAATTACTGACATTGTTCGCTAATGGGGTGAAAGCGTCTAAAGTTGTCAGCTAATAGAGGTCACCGTTACCATCAGACAGAAGTAGGTTACGGGTTTTTTCATTACATGCCAGGCTCTTGTTCGCTAATGTGGTGAAAGCGTCTAACGGGTCAGCTAATGGAGGTCACCGTTACATCCTGGCAGAAGTAGGTCGTTCGCTAATGTATGTAAACAGATCCGGAATGTAAACTTAAAAGCCTATTAATGTGGTGAAAGCGTCTAACATGTTCAGCTAATGGACAAGCGCTTTCCCCAGATAGAAGAAGGCTGCGTGTTCTCATTACATGACAGACTGTCCCCGTGAGCAGACTATTTATACTCACGCTCGAGTCAACAATTCATTATTCAAAAAACTTAATTGCTCGAGGATACAATGTGCAGACCTTAGTAGTCTTAAAAAAAATGTTTGACGAACATTACCTAATTAATTTGCCGAGGGGCGGCAGGACTCGAGAAAACAATTCCCTCAAGTCATGACGCCACAGTAGAACGCATTGGGGAGGGGGTAGAACCTGTTAGCACAGATACTGTCGGCATTAGGTGAGCACACAAAGCGAGAGGGGGCGGGGCCTAACGACACGAGACCTGGCGGCATGTGAGCACTCAAAGGGAGGGGGCGGGGCTTGTCGGCGTAGAACAAAGAACTTTATCGCTTGTCGGCATCTCTATGTGGGCTCAAGTCGCCATTATATTTCTACTAATAAGTTCACGTGTTAAAAAGTGTAATTAATTAATTAATTAATTAATTAATTAAAGAGTCTCACAGCTCTCTAGATCAGTGAAGGTTATTTAAATCGTATCAAGTATTAATAAAAGGAGTGAAGTAAAAAATTATAATCTGTGTAAGGCTACATTCTTAGTCGCATCACGCCCTTCAAAGACATCCATGTCTCTAAAATAAATACTGACGCAGCCTAGGCAAAAATATAAAGAAGCAGTTAAATTACAAAGATAATATTTCTTTTTTAAACTTGGGGCAAATGGTACCTGAAGGCTACCGGAAAGCGGGTACTATACGTGTGGTTTAACTACTACAAGTTCGGCTCCTCAACAGTTGAAATAGAATACAAACATCATCTTCAAACTGGCTTTCCATACGTAGCAGCAACAATATTAGCAGGAATATTAACTGCTTTATCTAATCGAATTGGAGATGTTGCTTTATTAGTAGCAATTTCATGAATATTAAATTTTGGAAGATGAAACCATATTTTCTATTTGGATTGTATATTAAATGAAAATGAAATATATTTTATTTCATTTTTAGTAATTTCAGCATTAGTAACAAAAAGTGCACAAATTCGTAAAGACAATAAATTACATTTCTCAAGAACAACTAAAAAATCGCTATTTTCGCGCGTTTCGCTAATATTCATGGGTTGGCATTTACTTCCGCTCATGCGCAGTAGTAACAAAATGGAGTACATTGTTGACATTTAAATATTTATTTCGTATATATGAAACTATATTAAAAATGGCGGAGGGTGGATTCCAGGCTATCCAACCGTTCACATCTCCTTTTAAACTGTGTAATATACGAATATGCCTTCTTTAAATCAACTGTCTTCCGCATTTCAATTGGAAGGCATTAATATGAAACTGTGACCAAAGTCGGGACGGACTTCCTGGGGGAATTTGAACTGTAGACCTCGCGTTCACGAATTCGTGCTTTAACGGCACGAGCTACCTTCGTGGTGGTATAATGTATAGTTCACCAAAGTATTCGCTTACCAACCTGGGAAGAACACACAAAAATGTTTAAGTGTGTTGCATTCGCATGAATTCTTCTACCCATATAGTTTAGTAGATAGATAAATAAGGTATCTTTATTGGTTTCAAATTATTGAAGTTATTACACAAGTATTTAGTTCATGGGTCATTGACCGTGCATGCATATTTAAGATGCAATAGGGTGACAAATAAACAACAGAAAAAGAAAACAAAACAAAAAGAACAAGAAAAAGAAAAATAGAGATAAATTAACTTAGTCTAACTGAACAAATTTGACCTAGCTTCCCGCACTTTAGCCAATTAAATGCCCATGTTTTGCCAGTTCCTCTGGTCAGCCAGCAGATCCTGACATGTCAATCTCTTTCTTGACGGACTTAGGAATTTTTCTTTGAGTTTAATTGCTCACTGGTTCTCCCACTGTGCTCATTCCGCCAAAATATGTACCCCCAAATCACAGAATGGGCAGATTCTCCTGCCATAATCGTCAGTCATTTTCTGTGCCCTCCAGCCCCCCCCCAGTCTAAACCATGCCATTACTGGTATTTCCTTTCTTCTTAAGTTAAGTATATATGCCTCTTTACCCCAGTTGGATTTTATTTCATTTGCTAGACTTAGAGAAGGTTTAATTTTACAATCCGATTCTATTTCCTGTTGGGTAATGTCTGTTAGTCTTCTTTAACACTTTTCCATATGTTTTTGTCATTTATTTCAGTAAAGATATGAAAACTATTCTTACGAAAGCTTAATTCTCTATCTACTTCATTTTAATCGAGATAAAACTTAGCAGAAATAGCTACATTATACATTTCGTTATAGATAAAAAGGGAAAGTGTCGTTCTCCACTGTCTAAGGGCACAATGCAAGCCTCCAGTTCCCGAGGTCGCGGGTTCAAACCCTGCGGAGGGCGATGGATGCTTTTTGGGCGTAAAATTCCTTAGTATGACTTCCTTCGGAAGGGAAGTTTAGCCGGTGGTCCCGTGTCGTAGATTTACGGCACGTAAAAGAACTTCAAACCTGATAAAGAGGCCTGTAAGAAACATTTCCGGTCTTTCACGCCCACTATAGGATGGGACGCTAACAAACACAGTAGTTAAAGGGCTCCATAAATAAAACTCAGTTTAATTTAAAAGGAACAGCGATTGTAAAATGTTTAAGAACGGGACGCAATGTGCTGGACTTAACTTCCATATCCTTTCCATGCAAAACCTTTCCATTCCAAACAACTGAAAATCGACAGAATGACCAAACTGAAAAATTCGAAACATTAATAAGGGTTTTCACGAATTGGATAATGACACGAAAATTATTAGAATTAAACTCTGTGATTTAAAGAGATTTGCATTTCTTGTGTAGTACGTTTTCGTGTTTCGCTTAATGTCTACCAGTTGTACAAGATTCCTTCCGAATGAAGTGGACTTCATAGGCTATTCCTAGGAATTTCAAGATATGCGTTTTACTGTCACGTCATTTTGCTAAGTCAAATCTTAAATATATAATGGTATTTTAATGTTAGAGAAATTTAAAAAAAAATCAAACATTTCGAAAAATATTCTATGTAAAGGACAACATAGGATGGAGGATTTTGTTGAAAATCTTCTTGTTGCATCTTTGGAAAGTACTGAACTTAAGTACCAAAATTGTTATCTATCCTATTTTTCGCTTTGGGGTTATGCTGCTCAGACACACACATGGATCTTTCTCTAAAAATGCATTTGTTTGGATTCAGGTGCCTCAATCATGTATTTCCGGCGAAATCTCAGACACACACACACTCGCACTTACACGTATACAGAGACTAACACATATGGACATTTCTATAAAAAGCAATTTTTTTTTTGGATACAGGGGCCTCAATCATGTATTTCCGGTGAAATCTCAGTATCGAATTTTCTCTACCTACTACATTAGTACGTGGTAGAGAAAGTAAAACGGAGCCAGGGTGGCCGATTCAATTGGAGTCGAATCCAATACCTCCCGAATGCGATCCTCGGACCCTACGTCTGATCCATTCCACTCGTTACCCCGTGCAATAATTTGTTTTTTTTATAAATTAAGTCCCTCCATTTACCCTTTTGGTGTGGAAGTCATTAAAAATTCATCATGTTCAAATACAGTGCCAAAAGGACACGCTTTTCATAAACAATGAACGGTATTCAAATCGGAAGACATGAATATGAAATGGACCCTAATCCCCGAGGTTTAATAGTTTTGGAAATATTTTATAGGCCATGTCCGTCCGGAAGAACCGCGGATTGTCAGTAACTTTTATCCTACAGCCACAAATATTCTCTCTTAATAATATTAAAACGATTATCTCAATGCACATTTATCACCGAGGCACTGAATGGCCAGCTGGGCGTTAGTCGATTATTGTGGAAGCGTTGCTTGGTTTCACTAAGTAATAATCAAAGCACGGAGTATTCCGGTACAGAATATGACGTTATAGAAAACAAATGAAGCGTTGCCAACTCAGAAAACATAATACGTACAAATGTCCTTGTTTATTTAGCAAATATCGCACAAAAAGGATCCTGTTTGAAGGATCTTCTTCCTTCTCTAGGGCATTATTCTGTAAACAATCGAGGTTTAAAACGCCGCAGTGTTTTGTTCGGCTGCCACTGCAACAATGGCTCCTGCATTGAATTATTTGTTGTAAAGGGAAGGTCCGGTGAGTGCCCTATTGAATTGCGAAACAAAACACTGGCACCAGCCAAATGAATCGGTGAATAATGGTTTGGGAGTGTACTCCACTTGCGTGCGTGCAGAATCGGCAACAAAACTAAAATAAAAAACGTGTTCCTTTGTTCCGTAACTCTTTATACTTGAGGCATTAAATGGCAGAAACACTAAGCGTCGAAGTGCGTGACTGTGATCTAGAGGAGGGAGACGTTAGTGTTTTTGTAGCTGTTCCGAAAGTTCCAGTTCACAAAAATATTAAGTTCCACACAACTGTCCCAAAATAGTTCGTTCACGAGTATTTACACGTAACCATAATAACAAGACTAACATTTATTTAAAGAAAAGGTAGCAAAATACACAATCAATCTGTGCATCTATAAGTACGAATAGTTCTAAAACTGAAAAAGACCTATGGATGGGCTGTGATATATGGAGACGTCATCCTTCAATACAAGTTCAATCTTTGTTCTCTATATTCAGTTGTGAATTATATGCTATTAAAAAGGCACTAGAATACGCTCTGGAAACTGCACATAGTAACTCTTTGTAAACTATCAGCGACTCTCTGTCAGCTTTAAACGCAATACAAGACACGTTCTCTACAGGTAGTGTTGTAAAAGAAATACATAATCTTGTTACCATCCTTAATAACTTAGAAAATACACTGAATTTTATGTGGATACCATCTCATAAAAATCTGATGTGTTACACTCACATGACTTTCTCTACTCTTGTACGAACTATTTTTACAAACGCTTATTCTCCATATGCTTCATGTTAATCGAGATATCGAGTTATCTTATTGCTAATTTTCTTGTAGATGCAAGGGGAATTGGTAGGCTTTAAGCAACAGTCAAATGTTTTAAGAGATGTTTGCTATGTGGAGTATTCCGTTCTCTTTGCATTACCAGGACAAATAAGATGAATAACAAAGTCGCATTTGAGAAAAAGTAAGTATTGGAAAATTTAAGGGAATAACAAACAATGTCTCGAAAACTGTTCACTCTACAAAAAAATGTATATGACATAAATTGTGTATTTTAACGCGATCTACATTTTTTGTTTAGTAAAATTTTGTCTATATCTTATGGTTTACCAGTTATGCAAAAGTCGTTCACAATGAAGAATACTTTTGGAGACATTCCCAGAAAATTTCCCAGAGACATACATTTCATTTGTCATGAACATATATTAAAAATGTGGTATTTTAATCAAACTCGTTAGATGCATTTTTGAGAAAATTAAACTTTTCGAAATATGTTCCATGTAAAGGGTAATCTGTGGATGGGGGATTTTCTTGAAAACCTTCGTGTCGCATCTCTGGAAGATACTGAACCTAAATACCAAGTTTGGTGTTTATCCGACTGTTCGCTTCTGAGTTATGCTGTTCACAGACAGACAGACGCACAGATACAAATGTTTCCAAAATGCTTTATATGGATTCAGTGCACCTCAAAACATGTATTTCCTGTTAAATCTCGGTATCGGATTTTTGGGTGGATTCCAATACTTCTACTTACTATACGTAGTAGAGAAAGTAAAAACATACCCGGTAATGAAAGAGCCGATGCTGCAGCAAAACAAGCTACAGAACTACAAACACAAGATACTGATATCAAAATACCTCTTCAAGATGCAGTCACACACTTTAAGAAGAAAATACACAAAGAATGGCTGACCAGCTGGATGAACAATTCTACAAGTTAACTTCATGATGTACGTGGAACTTCAACTCAAGAATATCCAATAAGATAGCTACAATGGCGAAACCAAATTGTAATATCCCTGCGAATTCGGCATACCACTCTTATTTGTTAAATAGAATCTCTCCACCAATATGTGAAATATGTAAAACAACATTAATGGTAGTACATATTATACTAACGTGTCCAAAAGTTGATAATCAACGTAGTCAGGTTGGTATGCCCAGAAATATTTCTGCAGTACTCAATGATGCAGCTTTCATCCAGAAATTAATTAGTTTTCTTAAAGGAATTGATAATATTTAACCCAATTGTAACCTAATATTGTAAGCAACTGTATATGTGCGGTATACTCGTGCTGGGAGCATAACTCGCAGTATGCCCGATATATTAATACATGTATTAATATATTAACTATGGTGATTATCTTGTGTTTGGTTATTACTATTACATTTTTTATGATTTTATTATACTCCATGCCGCGGCTGATGTTTGGGTAGAGCAAAATTAACTTTTCAGGGTGTGGTACGGGAAGGAATGTAAGAAGTAACAACTCTAACAAAATATTAAATCCGTGGAAGAACACAATGCATTAACGGCACACCATTTTCTGCTTTAGCACGAAGCTACGCAGTTACTTTAGTGAGTTGGAGCTGTAGATCGTTCACTTAGCAATCAAGTATTTTATTAGTGCTCTAGAAATGATGGTAGTATTTATTACACGTTCCTAAACTATAATTTGTTTCCCTTCTCATTTCTTTAACTTTTAAATTGATAACATTTCAACGTTCCCACTACATTATGAGAAGTAAATAATAACGCCTGCTTCTGAGAGCTTACATGTATGTTATTCACATCGCAGCACTTTATACGCAACCGCCTTGGCTGATGGGGACGCTATAACTAACTTCCCTAAACTTAAACATATTCTTTATTAAAATCCAATTGGCTGTCTTCGTTCAGTTTGGAACCTTCTAGAAAACTTACCAGGCTATTGTTCATTGTTTCCAAGCATGTGACCTCTCTACAAAAATATGTTGTAAGCTTGCCGCATTTTCTTTTGCACAAAGACTCTAGGTCGTGCTTTTGTGATTTATCCCTACATACTCTTAACAAAAACATGTTTGTCGGTTTTTAACAAGGGTTCCACAGCTCCAGCTAAACACCTACGCATACATAAAATGTATGCTTATTAATATTATTTTACATTGTAATTTACATTTATATATACATGGTGTATATAACCATAGTTACTGTCTCATATGGAAGGTCGTGATAAGTCATAGGAAGCCTAAAACGACCGCAAATAAAACTTAATAACAGAAAAACATAGTCTTGGTCCACTGTTGCTTACCGACTCGAGTTCATACGTAAAAGATCGTGCCTTTTGTTTCCTTATAATTAGAAACAGGATTTAATACAGATACATACTTCTTCTCTATTAGAAGTATGCTCAGTATTTGAGTTAAATGTTAAATTTACAATAATTTAAACAATATTTATGTTTGTAGTAATCTACTTGGTCGACTGTTTTCGATTCTCAGCACTCGGCTGTTGTGTTGTTGGCCACAGAAAGGCTTTCTTCGGGAGGCATTCTTTTCATCTTCAGCTTGGAATGCTAATTATTTTTGGGCTTCAAATCATGAAACTAAAATTTGTCCCATCAGCACAGAGAAGACGGGCGGATAGACAGAGGAGTTCTGCATCTAAACCACGGTTGAACCAGGCCTGATAAAAACAGAAGCAGACGAACCAAGTACAAACTTCTTACAACAAGGGCAGCTATTACAGTTTCTGCTGGATATATGGGTATCAGGGAGAGCAGCAGATTCAAGCTGAAGATGGAAAGGAAGCTTCCCGAAAACGTTACTGTGGCCAACAACATCAAGAGCTGAGTGATGACAGTTGAAGAGACTTGACCAAGAATAGATCACTCTCAAAATTGTTTTTTTTTATAATTTTTTTAATATTTATGTTGCATATACTGCATATTTTGCCTGTTTTGTTTATAATCATATTCCAACAGTTGCGAATTACGCTCCATATTTGCTGTTTTACGTGCATATTTATAAATATATATTTATTTTATTCATTTTATCTTGATATTTGATTTACAAATACGATATATCCAAATAATATTGACATCAAGACGGTTGTGAGACTTGGTAACACAGACAGTAACTCACAAGTCACGTCACGTCGGGAATGCCCGCCTTATCTGGTCGTAGCCGTTCCCTCGCGGTGTGAAGGTGACTGTTAAGGAGTTCTCGGAATTGAGTTCAAGTGTGTTGTTTATATTTATATGTAACATTTAATTTAGTTTAGAATTTATTGTTTAGTATCTCTTAATACTTGTAAAGATACTTGTAACCTAATGTTTACAGACAGGAAAATATTACAAAATATTCAACCAATAATAGTTTTAGAAATTCAATTCCGAAAATATTCCTGCAGTCATTCTCCAATTGATATTCGGGTGATTCAATTCAGTGGTGTGTGCTTGTTTTTGGTGCAAGCCTTGTTTCGTGCCAAAAGTAAAAGTGAGCAAAAGCTAGGTTGCAGGGAGGTATCCTAATTCTTCAATATTAAATATAAATTTTGACGATATGAATTTTAATAAATCATACGCCTTCCACAATAGTTTCATTCAAGGAGACGTTACATAAAATACCTTAAATGTTTACTTAATGTCAATATGATGTCTTAATACTATTTTTAGACAGCATGGGCTTAAAGTAGAACTTCTAACACAGTGCACACGAACTAAAAGCACTAGTACGATAATTTTCACTGTGTCAAACTTTGGTTTAAAGTCCAGGCACATGCCAATTACCCTTTGTATTTGCACATGTTTAATAACTCGACTTGATTTGATTGGGTTTTATTTTTCGTTATGTCTTTTTACATGATTTATTTCTCATGGCGCTCGCAGCACTGTCTGTTCACAATATAAATTCTCATATTTCAATTTATCGCAATTACTTTGATGTAAAACGTTATTCTTTTATCTAGTATAATCTACAAAGATTAAATGCGGAAAACTATAATTTCAGAAGAAACTGAAATGGAAGAGCCAGGTGACATTACAAAAGCAGCAGAAACAATAACACTAGAAGTACTTGCCCAAAAAACTCAGGAAGGAATATGATATTGCCTGGTGTAAGGCAAAACATGCTGAAAATATTTTCACTGAAAATGACTGCTAGCAAATCCAAAAAACATCTGACACTTCGGTTTTGCAACGTCATTTCCCTTGTATCAAGAACCACATTCTAAATGTAATCTGTGTTATTTTCAGGAATCAATATCATATTATTGATATTTTACAAATTCGAGCACTGTCTAAAAAATAGTACATGCCACACGTGTTAAAAGTGGTTTTATTTTGCTGTAGGATTTCGAAATAAAACCCTACTTTGTATCATTTGTATGCCCTTATATGGGAAAATTTATGTGCATATTATGAAGTTTATTAGAGCATTAGAGGTTATTAGAGCATAAAATCCCTGTCTCTACTTATAATTAATGTCAAGCGGAAACACCATGTTCCCCCTCCTTTTCTTTCTCCCTCTTTTCCTATCTTCCTTTCATCCTACGGTCGTCTTATATACGTCACACAGGAACCTTTCGATTACAATTTTATTGTATGTACAGATAGATATTTATGGTAATAATCATGCTGACTATCTCATTCATATGACGTCATTCCATTTTCGACCAACGAAATGTAATAAAATGTTGAATTTCAACCCATCACAACCTCATTTCGATTATCGATTAATGGAATAAGGCATTTCCGAGATATCTGTCATTAATTGTTCCAAATTTTTCTATTGTTTTGAAGTCCTGTCGATATTCAGATGTTTCTCGCGACTGCGTGGAAAGAGTATATAGGCCAGTATATAGCGTTCAGTTATGAAACATTTGACTATTGCTATTCCCGTTGCACTTATAATTAAATATGTAATGTAGCTTTTTCTGTGACGGTTTATCTAACTTGAAATGAAGTAAAAAGAAAAATAAGCTTTTCTAAGATACGTTTTTATGCCAATTAATAAATCATACATATAGAGAAAGCCATATTGATGTAACATAACATATTTTTTCTTAAAATGCTTTGTTTGTGGATTCAGGTTGCCTAAAAAATATGAAATCCGGCTACGGAATATTTGGGTGGAATTCAATACTTCCTCTATTTATTATTGGTAAGTGGTAGAATAAGTAATAAGCGATAGTGGGTTGAGAATATAATGTGAATGTAATACATATGTTTGCTATCAATTGCTTTCTTGTAAATGGTTTTGCAGATAGGAACCCAGTTAGAAAGGGATGAAGCATTTTCACTGGTTTAAACGCAGAGTTAGTTAATGACACGCCATGGTTGGGATATTTTATGTAGTTGTTTGCCTAAAGCCTTCCTTTCATTTGCTGTAGATGAAAGGGAATGTCAGGAAAACGTTTTAACTCAAGATGCCGCAGGGAAGAAGGATATACAAACATTTTCCTTGGATAGGGGGAAGCAAATGTGCGTACTACAGCATTTCAAAACGTGTTGCGTAAAAAACCTTCAAAAACGAAGATGATGTTATTCGTGTTTCACCTTAATTAAGACAGAAATTACTGCGGTTTTATATCCCCTTTTATGTTTAAAATGGAGGTGTAGTGTGCGGATTTTTAATTCTTCTATATTGTACTGCGTATTTTACAAAGTATATAATTGAATCTGAGGTTTCGCCAGTTGGAATATTTATGACTTCAGTAACTCATTTTTACTCTCTCTCTCTCTCTCTCTCTCTCTCTCTCTCTCTGTCAGGTATATAGTAGGTAGAGAAGGTTTTACACCCGAAAATTTGGTACCGAGATTTCACCGGAAATACATAATTTTGAGACCTTCTGATTTAAAAAAAGCCATTTTAGAAAACGTTTTGTGTGTGTCTGTGAATAACATAACTCAAAAATGAAAAGGCAGTACGTTCCCAAGATGTGATGCAAATCTTCCACCCCAAACTACCCTTTACATGGAACATTTCTCGAGAGTTTTTAATTTTTCCAAAAACTGGCTATAATAATTTTGATTAAAACACCATATATTAAAGATATTTACATGACAAATAAAATGTATATATTGAATTTTCTGAGAATATCCTGTGAAGTCCTGGAAGGAATTTTGTAGAATTCTGTATAACTGGAAAACGTTAGGTGACAGAGGTATGTGCTTATTATCATTGTACTATACATAAAATGTTCATCTCTTTAAAACACGTAATTTATTTTAAATAACCTTTTTTTGTAGTATCAGCCATTTGCAAGATAGCCGTTATTAACGGTTCGAATTGTTCAATACCTTGTCGTTCTTTCCAAGTCCTTTCAATATATAATTGTTTCTCGCGATTGCATAAAAAGGGCATGCCATTTTAAGGCAGCATACAGCATCCAGTTAAAAAATATTTGACTATCGCTACTCCCTTTGTATCTACAACAAAATGTGTAATACGGCTATTTCCGGAAAGGTTTATCTCGATTACAATGAAGTAGGTAGGGAAATAAACTTTCGTAAGAATAATCTGTATGCCTACTAATAAGTGACAGAGGGTAGATAAAGTCATGTGATTGTAACACTTCAGATTTTTAAATTTACTTTTAATTAAGCCGTCCTTTGTTTGTTTTTCGTGGTCATGTAAAGAGTGGGACTTCAGGATTTGATTCGTTTCTGTTTCTCGTAGCCTCATTGTACCTAGAATGAAATGTGTAATATAACCATATCTGCAAACGTTTAGCAAATGTTTATCTCGATTAACATGGAATAGATAAAAGAATAAACCTTTGTAAAAATAGCTTGTGAAGGGTAGTAAAGAAGGCCATGTGAATATGACGCGAGCGCATGCGCGTGTTCCTACTGACAGCATAATTCAAAAAGAAATCGAATAGATATCAAGCTTGGTATTTAAGTAAGATTTATATTTTGCAACGATGGTTATTCTCAACAAATCAAATTTTGGAACACTATACTTTATTTTTGGTTCATGAACAGGAAAAGCAGTTCGTTTAAGAACTAAAAGAAAACATCAGTTGGGAAATTCGCTCAATTTCGGATATTGAACTCTTGAGTGTGAATGAAATTATCCTGAGTAAATGTTTGGAAATAGAACAGCATTTTCAACATCTCTTATGATAAGGTATGTGCTTATTATCATTGTAATTATTGTAACTTAAGTATGAGAACGTGAGGTGATTGCGGGGATATTATAACTGTTTCGGCGGGAGACCGAGCCTCGGCGGCCGACGCGCGAGAAGCCGTGTGGCGGCCAAATGTAAAGGAAGCCCACTGTATAAGGTATAGTTAAAAGCTTACTTAAGAAAGAATGAGTTAAATTATTTTGTAGCTTTAGTCGCATACAAGATTTTAGATCAGCATGTATATGGCGAGCATCTTTTCAAATATTTCATTGTGACGCTTGTATCCTATCAAGAAAACACCACGAACATTTAACAGAAGAAAATTCGTTGTCCTAAAAGTACCCGATCTAACAAAGAAAACACAAAAATTTTGGAAAAAGAAATCTTTATTTCTCTACATAGTTTCCTTTCAGCTCGATACACTTTTCCCAGCGTTGTTTAATAGCTTCGATACTTTGTTTACAGTGAGAACCGTAGCCATCAACTGCAAACACCATTGCTGGCAAATCTTTTACCACCAAGCCATTTCTTCGAATTTGGAAACAGAAAATAATCGGAGGCGGCTAAGTCTGGCGAATAGGGCGCATGAGGAAGCAATTCGAACTTTATTTAACTCATTGATTTTAATCATGGCGATAATGGATGTGTGAACTGGTGTATTGTCTTGATGTAACAGAACTTTCTTTTTCGTTAAATGCGGCTGTTTTTGCTTGATTTAATCATTCAAACGCTGCAATAAGTTTGCATAATACTCACCACTGATTGCTTTTCCTTTTTGAAGATAATCAATGAAGATTATCCCAAGTGCATCCCAAATAACTGATGCCATGGCCTTGCCTACAAATGGAACTGTCTTCGCGCTTTTTGGAGCCGATTCTCTCCCTTCATTCCACGGTTTTAGTGTTCCTTCGTCTCAGGTGTGAAGTTATGGACCTATGTTTAATCCATAGTTATGAATCGACGCAGAAACTCGGCTTTATTGCAGCGAAATATCGCCAAAATCTCGACTGAAACGTCCTCACGACGCTGCTTTTGCTTCGTTGTGAGTAAACGTGGCAGCCATCTTGCACACAGCTTTCTCATGTCTAAATTTTCAGTCAGTATGCAATGTACAACACTTTTTTAAATGCCTAGATGTCTGCAAGCTCGCGCAATTTCTGTCGATGGTCATCCAATACCATTTTGTGGATTTTCCTCACAATTTCTGGCATGGTCACCTCTTTTGGTCGACCACTGCAATGTTGATCTTGGCAGCTCGTACGGCCTCGCTTAAACTCTGCCACCCAATATTTTACTGTGGTAAACGAAGGAGCAGACTCCCCCAGAGTAGAATCTAGCTCAGCTTTAATATTAGTTGGACCAAAATCTTTCAAATGAAAGTATTGTATCACATAACGATGGCCAGTTTTATACATGTTTACAAATTGCTGAGAGCGTTCACTCTTAATGGCTGTCAAACAATAACTAAACAACGTAGTATCGTCAAACTTCAGACTTAAGCCTTATAAGGGTGGTACTTTCTACCATAGTCATTTGTTTGACACAACAACCGCTATATATACGTCAGGTCGGGTACTTCTGGGGCTGCCCTCGTATTTTATTTTGTCAGAATATATCTCCTACATTTATTTCTTAAAATATCCTTTATACATTTGCATAAAAACTACAACTCTTATCTTTATTCTTTTTTGAATATATTGTGAAGTGATCTTCATTCTCAGCAATTCTATTATAATTTTGTATAACCATAAGGGATAGACACAATCCTACACCACGAAAACGTACATTTTATTGAAATATACCAATTATATCAGTGTTATATCTTTAGGTTCTTCCTAGGTTGAACTGTCATTCGGCAACCATAAAGCATCTTACGGGATTTCCTTTTCTCCCGACTGGGTTAATTAGTAACAAAATATCTACTTATGCGAACAGCCTTGTTAAGTAACGAAGTCTATATTGCTTGGTCCAGTTTTCGTTGTAGTCAAAAATATAACGTAGGTAACGTAACTCTTTTTTACTTTCTCTACTACGTATACTAACTAGGGGAAGTATTGCATTCCACTCAAAAATTAGACACCGAAATATCACCGGAAATACATGTGTCCTGAATCCAAATAAAGCATATTTGGGAATGTTTCTGTCTGTGAACAGCATAACTCAAAAACGAAAAGTCGGATACATACCAATCTTGGTATTTGAGTTTAGTATCTTCCAAGGATGCGACACAAAGATTTTCAAGAAAATCCCACCACACCAGAATACCCTTTACATGAAACATTTTTCGAAGATTTTGATTTTCTCAAAAATGGCTCTAACGATTTTGATTATAATATTATATGTTGAAGATGTTTCCATGGTAAATGCAATGCATATCTTGAATCTTCTGGAAATGTTCTCTGAATGACTTTCGCATAACTGGTAAACAATAAGAAATAGACAAAATTTTGCTACACAAAAGATGTAGAACTTGTTAAAACACAAAATTTATACCACATACATTTTTCGTTGATAAACCATATCCTAGATATTCCTTGTTTGTTTTAATTCTCCAATACTTATACCTTTTCTCAAATGGGAATTCGTTATTCCTTTTTTATGCCCTGGACATCCAAAGAGAATTAATTTCTCCACATACCAAACAGCACTTAAAAGATTTGACTATAGCTTAAAGCCTACCAATTCCCCTTGCACCTACAAGAAAATTAGCTATAAGATTAAAATCTCGATATCTAGATTAGCATGAAGCATATGGAGATTAAGCGTTTGTAAAAATAGTTTGTACAAGATTAGAGAAAGTCATGTGAATGCAACACATCAGAATTTTTTATTAATACTGCACTATATAATGTATTGTGCGAAATACAAATACAATACAGTAAGTCATGGACGTGATGCATAAGGCTTTTCCTAATTTATTTTGTGATTCTCTGTAGGTTCAGCAATAGGTTTCCTATTTTATGCTTCTTTATTTCTAATTATACTGAGGGCTTATTACTCGTAGGTGTATTCTTAAGTGCATTAACTTATTTACACAATAATTAATATCGAGTCAAATGACTTAAGTTTATGTTAGTTCGCCATTCACTCGCCGTCCCTATTTATTTCCTTTAAGAGTGAACTATCTGCTTTCTATTCTTCCAGCATTTAATCTTCGTTAATTTTTATTTTCCAGCTTTTCCTCAAGACAAACAGATGAAGAAGCATAATTTTTGGGCATGCAAAAGGTTAATTATGCAAATGGGGTTATTTTACGAAGACAAAAACATACAGCCACCTAGAAGATTGAACAAAAAGCTTTGCGCGTCAGTGTACAGTACGAAGTTATAACAACTTATCCCTACTGAAAGAATGAAATCTTATAGCCTTTGCATATGCACAACTCATCAGTTAGGTACAACAAGTTAAAATACTACGAAGGCAAAAATATATAGCGATCTAGAATACTGGGCAATGAGAAGTTTATTTACATGGATAAAATCTTATAACCCTTGCATAACCGATCAGTTAGGCATAAGAAGTTAAATATTATGCTGCCCTCAACCATAACGCTAATCCACTGAGCCAGGATTGTCTCCAGAGAGGCACAGCGGATTAGCATGCGCAGAGCTACCAACTGTTCATCTGGCCTACACAAACGTCTAATCTGTAACCCTATGTTTACAAATAAACACTAGCCTGCTTAGTTAACATATATGTGTGTATACACCATATGCTTATCCAAGAGTGGCTTCCAATTACAGATTTTAATTAGCATAATTTCACTGCTATATGGACCGTTTCAAAATGTCTTTTTCTCTTTCATCATTAATAATTTAGATTTTGTCTGTTTAGTCTCTAGTCTGTAGATACTATCATTCTTTTTTGGTCATCCGATGGACCTTCGTCCTCTTGAGCTATAATAAAGGGCTTGTTTAGTATCCTTGCTTCTAGCATACTATTTAAAGCTTAACCCATTTTTACTTCCTCTACTACGTATAGTAAGTAGGGGAAGTATTGCATTCCTCCCAAAAAACTGATGTGTTACACTCACATGACCTTCTCTACTGTACAAACTATTTTTACAAACGCTTATTCTCCATCTACTTCATGTTAATCTAGGCTTTAAGCGATAGTCAAGTCTTTTAAGAGCTGGTTGCTATGTGGCGCATTCCATTCTCTTTGCATATCCAGGACAAAAAAATGAATAACGAATTTCCACTTGAGAACAAGTATAAGTATTGGAAAATTTAAAGGAATAACAAGCAATATCTCGAAAATGGTTCACTCAACAAAAAAAATGTATATGACATGAATTGAGTATTTTAACGCGATCTACACTTTTTGTGTAGTAAAATTTTGTCCATCTCTTATGGTTTACCAGTTATGCAAAAGTCGTTCACAATGAAGAATACTTTTGGAGACATTCCCAGAAAATTCGAGATAAACATTTCATTTGTCATGAAAATATCTTAAACATATGATATTTTAATCAAAATCGTTAGAGGCATTTTTGAGAAAATAAAAATTTTCGAAAAATGTTCCATGTAAAGGGTAATCTGGAGTGGGGGAGATTTTCTTGGAAACCTTCGTGTCGCATCTCTGGAAGATACTGAACCTAAATACCAAGTTTGGTGTTTATCCGACTGTTCGTTTTCTGAGTTATGCTGTTCACAGACACACACACATGGACATGTTTCAAAAAATGTTTTTTTTTATTCAGGGGGCTCAAAACATGTATTTCCGGTGAAACCTCTGTATCGAATTTTTGGGTGGAATGCAATACTTCCCCTACTTACTATACGTAGTAGAGAAAGTAAAAAGGGGTCCGTATATGCTGGCTTTGGGATTCCACTTATGGTTCTGTTGAGTGAACTATTTTCGAGATATTGCTTGCTATTCCCTTAAATTTTTCAATACTTATTTTCTCAAATGGGAATTTGTTTTTTGTCTAGGATATGCAAAGACCATTAATTAATCTGTGGCAAAGGGAATGGTGCTGCATCCAGGTATTAAGAGTAATGTCTATGGTTAAAGATTTCTGTATTTCCATATTGCCCTTGTAAATATATATTCCCCTTACATCTACAAGAAAATAACAATAAGATAGATTCTGCAAATGTTTATCTCGATTAACATGAAGTACATGGAGAATCATCGTTTTTAGAAATAGTTTGTACAAGAGTAGAGAAAGTCATGTAAGAGTAATACATCAGATTTTTAAATATCTGTCACTTCTGCCTCCTTTTGTGTCTCTTCTAAATACAAATAAATGTGAAAATAAAACTATTGCTAGAAAATTTCGTCTCGATTAAAATCAAGAAGTTGGGAAAATACGCTTTTTATGGAGAAGTGTTTGTAGAGGAAATACACTACAGTGAATGAAGCAGGTCATGTAAATGAAACGCATAAAATATGTTGTAAATATAGAGATGTAGATAATGAAATTTATGGATGATAAAACCTTTTAATAAGCGTAATAACTTTTAATAAGTTTTATTGTATTTAATGTGTATGATTAGTCAAGCTAAGTAACAATTTGTATTAAATAATTAAATATAGAGAGAAAATTTGTCTAAATTAACATTCTAAGCTACATAACCGATGTAACAACTATGAAAATTATTTTTCTTTATGGTTACAAGTTATTTGCATAATTTAAAATGATTAAAGTGTTGTACTAGGTATGGTACCATTTACCAATTCTTTTTGAATATTTGTCTTATCGTACCATAAGTTTCTAGAACCCTTCCACCGTCAGTACATCTAGGAAGCACTGGCTGTGTCTGGAGTTAAATATTTCTGTATTAAAATAATCTGATGTGTTACATTCACATAGCCTTCTCTCCCTCTATTATTTATTAATGGGTATGCCAACTTTTCCTACGGAAGTTTATTTTTATCTATTTCATTTTAATCCATACAAACGTTTGCAAAAACAGCTACATTAGACGTTTCGTCAGGATACAAATAAAACACTGATAGCCAAATGTTTAAGAACTGAACTCTATATGCTGGCCCTAAAGTTCTATACTGTTTCTATGCAATTGTCAGAAACAACCGAAAATCGATGTGACTTAAAAAGAATGAGAAAGTATTAAAACAAATCGAGCCATTAATAACAGATATCTCGGAAAGAGATCTTCATTTCTTTGTAGTATGTTTTCGTCTGTGGCTTAACGTTTACCAGTTATACAAGATTATACAAAATTCCATCCGAATGAAGTGGAGTTTATAGGCTATTCCCAGGAAATTCATAATATACATTTTACTTATCATGTAAATATATTTAATATATTGTACCTTAATCAAAATCGTTAGAGCAATTTTTTAGAAAATAAAAAATATCCAAAAATATTCCATGTGAAGGGTAGTTTGGGGTGTGGAGATTTTGTTGAAAATCTTCATGCCGCATGCTTGGAAGATACTGAACCTAAAGGCCAAGTTTGGTATTTATCAGAGTTTTGGTTTTTTAGTTATACTGTTCACAGACACGAACGGAGAAGTTTCCAAAAATGCTTTATTTGGATTCAGGGCGCCTCAAAACATGCATTTCCGGTGAAATCTCACTATCGCATTTTTTAGTGGAATGCAGTACTTCCCCTACTTATTATGCCTAGGAGAGAGAGGGTAAAAATGCTTTTTGTTTTATATTTATTCAGACGGTCTCAAAACATGTATTTCCATGTATTTTCTTGATAGAAATTTTTGGATAGAATGCTTCCTCTGCTTACTATAGGTAAGTAATAGAAAAAGTTAAAAGATGTTCATTGCTTAACAATGTCATAAGGAATACTGGAGAAAATCACTATTTGAGGTTTAAAAGCCCTGTGGGACGCCAGATGGCGCTGTATATAGTTTTGGTTCTGTTCACTCATTTAGCAATTTAATTATTCAATTCATCTGTCTGTGTTTCAATGAGCTAAACGCATTTAATAACGTCATTTTATTTTCTCCACAAAATGTACCCATTAATAATTGTTTTGAGAGTAAATGAACCCAAAAGCGATAAATACGTACTCAAGCCACAGATGATATGTATTTTCTCTACTCCCGCAACGATCACAGGGAATTAGTTACGTTTGACTCCGCTATGGGATTGGCGTATGGTGAAACGCAGCTTTACTTTTCGTGATTAAAATGAGCAGTTTATAGTTCAGATCTACTCTCAAATTCGTACAAAGACACGCGAAACATTTTGTTTTGAAAACAACTATTCTTATCGAAAATACATACTCTCAAAGCATTGTCTATATTGGCTAAATTACCAACATTCTTGACAAGCTTTTATTTTTTATTTCTCTACCGTTTACCTTCAGTAGGCGAGGAAAGCATTAAATTTAATTCTTGTGGGTATATCTGGATATTCCTTCAGCAAAGCTCAAAAACAAAATTGCTGATAAATACTAAATTTCATATTTGAATCAGAACTGTTTGTGCAATCCAGGCGAATCCCGCATTCCTTTCACAAATTCTTTATTTTGTCAAAACTGACTGATAAAAATACTATAAGTACGTTTAAGATGTTTGCATGGTGAATAAAAAGGATATCTTAAACTTTCTGGGAATATCCTGTGACTTCTCTTCATTCTGAAATTTTGTAAAACCGGTAAACAGTAAGAGATAGAAAAAAATTTACTACATCCAAAAGTAGATCACCTTATAACACTCAATTTAAGTAGAACAAATATTTTGTGTCATTAACCATTTCCGATATATTTGTTGTTATTGGAAATTAAGACTTGATTAGTTTGTTCCTCGTTATCATTTAAAGGTTTGGCTGTTCTTTCAGCCGCATATATCTCCTGTAACGAAATGCAAAATGAAACCATTTCTACAAAAATTTATATTAAGTAGATAGAAAAATAAGTTTTTCGAATAATGGGTAGAGAAAGTTATGTGAATCTAAAGCATTAGGTATTTTAAACCTATGGACAAAATTAACAATTTCTGTGATAGATAGAGGCGGACTATACTTCCTCGAGACCGTAACAGGCCAAAGAGGCCTAATCCTTGACGATAAAGATGTTCATGAAAAGAATAATTCTTACAGAAACTATGCGCGGTTGTAAAAACATTGTCTATATTTAGTTTATTTATTGGAATTCAATTTAAGTACTAATTTTTACTTTCTCTGCCACTTGCTTAGCGTGTAGAGAAAGTATTGCATTTCACTCAGAATTCATCGAAAATATATGCTTTGAGTCCACTGAAACCAAATAAAGCATTTTTAAAAAGGTTTCATGTGTATTGTGTGTGTGTGTGTGTGTGTGTGTGCCTGTGCCTGTGAACAGCATAACTCAAAAACGAAAAGTCGGATAATACCAATATTATTAAGAAAAGATTATTAAGAAAATCCCCTCCCATCAAACTGCCCTTTATATTGAATATTTTACGAAGTCTTTGAATTTCTAAAAAAGGGGTCTATAGATTTTGATTAAACTGCCATATATTAAAGATATTTTCATAGTAAACAAAATCTACATTTGAATTTTCTGGTATAGCCTATGAAGTGCTCTTCATTCACAAGAATTTTCTATAATCTTGTACAACTGGTATCCAAAATAGACGAAAACGTACTACAAATGAACTTAAATTTCTTTATAACACACAGTTTATTTCAAATATTTCTCTGTAGCATAAGCCGTTTTCGAGATAAACGTTATTAATGGTGAATTGTTCAATCCCAGTCAATTTTCAGTTGTTTCTCACGATTGCATGGCAACAGTATGGAATTTTAGGTCATATAGGGTCCAGTTCTCAAACATTTCATTATTGTTAGTCTCTTTGTATATATAACGAAATGTGTAACGTAGCTGTTTCTTTTATGGCTTCTCTCGATTATAATGAAGTACTTATAGACAGAAAAATAAGTTTTGTGAGATAAGTTTTCATACCCACCAATAAACGATAGAGGATAGAAAAAGTCATGTGAATGTAACATCAGATTTTTACCCTCTAACGCCTAGCTGTTGTAGATAGGACAACCATAATTGTATTTCACGCAAATATTTGATATTGAGATTTTCCATGAAATACAAGTTTTGGGATGCCTGAAAAAAGAAAAAAAAGCATTCTTAATGTGTGTGTATTTGATTAAAATGCCGCATATTTAAGACATTTACATGACAATATTTATATGCTAAATAATATACATGAAATGTATGTTAATAGCATCTAAAATACTCTTCATTTGGAAAGAATTTTTAGGTGGAATACAATAATTCATCTGACTACTAGGTATATTGACATACATAAAAGCGACCCATAATGGTACTGACAAATTTAGCTCCACTCTCTGCCAGTGTTACCTCCTTTATTCCTCGAGCATAATTATTATAGCCATTGGATTGGCAGGGTACTTTACCTCCCCCAAAATATGTCTGAACTGCCGAAAGATAAGATTGCTACTTGCCCATGTTTTCTCTAGCCGAGTATCCTTGGGGCAACGCGTAATTGAATTTTGGCACAAAAATAAATTATAACGTAATGAAAACGTTCTTTTAATACACTTAAACATTGTATTTTCAAGCTGCATTACCATTTTCTAAATGCCGGTCTTCTTACTGCGGTTCCATAGCAGCAATATGTTTAACCTACGTATATGTATATACACTGGTGTGCAAAACCTAAGGACTAAAGTAATCTTAACATGCTGTGACACTGCCAAGTAACATAGCTCGATGAAACTTGATCATTCATAGAGGGAACAGCTACGGTATGCCACAGTAGGCAACTAAACGAAATATGCAATGAGACTAACAGAAATGTCACTTTTATTTATAGACCATAAGCTACACTAAAGTCAATACGACATATGATGGCTCTCTAGATTTACAGAAACAGATTTATGGTGCTTAAACGGGTGTATGATCACCACGGACCGCAATGCATGCTCTGCATCGTGCTCCTATGTTGATCACAAGGTTGGTAAGCAGTTCTAATTGTAGGGCGTTCCATTCCTCCCTCAGCGCTGTTGACAACGGTTGGATGGTCGTTGGTGCATGTGGATGTGCTGCAATGCGTCTCCCCAAAGCATCCCACACGTGTTCGATGGGATTTAAATCGTGGGAACGGGTAGACCAATCCATTCGCGGAATATCCTCTCGTTCCAAGAGATCCTCCACCTGCGCTGTTTGATATGGTCGCGCATTGTCATCCACAAAAATGAAGTCAGGGCCAACTGCACCCCTGAAAAGACGCACATGGGGAAGGAGTACACTATCACAATAACGTTGACCAGTGAGCGTACCGTGTTCAAAGATTTGGAGGTCAGTGCGCTCATGGAACATTATGCCTCCCCAAACCATAACACCCGGACCACCAAAACGATCATGCTCATGGATGTTCGTGGGTTCATTACGTGTTCCCACCTCTGGCCAGATGAGGGTACGTCGGGAATCACTACTTAGACTGAATCTGCTCCCATTCCTCGTTGGTCCAATGTTGATGCTCTTGAAACCATTGCAAACGGTGCCGCCGATGTGCGGATGTCAATGGAACACAACGTACTGGCCGTCTGGCAAAGAGACCACCTCTGTGTAGTCACCGTGCCACTGTGTATCGTGAGATTGCGTGCCTAGCTGTTCTGTTAAATGTGGTTGCAATTGCATCCGCTGTTTGGCGTGGATCCCTTCTTGCCTGTTGCACAATATAGCGGTCATCCGCTGCTGTAGTTGAGCGTGGTCGACCACCACCTCTCCTTGAGACAGCAGTGCCTGTGATTTGGAAGGTTCCCCATGCACGTGAAACAATGCTGTGAGGAATTCCAAACTTCTGAGCAACACTTGTCACACTTCGCCCTTCTTCCAGTTTCCCGATGATTCTTCCCCGTGTGAACTCATCCAAATGGTGTCTACAGGTCATGTTGCAATGAAGAACACCACTACAGTGCACCGTAACAGCTCGCTAATTGCCACAAATCGTCTTGTCCTGTTTCGTCAACTGCCCCGTGTTGCGGAACCAGATACATTTCGCACTATAGGCTCACGCCATGTGACATCCAGCTTTCTGTGTACATGTGAGAGACCTCTGGTAACATGCTCCCGCACCTTCATCTACTTCCACCAAGTAGTTCATTTCTTATGTTACTTTACCCATCTCGTCCTTAGGTTTAGCACACATGTGTCGTTATTTGCATGTGTCGCTAAAGAAGACAACAGCTATATACATATATTTATATATAATAATAATTATTATTATTCACCTCTTCCTCTAGAAGGCCGAATTATATTGTATTGGTGTAGCATTTCCTTCTGTACCAAACGTAGCGAAAGTTTTTCATAAAGGTGGTAACCGAACCAACCCTTCATTTTACATCTTTTATTACATCGTTCATTGGTTCGTGGTGACCCTGAATTGCTTTTCAGGTCAGTCACAAAGAGAACTTATACTGGATGGTTGGAATCGAAGGTGGAAACCTTACAAAAGGAAAATTGCTAATACGATCTAGGGAAATGGGCCAGCTTTTATGCACGTGAGTGTACAGTTGGGTGTATTGAGTCTTGGCAATATCCTCTTAATATTTCTCTTCCATCTTTTCTTTCGATCCTGAGCCTGAAACCGACCTGTATAAACAGGTTATTGTTTTGAGTGCCAGGCTTTTGACATCAAACCAATAGACAGACTCATCAGGGACTGGTGTGAACACTCGTTGCGAAGCATGCCTTCCGGCCACTCAGGTGAAATGTTTGCTTACGCTCTGCTTTCGCTTGTAACCTAGGTTGACGTTTATAGGGTAATGCGTGTATGTCGGACTTGAATTCAAACCAAATGATTAGCTTATCCAGCGATGGTGTGGAACACCCACGATAAGGAGATTCTGCCAACATTAAATTTCAAAAAACTCGGATGCATTACATCCACATGACTTTCTCTATCCTCCATTGGTTAATAGTGGGTATGCAAATTATTCTTACGAAAGCTTATTTTTCTATCTAATTCGTTTTAATCAGGATAAACCGTTTTAGAAATAGTTACTTTACACATTTCGTTATATGTAGAAAGGGAACAGAGGAAGACAAAATGTTTAAGAACAGGACGCTATATGCTGGCTTTAAAACTCTATGCTCTTTCCATGCAATCACGTAAAACAAATGAATATCGACAGGAAGGACAAAGTATTGGATATGCGAACTATAATGACGCATATTTCGGAAATGGCTGATGATTATTCGAAATAAATTGCGTGTTTTAAAGAGAACTAGAGTTCTTATACAGTACATTTTCGTCCCAGTGCTTACCAGTTATACAACATTATATAAAATTCCTTCCGAATGAAGAGGACTTCACAGACTGTTGCCAGAAAATTTAAGCTATACATTTTATTTGTCATCTAAATATTTTTTTTTGGACAGCATGGGCTAAAAGTAGAACTTCTAACACAGAGCACACGAAATAAAAGCTATAAGATTATCACATTAGTCTGATAATCTTCATTGTAACCAAATTTGGTTTTCAAGTCCAAACACATTACAATTACCCTTTGTATTTGCGCATATTTAATAACTCGACTTACTTTTAATAAGTTTTACTTTTCATTATGCCTTTTTACAAAATTTCTCATGGCGTTCCTATGTTCAAATAAAAATCGTCATACTTCAATTTAGCGAAATTTGTTATAGAATTAAACTATACGTTATATTGATGGCTTTCTTATCTAAAACGTTACTCTTTTATCTAAAAGAGTACCTGGCGGAAATTATAAATTCAGAAAAACCTGAAATGGAAGTTAAATAATACAAGTATCATAAAGAATAACACTAGAAGTATTTACCCAAAAAATCTGGAAAGCAACATAATACAGCATTTAATCGCTCCATAGCCTGGTGTAAGGCAAACCATATTGAAAATAATTTCACTGAAAATGACTGCTAGCGAATCAACAAAACATCAAATCATCTGACATCTCGCTTTTTAACGCCATTTCTCTTGTTTCAAGGATGCGTGCTAAACGTAATGGCTCAGACGGTAAAGTCTGTGGCCCGCATTCGGGAGGTCTCGCGTTCAAATCCCGTGCGCCGACCAACCTGCCTGAGGTTGTTTTCGTAGTTTCCTTCAGTCGCCAAGGTAAATACCGGATTGGATATTTAATACCATGACCCAAAGTTCCACCTTAAGCCTAAAACAATAATAAAATGAAAAATAAGCGGAAATAGCGAATGCTATGCCATCTATCCGCAGACAATGTAAGCAGTTAAACTGGACGGCACCCTAACGCCATCTGCACGGCACGAAGCAGTAGATCCGGCTGCCATATGCTGGCGGTCTCTGTGTGCACGTGACGAAGCAGGACGGCATTTTTCAGGGATGAGACCTAGAAGACTAACTGTCTGCCTTTGTATGGGGGCGGCGGTTAGACTGGACGGCACCCTAACGCCATCCGCACGGCAAGAAGGAGGTGGTTATGGGGATGAGACCTAGAAAGCTAACTATCCGCATTTGTATGGGGGCTGCGGTTGAACTGGACGGCACCCTAATGCCATCTGCACGGCATGAAGCAGGTGATTACAGGGATGAGACCTAGAAGGCTAACTGTCGATCTTTCTGTGTGAGGGCGGCGGTTAGCCTGGACGGCACCCTAATGTCCGTCTGCACGACATGAAACAGAAGATTCGGTAGCTATGCGCTAGGGTCTCTGTGACACGTGACGGAGCGGGTGGTTACATGGATTGGACCTAGAAGGCTAACTGTCCATCACATATCGTTCTAAGAGTTATTCACCAACAGATCCGTCGCGATATGACCAAGGAGTTAAAGCGACGTAAAATAAAATAGAGAAAACAAACAAATATAATTCTTATTTTATAAATTCGAGCGCTATATAAAAATAGTAAATACAACATTATTAAAAGTGGTTTTAACTCTTGTATCATAATTAACTACTAATATGTGATATTTTAGCAAATGCTATTTATCAGAAAATAAAATATTTCGAAAAATCTTCAATGTAAAAACTAGTTGGGGTGGATGGATTTTCTTGAAAACCTTAGTATTGCTTCTTTAGAATATACTGAACTTAAATACCAAATTTGGTATTTATCCGACTCTTCGTGTTTTAGTTATGCTGTTCACAGAAGGCAGACACACACACACACACACACACACACACACGCACAAGGATCTTTTTCTAACAATGCTTTTTTTTTTATTCAGGGCCCTAAAAACTGTATTTCGTCGAAATCTCTGTATCAAAATTTTTGGATGAAATACAATATTTCTCTACCTACTATGTACGCACTTTGTATTCACTCTTAGGTTGATCCGCGGCAAAACAAATCCACCTTGTCAGTGCACCGTGGTGCAACACGGTAGAAATGCGCACAGGAATGTAGTCCCATGCTAATACTTTGAATTTTAGAATGAATTTATCCTTAAATAGTATAATATTCTATACAAATATCTAAGGTTTTATTTAACGCTGATTTATAGCGTAAAACAGAGCTACAAGTCCCATGATGCAATTCGTATGAGTCACCTGACATCCGGGTAGGCGCAGAATATTGTTTACAGCCAGAAACCAGCAGTTGTGTTTAGTATCATGGCGGACGGTGAATTCGCTCTTGTGTTTTCGTCGAATTACGAAAACATTAGCCACGCAAACCATTGACTAGTGGTGAAAAAACAATAGTGTTGAATCTTTATTATAAGTTATGTGAGAAATATCCAACACTTTCCGCGAAAGAAATTGTGAAATTAACTTCTAAGTTCAGGTGTTTCGAATACAAGTATAAACAGTGCTTGTGCAGAAAAATCTGAAACGGCAAAAGTGGTTACACCCGGGGGGGGGGAGAATATGAAATACGCGATGCAAGAATGTAGTGATTTTAAAAAGAATGCAATTCGCGTAACAGTGCACAATTTCTTTTTTAAAAATTAGCCGCCAGCAAGTAATAAAGTTCCGCTTCCAGAGAGCGAATAAATTAAGTTATCGCATTTTTCGCTTATTTATTTTAGAATTAACTATTATTATATGTGCAACGTTTATTTTGTTGCAACTATCAACCTTATCACCTTTAACCCTTAACAGAATATGCTAGTCACCGTTTCAGTGGTCGAAATAAAGACTGTTCTATTTTGCACTACGTGCCGCTTGTACTGGCCACATGGTCTGAAACTGTAACAGTATTTCTAGTGCGAATGGCGGAGGATACATTATAGCCGTGCACTGGTCACCTGTGTTTGTTTTGACGCGGATCAATCTAAGAGTGAATACATAGTAGAGAAAGCAAAATCATTATAATAAACCAAAGCATCGCATGTTCCCGTGCACTCGACTGTACGCAGTGGATAGAACATTTCTGTAGCACTTTTGTGTCGCTGTGACGCCTGAACGGTTTGCATGTTATTTTGTTATATCTGCGAATAGAAGAGATGCCACGTAGTTCTTTCCTTCTTAATTGGAAAACGCGCTGACCAAATAGAAAACTTTTATTGCGAACTACGGTCCAATGCCGCTGACAGCCATCATGCGGACTGCAGACATGGTATCATCAAGTATCTACAAAGTAGCCAGCAGGAGTTTAACGGTTTTTTTTTTGTTTACAGAAACTAACTAGAAGCCACGAGTATGTAACCATATGTGGGAAATCTGTACAGTAAAGAATGAGCCCAGTTAAGGGTTACAATAACCCTTCCCTGGATGTGAAATGTTAATGAGAACCCTTCTCCCCAGTGACAAATCGCTTCTCCCTGGACACTCAGGTTGTCGCTTTCATTTGTTTTTCCGCTTACCGCAAACCAAACAAGCTATTTTTTTAAACTGCCTAACTCGCCTCTTCAACAATGGTTCCATTTTTGTTCCCCCTGCACGATGTTTTTGTGCCTGCCTATTGTTTGCACTGCACCCTGAAAATCTGACGGGGAAGTAGTGGGGTTAAACTGACGGACACTAGATGTCGCTATTGTTTAGCTTTTTCTTTGTTAGAAAAAACGGACGATGTTATTGGACAAGAAAAAGAAAGATCTGGTACGTGATTCTTAACGTTAAATAGGGACCAAGAATTCTACGTTTGACTCTTTTCTTGGATGGAATCTATGTGCAGAAGAGTTCGAGGGTATACTGAAAAGTTGTAATACACTTGTGAAATCCCTTGAAGTATTTTCCAAGATTGCGGACCGAATATAAAAAATCCTTCTCCCCATGTCATACTATTCCTTATGTGCAATTTTTCGTGAATTTTGAATTTGTCAAAAACAGCTTTTAAAGATTTTAATTTAAAAATTATGTGTTAAACAAGATAAACATTTGCAGAAACTATCTTATTGCTAACTTTCTTGTAGGTGCAAGGGGTATATGGTAGACTTTAAGCAATTATCAAACGTTTTAAGAGCTGGTTGCTATGTGGTGCATTCCAATCTTTAGCATGTCCAGGACATAAAAAAACAAATAACGAATTCCCATTTGAGAAAAGGTATAAGTATTCGAAAATTAAAAAAAATAACAAATAATATCTCGGAAATGGTTCACTGGACAAAAAAAATGTATGTGACATAAATTGTGTGTTTTAACGAAAATTACTTTTTTTTGCGTAGAAAAATTTTGTCTGTCTGTTACTGTTTACCAGTTATGCAAAAGCAAAAAGAGGGCTTTTGGGGACATTCCCAAAAATTTCAAGATATACATTTCATTTATCATGAAAGTATCTTAAATGTTGATATTTTAATCAAAATCGTTAGAGCCATTTTTGAAAAAATCAAAATTTTCGGAGAATGTTCTGTGTAAAGGGTAGTCAAGGGTGGGGGGATATTCTTGAAAATCCACGTGTCGGTCTCTGAAATATAGTAAACCTAAATACCAAGTTTGGTATTTATCCGATTTTTTGTCTTTGAGTATCGGTTCACAGACACACAGACATACATCCTAACAGACACACACAGACCTTTTTCTAAAAATGCATTTTTTTTTATTCAGGGAGCCTCGGAACATGTATTTTCGGTGAAATCTCGGTATCGAATTTTTGGGTGGAATGCAATACTTCCCTTACATACTATACGTAGTAGAGAAAGTAATAACAAATAATTAAGGCACATGAGTAAGCACGACTAGGAAAAGGTACATCTTGAGCTTTCTGTGAATAGCCTGTGAAGTTCTCTTCGTTGTGAATAAATTTTGTATAACGTTGTGCATGTTGATGTATTTTCTACGTATTCCCGATAATATTTACACAGGTGGAAATTTAGAATACCAACACTTGAATTCGTTTCCAAGGTAAATCATGTCTGCCAATATAAATGTGGCGACATTGAATATTCAAGATGGTCCATTTAAGTTACAACTGTACAATATCTCTAAATCTAAGCGCTGTGGAAAGGATTTTTTTTAATGAAAGTTGTTTGATATTATGGCGGCGCCGTGACCGAGTGGTTAGACCGCTCACCTCCCACCGAGGCGGCCCGGGTTCAATCCCAGGGACCTGCATGTGGGATTTGTGGTGGACGAAGCGGCGTCTGGGCGGGTTTTCTCCGGGTTCTCCGGTTTCCCCCGCCATTCATTCCACCAACTGCTCCATCATCACCTTTCCTTTCATCCTTTTCACCCACATTTCGTTTCATCTACTTCCTTCATCCCATACCAGGCATCGGGCTGATCACCCATCCTGGATGTTCTGTCTGATCCATGAGTGTCTGCTCCTCGACGGGCCTCTGACCCCAGGCACCCGCCTGTAAGTTCTGGGGGGTGTAAGTCCTACATAAGAGGAGGGTAAACAGATAATGAATGAATGAATGAATGTTTGATATTATCGGGTAAAGTAAATACCAATAGTCGTGTTTTGTTTGGAGGAAGTTGGTCACTTTAGGTTCAATTTAAATCGGCACTAAAATGACCATCATAACGCCCTCCACATAAAACACAACTAATGACATTTACTTTCCCCCATAATATCAAGAAACTAGACATTTCTTTCTACAACGCTTAGTTTTGGAGATATTGTACAGTCTCAAATGGCCCACTCTGTACATTGGGCGCGGAGTAAAATACAACCAAAATGTCCATGCCTGTTTAATATCTGCATCTTCATAACCCACGTCTCCGATTTCAAATTCTCCTTTAAATACTGAACCACTATTATCGTCCATATTATTATTTTCAAACAACACGTTTTGAGTCACGGCATCAACCATCAAACAATTGAATCAAAGCCTGCTAAATTATAGTACCTTACTAAGTCATTTTCTTATGATCGGAGGTACACGGCACTGATCCTTTAAGAATGTTGTACCTATGCCCCACAAGAGACATCCCCGGGAGGGTGGAGGAGGTGAAAGTTGCCGGAACCAGGAATGACGATACAGCATTAGTATCCAGATTGAGATACCTTGACAGTGGGACAGACAGACCGGGGATCCCCGCTCTACACAAAGGGTCTAACGTCCCCCTCCGAAGTGGCGGTCTGTTTATTCCGGCAACCAGTCGAAAGCCAGGGACGGTAAAGTTTCACAGCGAGCAACCTTTACCCCTGCCACGCCACTCCGAAAACTACCGCCGACACTTCCAACGCTTAAGGGATGAAGGATGAATGAAATGATGAATCGAAGGAAACAGAGGGACAGGAAACTCCGGGTCTGAAAGAAACCACTTTAGCATTCGCCTGACTTCCCGGGAAAACCCCGAAAAAATGGGTCATAGTGGACGGCCCCCGGGAATCGAACCCGGGATCTTTCGAATGCGAGTCGCAAGCGTTACCACGGCGCCATCTCGCTCGGTAAGCCATTGTATTAGTTATAGATGTTGAACTAGCACCATTCCGTTACCGGAAATCCGAGAAGACTTTGGGTAACTTCGTTAGAAACCCTTTTTAGTTAGTAGGGGAAGTATTACATTCCTCCCAGAAGTTCAATACCGAGATTTTAGCGGAAACACATGCTTTGAGGCCCCCTTAAACTAAATAAAGCATTTTTTGAAACATGCCTGTGTGTGTATCTGTGAACACAAACCAAACGTCAGAAGATGCGACACGAGGATTTTCAACAGACTCTCCCACCCAAGCTATTCTTCACATGGAGCATTTTTCGAAAATTTTGATTTTATAAAAAATGGCTTTAACGATTTTTATTAAAGTACTATATATGAAAGATACTTACATAAAAAAATAATATGCATATCTTGAATTTTCGGGGCATAGTCTATGAAGTTTTCTTCATTCGGAAGAAATTTTATATAATCTTGTATAATTGGTAAACGTTAAACAATAGACGAAAACGTACTACATAAAAACTGTATAACTCTTTAAAACACACAATTTATTTCAAATAAGTGTTTTCTTGTGCCATAAGCCGTTTCTGAGATGTCTGTTATTAAAGGCTCGAATTGCTCATTTCTTGATCATTCTTTTAAAGTCCCTTCAACATTCATTTGTTTCTCTTGATTGC
Source organism: Deroplatys truncata (assembly GCA_030765065.1). NCBI lineage: Eukaryota > Metazoa > Arthropoda > Insecta > Mantodea > Mantidae > Deroplatys > Deroplatys truncata. The sequence continues at coordinate 55,976,884 of CM060981.1, forward strand.
ATAGAAACAGTATGAATTTTAAGGCTAGCATAGAGCGTCCAGTTCTTAAACATTTGACTGTCGCTGCTCTCATTGTATCTATAAAGAATGAACAATTTGTATACTCACTAATGAACGATAAAGGGTGAAGAAAGACATTTGAATGTATCATATCAGAATTTTTAGTAAATAATTCATTCAAAATAATAAAACATACAATCACGTAAAAATGATGTGCAATAAATGCGTATGAGAAATACAGTCTCAGAAATAGAAAAGTTCGTCTTGACTTTTCAAACCATTCCTCGATTCTGTAATGATGCACTTCCCACGCTTTTATCAAATATACTTATGTGTAACTGGGAAACTAAGAGAGAGAGAGAGAGAGAGAGAGAGAGAGAGAGAGAGAAAGGGAATGTTTACCTCACGAAATATGTAGATATCATTAAAATACTTTTTTTCTGGCATTAACGATTTATAAAATATTCATTGTTATTGGTAACTATACACTTTTTGAAGTCCACGACCATGCAAACGAGTACGAGTACACAGACGGAGGGGTCTCGAGAAACTATAAATATTTGCTTCGAGAGAGGTTGAAGGTACAACAAAAATAACATTTTGCACATTTTTTTCAATATCTTGAAATAAACCGTACCGTATGTAAATAACACAAAGAAAAACAAATAACAGTAAATTAACTATAGTCAGTGCATCACCATCATAACAATATGTCTGTTCACAAACACAATACAATTATCTTTCTTTTTACGGCCACCGGTAAGTTTGGGACTCACGCAGAGGGTGCTGGTGCTCGTACTGCTGGGTCATGTTCAGGCTCAACGCTTTATCGGAAATATTTTTCTACCCCGTCTCCTTCCTCTGTAATCTCATTTCTTGTAGTATTTCCACGAGGCAACGAGCTGCTAGTGTTGTCTTCGATCTCTGATTAGGAATCTTTATAACTGTTGTAGGATCAAATAGAACCAGTCCTATTAACCAATGTTTTCTTCGCTTTCTGCATCAGGAATCTTTGTGATAATTGTTGTAGATCAAATGGAACCAGTCCTATTAAACAATGTTTTCTTCGCTTTCTGCATCAGGAATCTTTGTGATAATTGTTGTAGATCAAATGGAACCAGTCCTATTAACCAATGCTTTCTTCGCTCTCTGCAGCAGGAATCTTTGGATAACTGTTGTAGATCAAATGGAACTAGTCCTGTTAATCAATGTTTTCTTCGGCCTCTGCATCAGGAATGTTTATGATAACTGTTGTGGGATCAAATGGAACCAGTCCTATAACCAATGTTTTATTCGGTCTCTGCATCAGGAATGTTTATTACAACTGTTGTAGGATCAAATGGAACCAGTCCTATTAACCAATGTTTTCTTCGCCGTCTGTATCAGGAATCTTTGTGATAATTGTTGTAGAACCAAATAGAAATAACTCGGTTAACTGGTGTTTTCTCCACTACCTACATCAGGAATCTTTGTGATAACTGTTGTAGGAGCAAGTGCAACTAAGCTTGTTAACCAAAGTTTTCTTTTCTGTGCATCAGGAATTTCTGTGAGAACTGTTGCAGGATCAAGTGGAACTAGTCCTGTTAATCAATGTTTTCTTCGGCCTCTGCATCAGGAATGTTTATGATAACTATTGTAGATCAAATGAGACTAACTCTGTTAATAAATGTTTTCTTCACTCTCTGGAAGCCTTGTGATAGCTTTTATAGGATCAAATGCACTAGCCCTGTTAACGAATGCTTTCTTCACTCTGTTCATCAAGAATCTTTGTGAGAACTGTTGCAGGATGAAATACAACTAGCCCAGTTGTAGGATTAAATAGAACTAGTCCTGTTAACCAATATCTTCTTTACTCTCTGCATCAGGAACCATTGTGATAACTGTTGTAGGATTAAATAGAACTAGTCCTGTTAACCAATATCTTCTTCGCTTTCTACATCAGGAATCGTTGTGATAACTGTTGTAGTATCAAATAGAACTAGCCCTGTTAACCAATAACTTCTTCGCTCTCTAAATCAGGAATCGTTGTGATAACTGTTGCAGTATCAAATGGAACTAGTCCTGTTAACAAATATTCTTCTTCGCTCTCTGCATCAAGAATCGTTGTGATAACTGTTCTAGGATCAAATGGAACTAGTCCTGTTAATCATTGTTTGCTTCGCTTTTTACATCAGGAATCTTTGTGATAACTGTTCTAGGATCAAATGGAACTAGTTCTGTTAAGCAATGTTTTCCTCACTCTCTGCATCAGGAATCTTTGTTATAACTGTTCTAGGATCAAATGGAACTAGTCCTGTTAACCATTGTTTTCTTCGCTCTTTACATCAGGAATCTTTGTGATAACTGTTCTAGGATCAAATGGAACTAGTTCTGTTAAGCAATGTTTTCCTCACTCTCTGCATCAGGAATCTTTGTTATAACTGTTCTAGGATCAAATGGAACTAGTTCTGTTAACCATTATTTTCTTCACTCTCTGCATCAGGAATCTTTGTTATAACTGTTCTAGGATCAAATGGAACTAGTTCTGTTAACCAATGTTCTCCAGCCTATACCAAAGTTATCACAGTTGTCATTCCAAAGTTATATTTTGTTTCAAAAATGCTGCTGCAAACTGCGAGTCATTCCGAGAACCTTTCAAATGACTCATGTAAGGAAGGTTGGTTGCAAAGTTATAAAAATAAACCATAGTGGGTAGAGAAATTCATGTGAATATAATACACATAGAAGTCGATGCATTAAATCAAAAGCATCAGTATCGTTTTGTTTCAGATATTAGACTGTTAATGACAACTTTATGTAGCAAGACATCACTCTTGCGGTTTTCGAGATATATAATAATATTTTATGACTTAACTATTCATAGTTAAAGCTAACAGTGAGAGAAGTATATTAGAAACGTTGTGAAAGTACTGCTATAATAATACTGCTAAGATAATACGAACGACGCTGCAGAGTGGTTAAGCATACAAGAGAAGGTTAAAAAGAGTTCCAAGTACACAATGCATTTTACAAAAAGCAAATGTAAGCTGTTTGTGGAAGCGTAAAAATCATAAAGACTTCTAGTGGTAAGCAAAAATATAGAAAAGCAAGAAATATTTATAAAGAGATAAAAGGGTTCACCGAGATTGCACGGTGAAATTTAAAAGCGAACCTTGCGGGCGTAAAAATATGTTTAACTTTGTAATAAATTAGAAAAGGAAGCGCGTTTTTTATGCCGTAGAATAAGAGAAGCCGAGGGAAAAAAGAGGATAGTATGTAGAGAGAGGTCTTTTGTATGTAGAAGTAGATAATAGCTTACATTGTATAGGGAGGTGAAGAAACTAAGATATGGGGATAAGAAATAGTGTTAAAGATGGAGGTTAATGCGCATCGAGAAAGGTAAATGGAACGGCTTTGTACAAAGGGAAGATAAATACGTGAGAATTATATGGAATATCTAAAAGATATAGAATGGGTTCTTTTTACCTTCTCTGCTACGTATAGTACGTAGGGGAAGTATTGCATTCCACCCAAAAATTCGATAGCGATATTTCACCGGAAATACATGTTTTAAGGTGCCCTGAATTCAAATAAAGCATTTTTGGAAACATAGTGTGTGTGTCTGCCTATGAACAGCATAAATCAAAAACGAAAAATCGGATAAATACCAATCTTGGCATTTGAGTTTAGTATCTTTCAAGGATGTGACACGAGGAATTTCAAGAAAATTCCCCCACTCGAAACTACCCTATACATGGAATATTTTTAGAAAGTTTTTGGTTATCTCAAGAACAACTCTTAACGATTTTTATTAAAACATCATATGTTAATAATATTTTTACAGGAAATGAAATGTATATCCTGAGTTTTCTGGGAATGTTCCCAAAAGTCCTCTTCATTCTGAATGACTTTCGCATAACTGGTAACAGTAAGAGATAAACATAATTTTACTACATAAAAAATGTGCATCTTGTTAAATACAGTTTATGTCATATACATTCTTTTTCTTCTATTTTGTGGAGTGAACCGTTTTCAAGATATTCCTTGTCATTTTTTTGTTTTTGAGTTTTTCTGGAATTTTCTTAAATCGTTTATTTTATATCTGGAGATGCAAACAGAAGGAAAGATCCACATAGCAACCAGCTCTTAAAAAATTTGACTATCCCTTAAAGCCTACCATATTCACCTTGCACCTACAAGAAAATTAAAAATCTGCAAATGTTTATCTCGATTAATTTAAAGTGCGTGGGGAATAAGTGTTCGTAAAAATACTTTGTGCAGGAATAGAGAATGTCATGCGAGTGCAACACATTAGATTTATACTTTCTCTACTACGTATAGTAAGTAGGGGAAGTATTGTATTCCACCCAAAAATTCGATACCGAGATTTCTCCGGAAACATGTTTTGAGACCCCCTGAATCCAAAAAAAGCATTTTTGGAAACATGTCTGTGTGTGTGTCTGTGAATCATAACTCAGAAACGAACAGTCGGATAAACACCAAACTTAATATTTAGGTTCAGTTTCTTCCAGAGATGCCACACGAAGGTTTTCAAGAAAATCCCCCACCCCAGACTACCCTTTACATGGAACATTTTTCGAAAAGTTTAATTTTCTCAAAAATGGCTATAACAATTTTGATTAAAATATCATATGTTTAAGATATTTTCATGAGAAATGCAATGTATATCTCGAATTTTCTGAGAATGTCTCCAAAGGTATTCTTCATTGTGAACGACTTTTGCATAACTGGTAAACCATAAGAGATAGACAAAATTTTACAAGACCAAAAATGTAGATCGCGTTAAAATACAGCATTTATGTCATATACATTTTTTGTTGTTGAGTGATTGATTTTCGAGATATTGCTTGTTATTCCGTTAAATTTTCCAAAACTTTTTACTTTCTCTACTACGTATAGTAAGTAGGAGAAGTACTGTATTCAACCCAAAAATTCGAAACCGAGATTTCACGGAAATACATGTTTTGAGACCCCCTGAATCCAAAAAAAGCATTTTTCGAAACATGTCTGTGTGAGTGTTCCTGTGTGTGTGCGTGCGTCTGTGTGCTGGGAACAGCATAACTCAGAAACGAACAGTCGGATAATCACCAAACTTGGTATTTAGGTTCAGTATCTTCCAGAGATGCGACACGAAGGTTTTCAAGAAAATCCCCCGACCCCAGATTACTCTTTCCATGGAACATTTTTCGAAAATTTTAATTTTCTCAAAAAAATTTCCAATACATATCTTTTCTCAAATGGGAATTCGTTATTCATTTTTTTTTGTCTTGGTAATGCAAAAAATGGAATACTCCATAGCAACCAGCTCTTAAAATATTTGACTATCGCTTAAAGCCTACCAATTCCCCTTGCATCTACAAGAAAATTAACAATAAGATGAACATTTCGATATCTCGATTAACATGAAGCATATGGAGAATAAGAGTTTGTAAAAATAGTTTGTACAAGAGTAGAGAATGTCATGTGTGTGTGACATCAGATTTTTTTAAAAACTCTGTGGCTATTCACTTGTTTATCGCGATCTCATGGAAAGAATGACGAATTTTAAAGTCATTGAGGCACTTTTAAACACCTGATAGCGATTCGGTTTCCTCTACTCCTCTCGTGCCTACAACGAAATGCATAATGATACTATATCTTGATTAACGCGAAGCAAACAGAAAAAAAACCTTATGTATTACATTCAATGACTTTCTCTACCCTCTATTGCTTGTTATTGTTTATACAAATTATTGTTACGAAAGTTTGTTTTGCATAATTTTATTCCGGATGAACCTTTTCGAAGTGTTGCATTGTACATTTTGTTATGGATACAAAGGGAATGGCGATAGTAAAATTTTTTAGGACTAGACGCTACACAGGGTGTAGAGCGTAAACTGAAACTTTGAAATTATACGAGAAGCAAAAGCGTTTCATAAACAACCGCAAACGAGCCATGTGCGAGACAATTGCAAATTTGTGATTACAAGCAGCCAGTGACTTCATTAAGCAATATCATCCTAATCAGTGCAAATGAATTGAAAAGTAGATTTCTTGTTAAATATAGATGGTGTCTCACAAGCAATGTCGGTTTTTAAACAAAACTTTATTTGGAACGCTTTCTGACAAGAAAAACTACCCTTCAAAGCAGAAACCATCAGATTCTAGGTCTTCAGTCATCATTCTGCGAGATTTATTATCTCGCGAGGGGTACCAGTCTCTTTGTTTTTTGATGGGAAGAATTTGGTGAGGTCCACTTCCACAGCTTCAATGTTTTCGAAATTTCTTCCACGCGAGGACGGAAACACATAGTAATCTGAAGGTGCCAGATCAAGGCTGTATGCTGGTGTGGTAGCAGTTTGACTCCTTCCAGTTCCTGAACTTTTACCTAGTTGTTGTATTGTCCTGCTGCAAGAGAACTCTACTTTGGTTAACTAATGCTGGTTATCTCCGTCTCAAAATTTCATGAACTCGTTCAGTTGTTGACAATAAAGATCCGCATTGACTGCACGCCCGTTTGGAACAAACTCCCAGTGAATCACTCCTTGAAATTTCACCAGTCAGACGACATTACTTTGGGGCCGAATTGATTTTTACTTTCTCTACTACGTATAGTAAGTAGGGGAAGTAATGCATTCCACCCAAAAATTCGATACCGAGATTTCACCGGAAATACATGTTTTGAGACTCCCTAAATCCAAAAAAGCATTTCTGGAAACATGTTCGTGTGTGTGTCTGTGTGTGTGTCTGTGAATAGCATAACTCAGAAGCGAACAGTCGGATAAACACCAAACTTGATATTTCGGTTCAGTATCTTCCAGAGATGCCACACGAAGGTTTTTAAGAAAATTCCCCTTTACATGGAAAAGTTTTCGAAAATTTTAATTTTCTCAAAATGGCTCTAACGATTTTGATTAAAATATCACATGTTTAAGATATTTTCATGAAAAATGAAATGTATATCTGGAATTTTCTAGGAATGTCTCCAAAAGTATTCATCATTGTGAACGACTTTTGCATAACTGGTAAACCATAAGAGATAGACAAAATTTTACTACACAAAAAATGTTGATCGCGTTAAAATACACAATTTATGTTATATTTTTTTGCTGAGTGAACCATTTTCGATATATTGCTTGTTATTCCCTTAAATTTTCCAATAATACTTTATCTCAAATTCGTTATTCATTCTTTTTGTCCTGGTAATGCAAAGAGAATGGAATACTCCACATAGCAACCAGCTCTTAAAGTATTTGACTATCGCTTAAAGCCTACCAATTCCCCTTGCATCTACAAGAAAATTAGCAATAAGATTAACCTCTCGATTATGATGAAGCATATGGAGAATTAGCGTTTGTAGAAATAGTTTGTACAAGAGCAGAGAAAGTCATATGAATGTAGCACATCAGATTTTTTTTAACCATGACTTTACAGGTTGACGGGGACTGAGCTACTGTTTCGGTGTCAGGATTGCGGTAATAGACCTATTTTTCATCACATGTAACAATTCTCTTCATAAATATATCTTCCAGTGGACTAGCAATAAGCTGACGACAGATATCCACTCTACGTTGAGCCTGTTGAGGTGCCAATTCATGAGGTACAGATCTACAGCTTCTGTTTGATTTTCCAAGTTTTTTGATCTGGCGATGTATGGTATCTTTTGATGGGCGAAGTTTTTATGACAACTACGAGCCTTTTTTTGCGGATTTTCTTCCAAAACTCTGCGTGTATTCTCAGTATCCCGTAATTCAAGTCTTCCAGAACGTAGTAAATCTTTAGTGTTTTGTTCTCCAGTGTTGAAACGTTGGAACCACCGTTGTACCACTCGCTCACTAACAACACCTTCTCCTTCCACTTCACATATTTTTTGAGCCGTGACAGCAGCTTTATAATCCTGTTTCCAGTAGTGCTTTAGAAGGACTCTAATCTCAAAGTTTGTAACTTTCATTTTGTGATTCTGTATTAACAACTGACGACTAACACATTCTCACAGTATATGCGACACTAGTCATGGCATCCTGTAAATAGCATTGGCGAACTAAAGAAATGCAATTCTATCTTATAAAACACAGAACTTAAAAACTGACTTTTTTATGAGACAACCTAATAATTGCCCTTCTATGCTGCCTCAAAACATACTCATAGCTTAACTTAAGAAGGAATGCAATTTTACTTTAGTATGTTACATGTCATTATTGCTATACACTCTTCGCTGTTAGAGGGGTGTTAAAGGTGTCGTCCTTGCACCTGGATGCAATACTTGAGGCAATATTTTATATAACAACACTGTGAATGCCAGAGTGATTGGAGTGTAAATTAACATTATTGTATGACAATGATTTTAGATGTTTGTTAGTTTAAGCAATAGGAGTGGGTAACAATGAAGCGAGGGGCGAGTTGTTTATCAATTAGAAGAGACAAACAAATGACGTCAGGGTAGTGCGCCTTTCTTTAGAAATGGAAGGAATATCTTCCCTAGAGCATATGTGTTTGTAATTTTGATTGGTTAAAAAAATAGACGCTAATGTTGACGCGCTTTAGTAACCAATAGCAGCTCTATTATAATGTTTAGGCATATCGGGGTGAGGGAGTATAAATTCTTGAGCCATAGGCAAGTATCGCGCAGTTCTACAGAATCATTCACAAGGTAAACGTCGTGCAGTTCTAAGAAATCTCTCTCGCGAGTTACACGTCAGGCAGTTCTAAGGAAGCATTCGCGAAGTACACATTACGCAATTCTACAGAATCTCTCGCGTCGTAAAGTTAGATACAAAATGTGAAATACGCAAATTAATAGTACGCGGCAAATAAGTGATTGTAGTTACATTCGAAAATATAACAGTTTCAGTCAGGCGTGTATCAAGATTAAATATGTGAAATTAATCAAGTGTGACGGCAATAAAAGTGTAAATACAAATTCTTTTATCAGTGTTATCTTTTAGTAACAACTCCTTTCCGTTTACACGCCCTTTTCAAGAGATATTTTATCGACTGAGTAAATAATAGCTAGCCGGAGGACAAAGACCCCAAAATTCAAAATAGTAAAACAATAACAGGCGCTCAGCAAATAAGATAACACGATAGGTTACTACGACATACTGAACTCATCTCTGCAGTGAGTTTGAATTCTTTCAAACACCCCCGGATTATCTTCGAATTCTTGACAAGCGTGTACAAATCTCTGCTCCAGTACTTCTAGAATATCAACGGGAGTGCTGTACATTACACTTTTGAAGTGACCCTATACAGAAAGATCCAAAAGATTGAGATCAAGTGACTGTGGAGCCCAAGGTACAGGCTCTCCTAGACCTATCTCTACGTTAAACTCTTCTTACAATAGTAGAAAAATGCACCAGTGCTCCATCATGCATGTATCACATACTCCGATGCTGCTCAAGGGAAAGATCCTCAAGCAATTCACGTCATTGGCGCCTCATAACCGCGCATTAGTAATAATAAATCTCACAGATGGATTGTTTGCGTACCCATGCTTATTGGAACGTGTTTGCTTCTATTATCGTATAATTTCAACCGTTTAGTTTGCGCTATTAATTATCATACATTCTGTATACCGCCCTATAAGTTCCACATTCTTTCCATACAATCGCGAGAAACAACTGAAAACCGACAGGACTTTAAAACAATGGCTGTGTATTGAACAATTCGAACCATTTATAACGGTTGTCTCGGAAATGGCTCTGATGCCACAATAAAAGTTATATAATATAAATATTTTGTTTTAAAGAGAGATAAATTTTTGTGTAGTATGCTGTCTTCTTAACGTTTACCAGTTATGCAAGATTAAATAAATTTCTTCCGAATGAAGAGGGCTTCACAAGCTATTCACAGGATATTCAGGATATACATTTTAATCAAAATTTTTAAGAGCCATTTTTCAGAAAATAAAAAACAAATCGAAAAACACTCCACGTAAAGACTAGTTTGGTGTGAGAGAATTTTTTTTTAAATGCTTGTGTTGCATCTTTGGAAAGTACTCAAATTTTGGTATCGAATTTTTCGGAGAAATGCAATACATTCGCTACCTATTATGGACGTGGTAGAGAAAGTAATAAGGTTTGTAGAAGCTACACAAAAATAAACGACAGTGTGTCCAGAAATTAATGTGAATGTAATACTTAAGATATGTTTATTTTAAGTCACTGTGCGTAGCGTTCTAGCCGGTGTTTGCTATATGGAAGAATGGTAGATAAACGGCTGCAGGCTTGCTTCACAATTTGAGTGAGCAAATGCTTTCCCCTGGCTACGGCGCACAAATTAAACCAATGTAAAATATTGAACTAAATACACCGGTAAAGGTCAGTGTAGGTGGCTAGGTCCTGCGCTAAAACCCACAAAAGCAATATTGAAAGCAAACACGGTTTGCCCCGTTTCATAAATGCAAAGCTACCTAAAAGAAGGAAAGAAAGGTGAAAGGAGAGAAAGAAAGTGCTGCTCCAGGTCCGTTTTACCGCGCGAAATTCAAGATCAACAAATCTGTATCGTTATACGGCACAAAAAGCAAACAAAAGAAAGTGCAAACAAGAGGAATACAGTATATAAACCCTCGGCTTTATCGGATCTGATACCCTGGAAGGCTTCCAGAATTTCATTTCCTTTTTCGTTATTAGAGAAATAACGCAAAAAAAAGAGAACAAATTAAAAGTACGTAGAAAGGCTGTTGACACAGAACTCTCGAAGGAATGGAAGGAAGAAATTTTTTCTCTTTGAGTTATTTACGCTTCGCTATCATTGTCACGAAAGTGTTTTTACCTTAGCCGTAGGAATATCATCGTCACTTAAAGTATAAACATATGTTAAAAATGACATTTTTGGCCAAAATATCAAACTTCATACTTTTTACCAAAATCAAGCCACAACGAGATCGCTCCGAAGTAATGTGTGACGCTCACATTCGGGAGGTCGCGTGTTTGATTCCCGGCGACTCTGACCGTGGGTTCTTTTCGCGGTTTTCTCTGTCAGTTGATGAATACTGGGGTGGATTATATAATGCGGCGAATTTTCCTGTACGCCCGGCCGAACAGCTGAGCCCCTTTCGAAAGGAAGCTATTCGGATTGGGTTGGGCTCGGCAGGGCACTGATTGGGTACGTATCAACAAAGCCCAGGTGGTGTTATGAGACGTCACAATGTCCTCCGGCACTAATCTGGGGGACTGGTAGACAGTGGCTAGGCACTGTCACCCCCACTGAGGTCTTCGGTAGTCCTCTCCTCTGCGTTTGACCCGTAAGTGGCATATCCACCTCTGTTCCTGTGAAAGCAGAGGAGGTTAAAAATTCAGTATTTATTTGTAGACGCCCTTTAACTACTATCATTCTTAGCGTCACATTCTATATTGGGCGGGAAATATCGGAAATTATGCCCAGAGATCCCATGATCAGGCTTGAGCTTCTTTTACGTGCCGTAAATCTACGACACGCGACCTCCGGTTTTGCTTCCCTTTCGAAGGAAGCCATGAAGCAGGGGGATCTGTATATAAAATAGACACCTCCTAATGTAAAGCCCTAGAGGCTCGCCTCCCTGGGTCCCGAAGCGCAGCTGCGTTGCCGGCTCTAGCTCTTGGGATTTATTCACATTTCATTTCCTTATTATGTTTCGGGCTCGAATGATCGGGAAAGTGACGGCGGTGGAGTTTGCTTTTAAGAACTGTCTTCCCTGGCGGGTAGGTCTGTTTGTAGTCCCACCGGTGTCGTAATATCTGGCGAGTTAGGGACCCCGGCTGTCTCAGAGTCTACCGCCACGATATGTTTGCCCTTTGTGTTCTTCACTTCGTACCTTAATCCTGGGCACAGTGCGCTTAAATGCCGAGATCCTTAATCCAGATTCCTGAAAACCAGGCATAGGAATTCTTAAGCAGCTGGCTCCAACACTCAGACCATTAATACTACCTAAAGCAACTCGTTCAACAGCGACCAAGGGTCACTATGGGCACATAAAAGCCGGTTTAAAGTATGTCTGCAAACGCCAAAAAAACACTAAGACGTATATTTCGTTTCGTCCTGGTTTTAATGCTTAGAAATTCTTATGCTTGCTGATAAACATAAAATCAATATATTAAATTTGCAGTTTTCAAAAATAAAAGTTATTATATAATAACAATAAATACTTGTCAAACGGTTAGTGTTACCAAAACTTGATATAAACTGAATATTTTGACGGCCTCTATACTATATCTGGTATAAGCTGATTACAATTACTTCTTCCTTCTTAAAGTGTAATTATGAATGTAAATTTTGGATATACAATTCTGGGAAGAGTTTCTGACTACCTCTACCACACAGCTACAATAGGTAAGAGAAAGTATTGTATTTCACCCAAAAATTCGATGGCGAGAATTCACCAAAAACATACTGTTTTCGGCCTCCTGAATCCAAAAACATCTGATGTGTTGCCTCACATAGCTTTGTCTACTCTTTTACAAACCATTTTTACAAACATTTATTCTCCATCTACTTCATGTTAATCGATATCATGTTGCTAATTTTCTTGTAGGTGCAAGGGGAATATGGTAGGCTTTAAGTGATAGTCAAATCTTTTAAGAACTGGTTGCTATGTGGAATATTCCATTCTGTTTGCATGTCCACGATATAAAAAACGAATAACAAATTCCCGTTTCAGAAAAAGCATAAGTATTGGAAAATTCAAACAAATAAGAAGAAATATCTCTGAAATGTTTCACTCCACAAAAAATAGAATGTGACATAAAATGTGGGCTTTAACGAGATCTACATTTTTTGTTTCTATCTCTTACGGTCTACTAGTTATGCAAATATGGGGGACATTCCCACTTAATTCAACATATAGATTTCATTTGCCATAAAATTGTCGGAAATATATGGTATTTTAATCTAAGGTCATTAGAACCGTTTTTGAGAAAATAAAAGTTTTCTAAAAATGTTCCATGTGAAGGATAGTTTGGGGTGGGGGAATTTGCTTCAAAATCTTCGTGTCACATCTTTGATAGATATTGAACCTAAATACCAACTTGGTATGTATCCGACTTTTCTTTTTTTGAGTTCCGCTGTTCACAGACACACAGTAACATACAAGATGTTTTCCAAAAATGCATCATTTAGATTCAGGGAGCTTCAAGATAAGTACTTCCGGTGAAACCTCGGTATCAAATTTTTGGGTAGAATGCAATTCTTGCTCTTTTTACTATACGTAGTAGAGAAAGCAAACAGAATTTTTACAAAAAGTTCCTTGTGGTGACTATGTTTTGTCTGTCAAGTCTATGTCGTGAATAGCACACTCAAAAAGCTGATGTGTTACATTCACATGAGGTTTTCTTCCCTATATATACTTCATTTTAATGCAACTATACCTTTCAGAAATAGCTGCATTACACATTTCGTTACACATAGATACAAAGATAACATGACATCAAAATTTTAACAAGTGGACGCTATATTTTGGTCTTAAAATTCCATATTCTTTCCATGCAATCGAGAGAAACAATTGAATGATGAAAGGACTTTTAAGAATGACCAAGTAATGAACAATTCGAACCATTAATAAGGGATATTTCAGAAATGGCTAATGCCACAAGAAAACATAAATTGTTTGTTTTAAAGAGATCTATAATTTTTGTTTAGTAAATTTTCGTCTATCGTTTAACGTGTACTAGTTATAAAGGATTATACAAAATTCCTTCTGAATTAAGTGGACTTCAAAGGCTATCCCAAGAAAATTCAAGATATAAAATGTATTTGTCGTGTAAATATTATTGGTATAATGTACTTTAATCAGACTCGGAACCAGTTTTAGAATATATAGATTTCGAAAAAGGTTCCATGTAAAGGACGGTTTGTGGTGGAAGAATTTTCTTGAAAATCTTCGTGTCGCATCTTTGGAAGGTACTGAACTTAAATACCGAGTTCGGTATTTGTGGGACTTTTCGTTTCTGAGTTATGTTGTTCACAGACACAGACACACACGGACGGACATTTTTCTAAAACTGCTTTTTTTAACTTCAGGGTTTCTCGGAACATAAATTTCCAGTGAAATTTCGACATCGAAATTATTGGTAGAATAAAAAACTTCCACTAGTTACTGGAGTGAGTCCAAAAGGTTTGCAGCTAGATATTAAACTTTAGATACCCCGGCATATATATTGGGAGGCATAGCTGTAGAGGTAGCAAGAGGACCAGAATCTTAAACTATGCATTCAAGAGCAGACGTGAGATAGTTATAACAAAATACACAGAATTTCATATTCATCACATTACCTGTGGTTTATTCAGTATAAACACGGTGCACCTACATCACACACAAAAGATAAAAAGGAAGCAATTTAAGGGAGATGCTACACACACGAGACTACACTCACACGATTTCACATACAACCCCACAGACCCAATACTAACCCAAAAGCGACGATAACACACAACACAAAGAAATAACGCTCACTTCCCCCACTCTCCACTGCTAGCTAGGATCACCGGCTAGAAGGTGGTGAGCCGCCACGCCAGACGAAACTTCAAAACCCCAGCCGAAAGAATTACCCCAACAATACTGTCACCAACGACGCAATAATGTGTCTGGCGTGACAATACACACACATACACGCCACACTATACGTAGTAGATAAAGTAAAAATCTGTCTAACGCTTTAGTTTGCTGTTTCCTTCTTGTATATACAACGAAATGTGTAATGAAAGTTTATCTTGATAACTAGAAGTACGCAGAACTATTCTGTATGGTAAGAATAGTTTGTAGAAGAGTGGGTAGAGAAAATCATGAGAATGCAACACATCTATTTCGTTATCAGTTAGTAAGTCGGTATTATTACTTTCTCTAAACTAAGAATGTAGATTACTTCAAAAGACACGATTTATTTCAAATAACTTTTTGTGGCATCAGCCATTTCCGAGATATCCGTTATTACGGTTCGAATTAATACTTAGTCATTCTTTTAAAGTTCTGTCGATTTTCAGTTGTTTCTCGGGATATCATGGGAAGAGTACGGAATTTTAAGACCAGCTTATAGCGTTTCAGTTCTGAAACACTGACTATCGCTATTCCCTTTGTGTCTGTAACGAAGTGTGTAAGGTAGCTACTTTCTGAAAGGTTTATCTTGATTAAAATGAAGTATAAAACTTTCGTAAGAATAATTTGTATACCCACTAATAAGCAACAGAAGGTAGAGTAACTCATGGGAATGTATCAGATAAGGGTTTTTTACTTTCTCTACTACGTATAGTAAGTAGGGGAAGTATAGCATTCCACCCAAAAATTCGATACCGAGATTCAACGGAAATACATGTTTTGAGGCCCCTAAATCCAGAAAAATCATTTTTACAAAAAGTTCCTCGTCTGTTTTCTGAGAACAGCATAATTTAAAAACGAAAAGATGGATAAATACTAAACTTGGTACTTAGGTCCAGTATCTTTCAAAGATTGAGGCAGTACTTTTAACATTTAAAATGATTTCAGTCTAATTATACAATATACAAAGTATAATAACAGTCCGCCTTAAAGTAATATGTGTATGTAACAATATATAATAATGCATGTAACAGTCATTGTATTAATGTTTATATTGTTATGTACATGTTCAATAATGTTATGTGAATATATTACGCAATTTAATAATGTAGGAGCTGTGTTGCTAACAATAAGGTAACCTTGAGGCAATAATGAATTTGAAAGTCCAATACTACTACTGGTAGTTCTTGGAAACAATAATGCAATTTTCGAGACAGTTTATAAATAGCCAATCAACTAAAGAAAAAAGCTTAAGTTAAAAAATGTATTCTATTAAAGTAGGAATAGCCATTCAGAAACTAAAATAGGGCAAATCGTACAAATTTAGAAGTTAGTTGCAAGCAGACAACGTTCCTAACCGGACGCGAGACGCGTCCTCGAGAAGTTTAATACTTACTCAGTGTGAGCCAAAAATAGTTTACGTGTTAAAAAGTACAAGTAATTAATGAATAATCTCATAGCTCCCTCTATATCAGTGAAGTGCTGTTTAAATCGTGTCAACGATTAATAAAAGGAGTGAAGTAAAAATTATAATTGTGTAAGCCTACATTCTTCAGCCGCATCACGCCCTGCTAAGAAATTCATGTCTCTACAAATTAATATCGACGCAGCCGAGGCAAACATAATAGATAATATTTAAAGAAACAGTCAAATTACAAATTTAATATCTTTTTTTAAACTTGGGGAGAAGGCTACCGGAAACCATACGTACGGTTGCAACTACTTCAAGTTTTCTCCCCAACATAAGAACTACAATACAACACCTTCTTCAAATCGGCTTTCCATACGTGAAGCAACAAACTACTTCAAGATGCGACACGAAGATTTTCAAGGAAATCTCTGTAGCGGTTCCTCCTTGGTAGGCTCACTACGTTGATGTTGATGGATGCTGTATTACGTACCTGTAGTTCGTCTTGATGCCCGTACTCTTGTGATGTATCACGACGTTCTTGTAGACTGGAATCTGGTGATCGTATATCTGAATTCTTGTGTGTGTTAGTTTGTTGTAATTATTATTTTATAATTATGCCACGGCTGCTGTAGTTGTGTCGGAAAGCACTTGGGTATGGGGAAGGTTAAAATATTTTACACACGCGTATTCTGTTAATTATTTCACTTGTATTTTAGATAAACCACAAATAAATATTCACAATTCTCTATCACCTTTGTTATGTTAAAATATGTATAACTGGTAGACTTTAATTACGTAGCTTTAACGTCTATTTCGAGCTTATACACTGCCTTCCTGCTCGAATACCGACAGGCTTCTGTTAGCGTTCTCTTCAACCGTTCTTCTTAACGTACGTATTTGAATTATAGGTATGTATCAAAGTACTTGATTGGTGGTACTATCCAACAATATACAATAACAGTTTATGTTACATATATGTTTACATCATCTTAATTATGAATCCAAGGTTCTTTACATGCTTATGTGGATACTGCTGCATTTCTCGTAATTTTGTATTACTGGTTATATAGCCAACAATGTCCTTTCCTTCTTATACTATATTTTATATATTATAACGTTATGTACTTGTTCTCTACCATGTATACATTATGATTACATGTGTTTTAACATCCTCTTAATTATTATACGAACAATATTATCAAAGAAGATACAGAACACGTAAAACTTAGAACAAGAAAAATATTAAAGAAATAAATTATTAATGTGTTGATGCTGAGAAGCCGTGAATTGCATTAATGAGTTATTGTATTAGTTAGTCCGTGTCTAATACTGTATGATGCTTCATCCCCCACCGCAGACTACCCTTTACATTGAACATTTTTCGAAAATGGCTTTAAAGATTTTGATTAAAATATCATATATATTTATAAGATATTTTTATGACAAACAAAATGTATATCTTGAATTTTCTGGGGAAGTCCCCAAAAGGTATCTTCATTCTGAATGATTTTTGCATAACTGGTAAACCTTAAGAGATAGACGAAATTTTACTGCATAAAAAATGTAGATCTCGTTAGAATACATAATTTATGTCATATAGATTTTTTGTTGTCCATTGAACCATTTCCGAGATACTTCTCGTTATTTGTTTGAATTTTCCAATACTTAAACCTTTTCTCAAATAAGATCGTTATTCGTTTTTTTATATCCTGGACGTACAAAGAGAACGGAATGCTCCACATAGCAACCAGCTCTTAAAAGATTTGACTATCGCTTAAATACTACCATATTCCCCTTGCACCTACAAGAAAATTAGCAATAAAATAGTTTCTGAAATGCTATTTTGATTATCATGAAGTAGATGGAGATTAAGCGTTTGTAAAAATAGTTTGTTCAAAAGTAGAGAAAGTTCTGTGTGTGCAACACCTCAGATTTTTTATCGTATTTATGAAAGGAACATGACATTTCAAAGCTCTGTTTTAAAATACTGGACTGTCGCCAAATTTTTCTTATACCTTCAATCAAATGTGTAAATGTGTTATAAAAAGTATCTCGATTAACAAGAAGTAAATAAAGGAAAAAGCGTTTATGAGGATAGTTTATGAAGAGTGCTTAGAGACAGTAATGAGAATGCAACACAGTTTTTTAAATATTTTATTCGCTTCGCTTTAAAGTCACGCTAGAACTTTGAGTTTAGCAGAAAAGGAATATACGCTTCTTAAGAAGGAATTTCCAGTTGTGAGGAGGAACGGATCACCAAAAGAGACTCACAAACGGCAGCAATAAAATATTCACAACTAAAGAAAGAGAAATGACTAAAATCTCGAGTACAAAGTTTACTTAGCCGAGCTTGTTTGTTATTTATGTATATCTTTCCTCCAGGCGCTGGTAAAACATCGTCAACTCGGAGCGCGGAGCTCAGCATTCTCATTTAAGTGTTAAGTCAGACAAAGGTAGTGGACATGCGTATAAAAACTGACTGGCCCCTTGAGGTTATTTCACCCAACCTTCGCTTGTTTCCTCTCCTCTTTCCTCCATAAGTGGCAAGATAAAGCGTGCAGTGCTGTAATAAGAATGTTGTGATAGCAACGGACTGCGTATAATCTTCTAGGTATCACAAAAATGCCATTATGGTAAAAAACGTTCAATGTTTTTGCTTCCTCTATCACTCATGGGAAATATTTCCACCTAAAAATTCGTTATCGAGATTTCAGCAGAAATACAGTTTCTGTTGTCCCCTAAAATGTCTTACATAACTAAAAAGATCTGATGTGTTACACTCACATGACTTTCTCTACTCTTGTACAAACTATTTTTACAAACGCTTGTTCTCCATATCCTTCATGTTAATCGAGATGTTAATCTTATTGCTAATTTTCTTGTAGATGCAAGGGGAATATGGTAGGCTTTAAGCGATAGTCAAATATTTTAAGAGCTGGTTGCTATGTGAAGTATTCCATTCTCTTTGTATTAGCAGGACAAAAAAAAATGAATAACGAATTCCTTTTTGAGAAAAAGTATAAGTAATGGAAAATTTAAGGAAATAACAAGCAGTATCTCGAAAATACTTCACTCAAAAACAAAAAAATGTATATGACATAAATTGTGTATTTTAACGCGATCTACATTTTTGTGTGTAGTAAGATTTTGTCTATCTCTTATGGTTTACCACTTATGCAAAAGTCGTTCACAATGAAGAATACTTTTGGACACATTCCCAGAAAATTCGAGATATACATTTTATTTGTCATGAAAATATCTTAAACATATGATATTTTAATCAGAATCGTTATAGCCATTTTTGAGAAAATTACAATTTTCGAAAAATTCCATGTAAAGGGTAATCTGGGGTGAGGGGATTTTCTTGAAAACCTTCGTGTCGCATCTCTGGAAGATACTGGACCTAAATACCAAGTTTGGTGTTTATCCGACTGTTCGTTTCTGAGTTATGCTGTTCACACACACAGACATGTCTCGAAAAATGCTTTTTTTGGATTCAGGGGGTCTCAAAACATGTATTTCCTTGAAATCTCGGTATCGAATTTTTGGGTGGAATACAATACTTGTCCTACTTACTATACGCAGTATAAAAAGTAAAAAGAAGTTGCACTCAAATGCCTTTCTCTACCCACTGTTTTTTCGAAAAACTATTCTTAGAAAGGCTACTTTTCTATCTTCTCTTAGTTAATCGAGATAAACCTTCAGTTCACATTTACACAGATTTTTAAAGAGTATGTTACCTTGTGAAAGTTCTGAAATTCCATGCTCTTTGGCTGCCCAGAAGAAAATAACTTTGAAATTGAGAAAAGTACAAATATTTAAAATTTCAAACCAATAAAATGTAACATATAAAAAAATGACTAACTTCCCAATATATCAGGTGGCTCACACAAGCCGTCCTTAATTGAAGTTAGTTTATAGCGGATAGCGTGGATGCCAAAAGGTTAGCCTAAGCAGACCTGCAAAGGGGACTCATACCGCTAAATGAAGCACTAATACTTGAAAACGAACACTTTAACTGTTATTGCTGGTCCCAGAACTCATTCGGGAGAAACTGGCAGCTACATGAGGTGTTCCATGCTCGATTCCCGGCTGGGCTCCAGAAAATTTTATATTTAATAAGCAATTCATTTATAATAAGTTTAGAATAAGAATTAGTTAATATGCAAGACAGTAAATCCTCAACCAGTACATCTATATGTGCTGTAAAGTTAACAAGATTAAACAAAATGTATTTTTATTATATTTATGTACCCTTAAAGGTGCGTTAGAATCAAAAATTAATTTCTTTTGATGCATTATTCATAATAAGCATGTGCAAAAACATGCCCGCTTTGATGAACGAATTGACGTAAGGGCCTCTTAGGCCTACATTCTGACTGGAATGATCCATAATTTCTTAATATTATTTTTGTGGGTAAAGAAAAAATGCGCAGAAGACACATACCGCGTCTGAAAATGTTCAGAACGCAATCTTCGATCCTCAGCTGAATTTTGGTGCGTCTCCGCACAGATCGTAACCATATCTGTGTGTTCGTTATTGGTGAATGTTATCTTGTTGTCTGAATTGCCAGGTTCGAAGCGACCACAGGACGCTTACCAGTACGAAACTACTACGTAAATATCTGCAGACAGCAGCACTACTCCATGACCTTTCACTTTTTACCAGCACTGCCCCTTTGAACAGTAGTGTTGTGGCAACTTCTTTTGCACCTATGTGTGCGGGAACAATAAAACTAAAAAGGACGGCTTGTTTGGGTCAGCTGGTATATATTTGACATAAATTTGTCATGAAAATACATTAAAATTTGGTATTTTAATCGAAATGTTTAGAGCCATTGTTGAGAAAATAAAACAATTAGGCAAGCTTATCGATATCAAGTGTTGTTTGGGGTGGGGGAGTTTCTTGAAATTCTTCGTGTTGCATCCTTGGACGACGCTTAACTTAAATACAAAGTTTGTGAAATAATTATCAAAATCGGTTAAGTACCCCATATGTTTTTCCGTGCTGCTTACATACAAACATACACGCATACGCAATATTTTGTTTCTTTATAATACTAGAGAAGATTTGTTTCACATAATGTTAATAACACGTTTTATGGTTGGCGGGTAGCAACAGAGGATGCCTGCTAACATCTGGGGGGAGGGATGAGGCAAGTGAGGACGCATGGTGACGACAGGCACAGTATAGCCGGGTACTTAACGTTTACAGATTTAACAACCCAGTCATGTTTTCGATATCCCCGCTATCCTCACGAACAGGTTCAGGCAAAGGGTTCGGTGCCAGAAGAGACAATCTCTTTTTAAAACACCTCCACCGCATATCACGCTCGCCACCGAGCACAACGCCTAACCCAGCTACCCTGAAGGATGATAGGAAATGAAATGAGAGGTAATGAGGGAGAAGAATTCGTGGTAGAATACTCGTTTGTCCACAAAATGAGCGCAGATTTTTCGTGTGTTGCTAGAGTACATCCATACGAGTATGTAAGCCCATGCAAAACCTTCTGAAGTTATTACAAATAGCATGTCTTTAGTGATAAATGTGTTTGGAACTATACAGAATGAAATCCTAATTTCAACAGCTGCATGTAGTTGCAGCTGAGGTTGTGTAATATAATCTGTAAGTGGCTAGTTGCTTTCTCTACCACGTACATAGTAGGTAGAGAGGTATTGCGTTCCACCCATTCCATAACGAGATTTCATCGGAAATACATGTTTTGAGGTCTCATAAGTCCAAAAAAGCATTTTTAGAAAAAGGTCCGTGAGTGTGTTTCTGTGAAAAGAATAACTAAAAAAAACACGAAAAGTTGGATAAATACCAAACTTGGTATTTAAGTGCAGTGTCTTCCAAGCATGAGGCAGGAAGATTTTCTAAAAAATCCCCCACCCGAACTACTCTATGTATAGAAGATTTCTTCAAGTTTTTTATTTTCTAAAATATGGCTGTATGATTTGGTTTAAAATATCAAATATTAAAGATATTTATACATGACCAAAAAACTATATATCTTGAATTTTCTAGAATAGACTGTGAAGTCCTCTTTATTCGGAAGGAATTTTGTACAACCTTGTGTAACTGGGAAAGCTTAAGTGATAGCGAAAAAGTTACTATACAAAAAAATCTAGACCTCCTTAAAACACACAATTTGTTTCAAATTATGTTTTGTGGCATCAGCCATTTCCGAGATATTCGTTATTAATGGTTCAGTTTGCTAAATACTTTGTCATTCTTTTCAAACCCCATCGATTTTCAGTGTTTCTGGCGCTGGCATGGAAAGAGTAAGGCCAGAGTATAGCGTCCAGTCTTAAAGATTAAGCACTGTTGTCTTTATATGCTAAAGAAATGTGGAATGAACCTTCCTCTTCTTCTTCTTAATCTGTTTAACGTCCTCTTATGTAGGACTTACACCCCCCAGGACTTACAAGCGGGTGCCTGGGGTCAGAGGCCCGTCGAGGAGCAGACACTCATAGATCAGACAGAATAACCAGGATGGGTGATCAGCCCGATGTCTGGAATGGGAGGAAGGAAGTAGATGAAACGAAATGGTGGTGAAATGGATGAAAGGAAAGGTGATGATGGAGCAGTTGGTGGAATGAATGGCGGGGGAAACCGGAGAACCCGGAGAAAACCCGCCCAGACGCCACTTTGTCCACCACAAATCCCACATGCGGGTCCCTGAGATTGAGCCCGGGCCGCCTCGGTGGGAGGAGAACGGTCTAACCACTCGGCCACGGCGCCGCCCTGGAATGAACCTATTTCTGCTAAAGTGTTTCTGGATTAAGATGAAGTAGATAGAAAAGTAAACTTTCGTAAGAATGATTTGTATACCTACTAATAAACCACAGGAGTTAGAGAAAGGCTTTTGAATGTAACACAGATATTTTTTAGATTTATTTTTAGTTTCAGTTATTGCATTATTCGCTAAAATAATGAGAATGCGGCTGCATTGACCAAATTTAATGGGGAAATTTAATACGTACAATTACTAAAAACACAATTTTTAAAATTATTGTATCGATAGTTTCGCCAAACAAGTTATATGTGGAGATATGTTACATTGCGAATTTTAACACTGAAACCGGCAACTGAGTTTGGGTTGGCAACACTGACTGGAAGCATTGGATTATAAGCAGGAAGCCATTGATTACCATGTCCATGATATAAGTGGACAATGAACAACAATTTGTGTTTGACAATATGCAATACAAAAACATAACAACCTCATTCCGTCTCAATGTTCAATGTATTAAAATACTGGTATGGTTATGCCCTACTACCACATAAAAAATCTGCACTTATTTTGTGGACATCCTGCCTGTACTATGTGCCCCACTTTTCGCCTACCGACCCGGGAAATACACAAAAAACCTAGGCAAAAGTGACTGATCCAATACAAAGTGAATCTGAAACCTCCCGAATGCGAGTTTTAGACACTCGGTTTTTAATTTATTTTAATTTTCTTGTCCTCAACTGATTACAAAACTGTTTAAGGTCTTAAAGTTGATAACACACTCTAACCCAGCAACATTAAAGCAAGGAAGGCATAAAGCCAGCAGCGGGAGTTAATGTCAAAGCAATTTTCGCCTCTAGCGGTACATTAGGGAACACATGGTGCCGATTTATTATTTTTAAAATGTCACTCCTGGAACCTGCTCATGACAAGTCGTTAAGGTAACAGATGTTGGCAGCCTTGCAGTCTGCCAAATGCGCGTTTCGTGTATTCCTATACGTACGTAACACCATTATTATGATCGAAGCAACAGCTATTAGAGAAGAGAGTAAGGTAATTAAAATGAAGATTGGAGAATTTCCAGCCCCCCCCCCAAGCCGTCAGTTATCAATAACGTGCGGTGTTTACCACCAACGTAAATATAAATATTTACCTGTTAATGGTGGAAAAAATATCTGATGTGGTACATTCGCATGAGTTTCTCTAACCAATAGCGTTTATTACTTTCTCTACTACGTATAGTAAGTAGGGGAAGTATTGTATTCCACCCAAAACTTCGATACCGAGATTTCAGCGGAAATACATGTTTTGAGACCCCTGAATCCAAAAAAGTATTTTTGGAAACATGTCCGTGTGTGTGTCTGTGTGTGTGTCTGTGTTTGTGTGTGTGTGTGTGTGTGAGTGTGTCTGTGTGTCTGTGAACAGCATAACTCAGGAACGAACAGTCGGATAAACACCAAACTTGGTATTTAGGTTCAGTATCTTTCAGAGATGCGACACGAAGGTTTTCAAGAAAATCCCCCCACCCCAGACTACAGTTTACACTTTACTTTTCGTAAATTTTAATTTTCTCAAAAATGGCTCTAACGATTTTGATTAAAATATATGTTTAAGATATTTTCATAACAAATAAAACGTATATCTCGAATTTTCTGGGAATGTCGCCAAAAGTATTCTTCATTGTGAACGAATTTTGCATAACTGGTAAATCATAAGCTATAGACAAACTTTTACTACACAAAAATTGTAGATCGCGTTAAAATATACAATTTATGTCATATACATTTTTTTTCTTGAGTAAACGATTTTCGAGATATTGCTTGTTATTCCCTTAAATTTTACAATACTTATTTTCTCAAATGGGAATTCGTTATTCATTTTTTGTCTTGTATATGCGAAGAGTATTAATCTGTGGCAAAGAGAATGATGCTGCACCTAGCAACCAGCTATTTAGAGATATGTATATGCTTAAAGGCTACTGTATGTCTGTATTGCCCGTGTAAATATATCTTCCCCTTACATCTATAAGAAAATTAGCAATAAGATAGACTCTGCAAATGTTTATCTCGATTAACATGAAGTAGATGGAGAATAAGCGTTTGTAAAAATAGTTTGTACAAGAGTAGAGAAAGTCATGTGAGTGTAGCACATCAGATTTTTTTTTATACCAGGTGGCCCAACAGCGCCGTATTTCACTTTTGTAAATATCCCTTCGTGCATTTAAAGAGTTGCAGAATTCAAAGGGCAAATCGAAGCATGCGTTGGTCATTGGAGAAATGTTTTCCAATTCAGTTACAGGGAATAAATTTCCTTTTTAGATCGACAAATAATTAAAATGCTTTTATTTGATCTATTAGTATCTGTTCATAGTATTTCGTAAATTGTGTTTACGCTGTAGTTTAACATTACTATTATACGCATTGTAGAGTTAAATCAAAACATTAAAGGGCTGTAACGGAAGCCGTGCAAACATGAGAGCATGTAGTGTGTATCACTGGCATTTGTCCCATTATTATTATTATTATTATTATTATTATTATTATTATTACGCTGTTTACACTGTTCTTGTGCCTGATCACTAGCTGTACACTTAGAACAAGTCTGGGAACTGCCTCTCAATGAGGGCGATTCGCTAATCAAGTTCGCTGATAAGAGTAGTACAAGATGAGCCAAGAGACTCCGAACCGCCTGCGCGGTGTTTTACCTGTCCGCGTCCTGGGTGCTCGTTGCCATCTGTTACTATGATAGAAAGGCGCGGATGAAACCATACAACATTTATAAAGCTACTTTTAAAGGCTTTACTTACCAAATTTATGAAAGGAAATGCTGAAACTGGCCACCCTCGTTGTCCATACAGCCAGTTTCAGCATCTTCTTTCATAAAGTTGGTAAGTAAAGCCTTTAAAAGTAGTTTTAAAAATGTTGTATGGTTCTCATCCGTGCCTTTCTATGATAGTGGCAGACATCAACGAGCGCCGAAGACAGGAAAAACATCGTGCAGCCGTTTCGGAGTCTTTTGGCTCACTCTGTGGAACGTAGGTCACTCACGTTATTGCACCAGTTACCCACAGACCTGAGTTCGCTTGTAATTCTGCAACTCTCTTATGCACGAAGGGATATCTACATATGTAAATACGCGCGGTTGGCCACCTGGTGTAGCATCTACAATTTTTTTTACGAAAGCTTATTTTTCTACCTACTTCATGTTAATCGAGATAAACTTTGCAAAAATTGTCTCCTTTCACATTGCGTTGTAAAACAAGGGGAATAAAGGAAACCGAATCAATAGTCAGTCGCTAGATGCTGGCTTTAAAAAATCATGATTTTATTATCCATAACATCGTGAGAAACATTTCTGCACGTGGGCTAGAGCATGGAGCTCTGGTTCCCAGCCGCGAAATGCGCACTGGTTCGATCCCATCCATAGATGTGCGATTTTACATCCCGGATATAGGACTGTTGCCCACATGAAAGTGAGGAACTGCGATAGGCAGCGATCCCGGCCTCGGAGGTCAACATTCTGATTTGGGGGATACGTGATGCTGACCATATCACTTCCCCGTATCGCTTGGATGATCGCCCACCTCTGTCATGCGTACCTCTGCCTTTCATGAGCTGAAGCTCCACAGGATTGTTATTATGCGAGGAACAACTGCATCACTTTAAGAATATGACAAAGTATACAAACTTCAAACTAATAATAACGGATCCATGTGTGTCTGTGAACACCTCAACTAAAAATCTAAAATTGGGAAGAATACCAAACTTGATATCTTTTAACATTTTCCAAAGATGTGGCACGAATGTTTTTAAGATCCTCCCCAACTCAAATTACCATTTGAAGAAGTTATTTTGTTGTTGGAGTTGTATTGTAGTTCAACTGTTGGGGAGCCGAACTTGAAGTAGTTGCAACCGCACGTAAGGTAAAAAGTTTCCAGTAGCGTTCGCCCAAATGTTTAAAATTTATTAACTACGTAATTTTTGACTGTTTCTCTAAATATTATATATTTATGTTTGCCTCGGCTGCGTCAGAATTTATATTTTTTAGAGACATGAATGTCTTAACAGGGAGTGGTGCGACTGAGGAATGTAAGCTTACAAATATTGTAATTTTACTTCACTCCTTTTATTAATGCTTGACACGATTTAAATAACACTTCACTGATATAGAGAGAGCTGTAAGATTCTTTTATTTAATATTTGCACTTTTTAAACACGTACACTACTTTTGTCTCGCACGAATATGTATTAAATTTCTCGAGGATACATCTCGCGTCCGGTTAAAAATACTGTCTACGAGCAACGCGTCCAGTTATGAGCGCTGTCTACAAACAACTGACTTGATTTCTACCGCCTAAATTTGTAAATTTCTGTATTTCAATTCTCTGATTGGCTAATCCTCGTCCATGGAATACCTTCATTTAACTAAATATTTTTCTGCTTGTTGATTGCTCATTTTATAGACTGTCTCAAAATTTACATTATTGTTACTCCAATACTGACTAGTAGCATTATTAAACATTCTTACTCATTTTTGCCTCAAGGTTATCTCATTGTTACCTCATTGTTAGCAACTTTTAACCTATTATTCTCACATTATTACACATGCATACCATAATACAAACATATACAATGACTGTAATGTACACTTTTTATATATTGTTATGTACATATATTGCTTTAAGGCGGGCTGTTATTATATTTTATGTTATATAATTTGAATGAAATCATTTAAGTGTTAAAAATACTACCTCACTTTACATGTTAAAATGTCGATATTTTTTATTTTATCGATAACGGCTCTAACCAGTTTACTAAAATTACTTATATTTAATATATTAATATGACAAAAAATGTAAATCTTGCGCCTACTAGGAACAGTGTAAAATTTCTTCATACGGGGAAATATATCGTATAACTTTTACTAACGGGTAAACGGCAAGAGATACACAAAAACTGAAGATATAAACTGAAGATCTCTTTAAACACGCAATTTATATAAAATAACTTGTGATATCAGTCCTTTCTGAGATATCCCTTATTGTATTTTTCAACACTTCGTCATTGGTTTAAGGTGTTGTCACTATTCAGTTGTTTACTGCGATAACTTGCGATAGTATGGAATTTCAAGACCAGTATATAACGTCATTTAAACATCTGACTATCAATTCAATTTCCTATATCCCTATCGTCCTTACAACGAAATGTGCAAGGAACCTATTTCTGCAAACTTTATCTTGATTAACATGAAGGAGAGAGAACTATAAAGTCTTTCATTTTTTCTCTAACGCACGTACATAGTAGATATAGAAGGTATTTCATTCCACCCAAAAATTTGATACCAAGATTTCACCGCAAGTACATGTTTTGTGGGCTCCTGAATCCAAAAAAGAAAGCTTTTTTAGAAAAAGGTCCTGTGTGTGACTGTGAAGAGCATATCTCAAAAACGAAAATTCAGATAAATAACAAATTTGATATTTAGATTCAGTACCTTTCAAAGGTGCGACAGGAAGATTTTCAGGAAAATTCCCCAATCCTAAAGTACCGTTTATATGGAACATTTTACAATTTTTGTATTTTCTAAAAAATAGGTAACGATTATAATTAAAGTACTACATATTAAAGGCATTTACATGACAAATAAAATATATACCTTGAATTTTCTAGGAACAGCCAGTAAAACCCCCTTCATTCGGAAGGAATTTTATGTATTCTTGTATAACTAGCATATATTAAGACACAGACGAAAACGTATTACACGGAACAATTAAGATCTCTTTAAAAAGCACAATCTATTTCAAATAAATTTTTGTGGCATCAGCCATTTCTGAGATATCCGTTATTAATTCTTCCATTTTGAGGCAGTATTTTTAACCCTTAAATGATATCAGTCTAATTAAATAGTATAAAATTTAATAACATCCTGCCTAAAAGCAATATGTATATGTAATAATATATAAACTGTATGTTACGCTCATTGTATTATGTTTATATTATTATGTACATGTATAATAATGTTATGAGAATGTATTACGTAGTTTAACAATGTAGGAGCTGTGAGAATTGAATCAAGCTGCGTTCCGTAGCAAACAGAATTACAAAGTGAAAGCCGAAAGTTGCTAACAATGAGATAACCTTGAGACAACAATAAATTAGAAAGTTTAATAAAGGCTACAAATAATTCATGGAACAATAATAATGTAATATTTAAAACAGTTTATAAATAGCCAATCAAAAACTATAAAAAGCTTAATTTAAATAAAAGTATTCTATTGGAGTAGGATTAGCCAATCAGAGACTTGAAATAGAGGAAATGTACAGATTCAGAGGTAGACGCTACAAGATTGCGTACCCGAGCAGTTCGATACAGGTTCATTGCGAGATATAAAACTTCATTGCGGTGAGAATGATATAAAGTTTACATGTTAAAAAGTGCAAATAACAATAATCTCACACCTCTACAGTAGGATACATCAGTGAAGTGTTATTTAATCGTGTGAAGGATTAATAAACAAAGTACAATACAATTATAATCTGTTCAAGCCTTCATTCTTTAGCCGTACCAGTCCTGCTAAGAGAAAAGTGCTCTATAAAATACTAACGTAGGCGAGGCATACACATATAATATTTATATAAACATTAAAATACAAAGTTGATTTCTAAACGTGGGGAGTAGATATAACCTAGCGACTCTGGCGCAAAGGATTTGCCGCCATCTGATAAGCTTCTTTGATCTATGCCGCTAGCCCCGCCCCCTCCCTTTGTGCGCTACTATTTGCCGCCCGGTCGCGTGCCGCTAGCTCCGCCCCCTTCCCTTTGTGCGCTTACCTAATGCCGACAGTGTCTGTGCCGGCAGGTTCTACCCCCTCCCCCATGCGTTCTACTGTGGCGTCATGACTTGATGGAATTGTTTTCTCGAGTCCTGCCGCCCCTCGGCAAATTAATTAGGTAATGTTCGTCAAACATTTTTTTTATGATTACTAAGGTCTGCAGATTGCATCCTCGAGCAATTAAGTTTTTTGATTAATGAATTGTTGACTGGAGCTTGAGTATAAGTAGTCTGCTCACGGTAACAGTCTGTCATGTAATGAAACACTGCAGCCTTCTTGTATCTGGGGAAATCGCTTGTCCATTAGCTGAACATGTTAGACGCTTTCAACACATTAATAGGCTTTTAAGTTTACATTCCGGATCTGTTTACATACATTAGCGATCAACGACATACTTCCGTCTGGAGGTAACGGTGACACACATTAGCTGACCCGTTAGACGCTTTCACTCCATTAGCGAACAAGAGCCCGGCATGTAATGAAAAAACCCGTAACCTACTTCTGTCTGATGGTAACGGTGACCTCTATTAGCTGAGACGCTTTCACCTCATTAGCGAACAATGCCAGTAATTGTTTTCCTAAGTGCTCTACAATCTCTCACTACTTCAGCTTTAGTGGGGGGAATTATATAAAAGCAGCAGTTTCTCCAATGATTTTCACAGTATCGTAAGAACACTGCGATCTAAGCACTCTGCAAGCTTTATTCTTTCAACGTGGAAATTACATCGAACAGCATGTCTGGTAAGTTGTATCACCAATTCATCTTCATTAAAAAGTTAACTTATTACTTAGTACATTTAACTTATATTTGCGTTCTTGTTTTTAATGACGGCCCTTTATTTGTAAATAGCTGAGTATTCTAAAAGTTAATAGCTAGACAGTTGAATTTTTTCTGAAATGTGA
Source organism: Deroplatys truncata (assembly GCA_030765065.1). Classification (NCBI taxonomy): domain Eukaryota; kingdom Metazoa; phylum Arthropoda; class Insecta; order Mantodea; family Mantidae; genus Deroplatys; species Deroplatys truncata. The sequence goes on from CM060981.1 coordinate 56,007,249, forward strand.
ACAGTTTAGTTAAGTATTCATTTTAGACAAGCTTATTCTACATTTAATAGCTAACTGCGCGAATTCTCAAAAAATGTGAACAATTTAGTTAAGTATTCATCTTGTTGAGTAATTATTATTCCAGATATTTAAATACAGGGTTTCACAGAGTGAATTATATTCCTTTCTAGACAAAATACAATTACTTGATTACCCTACGATTCGAATAAATAATGTTCTGTATAAATATTCTTCCGAGGGTAAGCGGCGGTATTCGATCCGGGGACTTCATGTTTGCATGCATTGATCGAACATTCATCAGTTAATGTTTCATTCCTCTTGTGCATTTTATTTAGTAAAAACTTCCAGTCTGTTTCCATCACATTAAAAATTAACGTTTTTGCTTTAGAATATTACAAAAAGTCTGTTGCGCGAATCATTCACTCTAACAAAGTAAATGTTTACATTATATTAAAACATTTAAATCGGAAAATATAGTACTTAATGAACTTCATTAGTGAATCAGAACCTCAATTATATTTACACATATTATCATTTTTATTATTATATTATACAGAAAAAGTTAATAATTTTGTAACTTTCAAATAAATGAAATTTAGTTATGCAACACATTCTCTAATAAAGAATATGTTTTTTCTCTTCCTAATGCAGAAAGTTTGACATCTCAACTTAACACATTGGCTGAGGGTAGCATTTACCCGACCGTTCAAAGACTACAAGATCTTCAGCCAGAGGAGCCTTATAATATAAAATCCATAAGAAAAATTGATACGAGATACGGTGCTAGAGTGGTTGCGGTTTTAGACAATAAGCAAGTGTTTCTTCCGACAAGATATTCAACCCTAACAAGCCAACAGTTGGATGAAATGCCAGGAAAGTTTCAAATGGTATATCATGGTGTAGTACCATCCGGCAAGTTTAAGACATGTAAATTGTCTTTTCTTCCTGTTAAGGTTTGTAGAAATAATTCAGCTATCCTTTCAAAGCTTCATTTAGAGTTACATTTGTTGAGTTTATAAATTCACACTTCCTAGGATAACATTCATCTAAAGTATACATCACTGTGTAAATAACGCTTAGGATGTAGTCTGGGCGAGGACCTGCAGAAAGAAGTTTAATAGTCTATTCACTGATTCTTTACCTCAAAGCAGATACCTACAGCAAGTTGCAAATAATTTCCATTAGGGTAGCAGTTGTCAAAGCATGCATCACTGTATTAAAACAAATATGTGTAAATAATGTCTAGATTGTAGTCTGAGTGATTTCGTGCAGAAAGAAGTTTAATACCACATTGCATTGATTCTCCGCATCGAAGTATATACCTACAACAAGCTACAAATAATGTGAATGTTTGTTACAGGAATGTCCAGATGAATGTAAATGAAGAGGAAGAATGAGATAGCTTAAAACAACACGAACAGAAATGTGATAGGAACATCCTCAACATGAAGAATTGCAGCACCGTCCAGCATGGAACATTCGAGTGTGTAGAATATAGCAATAATATATAAATTATGTACTCATTATTACTGCTATACATGCCAATACCATTGATTTCATAAATAATTTCATAATTGTTTAAAGAAGAATGTATTATCTTAAAACATTGATGCTACATGAAATCTAAACAAAAAAGTTATTGAACTATTACTGAAAGAGACCTGAATAAATGGGAATCTAGAAGCCAGAACCATCTTAATATTGGACTGTATGATATGAGGTGTATAAAAAGATTAATAAAAATGAGGGCTATGTAATATAAACAACATTTATTTTTTATAAAACATTTTCCTATTACATTCCTTCACAAAAAAAACCCGAACATATTTCCCAAAGACAAAAGTGATAGTCTAGACCTTCTAAACATACAGTTATAGGGGGAAAGGATGCTCTCCTGAAACATTAGGTCTCTAGACAGAAGCATTTATAGGGGAGAGATAGGGAATACCAGGGCTGATGCTAGGCTAGTCAGATGCTAAAGGAGGGAGGGATATGCTTTATACGAGAGAGATAGGGAATACAAGGAAAGATGCTATACTAAACAGGACTTGAAGGGTAGAATATGAGCGATATAGCGAACCGAGGAGAGGTATTAGGATAGGAGTTTTGAATGATAGAGTAGGCGTTTATATGCGAGAGATAGGGAATACGAGGGTCGATGCTAGGCTAGACGGTGTTGAATGAGGGAATGCATCTTATATGAGAGAGGTAGGGGAATATGAGGAGACGTGTTAGGCTAGACAGGGTTTGAGGTGTGGAATATGCGTTTATATGGGAAAGATAGGGGAAACGTGTACATATAATAGGCTATACAGATGCTGAAGGACGGGAATATAGGCTTATACGGGAGAGATAGGGAAATACGAGGAGAGGTGCTAGACTAGACTGATGCTGAAGGAGGAGAGGATACTCTTTATACGGAAGAAATAGGGAATACGAGGAGAGGTACTAGAAGGGTAGAATATAGCGTTTTTATATGAGGGAGCTAGCAAACCGAGGAGTGGTATTAGGCATGGAGGTCTGAATGAGAGATTATACGTCTATATGAGAAAAGATAGGGAAAACGAAGGTAGGTGCTAGGTTGAGAGAGTCTTCAAGGAGGAAAATGCATTTATATGAGAGCGGTAGGGCATACGAGGAGAGGTGCTAGTCTAGACATGGTTTGAGGATTAGAGTATACGTTTATATGGGAGAAATGGAAAACGGGAGAGATACAAGGATAGACAGAGATTGAAGGAGGAGGAATGTAGGTTTATACTGTAATATAGAGAGTAATTCGATTATAAAACTTTCCTCATCCAGCGTTACAATACTTTTATATACTTATTTTCTAAACCTTACAAACTTTATATTTGTTAAACAGTAGTGCGCGAGACGGAGAGGGACAAACAGTATATCGGTTTACAGTGAAGTATACGTCCTAACCTATTCCCACCTTGTTTGTTCTGGATCTTCTCATTGTCTATCATCATCTAACGTAACCACGTAACAAGACGTAACACAGGAAATCATACATATGGCACATTAATAAAAAAATAAATAAATAAAGGTATATATAATGAAACATAAACAAGTAGACAGAGGGTCATTGATACACAGAAAACCAGGAGTTGTATGTACTGAGACCAAAGATTAGTATAGGCAAACAACAAAGAAGTGAATTTATAGTGTAAATAACCTAATATTTTCAAATATTATTATAGTCTAAAAGTATATAACTTAATTATGTACAGAGTATTGAGAAATAAACGTTATTCATGATTCACTAATCTAAGATCACTGCAATTGTATTGAATCAATTCACAATTGTTAATGCCATTCAACTTTCATTTGTCTCTGATACATAAACAAATTGCAAAATGGAGAAGGACGAAAGTAATAAAAAGACTCAGGCAGCAAATTTTAAGAAAGAAGAGAAAGATATATGCCCGACATTGTTTTAGAACACAAATTAGTGTTGAAAATAAAATGACTGATAGCTCTGCTAAGCGTAAGGAAGAGACAAGGAAATAAATTGCAAATGAGTACAATTCTAGGAAGATCATCCAATGTGAATGAAAATCCCTGAAATGATATTATGAGAACATAAAGAAAAGAATGAAGCAAGCAAATACCATTGACAAGGTACGATTGTACAAAACTGGAGGCGCATGTATGTACCGCCTTTCTTAGACAATAGTAGCCAAATAACAATTGTTGCTCTTCTATTCAATCGCCAATGAGTTTGATGATGAAGTTGGATTCCATTCAGAAGTAATCATCACAGTGAAGGACATTGAAATAGTAAATCCAGGTCCAACATGTCCTTCAGCAATTTTAATAACAGGTAAGGAATTTGAAGAAAGAGAAAGTGTAAAGGTGGCGTCTGCAGTTCCCATACAGAACTTTCAACTCCATTGCCTGAAAAGAACAAAGATGGCATAAGGGAGGGTATTTATGAGAGGAGGCTTGAGTGTTTGGAAGAAGAGTACACAGTGAAAATGAAGATCTTGAAATTGGATCTAGAAATGAAAGAATCTCAGAAAAATTAAGCGTTGTTAATAACTTATACAACCATAAATATATTACAAAAAAGTAATGAAACAGGCAAGGAATAATATGGATAAAGAAACTGTTAAGCAGATCTACTACGCTTTCATTTATTTGCACATAGTCAAAGTATGGAATTACACTTTCGGGAAATATTGCAGAAATAGACATGAAAAAGATATTTACGCAAAAAAATAAAAAGGACTTAGAATATTAGAAAAAGAAGATAAACAACATTCATGTAAACCAATTTTTAAAAATCAGTTTACCTGAATACCTGTAAAAAAACATATCACTTTACAAAAAGTAATGCAGACATCATTTATTTTTTATAAACATTATCCTATTACATTCCTTTACAAAACAACCATACATATTTCCTAAAGGCAAAGGTGATAGTCTAGACATTCTAAACACTCAATTATATAATCATATACATCACACAGAAAGAGACATGCATTATCACTAAAAAAACTAAACATCTCAACAATGTCTGAATGATGTATTTTTATAAGTACAAGTTTTTGATATTTCAAAGTTCCTGTTAACCATGGCCGTAATTGATTAACACAATTTCTCGATCCTGTCATGCTATAACTTTAGAAGCTTTCAGCTTACTTATAATTTCTTCAATCTCTTGTGTGTGACTATTATTACCAGCACCCCTCGATGCAATTAGTAACCTCAATATATTTACTAGTCTATTCGGATTTTCAAGCGTTGATATCACTGAATCATCATCATATGAAGATTTCATATTCTCGCAACTTCCGATGTATCCAGATTTTTCACCAACAGTAGTCTCCAGTGAAGGACAGAGGCCTGATCCGGTATAACATTCGCCTCTATTCATCTTCGGATCTTCAAGTGCAGGAGAGAGAGTCGATTCAGCATAACATGTTGCTCTATGAAACTTAAATCTTGACAAAGAACGATTCTTAAAAATCCGCCCGCATATACAGCATCTAATAACGCGTTTTCCTCCATGTGTAATGTATGAAAAATTGAGTTTCTCATTCGTTAGTTGCACAGATTTTCTCGGGCAGTAGCTCATGCTAAAACTAAAAGAAATTAAATGAATACGTGAATGCTAACGCTCGAAGGAATTAAAAGCGAATGAATGAATTCATAACGCGCAACTATGTATATATCCAAGATGAGGACGACGGAGGGAATTGCGATCACTGCATAGCAGGGGGAAAGGATACTCTCTTGAAACATTAGTCATCTAGACAACTATTGTTCACGGAGACCGTAGACGTCAGGTTGAATGGGACAGACCTCAGGTTCAAATCTTTAAGGGTACGGACCCCGCCTTTTGCCTGTCATGTATACTAAACCATCCTAACAGTGTAACATTACGTTACAACGACACGTAACCAGAACATGGCGAGTGCGAGCATGGAAAAAAGGATGCTCTCTGGGAACATTCGTGAAAAGGGATGCTCTCTGGAAACAGTCGCCATCCACACAACGGATTGTCCCTAACATTTCCAGATTTCGAACCGTTCAACATCGTGACGCGCTGCTGTCATCTACATTTCAACGAAATTTTACCTCCTGAATTAAAGTATGGTGCTCTGTATAGAACTGCACAACTTTCATTACGCTGCGTGTCCCTAGCGTTTCCAGTTCCCGAATCGTTCCAGCTAGTGGAATGTCTCTATCATCTTCATGTCAACGATCTGTTACTCTAAATTAAAGTTTGGTGATCTGTATAGACCTGTACAACCTGCATTACGCTATGTAACAACATGTTCACGCTATGTAACAACATGATCACGCTATGTAACAACATGATCACGCTATGTAACAACCTGAGCACGCTATGTAAAAAAACCATCACGCTATGTAACAACCTGAGCACGCTCTGTAACAACACGATCACGCTATGTAACAACATGATCACGCTATGTAACAACATGTTCACGCTATGTAACAACATGAACACGCTATGTAACAACTGATCACACTATGTAACAACATGAGCACGCTATGTAACAACCTGAGCACGCTCTGTAACAATACGATCAAGCTTTGTAACAACATGATCACGCTATGTAACAACATGAACACGCTATGTAACAACATGATCACGCTATGTAACAACATGATCACGCTATGTAACAACATGAACACGCTATGTAACAACATGATCACGCTATGTAACAACACGATCACGCTATGTAACAACTGATTACGCTATGTAACAACTGATCACGCTATGTAACAACCTGAGCAAGCTATGTAACAACCTGACCACGCTCTGTAACAACATGATCACGCTATGTAACAACTGATCACACTATGTAACAACATGAGCACGCTATGTAACAACCTGAGCACGCTCTGTAACAATACGATCAAGCTATGTAACAACATGATCACGCTATGTAACAACATGATCACGCTATGTAACAACATGAACACGCTATGTAACAACATGATCACGCTATGTAACAACACGATCACGCTATGTAACAACTGATTACGCTATGTAACAACTGATCACGCTATGTAACAACCTGAGCACGCTATGTAACAACATGAGCACGCTATGTAACAACCTGAGCACGCTATGTAACAACCTGATCACGCTATGTAACAACCTGATCACGCTATGTAACAACATGAACAGGCTATGTAACAACCTGATCACGCTATGTAACAACCTGAGCACGCTATGTAACAACATGAACACGCTATGTAACAACATGATCACGCTATGTAACAACCTGAGCACGCTATGTAACAACTGATCACGCTATGTAACAACATGTTCACGCTATGTAACAACACGATCACGCTATGTAACAACACGATCACGCTATGTAACAACCTGAGCACGCTATGTAACAACATGATCACGCTATGTAACAACCTGAGCACGCTATGTAACAACCTGAGCACGCTATGTAACAACATGATCACGCTATGTAACAACCTGATCACGCTATGTAACAACAGGTTCACGCTATGTAACAACCTGAGCACGCTATGTAACAACATGATCACGCTATGTAACAACCTGAGCACGCTATGTAACAACATGATCACTTCAATGTAACAACATGGTCACGCTATGTAACAACACGATCACGCTATGTAACAACACGATCAAGCTATGTAACAACCTGAGCACGCTATGTAACAACGTGATCACGCTATGTAACAACCTGAGCACGCTATGTAACAACATAATTACGCTATGTAACAACCTGATCACGCTATGTAACAACACGATCACGCTATGTAACAACACGATCACCCTATGTAACAACCTGATCACGCTATGTAACAACATGTTCACGCTATGTAACAACATGATCACGCTATGTAACAACCTGATCACGCTATGTAACAACCTGATCACGCTATCTATCAACGCGATCACGCTATGTAACAACATGATCACGCTATGTAACAATCTGATCACCCTATGTAACAACATGATCACGCTATGTAAATAGGGTGGACCATTTAAGTTGAGGCTATACAATATATCCAAAACTAAGCGTTGCAGAAAGAAATGTCATTAATAAAACTTGATTGATATTATGACGAAAGTAAATGTCGCTAGATGTATTTCGTTTGGAAGACGTTGAGATGGTCATTTCAGGGTCTTTTTAAATGGGACCCTAATTGTAGGTTCCCATTTAAAAAAATAAATTGACCTAAAATGACCCTCATAACGGCCTCCAAACGAAACACGACTAGCGGCATTTACTTTCGTCATAATATCAATCAAGTTTTATTAATGACATTTCTTTCTGCAACGCTTAGTTTTGGATATATTGTATAGCCTCAACTTAAATGGTCCACCCTATTTACATAGCGTGATCATGTTGTTACATAGGGTGATCAGATTGTTACATAGCGTGATCATGTTGTTACATAGCGTGATCGCGTTGTTACATAGCGTGATCAGGTTGTTACATAGCGTGATCAGGTTGTTACATAGCGTGATCATGTTGTTACATAGCGTGAACATGTTGTTACATAGCGTGATCAGGTTGTTACATAGCTTGAGCGTGTTGTTACATAGCGTGATCGTGTTGTTACATAGCGTGATCAGGTTGTTACATAGCGTAATTATGTTGTTACATAGCGTGCTCAGGTTGTTACATAGCGTGATCATGTTGTTACATAGCGTGTTCATGTTGTTACATAGAGTGATCATGTTGTTACATAGCGTGCTCAGGTTGTTACATAGCGTGTTCATGTTGTTACATAGCGTGATCACGTTGTTACATAGCGTGCTCAGGTTGTTACATAGCTTGATCGTGTTGTTACATAGCGTGATCGTGTTGTTACATAGCGTGACCATGTTGTTACATTGAAGTGATCATGTTGTTACATAGCGTGCTCAGGTTGTTACATAGCGTGATCATGTTGTTACATAGCGTGCTCAGGTTGTTACATAGCGTGAACCTGTTGTTACATAGCGTGATCAGGTTGTTACATAGCGTGATCATGTTGTTACATAGCGTGCTCAGGTTGTTACATAGCGTGCTCAGGTTGTTACATAGCGTGATCAGGTTGTTACATAGCGTGCTCAGGTTGTTACATAGCGTGATCGTGTTGTTACATAGCGTGATCGTGTTGTTACATAGCGTGAACATGTTGTTACATAGCGTGATCAGTTGTTACATAGCGTGCTCAGGTTGTTACATAGCGTGATCATGTTGTTACATAGCGTGTTCATGTTGTTACATAGCGTGCTCAGGTTGTTACATAGCGTGATCAGGTTGTTACATAGCGTGTTCATGTTGTTACATAGCGTGATCAGGTTGTTACATAGCGTGATCAGGTTGTTACATAGCGTGCTCAGGTTGTTACATAGCGTGCTCATGTTGTTACATAGCGTGCTCAGGTTGTTACATAGCGTGATCAGTTGTTACATAGCGTAATCAGTTGTTACATAGCGTGATCGTGTTGTTACATAGCGTGATCATGTTGTTACATAGCGTGTTCATGTTGTTACATAGCGTGATCATGTTGTTACATAGCGTGATCATGTTGTTACATAGCTTCATCGTATTGTTACAGAGCGTGCTCAGGTTGTTACATAGCGTGCTCATGTTGTTACATAGTGTGATCAGTTGTTACATAGCGTGATCATGTTGTTACAGAGCGTGGTCAGGTTGTTACATAGCTTGCTCAGGTTGTTACATAGCGTGATCAGTTGTTACATAGCGTAATCAGTTGTTACATAGCGTGATCGTGTTGTTACATAGCGTGATCATGTTGTTACATAGCGTGTTCATGTTGTTACATAGCGTGATCATGTTGTTACATAGCGTGCTCAGGTTGTTACATAGCGTGATCATGTTGTTACATAGCGTGATCATGTTGTTACATAGCGTGTTCATGTTGTTACATAGCGTGATCATGTTGTTACAAAGCTTGATCGTATTGTTACAGAGCGTGCTCAGGTTGTTACATAGCGTGCTCATGTTGTTACATAGTGTGATCAGTTGTTACATAGCGTGTTCATGTTGTTACATAGCGTGAACATGTTGTTACATAGCGTGATCATGTTGTTACATAGCGTGATCGTGTTGTTACAGAGCGTGCTCAGGTTGTTACATAGCGTGATGGTTTTTTTACATAGCGTGCTCAGGTTGTTACATAGCGTGATCATGTTGTTACATAGCGTGATCATGTTGTTACACAGCGTGAACATGTTGTTACATAGCGTAATGCAGGTTGTACAGGTCTATACAGATCACCAAACTTTAATTTAGAGTAACAGATCGTTGACATGAAGATGATAGAGACATTCCACTAGCTGGAACGATTCGGGAACTGGAAACGCTAGGGACACGCAGCGTAATGAAAGTTGTGCAGTTCTATACAGAGCACCATACTTTAATTCAGGAGGTAAAATTTCGTTGAAATGTAGATGACAGCAGCGCGTCACGATGTTGAACGGTTCGAAATCTGGAAATGTTAGGGACAATCCGTTGTGTGGATGGCGACTGTTTCCAGAGAGCATCCCTTTTCACGAATGTTCCCAGAGAGCATCCTTTTTTTCCATGCTCGCACTCGCCATGTTCTGGTTACGTGTCGTTGTAACGTAATGTTACACTGTTAGGATGGTTTAGTATACATGACAGGCAAAAGGCGGGGTCCGTACCCTTAAAGATTTGAACCTGAGGTCTGTCCCATTCAACCTGACGTCTACGGTCTCCGTGAACAATAGTTGTCTAGATGACTAATGTTTCAAGAGAGTATCCTTTCCCCCTGCTATGCAGTGATCGCAATTCCCTCCGTCGTCCTCATCTTGGATATATACATAGTTGCGCGTTATGAATTCATTCATTCGCTTTTAATTCCTTCGAGCGTTAGCATTCACGTATTCATTTAATTTCTTTTAGTTTTAGCATGAGCTACTGCCCGAGAAAATCTGTGCAACTAACGAATGAGAAACTCAATTTTTCATACATTACACATGGAGGAAAACGCGTTATTAGATGCTGTATATGCGGGCGGATTTTTAAGAATCGTTCTTTGTCAAGATTTAAGTTTCATAGAGCAACATGTTATGCTGAATCGACTCTCTCTCCTGCACTTGAAGATCCGAAGATGAATAGAGGCGAATGTTATACCGGATCAGGCCTCTGTCCTTCACTGGAGACTACTGTTGGTGAAAAATCTGGATACATCGGAAGTTGCGAGAATATGAAATCTTCATATGATGATGATTCAGTGATATCAACGCTTGAAAATCCGAATAGACTAGTAAATATATTGAGGTTACTAATTGCATCGAGGGGTGCTGGTAATAATAGTCACACACAAGAGATTGAAGAAATTATAAGTAAGCTGAAAGCTTCTAAAGTTATAGCATGACAGGATCGAGAAATTGTGTTAATCAATTACGGCCATGGTTAACAGGAACTTTGAAATATCAAAAACTTGTACTTATAAAAATACATCATTCAGACATTGTTGAGATGTTTAGTTTTTTTAGTGATAATGCATGTCTCTTTCTGTGTGATGTATATGATTATATAATTGAGTGTTTAGAATGTCTAGACTATCACCTTTGCCTTTAGGAAATATGTATGGTTGTTTTGTAAAGGAATGTAATAGGATAATGTTTATAAAAAATAAATGATGTCTGCATTACTTTTTGTAAAGTGATATGTTTTTTTACAGGTATTCAGGTAAACTGATTTTTAAAAATTGGTTTACATGAATGTTGTTTATCTTCTTTTTCTAATATTCTAAGTCCTTTTTATTTTTTTGCGTAAATATCTTTTTCATGTCTATTTCTGCAATATTTCCCGAAAGTGTAATTCCATACTTTGACTATGTGCAAATAAATGAAAGCGTAGTAGATCTGCTTAACAGTTTCTTTATCCATATTATTCCTTGCCTGTTTCATTACTTTTTTGTAATATATTTATGGTTGTATAAGTTATTAACAACGCTTAATTTTTCTGAGATTCTTTCATTTCTAGATCCAATTTCAAGATCTTCATTTTCACTGTGTACTCTTCTTCCAAACACTCAAGCCTCCTCTCATAAATACCCTCCCTTATGCCATCTTTGTTCTTTTCAGGCAATGGAGTTGAAAGTTCTGTATGGGAACTGCAGACGCCACCTTTACACTTTCTCTTTCTTCAAATTCCTTACCTGTTATTAAAATTGCTGAAGGACATGTTGGACCTGGATTTACTATTTCAATGTCCTTCACTGTGATGATTACTTCTGAATGGAATCCAACTTCATCATCAAACTCATTGGCGATTGAATAGAAGAGCAACAATTGTTATTTGGCTACTATTGTCTAAGAAAGGCGGTACATACATGCGCCTCCAGTTTTGTACAATCGTACCTTGTCAATGGTATTTGCTTGCTTCATTCTTTTCTTTATGTTCTCATAATATCATTTCAGGGATTTTCATTCACATTGGATGATCTTCCTAGAATTGTACTCATTTGCAATTTATTTCCTTGTCTCTTCCTTACGCTTAGCAGAGCTATCAGTCATTTTATTTTCAACACTAATTTGTGTTCTAAAACAATGTCGGGCATATATCTTTCTCTTCTTTCTTAAAATTTGCTGCCTGAGTCTTTTTATTACTTTCGTCCTTCTCCATTTTGCAATTTGTTTATGTATCAGAGACAAATGAAAGTTGAATGGCATTAACAATTGTGAATTGATTCAATACAATTGCAGTGATCTTAGATTAGTGAATCATGAATAACGTTTATTTCTCAATACTCTGTACATAATTAAGTTATATACTTTTAGACTATAATAATATTTGAAAATATTAGGTTATTTACACTATAAATTCACTTCTTTGTTGTTTGCCTATACTAATCTTTGGTCTCAGTACATACAACTCCTGGTTTTCTGTGTATCAATGACCCTCTGTCTACTTGTTTATGTTTCATTATATATACCTTTATTTATTTATTTTTTTATTAATGTGCCATATGTATGATTTCCTGTGTTACGTCTTGTTACGTGGTTACGTTAGATGATGATAGACAATGAGAAGATCCAGAACAAACAAGGTGGGAATAGGTTAGGACGTATACTTCACTGTAAACCGATATACTGTTTGTCCCTCTCCGTCTCGCGCACTACTGTTTAACAAATATAAAGTTTGTAAGGTTTAGAAAATAAGTATATAAAAGTATTGTAACGCTGGATGAGGAAAGTTTTATAATCGAATTACTCTCTATATTACAGTATAAACCTACATTCCTCCTCCTTCAATCTCTGTCTATCCTTGTATCTCTCCCGTTTTCCATTTCTCCCATATAAACGTATACTCTAATCCTCAAACCATGTCTAGACTAGCACCTCTCCTCGTATGCCCTACCGCTCTCATATAAATGCATTTTCCTCCTTGAAGACTCTCTCAACCTAGCACCTACCTTCGTTTTCCCTATCTTTTCTCATATAGACGTATAATCTCTCATTCAGACCTCCATGCCTAATACCACTCCTCGGTTTGCTAGCTCCCTCATATAAAAACGCTATATTCTACCCTTCTAGTACCTCTCCTCGTATTCCCTATTTCTTCCGTATAAAGAGTATCCTCTCCTCCTTCAGCATCAGTCTAGTCTAGCACCTCTCCTCGTATTTCCCTATCTCTCCCGTATAAGCCTATATTCCCGTCCTTCAGCATCTGTATAGCCTATTATATGTACACGTTTCCCCTATCTTTCCCATATAAACGCATATTCCACACCTCAAACCCTGTCTAGCCTAACACGTCTCCTCATATTCCCCTACCTCTCTCATATAAGATGCATTCCCTCATTCAACACCGTCTAGCCTAGCATCGACCCTCGTATTCCCTATCTCTCGCATATAAACGCCTACTCTATCATTCAAAACTCCTATCCTAATACCTCTCCTCGGTTCGCTATATCGCTCATATTCTACCCTTCAAGTCCTGTTTAGTATAGCATCTTTCCTTGTATTCCCTATCTCTCTCGTATAAAGCATATCCCTCCCTCCTTTAGCATCTGACTAGCCTAGCATCAGCCCTGGTATTCCCTATCTCTCCCCTATAAATGCTTCTGTCTAGAGACCTAATGTTTCAGGAGAGCATCCTTTCCCCCTATAACTGTATGTTTAGAAGGTCTAGACTATCACTTTTGTCTTTGGGAAATATGTTCGGGTTTTTTTTGTGAAGGAATGTAATAGGAAAATGTTTTATAAAAAATAAATGTTGTTTATATTACATAGCCCTCATTTTTATTAATCTTTTTATACACCTCATATCATACAGTCCAATATTAAGATGGTTCTGGCTTCTAGATTCCCATTTATTCAGGTCTCTTTCAGTAATAGTTCAATAACTTTTTTGTTTAGATTTCATGTAGCATCAATGTTTTAAGATAATACATTCTTCTTTAAACAATTATGAAATTATTTATGAAATCAATGGTATTGGCATGTATAGCAGTAATAATGAGTACATAATTTATATATTATTGCTATATTCTACACACTCGAATGTTCCATGCTGGACGGTGCTGCAATTCTTCATGTTGAGGATGTTCCTATCACATTTCTGTTCGTGTTGTTTTAAGCTATCTCATTCTTCCTCTTCATTTACATTCATCTGGACATTCCTGTAACAAACATTCACATTATTTGTAGCTTGTTGTAGGTATATACTTCGATGCGGAGAATCTATGCAATGTAGTATTAAACTTCTTTCTGCACGAAATCACTCAGACTACAATCTAGACATTATTTACACATATTTGTTTTAATACAGTGATGCATGCTTTGACAACTGCTACCCTAATGGAAATTATTTGCAACTTGCTGTAGGTATCTGCTTTGAGGTAAAGAATCAGTGAATAGACTATTAAACTTCTTTCTGCAGGTCCTCGCCCAGACTACATCCTAAGCGTTATTTACACAGTGATGTATACTTTAGATGAATGTTATCCTAGGAAGTGTGAATTTATAAACTCAACAAATGTAACTCTAAATGAAGCTTTGAAAGGATAGCTGAATTATTTCTACAAACCTTAACAGGAAGAAAAGACAATTTACATGTCTTAAACTTGCCGGATGGTACTACACCATGATATACCATTTGAAACTTTCCTGGCATTTCATCCAACTGTTGGCTTGTTAGGGTTGAATATCTTGTCGGAAGAAACACTTGCTTATTGTCTAAAACCGCAACCACTCTAGCACCGTATCTCGTATCAATTTTTCTTATGGATTTTATATTATAAGGCTCCTCTGGCTGAAGATCTTGTAGTCTTTGAACGGTCGGGTAAATGCTACCCTCAGCCAATGTGTTAAGTTGAGATGTCAAACTTTCTGCATTAGGAAGAGAAAAAACATATTCTTTATTAGAGAATGTGTTGCATAACTAAATTTCATTTATTTGAAAGTTACAAAATTATTAACTTTTTCTGTATAATATAATAATAAAAATGATAATATGTGTAAATATAATTGAGGTTCTGATTCACTAATGAAGTTCATTAAGTACTATATTTTCCGATTTAAATGTTTTAATATAATGTAAACATTTACTTTGTTAGAGTGAATGATTCGCGCAACAGACTTTTTGTAATATTCTAAAGCAAAAACGTTAATTTTTAATGTGATGGAAACAGACTGGAAGTTTTTACTAAATAAAATGCACAAGAGGAATGAAACATTAACTGATGAATGTTCGATCAATGCATGCAAACATGAAGTCCCCGGATCGAATACCGCCGCTTACCGTCGGAAGAATATTTATACAGAACATTATTTATTCGAATCGTGGGGTAATCAAGTAATTGTATTTTGTCTAGAAAGGAATATAATTCACTCTGTGAAACCCTGTATTTAAATATCTGGAATAATAATTACTCAACAAGATGAATACTTAACTAAATTGTTCACATTTTTTGAGAATTCGCGCAGTTAGCTATTAAATGTAGAATAAGCTTGTCTAAAATGAATACTTAACTAAACTGTTCACATTTCAGAAAAAATTCAACTGTCTAGCTATTAACTTTTAGAATACTCAGCTATTTACAAATAAAGGGCCGTCATTAAAAACAAGAACGCAAATATAAGTTAAATGTACTAAGTAATAAGTTAACTTTTTAATGAAGATGAATTGGTGATACAACTTACCAGACATGCTGTTCGATGTAATTTCCACGTTGAAAGAATAAAGCTTGCAGAGTGCTTAGATCGCAGTGTTCTTACGATAC
This sequence comes from Deroplatys truncata, assembly GCA_030765065.1. Taxonomy (NCBI): domain Eukaryota; kingdom Metazoa; phylum Arthropoda; class Insecta; order Mantodea; family Mantidae; genus Deroplatys; species Deroplatys truncata. Next base: position 56,022,990 of record CM060981.1, read on the forward strand.
TGTGAAAATCATTGGAGAAACTGCTGCTTTTATATAATTCCCCCCACTAAAGCTGAAGTAGTGAGAGATTGTAGAGCACTTAGGAAAACAATTACTGGCATTGTTCGCTAATGAGGTGAAAGCGTCTCAGCTAATAGAGGTCACCGTTACCATCAGACAGAAGTAGGTTACGGGTTTTTTCATTACATGCCGGGCTCTTGTTCGCTAATGGAGTGAAAGCGTCTAACGGGTCAGCTAATGTGTGTCACCGTTACCTCCAGACGGAAGTATGTCGTTGATCGCTAATGTATGTAAACAGATCCGGAATGTAAACTTAAAAGCCTATTAATGTGTTGAAAGCGTCTAACATGTTCAGCTAATGGACAAGCGATTTCCCCAGATACAAGAAGGCTGCAGTGTTTCATTACATGACAGACTGTTACCGTGAGCAGACTACTTATACTCAAGCTCCAGTCAACAATTCATTAATCAAAAAACTTAATTGCTCGAGGATGCAATCTGCAGACCTTAGTAATCATAAAAAAAATGTTTGACGAACATTACCTAATTAATTTGCCGAGGGGCGGCAGGACTCGAGAAAACAATTCCATCAAGTCATGACGCCACAGTAGAACGCATGGGGGAGGGGGTAGAACCTGCCGGCACAGACACTGTCGGCATTAGGTAAGCGCACAAAGGGAAGGGGGCGGAGCTAGCGGCACGCGACCGGGCGGCAAATAGTAGCGCACAAAGGGAGGGGGCGGGGCTAGCGGCATAGATCAAAGAAGCTTATCAGATGGCGGCAAATCCTTTGCGCCAGAGTCGCTAGGTTATATCTACTGTGGGGCAAAGGCCACCGGAAAGTTTGTATTGTACGTGGGGCGAACACTCCAAGAAACATTTCTCTCGCGAGTTTGCCTCCCATACGTGGGGCTGTAAGTACTACAAGTTTGGCTCTCTAACAGTGGGGCAACAATAAACCACTTCAATTTGTTCAACACTTTTGTGTTCTGTTAAATCCCATCGATTTTCAGTTGTTTCTCGAAGTGTCATAGAAACAGTATAGAATTTTAAGGTGGCGTATCGCGTCCAATTCTTAAATATCTGACTACCGCTGTTTCCTTTGTATCTATAACAAAATGTGTAATGTAGCTATTTCTGCAAAGGTTTATCTCGATTAAATAGAAAAGGAAACGTTCGTAGGAATACCCTTTATGCACTAATAAACAATAGAATGAGAAAGTTATGTGAATGTTGAGGCAGTATTTTTAACACTTAAATGATTTCAGTCTAATTATATAATACATAAATTCAATAATAGCCCGCCTTAAAGCAATATGTGTATGTAACAGTATATAAAAGGTATATATAACACTCATTTTATATGTTTGTATTATTGTATCCATGTGTAATAATGTTATGTGAATATATTACGTAATTTAATAATGTAGGAGCTGTGAGAGTGATAGGTTAAAGGTTGCTAATAATGAGGTAACAATGAGGTAACCTTGAGGCAATAATGAATTAGAAAGTTTATATGTTACTCGTGATTCTTGGAAGCAGTAATATAATTTTAGTGACAGTTTATAAAAATACCCAATCAACAACCAGAAAAAACTTTAGTTAAATGAAGGTATTCTATTGGACTAGGATTAGCCAATCAGAGACTTGAAATACAGAAATTTACAAGTATAGGCGGTTGAAATCAGTTCAGTTGGTTGCAGACAGCGTTACTAACCAGACGCAAAAAGTGTCCTCAAGAAATTTAATACGTATTCGTGAGAGACTAAAATAAGTTTACGTGTTAAAAAGTGCCAGTAATTAGTTAAAGAATCTTACAGTTCTCTATAGCAGTGAAGTGTTATTTAAATCGTATCAAGTCTTAATAAAAGGAGTGAAGTAAAATTATAATCTGTGTAAGCCTACATTCTTAGTCCTGCCACAACCCTGCCAAGACATCCATTTCTCTAACACTAATACTGATGCAACCGAGGCAAATATAAATATATAATATTTAAAGAAACAGTTAAGGCCACCTGAAAGTACATTTGGGGCGAAGGCTACCGGAAACTGTTTACTATACGTGCGGTTGCAACTACTGCAAGTTCGGCTCCCCAACAGTTGAAATACGATACAACTCCTTCTAAAATACTCCTTTCTGAATGTAGCACACCAGAGTTTTTAAGAATAAATTATAGAAATACAACTAATAAACATAAAACGATAAGGGGATACAGAAAGTCATGTGAAGGTAACATCAGAAGGTTTTAAGAAGGCAAGGTGCCGCACGTACTTGGGTCACGTGTCCCCGATAACGAGTATGCCGTTCTTTATTAAGCGACATATGGTTAAACCAAGCATTACTCCCGGTAAAAAATTGCTCTGAGCGCCCTAGTGACATCTGTGTTCCTCCAGGGATATTAATGTCAACTTGACAGAAAAGAATGAGCTAAGATAAAACATGCCGCAAGTAAACTACCAGCTCTCCTGGTGACAAACTGTGGAAACTTTCCTCTACGCAATTACTTTACTTTTATCTCTATTACCGTGGGCCTCTGCAGGGGGTGCTTTTACCTTGCACGTCTGCTTTTCGACTCTTCCTTTGAGTCTTCTTGAGTGGTTTCCTGCTTTCATTGAACCTACCATAGGGGTGTAGTCGACAAGGGGTTTGAATTGCAAAAATGTCCCAAAATTACTTCTTAGTTTCTTTCGTGCAGCCATATTAATTGAATTTTCATACGTTTAGTAAGTAGGGGAGGTACTGCATTCCACCCAAAAATTCGATAACGAGATTTCACCGGATATACATGTTTTGAGGCCTCCTGAATCCAAAAAGGTGTTTTTGGAAACATGTCCGTGTGTGCGTCTGTGTGTTTGTCTGTGAACAGCATAACTCAGAAACGAACTGTCGGATAAACACCAAACTTGGTATTTAGGTTCAGTATCTTCCAGAGATGCGACACGAAGGTTTTCAAGAAAATTCCCACACCCCAGATTACCCTTTACATGAAGCGTTTTACGAAAATTTTAATTTTCTCAAAAATGACTAACGATTTTGATTAAAATGTCATATATTTAAGATACTTTCATGACAAATAAAATGCATATCCTGAATTTTCTGGGAATGTCTCCAAAGGTATTCTTCATTGTGAAGGACTTTTGCATAACTGGAAACCATAAGAGATAGACAAAATATTACTACACAAAAAATGTAGATCGCGTTAAAATACACAATTTATGTCATATACATTTTGTTGTTGAGTGAACCGTTTTCTAGATATTGCTTGTTATTACCTTAAATTTTCCAATACTTATACTTTTTCTCAAATGGGAATTAGTTATTCATTTTTTTATGTCCTGAACAAGCAAAGAGAATGGAATACTCCACATAGCAACCAGCTCTTAAAATATTTGACTATCGCTTAAAGCCTAGCAATTCCCCTTGCATTTACAAGAGAATTAGCAATAAGATTAATATCTCGATATCTCGATTAACATGAAGCATATGGAGAATAAGCGTTGTAAAAATAGTTTGCACAAGAGTAGAGAAAGTCATGTGAGTGAAACACATCAGACTTTTAAGAATTGTACTTCATCTGCCATTTTGCATCACTTCACAGCAAAAACCGCACAGTTCAGATACATTTGGTGTAGAAAGGTAACCTTTTGGGGAGGGATCTGTTCTACAAATTGGTATTACTGTTAAAGAGTGACCCGAGGTGCTATTTTAGCCTTTATGGAATATAAATTCTACTAACTACTATCAGCGAAGCTTTAATTCTCTAGGGCGGATGTAATATATTTTGGACGCCCTTTTTAAAGCGCTGTGCCATTTAAATTACTGGCTAAATGACACGTAATTTTCTCAATTCTCTTCCACCACAAAAGTATAGTTACAGCTCTTAATATGGGTAATAAAATGTCCTATTCGAATTATAATCTGCCTTAAAAATAATTGGCACAATCATGTGCTACGTTTTATTAGTTTTCACATTTTGAGCTATAAATATTTTGACTTTCTCTACCACTAGCGGAAGTATTGTATTCCACACAAAAATTCGATACCGAGATTTCACCGTAAATAACGTTTGGAGGCGCCCTAAATCCAAATAAAGCATTTTTGAAACATGTCCTACGTTTGTGTGTGTGTCTATTTTTCTGTCTGTGAACAGCATAATTAAAAAACGAAAAGTCAGATAAATCCCAAACTTGGTATTTAGTCTAGTATTTATAAAGACGCGACACGAAGATTTTCAAAAAAGATCCTCTACCTCAGAATACCATTTACATTGAATATTTCTTGAAAATTTTTATTTCCTCAAAAATGGCTGCAAAAATTTTGGTTAAAATACCATACGTTTAAGATATTTTTATGGCAAATGATAAGTATGTATGTCTTGAATTTTCTGGGAATTTCCCCAAAGGTCATCTTCATTCCGAATGACTTTTGCATAACTGGTAAACCGTAAGAGGTATACAAAAATATATTACTGCAAAAATGTAGATCTCGGTAAAACATAGAATTTATGTCATATATACATTAGTTTTTGTCGAGTGAAACATTTCTGATATATCTCTTGTTATTGTATGAATGTTTGCAATTTTTTCCCAAATGGAAATTCGTTTTTCGCTTTGTTATGTCCTGGACATGCAAAGAAAGTGGAATGTTCCACATAGCAACCAGCTCTTAAAATATTTCATTATCCTTAAAACCTACCATATTCCCTTTGCACCTACAAGAAAATTAGTAATAAGATAGTTTCTGCAAATGTTTATCTCGTTTAATATGAGGTAGATGGAGAATAATGTTTGTAAAATGATTTGTACAGGAGTAGAGAAAGTCCTGTGAGTGTAACACATCACATGTTTTAAATTAAAACCCTTAAAAACGGGTTTTGACAAAATCAAATTTCACGAAAAATGCTGTATGGAGGGGGGAAGGATTTTTGTATTCAGTCCGCAATCATTGAAGATACTGAACTTAAATATCAGATTATGTAGTAATTCGAATTTTCTTTTTTGAGTATAGCTGTTCACACACATACTTTTTAGGTTTTATTTTACTTCAAGGGATTTTACAACGTGAATTACAACTTTTCAGCATACCCTCGAACTGTTCTGCACATAATTTTCATCCAACAAAAAAGTCGAAAGTAAAATTCTTGGTCCCCATATTTAACTTTAAGAATTACGTACCAGATCTTTATTTCAAAGTTTCTGCTACTATTTGTAAAAACAGCTTGTACAAGAGTAGGGAAAGTCATGTGTGTAACATATCAGATTGTTTAAAAGAAGAACTTCCACTATATGAAAATGCCATCAGATAATCTGTTAGGAAGCTACAAAGGAATATAACTAAAAATGACACATGTAGTTCAATATCTCTCGGAGGAGATTAATTATACTAATAAACTTGATATAAAGTAATATCTCAAGAATGCAATTATATATTGAAAATAAATTCTCCACAGATGCTTCTTTGAGTGCTATTAATGCCTGTGCAAAGAATTAAATCTAGATCTAATAATTTAGAAAACCAGTTTAATACCTCGCATCCTCTTAAATCTAACTTTCTGTATGTGCTTAATCCATGTTGTTTCTTTCTTTGCAAATGTGTGCAAGTTTGTTTTTTCCAGTTTTTTTTCTGTGAATGACATAAATGATCCGTTATTCTCAGATACTATTAAGACAGGTGAAGCGATACGTTGAACCAATAAGGATAATAATATATAAAGTCTACCTGCGTATCACCAAAAAATGTAGAAATATGTAACATGTTTTTATAAGACTGTACAGAGTGGGTGTACGTCGGGAAGTAAACACACCGTTAGGGGACCGTAATGCCGACCGAACATTTCTTTTGTCTAAGGGCACACATGTGAATTGGAGAAACGAGGCATTCAGAAACTTAGGATTAAAAACCTTAAGCAATGCGGAGGGAAGGGTAAAGACAAGCACTTGTAATCTAGAATCCGACGCGAGCAGACGTGGACAACACCAAGGGCTATCATGTGGTTATAACTTTATTGGCGATGGTGTAGTTAAACAGTGTGGCCGGATGTTAAATATGTGGACGGATCGATTGCGGGAATGGTTTTAAGGAGGATAGAATAAAACGTATAAAACAATATAAATGTCAACGGTTAACAAAACCCGAGATTAAGAGAACCCTATATATCCATGCTCTTCCCATATTACACCGACCTCCTTTTCTTTCCCCCTGCAAAACCGATTCCGTACACATATAACACCCAACGAAGTCCGTCCCACAGGTAACAGATCCTTATAAATTACATAAATTACTTTCTTACACATTTTGCTCAAAATCAAATCATGTGAGGTCGCGGCATCTAAATGATTGAACAATGAAATGTGTTACGGAATACTAAACAATGTTACCAAATGTGGTAATGTGGTAAAAATAGCTAACCTTAAAATAAGCTAAAATTAGAACGCAAAGTCATGCTTTCTCAATTGGAAATTGACACTATTTGAATGTGTATTGATTAAAAGTACAATTGGATGACGTAGCCTATTAATCACTACATGCTGATAATATTTCGGTTCCGTAATTAGCTGACGTTTTATCCGATAAAATGATATATAATATAAACCATCTTTATTGGTCGATATTCGAGTCATTGCTGAACACATCAAATATGCGGCTTATGAATAGAATTATCATTATAAATTATATAATTGATTTCAAATTAAGCACACTACTAATGCTAAAAGATAAGAAAACAAATCTGTTGTGTTGCACTCACATGACTTTCTCTACTCTTGTACAAACTATTTTTACAATTTGATAATTTTTTGTAGGTGAAAGGGGAATATGATAGGCTTTAAGCGATAGTCATATCATTTATAAGCTGGTATGTGAAGCATTCCATTCTATTTGCATGTCCAGGACATAGGGGAAAAAATAATAAATCAAAAAATTCAAACAAATAATAAGGAACGTCTCGGAAGTGGTTTACTCGACGACAAAACATATATGTAACATAAATTGTGTGTTTTAACGAGATCTACATTTTTTGTCTAGTAATATTTTGTCTGTTACTTACGGTTTACCAGCTATCAAAAGTCATTCAGAATGAAGAGGACTTTTGGGGACATTCCCACAAAATTCAAGATACACGTTTCGTTTGTCAAAAAATATTTTAAACTAATGTTTTATTACTTACTTCTTTAAAAGAAAATCTTTAATCCTAAATAAAAAAAATAAAAAAAATTACTTAAGTGTAAGGAATGTTATCCCATATTTTATTAATTAAATCATTTAAAATGAAATAGAGCAAATATAAGATAGTAAGAATATAGTACTGTTAGAATATAAGGATATTCAACCAGTTTGAAAAAACTTTACTAAATCGAATTAATAAATGAACTGAGTAATAAATTTTAATCAAAATCGTTACAGCATTTTTGAGAAAATCAAAACTTTCTAAAAATGTTCTATGTAAAGAGTAGTTTGGCATGGGGGGATTATGTTGAAAATTTTCGTGTCGCATCTTTGGAAGATATTGAACCTAAATACAAAGTTTGGTTTTATCCGACTTTTCGTTTTTGCGTTATCGTGTTCACAGACACAGATACACATGGGCGTTTCCAAAAATGTTTTATTTGGATTTAGAAGGCCTTAAAATATATATTTCCGGTGAAATATGGTATCGAAGTTTTGGGTGGAACGCAATATTTCTCCTACTTACTATACGTAGTAGAGAAAGTAAACACCGGTCGAGGCTGCAACTTTCTGAAACAGCATTAAAATGTTTATTTTGTAAGCCATAATGTGAAAAAAATAAGAATAGAGTAGTTTTAATATGATGTAATTATATTTGGAAGGATGTAAGCATAAGTATAGAATATTGATAAAAATGTTATATAAAATTATTATTATTAATATTATTTAATCAAATTACTTTAAAGCTCCACATCCTCTCTCCAATAATTTCTTGCCAGTTTCTTATGGTTTCTTAAGTTTAGCAGTTCATACCAAATACAACTTCGTAAGTTATTTATAGAAACTTCAATATACAAGCATTTTTTTTTGTTTTTTTTTTAACTTTCCAGGAAATTATCTTGAAAGCAACATGTTTTTAAGAAAACAATTTTATTCATGGTGAATGTTTTTTCATTTCAGGTTGGGAAAAACCAATAATATTGATTGCATTTTATCTAGTGCACATTTTCAGTCCTTTCGTAGTCAGCTGAATTTGTCAAAATTAGAACCTCGATTTTTTTAATAGATCGCGGTTTTTCGCATAAAAGCAAACAACTTATGTGTGAAATAGTTGCTTTTAAAACAACTTTTATTTAATCAATTATTTAACAATTTTTAAACAAATATGAACCTTAATGCGCTGAAGTACTATAAATTTAGATTTCATTTTTCTTTTAAGTTTAACAAAACACAAACGTAGTTTAAATACAGACATTAGGTTTTCTTTAAAATTAAATTTCTTTACTTTTGAATTCATTTATAACGTTTCTCTCTCTTTCTCTCTCGCCCTCAGCGTATGCTATTATGCCCGTAGAAGAATAGTTTTTCAGCGATCCGGAAGGCTTTTACTAGCAAATATACCTTCATAATGTCTCAATTAGATTTCTACAAGAAAATGGATATTATTTTTAGTTTCTCCCGACTTGTGAAGAGTTCCATATTTGAATTCTTTAACGCAACCCTTTGCCAGTTTTAAGGGAGCTGTCGAAGACAAGAGGCACCGCACTCGTAGGCATTTGCGCGCTCGCTATTGTCTTCATAGGGAGGCAATACTCTTCATAGTTATAGATTTATCTTTTCGAGAAGATTTAAGTTATTTCCTATAAGGTTTTAATAGGGGCGAGTTCCTCCGAAGATTTTATCTGCGTCTTTTTAGATAATCACATTCTAGAAAAAGGTGTTCCGCAGCTTCTGCTGAATGTTTACACAGACGACAAAGAGGATTGAAGCCAAAGAGTTTCATAATATGGAGATATTTCCTGGAGGGTTTATTCCAGTAGTTAGCAACTACTTTCCCAGCTTGGTTGCGGTTCATTAAAATTAGGACTTTGGTCAGGCATGTATACTATGATTTGACTATGATTTTACCCATTTTTGGCCAGGGAAAGTACACTGTCGTGTTCCCTGTTAGTCCATTGGTGTAGTGCAGTTCTAACATTAGTTTTACTGCAACTTGCAAACGCATTTCCATTATCAACGTAGCTACCTCACCTGCATAAGGAAGGTTGGATTGTTGACACGAGGCAGGCGGACTGTGCGCCGCACTAGTTCTAACGGGAGAGCCAAGAAACTACGAACCGGCTGCACGGTGTTTTTCCACAGGGCGTGTGGAAACATAACACACTGCTGCTATAAAACAGGTCACGCTGCTCTGCAGTGTGAAGTGCAGTAAGGAGTTGACGGTGATATGTTGTAGTTCAGTTATTACGAATTTTTTATTATTTTATCGTGTACTTAGTCACAGAGTATATTATGGCTCAGTATACGTTTTCTACTGTATTTATTTATGATTCTATGTGTTAGCTGGCCAAGTGAAAGTACGATTTGCAGAAAGATTTCCAGGTGTAAAAGTTACACGCCATACAACAATCGATTAACTTAAGAATAAAGTTCAGGCCACAGGAAGTGTTCAGGAGAAATCTAAAAGACGACGTACCATTGTTGCGAAGAAATATTGTTTGGAGAACGCCGCCCCTCCAAACATCACTTGGGCGTCTTTCTTAACAGTCAGGCATTTCTTATGGTTCTGCGCGAAGAGCTACTAAATTGTTGAAGTTAAAACCATATAAAACAATTGTGGCACATGCTCTTCAACCAGATGATCCTGTAATTAGGCGCACATTTTGTGAGTGGAGTATCAATACTGTACACAATGGTGAAATAGACCCATGTTTAATATTTTCCACTTTCATTGATGCAGTAATTTGTATCACAAATTACTTAAATGTAAATAATGATTGTAATATGAATATGCATTTTTATGTGACATTGATTTAAGATGTTTATTGATTGTAATTATTGTTGAGAAGTAAGTTTATACGGCCTTACTGAAACTGTCAATAATAGTGCGCAATAATGCAGCGAGGGGGGTGAGCTGTTTATCATTATTGGAAACGAGGAAGTTGCGTAATGTTGGCGCGTTTTTCCGTTTAGAATCTTCTGGAATATTTCCCTAGAGTATATGTATTCATAATTTTCATTGGATATAAAAATAGACGCTAATGTTGGCGCGTTTTATTAACCAATTGCAGTTCAGTTATAATCTTTAGGCATATCGGAGTGTATGGGTATAAAAGCAGTAGGTTGGAGGTAAAGTCAGTTCAGTTCATCAAAATTCTTTGTATACTACACGTCGCATTCCCGTCAGTTCGTCGAAAGTATTTGCAGGTTACGCGTAACAGAGTTATGAAAAATCTCAAGTATTATAAAGTTAATTATACAAAATGTTGAAGTACGCGAATTAAGAATTATCAGTAATGAAGTTATTATAACAGTTTCAGTTTGGCGAGTGTCAAGATCAATATGTAAATGTGATAGTGACTGTGTTTCGACAATAAAAGTGTATAATAAATTTCTTCATCAGTGTTATCCTTGGATAAAAGATTCCTTTCCGTTTACACACCCTGATCAAGAGATATGTTCGACCAAGAAATAATAGCTAGCCGGAGGACAGTAAACCAAAATTAATTAAGATAACAATAGCGTTCTTTCAAACGAACACTAACACTGCTGCAAATTGCTAACACCAGATGGAGCTACAAACCGAATAAATGAATGACGTCACAAGATGGCTTCCACGCGTGAAGTAAACATAAATACACAAACATTTGTAAGTAATACCGTTACATCATGGATGTGTGTGTACTCAAAATAATGGTTATTTCAGCTCTGAAAAACTTAATATTGTTCATGAAGTATCCCTTCATGACGAGAAAAACTGATATGTTACACTCACATGATTTTCTCTACTCTTGTACAAACTATTTTTACAAACGCTTATTCTCCATATGCTTCATGTTAATCGAGATGTTAATTCTATTGCTAATTTTCTTGTAGGTGCAAGGGGAATATGGTAGGTTTTAAGCGATAGTCAAATATTTTAAGAGCTGGTTACTATGTGGAGTATTGCATTCTCTTTGCATGTGCAGGACAAAAGAAATCTGATGTGTTACACTCACATGACTTTCTCTACTCTTCTACAATCTAATTTTACAAACGCTTATCCTCCATATGCTTCATGTTAATCGAGATATCGAGATGTCAATCTTATTGCTAATTTTCTTGTAGATGCAAGGGGAATATGATAGCTTTTAAGCGATAGTCAAATATTTTAACGCTGGTTGCTATGTGGAGTATTCCATTCTCTTTGCATGTCCAGGACATAAAAAAAATGAATAACTAATTTGAGAAAAAGTATAAGTATTGGAAAATTTAAGGAAATAACAAGCAATATCTCGAAAACGCTTCACTCAACAAAAGAAATGTATATGACATAAATTGTGTATTTTAACGCGATCTACATTTTTTGTGTAATAAAATTTTGTCTACCTCTTATGGTTTACCAGTTATGCAAAAGTCGTTCACAATGAAGAATACTTTTGGAGACATTCCCAGAAAATTCGAGATATACATTTCATTTCTCATGACATTATCTTAAACATATGATATTTTCATCAAAATCGTTAGAGCCATTTGTGAGAAAATTAAAATTTTCGAAAAATCTTCCATGTAAAGGGTAGTCTGGGGTGGGGGGATTTTCTTGTAAACCTTCGTGTCACATCTCTGGATGATACTGAACCTAAATACCAAGTTTGGTGCTTATCCGACTGTTCGTTTTTGAGTTATGCTGTTCACAGACACACACACACACAGACACACACACACACACACACACACAGACACACACACGGACATGTTTCCAAAAATGCTTTTTTTGGATTCAGGAGGTCTCAAAACATGTATTTTCGGTGACATCTCGGTATCGAATTTTTGGGTGGAATGCAATACTTCCCCTACTTACTATACGTAGTAGAGAAAGTAAAAAACGAATAACGAATTACCATTTGAGAAAAAGTACAAGTATTGGAAAATTTAAGGAAACAACAAGCAATATTTCGAAAATGGTTCAAAATAAATGTATATGACATAAATGCTGTATTTTAACACGATCTACATTTTTGTGTAGTAAAATTTTGTCTATCTCTTATGGTTTACCAGTTATGCAAAAGTCGTTCACAATGAAGAATACTTTTGGAGACATTCCCAGATAATCTAGATATACATTTCATTTGTCATAAAAATATCTTAAACATATGATATTTTAATCAAAATCGTTAGAGCCATTTTTGAGACATTTAAAGTTTGCGAAAAATGTTCTATGCAAAGGGTAATTTGTGTTCGGAGGATTTTCTTGAAAACCTTCGTGTCGCATCTCTGGAAGATACTGAACATAAATACCAAGTTTCGTGTTTATCCGACTGTTCGTTTCTGAGTTGTGCTATTCACAGACACACACACACGGACATGCTTCCAAAAATGCTTTTTTTTGGATTCATGGGGTCTCAAAACGTATATTTCCGGTGAAATCTCGGTATGGAATTTTTGGGTGGAATACAATACCTACTTCCCCTACTTACTATGCGTAGTAGAGAAAGTAAAAATTGGTGTGTGGTGCGCCCAGGGCGGAAAAAGGGATATAGGGCCATTTTTTCGAGCCAACAGTTGGTGCCGTACATACGTGAATACAATTCCCCCCCCCCCTTTGTTTTTAGAGAATTAACATACAGGGAGTCTGATTTTGCCTTTTTTCAACAAGACTCTACAACAGCGCATAGGTCAATATTTCCATGAGAACAATTGAAAGTGTGTTTGAGGAGAGAATTATTAGTAGAGATTTGTGGCCCCTCGGTCCCCCGACCCAGCTCCCTCGATTTCTATCTCTGGGGTAACTTAAAACATAAAGTGTACAAGACAAAGTCACGCACCCTGGAAGAATTAAAATAAAATATCCGCCAGGAAATTACCAGCATTTCTCAACGTGAACTACGGTGAGTGGTGGATGTTTTCTAAAGAGGTGTCAAAAATGTATGGACAACGACGGTGGCCAGTTTCAGCTTCTCCTTTCATAAAGTTGGTAAATAAAACCTTTAAAAGTAGTTAAAATCTTGTAAGGTTACTTTCGTGCTTTTCTATGATAGCGGCAGACAGCAACGAGCGCCGAGGCCGCGGACAGGAAAAACACCGCGCAGCCGGTTCGTAGGGTTTTGGGCTCTCTCTGTACTGCACCATAAATATTAGGATTGAGCGGTAGCGTCAATCATAAATTGTGAGAGACTTTACAAAACAGATGCAGCTAAAGCATTTGTTCAGTTTTTTATCTATAGTATAGGTGCCTCTGATATTAAAATATTATTATTATTATTATTATTATTATTATTATTATTATTATAATTATTATAACAAGGTCGTAATGAAATTCCACAGAGAATGTTTTACGACGTATCTATTACTTAGATGATTTACTGGACCACCCTTTAAGGTGTATACCATAAACTTCACTCTGTGTACAAAACTTTTTGGTTAGTTTTATTACGAGTACGGATTCCATAGAACGGGTATGAATTACTTACGGCGACAAAAGTTATACGACTGTTGCACATCAGGATTGGCTTCTGCTATTCAATGAAGTCACAAACATTTCATATGAACTCACATTTCCAAAGAGAATATATTGCAGTGTGCTCTGTCAGCGAGAGCACTTGCTGATTTATCTGCGTCAGACACCAAAGTAGTTAATTCAAAGCGTTTTCCCATGATATCCCGAAGGACTAAATCGCTGTTGAGTTTTGATCACCCCGGATCAGAAAACCAAAATGTAATTTTGTGCACTAATAATCACTTTGAAGTTTCCTGTGTCTGCTTTCAAACAACTGAGTGATATATGTGCTTTCTATTTGCCCTTGCAGCATTTTTTTTCACCGACACGTCACAGCTCATTTAATATTGCGTGGGTTTGTCATTAATTTGCTTGCCTCGAGTAAAATAAAAAGCTCCAGTTTCGTTTACTATATTCTATATTCGTGATACATAGAGTATATAGAGAGAAGCAGTGCAGTCGTCCATACTGCGGTAAGGGTAGATTAATTACTTCACATAATATGCACCTATATAGAAGATTCGCTGGAAGTACAATCGGAGCTAAAATCTGACGAGGGTACGGAGCAATATATAAAAACTCTGGTGTGTTACATGTACACTATTGTTTATTTTTATGCAGTAGCGGTTCGTGAGTATGCATTTTGGTGTTATCAAAAATTTAGTTAGGACAGGATAGGACTAGAAGCGGAAGGGGAGGGAAGGATAGGAGGGAAGGATGAGGTGAGGGGAGGAAGAGGGCGGTCAGACCAGGAGGCACGACAGGCAGAGGGCAGGGTCCCTACCATTAACAGATTTGAACTTCCCAGGTGCTGGCTGATGCAGCCGGCCTCCCGCCCTCTGCTGGCTTACACATCCCCTAGGGAGCCCGACCCGAAGACCGCTCAGTCCGAGTGACGAAGGTTTGCTTAGAGCATATTTTCCCATGTCAGACACACGCCGAGACCTCCCGCCGACACTTATAACCCTGAAAGATATCAAGCAGATGAAAGGTGAAGTGAAATGAGAATGGAAATGAAATGAAGGAACAGGAAATTCGGGGGATATAATGAATCGAACGTGAATCGAACCCACGACCTTCCGAATGTGGGCCATAGGCTTTACCGCCTGAATCATCCCGCTTGGTTTTTAGTTATATTAGTCCTGAAAATCTGAAATATTTGCATAATAGTTATAATTATAAACAAATTGATATAAATCCAGCCGCTCCCCATAACAATAATTTGTACTACTACTACTACTACTACTACTACTACTACTACTACTACTACTACTACTACTACTACTACTACTACTACTACTAATAATAATAATAATAATAATAATAATAATAAGACGAAAGAAAGGGTTGTTCTTGTGGATGTTTGTTGCTTTGTAAATAAGTATAGGTTTTAAGACAAAAACGAAGTAATGTGTAAATGAAATTGTAGTTGTGAGTATGGATGCTTTGGAATAAGCGGGAGCAGTTTCCGCGCTCGTGCACGTTGCCCACTTCTGCTATAGTGCTATCATCTAGTGGCATTAACGTAAAATTTTAGTGATAATAGCACTTACTATTCCATTAGGCAATGATAGGTAGGGTATGCTAGACGGTTGGTCAATCAAAGCCGTACTACACTGATAGTAATCCACCTTTGATTTTACACTGATAGTATTTCATGGTGGTGCACTTGTTTTTAATTTGTACGAATCAGTAGGCTGTGACTACAATAATAGCAAATGAAAATGCCGCGCTCTGGAAGTCAAAATATTGCTAATTTAAAAGCAGCTGTAGATAATTTAACGGCAGAAAACACAAAGAAGAACAGAAGTATATCGTGGAACCAACTTTCAGAATTCCGTTTGGACAGAAATTATAAAATTGACGGCCCAGGTAGCGGCAAAGAGATTACTTCCACTCTACAGGACTAACAAACATGGTTGCTGCTAAACTAGGTCAGCTCATAATAAGTCCTTCGTGTGATTATATAGCCGAGTAGCACTTGTGCTACTAGTTTTACATGACAATTTAATTTCGGTTTCAAACTCTTGCATCTTTTCATAAAAGTTATTTCCTGACCTGCGGTCTCGATGTAATTATCATGAAAAGCACCATTCGTCAACCTCAATTAAATTGTAGTAAAAGTATCAGCACTAGTGCTACTACTGTTGATAGTACTGCATTGTAATGCACTTGTATTTAATTTATAGGAGCATTGATTGAGATCACGTAGGCCATGAGTACAATAATTACAACTCAAACATGGCGCGCTTCGGTAGTCAAAATATCTCTAACATAAGAGCATGTTTAGACAAGTTTACTCCTGAAAATACGAAGAACTAGAGTACGGTGTAGTACAGCATTTTCGGATTCTGTGAAGAGAGAAATTATAAAGCGGGCGGTTTAGTTAGTGTTGAAGAGGTTTTTAAAGATCCCAAGCATTTGTTTCTTTTCCAAAAGCATGAATCATTATCTACAAGGTTGTCGCTAAACTATGTAAGTTGATAATAAATAAACATTTCGTGTTATTATCAAGCCGAGTGGTATAATTTTACACAATTTAATTTTGGTATCAAACTCATTCACTGCTATACTCACCCTTCCCAAATTGTTCAGGTTGGGAGGTGTAGTTTGGAATCGTACTAAACCCTGTTAGAGTGAGTCGTTACTGAAAGCATTACGGATCAATGATCCGGTAACTGTGAAGGTTGAAGGTTATGGAACGTATGGCATAGATACAATTAAACCACTCAATTAGAAAACATGTATATAAATATATTGAAGCTTTAAAACAATTACACTGATTAAAATTATTTTGTGAAAAAATTTCTCAAGCTTAAAGTACGGGGTAGCAATCGCTCAAATATAATGGCATAAAATGATGCTGCAAAACATATTAATATATTATTTTAATATAGTAGAAATTATGGTGGCAGCTCGCGTCCAAATGTAATTATCTTTATGGTGCTGCTAATTCTTGAAGCCGCACTCGCATATTCTGAATAATACCGTAATTATAAAACAGGTTATGATTGAAATTTGACAATCATTCAAATATACAAGAATAATCTATATAACGAAACATGAAATATTACACAATACAGAGGTCTGGTATAACACAAGTATCTAGAGATAATACTTGGAGCTATTCCACAAAATGGCTGCCTAGCACATTCTAGATCTTTAAAGTATCCACTTTTAAAAGCATGATTTACTCTCTGCTTTAAAGTTTACATACAATTTATACAATGTATACAACGCAATATGGTTGCGTGTTATTTCTCTTCTATATTTTAACATTCTGTTGTATATATAATGGGGAAGTATAATGCATCCACTATTTACTTTTTTGCTTTGTTGCCTTTTCTCCGTATTTTCTTCAATTTGCTTTACATTTATTTTAACCATTTTAACCTTATTTTCTCTAAAAAATGTTCCTGTTTTTTCCATATATGCATTTGATCTCGTATTAAAAAAATTCCTAGCTTTTAGCTCTACTAGTAAATTTTTCCGTTTCTCTAGTATTAAACTCTCTCTTCCTTTATCCCTATCAATGCAGTCTAGAATATAATGCCGATTGACATGTTATCCATTGCATTTAGTACATCTGTCGCCCTCTCTTCTCCATATTCATTACACCTGTCCTCACCCATGCATGTCGTACTCCGTGGTGTAGTGATTACCATGCTAGCCTCTAATTGCCAAGGTCGCGGGCGATGGATTTTTTACGGGCGTAAAAACCCTTAGTGTTGCTTCCATCGGAAGGGAAGGGAAGTAAAGCCGGTGGTCCCGTGTCGTAGGTTTACGGCACGTAAAAGAACCTCAAGCCTGATAAAGAGGTCTCTGGTCCTTCACGCCCAATGGGACGTTAAGGACCACAGCAGTTAAAGAGCGTCCATAAATAAAAAACCCTCACCCATGCCTACCCCATTCTGGCCTCTTTGTTGCCACTTCGATGTATCTAGCATATAAAATACAATTCATCTACTGCTGCATTCAGCCTATATAAAATTCATTACCGGTATGTTGCAAGCCCTGCTTTGACATGAATTCAGTCGCGAGACTGCTTGAATTTGAAAAAAGTCGGGTATTACAAATCCTAAAGAGAGGTTTGCCTCTAATGCCCCAATTTAAAGATAATTTACAACCAACATGAATTTAACATAATATTTAGCTCAGTTTAATATCCTAGTTCCTCATTGCCCGAAATAATACGGCCCTTTGACCTTAGAGCTGGTTAGAGACTATTCTTCGGCTGACAAGTAAGCTCAGGCAGGCTGGGGAGAGGGGAGAATCAAGAGCCAACCACAACACAACGAGTAGGCTCGGCCGAGAGGTGCTGCGATCAAGTCTAGCGGCTGTTCGAAGAAACTTGCTCTGATCGCATTGTAGCCAACATCTTGAGGCATAACCAGATATATACAACTCTGCTCTCTGGTTCACTCTGCTATAAGCGAAGCGACTTAATAGAGAACTGCTTGCTCTGACTCCATTACAGCGAAGATACGTCCAATATAATAAGTGACGTACAACCGTCACACTTTTCATAGATATTCATTTGTCGACCTTCGATCTCGAAATAATTATCACAAAGAAAAGTCATGTAAGAACGTAGGTTTTCACGGCCGGTGTCACAATTATAACTAATATAATTTTCCGGGCTGTTATGCCGTGGTCTGCTCTTTCTTCAGCAGACCACGGCATAACAGCCCGGAAAATTATATTAGTTACAAAGAAAAGTATTCGTTAACCTCAATCAAGCTGTCGGAAAGCTATCAGTACTTGTGCTATTACTGTTAATAGCATGGAAACTGCGCGGGAGAAGCTTCGTGCATGACTACTATGTATTTGGTCCACAAGATAATTACGTCACACCAGTTGCGCATGCACAAAGGCTCGTTAAAATGTGTCAGGTCAAGGTACGCTACAACCCTGTTGCCACATTTCATCGAATTTAGAGGAGTAGCGCGGTAGATTTAAACGCGTATATTTTAATTACTGCATATAGGTTACATTTAATAATATTCAGAGAAAAAAAATCTGATGTGATACATTTACATGACTTTTCTATCCTCTATCTTTATTAGTGCGTATACAAACTATACTTACTAAAGCTTATTTCTCCATCTACTACATTTTAATCCAAATAAACCTTTGCAAAAATAGCCGCATTACATATTTCGTTATAGATACAAAGAGAGCAGCAATAGTCAAATGTTTAACAACTGGACGCTATTCGCTAGCTTTAAAATTTCATACTGTTTCCATTGAATCGCAAGAGAACTGAAAATCCATGAGACTTTAAAAGACTAATTATTGAACAATTCGAAGATTTAATAATAGATATCTCAGAAACGGCTTATGCCAAATAAAAACTTATATTAAGTAAATTGTTTGCTTTAAAGAGATCTACATTTTTGTATGATCCGTTTTCGTCTATCGCTAAACGTTTACCAGTTATACAAGGTTTTAAATTCCAATCTTTGCATGACCACAGAAATAATTCACCTTTGTACCTCATAAATGAAAATTGAATTAGAAACATTGAATAGTTAATGACACAAACATTTTATTTCACATAAATTGTGTATTTTAATGAGATCTACATTTTGGTTTAGTAAGTTTGTCTATCTTTGTCTATCTAAAGATGGTATTGGACAAGGAGCCCATTATCATCCACTCTTTTTAATATACATCTTAACGGTGCCATTCAAAAATGGCTAAATACGTTATATTGAAATGTTATTAGTGGATCACCTATGAGTTCTTTATTGTTTATAGATGACCAAGTGGTAATGGCTGATTCAGAGAATAACCTTAAATTGCTGCACATAAGTTACGTAAAATAATAAAATCGTATAACCTTAAAATTTCAGAAAGTAAAACTTAAAGGATAGCGTTTATCAGATCCCAACATAAAAAATCAAAATTGTAATTGACACACAAATTATTGAACAAATAAGCAGCTTTAAATATCTAGGATTGTAAAATGTCATACTAGGAAAACGTGGATATGGAAGAAAAACTCAATAATTACCAATATTGGAAAGGTAGAATCAAGCGACTGAAAAATTCAATGCCATAGCCGGGATTTGAACCATGGATCTCCCGGTCTCCGTGCGGTTGCTCTAACCACTGAGCTACCATGGTAACATGCCGGCACGACACTAATTTCTCCAGCTGATTCGCGTTTTTCCCGGTAAACCACAAGGAGATCTCAAATTGTATTGAGATGACATACCCCAATGGCGACTTAAAATGCTGTAAGTACTTTGAGTCCGGGCTTCATAGTTACAATCATTAATTGACATAATAGTGGTTGAAACTATGAAGCCCGGGACTTCAAGTATTTGCAACATTGTAAGTCGCCATTGGGGTATGTCATCTCCATACAATGGTGGTGGTGGTGGTTTACCGGGAAAAACGCGAACCAGCTGGAGAAATTAGTGACGTGCCGGCATGTTGGCATGGTAGCTCAGTGGTTAAAGCAACCGGACGGAGACCGGGAGATATGTGGTTCAAATCCCGGCTTTACATTGAATTTTTCAGTCGTCTGATTCTACCTTTCCAACCCTGTCCAACACACGGCTTATGTGGAAGAACAATTAATTTCATCATTTGCCAATTAGTTTTTGGAACAAAACGAAGATGCCCAGACAATAAAACAACAAAGGAAACAAACAAATATTATAAATACGTGATATTGCCAATATTTCCTTATACTGCAGTGACTTGGGTAGCTACAGAAAGAGAGAAAAGGGGAGAGAAGCTTCAGAAATGAGGTTATGGGGTTTCTAAGATCAGTGACTGGCGTGTCTCTAATTAAACATAAAACGAGTTAAGAACTAAGAAAAGAGCTTGGAATAAAGGAAGTGCTAGACCGGATAGACAATTGTCGGAGGAATCGGAAGGAACATTTGGACAGGATGGATGAAAATCGATTACCAAGCGCTTAATTATAAACAAGGAAAACGGAATATAGACCGTCCAAAATTAAGACGGAGTGAGCATTTCTAATAGGTACCGAACGGGCGAGAGGCTCAAACCGTGTGAATGATGATGAGGCTTGTCAATCTGTAATACTGTTATACACCGGGGTGAGGTCAAAGGTTTGCAGCTAAAATATTAAATTTAGTTACCTCAGCATACACATTGGGGGACGTAGACAGAGGCAACCGGAAATGTACCAAGAACTTGCTGCACAAAACTAAAGTGAGGCGTGGAATATTATTAAATAATTACATGTGAATTCACATTTTTCTCAGATTTATTATAAAATAGGGTACCCTACATGGTACACAAAAAGGTTACACACAAAGCACTGGGGGAGCTCTCGACTCCAAGCACACACACCCACTACACATACACCCGTTCCCTCCGAAGATTTACATTAGAGTGACCCTACTCTGGCTACAACTAGACCCACGCTATAACACACACATACAGCTCTTCCCTCAATTGCCTTCACCCCCTAACTAGGAAATGAAATTGCCGCGCCAGACAATAATTAACATACAAACACAACAATTAGCTCAACAATTTTGTATACAGCAATAATGTGTCCGACGCGACAATACATAATTACACATACATTACAGTACTTTAAAAGTTATAATTTAAATTAAATGAGAATGAAGAGGTTTCAGAAACTATCCCAGAGAATTCAAGATACACTTTTATTTGTAACGTAAGTATCTTAAAGATTTGGTATTTTATTCAAAATTGTAACATATAAAGGTAGGATTTCTTCAAAATGGTCACGTCAGCTGCTTCGATGATGCTGAACTTTAATACCAACTAAGTATTTAACAGAAATCTTGTTTTTGAGGTGGTTATTCACAAACCAGACACATACCCATACTTTTTTCAAAAAATGGGGAATACATTATTTACTCTTGCCTACTATAGATAGGAAATAAAGTAAAGAATAAACACAATGTTTACCCAGGACTTAACCTATCTAATCCATTAAAACATTAACCTGACGAAATCAGATATTGGCAACTCGACTATGTATTGGTCACACTGCACTATCCCATTCCTACCTCCTCTCTCATGAACCATGAACCTGCTCCTACACGTACTCCATGTAATTCAGCTCTCAGCGGCCATCATGTGATCACAGCTTACCCGAGATACACTATACAGCGACTTACAATAGGTACAATAGTTCTACGCCGGTGACCTACAGAGTGAGCCAAAAGACTCCGAACCGCCTGCGCGGTGTTTTTAACTGTCCCCGTCCTCGGCGCTCGTTGCCGTTTGCCGCTATCATAGAAAGGCGCGGATGAAACAATACAACATTTTTTAAACTACCTTTAAACGCTTTACTTACCAACTTTATGAAAGGAAATGCTGAAACTGGCCACCGTCGTTGTCCGTATATTTTTGGCACCTCTTCAAGTAACTATCCATCATAGAATATTTGGGGGGAATTTTCCAAACGATGACCGACGTTGTCTAATGTTTCTTCGGTAAGAACCGAACGCCGTCTTTTAGATTTCTTAGCCTGAACACTTCCTGTGGCCTGAAATTTACTGTAAAGTTCATGGATTGTTGTACGGCCTGGAAGTTTTACACCTGGAAATCTTTCTGCAAATCGTACTTTCACTTGGCGAGCTGACCGAGCTAACACATACGAATCATAAATAAATACACGCTCTGCAGTGGAAAGCATATACTGAGCCATAATATACTTTGTGACTAAGTACAGGACAAAATAATAAATAACCCGTAATAACTGAACTACATCACATCACCGTCAAGTCAATACTGCAGTTCACACTGCTGAGCAAAAATACGACAGAGCGACTTTGTTTATAGCAGCAGTGTGTTATCATGTTTTTATTATATTTCCACACGCACAGTGGAAAAACACCGGCAGTCGGTAATATTGTTCATAAAATAACCCTCTAGGGTAACTTAAAGTGTACAAAACAAACCCACACACCCTGGTAAAATTAAAACAAAATATCCACCAGGAAATTCCTCAGCGTGAACTACGGCGAGTGATGGATAGTTTCCTAAAGAGGTGCCAAAAATGTATGGACAACGACGGTGACCAATTTCAGCTGCTCCTTTCGTAAAGTTGGTAAGTAAAGCCTTTAAAAGTAGTTTTAAAAATGTTATATGGTTTTATCCGCGCCTTTCTATGATAGCGGCAGACGGCGAGCGCCAAGGAAGCGGAGAGGGAAAACACCGCGCAGGCGGTTCGGAGTCTTTTGGCTCACTTTGTACTTTCTTATTATCGCACTGAAGAAAGTCTGTTACTCTCCTGCAGGCAGCTGTCTGTCTGTTGGAAGACGGACTTCACCGATACGACATAAACACACACCACCACACCACTGCATGACTGGTTTATTGTCACTATGTTCAGATTGCTCTATCATTCTTTTATATTTACACATTATACACAAACCTTGTCACGCGAATGTCTTGTCTTAAACTAGCAGGTGCTTTATTATTGTGATAAACACTATACACCAGAAATACCACCACCGCCGTTTTCTTCCGCAAGACTTTCCCTTCCATCTTCAGATATTTCTGTTAATCGTTTTCAGCCTTCACTGTCGCTATATTCCCTACCTTGGTTTATAAAACTTTCTATGTCATTTTCAAACACGTTGTTGTTGTTCTTCAATACATTTGTCTTCCTACTTAATAACGTGTTGGCAGGCATTTTCCCACTTTTCCATGCTAATGTCGTCAACATGTTGTTAGCTAAGCTTCATAAATAACATCATACAATTAAAAAGGATGTTCTACCAAGCTACCCATTGCTTTATATCAGCCCTGATGAGTTCTATTCGATTAAGACCCCGTGAATACGGCGGTGATCGGAGAACATTGTGTGCATGGCCTACAAACTATCAACGTAAATTTTCGGAACAGGCTTTGACCCTTACATAGGTTCTAAAGCTCCAATATTAGCATCACTTCATGGAATGGGGCAAGTTCTGCATCTTATTTTGGTATGAGATGTTGGGGCCTTTTCCAACTGCGCACTATGGTACTGTGCGATATCAATCACCAAAGCAGACCTGGGAGGCAAGTTAGGAATTAAGTTTTTCCATTAGCCATTTTTTTGTATTTTCCCCATCATTTTGTGGTATATTAACTTTTTTATTTTTACATAAGGATTTGCATAGGCAAGAACCTCCAATAAACACACCAAAATACACAATATATGCAAACCCAGTTTAATTACAGAAGCACGGGCTCATTTACCAGTAATGCGAAAGTCATTTAGAATGAAGACTTTTGGGGACATTTCCAGAAAATTCAAGAAATACATTTCATTTGACATGAAAATATCTTAAACATATGATATTTTAATCAACATCGTTAGAGCCATTTTTGAGAAAACCAAAATATTCGAATAATTTTCAATGTAAAGTGTAGTCCGAGGTATAAAGATTTTCTAGAAATTCTTTGTGTCGCATCTTTGAAAGATACTGAACCTAAATACCAACTTCGGTATTTATCCAATTTTTCGTTTTTGAATTATGCTGTTCACAGATAGACAGACACACGGGCATGTTCTAAAATGTTCATTATTCTTAATTTTTCTAAACTGGTTCTAAAGATTTGATTAAAGTAACATATATTTAAAATATTTGCACAAGTAATTTAATTGTTTATTTCTGTAGGAGTGATTAACGCCGTGCGTACTACACACAGATCCACAGGAGAATAATACTGGTGATACATGAAATGATAATCTGGGAAAGGAAATCTGGGAAGGAAACGTTCCAGTTCCAAGTTTAGGGTGCCTCCCCAACATTTTTCAGTAATGACGACTGAAGAAAACCTGGAAATAATCTCAGTTTGGTAGAATTTCAACCGCAGACCTCCCGTTCACGAGTCTGTGCCTTAACGACCTCGGTGGTTTGCATGACTAAACAAATTAGATTATTTTATAATTTTTCATAACTGGTAAACCATAGAAACACAGAAAACTTACTACACAAAAAGTAGACCATACTAAATATTGCAATTTGTACCATTTAATATTTTTGTGTAGTATTAACAGGCGGCGCCGTGGCCGAGTGGTTAGACCGCTCGCCTTCCACCGAGGCGGCCCGGGTTCAATCCCAGGGAC
Source organism: Deroplatys truncata (assembly GCA_030765065.1). Lineage (NCBI taxonomy): Eukaryota > Metazoa > Arthropoda > Insecta > Mantodea > Mantidae > Deroplatys > Deroplatys truncata. The sequence goes on from CM060981.1 coordinate 56,047,710, forward strand.
CTGCATGTGGGATTTGTGGTGGACGAAGCGGCGTCTGGGCGGGTTTTCTCCGGGTTCTCCGGCTTCCCCCGCCATTCATTCCACCAACTGCTCCATCATCACCTTTCCTTTCATCCATTTCACCAACATTTCGTTTCATCTACTTCCTTCATCCCATACCAGGCATCGGGCTGATCCCCCATCCTGGCTGTTCTGTCTGATCCATGAGTGTCTGCTCCTCGACGGGCCTCTGACCCCAGGCACCCGCCTGTAAGTTCTGGGGGGGGGTGTAAGTCCTACATAAGAGGAGGGTAAACAGATAATGAATGAATGAAAGTGTAGTATTAACATTTCCGAGCTATTCATCGCTATTGGTTTGAATTGTCCAATACATTGAAGTGCTAAGTCATTAAGTGCTAACTTCTCGTGAAGCCATGCAAAGTCGTGGAATTTTAAAGCCAGGATATAGTGACCACCTTTTAAAGATTTGACTGTCTCTTCACCCTCCAGTGTCTCCCTTTTACCCCGTGGTGTTAGAGCCCATAAAGGGCCTAGGCCTCCAATGTATGGAAATAATACTATAAAATTATTATGTAACATAATTGAGAATATTGAGATGAAAATAAATGTTGATCCTTTTAATTTTTTTTCCAACTACCGGCGGCCAGGTACTCATGCAACCCCAACCAGAATGTTGGTATCACTGCCAATCGTAGCTCCTCACTTTCCTCACGAAGCTGAGTCCAAGACTTAACATCCGTACCCCCGGGTTTGGAATCAAACCCGGGCACATTCCGTGACCAGAAAATTGAGCTCCATGCTTTAGCTTACAGAGCTACGGTGTAGGATAATATCTCGCTTGTGCCTACAACAAAATTTTTTTCTGCAAATGTTTATCTGAAAAATGAGTTTTGGGGAAATATTTTGTAGAAACTGATAAACTAAACTCTGGTTTATAAGCCAGAGAAAGTATGCAAAATGTATTTGATTTTACAATTTGATATATACATACACGAAACATGGTGTAATCCGTGTTTAAAAGAAAAGTTTATTTAGAGACTCTTGGAAATGTTACAGGTGTAAGAAATTAAGGCAATGAACGAATCACTTATAAAGATTGCATCAGCTGAAGGATATCAGAGACGAGGGTTAGATAGTTAATTATGAAGAGCGAAGGGACAGAGGTTCCCGATAAGAGCGCCACTCCAGACTCTCTTTAAAGGGCACACAGAACCCTTCTGTTTTGATAGTATCTCGCAGGAGAATACAGCCTCGGGTGGAGGGCTTTGAAAAATCGAATCATCTTGAACTAATTAGTTGAAGTGGCGGTGGATGAAGAAGAAAATTTAACGAGAAGCTAACAAGTCATAATCACAGTAGTCATGGCAACCAACTCCTTTCGTCCTTAAACGAGAAAATTGAAAACTGTCACTGTTAGTATACCGTCACTTCTGGTAAAGGGTAAACAGTGTGGAAATCATATATCACTGAATTTAACTTGGGAAAATAGGTTTTCTCAGATACCCCCCTCTCTCTCTCTCTCTGCTGTAGCATCGAGGTTGTTTGTTGTTTATGTTTAGACAAAATAATAATACAGTAATATTTATTGACTGTTTACGTGATTAAAAATCTGATGTGTTACACTCACATGACTTTCTCTACTCTTGTATAAACTATTTTTACAAACACTTATTCTCCATATACTTCATGTTAATCAAGATGTTAATCTTATTGCTGTTTCTTGTAGATGCAAGGGAAATTGGTAGGCTTTAAGCGATAGTCAAATATTATAAGAGCTGGTTGCTATGTGGAGTATTCCATTCTCTTTGTATGTCCAGGATATAAAAAAAATCAATAACGAATTCCCATTTGAGAAAAAGTATAAGTATTGGAAAATTTAAGGGAATAACAAGTAATATCTAGAACGATTTTCGAGATATTGCTTGTTATTCCCTTAAATTTTTCAATACTTATTTTCTCAAATGGGAATTCCTTATTCATTTTTTGTCTTGGATATGCAAAGGGTATTAATCTGTGACAAAGGGAATGGTGCTGCACCTAGCAACCAGCTATTAAGAGATATGTATGTGCTTAAAGGCTACTGTATATCTATATTGCCCTTGGAATTACAAAACAAGCGGAACATAGTACGCCTTAAGCGATAGTCGAATATTTTTAGATCTGGTCGGTACGTGTAAAATGTAATTCTCTTTGCATGTCAAATGATCGTTTCTGGAAATGCTTATCTCGATTAATATGAAATGGATGGAGAATAAGAGTTTGTAAAAATGGTTTGTACAAGAGTAGGAAGTCACGTGAGTGTAACACATCAGATTTTGTTTTGCCATTTAGTTGCCCCTCAATTTGAGATTGTACTAGACTGAACCACTGAATGGGGGGACACCTAGCACGGAGGCCTTCAAGGGATCTATTGTGCATACACCTAGGAGGAAAGGATAAGGTGAGGGTACCGCAGGAGACGCACAGGCGGAGGTGAACTGAGACGCGCAGAGTTGCCCCACAAATCCAGCCTTGACCACCCGGCCACGGGAGAGCCACTCGGATACGTCCCTCCAGTGGGACCGGGGAACCACCGAACCACAGCCTTTAAGTAACCGGAAACATGAAAGGTAAAATTAAATGAGAGGAAATGAGGCAGAGGAGAAGAACAATGGCAGAGTACACCACTCCAGCATTCCCTTTGTCAGCCATGGAAAACTCATGGTCCGAGTGGGTGGACACAGGGAATTGAACCCAGGACCTCCCGAATGCGAGCTTCACACATTACCGTAGAGCCATCTTGCTCTAGAAATTATGTCTGGTCAAATATTTAGCGCGAATAACGTAAAGTAAATAGAAAGTATATGAAAGCTATAATATACAAAAGATTATGTGAGATGGTAGTATAGGGAACGCGTGGCAGTAATTTGTATCACAATAATGTAAATTCCAGAGTGATTGTAGTGTAAATAAGCATTATTTTATGACATTGATTTGAGATGTTTGTTAATTATAAGCATTGTTAGGAAATAAGTTTACACGACCTCACTGAAACTGACAATAAGAGACGGTAACAATGAGCAAGGCGGTGAGTTGTTTAACAATTATTAGAGACAAGCAAATGACGTCAGATTGGCGCGCTTTTTTGTAGAAATGGAGGGAATATCTTCCTTAGAGCGTATGTTTTCGTAATTTTTGATTGGATATAAAAATAGACGCTAATGTTGGCGCGTTTTATTAACCAATAGCAGCTCGGTTATAATCTTTAGGCATATCGGGGTGTGGGAGTATAAAAAGCTAAAGTCAGAGGCAGATTTCTCAGTCCAACAGAAGCATTCGCGTGTAATGCGTCGATCAGTTCAACATAAGTATTCGTGAGTTATACGTCGCGTAGTTCAACGGAAGCATACATAAAGTACACGTTACGCAATTCTACAGAATCTCTCGCGTCGTAAAGTTGAAGTACGCGAATTAATAATGTGCAGTAAATAAGTGATTATAGTGATATTAGAAAATATAACAGTTTCAGTCTGGCGTGTATCACGAGTCAATATGTGAACTTAATTGTGACGGTAATAAAAGTGTAAAAACAAATTCTTTTATCAGTGTTATCTTTAAGTAACAAATCCTTTCCGTTTACACACCTTGATCAAGAGATATGCTCGACCGAGAAACAATAGCTAGCCGGAGGACAATGAACCCAACATTCAAAGTAGTAAAACAATAACAGGCGCCCAGCAAAAGATAACACGAAGTGACCGCGACAAATTGGCTTCCATACACTGTGCATATAAACATGAAGCATCTTCCAACCAACTACCAACAAATATTCCGCTACAAACGTCGTGTGAATGTGGCGCATCTATCTTATTTGACTAAGAATTTCTATCTCACAATTTCATGGTGAATAAACATCTTAAGAGCATCTGGGTGAAATAAGCAGACAAAAGCATGTTTGTAAACAGGATCTTCTGAGAAAGCAAGGCGGAGAATTTCTTGGAATTCTTTCTGCAGTAACTATCTCATTAGTTGAAAAAGCACCTTTGCTTTATTTGCTTAGAAATAGCTCCAAGGATTTTAATTAAAGATAGTGAGAAATCCGCTGAGAATCAACGGATCACCTTAAAGACAGCGATAATAAACTTTCAAATTACTGCAACTGCGTGCTATAAACACATTCACTAGATGTCATTTTAATGTCCTCGTAAATACAAGACTAAGTTTCTCAACTCAGAGGTTTCAGTTTCGATTCTCGGCTGAGGCAGCGAAACTTTTCTTTAATTAGAATCTTTCCCTACACTCTGCAGAGTGTAAAGTATGAATATGGGAGTGAATGTCAGCGAATTTCATAGCGAAAATGAATAAAATCAAAGTTAAAATCCCACAGACCAAGAGTTATTACCGTCAGTTGTTTCTAAATCCATAGCTTCCGACATGAACATAAAAGTTAATGGGGGCTATACAAATAAAGCAGTAAAAATAATCCGATGTATTACATTTACATGACTTTCTCTACCCACTATCGTTTATCTTTATACGTCTTCTAAAAAACTATAAAAGTTTATTTATCTGTCTATTTCGTTTAAGGGGACAAGGTACTCTGAAATGGTCGAAAATCACATCTTTTGTTTTAGGCACTAATAACATTTACATGCTAGTCTGCATTCCTTTAAAGCTGTCATGCAACGCCCCTTTTTAGAACATTTTTGTATATTTCAACAATGAAGCTGAAGTAATCCAGAAATGAAGGTGAATATGATTATGATCCTGAAATGTGTCAAAATTTTAATGTTCAAATTTTAAACTCAGTTTTCTCAAAACAACATTTTTGGACAGTTAAGTACCTTTTCTCAGAAAGTATGAGAGGTAGAGAGCTAAAATTTTCAGCACATATATACAATACATAGTTAAACTCTTTGAACCACAACCGTAATTTTATAATGTATATTAGTGATATTAAGAAAGCAACATAGTTGCAAATTTTCCACATTTTTACTTGTTTGACTTTGCAAATAATTTTTTTAAATTTATAGTGAACTGATACACATAACTAAATACTTGAGGTTCAGACGATAGCTGATTATAGTAAAAACCATACAAATGTATGATTCTGTATTGCAAGTAGTATCAGAGAAACAGGTACATGAATTCACATTTTTAAGAGTACTTTTCATTATTTTTATGCTTAACGAAATAATTTTTACGGACTCAACTGTATAAGCTACCAATGCAAACAACCACTTAAAATAATTTTCATGATTTATAGAATGACTCATAAAACCTTGAGGAAAAACCATTGAGAACTTTAGAACAGTGGTAATTTAGCACACTTAAGGTGTAATTTTCATGTCTTCAGACTACCTTGTTTCCTTAATAACGTAATGTTTGAAGCCCTTTTACTTTCTCTATAATAAGTAGGGAGAGTATTGCATTACACCCAAAAATTCGATACCTAGATTTCATCGGAAATACGTGTTCCGAGGTGCCCTGAATCCAAATAAAGCATTTTTAGAAACATGTCCATGTGTGTGTATCTGTGCGTCTGTGTGTCTCTGTGAACATAATAAGTCAAAAACGAAAAGTCGGTTAAATACCAAACTTGGTATATGAGTTTAGTATCCTACAAGGATGCGATAGGAAGATTTAAAAGCAAATCCCTCACCCCAGACTACCCTTTACATGGAACATTTTTGAACATTTTGATTTTCTCAAAAATTACTCAAAACGGTTTTGATTAAAATACCACACATTTAAGAAATTCTAGTGACAAATGAAATGTATATCTTAAAATATCTGGGAATGTCCCACAGGTCCTCTTCATTCTGAATAAGACTTTTGTATAACTGGTAAAGCGTAAGAGACAGACAAAGTTTTACTATACAAAAATGCAAATCTCGTTAAGACAAGCAATTTATGTCATATACACTTTTTTTGTGTAGTGAACCGTTTCCAGATATTCCTTGTTATTTGCTTGAATTGTCCAATACTTACACTTTTTCTCAAATGGGAATTCGCTATTCGGCGTTTTTATGTCCTGGACATGCAAAGAGAATGGAATGCGCCACATAGCAACCAGCACTTAAAAGATTTGACTATCGCTTAAAGCCTACAATATTCCCCTTGCATCTACAAGAAAATAAGCAATAAGATAGTTTCTGCAAATGTTTATCTCGATGAACACGAAGTTGATGGAGAATAAGCGTTTGTAAAAATAGTTTGTACAAGAGTGGCGAAAGTTATGCGAGTGCAACACACCAGATTTTTAGAAACACTTCCATGTGTGTGTCTGTGTGTCTGTGAATAGCGTAACTCAAAATGTTGGACAATGCAACCTTGGTATTTAGGCTTAATACCTTATAAAGATGCGACACAAAGATTTTCAAGAAAATCCCCTCACCTCAGACTACCCTTTACATGTATCATTTTTCGATTTTTTTTATATTCTAAGCTATGGCTCGAATGATTTTGATTACAATACCATATATTAAGGATATTTACATAACAAATTAAATGTATATCTTGAATTTACTGGGAATAACATATGAAGACCTCTTTATTCGGGAGGAATTTTGTATAGTATTTTATAATTGGTAAACGAGGCGATAGATGAAAAAGTACTACACAAAAATGTAGATCTGTTTAAAACAAACAATTTATGATGAAATAGTTTTTTTCTAGCCTCAGGCATTTCCGAGATATCGTTATTAATGGTTCGATTTGTTCAATGCCCCATCCATTTTCAGTTGTTTCTCGCGATTGCATGCAGATAATATGGAATGTTAAGGCGAATATATAGCGCACTATTCTTAAACTTGATTATCGCTGTTCTCTTTGTATCCATACCGAAATGTGTAACGTAGATTTTTGTAAATTTCTGTAAGTATTTATCTGGATTGAAATGAAGCAAAAATAATTAATTTGTATACCCGCCGATAAGCAATAGAGAGTGGAGAAAGTCATGTGAATGTAACACATCAGGTTTTTTCAGTAGGATTTTTTAAACGTTCGTACTTATTGCGTATGGTACCGCAGGAGGTGGACACTGGTGATAGATGAAATTTAATGATATTGAGGAAAGAAATTTGGGAAGAAAACACTGCATGTATAAATTTAGGACATCTCCTCAGCATTTGCCAGTTATAAGAAATGAAGAAATCTCAATCAGGTATGACAGTCCTGGCGGGAATTGAACACCAGACGTCCCATTCACGAGTCCAGGAGTGGTTTCATTACGTATTTTCTCTCTATTTATTGTTTTACGTCGCTTTAACTACGTGGTCGTATCGCGACGGATCTGTTAGTAGATACCTTGTGGACCGGTGTGTGGCGAACAGTTAGCCTTCTACGTCTCATATCTATACCATACCACCTTACTTCGTCACATATCCATAGAGGCACGTGCAAGGCAATTGTACCTCTGCTTCCACACGTGACGGGCAGTCTTCCTGCTTTCGGTACCTGTGGATGTATGGTAGGGGTTTGTTTTACCGTCTGTTTTTAATGATTTACTGTAGTTTTAGCGTCAAGATGGAATTTTGGATCGTGCTATTAAATATGCGATCCAGTATTTCCTTGGCGACTGAAGGAAACCGCGAAAAATACCCAGTTAGATTGGTCGGCCCACGGGATTTGAACCCGGGACTTTCCGAATTCAGGCCACAGACCTTACCGCGTGAGCATCCCGCTTGGTAAAATACATTTTGTTCTACATACGTGGAAGGGGGATATAGCCTATTAAAGCTACAGTCAGATGTTTAAAAAGTGAGTTCCTAGCCCAACAAAAAGATGCAAGTGCTTTAAAATTCAAACCAATAATAATGAATGTCTTGAAAATAGTTAATGCAACAAAACTGTTTGACATATATTATGTGTTTTAACGAGTTTTGCATTTTTTGTGCAGTTAGGTTTTGTACATCTCTTACGGTTTACCAGCAAAGGTAAACAAAATTCATTCAGAATAAACAGAATTTCACAGTCTATTCCCAGAAAATTCAAGGTATATACTAGGCGGCCCACACACGCCGTCCTTAGTTGAAGTTAGTTTATACCGGATAGCGCGGGTGCCAAAAGGTTTACAGGAACTATAAAGGCGACTCCATATCAATAGAGAGGAGACCGCTAAACGAAAGACCAATGCTTGAAAAAAAATCACTAAGTGCTATTGCTTAATTACTCCCAGAGCTCATTCGGCATAGAAAGTGCCTGCTATATGAGGTGTTCAGGGTTCGATTTCCGGCTGGGCTGCAGAAAGTTATCTTTAAATAAAAACATTTCACAGTATGCCCAGAGCCTGGTGTTTGATTCTGACACTGCCTGTGTGTGTGTGAGGGGGTGTTATCGGTTGATAATTCTTGACTTTGATATTTTTTCTCTGTGGGATCAAAACCCATTTTCAGCGTGATATCAGGATTATACCGAAGCTTTTCGCTGCTAAATACATGAAAAATAATTTTGTAATTTTTCAACAAAGGAATTAAAAATTCGGTAGAATTTTCAAAACATACTGCATTAACTTGTTTGCTGGAATCTTTTAATGTGAAGACGAAAGAATTCTGAGGTCACTGTACATACCTGTCTGTTCTACCCGCCCACCCATCTACATACACTGCATGCCCATAGGCAAAAACATTTTAAAAGTTTGATGTGTTACACTTATTTTACTTTCCCTATTCACTCTTCCACTAACTATTCTTACGATAGCTTTTTCTTTTATCTGTTTTATCTTGTAACGATACTTCGTTATAAGTGTGGACGTATATTTCATGCAGTTAAAGATTGTACTCGATCCCACAGGGAAGGATAATTCAAGTTTGGTACTGGTTACTTTCTCGAAGGGGATGGTGATAGGTGAAAGGGCGGGGAAAGTGCCTACGTGATCGAAGGCATGCAAGTGAACAAAGAGAGCGAAGCTCTAACTTCTGACAGAGTGAGTTGCTTGAGATAATCAGTAATGTACTCATCGATAAAGAATTGGAAACTCAGTTAAGAGCATAGTATGGCCAGTTTCCTTGAACAATAGTTTTACACATCAGCAAACTCATTGTGATGTGATATGGCTTCAAATCTTACCAAGTATGGTCAAACGTCCCAGCCATATCCGTTAGGGTATCTGGATTGGGTTGGACTTGGCGGAGCAGCGGTACCTGATACCTTTGGGAGACTAGATACGTCTGTGCAATTTTTCGTGTCCAGGCAGGATTGTGAGACGCCTCAAGATCTCTCAATACCGGCCTGGAGAGCCGGTAGACAGTCTGCTAGGTTGCTGTCGGCCCCACCAAGGTTTTATAGTAGTCTTCCCCTTTGGGGCTTGACGCGCGTAAGTGGCGTATCCTCTTTCACCCTGTAATGGCTGGGCCGGATTAAAATTTTCAGGTACCGCCCCACAGTAAAAAGTCACTCTGATGACGCCCTCCTCCCAGAGTCACATGGGGACACAATCCCCTGGTGTCTCGTGTTCCAGTAAATCATTCCGGCTATATTATTTCGGCCACTTATTCAAAATTATTCAAAACTCAGGGGTTAAATGAATATATTCATATTCATACAATCAGCAAACTGTAACATCCAATGAGTTTATGGCTTATAGTTTAGTGTGGCAGGTTTAAAATTGTGTGCAGAAATCGTATCTAATCAAAGCTAATGCACAAATTTGTAAATAATATTAAAGATAAAATTCAATGCAAAAGTAAACTCAAACATTCAAGAAAGTGCATGTGATGTTAAATGCATGAAGAATCACAGAATTGCAAGATACAAATTCAGGAGAACTGAATTATTGTTGTACAAATACCTAAAGTGAAGAAAGTGATTTAAAAGTTATATATTGTGATACTGATTCATTCATATTAATTCACTCACATAAAGAGCTTCACCCATGAAATGTTACATACACTCTTGTTTGTGAAAACTGCAACACCAAGAAGGAAACGCATGATGTCAATGAATTTGAAACCAGAGGTTAGGTAAATGACAAGTAACAAATGATAAACCTTTCAAATCTATACATAACCTTTGAACCCTAATAATCAGTATTTAGTGTGGTCTCTATGCGCTCTTAGAGCTGCTATACGCCGTGGTATTGAATCAAAAAGGTTCTGAAAAAGTTCCTGGGGGATGTCCCTCCACGCAGTTTGTATTCTAGCCCACAAATCCGTGACACTGGTTAATGAAGGACCGCGACGCACCAGGTGTCGACCAAACATATTCCAGACATGTTCGATGGGTGACATGTCAGTCAAACGTGCAGACCAGGGAAGCAATGGTACTCGTCGCTCTTCGAAGAAGCTGTGTACATTCCTCGCAATATGTGGCTGGGCATTGTCCTGTTGAAATGTGGCCTGTGGAGATGCCTGAATCACGAGGAGTACCTCAGGCTCTACAATCATCGTTAGGCACCGGTTGCTGTTCAAAGTGCCCTCAATTCGTTTGAGGCAAGATCGGTTGTTGTAACCAACGGTGCCTCAAACCATCATACCTGGTGCTTGTCCGCTATGCCGCTCAACAATGCAGCCCTCCAGGTTGCGCTCACCACGGTACCGCCGGACATGTATGCGGCCATCACTGTAGGACACGTTGAGGAGGGACTCGTCCGAAAAGACTACATTTTGTCACTCAGCACCCCAGTGACGGTTTTCATTGCCCATTGCAGCCGAAGGAGCTTGTGGTTTCTGGACAGCGGAAGCCGACGTAACGGCATACATGCAATCAGTCCAACCTGCAGCAAACGGTGACGAACCGTTGATGCAGACAAGTTCACACCTGTTGCAGTGCTTCAGCGTCGAGCCAACACTGCGGATGAAGCTGTACGGTCCGTTATGGCCATGCGGACAAGATGGTTGTCATTCCGTGCTGTGGTCCAGTACCCGCTCTCCGCTGCGTACGACTTTCATCTATCCACTGCTTCCACACACGCATCACTGTCGTAGCAGCATGCCCTGTACGAGCCGAAATGTCACGGTGTGACAAACCCACTTCCCGGAGACCGATCATTCTGCTCCGTTCGAACTCACTCACATGCCCATATGGCTCCCTTTGACGTCGACGAGGTATACTGGCACTAAAATTTAGTTTTCACCTTATTTGACAGCTCTGCCCTGACCCCACTGGGTGCAACGCTTACCTTGTTGGACCGACAGGAGAGGGCTCTGCTCGGCCTACGTGTACCCCATCTCTCTGCGAACCTAATCACTTTTTGCTCGCACACTCTTCTACACTTCCACCAAGTTTAGAGTTGTTCGGGAAATCTTTCTTGGTGTTGCAATTTTCACAAACGGCAGTATATATACAATTGCATGTTGAATTACATTTTATTTAAGGAAGTTGAGAGTTTAAAATAAATTTGTATTACTTTATTCTCTGGCACATTTAAGTGACCCACAATACCGAATCCCATCTGTTAATTCTATGTGGTACACAAAACTCAAAATAATTTAAAAGTAATTCCTATCTCAGAAATGTGACCTCTAATATCTGTTATAGTTAGAGTTCAAATAGGCAGGTATGCAAATGTTGCGGAAGTTAATAATGTTTCAAACGGAGTTACAATGTTAACCCAGGTAATCATCTGCAGAGGTGGATTTATTACACATTTCTTTGTAGGTATAAGGGGAATAAGGGAAGCTTGAGTGCTAGTCAGGTTTCTTAAAAGTGGGTTGCTATATAATGCTTTGAGATTCCGTTTGAACGATGACGAGGAAAAAAACGAATAGCGACTTGGCAATTAAAAAAATTATAGTACAGGATAATTCAAAGCAATAATGTATAATATTTCGGAAATTGTCCTCGTCGTTGTTTCTAATGCTTCCAATATGGTCTACATATAACCTTCGTGTGTAACATCTCATTTCACCAAGCGATGACTGGACCCATTTCTGAGGCGAGCGGAATGCGTTGCCTCCGATTGTAGGGTCATGATGAGGATGGTGATGGGATGAGAGTACTTAGAGCTTTTACCGTGGGCACCGAAACACGCTGGGTTTGAAAACACTTCGCATGAGCAAGTCAAAAGTTAAGCGTAGGCCGAGCCGACTAAGATCGTCACAGAGCAGGGAGTCGAACACCGGATCCCCAATACTCTCAGTACGAGCGCCGGAAGCGAAACCACCGAGCTACCCTTTGGTAAATTGTTAATGCCACAAAATACTTTATTTAAATTGTATGTTTTAACGAGATCTACTTTCTTGTAAGTAGGCTTTTGCTGTCTCTTACTGTTTACAAGGTATAAAACGTTCATTCAGAATGAAGAGTAATTAATAGTCTATTCGCAGAAATTTATGTGATGCAAATACCTTAAACCTGATTTTTAATAAAATTTGTTAGAACAATTATTGAGAAAATAAAAAATAAAGAACAGTTTTACTTGTAAACGGAAGTTTAGAAGATACTGAATGTAAATACTAAGAGTGGTATTTATCCGACTTTTCGTTTTTGAGTTATGCTGTTCACAGACACACACGGACATTTTTCTAAAAATGCTTCATTTGGATTCTGGGGGCCTCAGAATATTTCATATTTCCAGTGAAATCTCGGTATCGATTTTTGGGTGGAATGCAATACTTTCCCTACATACTATGTATGAACATAGTAAGCGTAAATATAATTTTAAAACTAACTTACAAATCTCTAAAGAAATTATAAATAAATGCAACAAAATAAAAGAACATAGTCTGTAAACTTTTAATGAATGGAGTGTGTGTGTGTGAAGCACTAGACCTTAATATTTCTATCCGTGTTCTTTCGCTACAGCTGCATCAACATAAAATACAATATTTGTTATAAAATCCCTTATGGTGATTTCATGATGAATAAACCCTTCGAGATACCCTAGATTAGAAATAAAGAAGAAAATATATATGCACTTATAGACGATGGTACATATATACGTTACCTTCCGAGAAAGCCAGCCGCGGTTTGTTAGGGAATTCTCTCTGAAATAACTATGGTTTACTGGAAAAACACTCTGTTATTCCCTAGTCTCTAAAGGGTTTAATTAAAATATGATGAGTCGTGGCTAAAAGGCAAATATTGAGTTTTATGTGAAATGCTCAAAGCGGCACATTATTTTTATTTAATGCTTTTTATTAATTACAATTATATATCGCCTTTAACATCTAAAACATTTGGTTGCTTTTGACTTTGGCGACAATTGTTCATTACCAACGATGTTAATTATTTACATTTGCTTTAACATTAAGTATACATCCAAATCACTCATACCATCATGTGATACCGAAAGATATGGCTCCGCGGTAACACATTAGGGAGGACCCGGAATCGAATCCCGATGACCGTTGATGCGGTTTTTAATTGCCCCACGTTTGGGAGCCAAACTTGCTGTAGTTCTAGCCCAACTGTTGGTAGCCAAACTTGAAGTTGTTTAATTGTTGTGATTGCACCACGTATTGCGGGAGATATGTTTCTTGGAGTGTTCGCCCCACGAAAGATACAAAATTTCCGGTGGCCTTCGCCCCACGTTTACTTTTCCGGTGGCCTTCACCCCACGTTTAAAAATCAACTTCGTATTTTAATGTTTATTTAAATATTATATATGCATGCCTCGGCTGAGTCAGTAGTAATTTTCAGAACACGTATCTCTTAGTAGGATTGGTGTGGCTAAAGAACAAGGCTTACCAAACTATAATTGTATTTTACTTTGTTTATTAATCCTTCACACGATTAAATAACACTTCACTTCACTGATGTATTCTACTATAGAGCTGTGAGATGATTGTTAATTGTACTTGTAGGCTAAGCCTACCCCAATAGAATGCTTTTATTTAACTTAAAGCTTCTTCTAGTAATTCTGTTTGGTACGGAGGGTATCTTGTTTCTATTTTCACAGTTCCTACATTATTAAGTTTCGTAATACACTCACATAACATTATTATACATGTACATAATAATATAAACATAATACAATGACTGTTACGTACATTTATATATTATTACATACATATTGCTTTAACGTGGGCTGTTATTGTATTTTATATTATATAATTAGACTGATATCATTTAAGTGTTAAAAATACTGCCTCACTGTTCCACTCTGACCTTGGGTTTTTCGTGGCTTTCCGTTGTTGACATAGGCGAATGCCGGAGTTGTGTATTCTACCACGCATTTCCTGTCCTTTCATTTCCCTTTCATGTTTCAGATTACTCCGGGGCTGTGGTTCGCTCGGTGTTGGACAGATGGAGGTTTAGAACTTCTTCCCAGCCCTGCTAGAGGGAGTCTTTCGAGCCTGCACTGCTGGGTCGTGTTTCCCCTGTCCCACTAGAGGGACGTCTCCGAGCGACCGGGTGGTCAAACCTGGAACTGTTAGGCAATCTGCGCATCGATTTGCGCCGGCCTCGCTCTGCAATCCATGCGGTTCCCTCACCTCATACGTTCCTCCCGGGGGTGTATACACAAAACATCCATTGGGGTCGAAGTGCAAGGTGTCCCCTCCGTTAACTACCCCCCCTCTTATAATTCGTGATGGAGATTCGGAAAATTCTTATTAAAATAAATTCCTCTACTCCAACAATTCCCTATTGACGCTTAGTGATAGCGTCTATCTCACATTCCAGAAGCGTGTTCAAATCTCTTGGCGTAATCTCTCAGCCACCAGAATATTACTGGATTGGATAATCAGTACTAGACCCAAATGTCTACCCACAGAAAAAGAGAAATAAAATATGGAACAGGACGAACACTACGCAACTAAAGCCATGTCTCAGTCATCACACTAGCTACATATAAGTACCCATAGAGCAGCAATGACACGATCACAAAGCCATCTTACAATTAATCAACACTGAATTTTAAAATGCTCATCGCAAAACCTCAAACAGCAGAATGATTATTCCATTTCGGTATGTCTTTATGGCCAATAAACGCCCAAACTTCTGTATATTTGTACAAACAGCGCGTAAAATCTTCGTAACTGATTTTATTATAATCTTGGTTTTTTTGGCGTTTTCTGCCAGTTTAAAATGTTCCCAAAGATGCAATTCATGCTAAATTTCTCTAAGACTTTCAGTGTACATTATTTGATGGTCAATAAAAGAATTAAATAGGCTTTTTATAGATATAAAGTATAGTTTTGGATTTAGGTATTTAATAATGTAATACATGATTAATTTTAATAAAATTAAAACAGTCATGCTTAAAGAACCTATTGGAATAATAATATGCAAACTTTGAAGATTTATGGTTAGGTACATTTGTAGAAGTACAAAATTGTTTACAAAATTTATAATTTTGAGTGATAATAAGCATTAACAGAATGGAACAGAACTCTTACGATGGTATAGTGATAATATTCAGAGTATAAAAGAATCTGTATATTATATTTACGTGAGTTTCCCTACCTATCTTTAACAAACTTTCTTACAAAAGCGTATTCTTCTATTTGCTTCATCTTAAATATTTGTAGAAATTATTTCATTACATATTATTTTCCTTGTAGGTACAATGGGAATCGGGGAATAAGGTAGGCTTGAACGATACAAATGCTCGTTATGTGATGGCTTAAAAAAATCTCGAATAATGACTTCCCGTTATCTCCACAAAACAATTTATTTCACATAAATTGTGTGCTTTAACGACATTTACATTTTCGTGTAGTAAGATTTTGTCTAAGTTCTCCGGTATACCAGTTATACAAAAGTAATTCCGAATTAAAGAACGTTAGAAAGGTTTCCCAGAAGATTTAAGATATGCATTTCATTCGTCATGGAAATATCTGCAGTATTTTATTCAAAACCATTAAAGCCATTTGTTTTAAAAAAAATAAAAATTTTCGAAAAACAATTGCAAATATAAGGTAGCCTGGGATGAGGGATTACATTAAAAGCCTTCTTGTTGTATCCTTGGAAGATTCTAAACTTAAATACCAAGTTGAAGAAAGATTGTTTCTTACGTTATTTTTACCTCGCTTTGGGCGTCAATTTGAAGTAGGTTGTATTGAAGGAGTTGTATCGTATTTCAACTGTTGGGGATCAGAACTTGTAGTAGTTGTAACCGCACGTGTAGTAAACAGTTTCCGGTAGCCTTCGCCCCAAATGTAATTTCAGGTGGCCTTTGCCCCAAGTTTAAAAAAAATTAACTTTGTAATTTAACTGTTTCCTTAAATATTGTATATATTTTTGCCTCGGCTGCGTCAGTATTTGTTAGAAACACGTTTCTCTTATTAATGCTTGATACGATTTAAATAACACTTCACTGATATAGAGAACTGTGAGATTCCTTTGATTAATTAATTACACTTTTTAACACGTAAACTTATCTTTCATCTCACACGAATAGATATTATATTTCTTGAGTACACTTTTTGCGTCTGGTTAGTAACCCTGTCTGTAGGCAACTGAACTCTAATATGTAAAATTTTCTTTTCAGTTTTTTATTAGCTAATCCTACTCCAATAGAATACCTTCATTTAACTAAAGCTTTTTATGGTTGTTGATTGGCTATTTTATAAACTGGTCCTAAAATTATATTATTGCTTCCAAGAATCAGAAGTAGTATTGTTAAACTCTCAAACTCATTATTGCCTCAAGGTTACCTCATTGTTAGCAACTTTTAACTTATTATTCTCACAGCTCCTACATTATTAAATTACGTAATATATTCATATAACGTTATTACACATGAATAAACTGATATAAGCATATGCAATGACTGTTACATACATTTTACAAATTATTACATACACATATTGCTTCAAGGCGGGCTGTTATTGAGTTTACATATTATATAATCAGACTGAATTTATTTAAGTGTTAAAAATACTGCCTCAAAGTTTGGTATTTGACCAAATTTTTTAGTGATTTGTTCACAGCCACATTTTTACTAAAATGTTTCTTTTTCATTCAGGGAACCTCAAAACGTGTATTTGAAATGAATTTTTGGTATCAAATTTTTGGGAGGAATGGAATAATTTCCCTAGTTCCTATGCGGAATCAGTAGAGAAAATAAAAAAGGATTTATTTCTCATTTGAATATAATAGGGAATATCTCGGAAATGGTTAACGGCACAAAAATTGACATAAATCGTGGTTTTACGATATCAAACTATAATTTTGTGTAATAAGATTTTGCCTAATCTTTTACGGTTTACCAAGTAGGTATACAAAATTCATTCAAAGTGAAGAGGACTTCATAGGCTATTTCCAGATAATTTTTAAGATATATTTACTAGGTTTTATAAAATGTATTCCACATTTTGAGAGGTGGTAGTGTGGACCAAAACAAGAAATCAAGTCCAGTAGCTCTTCACTACTATGAAAAATCTTCTCTTCCTCTGCAAGCTCTTTACTGTTACGTATGACCTATAACAGGCAGTAAACAAATGAGGACACATTACTCTGTTATTGTCCAAGGATGGATACAACATGTAGCAAACATCAGTTAGTGTTGTTACTGTAAACCGTATTCACGGTTCTGAGTGAGTGCAACGTATATTCTTATTAGTTCTAATGGAATAAGTTTGTGTTTTGATACGTTTGTGAAATGCTTTTACAGTGTAGTTTTATCTTGAAATTTTTGGTGCATGCAACCCCCATTAATGATGTACACACACTACAGGAAGACGTCATCAATGACTGCCAGAGCATCCGTGACCAACCTAAAGTCTTTCAGAGAGCTGGTGATTCCCTAAGACGTCGGACAGAAGCATGCCTTAATACGAATAGGCACCATATTGAGCACCTCCTTTAGCAATGGTTCAAAAGCGCAGGTCGTGTGTAATTGCAAGCAGATTACATTAGAAGTTATGCTGTTTCGCAGTAACAGAGTAATGTGTCCTAATTTGTTTACTCATTTGTTTACTGCATTCTATAGGTCATACGTAATAGTAAAAGTCGTCCTCCGTGGAGCAGTGATTACCATAATAGCCTCTATTCCGAGGTCGCGGGTTCAAACCCAGGGAGGGCAATGGATTTTTTTGGGCGTAAAAATCTTTAGCACGGCTTCCTTCGGAAGCGAAGTAAAGCTGATGATCCCATGTCGTGGATTTACGGCACATAAAAGAACCTCCAGTCCGATAAAGAGGCCTCTGAACTAAATTTCCGTCATTCACGCCCAATATAGAATGGAAAGCTAAGGACCACAGCAATTAAAGAAGGTCCTAAATAAAACTTAATTTAATTTGTAATAACAAAGAGCTTGCAGTAGAAGAGATGTTTCACAGTAGCGAAGATGATCAAGTGCTCATACCTCTTAAGGTATGCATTTCAGAGCCCATGTTTACTGTATTTTTTTTTTATTTTGATCCATATTACCACCTCTCAAAATATGGAATACTGTTTTAACACCCGGCATATATAATTTCCTATGAAAATATCTTAAACATACACTATGTGATCAAAAGTATCTGGACACACCCAAAAACATACGATTTACATCTTAAGTGCATTGTGCTGCCACCTACTGCCTAGTACTCATCCGCGACCTCAGTAGTCATTATACATCGTGAAACAGCAGAATGGGAACTCACGGACTTCGAACGTGGTCAGGTGATTAGGTGTCACTTATGTCAGAAGTCTGTACGCGAGATTTCCACACACCTACACATCTCTAGGTCCACTATTTCTGATGTGATAGTGATGGAAACGTGAAGGGATATGTACAGCCGACCTCGTCTGTTGACTGACAGAGAAGAAGAGGGCGTAAAGAGTAATAGGCAGACATCTATCCAGACCATCAGACAGGAATTTCAAACTGCATCAGGATCCACTCCAAGTACTATAACAGTTAAGCGTGAGGTGAGAAACCTTGGATTCCATGGTCGAGCGGTTGCTCATAAGCCACACATCACGCAGGAAAATGCCAAACGACGCCTCGCTTGGTGTAAAGAGCGACAACAGTACACGATTGAATAGTGGCAAAACGTTGTGTGGAGTGATCAATGTGCGATCCGAGGCAGGGTGTGTGTGTGGCGAATGCACGGTGAACGTCATTTGCCAGCGTGTGTAGTGCCAAAAGTGAAATTCGGAGGTGGTGGTGTTATGGTGTGGTCGTGTTTTTCCTGGAGGGGGCTTGCACCCCTTGTTGTTTTGTGTGGCACGATCACTGCGCAGACCTACATTGATATTTTAAGCACCTTCTAGCTTCCCACCGCTGAAGAGCAATTCGGGGATGGCAATTGCATCTTTCTACAAGATTGAGCCCCTGTTCATATTGCACGGGCTGTGGTGGAGTGGTTACAAGACAATAATATCCCTGTAATAGACTGCCCTGCACAGAGTCCTGACTTGAATCCTATATAACACCTTTGGGATGTTTTGGAACGCCGACTTCGTGCCAGGCCTCACTGACCTACACCGATACCTCTCCTCAGTTCTGCACTCCGTGAAGAATGGGCTGCCATTCCCCAAGAAACGTTCCAGCACCTCATTGAAGGTATGCCTGCGAGAGTGATCGCTGTCATCGAGGCTAAGGGTGGGCCAATATCATATTGACTTCCAGCATACCGATGGAGGGCGCCACGAACGTGTACGTCATTTTGAGCCAGGTGTCCGGATGCTTTTGATCACGTAGTGTATACGGCATGTTAAGAAAAATCGTTAGAGCTATTTTTGAGAAAGTAAAATTTTCGAAAAGTGTTCCACGTAGGAGGTAAGGGTGGAGGATTTTCTTGAACAATTGCGTATCGCATCCTTGGAAGATGCTGAGCTTAAATACCAATAGACGCACACGCGCGCGCGCACACACACACACACACACACACACACACACACTCACACACACTAGTGAACGCGCAGACATTTTCTAGAAATTTTTGTTGGTGATTCAGGGGACGTCTAAACGTATATTTATGGTGAAGTATTCAATCTTATCTTTGGGCAGGATGCAATACTTCTACTTACTATAGACAAGCAATAGAAAAGGTAAAACTCAAGGAAAAGTTTTAAATGTTACACGGCTGTAAAGAACTATATTCCAGGAATACCATCTAATATAAAGCTTCAACTTTCTAAACTTTCATCATACAACCTATTTCATATTAGACTTGATTTTCGGTTTTTGAAAAAAAAAATTCTTAGAAAGTTAGATGTATAGGACTATGAAATTTAATGTTGTGTAATAATGTTTTTGAACCAATTTATTGTTATTTGTTTGTAAAAATTATAAATTTCAGTAATGTTTATTCTTAAAAATTGGATTACAGTATGTAAGTATTTGGAATGTCATTGCGTATTAAGTGCCTTTAAGTTTCATTATTCATTTTCTTCAATAAACATAAGAAATCATCATCCGGGGGTAGACAAAATGATGGAAACACCACCGTTTCAGACATATTTGTAGATGAGGTTGCCTCTTCTGAAGTTGTAATGAGAACTGCATTCTTTTATTTGTTTATTACAAATAAACGCAGTAGAAAACATGTTTTTCAGCATTATTAATGTTTTAGTTGTGCTGAAAGCGTGAACAACAGGACAATGAAAGACCTTTCAGACTTTCAAAGGGATGGCGAAGAAGAAGCAACGTAGAGTCGCCGAGCCTGCTAAGGCAGCACCGTATTCTCCTCCTCTAGCACCTGTCGAGGAGAACTCGCCGCAGACGCCGCAGCTCGGGGCAACTTATGCCTCGACCGCCGCTTCACCGCCATTCAGCGCAGCTTCGCCGCGACTGCCGCCACAGTTACAGCAAACTTCACCGGCACTCACGCCGCCAAACCTGGGAAGTACCCAGCTTGTGCAGATCCTGCCTGTACTTCATGGGAGGTACAGCGCTGTTATTCGAGGAGTCCCGATGGACCTGCCAGTCAGGTTCCTCATCAGCGCAGCTCACCAGCAGTGGCCTTCAGCCTTGAAGGCTACTCGGATATTCAGAACTCAGGGACCTACTTCGCTAGTGATGATCGAGTACGCAGACCCTAGCGACTATGAAGCTGCCTTGAGGGTGGGCCTGCCTTGTTAGGATGGTGCTTACGCATTGAGGCCAGCCGAGTAGAACGCCAGGTACCCTGCAGGCGCTGCTGTGCCTACGGGCACGAGGAGACGACCTGCTCAACACAACCAATGTGCCACTAATGTGGTTCTGCCTGCACCACCTCATCGTGTACTCAACACGACCGGTGCCGCTGCCGCTACTGTGCAACCTGTGGAGGGTCACCGCACTTCACCGGCTAAGTGCTCTGCCGCCTGCATCCTCACAGGAAGGCACCGCTGAAGCCACCAGCACCTATACCGAGGCCAGTGACAGCTCTACAGCCGCCGACACCAAAGCCGACACCATCACCAGCATTATCACCAACGCTGACCGAGGAAGTCCAGGGCCTACATGACGCCATTCAGGATCTCCACGCGGAGTTCCTGAACATGACGACGAAGCTCACAGCCCTGGAGGAACTCATCAGGGATCTTCAAACCTCATCTTCTGCTCAACAGGTTTTCCTGACTGGGCAGTTCGACAGCACTTCATCCGGACTGAAAGCCATCACCGAAGCTATCCGGATCTCATCTCTTGGTCCCAAGCTGAAGATTAACCCGGAGAGAGTCACGAACGTCTTGCAGCAATGCAAGGAGTTTAACCAGCAACAGGAGCGTCATCATCAGTACCATCCTCAATCCTAACTTCCATTCTCTTCCAAACCCTCGCCATTCCAACTAGTGTTGCAGTCAGGTTTCATGGCTCAGGTTTACCCGCTCTCGCCCATAGGGCGGCAGCCAACAGCCTTCGCGTATTAACGCGGGTGCTATGCGGGACCGCACAAAGCCACGTTTATTCCACTTTTCATTCTTCCATTTTTTCTTCCGGTAGAGGAGTTTTTAGTGGGTATGCCGACTATTGGTGAGTCATACACTCTCAGTTTCGACTCCCATCAGGGCTGAGGTTAGTGATTAAATCATTTTCTCCTCCACTCAAAAAAAGAGATCAAATTGTTATGCTATCCTAGAAGCAGCTACAATGACTAAATCTGCCAATTTATTAAATATTCCAATAAGTACAGTTTCCAAGATTATATCAGCATACTTGTCAGAAGGTAAAACATCTGCAAAAAGAAACAGTGATTACAAACAGAAGTTAAACGAGTCAGGAGAATCTAAGAGATGATTATATCAAGAAAGCATGAAATTACTGCAGCTAAAGTGACTGCAGAACTGAACACATATCAGACAACCTGTTTCTACTAGAACTTGCTTCTCAAGTTAGGAATGTATGGCAGAGCAGCAATCGCCAAACAGACTAATGTAACAAAGAGAAAACAATGGTGTCAGGAACATAGGACCTAGACAGCTTGTTACGGAAAAATGTGATACGGTCTGATGAATCATTTTTCACACCTTTCCCTAACACTGGCGGAGTATGTGTTTGGAGAACACCAAAAAAAGATAATGATCCTGACGGCTTAATGTCTACTGTTTAGCATGATGAAGGGTCAGTCATGGTCTGAGGTGTAATACCTATCATCACACTGACTGGTAAAGTGACTGCTAATGTCTGCAGAGATACTTTTGGGGACCATATCCACTCACTGATGCAAACATTATTATTATTATTATTATTATTACCCTATTTATTTTGCGTCGCTTTAACTACATAGTCATATCGCGACGGATCTGTTAGTGGCTAACTTTTAGTTCGAGGTGTGGCGGACAGTTAGCTTTCTAGGTCTCATCCCTGTACCTGCTTCGTCGTGTCCACAGTGATCCTAGCGCATATCAACCGGATCTCCTGTCCCGCGCCGTGCAGATGGCATTAGGGTGCCGTCCACTCCAACCGCCGCCCTCCTGTAGAATGGCTAGGTCTCATCCCTGTAATCACCCGCTTCGACGAGTCCACAAATATCCTCGTGCACAGCAACTGTATCTTCTGTGCCATGCAGATGGCATTAAGGTGCCATTCAGTCCAACCGCCGCCCTCACACAGAAAAGCGGACAGTTAGTCTTCTAGGTCTCATCCCCATAACAATGCCATCTTGCTTCTTCACGTGTCCACAGAGACCCTATCGCATAGCAGCCGGATCTTCTGCTTCGTGCCGTGCAGATGGCATTAGGGAGTCGAACAGTCTACCTGCTTTCATTGTCTGGATAGATGGCACAATATTCGCTATTACAATCTACTTTTCATATTTGCTATTGTTTAGACTTTAGGTAGAACTCGGGGTCGTGGAATTAAACATCCAATCCGGTATTTATCTTAGTAGCTGAGGGAAACCACGAAAGAACCTCAGTCAGTTTGGTCGGCCCACGGGATTTGAACCCGGTACCTCCCGAATGCGAACCAAGGCGTTACCACCTGAGACATCCCGCTGGGTGGCGCAAACGTCGTTTCCTTGAGACAGTGCAGTATTTCAAGATGACAATACCCTTGTTCTTACTGCTGAATGTATAGTAGAGTTGTTTGAAGAGTATTGGCCAGTTCAATCTCCAAATCTAAACATCATTGAGTCCTTAAGGGATGATTTGGAAAAGAGAATGAAGGCAACAATTCCTCTCCCTTATCCTTTAAGGAGCTTGAAACAGTTCTTCATGAAATACCTTTAGAAACAATTACAAGAAGCACTGAAGCTGTTTTGAAAGCAAAGGTGTCCCAAAACCATATTATTAAAATGTTTGTTCAGTTTAAGACGTATTTCCATTATTTTTTCTACACCTGTACGCGCTCGAGTTAACAATGTTTTAAAACAGTATTTGTTATACTTAAAACCATTTCAATATTTACAGCAAAAAGTTTCTGGACACAATACGAGGGGCACTATTTATATTTTGAGCCTTGGCAACCCTGAATGTTGTAGGTGCCATCTGACGTTTCCAATGGAAAGTTTGACATTTTTGACCATAATCTAACTCAAACATTTTGTCAATAGAGCGTCATTTGTTTTGGTTAGACTAACTTGAAAATTGTGTGTCAACGAAAACATGGAATTAACTCCTGAAAATGTTCGTGCAATTATTTATTACGACATTCGACGTGGAGTATCAACACAAAAGTGCATTGATCAACTAACTTCCACATTTGGCGGCAAAACTCCATCCTTTGCCACTGTGAAACGTTGGTATAACGAATTTAATCGTGGTCGCCGTTCGCTCAATGATGAAATTCGTGAAGATCGTCCAAAATCAGTTGTTGTGCCAGAAAAAATTGATGCTGTGCAAAAACTAATAATGAAAGATCGTCATGCGACATATTGTGAGAACCCTAGACATTAGTTCCACCAGAATATATAAAATATTGCATGAATGTTTAGCCGTGAAAAAGGTTTGCTCTCGTTGGATCCCACATAATTTGACGCAATCTCAAAAAGATGCTCGTATCGATTGGTCAACAAAAATACTCAAGAAATACAATGGCGGTGCCTCAAAAGACGTATATAAGATTATAGCAGGTGACGAATCATGAATCTATGCGTATGAGCCGGAACGTAAACAGCAGTGGGCGTTTCAAGATGAAGCAAATCCAATAAAAGTTGTTCGCACTCGAAGCACTTCCAAGCAAATGTCGCCTGTTTTTTCAGAAAAACTGGCCATGTGGTAACAGTGCCTTTAGAGGAACGTAAAACGGTCAATACCGAATGGTTCACAACCATTTGTTTGCCGGAAGTCTTCGGTGAAGTAAGGAAAACCAACAAGAACGATAGGATCGTTCTTCATCAAGACAATGCAAGCGCACACACATTTCGTATAACAACAGAGTATTTGAAGGCTCAAAAAATCGAATTGATGGGTCATCCGCCATACAGTCCTGATTTGGCACACAATGATTTCTTTTTGTTCCCGAATATCAAAAATAAATTGCGTGGACAACGATTTTCGTTGGCAGAAGAAGCCGTTGATGCCTTCAAAAACTATGTTTTGAAGGTGCCTCAAGAAGGCTGGAATAAATGCTTTGACAAATGGTTCAAACGGAGAATATTTTGAAGAAAAAATAAAGCAGTTTTAAATCATAAATTACTTTGTTTTAGTTATTAGGCTCAAAATATAAGCAGTGTCCCTCGTATACGCCCTAAGAATCTCCAAACTGTGTGTTTTTTAGAATTGCATTAAGATGGTACACATGGCGTGACATATACTCATTTTGGGTCACAAATATAATCCTCCATCCGCCAAGTGTTGTAAACCGAAAAACAATGGAACCTCTTTTCTATAATGGTAGAAAGACAAGTTTACATTACGCTTCAGCAAATTAATTATGTAGCAGAGGGAACTTTGAAGTGACGTTACTAACTTTGGAAACATTTAAGAACTTTGTTAATTTATGATAGCGTGCCTCTGGAATCTGCTTTAGGAAGACTTTGGAATATTAAATACTAGGAAAAATTGGGTGGTAATTTAAATTCTTTAATCGGGTACATAGAAGTAAACACGCGTGTTGGTTGAAGAATTAAAGAGGAAGTATTATATAAAAACATTTTTAGTTGCTCTAGCACGTATTTAGTTGGTAGAGAAGTATTGCATTCCACCCAAAAATTCAATAAAAGAAGCATTTTTAGAAAGAGGTTCGTGTGTATGTGAACAGCATAACTTAGAACGAAATATCGATGATCACAAAGCATAGGATAGGGCTAGTTAACGAGAAAGACACCTAGCACCTTAACCCCCAATGGATCTTTTGTGCGTACACCGCAGGAGACGTATGGGCTGCAGAGAGGCCGGCGCAAGTAGACAGAGACGACACAGTTCCCTAACTGTTCTAGGCTTGAACACCCGGCCACGGGAGGTCGCTCGGAGACGTCCCTACAGTGGGATCGTGGAAACACGATCCAGCAGTAGAGGCGCGATAGAGGGGCGGAGAAGAAGTTCCCAATTGCAAGCCCTGCGCCAACTGCCCGACAGCGACAGAACCACAGCCACAGAGTCAGCCTGAAATGAAATGAGATGATGTGGAAGAGAAGCTATCCGTGGTAGAATATACCCCTCCAGCTTTCGCCTATATCAACCAGGGAAATCCATGAAAATTCCATGGTCAGAGTGGACGGCCACCTGGAATCGAACGCGGGGTCTCACACGTTACCGCGGAGTCATCTCATTCTATAATACATACAAAACTAGGTATTTAAGTTCGGTATCATCCCAAGACGTGGCAAAAGATTTTCGTGATAATCCTCTATCTCAAACTACCCTTTACATGGTTAAACTTTTGAAATTATATATTTTCTAATAAACCGCTGTAACGAATTTGATTAAAATACTATATATTGTTACATGTTGGGATACGGCCAAAAGGTTACCAGGAAAAAAGAATTAATTTAGATCACTCCAACACGTACATGGAGGTGGCGCAACTCGCGAGAGTCCGGTACCTTGGTGTGGAGATTAAAAGGAAGGCGTGGGTTTTATACTAAACTGAAAAATTACATAGCACACGTTACCTTTATATACCTAGAATTTATTTAAAGCTCGTCTGGCGACTCTAGATACTGAACAAAGGAAAAAGGGTGTTGGGAGATGCCACTAAACCGTAGACCGTCCACACACGTCTGACTCCAACGAACACTTCCACTAGAGTGACGCTTCCTTACCCACCAACTGTGTTTAGCCGAAACCAGACAGTGTTGACGTCATACCAGACAACTTCAGAAAGATGTTTCCTTTGGCGTGGTCCGCACCGAAGGGAAAAGCCGTTAAGCCGAAATATGATTAAAGAAACACAACAATGCTACGTATGGTAGCAACAATACAGCACAACAATGCGTGTGGTAATGACAATAGAATTAATAATAGACCACAATATTTAATACATTTACATGACTAATAAAATGTATATCCTGGATTTTCTAGGAGTAGCTCGTGAAGTATCCTCATTCTAAATGAATTGTGTATTGCTTGTAAATCGTAAGCGATAGACTAAAGCTTAGTTAGGAAAAAATGAAGATCTTGTTAAAATGCACAATACATGATAAGAAAATATGTTTTACTACATTAAACAACAATATCTATTATTATCAAAGAGTTTACACTTTTTTCAATTGCTAAGTCGCTATTCGTGTTTTCTTCTCGTCGTGATGTTAACAAAACTCAATTTCAATGCCATCATGCAGCGGCCTGTTTTTTGCTTTCTCTACTAGGTATAGTGAATACGGGAAGTATTGTATTCCACTCAAAATTTGATGTCGAGATTTCACCGGAAATATATGTTTTGAGGCCCAAAGATTCATGTGTATGTATGAACATCATAACTCAAAAACGAAATGTCAGATAAATACTAAAGTTTGCGTTTAGGTTTAGTATCTTTCAAAGATAAGACAAGAATATTTTCAACAAAATCGCCCACCTCAAAGTACCCATCACATGAAATATTTTTCGAACATTTTTTATTTTCTTAAAAATAATTTTGATTAAAACATGATATATTAAACACAATTACCGAAAAATGAAATGTATATCCTACATTTTCTGGGAATAGCCTGTAAAGAACTCTTCATTCAAAGAGTACATTCATTTTGTACATTCTATTATAACTACTAAACGTTAAACTATAGACGAAAATGTATTATGCAAAAAAATGTAGATCTCTTTAAACACAATTTATTTCAAATAGCATTCTTGTGGTATAAACCGTTTTACTGATATACGTTATTAGTATTGGATTTGTTCATTATTTAGTCATTTTTTTAAGTCCTGTTGATTTTCGGTTGTTTCTCGTGATGTCATGGAAACAGTAAGGAATCTTAAGCCAGCATATAGCGTGCAGTTCTTAAACATTTGACTATCGCTATTCCCTTTGTATCTATAACGAAATGTGTAATGCGGCTATTCCCGAAAAGGTTTATCTCGGTTAAAATGAAGTGGATAGGTAAATAAACTTTCGTACTCCCTAATAAGCGATAGAACCGAGCGTGTTGTTTCAGGCGGAAACGTCTGTGACCCGCATTCGGGAGCTATCGGCTTGGTTCCCGGTGGCCGCCCACGACCATAGTGTTTTTCGTGGTTTTCTTCTGGTCGCCTAGGCGAATGCTGGGGTGGTGTATTCCACCAAGATTTCTGCTTTTCCTCATTTCCTGTCATTTCATCTTTCTTTCTCCCCGGAACTCCAGGGCGCGTAGGTTCGCCTTTAAGTGTCGCTTCATCGCCCTCTTGTGGGATTCTTCGCTTCTCCTGGCGAGAGCGGGCGTTTGGTACTGGAAATGATTGGGACTTACGTGCGCCTGTGATCTCATCTACCTGGGACCTGCGACCTCCTGCGGCTTCTTCACTTCACCCGAGGAGTGTAGCTATGATAGATCTAGATGGTCGCAGTGACGAGGTGATTTTTACAAGAAATGACCATCTTTATTGTATTTCCCTTGTCCTACAACAAATACGTAATAAACCACTTCTGCAAATGCTTATCTGGATTAACGTGTAGTAGGTAGAAGAATAAGATCCTGTAAGTACAGTTTGTAGAAGAGTGAGTAGTGAACAACATGTAGCATATAAGATATTTTAAAAATAATAAAGCTATATCAGAGGTAGATGTTGCGTGGGCATACTTCCCTCGTTATTTCGGGACCCCCCTAGTTGGATAATATATTTTTTGTTCCCCAAGAGGTAGGCTTTTGTGCTCCTCTGCTGGATTAATGAGTGTATATCATCAGCTATCCATTATTGGCCACACCTGCAACAAAGCATAGTGTAGAGATAATGTTGGCCAGTCACGCAGAGCGAGCGCAGCTGATAAAATGTCCTTGTTCACGAGTTTTCGCCAATGGCAGTAAGAGGTGATAGCAAAAATGATCTCACTAAAGCGGGGAAATTACAAGGGTGCCGCCCCAACTAGGGGAGTTTTAATATTACAATGCACTCATAGAGCTATAATTCACGTGCGTTGGCAACACTTTGTGTCTTGCGCTCTAAAGCTTAGCACCGAGCGGGATGGCTCAGGCGGTCCCAGGATCGATGCCCACTCTGACCCATGGGTCTTTAAGTGTTTTTCCGGATCGTCAGCGAATGCTGGAGTGGTTTCTTTCATCCTCCGAATTTCCTACCGCTTCATTTCGTTGCATTCTTCATTTTATTCATCTTTCATCCTGTTGATCTCTTTCAAGGTTCGGAAGTGTCGGCGATGCAGCGTGGCAGGGGGAAAGGATGCTCTTTGCAACTCTCTCCGTCCCTCGGCTTTCGGCTGGCTGCCGGAGGAGCATTGGATTCCCTCTATGTGGGATGGGGTCTCCGGTCTGCCTGTCCGTCTGCCGGAGTGTTTCTATCTGGAAACCTAGGGACACTGTTACTGCTGTGTGCCGTCGCTCCTGGTTCCGGCCGCACGGTGTCTCCTCTCGCCTCATCCTTCCTTGTGGGACGTAGGTATAATATCCAATCTGGATCAGTGCCGAGTCCCCTCCGTAGTCAATCCAATCCAGACAGTTAAATTACATTTCAAGAAACATTAGTAAAATTTTGATGTATTACATTCACATGATCTTCTCTGCCCTCTTTCATTTATTAATATATATATATATATATATATATATATATTAGTAATGGAATGATGCCACTATTTCCCCATCCTCGATACCGATACTTTCATTTCAGCATCGATACTCGATATTCACTTTATAAAAAGACTGTAAAGGGAATATGTTCTTATTAGTAGTTTTGTGTGTATGAACACATGTAACTGATTTTGTATTGTATGCTAATTGCGAAATTGTTCCTGTTTGGCATCAATAGTAGGAATGCTTTTATCTTGATAATGCCACAGCCTATATACACCTTATTGTTAGTCAAGGCTAATAATAATAACAATAATAATAATAAAACTTCCTTTCTTCCTTATATATTTTTTTTATAAAGGATTATTTATCCATATGATGAGAATTAGTCGTACAGTATACCTGCAATCTACTCTCGTGACGTGAGTTTGATTTACGTAAACACAAACTAACAGATGGAAGCGGAGAAGAAATATTTCCATGTTCTGTATTATCTTAAGTCTTGAGTTTTGATTTGTTTCTGCTGGATTTACAGATTCCGGTCACCGGAGTAGGTAAATGTAATACCTAGAGTGAGTCACCAAGCCAGGCTATTGCAGAAACATGATTTAGTGCGTCAGCTAAATCAATTACGTTCATAACTCAGTTAAATCTGTATGTTACACGAGTACTCCTACTCCTTCCCTCTTGCTTTGCAGGTTTTCATTTGGACACTAGAGTCTATGGAATGTTACATTGATTCACCCACAGAAAACGCAATCAAGTTCTATCAAGAACTATATTCCAGCAACTTTTTAGAACACGAGCGAGGCAATAACGTTAAGTCTCGACTCTTTTCATTCCTTATCTATCATAAACCTACATGCAGCAACTTTCAAAACTTAAACATCTAAAAACGCTCAAAAAAGTATCGAAGATTTATCTCAAAGTATTAGGCATACTTCGATACCAACGAGTATCAAGAGTATCCAGGTATCGAGGTCCCATCCCTAATATACATATCAAATGGTACTTTTTGGTTGTCTCAATCTATGAATATATCTTAGGAGGTACATAGGTAGTGCTGGTATTTATGGGAGCACTACAATGGACGTGACATATATTAAAAAGTCCCAATTCGTTATAATATATTTAGAACAGAGTTGCAAATCAAAAAAATAAGGTTTAAGCCATTAAAGCCTTTATAAGTTAAATTAAAGTTTTAATATCCGGTATGAAATCGATCCCCAGTCTCCTGCTAGACAAACCAGAACACAAACCATTACACTACACAGCAAATATCTGGAGTAAATATCTATAACAGCGTTTCGCCTTCGTGAATTCCATTATGGTTTTTCTGCTTATAATGGAAATAAAAATTAAACAAAAATAAAAAATCTGATGTGTTACACTCACATGACTTTCTCTACTCTTGTACAAACTATTTTTACAAACGCTTATTCTCTATATGCTTCATGTTAATCGTGATATAGAGATGTTATCTTATTGCTAATTTTCTTGTAGATGCAGGGGAATTGGTAGGCTTTAAGCGATAGTCAAATATTTTAAGAGCTGGTTGCTATGTGGAGCATTCCATTCTCTTTGCATGTCCTGTACATAAAAAATGAATAACGAATTCCCATTTAAGAAAGTGTATAAGTATTGCAAAGTTTAAGAGAATAACAAGCAATATCTCGAAAAGGTTCACTCAACAAAAAAAAAATGTATATGACATAAATTGTGTATTTTAACAACTTCTACATTTTTTGTGTAGTATAATTTTGTCTCTCTCTTATGGTTTACCAGTTATGAAAAAGTGGTTCACAATGAAGAATACTTTTGGAGACATTCCCAGAAAATTCGAGATATACATTTCGTTTGTAATGAAAATATCTTAAACATATGATATTTTAATCAAAATCGTTAAAGCCATTTTTGAGAAATCTTCCATGCAAAGGGTAGTCTGGAGTGGGGGTATTTTCTTGAAAACCTTCATGTTGCATCTCTGGATGATACTTAACCTAAATATCAAGGTTGGTGTTTATCCGACTGTTCGTTTATGAGTTATGCTGTTCACAGACACGCACACATGGACATGTTTCCAAAAATGCTTTTTTTGGATTCAGGGGGGTCTCAAAACACGTATTTCCGGTGAAATCTCGGTATTTAATTTTTGGGTAAAACACAATACTTCCCCTACTTACTATACGTAGTAGAGAAAGTAAAAACAGCGTATTTATTTCCACACGCTGTTTTAAAGAGCTATAACGCATTTCGGTATTTCTTTTAGCTAGCAAAGTTTCAAAAACTTTAGTCTCGGTTCAAATATCGGTTTGAAAACTTAAGTACTCTTGAACCAAATGTGAAACGTATCGAAACATTTTCTTCAAACTTTTGCGTATAACATTTGAACTCCATATATGTTTGTCTAAAAACTGTAAATGTATAGGAAACTCTTATATACACTACCCTTAACCCGATTTCAATCCAATTTTAAATACGTTGATACATTTTCTTCAAACTCCTATATGTGAGATCCAATCTTCTACTTGCAGCGATTGCCGAGCTTTACCATGCTTACGGACTGACGAAATGACGGACAGTGTCTTAAAATGTTGACAAACAAGTTTCTGTAACTTAGATAAATACAAGAGTGCATGTATATATTCTAACAATGTATACCCGTTAGGAAGCGATTGTCTACGACCCGAATTTTCGTAGCAGACTTACATACGTGATCAAATGTATCCGGACACTTGGCTGTAAATGACGTACAAGTTCGTGGCGCCCTCCATCGGTAATGCTGGAAGTCAATATGGTGTTGGCCCACCCTTAGCCTTGATGACAGCGTTCACTCTCGCAGGCATACTTTCAATCAGGTGCTGGAAGGTTTCTTGGGGAATGGTAGCCCATTCTTCACGGAGTGCGGAACTGAGGAGAGGTATTGATGTACGTCGATGAGACCTGGCACGAAGTCGACGTTCCAAAACATCCCAAAGGTGTTCCTTAGGATTAAAGTCAGGAATCTGTGCAGGCCAGTCCATTACAGGGATGTTATTGTCGTGTAACCACTCCGCCACAGCCCGTGCAGTATGAACAGGTGCTCGAACGTGTTGAACGATGCAATCGCCATCCCCGAATTGCTCTTCAGCAGTGGGAAGCAAGAAGGTGCTTAAAATATCAATGAAGGTCTGCGCTGCGATCGTGCTACGCAAAAAAACAAGGGGTGCAAGCCCCCAACAGTAAACACACGGCCACACGATAACACCACCTCCGAATTTCACTGTTGGCACTACACACGCTGGCAGATGACGTTCACCGTGCATTCGCCATACCCACACCCTGCCATCGGATCACCACATTGTGTACCGTAATTCGTCACTCCACATAACGTTTTGCCACTATTCAATCGTGTAATTTTGACGCTCCTTACACCAAGCGAGGCGTCATTTGGCATTTTCCTGAGTGATGTATGGCTTATGAGCAGCCGCTCGACCACGGAATCCAAGGTTTCTCACCTCACACCTAACTGTCATAGTACTTAGAGTGGATCCTGATGCAGTTTGAAATTCCTGTTTGATGGTCTGGATAGATGTCCGCCGATTACTCTTTAATGTCGGCAGCCTCTGTCAGTCAACAGACGAGGTCGGCCTGTACGCTTTTGTGCAGTACATGTCCCTTCACGTTTCCACTTCACCATCCATCAGAAAGAGTGAACCTATGGATGTTTAGGAGTGTACAGACTTCTGACACAAGTGACACCCAATCACCTGACCACGTTCGAAGTCCGTGAGTTCCACGTAGCGTCCCATTCTGTTGTTTCACGATGTCTAATTACTACTGAGGTCGCGGATAATGAGTACCAGGCAGCATAATGTACCTAAGATGAAAAATGTATCTTCGTGGGGTGTCCTGATACTTTTGATCACATAGTGTATGTACAGGGGTATGCAAGTATACAGAAGATATTTATGATAGTATGATGTGTGGATAAGACATTGATAGATAATTAAATTTTCAGCAAGGAATTGTCACTTTAGAAACAGAAATTTTCCAAATAAGTGCATAGATCGACGGGGTCCAGTTGAATAATCACCAAAATCTCCTGATGTTACCCCTACGGATTTCCTTCTTTGGAGTGCTGTTACAGATGAGAGTTTGGCAAGAAGGTCATGTAGAGCTCCTCATCCGACATAATCGGGCCGACAGAACGTAAGATAAGCGAAAATGTCGAACGATAGGAAGGTGTTAAGAAAAGGTTTATTAAACGTGAAAGTATGTTATAATTTTACGCAATTGCGAACCTAATAATCCATGAATTTCCTGTACCGCATTTCACTTCGCTCTTCATATTTCAGGGTTGTAGAACCAGCGGGATTGGTCTGTTTTGAGGAGATAGCTGTCGGAACCTATCCGTGAGGATAAAGGGCAGCGACGGAAGCGTTAGGGATCCCGCGGTGCTGCGGCTGCCGCCATCAGCTCTCGCTGAACTTCGTACTCTCTAGCTTCCTCCCTTCCTCCGATGGGTTAAATAGGGTCAATAAACCTAGCCTATAATACTATCCGTCTTCTAGGGGTACATTTCTAGGGGTATACAACGGAGGTGGGTACTTCGTGACTACGACATTCCGAGATATATTGCGGCTAACACACCCTACGAGGAAGGGATGGAGTGAAGGGACCACAGGAGGCTATAAGCCGGAGTTAGGCAGGCCACAGAGATGCGCAGAAGTACCTAACAGTTCCTGGCTCGAAGACACGTCCCATTTAATCAGGCAGCCATCTTGTGCCTGGGAAATACTCTTTTACTGGAACAAGCATCCATGCCATCTATCCGGCACCAATATGAAACCTATAAGCTTACCTGGAATATACAAAGGTCTAATCTGGTACACTGATGTTTCTCAAACCAAATCAGGAACAGGGGCTGGGCTTTATGGTAATGGCACCCAGATTTCTTATAGTCTGGGTACCTTAGCTACAGTTTTCCAGGCTGAGGTTTATGCAATCCTAGCCAGTGTCATGGAAGGCATTAAAAGGAGATATAAAAATAGAAGTGTTCTTATCCTCTCAGACAGTCAAGCTGCTATTAAAGCACTTGAATCACCATCAATAAAATCAAAGCTCGTCTCAGAATGCCAAGAGTCCTTAATGACACTGACTGAGCACAATAAGATTCAACATATGTGGGTGCCAGGACACACAGGTATACCAGGTAATGAGAAAGCAGATGAAGTAGCCAAGATTGGTAGCGAAATCCCATTTTTGGGTTCGGAGCCTGTACTGGGGCTGTCCTAGTGTTGGGCTCAAGCAGAACACAAGAACTACTGGAACTCCAGGGTTGAGGACATTTCAAGTTGTTTATTACAGACCTGGACAACAGCAGGGCAAAGTACCTGCGCGGTCTTAGTAAAAGAAGGCTTGCAAGGGCAACAGGATTCATTACAGGACACTGTGTCCTAAAGTTTAATCTATACAGAATGGGATTGTTTAACAACCCTATCTGTAGTAGTTGCCTAGAAGGAGATGAGACTGTTACTCATCTGCTATGTGATTGCCCTGCTCTTGCGAATCAAAGAGCAAGTATTTTTGGCAATCACTTTCCAAAGATAGACGAACTATCGAAACCCTCAGTTAGCAGTCTGATTAAGTTCATAACGAGCAACAGACTACTTAACTGATGAAAGGGGGGATGCGCAATAGATCCTTAAGGTCGCAGTACTTGGGCATAAAACCCACCTTTTTTTAAACTAGAACACCTGAAATATGAGAAGGGAACAAATTGAAAGGCAATCGTGGTAGATGGGAAACCACCTCAGCATTCACCTACCGATCAGGAAACACTACGAAAAATCCAAGTCGGAGTGGACAGTTGACAGGATTGAACCCGGAACCTCCAGAGGGCGGTCCCACACGTTACCACGGAGCCAACTCCTCGGTTAGAGGAAGTAAAAAGCCCACGAGAGAATTAACGTTCATAGCGCTATCTTTTGGTTTAAGGCTCTAAGAGGCAGCTTACGAAAAATCTCTGGTTAAAATTTAGAAAATGAAATGGCGTTTTGCGGCGCTAGTTTGCAAATTGCCCCTGCCAGCCTAATTAGGATCTCGAGAAGCAGCTTCTTTCTAACCCCTCACCCCTCCCTTCCACCCACGGCTTCTCTCGAGGGAGTAGGGTGAGGGAAGACTTTTCTTCAGCCCACAAGACGTTTAATTTGGGGCAGAAGGAAAATAATGGCAAAAGGAGGAAAAATGATGCATCAACTTTGAAGCAGATCTGCGGCTTGCATTCTCATAATGAGAATTCTGCTATTCAGCTGTTCAATTTGCTATCTTGTTAAAACCAACAGAAAATTGTATGCAAGATATTTAGCATAACATGATATCTTTAGAAGGCTTATAAAGGCTTGAGATATAAAAATACAGATATGTTTTTAATTTATTCTATATTCATATTCATTCTCGTAGAGGGAATATTAAAATTTCAATTTATTATTTGTATTGCTTTCATAAGGTTGTAGAAGTATGGAAATGGAGACAAAAATAATTAAGACTACACCGAAAGTGCTCAAAAAACCAATAAAAATTCCTTGTTACTTTCTGTAGCAACTAACTATAGTGGTAAAAGAAGGAGCAGCATAACTCAAAAACTAAAAGCGGAATAAACACCAAAATTCGTATTTAAGTTGAGCCTCTTTCAAAGATGTGAAACGTAGATTTTCAAGAAAATTCATACATTTAATTGTATTGAACACATACAAGCTGTGAAGCGTTCAGTAATCGTAGAATTAACCGAGCTTTTCACCTGATTTAATACATAAAACCAATTATTTCGAACTTTCTTGTTACATCTGCATATATTCACTACTGTATAATTACTGCAATCTGTCTCAAAAGAGGATAGGTGTCTCTCCTAGTACTCTTGGAATGGAACGAGGAGTCACGACTTTAAGCGAAAGAACCCGAGTCAGGAAAGTAATAGTAAACTAAGGAAAGTGTTGGTGGAGAAAAACAACACGTCTAATTTGTTTACGTTGTCAGTAGCATATAATATTTAGCAATTACTTAAAGTATTACATATATTTTGTTTTCTCATTGATCCTGAAACACATGAGAGTAATATGATAGCTGTGTAATTAAACATATTCATTAAATTACGATGAAGGTAATAATAATAATGTTTGAATTATTTTAATATATGTACTTATATATCTATATTAATAATATACAATATATGCTGGTATTTTACTGCTTCTACTGCAGAAATTAATACGCGTATAGATTATTATTATTATTATTATTATTATTATTATTATTATTATTATTATTATTATTATTATTATATTTGGCGAACTTTGCAAGCACTCAATGGAAGAAAATCACCTACCCTACCTATATTATATAGAGGAAATATAAATTTTCACAAAAAAATTTCATATCGAGATATCACCGGAAATACTAGTTTTACTGTTCCACTGAACCCAAAAGAACCATTATTACTTTCTCTACTACGTAGAGCAAGTAAGGGAAGTATTGCATTCCTCCCAAATATTTGATACGAGATTTCACTGGAAATGCATGTTTTGAGGCCCCCTGAATGTAAAAAGGCACTTTTATCAAAAGGTCGTGTATGTGTCTATGTTTGCGGGTGTTTGTGTCCACGAACAGCGTAAGTAAAAAACTAAAAGTTGAATAAAAACCAAACTTGATATTTAGATTCAGTATCTTTAAGGGATGCGACACAAATATTTTCAAAAAAATCCCCCCAACCCAAACTACACTTTACATGGAAAATTTTTTAAAGCAAATGATTTTCTCAAAAATCGCTCCTACAATTTTGAATTAAATTACCATATATTTAAGATATTTTTATGATAAATACAATATATATCTTGAATTTTTTGGAAATGCCCCAAAAGTTCTATTCTTTCTGAATGGCTTTTGCATAACTGGTAAACCGTAAGAGATAGGCAAAATTTTTCTACACAAAAAATGTAGAGCTTGTTAAAACATACAATTTATGTCTAATACACTTTTACTTTCTCTACTACGTATAGTAAGTAGGGGAAGTATTGTATTCCACCAAAAAAATCGATACCGAGGTTTCACCGGAAATATATGTTTTTTGAGACCCCCTGAATCCAAAAAAAGCATTTTTGGAAACATGTTCGTGTGTGTGTCTGTGAACAGCATAACTCAGAAACGAACAGTCGAATAAACACCAAACTTGGTATTTGGATTTAGTATCTTTCAGTGATCTGACACAAAGGTTTTCAAGAAAATCCCCCCACCCCAGATTACCCTTTACATGGAACATTTTTCGAAAATTTTAACTTTCTCAAAAATGGTTCTAACAATTTTGATTAAATGTCATATTTTTAAGATATTTTCATGACCAATGAAATGTAAATCTCGAATTTTCTCGGAATGTCTCCAAAAGTATTCTTCATTGTGAACGAATTTTGCATATCTGGCAAACCATAAGAGATAGACAAAATTTTACTACACAAAAAATGTAGATCGCGTTAAAATACACAATTTATGTCATATACATTTTTGTTGTTGAGTGAACCATTTTCGAGATATTGCTTGTTATTACATTAAATTTTCCAATACTTATACTTTTTCTCGAATTCGTTATTCATTTTTTTTGTCCTGGACATGCAAAGAGAATGGAATGCGCCACATAGCAATCAGTTCTTAAAAGATTTGACTATCGCTTATAACCTACCATATTCCCCTTGCACCTACAAGAAAATTAGCAATAAGATTGACATATCGGTATCTCGATTAACATGAAGTATATGGAGAATAATCGTTTGTAAAACTAGTCTGTAAAAGAGTAGAGAAAGTGATGTGAGTGTAACACATCAGATTTTTTTAACCGTGACTTTGGCAGGCTCACAGGAATTGGGCCACTGTTTCGAAGCGTTAGGGTTGCGTTAATAGACTTATTTTTCATCACATGTGACAATTCTCGTGATAAATCTATCATCCATGAAATTACTGATAAGCTGACGACAGATATCCGCTCTACGTTGAGCCTGTTGAGGTGTCAATTCATGAGGTACAGATCTACAGCTTCTAATTCTCTTGATTTGACGATGTTTTGATAATCCAAGGTTTTGTAACAGCTGCGAGTAGTTTTTTGCGGATTTTCTTTCAAACTTCTGCTTGTATTCTCAATATCCCATAATTTAGGTCTCCCAGAACGTGAAGAATCTTTAGTGTTTTCTTCTCCATTGTTGCAACATTGGAACCATCCTTATGCCACACGCTCACTAACGACACCTTCTTCTTCTACTTCACATATTTTTCGAGCCGCGGCGGCAGCTTTATAATCCTGTTTCTAGTAGTGCTTCAGAACGATTCTACTCTCAAACTTTGTGACTTCCATTTTGTAACTGTGTATTAATAACTGATACTAGCCATGGAATCCTGTAAGAAGCAGTGGCGAACTAAAGAAAACACCAAAATTAAATACTGACATTATGAGACAACCTTAAAGTACCAATCCATCACTTCATATAATAGCAGTTTACCACTCTCCCCGTAAGGGGGGTTCCGACCCCTTCAGCTGCCGTGGTGCGGGCGCTGCGTGATTCGGTTGGTCGTGATACCTGTGGGAGATTGGGTGTCCATGCAGGTGGGGTTGTGAGACGCCTTAATGTCCTCCGGTATCGCCCTGGAAAGCCGGTAGACGGCATGCTAGAACGCTGTCGGCCCCACCGCGGTTGTTTGGTAATCGCCCTTAAGGGTTGACGCGCGTAAGTGGCATATCCACTTTTATCTCTGTCTGGGTGCGCAGGATGACTCCTAGCTCACTGTTGGCCAGGCTGGGGGTGGGCGGTTTTTAGAATAGGTATCGTCCCTAATGGAAAGGACCCACGAGAAATCCTGGGTTACCGAGGGCGTTGTATCTGAGTAATCAGACCCGGTCCCGTGTTTATAGTCCACCACTCTAAGAGGTATACTTGCTTCCATTTATGCCGAATTCCGCAGCTTCGGGAGGTATTTCAACAACTTCTCAGCGGGTGCTTATTTAATAAGTAGTTATGCGTCTGGCTGCCTTTGTTTTTCGATCAAACAGTGGTGTGTGTTAACTGTAACTCATGTGATGTAAGAAAATATTTTTGAGGTGCACGCGGAAGAATTGTGTGTATGTGGGGAGCCAGTTTGCCATCTGAAGACATTATAGGGCAATTCCATACAGCATTTCCATGGACAGATTATTAAAATAATGACGAATAAATGTGTTCTCTTTGAAAGTAAAAAGTATACACTCTCAGTTTTACATTATAATTACTATCACAGAAATACTCTTTTATGAATATTTGTAGTTAACGTCATCGGAGAATGGATGAAACGATGTTCAATGATCCCGGAGTCCACAGAGCTTAGAGCTACCTAACAATCGTCTTTACAGGCTAAGGGAAAACCCCAATTTCTCCATCTCCACACCACAGGGGACGGAGAAATTGTGCAAAACAGTGTTTTATTTAGTTATATATTTAGATTGGACAGATGACTTCATTAATGTCTAGTAAATTGTGTCCTCTTTTAGGGTAAAAATTATAATGTATTTCAATTTTATATTATGCTTACATTAAAAATATTTTTCATGAAGATATTGTGCAAAACAGGGTTTTATTTGGTTATATATTTAAACACAGTTATATTCATGACGGGTAAAGCTATTACTCAAAGTTATATATCCATATGTGAATAATATAGAATTGTGCATATAAAACGGAACACCACTACATGGGCAAAAACGAGAAAAAAGACACACATACTTTTCCT
Source organism: Deroplatys truncata (assembly GCA_030765065.1). Taxonomy (NCBI): domain Eukaryota; kingdom Metazoa; phylum Arthropoda; class Insecta; order Mantodea; family Mantidae; genus Deroplatys; species Deroplatys truncata. Next base: position 56,087,801 of record CM060981.1, read on the forward strand.
TACAGACATACTCCACCTGTGAAGGGCAGTTGAATGCCGCCTGAAGCTCGGGCGACGGCATAAATGGAAGTGAGTGCAACAGTCCACCACTTCATATAGTAGCAGCTCTTCACTGCATATAGAAATACACATGCTACCACTCTACTGCTTCATATTTGAAGTGGTATACTTGTAATATTATTTAGTTTGTTGAGCCCCACGTTTGGGAGCCAATTTGCGGCGGTATTACTTATAATGTTTGTGTATTTGTGTTTACTCCACGTGGTGAAGCCATTTTTGTGACGTGATTCTTTGTTAGGTTTATTAGCTCCATCTGGTGTTAGCAATTTGCGGCAGTATTAGTGTTTGTTTTTAAAGAATGCTACTGTTATTTTATTTAATTTTGTTTCACTGTCCTCCGGCTAGCTATGATCTTTTTGGTCGAGCACTTCTCTTTATACAGGTTGTGTAAACGGAAAGGAATCTTTTATCCAAAGATAACACTGATGAAAGAATTTGTTTTACACTTTTTATTGTCGAACACATTCACTATCACCTTTACACATTTATCTTGACACTTGCCAAACTGAAACTGTTATAATAACGTCATTACTGATCACTTTTAATTCGCGTACTTCAACCTTTTGTATAATTAACTTTACAACACTTTAGATTTTTCATAAATCTGCTACGCGTAACTTGCGAATCGATAGTCGACGTGTACTGTACAGATATTTCTGCTGGACTGAGGGCGACGTGTAACGTACAAATGTTTTCGACGAACTGACGGACTGAAGGCGACGTGTAGCATACAAATATTTTCGATGAACTGACGGGGTCTACCTCTAATCTAGCCCTTTTTATACTCCTACACCCCGATATGCCTAAAGATTATAACTGAGTTGCTATTGGCTAATAAAACGCGCCAACATTAGCGTCTATTTTTTATATCCAATGAAAATTATGCATACATATGCTTTAGGTAAAATATTCCAGCAAATTCTAAAGAAAAACGCGCCAACATTACGTAACTTCCTCGTCTCTAATATTGATAAACAGCTCACCCCCTCGCTGCATTATTGCACGCTATTATTGTCAGTTTCAGTAAGGCCACTTCTCAACAATAATTACAATCAACAAACATCTTAAATCAATGACACACAAAAATGCATATTCATACTATAATCATTCTTTACATTTAAGTAATTTTATGATACAAATTACTGCATCATATGGTATCAGTACACCTAGACATGCAGTACCAGTCACCACTGCATATATTATCAGTCCATCACTTCACATAGTACCAGTCCACCTAGACATGCAGTACCAGTCCAACACTGCACGTATTATCAGTCCACCGTTCATATAGTATCAGTCCACCATTCATATAGTATCAGTCCACCATTCATATAATATAAGTCCACCACTTCATATAGTACCAGTCCACCTAGATATGTAGTACCCATCCACCACTGCATATAATTATCAGTTCACCTAGATATGTAGCACCAGTCCACCACTTCATATAGTACCAGTCCACCTAGATATGTAGTCTAATCAATCCACCACTCCATATAGTACCAGCCCACCGCTTAATTAAGTGCCAGTCCACCTAGACATGTAGTCTAGTCAGTCCACCACTGAATATAGTACCAGCCCACCACTTAATTAAATACCAGTCCACCTATATCTGTAGTACCGGTCCACCACTTCATATAATACCAGCCCACCACTGCATATAGTATCAGTCCACCACTTCATCTAGCATCAGTCCACCGAAACATGTACCAGTCCACCACTGCATATAGTACCAGTCCACCTAGAAATGTAGTCTAATCAATCCACCACTCCATATAGTACCAGCCCACCACTGCATATAGTATCAGTCCACCACTGCATATAGTACCAGTCCACCTAGTAATGTAGTCTAATCAATCCACCACTTCATATAATACCAGCCCACCACTGCATATAGTATCAGTCCACCACTTCATCTAGCATCAGTCCACCGAAACATGTACCAGTCCACCACTGCATATAGTATTAGTCCACCACTTTATATAGTACCAGTCCACCTAGACATGTAGTACCTATCCACCACCGCTTATAGTAGCAGTCTACCACCTCATAAAGTACCAGTCCACTTAAACATATAGCACCAGCCCACTTAGACATGTAAAACCAGTCCATCACTGCATATAGTAACAGTCAACCACTTCATCTAGTATCAGTCCACCACTTCATCTAGTATCAGTCCAACACTTAATCTAGTAGCAGTCCACCTAAACATGTACCAGTTCACCACTGCATACAGTATTAGTCCACCACTTCATATAGTACCAGTCCACCTAGACATGTATACCCATCCACCACTGCTTATAGTAGCAGTCTACTACCTCATAAAGTACCAGTCCACTTAAACATATAACACCAGCCCCTTAGACATGTAGTACCAGTCCATCACTGCATATAGTATCAGTCCACCACTTCATATAAACCTAGTCCAGCAATGCAAATATTACCAATCCACCAATGGTTATAGTAAACCAGTCCACCGCTATATATAGTACCAGTCCACCACTGCATATAGCAGTTCACAATACATGTAATACCAGTCCACCAATGCATAGCATAATACTGGTTCATCACTTAATATTGTATATTATCATACACTATCAGTACACCAATGCATAATATAACACCAGTTCACCAATACATACATTAATAGTTCCTTATAGCATTTACTACCATCAACCACTCCAGTCCAACACTGTATAGAGCACCAGTCCACCACTGCACATAGGTGAGGCAGAATATATTCCGTACAAAAATGTCTTCCTAGCGCTTCTCTAACTCGGCAACCACCGACATCAGGAATGCAGAGTGAGATTAGGCAGTGTAGGGGGGGGGAGGAGGGCCCATATGTCTGCTAGTACCCGACATGCAACGGTGCTAATGAAATCAATTCCGAACTGCCCCACTTTGTCCCCCTGCCGCAGAATCAAGGTTCCTCCAAATGAAGAGTCCAGGGAAAAAAAATCCAATTTGGAATTCATCCTGTCGCTAAAGCTTATGTGTGGGAGGAGCTGCAGCGTCCTGTGACAAGAATTCACTAGTGAAGTTAGTTCGGCTCTGTTAGTCGATAGTCGTCTTTTTATACCTTCCAAGTTAATGTCCCAGTGCGGGGGTAAAACTGCCGAAGTTCTGAATTTGCCCCAGTAGACCTATGCGAGATCTTTTTCCCATTTCAAGTACGTAACCAAAATTTATTTTCAGCCCTTTTAACTTCTTTAAAAGAAATACATTCAAGAGTGTCCCAACCAAAGAGTGACAAAGTATTTACATATATCTTAATACCGTGTCTTAATAAAGCTGGGAACGCTGTTTAAGGTGTCCTAAAAGCAGTCTCCTGGCTTTAGCTCTACCAGATCCTGAACGGCAAAGTGAAAATACATCTATTATAATGTAGGTGTTTAAATTAAGGGGAACTTTTAAGTTTTAACGTTACGTTCCAGATGGTTGTAGATATTACACGCTTCATTGTGGTTATTCTAGGAGGCTGCGACATGAAACAGCCGCTAGAGGTCTCTCCAGTCGCAAAATAGGAAAATCAAACCGAAAGGAATTCTAGCAAACGTTGCGTCCTGAATCCCTCAGATTCATTGAGCGTAGGTTCTTATAGCGAAAGTGTTACATGTAGTTTACTTATGTGCAACTCAAAAATGGCTATTGCTCAAAAAACTCATACAACATATACAAAAATATCTACTGTGTTACACTCACATGACTTTCTCTACTCTTGTAAAACTATTTTTACAAACGCTTATTCTCCATCTACTTCATGTTTATCGAGATAAACATTTGCAGACTCTATCTTATTGCTAATTTTCTTGTAGATGTAAGGGGAATATATATTTACAAGGGCAATATAGAAATACAGTAGCCTTTAAGCATAGACATTACTCTTATTAGCTGGTTGCTATGTGCAGCATCATTCTCTTTGCCACAGATTAATACTCTTTGCATGTAAAAGGCAAAAAAAAAAAAAAAAATGAATAAAGAATTCCCATTTGAGAAAATAAGTATTGAAAAGTTTAAGGGAATAACAAGCAATATCTCGAAAATGGTTCACTCAACAAAAAAGCGTAAATGACATAAATTGTGTATTATAAGGCGATCTACAGTTTTTGTGTAGAAAATTTTGTCTATCTCTTATGTTTTACCAGTTATGCAAAAGTCGTTCATAATGAAGAATACTTTTGGAGACATTCCCAGAAAATTCAACATATACATTTTATTTGTCATGAAATTATCTTAAACATATGATATTTTAATCATAATCGTTAGAGCCATTTTTGGGAAAATTAAACTTTTCGAAAAATGTTCCATGTAAAGGGTAATCTGGGGTGGGGGGATTTTCTTGAAAACCTTCGTGTCACATCTCTGGAAATTAGTAAACCTAAATACCAAGTTTGGTGTTTATCTGACTGTTCGTTTCTGAGTTATACGGTTCACAGACACACAGACACACACAAATACATGTTTCCAAAAATGCTTTTTTGAATTCAGGGGTCTCAAAGCATGTATTTCCGGTGAAATCTCGGTATCGAATTTTTGGGTGGAATACAATACTTCCCCTGCTTACTATACGTAGTAGAGAAAGTAAAAAAGCAGAAATGAACATAGACCAACGAATAACAATGATATACGCTGATAATAAAGGAATGTACTCTGAGGTTAGGAAATGTTTATACTTGAATTAACGTAACTTTTCAATTCTGACAGTTGATCTCCTGCCATGTGCGTTTCAGCTATGCCACGCATAAAACATGCGGTGTTGTCGGCCCGTCCGTCCGACTGTCGTTCGTGTCGAGTGGAAGAGGAGAGGAGAGATAAACAAAGATAAAAGTTCTTTCACCCTGCATTATTTTATTCTAGTGCTTGTCTTCCATTTTTTATCTTTTTAAATTCCTTTGCGTGATTCTTTAAATACGTAATGTTATATTACCTATATAGAAGAAAGCTTTAAATCTGATTTTTCCGCTTTCATTATATTTCTAAAATTTCAAAATGCGCTACTCGACAAAGTGTTTAATACTACTGCGAAAGTTTCAGATAGCAGATTATTCAGGTTAGTACCATATTTACTCTGAACTTCTTATTTTTACTGTTATGTTTATTTTAACCCTGAATTAGATAAGACAAACTTTGCATTTAAAAGCGTGAAGTAATTATGTTCTTTCATAATAACTATACATATGGCTTCGAATAGGATCTACTCGGAAGACATCTAGATCGTAATAATTTTTGACGATGTCGGGTATTTCCTGAAGTTTCTAATATTACTTTTGAAGATCCAGACTGCGACTTCTAAGCTTATTCCTCTTTTCTTTCTTGTTCTTTCCCGTTTATTTATTTTAAGTCCAGTAGCTGTCCTATCTATGATTTTATTTAAATCAAACATTGGTCCACCGTTTTCTCTCCCCAGTTCGAAATATGCCCTTAAAGCACATACTATCCAACGAGCTTGACCGCGAATTGCAGTACCTTGTCCAAGCTTAGCGTATTTTTACTTTCTCTACTACGTATAGTAAGTAGGGGAAGTATTGTATTTCACCCAAAAATTCGATACCGAGATTTCCCCGGAAATATATGTTTTGAGAACCCCTGAATCCAAAAAAAGCATTTTTGGAAACAGGTCCGTGTGTGTGTGTGTGTGTGTGAACAGCATAACTCAGAAACGAACTGTCGGATAAACACCAAACTTGGTATTTGGGTTCAGTATCTTCAGAGATGCGACACGAAGGTTTTCAAGAAAATACCCCCACTCCAGATTATTCTTTATATGAAACATTTTTCGAAAATTTTAATTTTCTCAAAAATGGCTCCAACGATTTTGATTAAAATATCATATGTTTAGGATATTTTTATGACAAATGAAATGTATATCTCGAATTTTCTGAGAATGTCCCCCAAAGTATTCCTCATAGCGAACGACTTTTGCATAACTGGTAAACCATAAGAGATAGACAAAATTTTACTACACAAAAAATGTAGATCGCGTTAAAATACACACTTTATGTCATATACATTTTTTTTGTTGAGTGAACTATTTTCGAGATATTGCTTGTTATTCCCTTAAAGTTTCCAATACTTTTTCTCAAATGGGAATTCCTTATTCATTTTGTTTATGTCCCTGACATACAAAGAGAATAGAATGCGCCACATGGCAACCATCTCTTAAAAGATTTGACTATCGCCTAAAGCCTACCAATTCCCCTTGCACCTACAAGAAAATTAGCAGTAAGATTAACATCTCGATTAACATAAAGCATATGGAGAGTATGCGTTTGTAAAAATAGTTTGTAAAAGAGTAGAGAAAGTCATGTGAGTGTAACACATCAGATTTTTTCTTTGGGGAACGAGTTCGTGGTCTTCCCCTACGCTTTTGGCCTGGATCAGGCATTGTCAATCACATAGAAATTTCAGTACAGGTTATATATTTTAAAATATTATAATCACCACAATACTGGTCATTCGCTATACTACAGCTACACGTTTAGTACTTGAAAGGTAACGTTAATATGCAATTGAACAGTTCACAGATATAAAATAGTTGTATGCTTAAAGTTTAAAATATCGCGCTGCACTACAACGATACACAAATTACGCAAGCATCTAATACATTAAAGAAAACGTTTGCCATGTGACAACGCTTCCTCTGGGCTCCGGTGAAGGGTGTGGAGGGGTCTTCAACGGCGATTGCCTACTTCAAGGTCAATCCTGGTTGTCATGACAACAGACCAACATACACGAGCGGAAAGCACGCTGAGCTAGCTGTCAGAATTGAGAAGTTACGTTAATTCAGGTATAATCTGTGAAATTTTGATGTTCGCTAACTTGTATTAAGTTCGCTGAATTGCAAGTATGTGAAAAAATATTATTGGGCAGTTACAAACAAAACATATTGAAGCGATACGCTGAAGCAATAAGGATAATAATATATAAAGTCTATTTGAGTATCATCTAAATAAATGTAGAAACGTGTAACATATTTTATAGGACTATACACAGTAGGTATACGCCGGGAAGAAAACATACCGTTAGGAGACCGGAATGCCGGGTGAACATTTCTTTTTGTCTAAGGACACACGTGTGACTTGGGGAAACAAGGCAGTTTGAGCGTTTAGAGTTAAAATCCTGGAGGAATGCGGAGCGAGGGGCGAAGATAGGCACTTGTAATCTGGAATCCTGCGCGACAACACAACGGGCCGTCATGTGGCTATAACTTGATCGAAACCGATACGGTATCAATATGACGCTCAATGAAGCCGTACCAATATTCCAAATGCGCAAAATAGACTTTCTACTTTATTATCGTTATGGTCATCGATATGCGTTACCGTTCTCGTTCCCGGTGTATTGTGGATCAAAATTTTGCATATTGTTTTGCTTCCCGTTCTCGGGTTATTATGAAACCAGCCTTAAGCCCACACATTGCACAACTTTCTCTATTGCTTAGCTATTATTCAAGCGATAGCGTAGCTCGCATTCGGGAGTCACCGCTCGATTACCGTTGGACTGACACCCTGACCTTAGATACTTTCGCGTTTTGCCAGGTCGGTCTCTAGAGAGAGATCCTGTATCTTCAATTGTTTGGTTTGCGGACTCTAAGGACCCTTAGCACTCGTGGTGCTTCCAACGTTACTAGAAGCATGCCGGGTTAAATATTAGAGATTCTCCTTACTGATCGGATTGGGTTGGTCTCGACGGGACAGCGAGCTAGACTTTGTAGACCCGACCGAGGTTTTTCCATAGTCTTCCCTTTATGTTGATGTGTGTAAGTGGTGTATCCACTTCCATACCTGATAAGTGGGGCTCGTTTTTAAGCATTAGATATTGGTCTCATGGGAAACTCCATGGAGGGGTGCCAGTGGGCGCCTCTCCTGATCTTTGAGGGGGAGCTTCTGCTCTGGGTAGGGTTCTGTTTCTTCCCAAGTCGGAAGGGGAATGTTGGAATAAAGTATATACTACACGGATTTTCCAGTACCTAAATTCTTCTCCTTTCGTTTCTTTTCCTCTTGCAGGGTAACAGAGTTAAGCGCTGTGGACGTTGGTGTATTACATATGCGATGAATGTATTTGAGACGTTGCTCCTTCCTTGGAGCTTCTGCCCGAAACTGTCGCAAGCATAAGGGGACCGAAGTTGTTCAGTTGGGGATTGTTAAGGACCGCATTTCGATGCGCATTTGAGGCAGTATTTTTAACATTTAAATGATTTCAGTCTAATTATATAATATATAAATTCAATAACAGCCCGCCTTAAAGCAATATGTGTTTGTAAAAATATATAAAAATGTATATTACAGTCATAGTATATGTTTATATTATTTTATCCATGTTTAATAATGTTATGTAAATGAATTACGTAATTTAATAATGTAGGAGCTGTGAGAAAAATAGGTTAAAAGTTGCTAACAATGAGGTAACACTGAGGTAACCTTGAGGCAATAATGAATTTGAAAGTTTAACAATACTACTTGTAATTCTTGGAAGTGACAGTTTATAAAATAGCCAATCAACAACCAGAAAAATCTTTAGTTAAATGAAGGTATTCTATTGGACTAGGATTAGCCAATCAGAAACTGAAATATAGCAAAATTTACAAATTGAGAGGTCAGTTGCTTGTAGACAGTGTTCCTAACCGGATGTGAGATACGTGCTCGAGAAATTTAATATGTATTTTGTGTGAGACATAAATAGTTTACGTGTAAAGTGCAAGTAATTAATAAAAAAATCTCACAGCTCTCTATATCAGTGAAGTGTTATTTAAATCGTGACAAGCCTTAATAAAAGGAGTGAAGTAAAATTATAAACTGTGTAAGCCTACATTCTTCAGTCGCACCACTCCCTACTAAGACATTCATGTCTCTAAAATAAATACTGACGCAGCCGAGGCAAATATAAATATATATATATTTAAAGAAACAGTCGAATTACAAAGTTAATACTTTTAAACTTGGGGCGAAGACTACCGGAAACTTTTTACCATACGTGTGGTTGCAACTGCTTCATGTTCGTCTCCCCAACAGTCGAAATAGAACTCTACTCCTTCAATACAACAACTTCTTCACCTTCCGGGGTTGAATCTGGACACCCTTCGTACTCTCTCGTCTCACCTCCTGGCGCATTAAAATGCACAGTTTGTGACAAATAATTTTTTGTAGACTTAGTCGTTTTCAATTTATCACATGTTGTATGCTTGCACTTCCTCAAGTACGTTATATGATAGATGTACTTGAAAGTTTGTGATTCTGTTTTTACTTTCTCTACCACATACAAAGATGGTAGAAAAGATACTACATTCCATCCCGAGGGTTCACGGAAATACATCTTTAGAGACCCCTTGAACAAATAAATAAATAAATAAATAAAACATTTTTAGAAAAATGTCCGTGTGTGTGTCTGTTAGAAAACACTATCACTCAAAAACGAAAAGCAGGACAAGTACCAAGCTTTGTATTTAGTTTCAGTATCTGACAAAGATAGGACAAGAAGATTTTCAAGAAAATCCCGCCACCCAAACTATCCATTGTTTACATAGAACCTTTTTTTCCAAATTTGTTATTTTCTAAAAATGGCTATATTTTATATAAAATACTATATTAAAGATATTTTAATGACAAATAAAATGTATATTTTCAAAGTTTTGGAAATAGCCTGTGAAATCCGCTTCATTCGGAAGGAATTTAGTATAATCTTATATAGCTGGTAAACATGAAGCGATGGACGAAAACATGTTATACAAAAATGTAGAGCTCTTTAAAACACACAATTTTTTTCAAATAATTTTTGTAGCATCAGCTATTTCCGAAATATCCGTTATTAATGGTGAAAATTGTTCAATACTTAGCCATTCTTTTAAAGTCCTGTCGATTTTCAGCTGTTTCTCGCAATGCCATGGAGAGAGTGTGGTATTTTAAGGCCAGCACATATCGTCCAGTTCTAAAATATTTGACAATCGCGTTTCCCTTGTATCTATAACGAAATATATAACACAGCTATTTACGGAAAGGTTTGTCTCAATTATAATAAGTATATATGGAAATAAACGTTTTTTTTTCTTTCCACCACAAGAGTTTGTTACACGAATAAAAATTTGAATACTGTTTCCACTAATTGTAAGCCCGTCCTACGTTATTTAAAACCATTCTTAGGTAAACAAAAAGTTCTGATGTACTACGTTCACATGATATGCTACTTAACACCACTATGTTTATTACTTTCTCTACTACGTATAGTAAGTAGGGGAAGTATTGTATTCCACCCAAAAATTCAATACCGTGATTTCACCGGAAATATATGTTTTGAGGCCCCATGAATCCCCCTGATGCAACACGAAGGTTTTCAAGAAAATCCCCCCACCCCAGATTACTCCTTACAAGGAGCATTTTTCAAATATTTTAATTTTCTCAAAAATGGTTCTAACGATTTTGATTAAAATATCATATGTGTAAGATATTTCCATGACAATTGAAATGTATATCTTGAATTTTCTGGGAATGTTTCCGAAAGTATTCTTCATTGTGAACGACTTTTGCATAACTGGTAAACCATAAGAGATAGACAAAATTTTACTACACAAAAATTGTAGAACGCGTTAAAATACACAATTTATGTTTTATACATTTTTTTGTTGAGTGAACCATTTTCGAAATATTGCTTGTTATTCCCTTAAATTTTCCAATACTTATACTTTTTCTCAAATTCCATATTCATTTTTTTATGTCCTGGACATACAAAGAGAATGTAATGCGCCACATAGCAACCAGCTCTTAAAATATTTGACTATCGCTTAAAGCCTAGCAATTCCCCTTGCATCTACAAGAAAATAAGCAATAAGATTAACATCTCGATTAACATGAAGCATATGGAGAATAAGCGTTTGTAAAACTAGTTTGTACAAGAGTAGAGAAAGTCATGTGAGTGCAACACATCAGATTTTTTTTATATACCTTCCACTAAGATACTTACAAAACTTTATTTTTATGTCTACTTCATGATATCCAGATAAATGTTTACATTAATAGTTTCGTTATAAATTCCGTTGTAGGGGTAGCAAAAAACCGGAGAAGTCAAATGTTTAAATGCGGGTTGCTACAGGTGAATGTCGACAGCACTTCAAAAAATCTGATGTTCTTTCACATGGCTTTCTCTACACTTGACACACTATTTTTTACAAATGCTTATTCTCCATCTAATTCATGTTAATCGAGATGTTAATCTTATTGCTAATTTTCTTGTAGATGCAAGCGGAATATGGTAGGTTTTAAGCGATAGTCAAATAGTTTAAGAGCCGGTTGCTATGTGGATCATTCCATTCTCTTTGTATGTCCAGGGTATAAAAAACGAATAATGAATTTCCATTTGAGAAAAAGTATGTTTTGGAAAATTCAAACAAATAACAAGAAAAATATCTCTGAAATCGTTCACTTCACAAAAAATGACATCTATTATGTGTTTTTATGAGATCTAAATATTTCTGTATAGTAAAATTTTGTGTACCTCTTACGGTTTTCCAACTATGTGAAAGTTATTCTGAATGAAGAGGGATTTTGGGGACATTCCCAGAAAATTCAAGATACAGATTTCATTAAACATATGATATTTTAATCAAAATCCTTAGTCATTTTTTGAGAAAATCAAAATTCTGGAAAAATGCTCCATGTAAAGGGTAGGCTGAGGTGGGGGGAATTTCTTAAAAATCTTTGTGCCGCATCCTTGGAAGTTACTAAACTTAAGTACGAAGTTTGGTGTTTATCCTAATTTTCGTTTTTATGTTATGCTCTTCACAGACAGACAGACAGACACACACACACACACACACACACACGCACACACAAGGACATGGTTCCAAAAATTAATCAAATCGAATTTTTGGGTGGAATGCAATATTCCCCTACTTACTATACGTAGTAAAGAAACTAAAAATGTCTAGTACTGAAAAATCCAAACCAATAACAGCGTATCATAATAATTTTTGCCTTTCTATTATGTTTTACCAATTATACAAAATCTCACAAAATTTCTTCCGAATGATCTGTACTTCACAGGCCATTCGTAGGAAATTCAAGATATACATTTTATGCGTCATATAAATATCTTTAATATATGGTATATTAGTCAAAATCGTTAGAGCTATTTTTGAGAAGATAAAAAATTTTGAAAACATTTCCATGTAAAGGGTAGTTTGGGTCGGCGGAATTTTCTTAAAAATCTTCGTGTCATTTTTGGTAGATAAGATATAGGGGTACAGCGGAGGGGGACACCACGCACTCTGCGACTTACGAGGAATCTATTACGGGTACTCCCCAGGATGAAGTGAAGGAACCACAGGCGGCGATAGACTGCAGAGATGCACTAAGTTCCAAAAGTTCCGGTTCGAAGACCCGTTGCCAGAGAGGATGATAAACGACCCATCAACCAAGCAGCCCTCTAACGTCCACTGGGACTACTTTTTCTTTTGGGCAAGCGTCTGCAATATCTGTTCGGCACTGCATACGCCAAGAAATCGTGTTAGATGAGAAACCACATACCATTCGCCTAATGACTAGGGAAATCCACGAAAAACTCAAGTTCAGTGTGGACGGTCTCAGGGAGTCCAACCTGGGTCCTCCTTTACAGGTTACCGTGGAACAATCTTGCGCGGTTATTTTGGTAGATACTGAACTTAATTACCAATTATGGCATTTATTCTACATTTCGGTTTTGAGCCATATACATTCTCGGAGAGTTTCATTCAGGGACTTCAAAGCATGTATTTCCAGTGAAATATCGATGTAGAGTTTTAGGTGGAAGCCAACACTTTTCTATTTACTATAGGTAGTGATTGAGAAAGTAATACCTGGCGAGTAACCTAACTGAATAGAATATAATAAATATTTGTGCTTAATAAGTATAGGGTGGGCTCGTAGCTCAGTCAGTAGAGAACTGTCTTCTATGCAAGGGGTTCCCGGTTCGGTTCCCGGCTGGGGGCTGGCATTTTTCTCTAGCCAGGTTATTCTCTATCCTCCCCAGTTTCTGCAAGTGGTCTCCCCAGGGTATTTTTATGCAGTACGTTTTCGTCTATCGCTTAACGTTTACCAGTTATACAAAATTATACAAAATTCCTTTAGAATGAAGAGGACTTCACAGGCCATTCCCAGAAAATTCAAGGGATACATTTTATTTGTCATGTGTTTCATATATAGTATTTAAAAACACTCATTAGAGCAATATTTTAGCAAATCAAAAATTTCTGAAGATGTTCCATGTAAAAGGGAGCTTTGGGGTAGGGGGATTTTGTTTAAAATCTTCGTGTCGCACCTTTGGAAGATACTGAACCTAAATAGCAAGTTTGGTATTTATTCGTCTTTTCACCTACTTTCCCTACTACGTAGAGTAAGTAAGTAAATAAGTAAGGGAAGTATTGCAGTCCACCCAAAAATTCGATATCGAGATTTCACTGGAAATACATATTTTGAGGTGCCCTGAATCCAAATAAAGACTGTTTGAAAACATGTCCGTGTGTGTGTCTGTCTATGCGTCTGTCTGTAAACAGCACAACTAAAAACCAAAAGTCGGATAGATACCAAACTTGGTATTTCAATCTTCCTTGGTATCATCCAGGGTTGCGACATGAAGATTTTCAAGAAAACCTCCTCACTCCATACTTCCCTTTACAAGGTGCATTTTTCGAAAATTTTGTTTTTCTCAAACATGGCTTTAACGATTTTTATTACAATACCATATGTTTAAGATATTTCCATGAGAAATGAAATGTGTATCCTGAATTTTCTGGAAATGTCCCCAAGAGTCCTTTCGCATAACTGGTAAACCGTAAGAGATAGACAAAATTTTACTACACAAAAAACGTAGATCTCGTTAAAACACAGTAATGCTTCTGCAAATGTTTATCTCGATTAACATGAAAGAGATGGAGAATAAGCGTTTGTAAAAATAGTTTGTACGGGAGTAGAGAAAGTCATGTGAGTGCAACACATCAGATTTTTAGTTATGCTGTTCACAGACACATAAACTGACATTTTTCCAAAAATGTTTATTTGGATTCAGGGGGCCTCAAAACATGTCTTTCCTGTGACATCTCAACATCAAATTTTTAGGTGGAATGCAATAAATACTTCCCCTACTTACTATAATAGTAGATAAAGTAAAAATGGCTATGTAAATATGTTATTGGCAGTAGTTGAGTGCGGGAAGGATGCATCTCAAATTTGAATCAGTATTTTTAACACTTAAATTATATCAGTCTGATTATATAATATAAAATATAATAACAGCTCGCCTTAAAGCAATATGTATAATATAATATACAAAATGTATGTACCAGTTATTGTATTAAGTTTATATTGTTATGTACATGTATAATAATATTATGTGAACGTATTAAGTAATTTAACAATGTAGGAGCTGTGAGAATAAAAGCCGAAAGTTGCTAACAATGAGGTAACCTTGAGTCAATAATGAATTAGAACGTTTAATAACGCTACTAATAATATTTGGAACAATAATGTAATATTTAAAACAGTTTATAAATAGCCAATCAACAACTGTAAAATCTAAAAGTTAAATAAACTTATTCGATTGGGGTAGGATTAGCCAATCAGAGACTTGAAATGGATAAAATGTACAAATTTAGGCGGTAGACGCTAGACGCTAGAAGGCAGCGTTCCCGAGCAGTTCGCTCGGTAAGTATTCAATATTAGACATAAAAATTCATTGCGGTGAGAATAATAAAAGTTTAGTGTTAAAAAGTACAATTAACAATAATCTCACAGCTCTGCAGTAGGATATATCAGTGAAGTGTTATTTAACCGTGTGAAGCAAGGCCACCGGAAAAGTGAACTTGGGGCGAAGGCCACCGGAAGCTATGTATCGTACGTGAGGTTACAACACCCTCAAATTTCACAGAATAATGTGAACAGAGTAGTGGATTTGCAAGTTTTGAATTGAAGTTGTTTCCCATTCAATTGAAAACGAAAGCTAGGAAATTCAAACAATCAAATCAGATGTCTATAACAGGACGGCCTCTGCAAGGTAAACCAGCTACACATTCGATGTTATCTCCGACCTTAAGGGCTTATATTTGCAATGCATATACCTACCACTTTCGTATTCGCTATTTCGAATGTGTATGTGTTTTGCATACAGTAGAATAGCTAACAACCTTACCAGAAGGAACGTATAATTTTGTTTGCATTGCCCCTGAAGGGCAAACCCGGAAGTTATTTAAATTGTCAATAACCTGTTTTCTATATGCAGATTAGAATAAAATTTTGTGGATCTCTTCTATAAACTGATCCTATAATGCCTTATTGCTTGCTCTACTACGTATAGTAAGTAGGGGAAGTATTGCATTCCACCCAAAAATTCGATACCGAGATTTCACCGCACATACATGTTTTGAGGCCCCTAATCCAAACAAATCATTGTTAAAAAGTCCGTGTGGGTGCCTGTGAACAGCATAACACAAAATGAAAAGTCGGACAAATCCCAAACTTGGTATTTAGGTTCAGTATCTTTTAAATATGAGACAAGAACATTTTCAAGAAAATCCCGCCACCCCAGACTACCCTTTACTTGGAAAAGTTTTCGAAAATTTTGATTTTCTCAAAAGTGGCTCTAATGATTTTGAATAAAATATTATAAATTAAGACATTTTTATGAAAAATAAAATGTATATCTTGAATTTTCTGGGAATGTCCCCAAAAGTCCTCTTCATTCTAAATGGCTTTGCATAACTGGTAAACCATAAGAAATACACAAAGTCTTTCTAAGAAAAATTGTAGAGCTCATTAAAACGCGCCATGTATGTCACGTACATATTTGTTTATTGTGGAGTGAACCATTTCTGAGATATTCCTTGTTATTTGTTTGAATTTTCAGCAGTTTCTCAAATAGGAATTCATTTTTCTTTTTTATGTTCTGGACATACAAAGAAAATGGAATGCTCCATATAGCAACCAGCTCTTAAACGATTTGGCTATCGCTTAAAGCCTAACATATTCCCCTTGCACCTACAATGCAAATGTTTATCTCGATTAACATGAAGTAGATGGAGAATAAGCGTTTGTAAAAATAGTTTGTAGGAGAGTAAAGAAAGTCATGTGGGTGCAACACATCAGATTTTTTTCTATCTGCTTTTGTAAGCTGTCTTTGAAATTACATACTCTTTCCGTGACAATGCGAGAAACAAAAAATCGACGGGACGAATGACAAAGTGTTGTCAAATCGAATATCTCGGAAAAGGCTTGCCAGTTACCAAGGTTATACAAAATGTCTTCCAGAAAATTCAGGATACACATTTTATTTTACACGTAAATGTCTTTAATACATGGTATTTTAATAAAAATCGTTAGAGCCATTTTAAAAAATAAAAAATACCAACTTAAATACCAAGTTTGGTGTTGATCCGACTTTTCATTTTCAGTTATGCTGTTCACACACACACACACACACACACACACACACACACACACAGACACAGACACAGACACAGACACAGACACAGCCAGAGACACAGACACAGACACAGACACAGACACAGACACACACACACACAGTTTTCTATACACTCTTATGTGGTACATTCCCATGAGTTTCTCTATCCTTTATCTTTATTAATGACCATACGAACTGTTCTTACTAAAGCTTATTTTTCTATCTACTACATTTAATCCAAACAAATCTTTGCAAAAATAGCTACATTACAAATTTCGCCTTAAAGTCACATACTGTTTCCAGGCAATCGCGAGAGGCAACTGAAAATCGACGAGACTTTAAAAGACTGACAAGTATTGAACATTTCGAACTATTAATAACGGATATCTCTGAAACGGCTTATGCCACAGAAAAACATAGTTTAATTAAATTCTGTGTTTCAAGTACATCTACATTTTTTTTGTGGTACGCTTTGGTATATTGGTTAACGTTTACAAGTTATACAAAATTATACAGAATTCCTTCCGAATGAAGCGGACCATTTAAGCTATTCCCAGAAAATTGAGGTTATGCATTTTGTCACTTAAATATCTTTAATATATCACACTTTAATCAAAATTGTTACTGCAACTTTTAGAAAATCATAATTTTCAAAAAAATATTTAAATGTAAAGATTATTTGGGGTGAGGTGGTTTCCTGAAAATCCTCGTATCGCCTCCTTGGAAGATACTGAACTCAAATTTCAAATTTGGTATTCATCAGACTCTTCGTTTTTGAGTTATGCGTTCAGACACGCGGATATGTTTCCAAAAATACTTTATTTGGACTCAAGGCACTTCAAAACATGTATTTCCGGTGAAATCTGGGTATGAAATTTTTGGATGGAATGCAATATCTTCTCTGCTTATATGTAGGTATTGGAAGAAGTAAAATAGTTAACTTTTTGGATTTAGGATCCTACATTTCCTGTGAAATCTTGATATGTAACCTTTGTTGGAATATAGCGACTACTTACCCAACCTACCTGAGATAAGCGGTAGAGAAATACATTTATATTTTTTAAATTAGTGCATTCAATATGTACGTAATGAGGAATTTTAAAATAGAATACATACAAAAATTAATGTTCTGGAAGTCAGAACGTGCGAGTGTTTTGATTAGCTTTTACTTTTAAACGCGGATGTTTTAAGGGCGGTTTTCCATAATGAAACATTTTTCAATATAATTACGTGAAATTTCATGCCTTTAGAGGGTTTTTATTGCGTGCGGCTGTATACAGACTACGACAAAGAGCGGAATCTTTTATTTTTAACAAACGCAAATCACCCTCCGTAGGCAGATATTACTGAACGGTGATTACTGCATCAGTGAATATATTAGCATATATAAACCGATCCGGGGTAAAATTCTGCAACTCCAGCATCATTAAAACCGTAAATTAGTGAACGAAATACGCCAGGGGTGTCCAATTGCCAGGGCCCGGAGGATTAATTCTGCAAGCGTGTGGAAAGCAAAGAATTTCTATTTATAATGAGATTTTTCAATTATTCCACTAAGTTGTGTAATTATGTTTTAAGACCAGGAAAACCAAAATATAAATATCAGAGAGAGGTAGACAAAAATACTATAGTTCAGGAATGTGACGACCCAAGTTCGAATTGAGGTGTACAGGTCAGTCTGTTATTGTTTGTATACATCGCAATCAAGCATTTTAGAAACTTCATATAGCGATTCCTTATCCTTTTATTTATAAGGAGTGTACACAGTTTTGTTCATATATATATATATATATATATATATATATATATATATATATATATATATATACAAAAGTATATCGGTGAAACAGTTTCAAAATGAGAATGTTCCCACAAATGAAAACTCGAAAAAAGACTAACGCTAAAATACGAGGGCTGTCCCAAAAGTACCCGACCTAACAAAGGAAAACACAAAAACTTCTCTACATAATCTCCTTTCAACTCCATATACTTTTCCCAGCGGTTCGATACCCTGTATATAGTGAGAACCGTCGAGTTCTGCAAAATAGCCATCAATGCAAACTGGACCTCTTCATTGTTGGCAAATCTTGTAGCACCAAGCCATTTCTTCATCTTTGGAAACAGAAAATAATCAGAGGGGGCTAAGTCTGAGGAATAGGGTGCATGAGGAAGCAATTCGAACTTTAACTCATTGATTTTGGCCATGGCGATAATGAATGTGTGAACTGGTGCATTGTCTTGATGAAACAGAACTGTCTTTTTCGCTAGATGGGGCCATATTTGCTGGATTTCGTCATTTAAAACTTGTAATAAGTTCGCATAATACTCGCCATTGACTGGTTTTCCTTTTTGAAGATAATCAATGAAAATTATTCCACACACATTCCAAAAAACTGACACCATGATCTTCCCTGCAGATGGAACTGTCTTTGCCGTCTTTGGAGCTGTTTCTCCCCTTTCAATCAAATGTTTTGACTGTTCAGGTGTGAAGTGATGGACCCATGTTTCATCCATTGTTATTAATCGACGCAAAAACTCTGCTTTATTGCAGCGAAACATCGCCGAACACTCGACTGAAACATCCTCATGACGCTGCTTTGGTTCCATTGTAAGTAAACGCGGTACCCATCTTGCGCACAGCTTTCTCATGTCTAAATTTTCAGTAGGTATGCAATGTACAGCACTTTTTAAATGCCTACGATGTCTGCTTGCTCGCTCACTTTCAGTCGACGATCATTCTATACCATTTTGTGGATTTTCTTCACAATTTCTGGCGTGGTCACCTCATTTGGTCGACCACTGCGATGTTCGGCTTGGCAGCTCGTACGGCCTCGTTTAAACTCTGCCACCCAATATTTTACTGTTGTAAACGAAGGAGCAGACTCCCCCAGAGTAGAATCTAGCTCAGCTTTAATACTAGTTGAACTAAGACCTTTCAAATGAAAGTACTGTATCACACAACGATGGCCAGTTTTATCCAAGTTTACAAATACGCTGAGAGAGTTCACTGAACAATTACTCAATAATGTAGCATTGTCAAACTTCAAACTTAAGCTTTACAAGTTTGGTACTTTCTAACATAGTCGTTTGTTTGTAACAACAACCCTATATATATACGTCAGGTCGGGTACTTCTGGGACTACCCTCGTAACACTGATTTTGACTTTATGCTGTTTGAAGAGCATTTAGTGCATTTGTTTTGTTTCTGCTGATATGTGGCCAATTTAGTATTTGAAGATTCCTGAGGTCTCTCTTGAATGATTTGTTCATTTTAATGTAGGACAAACAATCGGGTTTTATTACAATTTTATAGGAAGCTATACTTACAGGCAGACATTTAAATAGCTATATGACATGCTTTGAAAGGACATAGAGCTATAAAAGCCACAGAGTATTATAGCAACAGATTCTTAGCTTTTAATAACACTAATATCCATATATTTAGAAAATGTTGGCTTTTTTCAGATGGGAGTTCTTAACCGACTTTTCCTTAATTACTTGGACTTTCACCGTAAGTCCAATAAATACTACATTCTGGGATTTTAGCACTGCTCGAAACCATTAAATATCCTTTCGTTTTTGATCTATACTGTTCTAGACTGAGAGAGAGAGAGACGGAGGGAGGGAGAGACTCACAAACACACCGACACACACATACTCGCACACAGAAGTATTTCTAAAAATGCTTTTTTGTGGGTATTTCAGTGGTTCTCAAAACGTATAGTTTTAGTTAAATTTCGATATCGGCTTTTTTGGATGGAATATAATACTTCCTCTAACCGACTACGTGTAGGTGGTATAAAAAGTAAGATTAGCTCATTTTGAGAATTGTTTTTTGTGTTGTTATTAATCCTTTCCAGCCCAATTTATTTTGAGCTGAAACCGGCTTTTGAAATCTGATGATATATGGTCCGCAATGCGCCCTAAGGCTTGCCTTAAATTAGTATTTGTACCTCATCAATGAAGATTTCGAAACCCTTTTATCGGTGGTAAAGGATGGGGTGGACCCACATAAAATTAACGGTGATTTACATCTGCGAGTGTTGTTAGCATTGTAGCTGAACATAATTGTTTTTTAAGTTTAGCGTCCTTTAACCTGGTTGGATACATCGGACGGTGAATGAAGTAATGGTTGAAATGATGCTCAAATGAGCACTGGTCCGTAGAGCTTAGAGTTATCCGACATCAGGATAAGGGAAAGCATGGGGAAAATGCCTTACACAGCTATCTCGCCCTGTACGAGATTCAAACTCAGTGATATAGACATGCTACACCAAACACCACAGAAGCGAGTTAACACATTCTTTCAAATTATATTAATACAAATAAAGAGAGTAGAAATGGTTTTTATTTGGTTTTGAATTAAAATTTAAAGAGGAACACTCGTATATTACAAACATAGAGAATTATTGAATGTTAACGCTTGCAAGTCAACTGTGTGCTACTTCGCACAAAACATATACATATAATCATGACATATGACAGCATTGGCCTGGAAAGGGTTAAATTTACTAAACTAAATGTTCAAAATTAGCTCATTGGCTAGAAAGTAACACAGCCTATTTCAGAACCCTTAGTAAATCTTTTGGAGTGTTTCTTAGCCATAGTCAGTATCTTTATTTCATTCATTTCGTTTCAATCATCCAGGCTACCAAGATGATAAAAAAGAAAAGATATATCTTTAAAATACATCTGATATGTCACACTCACACGAATTTCTATCCATTATAATTTTACAGAATCCCTTCCATACTGTTGTTCTTAAAGACGTGGTTAAATTATCGGATTAAACGTAATAAATTGCGGCATCTTTGATTAGTTAGTACACTTTAAAATGAAACATACTCACTGTTACCATTTAGATGTTTAAACATTTAATCTTTGGACCAGTTTGGATAACATGATTGCAATAGCAATAATAAAATAGATTAATATTGAAGATCATATTTTATTTCTCAAATTTTTGTACGATGCCTTCATCAGAACTTAATGGGCAGGCAAAAATTGAAACAGGTAAATTAAGAGCAATTCCAGTGAAACGAAATTTACAGGAGCGAGAGAAAAAAAAATCTGATGTGTTACACTCACATGACATTCTCTACTCTTGTGCAAACTATTTTTACAAACGCCTATTCTCCATGTGCTTCATGTTAATCGAGATGTTAACCTTATTGCTAATTTTGTTTTAGATGCAAGGAGAATTGGTAGGCTTTAAGCGATAGTCAAATATTTTAAGTGCTGGTTGCTATGTCGAGTATTCCATTCTCTTTGAATTACCAGGACAAAGAAATTGAATAACGAATTCGCATTTGAGAAAAAGTATGCGTATTGCAAAATTTAAGGGAATAACAACAAATATCTTTAAAATGATTCACTCAACAAAAAAAATGTATATGACATTAAATGTGTATTTTAATGCGATATGCATTTTTTGTGTAGTAAAATTTTGTCTATCTCTTATGGTTTACCAGTTATGCAAAAGTCGTTTACAATGAAAATTACTTTTGGAGACAATCCCAAAAAATTCGAGATATACATTTCATTTGTCATGAAAATATCTTAAACATATGATACTTTAATCAAAATCGTGGTATACAATACTTCCGCTACATACTATATACGTAGCAGAGAAAGTAAAAACATCAATCTCAATCATTTTAAATATTATGTGTTTACCTATTCACACACAGACGGGATGGCTCAGGTGGTAGGTCTATGGCCCGCATCCGGGAGGTTCGGGTTCGATTCTCCGTGGCTGCCTACACTGTCTTTCTCTGAATGACTTTTGCATAACTGGTAAACCATAAGAGATAGACAAACGTTTGCTACACAAAAAATGTAGATCTGTTAAAACACGCAATTTATGTCATATACATTTTTTTTGTGAAGTGAACCACTATACCTTATTTGTTTGAATTTTCCAATACACATTTTCTCAAATGGGAATTCGTTATTCGTTTTTTTATGTCCTGGACATGCAAAGAGAATGGAATGCGCCACTTAGCAACCAACGGTTAAAAAATTTGACTATCGCTTAAAGCCCACCATATTCCCCCTCGCATCTACAAGAAAATTAGCAATAAGATTAACATCTCGATTAACATGTAGTATGTGGAGAAAAAGCGTTTGTAAAAATAGTTTTTACAAGAGTAGCGAAAGTAATGTAAGTGTAACACATCATATTTTTTTAAAACTTCGGTATCGAAATTTTAAAGATCGGATGAGGGGATTCAAGCTGTCATCTAATTATGTTTAAATTCTTCAAACAGTAATTAAATTGATACTTTTTGTTTAAATTAATTTAAAATCAAAGAAAGTTTAATGAAGGTATATTATATACAGGTTACCTTTATATTATCATCACGTATAAAATTCTTCTGTTGTAGAACGTTATGTCACGTTTGCACCCTCTCTTTGATCTACATTGATGACTATGACCAGGCAATTAATTTTCTCTTTTTGAGGGAACATGTGACAGTTGATACATGCCCTCCTGAGGGAAGACAAGGGATGCAGAAAATGATAATATCCTTGTCAGCAAGGGACCAAAGCGTTCTTGTCCAGCAAGCAGAATTCCAGTGACGTGTAACACTAAATTGAGTCAATTGGGACTGCGCTCCACTTACAGCTGTCTCCTTCAATCAAATGGCTCCCTGACTCCCAGTAATTACTGACAGTTGCTATAGATTTGGGGAGACATGTCTCTCAGGATGCGTCTGCACTTTCTTTTGAGTGTCACTCCTCCAGGAATATTTTTAGTGCGCTCCCATTGGTCAACTTGGACTAACGCTTCTTCCTCTAAATGCAAGGACGAGGAAGTATTGTACTCCACAAAAAATTGTTTATCAATATTCCTTCGTAAATACGTTTTTTGAGATCCCTTCTCTACTCTTGTACAAACTATTTTTACAAACGCTTATTCTCTATGTGCTTCATGTTAATCGAGATATCGAGATGTTAATCTTATTGCTAATTTTCTTGTAGATGCAAGGGGAATTGGTAGGCTTTAAGCGACAGTCAAATATTTTAAGAGCTGGTTGCTATGTGGAGTATTCCATTCTCTTTGCATTACCAGGACAAAACAAAATGAATAACGAATTCCCATTTGAGAAAAAGTAGAAGTATTGGAAAATTTAAGGGAATAACAAGCAATATCTCGAAAACGGTTCACTCAAAAAAAAATTATATGACATAAATTGTGTATTTTAACGCGATCTACATTTGTTTTGTATGGTTTACCAGTTATGCAAAAGTCGTTCACAATGAAGAATACTTTTGGAGACATTCACAGAAAACTCGATATATACAATTCATTTGCCATAAAAATGTCTTAAACTTATGGTGTTTTATTCAAAATCGTTTGAGCCATTTTTGAGAAAATTAAAATTTTCGAAAAATGTTCCATGTAATGGGTAATCTGGGGTGAAGGGAAGATACTGAACTTAAATACCAAGTTTGGTGTTTATCCACTGTTATTTTCTGAGTTATGCTGTTCACAGACACACACACACACACACTGACATGTTTCCAAAAATGCTTTATATGCATTCAGTGCACCTCAAAACATGTATTTCCGGTGAAATCTCGGTATCGAATTTTTGGGTGGAATACAATACTTCCCCTACTTACTGTACGTAGTAGAGAAAGTAAAAAGCAGTAGAAGGAGTTTTATTGAGGCAGTTTCAGTCTACTCTTGTAAAACACAGTAATCTCATGGGCTTCATTACCATACATACTTTTTCTGTCCCTATAATCTAACACTGTGTGTATAATACTACACACACACACACACACACACATATATATATATATACTTTGGTTATTACATACGAGGGCGGATCGAAAAGTAACACACAATAATTTCTTTACAATAAAGTTTAATAGTTAAAACAACAACAAAAAATCACAAATGAACTTACAGCTTTTACCTACTTTTCGACATAGTCACCAAGTTTCTCAACACAATTCTCCCATCGTGATACCGGTTTCAATATGTTCTGTTCATAGAAGTCCATTTCCTTGAAGTATAGCCATCCGCGGACTGCTGATTTCACATCCGCATCTGTCGCAAAGCGTTGGCCGACCAGGAATTTCTTTATGGGAACAAACCGATAAAGGTCCGGACTGTATGGTGGATGTTGGAGCACCTCCCAACAAAATTTAGTGATTTTCTGACGAACAGCACCAGCAACATGGGGGCGAGCATTGTCATGAAGAATTTTGACATCGTCAGCATTCAAGTTGTGGCGATTGTCATGAAGGGCACGACGCAACTTAACCAAGGTTTTCATGTAGGCTGCAGCATTCACAGTGGTCCCGTGTTCAGTAAAGTCCGCCAATACAACACCATGCATATCCAAGAACACCGTCACATGCACTTTCCTAGCAGATTGAGTCACTTTGAATTTTTTCTTCACTGGGGAACCAGCATGTTTCCACTCCATAGTTGCCTGCTTGGTTTCGGGCGTGTAGTGGTATGCCCACGACTCATCACCAGTGACAATTCCTTTCTGAAGGTCATGCCCTTCTGCGGTGTCTCGCGTTAGGTTATCCAAGCTCGTCATCATTCGCTGGCCCTTGTGGTATGTCCGTCAGGTTCTTAGGCACCCAGCGAACACTAACTTTACGAAATGTCATGTGACATGAACAGTTGTACACTGCACTATAGGAACTGTTGCGATAAGGTTTGCAGTTACACATGGCGGTCGTTCAAAATTGCCGCCTCAGTGCCTCTGACATTCTGCGCGGTTGCAGCTATTACCGGCCTCCCGGAGCGTGGCAAATCACTAAGGTTCACACGCTCCTCTAGGAATAATTAACACCACCTGGAGACTTGCAACAGTTCATGCAATCATCCCCACACGCCATGCAGGTCCCTGTGGCCCACAAATATCGAACCACACCTCTCTGCTCTTCACACGCGGACGACAGTAACATGCGCGCCATCTTTGTTGCGTAGTTCACGCTTCTTTCGCTAGAGCTGCACATGAAACAAAAACAATTGTGTGCCACTTCTGGGCTCCAGAGGATTTCTTTTAGGCCTCTCTGGAAGGATCCCATTCCCGAAAGTTTCACTTTGTATGCGAGGAGTATATAAGACACTGCTTGTAGCAGTACGAGTCAGTGTCAGTGTTGAATCCAGAGAGTGTTGAGTCGAGTGACAGTGGACAGTGCAGTTGTGAGTCGTGAAGTTCAGCAGTTCAATTGTGATTCTACGGATCAGTTGTATTTGTACCGTATTCCGAATGCATGCCAGAGTGACTCAAGTATAACGTCTGTGTTATGTTGAGTGCATTGTGGTAAATAAAGTATGTTTTCACAGTAATTGGTGTTCTCATTAGTCACAATATTGTTTTCTTAGTAGTTCCGTTTCCCTGCACTGAGCCAGAATACGATTCCCTTCACCACAGAGTGGACACATTCTCATTCCGGTGTCACCAGTTGATTTGTTGCCGTTCCAGGTGCCCAATCTTAGCCATGCCAAAACACTTCTTTCCTCTCGCGTACAGTTATCTAAATGGACCTCCCTCCCCCAGCCCCGCGTTATTTGACACTGTAAATTAAGTGTAATTTAACCGGACATTGTGATTCTAATTCTGTCTGTCAATATTACGTAGTCGTATCTGAATTATCTTCCATCCGCTACGTCCCAAGTTCCTGTAGGCAAATGTAGCCCATTCTAATAAATACTATATGTGGTTTATGTAGCAAACCTAGGATTTAAGTTCAGCATCTTCCAGGGATGCGACACGAAGGTTTTTAGCAACTTCCCACCAACCTAAACTGGTCTTTACATAAAGAATGTTTATTTATTTTTAACGTTCTCAAAAATGGCTCTAAAGTTTGTGATTAACATACCATATATTTAAGATATTTTCATAACGATAAAATGAATATCTTTCATGTTCTGTGAATATATGTTAAAGTCACGTTGATTCTTAATAAGTTTCTTTTAAACTATGAGAGATGACAATAACTTACTACACAAATTATAGATCTCCTAAATATACACAGCTTATGCTAAATATCTTTTTGTAGCATTAACCATCTCCGAGATATCATGATTATTGCTTTCAATTTTCAAATACTGTAATACGTATTGGTGTGAAATTCCTATTCGTTTGTTTCTCGTGGTCCTGGAATGATGATGGAATTTAAAATCCACCAGGATATATTGACTCATTTTTTTTAAATGTTTGTCTAGCGCTTCAGCCTGCTGTATGCTCTTTGTAAATACAAATAAATCTGTAATGAAAGCGATTGTTCAAACGCTTATCTGATAACATGGAGGAGAGAGAAAATTTGTATGAAGTGCAAAAAATAGCAGAGAAGGTATTTTAAATGTAACAATAAGACTTTTAGAGTAAGACATCCATTCCTATTATTTCAGTAGCAAACAAGGCACCTCTTACGGAATGGTAATGCATTAGACAGAACTAACTTGACAAGTGATTCCTGTAATGTTTTCTTAGTCGCAGATTTAGGATACAGTTCCCATGATTATCAACATTTATATGACGGTAAAAAAAACAACAAACAAAACCGAATCATACGGTGAGAAAATCTAAGGTTCTCATCATGGATATAAATACTACAGGTAACTCCAAATCCATCTACCTGGTAAAATCGAAATACGTTTACCTTGAATGACGCAACTGGTGTCCGCCGGGCGAGACTCCTAGCAGACATCGGGTTGAATAAACTTGTCCTGCGGTAGCCCAACTCACAGCATTTACGGTTCAGTCTAACGTTGTTTGGTGTGGTGAAATAAGCAGTGTGAAGCTGTGTGTAGTTACCATGTGTATACTACAGAACAACGTGTGTTTATTGCGTTAAGTTTTGCTGGAAGAGTCGCATGTGAACTGTCGCTTTGTATTTGTACTGAAATTCCTTGGTGTCATCTTTTCTAACAAATTCAAATGTATAAGTTGTTAGAAAAGATAAACAGACTAGGTTCGTATTAGACAAAAATTAGACAATAGAAGCTGTCCTGGAAAGAATACCAAGAAAATCGTTGCCTGGCATTACAAAGTGTTTCTACTGACAGAATAGTTAGCTCGCGCTCTAGATCTAAGTCCATGTGATTATTATCTGTGGGGTGTGTTTAAAAATAAAGTTTATGCAAAAAATCTTCATACACTCGATGAATTAGAAGACAGTGAGTGTTTGCGTTATTTTAGCTACAGAAATTCGTTGTGTTCAATAATCCGTTCACCAAGTGCAGAGAGGTGTCGCTTTGAGTAACTTTTATAATGAAAGATAAGAGAAACATACAATGAAATTAAGTCCCCGGGTTTGTAGGCCGTGTTCCAGTAGATGTTTTAGTACCTAACGTTTCGCCTGTCTCTCCATCGGGTATCCTCAGAGGTAGTCGACTTATGGCTGGACTAGCAAGAGTGACACTAGACATAGCGACCACCCACTTCACTCATATTGGTAGCCTGTCCGCCAATCACAGTGCGGCTGCAGCTACTCTCCTGTGATTTGTTCGGCTGGTACATTAAGGTCTAAACCTAGTGTTTTCCACCGCGCCGCCCTGGGTTTCCAAGACAGGACTTTTACCGCCGCGGTGTCTCTGGACGTCGAGAAGGTCTTCTCCATGATCTGGCATGTAGGTCTACTCTACAAGCTTATTCAGCTGGAACTATCACCACACTACATCCATCTCCTACACTCATACTTCAGACACCGAACTTATTGTGTTTCAGTTATGTGGTACAAATCAACACACAGGCCAATACGAGGCGGAGTCCCAAGGTTTTGTATTATCCCCTAAGCTCTTTAGCGTGTATGTGGCCGACATACCAGCAGAGCAGCACGTCAATATAGCCCAGTATGCTGATGACGTGCTGCTATACTTCAAAAACAGACACCCCCACAGAGTGTTCAACCCAATTCAGCGACACCTCTGCCTCATCCAAGAGTAGTGCAGGCGTTGACGATTGTCCATCACTCCGGAGAAAAGCCACGTCATTCTGTTTACACAGCGCCGCTTCCCCGCCAACTTCCCCTCATTTACTTACCTCCGACTTAGGATAGAGTGGACGAATTCCATCTCCTATTTGGTTGTTCAGCTAGATAGGCGTCTAACTTTCCGGGGTCACATCGCATGGCGGCTACGGCCTCCCTGTACCCCATGCTGGGATCCGTGATGCCGATACCGCTTTAAGTTTCGTCTCTTCAGAGCACTTATAATCCCCGTCTTGCTTTACGCCTGCGAGATCTGGGGTATGGCCGCAGACTCCAGTCTGCTCCGACTGCAGCGGGTACAGAATAGGGGCCTCCGAGTCATCTATTCTGTATGCCGCGCTCTCCCCGTGAGACTACTACACGAAGCCTCGTCTCTTCCATACCTGGAGGATGAAATTAGGCGCCGGGCTAGAAAACTATACGACCAGTTGCCATTCCATTGGAGTGCCCTCGTTCGATCTCTAGGGGACTATAAACCCATAGAACGCCGCTTGAGGCGTCACCGTGTCCCCGCATGGCATACGGGCACCCCCGGTAACAAAGGAGTTACTCCAACCAGCAGCAAAGCTGAACTCCTTATAGTCCTACCATGAGTTGCTTGGTAATATCATCCATCAGTGGTGCACTAGGGCCGTTGTACCCTGACCTGCAGTTGTCGAGGAGCTCAATGCTACCTCCTTTTACCCCCACCACCTCAGTCTCAATCGCCATCCTGCAAACCCCTATCCTACCTACCAGTGTTTAAACCTTAGCAAGGGTAGGTACACTAGATAACACTTCTTCGGGGTATCCTCAGCCTGCCAACATGCTTCGGTGCTACTTCCTGTTTCCAAGAGTGAAAGCATGCAAAACAATGGGGAAAAGAGTAGAAGTACTCGTGTAACATGCAGCGTTAACTGAGTTGTGAATGAAATTGATTTAGCTGACGCACTAAATCACGTTTCTGCAATAGCCTGGTTTGGTGACTCAATCTCAGCCATTACATTTACCTACTCCGGTGACTAGCATCTGTAAATCCAACAGAAACAAATCAGAACTTAAGACGTGAGATAATACAGCACATGGAAATATTTTTCATCTGTTTCCATCCGTCAATTTGTGTTTAATCAAGTAAAACTCGGGATACAAGCGTAGCTTACAGGTATAGCGTAAGACTAATTTCCACAATATGGACCAAAAGTCCTTTAAAACAAGGTTTTCAACACAAAATATCATTACATAAAAAGCGAAGCAAAGAAATTGTTATTATTATTGCTACATTATTAGCCTTACCTAGCAATAGGGGCTAAATAACCTGTGGCATTATCAAGATAAAGAAAATTGCTGCCAATTGGAGAATGTCAAACAGGAACAACTTCGGAATTAGCATACAATACAAAATAGAAAATTGGTTACATATGATTATACACAGAAAACTACTAATGATGACAACATTATTCACCAAGCAAGCTACCCTCTTCATATCAATGCTCAAAAACCAGTACCGGTATCGAGTATCGGGAAATAGTGATATCGTCCTATCAACAGATAGAATCATAAGGGTTTGTAAGGAGGTTTGTAGCAGAGTGAAAGAAATTGATATGAATGCAAAGAATTCCGATATTTTATTTAGGGGAGCTCAAAAGTGTATTTACAGTGAAATCTCGATATGAAATTTATGGGTTGAATACGATACCTCATTTGATTATTAATAGATAGATGAAGCAAGAGTTGTTAAATATCGTTTTAGTGATATTCTGTAGAGGTTTGTTTGACATTACATGAAATTAAATCGTATTTCTAACTTTTTAATTATAAATTCCTTCGCTGTTGTATAACGTTTTATTTTATATAATACCACTGGCGTTAAAAATACGGATATTTTTCGTGGTTCTTCTCCGTTTGAGTATTTTAAGTTTCTGGCGATAGCTTCAGTCAGTCATTATATGCATTCAAATTACCTCCAGTCTCTCATTTATTCAACAAGATGAAGCTTTTCAGTGTATCCTTATGAAAGTATCTCTACTTCTCTCCGACACGATATAAAAGAGAGGGTACTATACATGTAAACGGGAGCGAGATGCTCGAATACTTTGCTTTATACAGATTGTATAACATCTCCTTATAAACAAGGCAACCGTTTGCTTCAAAACTTGAAGGCCTTGTTAATATAAGAAGTAAAAGATACACATCATTAGCGTGGAAACAGATAATAATATAGTGCTGCACTTGACTAAGGAATCCGACGTTGTCATGGTAACCAAGTCCTTTGCATAAGCACAGGGCAATTTACTGTGATAGTGAAGTTTGTGTGTGCTGGAGTTAGTAACTGGTGGTTAGTTTTTTAAGCTGGAGAATTCTTTAAAAGGTTATGTAAAATTTTCTAGAGCTGGGGGGATTCAGGGGTCTCAAGCGTTCCCCCCAGATATACAAAACCAGTAATCGAAGCAGTGCTGTCTCAGTTTTGGTTTTTATAGTTCATAAACTTACGGGTTAAATATACCACTTATTTTTACTTTCTCTACTACGTATAGTAAGTAGGGGAAGTATTGTATTCCACCCAAAAACTCGATACCGAGATTTCACCGGAAATACATGTTTTGAGACCCCCTGAATCCAAAAACAACTTTTTGGAAACATGTCCGTGTGTGTGTCTCTGTGTCTGTCTTGTCTGTGAACAGCAGTCGGATAAACACCAAGCTTAGTATTTAGGTTCAGTATCTTCCAGAGATACGACACAAAGGTGGTTTTCAAGAAAATACCCCCACTCAAGATTACCGTTTACATGGAACATTTTTCTAAAGTTTTAATTTTCTCAAAAACGGCTCCAACGATTTTCATTAAAATATCACATGTTTAAGATGTTTTCATGACAAATGAAATGTATATCTCGAATTTTCTGGGAATGTTTCCAAAAGTATTCTTCATTGTGAACGACTTTTGCATAACTGGTAAACCATAAGACATAGACAAAATTTTACTTACAAAAAATGTTGATCGCATTAAAACACACCATTTATGTGATATACATTTTTTTGTTGAGTGAACCATTTTCGAGATATTGCTTGTTATTCCCTTAAATTTTCCAATACTTATACTTTTTCTCAAATTCGTTATTCATTGTTTTTGTCCTGGTATTGCAAAGAGAATGGAATACTCCACATAGCAACCAGCTCTTAATATATTTGACTATAGCTTAAAGCCTAACAATTCCCCTTGCATCTACAAGAAAATTAGCAACAAGATTAACATCTCGATATCTCGATTAACATGACGCATATGGGTAATAAGCGTTTGTAAAAGTAGTTTGTACAAGAGTACAAAAAGTCATGTGAGTGTAACACATCAGAATTTTCCTCTATTTATTTTACGTCGCTTTAACTACGTGGTCTTATCGCGACGGATCTGTTAGGTGTACCTTGTGGCCGGTAGTTAGCCTTCTAGATCTCATTCCTGTACTATACTTTCGTACTTTGTCACGTGTTTACAGAGGCATGTGTGCCATCTTTAAGAAAGTAAATGTATACCTTTCCGGAACAGTATCATGCAGGCGTTCCATGAGCAGGGGGTATGAAAACTAAATCGACTGTGGTCGTAGATGTATACTGTCGTGGCCGCCATTTAACTAGTCACTCGCTTCGAAGATTTCTATGGCTATGTTAACCCAATATGGCAAAACATGGACTAAATATCACAAAACACGTTACAAATCTCTCGCTGCCGAGCTATGAACTATATGATTGGCAAAAAACGGAAAACACGTGGAATGATGATTTTAATAGAACCAACACTAAGTTATATAGAATCCATGTACTAGCATCTGCTTCTGTAGCGTATTGGTAAAACGCACGCTGTTTCAAGTGCGCCAAAGGTTCACGGTTCGAACCCCAGCGTGTGTTCATACTTTTCATTCCAACTTTTTCACCTTATAAAACGCAGTTCTGTCGCAGCAAGTTATTACCACATGATAAAATCAAGATTTCATTTTTCTTTTGCATTCGTTGTTTCGACAAGTTACTTGTTCCAGGAGAAATACATTATCTATAAATCTGAAATGTTTCAGAAATTAATTTATTTCTTCATCTATGGCGTGGTCTCATCTTTCTGTTTGTAACCAGCAGTTACACATGAGGCAGTATTTTTACAACTTAAATGATTCCAGTCTAATTATATAATGCATAAATTCAATAAAAGCCCGCCTTAAAGCAATATGTGTATGTAACAATATATAAAAAGTGTTTATAACAGTCATTGCACATGTTTGTATTATTGTATCTATGTGTAATAGTGTTATGTGAATGTATTACGTAATTTAATAATGTAGGAGCTGTGAGAAATAGGTCAAAAGTTGCTAACAATGAGGTAACTTTGAGGCAATAATGAATTTGAGAGTTTAAATGTTTTACTTGTGATTCTTGGAAGCAATAATGTAATTTTAGTGACAGTTTATAAAAATAGCCAATCAACAACCAGAAAAGGCTTTAGTTAAATGAAGGTATTCTATTGGATTAGGATTAGCCAATCAAAGACTTGAAATATACAAGTTTAAGCAGCTGAAATCAGTTCAGTTGCCTGCAAACAGTGTTCCTAACCGGACGCGAACACATCCTCGAGAGATTTAATACGCATTCGTGAGAGACGAAAAATAGTTTACGTGTTAAAATTTGCAAGTAAATCATAAAATAATCTCACATATCTGTATATTGGTGAAGTGTTTATTTAAATCGCATCAAGTATTAATAAAAGAAGTGAAGTAATATTATAATCTGTGTAAGCCTACGTTCTTGTCGCACCACAACCCTGTTAAGAGAAACGTGTGTCTAACAATAATACTGACGCAGCCGAGGCAAACATAAACATTTCATACTTAAAGAAACAGTCAAATTACAAAGTTAATATTTTTTTAAACTTGGGGCAAAGGCCACCTGAAAGTACATTTGGGGCGATGGCTACCGGAAACTGTTTACTATACGTGCGGTTGCAACTACTACAAGTTCGGTTCCCCAACAGTTTAAGTACGACACAACTGCTTCTAAGATACTCCTTTCTCACACAGAATATATACATTTGCAGTTTTATGCATTATACTCCATCGAATTATACACAATTATATTTGCAGCTGTAAGTTTGCTTTTCTCAAGATGATAATTTATCAGTTTCTTGTTATTTTATGTATTAGCTTATTGTATGCAGCATTTAGAAGTTGATTCCATTAAAATTATCATTCAACCTTCTCGCATTTTCTTCGAAGTCATGTAATAATTTAGCTGCAAGAGAACTGTAAATTTGTTTGTTACTGCGTCTTATAAGATGAAAAAGTTGGAATAAAAAGTATGACACCATGCTGGGATGCCCTCGGCACACTTCAAACAGAGTGCATTTTACCAATGAGCTACGACAGCAGATGTTAGTTCCTCGTTTACATATAACATAGATTGTTGGCTCTATTAAAATCATCATTCCATGTGTTTTCCGTTTTCTTGCCAATGCCATGTAGTTAATTGCTCAGCAGCGAGAGAATTGTAACGTGTTTTGTGATATTTAGTCCAGGTTTCGCCATACCGGGTTAATATAGCCATAGAAACCTTCGAAGTGAGTGACAGGTTGAAATGGCGACCACAGTCGATTTAGTTTTCATACCCCCGACTCATGGAACGCCTGAATGATACTGACCCGAAAAAGTGCAAATTTACTTTCTTGAAATATAGTACTGTAATAGTACCTTTGCTCCTGTGAGAAGCAGATAGCAGCTTCGACACGTGTCCACAGAGACTCTTTATTTATTTTTTGTAGAATAGGGCCCGTCTGCGAAACCTCCGGTTGCAATGCAGCGTAAGGGCTTGTTGCGCTACCCCTGTAATGATTGCTACCCCTTCACACTAATTCTGTGTGCTTCACCAGATTACACAGCCCAATGGTATGTTGAAGTAGTAGTCCTTTGGCTCCATAAAAGGTTTCCTAAAGATCTTATATCTCCTTGATGCTAACGCTCCAAAGGAGCATAATGTGTGACAGGCTGTTTCAGTTTCAGACCCGCACAATCTACAGTCCGTGCTGTCTTGAAACCTTCCTAATATGTGTAAGTGCTTTCTCACTGGTGCATGTGCAATGGCGAAGGCTACTGTTGTACACATAAGCTCTGCTTCTATACGTAACGGGCAGATGGCATTAGGGTACTATTCAATCTACCTGCTTCCATTATCTGTGAATAGATGGATATATATTTCATTTTAGTATTGCTTTAGCATTAAGGTGGAGCTTTGTGTCTTGGTATTAAATATCCAATCCGGTATTTACCTTGGCGACTAAGGGAAACCACGAAAAAACTCCAGTCAGATTCGTCAGCCCACGGGATTTGAACCCGGGACCTCGTGAATGTGGGTCATCCCTGAACCATACCGCCTCAGTTATTCCACTTTGTACCTGTTAATAAAAAATCTGATTTGTTACACACACATGACTTTCTCTACTCCTGTACAAACTATTTTTACAAATGCTTATTCTCCATATGCTTCATGTTAATCGAGATGTTAATCTTGTTGCTAATTTTCTTGTAGATGCAAGGGGAATTGGTAGGCTTTAAGCGATAGTCAAATATTTTAAGAGCTGGTTGCTATGTGGAGCATTCCATTCTCTTTGCATTACCAGCTCCTAAAACACTTGACTATCGCTTAAAGCATACCAATTCCCCTTGTATCTACAAGAAAATTAGCAATAAGATTAACATCTCGATTAACATGAAGTAGATGGAGAATAAGCGTTTGTAAAAATAGTTTGTACATGTGAGTGTAACAAATCAGATTTTTTTCAAGAATCCTACTCTTTACCCCCTATAATTTAAATTTCGTAGAACACCGGCTGTTTCTAATAAAGGAGAAGAATCTCCTGAAGTACACGCAAAAGATTGTCAAACATCGGCGGAACGTCTAACTTCCCAACCTCCTTACGACAGTCTGCCAAGCCTATAAGTACTCCTTGTGGTGGTGGTGGTGGTGGTGGTGGAATAATCTTCGTTAGGAACGTTCGAGTAATTTTTTATTTACTCTATCACGTACATAATAGGCAGAGATATTGTATCAGAACCAAAACTTCGATACAGAGATTTCACAAAAAATGCATATTTTGTGACACCTGAATTCAGAACATCACTTATAGAAAAAGGTCCGTGTGTTTGTAAACAGCGTAACTCAAAAACGAAAAATACCAATCTTTGTACTAAGTTCAGTATCTTCCAAAAATGTGAAGAAGTTATTCTATTGTATTGTTATTTGTCCAACGCTTTGGGAGCCAATTTGAAGAAGGTTTGTTGCTGCTACTATGGAAAGCGAGTTTGAAGAATGCGTATTATATTTCGACTGTTGGGGAACCGAACGTGAAGTAGTTGCAACCGCACGTATTTGAAGTTTCCGGTAGCCTTCACACCAAATGTTTATAGAAATATTAACTTTGCAATTTGACTATTTCTTTAAATATTATATATTTATGTTTGCCTCGGCTGCGTCAGTATTTATATTGTTTTAGAGACATGAATGTCTTAGCAGGGAGTGGTGCGAGTGAAGAATGTAGGCTTACACAGATTATAATTTTTACCTCACCACATTTATTAAGCCTTGACACAATTTAAATAACATTTCACTGATATAGAGAGAGCTGTGAGATTTGTTTTTATTAATTACTTGCACTTTTTAACACGTAAATTATTTTTGTCTCGCACTGAATACGTATTAAACTTCTCGGAGACGCGTCTCGCGTCCTTTTAGGAACACTGTCTACAAGCAACTCGTCCGGTTAGGAGCGCTGTCTACAAGCAAATGACTTCTGAATGTGTAAATTTTGCTTCATTTTAGTTTCCGATTGGCTAATCCTAGTACAATAGCATACTTTTATTTAAATTAAGCTTTTTTCTGGTTGTTGATTGGGTATTTAATAAACTGACTAAAAAATTACATTATTTTTGCTTCAAGAATGCCTAGTAGCATTATAACACTTCCTAATTCATTACTGCCTCAAGGTTACCTCATTGTTTACAACTTTTAACCTATATTTCTCACAGTTTCTACATTATTAAATTACTTAATACATTCACATAACATTATTGCATATGTATACAATAATATAAACATATACAATGACTGTAATATACACTTTTTATATATTGTTACATACACATATTGCTTTAAGGTGGGCTGTTATTGAATTTATATATTATATAATTTGACTGAAATCATTTAAGTGTTAAAAATACTGGCTCAAATGTGATACCAAGATTTTCAAGAAAATCCCCTACTCCCAACTACCCTTTATAGGAAAACATTTTAGAAGCCCTTTATTTTTTCAAAATCGTTCTGATTAATTTAATTAAAACATTGTATATTAAAGATAAATGTAAATATTGAATATTCCAGGGATAGCCTGTAGAGTCCTCTTCAATCGGAAGGAATTTTGATTAATCTTGTATATCTGGTAAACAGGCGACACACAAAAATGACCCAAGACAATAAATGTAAGTCTCCTTAAAACACAAAATTTATTTCAAATAACTTCTTTTGTGGCATAAGCCATTTCCGAGATATCCATTATTAATTGTTCGAATTGTCTCAATACTTGGTCATTCTTTTACCGCTGTTTCTCTCGACTGCATGGAAAGGATACAATTATAAGGCCAGCATATAGTATCCAGTTTTGAAACATTTGACTATCGGTATTCCCTTTGGATTTAAACGAAATGTGTTATGTAGCTATTTCTTCAAAGGTTTATCTGGATTAAGGCTGAGGTAGAATTATTGTTGTTGTGGTTGCCCCATGTATTGCGGCAGATATGTTTCTTAGAGAGTTCGCCCCATGTACGATACAAACTTTCCGGTGGCCTTCGCCCCACGTATACTGGCTGCGTCAGTAGTAATTTTAGGAACACGTATCTCTTAGCAGGGCTGGTATGGCTAAAGAACAAGGTTTACACGAATTATAATTGTATTGTACTTTTTTTATTAATTCTTCACATGATTAAATAACAGTTCACTGATATATCCTACTGTAAAGCTTTGAGATTATTGTTTAATTGCACTTTTTAACACGTAAACTATATATTATTCTCACCGCAGTGAACTTTTATGTCTCACATTGAACACGTCAGCACCGATTGGGTTCGCAATCTAAAACTGAACGCTATCTTGTAGCGTCTCCTGCCTTAATTTCTACTTTTTCTCTATTTCAAGTATCTGATGTGCTAAGCCTACTCCAATAGAATACTTTTATTTGACTTAAGATTTTTTATAGCTTTTGATTCGCTATATTTAAACTGTTTTAAATATTACATTATTGTTCCAAGAATTATTAGTAGCCTTTATTAAGCTTTCTATTGTTGTCCAAAGGTTACCTCATTGTTAGCAACTTTTGGCTTCTACTTTATAATTCTGTTTGCTACGGAAAGCAGCTTGCTTCTCACAGCTTCTCACAGCTCCTATATTGTTAAATTACGTAATACATTTACATAACATTATTGTACATGTACATAATAATATAAACATAATACAATGACTATTACATACATTTTATATATTATTACATACACATATTGATTTAAGGCGGGCTGTTATTATATTTTATATTATATAATTAGACTGATATTATTTAAGTGTTAAAAATACTGCCTCAATGTGAAGTAAGCTTTCGTAAGATAATTTTTATATCCATAATTAAATGATACAGGATAGAAAGTTATGTGAACATAACACATCAGATTATTTAGGTAATCATTTGAAATTTTAAACCTTTATACTTGAGAAAACAGTTATTCAATAGCGTAAAAAATAACATAGTTTTCACATATGCAGATACACTTATGGTATACAACGAAATATAGGTGAAGATGGTGAATATGTGGGCTTCCCACTCTCACGGGCAACAAGTTGACCTCTTTGTAAAACACACGTAGTCTGCGACTATGCTTGTAAAAATGTTTTGTAGAAGAGTGAGTAGAGGAGGTTGTATGAATGCAACACATCAGATATGTTTTTCTGCTAAGGGGCTGCTAGAATCGCACGATTTCGAAAACATTAACTCAAAAAACTTATATTACAATGACGAACGCACCCCAGGATATCATTTGCTTGCCCCTCCCGCACGTGGAATGTTCGTTTTCATGGCAGCCAAAGAACGCGTGATTGACGACGATTTTGGCGTGCCAGTGCGGTCAGATAATAATTATTCCACGAGGAAAATGTGGTTCGTGCGAGGGCCATTCATTGTGGCTCTGCTTAAATCATGGTCCCTCTGCA
This sequence comes from Deroplatys truncata, assembly GCA_030765065.1. NCBI lineage: Eukaryota > Metazoa > Arthropoda > Insecta > Mantodea > Mantidae > Deroplatys > Deroplatys truncata. The sequence continues at coordinate 56,126,509 of CM060981.1, forward strand.
TTCGTGCGCTGAGTTTCAGAACGTGTACTTCCCTCCCCATACGTTGATGGCAGTTTGATTTTTGAGCGTGTTGGGGATTTTGCATGAAGCGGGATGAAGGCTTCAGGAGTGATATAAGGTCAGCATTGCAGGATTAGTTGAAATTCCTACACGCCTAAATAGCTCCTGAAACTTTTAGTCCACTGAGATAGCTGAGGCAGTACGCTTCCTGTAGCGTGTAATAATAAATAAATAAAATAAATAAATAATAATAATAATAATAATAATAATAATAATAAAGCGCCTTGCTAGCTTACAGAGGGTTTCGCTCAAAACAGGCTTAACTATCAAAATAAATTGTATAGAAAATCGTCAGCAGATATCTTCAATAAAACTGAATACATTTCTTACAACAAAGAAGCATCAAAATACATGGAAATCAAATATGGAAAAATTAAACGAGTTTCATTATTTAAGCACCTTAAGGCAGTATTTTTAACACTTAAATGATTTCAGTCTAATTATATAATATATAAATTCAAAACAGCCCGCCATAAAGCCATATGTGTATGTAACAATATATAAAAAGTGTACATTACAGTAATTATATGTGTTTATATTTTTGTATACATGTGTAACAGTATTATGTGAATGTATTACGTAATTTAATAATGTAGTAGCTGTGAGAATTATAGGTTAAACGTTTCTAACAATGAGGTATCAATGAGGTAACCTTGAGGCAATAATGAATTTGAAAGTTTAACAATACTACTTGTAATTTTTGGAAGCAATAATGTAATTTTTGTGGCAGTATAAAATATCCAATCAACAACCAGAAAAAGCTTTAGTTAAATGAAGGTATTCTATTGGACTAGGATTAGCCAATCAGAAACTAAAATGAAGCAAAATTTACAAATTTAGAAGTCAGTTGCTTGTAGACAGTGTTCATAACCGGACGCGAGATGTGTCCTCGAGAAGTTTAATATGTATTTGTATGAGGCGAAAATAGTTTACGTGTTAAAAGGTGCAAGTAATTAATTAATAATCCCACAGCTCTCTATATCAGTGAAGTGTTATTTAAATTGTGTCAAGCATTAATAAAAGGAGTGAAGTAAAATTATAATCTGTGTAAGCCTACATTCTTCAGCCGCACTACGCCTTGCAAATAAATCCATGTCTCTAAGAAAAATACTGACGCAGCCGAGGCAAACATAAATATATAATATTTAAAGAAACAGTAAAAAATTACAAAGTTAATATTTTTAAACTTGGGGCGAAAGCTACCGGAAACTTTTTACCATACGTGCGGTTGCAACTACTTCAACTTCGGCTTCCCAACATTTGAACTACAACACTCCTACTTCAAATCGGCTTTCCATACGTGGCAGCAACAACCTACTTCAAATTGGCTCCCAAAGCGTGCGAAAATAACAATAGAACGAAATAACTGCTTCAACCTTGGTGAAATAATTCAGGAAAATGGAGTCGAAGCTAAAGCTAAAAAAGTAGGTGCCAAAAATAAGTTCACCATATAGGGGTACTCAAAATATCTATAATAAAAGGTGCATGTTTGAGTGTACAAAATTAGATTAGATTAGAATGCGTTCTGTTGGTTCTTTGATGACCAAAGACCTTGAACATAGAACATGTCAAAAGCTTTTATATTTCTATTGTATTGAACTTAATATAAATTGGCTTTTACAGTCTGTATCACTGCACAAGGCATTACATCCTTACTTGCATGCAAGAAGTGTCAGGATTTTACAAAATTGTAAATTATTTACAATAAACTTATTCCTTTTCAACACATAAAGCTTATAACTTTTTAAAGTTATGGTGCTAACATGTAAACACAAGCGTCAAATTTCTATTACATTAAAATTTTTGTATATTTTTTATTTTAAAGAGGTTTTATTTAGGGTCGTTTTAACCTTCATAGGTTTTATCACGACCTTTCACGTACAGTTGCTTACATTATTGTATTACAGTATAATACTTGCACATTATGTATACATACAGGTTACAATTTGGTTAAATGTATTGATGGTGATTAATTAATTTAAGAAAAATAATTACTTTCATGATGAAAGTTGCATCATTGAGTGTTGCAGAAATATTTCTGGATACCAACCTGACTACGTTGATTTTCAAATTTTGGACATGTTAGTATAATATGTACTACTGTGAATGTTGTTTTACATGTTTCGCAAATTGGTGGAGAGCTTCTATTTAACAAATAAGAGTGTGTTAATTTGCTGTGCCTAATTCGTAGCCGGGATATTACAATTTGGTTTCGCCGCTGTAGCTGTCTTATTGGATATTCTTGAGTTGAAGTTCCACATACATAATTAAATTTACTTGAAATATTGTCCATCCTATTGGTCGGCCATTCTTTGTGTATTTTCTTCTTAAAGTGTTTGACTGCATCTTGGAGAAGTATTTTGATATCTCTTGTTGCTAGTTCTGTAGTTTGTTTTGCTGCAGTATCGGCTCTTTCATTACCGAGTATGTGTTTATGAGATGGTATCCACAAGAAATTGAGTGACTTTTCTAAGTTATAAAGGATGGCAACAAAATTATGATTTTGTTTACAATACTATTGGTAGAGAACGTGTCTTGTATTGCGTTTAAGGCTGAAAGAGAGTCACTGATAATTATATAAGAGTCACTATGTGCAGTTTCCAGAGCGTATTCTAGTGTGTTTTTAATAGCATATAATTCACAACTATATATAGAGAACAAGGACGGTAATTTGTATAAAAGGATGATATCTCCACATATCACAGCAAATCCAATGCCTTTTTCAGTTCTAGAACCATGGCAATGGATGTTGCCGTTAAAAAGTTGTCACGTCTACTGAATGCAAAATTCCTTCCCTTCAATACACTTGTTTATATGTAAAGAGTGTCAGAATTTTAAGATATACATTTACAAATTATTAAATATGTACAATAAAACAATTTTGTATATAATATATATGTATATATATAATTAAGACATTATAACACTGCAATTAAACTAGGGTGCCCTAGGAGCAGAAACATTAATTTTGTGCAGAAAATTATACATCGAAAATATTGTGAATAAAGATTGCAAAATTATAACAAAATCTTTAGGTACACAAGTGATTAGGTGAACAATATAGACCCAAAAGAAAAACTGAAATAAAATATATATACAGACATTCGCAACGACATTATAAAACGAAGTTTAAAGTGTTATGGCGTAATTTGAGGCAGTATTTTTAACACTTAAATGATCTCAGTCTAATTATATAATATATAAATTCAATAACAGCCCACCTTAAAGCAATATGTGTATGTAACTATATATAATAAGTGTATATTACAGTCATTGTAAATGTTTATATTATTGTAACCATGTGTAATAATGTTATATGAATGTATTACGTAATTTAATAATGTAGGGACTGTGAGAATAATAGGTTTAAAGTTGCTAACAATGAGGTAACAATGAGGTAACCTTGAGGCAATAATTAATTTGAATGTTTAAATGCTACTAGTCATTATTTGAGCAACAATAATGTAAATTTTGAGACAGTTTAAAAATAGCCAATCAACAACCTGATTAAAAGCTTTAATTAAACGAAGGTATTCTATTGGAGTAGGATTAGCCAATCAGAGACTTGAAATACAGAAATTTACAAGTTTGGGCGTTTAAAATCAAGTCAATTGGTTGTAGACAGTGTTCCTATCCGGACGCGAGACGCGTCCTTGAGAGATTTAATACGTATTCGTGTGAGACGTAAAATAAGTTTACGTGTTAAAAAGTGCAATTATTTAATAAAACGAATCTCACAGCTCTCTGTATCAGTGAAGTATTATTTAAATCGTATCAATTATTAATAAAAGGAGTCAAGTAAAATTATAATCTGTGTAAGCCTACATTCTCGTTGCACCACAACCCTGCTAAGAGAAACGTGTATTTAACAATAATACTGACGCAGCCGAGGCAAACATAAATATATAATATTTAAAGAAACAGTCAAATTACAAAGTTAATATATTTTTTTAAACTTGGAGCAAAGGCCACCTGAAAGTACATTTGGGGCGAAGCCTACCGGAAACTGTTTACTATACGTGCGGTTGCAACTACTACAAGTTCGGCTCCCCAACAACTGAAATATAATACAACTCCTTTAATACAAACTACTTAAAATTGACACCCAAAGCTTGGTGCTAATAACGTAAGAAACCATCCTCTTCAAATTGTCGTCCAGCGTGGAGCTAATAAAATGCTTCTTCAAATTTAAGGAATAAACCCAAACAGGCTCACAAAACAAATAATAGAATTCTACGAAAATGGATTTAAAGCAAAAGTAGATACTATGAAGTACTTTGGTGAAGTAAAAATGAGTAAATTGGCAATAATTACGTAATAAGATATCGAAACAGAGATATCCTTAGAATTAAAGTGCATAAGTGGCAAGATGACCAAGGGGACAAACCGAAGAAAAAGACTGGAACAACATGAGCAGACGACAGAAACAAAGCCCACAGCCGAAGAATGAGAGAACTATGGATACAAGAGAAGCAAAGTGGGTTCCCTAAGTATTTTGAGTAATCCTACATAGGATCATTTGCAATTAAAAAATTCTGATGCATTACATTCACATTATTTTCTCTAACCTCTATCTTCATTAGTGGGTATACAAACTATTCTAACTAAAGCTTACTTTTCTATCTACTACATTTTAATCCAAATAAACTCTGTAGAAACAGTTGCATTACACATTTCGTTGTAGATACAAAGGGAACGGCGATAGTCAAATATTTAAGAACGCTATACGTTAGCCTTAAAACTCCATACTGTTTCTATGCAATCGCGAGAAACAACTGAAAATCGATGGGACTTTAACAGAATGACAAGTATTGAAGAATTCAAACTATTAATAACGTATATCTCAGAAACAACTTATTCCACAAAAGGCTTATTTTAAAGGAATCGTGTGTTTTAAAGAGATCAACATGTTTTAGTGCAGTACGTTTTCGTCTATCGCTTAACGTTTATTAGTTATAAAGATTGTACAAAATTCCTTTCCAATGAAGAGGATTTCTTACCTCCAGAAAATGCAAGATATACTTCTTATTTGTCATACAAATATACTTATATATGGTATTTTAATCAAAATTGTTAAGAGCCATTTTATAGAAAATAAAAGTTTTGGAAAAAATGTTCCATGTGAAGGTTATATGGGGATGGGGGGATTTAGTTGAAAATCTTCGTGTCGCATTCTTTGAAGATGCAAAACTTGAATACCATATTTGGTATTATCCAACTTTTAGGTTTTGAGTTATGCTGTTCACACACAGACAGGCACACGGACACACAGCGGGACACGTTTCTAAACTTGCTTTATTTGGATTCAGAGCGCCCCAAAAACATGTATTTCCGGTGAAATCTCGGTGTCGAATTATTGGGTAGAATGCGATACTTCCCCTACTTCCCCGTAGTAAGTAAAAAGGAAAAAAATCTTATGTGTTACACAAACATGGCTTTCTCTACTCTTGTACAAACTATTTTTACAAACGATTATTCTCCATATGCTTCATCTTAATCGAGTTATTGAGATGTTAATCTTATTGCTAATTTTCTTGTAGATACAAGGGAAATATGGTAGGCTTTAAGCGATAGTCAAATATTTTAAGAGCTGGCTGCTATGTGGAGTATTTCATTCCCTTTGCATTACCAGGACAAAAAAAATTAATCACGAATTCCCATTTGAGAAAAAGTATAAGTATAATTTAAGGGAATAACAAGCAATATCTCGAAAATTGTTCACTCAGCAACAAAACATGTACATGACATATTGTGTATTTTAACGCGATCTACATTTTTTGTGTAGTAAAAGTTTGTCTATCACTTCGGGTTTACCAGTTATGCAAAAGTCGTTCACAATGAAGAATACTTTTGGAGATATTCGCAGAATATTCGAGATATTAATTTAATTTTTCATGAAAATATCTTAAATATATGATATTTTAATCAAAATCGTTAGTCATTTTTGAGAAAATTAAAATTTTCGAAAAATGTTCCATGTAAAGGGTAATATTGCGTGGGGGATTTTCTTGAAAACCTTCGTGTCGTATCGCTGGTAGATACTGAACCTAAGTACCAAGTTTGGTGTTTATCCGACTGCTCGTTGCCGAGTTATGCTGTTCACAGATCCGCAGACACACACACACGGACATGTGTACAAAAATGCTTTTTTTGGATTCAGGGGGTCCCAAAACGTGTATTTCGGGTGAAATCTCGGTATCGAATTTTTGAGTGGAATACAATACTTCCCCTACTTACTATACGTAGTAGAGAAAGTAAAAAAAAAAAAAAAAAAAGGAGAAAGAAGGAAAGAAAACGAAATGCAAGTTTGCTGTTTAAACAGAATAAACCATTTCACAATTCAATCTATAATAAAGATATCTGGGTATGCTTAACGCTACAAAGAAGTTGACATACATTATGTGATATAACGAGGTCGATCATTTTTTTGTGTAGCAGGTTTATTTCTCTCTCTTCAGTTTACAAGTATTAAAACATTAATTAATTAAGAATGAAGGCGTCTTCTCAGGGTCTTCCCAGAAAACTTAAGACAGACATTTTATTTGTCATACAAATATCTGAAACGTATAGTATTTTAATCAAAATCGTTAGAGACATGTTTGAGAAAATAAAAAATAACGAACTTTATCCGTGTAAATAGTAGTTTTTTTTAAATCTCTGTGTCATCCTTAAGTACCAAGTTTTGGATTTAACAGACTTTTCGTTTTTGAGTTACTCTGTTCAAAGGTGCACGGAAACATACACCACGCAGACCTTTTTTTAAAAAGTATTAGTTTTTTATTCAGGGATCTCAAAATAAGCATTTATGGTGAAGTTTCTTCTATATTGAACAAATATTCAAATTTGCAGTAAACCTCCTAGTTTGGGAAACAGATCTCAGAATGACGAATTTCAGTTTGGATTTGATTTTTTAATTTTTTTTCATTATTTACTCTGTCTCATCCTGTCACCGCCAAGATTGGCCTTAAACGTCTCATTTTAGTGTCCGATTTACACTGCCATATCAATACATAGGTGTGACCATGGTTTTATTGAATTTTGTTATTGTATCCTGATTTTATTTTTAAATGTTCTTCTGATTGTACCACATAACTGGTTAAATAATGCTAGTTTATGCTGTACAGCTACATTTTCCCTTGATATTTAAAAATCAAGGTAATTAAAACAATATTGGATGTAATAATAATATGACCCAGCGGCTATGACCCAAGATTATCGGGAGATCGCCCCCGGGTATCGGAGATAACAACGATAAGTAGCGCTCTACAGCGTAAATACCGAAAGCGCTATCGGCAGATAACCACAACGTTCTGGAAGTTTCTGTCCATCCTCCTCCAGAACGTGTGTTGGCATAGGTCTAGAATATTCTGTAGAAGACTCTATTGCCTATATAAACGAGCGTTCTCACGAGAGGAGTCAGTCATCGAGCGAGCGAGTTGGCGGGTGCGACGAGGTGCCGTTCTCCGAGCGAGTTCTTGGCGACTGCTGTGGGTGTATGCTGCTGCGGAGCGAGAGGTTGTGGAGGTATTGTTTTTACTACTCAGCGAGCGAACCGCCCAGAAGAGGCTACGTCCACATTTGTCAAAAGGTTTCAAATTGATTCTCAGAGAGGCAGGATATCAGAGTGATAGACTGGCCTCCCTGTTCACCAGATTTGGACCCTATTGAAAATATGTGGCCTGAGGAGAAAAGGGAACTACGCTCCAATTTCCCTGCAGATGCGCGAAGGACAAAAGATGACTTCTGGTACAAATTCAAGAAGCCTGGGATGTTGTAGCTTCTCGTCCACGTTACTGCGGGGATGTAATTTCATCTATAACCCAAAAATTGAGGGCATTTATATGTGTTTAAGGTTCAGTCACTCGATATTAATTTTGTTTATTTGGTATGTGTTTTCGTTTTGACAATGTTTTATTTGCATTTAAGTCTTTAGTGATTTAAAACAAGTGTTTTTGTAGAATTGTGTTTTTGTGCGCAAAGATATGACTAAAGCTTAAAATGTAAAGTTATATTTATGTAATATTTGCTCTACACATCTAGTTATATAATTAACATAAATATAACAATAACTAACATGAGAAACACCGTTATAAGGTGACCATTGAGCTCACAGGGCAGAGGCCATTCTCAGTTGCTGCATGTGCTTGAGAACACAGCTATTACGAAGGTACACGAACCACTACGATCGTGTAGTGGAAACTGGGCACGATTTTGTCTACGGTGTACAAAGGTTGCTTGACCATTCCGACCAATGATTGTTTCACCGCCAAAGGGTACTTTTGAGCTGAACATAATTTACAGATTTCGGAAACTGTCGTGGGGAGGTTAAGGGAATGAATATCGTCGATTTTTCATCCATTATTAGGAAAAGCCGAGATGCATGAAATCACAATTGTAAAGGGTGAATGACAGGATTCGCCATAAAAATCTTTTAGAGCATTGAACAAAAATTTCATAAATACAGGGAAGGTAAGGGAAATTAATTCATCATTCGAATTTAAAATCCAATCGTGCAACGTTGGACAGCCAGGTATTCGTAATAATCGTATTTCTGCCAATGTTTTTAAGGATTAACATAAAATAAATAAAACTTTTGTGAGAATATAATGTAGAGGAGTGAGTAGGGAAAGTGATCTGAATGCAACACATATTTATTTTCAGAAAGTTTCATAAAATTCGGTATCAAGCAAGGAAAATATTTGGAATTGTTTTAACCCCTGAGTGTATGAACCTTGTTTCATAAGGGATGGTATTTCAGGCTCTGGAGAGATGAAGCACGTGTGCTCCATAAGGGAACCAAAATATTGCATTCTAACGCTGAAAACTTCACTTAATTAGAATGCGATATCTAGTTACGCACTTCCAGCTTCCCCCTTCACCAAACATTGAGGGATGAAACTACGTAGCTTGCAGGTAGCAAGGGTGGGTAGACCCCTAGAGATATTGTCGGGAAATCAGGGGACCAATTAGAGAAGGGAATTAACTGGCGTCGAGGGGGAGGCGTCACTTCACACGTGCAACCTGTTCCCCCTCTACAGTAAGCAAGTCTTACGGTTCCTTGAACCGCAGCCAAACAGGATGCATTATACAGCAGATTCACATCCAACCAAATATTACAGGTAATGCCATTCCACAGCAGAATCAATCAAATATCACTCCAGTGTTACATCATGAAGCACGTCAAAGTACAAACGGTGGCTCGCCAACCGTGGCCAATCGAGCTTGATGAAGGCCAGTCACTGTTCCTGGATTGTGAAAAGACCTCTCATTGCGTAGACAGACGTGTATTATGAAATATTCTGTGTGTTCATATCAAAGTGTCATGATTTCATTGTTTTAAGTCAATCTTTTGAAGTGAGTGTCAGCTCTAAGGGGAAAAAGATAAAGTAGTACACATGTGGTGGAGAAGTTGCCTGGTAAGCACGGCGTCAGTCCGAAGAGTACTTATGCGGTTACGACATTAGTAATAAAACCAAGACCAAATACTGCCTAACAATATCACACGCAAAAACACACAACAAAATAAAAAATAAAAGAGTGTAAAGTGTTGCATTCACATTACTTTATCTATCCACTCGTCTACAAACTATTCTCATAAAAGCTTATTCTTCTAGGTACTTAATTTTAATTGGTATAAACTTTCATTACATATTTACATATCTCGTTGCAGGACACAGTAGGCTAAGGCACATCGATATGTGATGGCCTTGAAATTCCATACTCTTTGCATGACCACGAGAAAAAACGAATTGCGCTTTTACACTAGAGAAAGTTTTAAGTATTTGAAAATTCAAACCAATAACAAAGAATGTCTCCTAAATGGCGAGCAATACCAAAAGAACTAATTGATATAAATTATGCGCTTTAACGAGATATACATTTTTATGCAATGAGATTTTTTCTATCTCTTATAATTTACCAATTATACAACAGTCATTCAGAATCAAGAAGACTTCACAGGCTATTCGCAGAAAATTCAAGATATGCATTTTATTTAGCATGAAAATATCTTAAACATATCGAAGCTTTACAAAATTCTCCATATAAAGGGTAGTTTGGATTGGGGGAATTTCTGGAAAACATTCGTCTCCCATCCTTGGTAGATTGAAGAAGTTATTGTCTTTACGTTATTTGAAGAAGTTATTTTGTTGTATTGTTATTTGCTCCACGCTTTGGAAACCAATTTGAAGAAGTTATTTTGTTGTAGGAGTTATATTGTAGTTCAACCTTTGGGGAGCCGAACTTGCAATAGTTGCAACCGCACGTATGGTAAAATGTTTCCGGTATCCTTCGCCCCAAGTTTAAAAAACATTTAAAAATATTTCCTTTGTAATTTGACTGTTTCTTTAAATATTGTATATTTATGTTGCCTCGGGTGCGTCGTATTTATTTTTAGAGACATAAATGTCTTAGCAGGGCGTCTTACGACTGTAGAATGTAGGCTTACACAAATTATAATTTTACTTCACTCCTTTTATTAATTCTTGATACGATTTAAATAACACTTCACTGATATATATATATATATATATATATATATATATATATATACAGAGAGAGAGAGAGAGAGCTGTGAGATTTTTTTATTAATTACTTGCACTTCTTAACACGTAAGCTATTTTTGTCTCACACAAAATACGTATTAAATTTCTCAAGGACACATCTTGCGTCCGGTTAGGAACGCTGTCTACAACCAACGCGTCCAGTTATGAGCACTGTCTACAAGCAACTGAACTCTGAATTTGAAAATTTTGCTATATTTTAGTTTCTGACTGGCTAATCCTAATCCAATAGAATACCTTCATTTAACTAAAGCCTTTTCTATTTGTTGATTGGCTATTTTATAAACTGTCACAAAAATTACATTATTGTTGCTCCAAGAATGACTAGTAGCATTATTACACTTTCTTACTCATTATTGCCTCAAGGTTACCTCATTATTACCTCATTGTTAGCAACTTTTAACCTATTATTCTCACAGCTCTACATTATTAAATTACGTAATACATTCACATAACATTATTACACATGTGTACAATAATATAAAAATATACAATGATTGTACTATACACTTTTTATATATTGTTACATAAACGTATTGCTTTAAGACTGGCTGTTATTGAATTTATATTATATAATTAGCCTGAAATCATTTAAGTGTTAAAAATACTGCCTCATCTTCCGTCTAGTAATAACCTACATAAATAAATATTATATCCTGGAAATTATAAATTCAAAAGATACTGAAATGGAAGAGCCAGGTAAAATTACAAAAGCAGCAGAAAGAAGAACACTAGAAGCACTTACCAAGAAAATCCAAAAAGCAATATGATATAGCATTTAATCGCTTGATTGCGTAGTGTCAGGCAAAACATGTTGAAAATAGTTTCATTGAAAATGACTGCTAGCGAATCAATAACTCACTTCTCGCTTTTTATTGTGATTTCCCTTGTTTCAAGAACGCGTTTTAAACGTGGCCTCTGTTAGTTTCAAGAATTAATATAATATTTTTCATATTTTACAAATTAGAGCGCTGTATAAAACATAGTATATGCCACATGTGTTAAAACTGGTTTTATTTTGCTCGTAGGATTGGGAAACTCGGCGTACAGCCTTCGTTTCACAAACTTTCCTACTTGCAAAATAATAATAATGCTACTAGTCATTCTTGAAGCAACAATAATGTAATTTTTGTGACAGTTCATAAAATAGCCAATCAACAACCAGAAAAAAAGCTTAAGTTAAATAAAAGTATTCTATTGGATTAGAAATAGTCGATCAGAGACTTGAAATACAGAAAATTACAAATTTAGGCGGTAGAAATCAAGTCAGTTGGTTGTAGACAGTGTTCCTAACCGGGCGCGAGATGCGTCCTCGAGAAATATAATACGTATTCGTGTGAGACAAAAATAATTTACGTGTTAAAAAGTGAAAGTAATTAGTAAAAGAATCTCACAGCTCTCTATATCAGTGAAGTGTTATTTAAATTGTGTCAAGGATTAATAAATTGAGTGAAGTACAAATACTTTCCATACGTGAACCAACAATAACAACTTCAGGTTGACGCCCAAAACGTGGTGCAAATAATGTAACAACAAACTATCAACTTCAAAGAATAACGTTCTAGATAAAAGAAAGCAGAAGGCTGCCAATATAACATATAGGTTAAATCTACCAAATTGCGATAAATTGAAGTATGATGATTTGTATTGTGAACAGATAATGCAAGTGCCATGAGAAATTAATCATGTAAAACAGATAATAAAAAGTAAAACCTAATCAAACCAAGTCGAGTTATTAAACATGTGCAAATACAAAGGGTAATTGTCGTGTGATTGTACTTGAAACCAAAACTGCCATGATGAGTATAATCGCACTAGTGCTATAATATAAAGCTCTTAGCTCGTGTGCATTGTGTTGGAAGCTCTACTTTTAGGCCATGCCTCTAAAGAAGTTATTAACTACTGGTACAGATGGAACCTATGTGGAGAATGACCAAAAACGTCTACCGTTGCAGCATACTTTTATAATCCAATCCTTGAATCAGAAGGTTATATCCTTTTATAATTAATACAGGAGAAGGTTCTTTGTGACATCGACATGACGTAACGCTATTTAGGGTCCTGGGATTGAATTTTACAGTTTCTGTAATGTTGGGGTTAATGTTCAGAGATACATTGTGTTCAAAATTTCAGTTTAATATGCTAATTAATTTCCAAAATATTAATGTTTTATAAAATACTTTATACAGGGATTTCCAAAATTCGGAGATGAGAAGTAAAACTGAAGTGTGAGGTAGTATTTTTAACACTAAAATGATATCAGTCTAATTATATAATATGTAAATTAAATAAAAGTCCGCCTTAAAGAAATATGTGTATGTGATAATATATAAAAAGTGTATATTACAGTCATTGTATATGTTTATATTATTGTATACATGTAATAATGCTATGTGAATGTATTACGTAATTTAATAATGTAGGAGCTGTGAGAATAATAGGTTAAAAGTTGCTAACAATGAGGTAACAATGAGGTAACCTTGAGAAAATAATGAGTAAGAATGTTTAGTAATGCTACTAGCCATTAATGGAGTAACAATAATGTAAATTTTGAGACAGTTTATAAAATAGCCAATCAACAACCAGAAAAAGCTTTAGTTAAATAAAAGCATTCTATTGGATTAGGAATATCCAATCAGAGACTTGAAATACAGAAATTTACAAATTTAAGCGGTAGAAATCAAGTCAGTTGCTTGTAGACAGCGCTCATAACTGGACACGTTGGTTGTAGACAGTGTTCCTGACGCGAGATGTGTCCTCGAGCAATTTAATACGTATTCATGTGAGACGAAAATAGTTTACGTGCTAAAAAGTGCAAGTAATTAATTTAAAAAATCTCACAGCTCTCTCTATATCAGTGAAGTGTTATTTAAATTGTGTCAAGGATTAATAAATGTACTGAAGTAAAAATTATAATCTGTGTAAGCCCACATTCTTCTTTCGCACCACAACCCTACAAAGAGAAGCATGTTTCTAACAATGTTACTGACGCAGCCGAGGCAAACATAAATATATAATATTTAAAGAAGCAGTCAAATTACGAAGTTGATATTTTTAAACATTTGGGGCAAAGGCCACCGGAAAGTACATTTGGGGCGAAGGCTACCAGAATCTTTTTACCATATGTGCGGTTGCAACTACTTCAAGTTCGGCTCCCCAACAGTTGAACTATAATACAACTCGTTCAATACAATTTACTTCAAATTGATGCCCTAAGCGTGGTGCAAATAACGTAAAGATACTATCTCTTTCAAGTGAAGCATAAATGCTCCAGTAAACGTAGGTTACGAGATAACCTTATTTTGTTCCCGGTAGGGGCCAACTTAACACTAAGTACTAATTTCAATAGACAGGGATAATTTTATTTAATGCATCTTTCACGAGACAATCACAGCAAATAGAAAAAACCCCACAAGCTTCAAATAACTGTTTATTAGAGAGGTATTCCGTATGGGATCCACCAATTTAGAAGGTTGGCATCTCAACTGTAAAGGTTTGGGATCGATGTATGGGCAGCATTTTGAACACCTGCTGAAGGTTTTGCCGTTCACCCGTACTTGGTCATGTCTTATGCAACCAGCTCATGAACGGCCCAATGCTTCGAAAATGATGGCGTGGTTCATCGAGAGAAACAGTTACCATCCGAATCTTCGAGAAAGGTGTCATCATGCACGACGTAATTCATCATTCCACAACGCGTGCAGAGTTACCATTAGCTGGTTTGCTTCACGCTACTGACGCCAGCAACTCCTGGGCAGGCAGCAGAGGCACTCCTCCGCCAGGGACCGAATGGATAGTACCCATGCTTGTGTTCTGGCTTTGTGTTGGCGAGATTTGGCGTTAACCACCAAGAGCAACATTTTTGGCTTTTTTTAAATTATTTTTAACCGTTGGTTAGCCTAAAAAATTTAACCTTTTTACTCTTGGTGTTTATAAATTCACATTTACGGGAGAAGCATTTATACTTTTCACTTTGTGTAACATTGTATTGTATTAATCGCTGTTTAAGAAGTACTCTAGATTTTTAGGGCAACTTAAACTGTAAAAAGGTGAAAGGGTACATTACACTGTCATCTCCGAGCATATTATTTGTAAATCACATAACTTTTAAAGTGTTTAAGCAAGCTGATGATGGAATTGTTAACAAAAGCAGAACTTTATAATAAATTGTTAACATATGTGGCGGTGATTCTTTTCAATTCCTAGCAATAGTCCTTTCCACAATATTTAACACCTCTGGGTATGGGAAAATCCAGTGGTCAGGGTAGAGTTAAGGTATACCTACATGACTGTTCTTGTTTAGAAAATGTGCATTTTCTCGACATCCACTTTTGGGCTATGCTTGTTTTAGTTTACTTTTGAAACACCATAGAAATGTAATTGAAGTACAGACGGTTTTGTTTGTTGATAAACAAGGTCCAGTATGGATGTGTTAACTGAAGAATTAATTTTCTGATCAGTGTTTATTGGAGTTTGTGTGGTTGTTTCTCTTTGCTGTGATTGTCTCGTGATTGATTAATTAAATAAGCTTGTCACTGCTTTAGTTGGAATTAATGTTCGGTACACAGGGCCCCAAGCAACTACAAAACGGCATTATGCCGTAACTGGCTAACTTTTGGACATATGTTTACTGGAAGTATGGAAAAGTTAAACCAATAACAACGAATATTTTTAAAATGGTTAATACATAAACTATTATTTGACATGATTTGAGTAATCCATATTTGTGTATGCTAATTTCTTACATACCTCTTTTTTAAGAAAATAACAAGTAGCAATAAGTTTTTACTTTATCTACTACGTATAGTAAGTAGAGGAAGTATTGCATTCCACCCAAAAGTTCATACGAGATTTCACCGTAAATATATGTTTTGAGGTCCCCTGAATAAAAAAAGCATTTTTGGAAACATGTCCGTGTGTGTGTGTCTGTGAACAACATAACTCAGAAACGAACAGTCGGTTAAACACCAAACTTGATATTTAGGTTCAGTAGTTTCCAGAGATGTGACACGAATGTTTTAAAGAAAATCCCCCCACCCCAGATTACCCTTTACATGGAAAATTTTTCGAAAATTTTAATTTTCCCAAAAATGGCTCTTAACGATTTTGATTAAAATAGCACATGTTTAAGATATTTTCATGACAAATGAAATGTATAACTCGAATTTTCTGGATATGTCTCCAAAAGTATTCTTCATTCTGAACGACTTTTGCATAACTGGTAAACCATAAGAGATAGACCAAATTTTACTACACAAAAAATGTAGATCGCATTAAAATGCACAATTTATGTCATATACACTTTTGTTGTTGAGTGAAACGTTTTCGAGATATTGCTTGTTATTCCCTTAAATGTTCCGATACTTTTACTTTTTCTCAAATTCGTTATTCAATTTGTTTTTGTCCTGGTAATGCAAAGAAAATGGAATACTCCACATAGCAACCAGCTCTTAAAATATTTGTCTATCGCTTAAAGCCTACCAATTCCTCTCGCATCTACAAGAAAATTAGCAATAAGGTTAACATCTCGATATCTCGATTAACATGAAGCATATGGAGAATAAGCGTTTGTAAAAATAGTTTGTACAAGAGTATTGAAAGTCATGTGAGTGTAACACATCAGATTTTTCATTTTTGAGTTATGCTGTTATACGAGGCGTATTTTTAAATGAAGTATCGTCTTAATATTTTGTCTCTGCAGTGCAGCAGTGCCGGGTTTAAGCATGCGCGATCGCTACCTCCATTCATTAGGAAGCCAGACGCAGCTGGGAGCGATCGTCACTTTGTGTTTTCCTGTTGTTAGAACGTTTCGAAATGTTCAAAACAATCGCACGGCCCGCCGACTATGAAGTCAGATGAGTGATTCGTTTTTTGAATATGAGAAAAATTACGCCAGCAAGCATTCACCCCAAATTATGTGAGGTTTATGCGGAATTGATAATAGTCACAATACCCGGCCACACACAACTCAATATCAATCAGAAGTGAGCAGCTGGTTACGAGCATAAAACCCGACTTCTGGTTCACTTCTGATTCACCTTCGTTACGGTGTTAAAAGTGCTTACCTCCATGATGACCTTTGAGCCTGGGGAACATGTGAAAGTCACTTGGGAAAAGGACTGGTGAATATGAAGGATGCGAGAAAACTTCCCAGTTGAATTTTCTGAGCTCCGCCTGCGTCAAGATTCAACTTGGAAGTTTTCTCGCATCCTCCATATTCACTGGAGCATTCCCCAAGTGATTTTCATATGTTCCTTCAACTCAAAGGTAAGTACTTTTTACACCGATAATGAAGTCAAATCAGTGAACAGCTGGTTGCGAGCATAGGACCCGACCTGACTTGGAAAAACTTGTGTCACGTCCCCAAAACTGCTTGGAAAAATATGTGTGAAAAAGTAACAGAAGGATTGTGCAATATAAATAAAATTAATTTAACATGTTCAATTTTGTGTATCAATTTTTTATAAAATAGAGAAGCTAAACATATTGGACGACCCTCGTAGTATACTTACAGGGATGCCATTTTATCGAATAAAAGTCGCCTCGTTATGAACCACAGTATTGCAACTCAGCGGCTATAGCCAAAGTTTATCAGGAGGCGGGACGGGCAGTCGGAGATAAACAAAGATAAGTATAGCTCTCGCCAGCGCAAACACCGGAAGCGCTATTGTCAGATAACCAGAATATTTTGGATGTTTTCCTTCTCGAACGTTCTGGAGGTCTCTCAAGTTAGTTGGTCACTCAGTGAGCGAGTTGGCGAGCGTGTTTCTGCTGCGACATTGAGTTGTGACGAGTGCTGTGACGTGCAGTGACTGCTGCTTTCGCGAGATATTATATAAGTCTTGTGTTCGACTTCCCAGTTAGAGAACTGCCCGGAAAGAGAGGCAACGTCATGCGTATTTCATTACGTCAGGAAGAGAACGAAGTGACGGTGAACATTTGAACTAGATAACATTAAGGAGAAGACAATGTGGTGTTAAGGAAGTGACAATTAAAAACTGGACTAAGTCACAGTATTATCAATATGCAATGATTAGTTAGCTAGGTCATCCTTTTCGCCATTAATCAATTCTGGAGAAAATACGAAATCTCACTACCTCAACATCCGCATCACTTTTCGTTACTGAAAACTAACAAAGTTCTACTTCAGAGTAATTATGTTTGTTTTTAAAGGCTTCTTTATTGTGTTTTAATTTTAGTTATCTTAAGTTTGAGGACAACTATTTTTCCACTCCCACTCTTGGTAGCACTGGTTAGAATTCCTCAACACGTTCGATTGTTAATTCATTTAGTATGTCGTGATCTGACAGCTGAGACAATGTGATTTGATTTTAAAAAACCAAGTAAGAAAGTTTATTATTTATATAACCCGTTATATTTTAATCATAGAACAACATTAGTAAATTTCATTCGATTACACTCTAAATCGTGTTTCTTATTCGCATTATTAAAATTAGGTGCCTAGGAAGTGTTCGAACCTAGGATACGGCGTGACGGAAAGATCGACACAAGGTAATAGGACTGTACCCAAGCCCTTAATCACGACAATCAAATATGGTTATACTGGGTATAATTAACAAATGTTTGCCACAATAAATGATCATGTCCAGTATGAACACAACAGTTTCCACACTCTTAAATGTTCAGAAAACATTCACAGAAGGTTCACATAAATGGAGTAACTATTGCAGAGGAAGATATAAGGTAAATTATTCCTAACATAAATGCATAACAGATTTGCCCCATTTAACTCGATCACTACAGCTCTTCACCTCACGCTTACCTAGCCATTAAACAATACAATACGACTGTGAAGTAATTCCCTTGGTGCCACAAAGTAAGTCCCTTATAAAATACGAATAATCATATTGAGCACAAACAATTCAAAATTTGTTAAAGTTAAACAAAACACAACAATTAAAAGCAACTAATATTGCATAAGGGTAACTCGCACGATATGTTATAAAGAAAATCAATGACCAGGACAAATCAAAGACAATGATACAAGGTTAACAAACATAAATCATGTCAATGGCTCTGCAAAATAACCACAATTTAATGCCAAAACATAAGCTTATCGAAAAATGACAACGGATGAACAATCTCGTCAGAAGAAACTCACCAAGGAAGAGATGTGCCCTTTCGTACCGACAGAATCCAGCTTTTTGAGCCAAATGAAGGACAACCAACTCAGGCACCGAAAACAGCCGATACGCCACACAGGGTGGCTAATCGAAATGCAGTCGATAAATAATAGCGTTCAATGGCAACTACTGAAATTATTTGGAATTCGTTGACCCATAAGAAGGAAAGTGGTTTGCAATCAGCACACCATTTACGAGTTTCATCAAACAATTCGTAACACCTCATAGGATTAACTATATAAAACCATTAAATTTCATAGTGAAACTCAGCTGTAATGTCACTCTAAAACAGAAAAATCTGATGTGTTACACTCAGATGACTTTCTCTGTTCTTGTACAAACTATTTTTACAAACGCTTATTCTCCATAGCTTCATGTTAATCGAGATGTTAATCTTATTGCTAATTTTCTTGTAGATGCAAGGGGAATATGGTAGGCGTTTAAGCATCGACATATATCTTAATAGCTGCTTGCTAGGTGCAGCACCATTCTCTTTGCCACAGATTAATCCTCTTTGCATGTCCAAGACAAAAAAAAAAGAATAACAAATTCCCATTTGAGAAAAGTATTGAAAAATTTAAGGGAATAACAAGCAATATTTCGAAAATGGTTCACTCAACAGAAAAAATGTATATGACATAAGTTGTGTATTTTAAAGCCATCTACATTATTTATGTAGTAAAATTTTGTCTCTCTCTTATGGTTTACCAGTTATGCAAAAGTCGTTCACAATGAAGAATACTTTAGGAGATATTACCAGAAAATTCAATATATACATTTTATTTATCATAAAAATATTCTAAAAATATCCTCCGAGCCATTTTTGATAAAATTAAAATTTTCGAAAAATGTTCCATGTAAAGGGTAATCTGGGGTGGGGGGATTTTCTTGAAAACCTTCGTGTTGCATCTCTGGAAGATACTGAACCTAAATACTAAGTTTGGTGTTTATACGACTGTTCCTTTCTGAGTTATGCTCCTCACAGACACACATACGGACATGTTTCCAAAAATGCTTTTTTTGGATTCAGGGGGTCTCAAAACATATATTTCCAGTGAAATCTTAGCATCGAATTTTTGGGTGGAATACAATACCTCCCCTACTTACTGTACATAGTAGAGAAAGTAAAAAGAAACGGTTTGTTGTAGAAAACAAAACAAGTATTAAATAAAAGCGAGGCTCTAAATCCAAAATAAGATGTACGTGTTTAGAGAACGCTCCCTTTGTTAATTCAGTGAGTGAAAGTCCAAATTTTCTATTGAGCGGCGGAACGAGGGAAATAAAATCTACTTGTGGCTGAAAGGAATGACACGCCGATAGTAGTTGCGGAGGGGCGGGGATGTCGAATTATTACGCAAGGCGAGCTCATTGTGTGAGCCACCGAGGCCGGATGAACGAACAGCTGCTCGACATTATCTGCCTATCGATTTTATTCGGCGGGCTTATTGCTAGACACGCTCTTTTTAGCATCAATTTACATAAACAACCCACGTACAGAGAGCCAGTGACATACGTTAGGGGAAACCAGAGCGACATGGCAAAGTATTTCCGTGGTAGAACGGAATTTCTGCAACATCAGCGGTAAATGTAATGTCCTTCCATTTAATTCACAGAGACCCGTTTCGGAGTATATCAATTCTACATTTTTGTCTGCTAGAAGGAATTTAGAGACTGGTTCAATGAAACGAAATTTGTGCATTCTCTACCAATTATATATAGTTACTGTATTCCACCCAAAAGTTGTATATCTAGTTTTCGCCGGAAATATGGGTTTTAAACTGCCAAATCAAAAAAAATTAGAAAAAAATGTATGCCTGTGTTTATGTACGACTCTGTGAAGAGCATAACGACATATACTGATAGTTAATCTGTTCTTAACATTCACAGGAAATACAGCAATATTTCCACAATATCGTCCTCCGTGGTCTAGGCGTACCATTCTAGCCTCCAGTTCCTGAGGTCGCGAGCTCAAACTCGGGGGAGGGCGATGGTTTTTTTCGAACGTAAGTGGTCCATGTTGTAGATTTACGGCACATAAAAGAGTCTTAAGCCTGATAAACGGCCCTGGCCTGTCACGCCCAATATACTAAAAGAGCCAAAGAACTAAACACCGGCTGTGAGGTGGTTTTTTCTGGGCGTGTGGACACATGGTTGCGCGCTGCTGCAATCAGGGTCATACTACTGACGCGGCTTTGCTCTACTCTGGCTCTGCAGTATTGGCTGACATTAATATGGTGTAGTTCAGTAATTACGAGTTATTTATTATTTTGTCCTGTGTTTAGTTACAAGGTGTATTATGACTCAGTATATGTTTTCTACTACGCATAGTGTATTTATTTATGTTTTGTATGTGTTAACTCGGTCAGCTCGTCAAGTGAAAATACGATTTGCAGAAAGATTTCCAGGTATAAAAGTTCCAGGCCGCACAACAATCCATACACTTTAAATTTCAGGCAACAGGAAGTGCTCAGTCTAAGAACCCTAAACAAATACCGTAGGTTTCTTACCGCCGAAACATTAGACGATATCGGTTATCGTTTGGAGACTTCCCTCAAAAATCGCTTAGGTATCTTTCCCAACAGGCGGGGGTTTCTTATGGCTCTGTGTGAAGAGCTAACAAATTGGCACATGCTTTTCAACCAGGTGATTTTGTAATTAGGCGCACAGTATAGCGTATACAATGGTGAAAGAGAGCCATATTTAATATTTTTCTCGGACGAGGCTTGGTTGCAATTTCATGGATATGTGTATACACAAAATAATCATTTTTGAAGCACTTACAAACCTAATATTGTTCATTAAGTAACCCTCCAGGACGACAAAAATGGTATATGGCCAGTTTCAGCACTTCCTTTCATAAATTTGGTAAGTAAAACCTTCAAAAGTAGTTTTAAAAATGTTGTAATGTTAATGTTACGCGACATTTTATGATAGCCGCAGAGGCAGCGAGCGCCGGCAACGCGAACAGGAAAAACACCCCACAGTCGGTTCTTACGGTAGAATGGGACGCTAAGTACCGTAGTTGTTGAAGAGCGTCCAGAAATAAAAACAATCTACCAATTTACTTTTCATCATTTCTCTTTCATTTCGTCTCCTCCTCATCTTTCAATTGTGCTTATAGGTTTCGTTGCGCAAGACGGTGAGGGGCATATGACGAGGATGCTTAGTAAAGGAAATAGTACTCCCCGTGGATAACAGAGGGCTGCTTGGTCGACGGGTCATGGCCCTCTCTAGGCAGCTCCAGTAGTGGAACTGTTAGGGACTTCCGCGCGTTTCTGTGGCTTGTCTGTCTGTGGCCTGTCCCCTGTGGTTCCTTCACTTCATGCTTTCCTCCTGAGGGGTGGTAGTTGCAATAGATCTATGTATGAGGGAGGTCTAAAAGGTAGATAGATAAGGTATTTTATTGCTTTCAAATTATAGAAGTTACTACACAAGTATTTAGTGCATGGGTCATTGACCGTACATGCATATTTAAGATACAAGAAATGGTGACAAAATAAACAACAGAAAAAGAAGAGAAAACAAAAAAGTACAAGAAAAAGAAAAACAGAGATAAACTACGTTTGTCTAACTGAACAAATTTGACCTAGCTTCGCGCACTTTAGCCAACAAATTGCCCATGTTTTGCGTTCCTCTGGTCAGCCAGTAGATCCCAACTTGCCAACCTCTTTCTTGGCGGACTTAAGAGTTTTTCTTTGAGTTAAGTTGTTCGCTGGTTCTCTCACTGTGCATTTTCCGCCAAAATATGTACCTAGTCCTCATCCAAATCATAGAATGGGCAGATTCTCCTGCCAGAATCGTCAGTCATTTTCTGTGCCCTTCAGCCCCCCAGTCTAAACCGTGCCATTCCTGATCTTTACTTTCTTCCTAAATTAAGTATATATGCCTCTTAACCCCAATTCATTTTTATTTCATTTGATAGACTTGGAGAAGGTTTAATTTTACAATCTGATTCTATTTCATGTTGGTTGATGTCTCTTAGTCTTCTTTTGACACCATATGTTTTTGTCATTTTTTTCAGCTCTTTACCATACTGACCCCGTTCCTATTCTCCTCAAACCACTTTCCAAATCAGCTGTCCAAAACTTAGGAGACAGGTTTTCTCGCTGGTATTTATAACATTTAGATCGTAGTGTGGAGCTATACATTTTGAAATAAAAAATTAACAAGATGAAAAAAAGGTTTATTATATACATTTTAAAGGTACACTGTTAAGATATTTTTCTACACAATCGCCATTAAAATTAAGGCACTTCTTATACCGTGGCAGTTTTTCAATACCGTCTATGTAGAAATCTGCAGCCTGCGATTTCAATCACTAGTTACACCGGCATACAGTTAGGCGTCAGTGTCAAAGCGTTGTGTAGCAAACCATTTCTTCATCGCTGGGTAGAGGTGGCCTGTCGCATTGCGCCAAATCCGGGCTCTGTGGTGGATGATCCAAACTCTTATCCAAAACCATCCAAGAGCACTTGGGTACGATTGATCGAGTGTAGACGTGCGTTATCGTGAAAAAACAACACATATCAAAGTTGGTGAAACGTTTCAATTGGTTTGTGGTTTTCTGGCCACCTAATCACAGACCGCACCTCACAAGTGGCGGGATTTTCAAGTGCATCGCACATTTTATGACGCCACAGAGCAAAGTAAGTCCATGTTCTACCATAGCTGGATGTGTAATGAGTGTAGGAATATTCTGACACCAAGATAGCGGCTCTAGCCCCGCCCACCACCGCGATTGGACAAAACTAACTTACTTTCTGACTATCGTAGGTCACAGTGCGCAAGGTCTCCCGCTTGTATAACCTACATCTATGTAAGGGTTATTGTAAAATATTTTGGTATCATCCAAAATCATGATTATATAATGCTTTAGAGCCAATGAGAATTATTGAGAGGTTTTGATATTACTTCATTACACACATTTTAAGTATTTTATAAAACATCAAGTAAAGAAATTAGTATCAAATACAAATACTAAATGCTACGTTATGAAAATATTATTAAAATTCTTAAAGCAAACCGGTCTTTTTGGCCGTGATCTAAACGATAAAACATCGCCTGAAGTTTCGCCCGATATTCCGCCGGGCATCTTCAGAGGGCACACTGAACGACGTTTATCACCACACTGTTCATTATTCAGTAACCGGCCTGTATTTATAGCAGGGACAGTACAATCCGCACTGCTTCTGATTGGATGACGGTTAATCATTGCACAGCCGGCCTGGAATTTGATAATTGTCAGTAACAATTGCAGGTATGGGAACATGTGGTGGATGATGGAAATGTGCGTCAGTGATGCAGACCGTTCGATGAAGGAAGGATGAAAGTTCATGTGGAGAATCGATCTGGATGGCGTGCTGTCATCAGTGAAGAGTTGACACAAAGTTGATGAGAAGATTCGTGAAAACAAGCGCTTCACGAGCTTCATCAATATTTCCCTTAAGTTTCAAGGTCAGTAATTTGTGCAATTGTTCAATAGAACAAAATGTGTACAAGATGGACCGGCGGCAGACTGTGGTGGCGGTATCCAAAATCTGGTGCCACGACTGAACAAGTGTTTAGACATTATTTTTCACAATAGTCACCATTAAACTTTTTCTGCATAGTTGGAGCTGGAGCCGCCGAGAGAGGGCGATGAACGACCCACAAGACGAGCAGCTCCCTGGTATCCACGGGGAGTGTTCTTTCCAGTGATCATGCATCCGCGCCATCTGTCCGGCACTGCCATATACCGCGAAACCTATAAGCACACCTGAAAGATGAGAATGAAATGGAATGAAAGGAAAATGACGGAAAGGAAATAGTAGTGGAGAAGAAACTACCCCAACATACGCCTGTCGACTCGAGTAAACCACGAAGAACCCTGAGTCAGAGTGGGGATCGAACCCGAGACCTCCCGAATGTGGGCCACCATGTGGGCGCCTGAACCATCCCGCTCGGTGGCATATAAACGACTTTTCGTTTCTGAGTTATGCTTTTCACAGACAGACACACGCGGACCTTTTTCTAAAACTCAGTTCTCTTTTGGATTCAGAAAGTCTTAAAAAGTGTATTACAGGTGAAATCTAGGTATGGAATTTTTGGGTGGACTCCAATACCTTCCCTAATTACTATAAGTATTCAGTAGAGAGAGTAAAAGTTATAAGTATTTGAAAATCCTAACCAATGACAATGAACATCTCGGAATTTCTTAAAGCAAAAAGGATGTTTATTAGACATAAATCATGTCCTTTATTGGGTTCCACATTTCTTGTATAGTAATATACTGTCTATTTCTTAGGTTTTACCAATTACGTCAAAGTCATCCAGAATGAAGACTTCACAGACTATTCCCAATAAACTCAAGGTTTGCATTTTATTTGTCGTGTAAATATATTAAATATATGGTATTTTAATCAAAATAGCTATAGCCATTTTTGAAAAAAATATGTGTTACACTTACATGAAGTTCTCTACTCTTGTAGAAACTATTTTTACAAACGCTTATTTTCGACCTACTTCATGTTAATCAGATAAACATTTGCAGAAATTTATTACTAATTTTCTTGTAGGTGCAAGGGGAATATGGTCGGTTTTAAGCGATAGTCAAATCCTTTAAGAGCTGGTTGCTATGTGGCGCATTCCAATCTATTTGCAGGTCTAGCACACAAAAAATAAATAAGGAATTCCTGTATAAGAAAAAGTATAAGTAA
The DNA here is from genome assembly GCA_030765065.1 of Deroplatys truncata. Lineage (NCBI taxonomy): Eukaryota > Metazoa > Arthropoda > Insecta > Mantodea > Mantidae > Deroplatys > Deroplatys truncata. Next base: position 56,151,970 of record CM060981.1, read on the forward strand.
TGAAAAACTCAAACAGGTAACAAGGAATATCTCGAAAATGCTTCACTCCACAAACAAAAGTCTACGACATATTTCTGTATTTTAACGAGTTCCACATTATAAGTGTAGAAAACGTTGATTTGTCATGAAAATATCTTAAATATATCATATCTTAATCAAAATCGTTAGGGCTATTTTGGAGAAAATCAAAACTTTCTAAACATTTTCCATGAAAATGGTAGTCTGGAGTGAGGGGATTTCCTTGAACATCTCCGTGCCAAATCTTTAAAAGATACTGAACCTGAATACCAGGTTTGGTATTTATCCGACTTTTCGTTTCTAAGTTATGCTGTTCACAGACACACACACACGATCCTTCTTCTATAAGTGCTTTTTTTGGATTCATGCATTGCCGGTGAAAGCTCGGTAAGGCATTTTTTGGGTGGAATGCAATACTCCCCCTACTTGCTATATGTAGTAGAGAAAGTTAAAATATCGAACAATATTCCATGTGATGTCTAGTTTGGAATGGCGCGACTCTCTTGGAAATCTTCGTGTCGCATATTTAGAAGACACTGTATTTAAACACAAGTTTGGTGTATATCCACATTTCGTTTTTGAGTTATGCGGCTGAAACACACACACACACACACACACACACACACACACACACACACACACCTGCAGACCTTTCCCCACAAATGTCGTTTTTGGGGTCCGAATGCATGCTTTTCAGGTTAAACTCGACATCAATTTTTCAGACGGAATAAAATATTTAATAAAGGAAAATAAAAATTGCCTTCGTAACCTGAAACAGAAACAACTAATCTATACAGTTGAAGGAAACGCAAATCCGTTATGGCTACAAAAAATTTCGATAAGAATCTCTCGAACTCAAAAGTGGAAGAATATTAATGTGACATTTGCGCTGGTTCAGGCGGCGATATCAAACAGCCATTTCATATCAGGCTTCTGAAATATTTCATATCGCATGACGTAAAATGAAGATGAAATATTGCTCACATGCAGACGTGTACACCTTAAGAAACAGGAAGGTGGGGGTAATACGCTTCCTGATGCGAACTTTGGCGGCACTCGATAAAGCTGACTACACAGTGGGACGTTTTATTCGTTCACTGCGCATCCCACAGGCCCAAAAGTAACCAGATATTGCAACCGATTAGACCAGCAATCAGTGGCGTCTCCTACTGAAGGGTTCAAGGGATGTCCCCCCTTTTAATTTAAACGGTGCATAAATTGTCAACTCAAAAATCTCATGTGTTACACTCACATGACTTTCTCTACTCTTGTACAAAGTATTTTTACAAACTCTTATTCTCCATCTATTTCATATTAATCGAGATAAACATTTGCAGAAACGATCTTTTGACATGCAAAGAGAATTACATTTTACACATAGCGACCAGTTCTAAAATATTTGACTATCGCTTAAGGCGTACTATGTTCCCCTTGTTTTGTATTTGCAAGGGCAATATAGAAATACAGTAGCCTTTAAGCATAGCCATCTCTCTTAATAGCTGGTTGCTAGGTGCAGCACCATTCTCTTTGCCACAGATTAATACTCTTTGCATATCAAGTCAAAAAAATGAATAACGAATTCCCATTTGAGAAAATAAGTATTAAAAAATTTAAGGGAATAACAAGCAATATCTTGAAAATGGTTCACTCAACAAAAAAATGTATATGACATAAATTGTGTATTTCAACGCGATCTGCATTTTTTGTGCAGTAAAATTTTGTCTATATCTTATGCTTTGCCAGTTATGCAAATGTCGTTCACAATGAAGAATACTTTTGGAGACATTCCCAGAAAATTCGAGATATACATTTCATTTGTCATGAAAATATCTTAAACATATGATATTTTAATCAAAATCGTTAGAGCCATTTTTGAGAAAATTAAAATTTTCGAAAAATGTTTCATGTAAAGGGTAATCTGGTGTGGGGGATTTTGTTGAAAAACTTCGTGTCGCATCTCTAGAAGATACTGAACCTAAATACCAAGTTTGGTGTTTATCCGACTGTTCGTTTCTGAGTTATGCTCTTCACACCACACACACACACACACACACACACACACACACAGAGAGAGAGAGAGAGAGAGAGAGAGAGAGAAAGAAAGAGACGCACTTGTTTCCAAAAATCCTTTTTTTGGATTCAGGAGGTCTCAAAACATGTATTTCCGGTGAAATCTCGGTATCGAAGTTTTGGGTGGAATACAATACTTCCCCTACTTACTATACGTAGTAGAGACAGTAAAAAGGGATTATAGAATTTTAAACGCGAACCCTAAGTGTTTCATCACCTGCATTGTAGTATACAACAGAAGGGGGCTCCTTAGCGAATGCAGACAACTTGATGTATGTACTCGTATGTATGTGTGAAGAGAAGGGTCAGGACACATTCTCAGTGTCCAGGCTTAGCAGGCAGAATGCACTGGTTTAAAAGGAGTATAATGAGGGGCAAGGGGACGAGAGGAGTGTTGCAGGGAGGGTTCACGAAGGGCACGCAGAATCTGTGGCCTGTCCTCCCTATTGGATCCCCTACAAGAGGAGCTTCCTTAAGCGATTTGTCGTGAGCTCAACGTTATTACTTCGCATCAGCTGTTTGTACTTTCGCGCCAATGGCTTAAGGGGAATTCTGTTCCACTATAAAGCCAACTCAACTAACATATCCTTAAGTAACATTACTTTTAAAAACGTAATGAGAGCAAACAGAGAGAAGGATCGCAGAATGGACTTCATCTACAAACAGACAGGTTAGTGCTTATTGCATCCGTTAACGTTATATTTTACTATTGATTTTAGTGCACTTTAAATCCCGCGACAAAAAAAAAATGACGTCGCGTTGCTGATTCATCGTAAGTGTTTATATTTATTACTGCCAGTTCTTACACGTAATTTCTGAGTAAGAGTACATAGTGAAACTATTAACGTATCTGAAATGCATGAGACAATTAAGTGAAAGTTGATTATTTCGTTTAGTAAGCGATAAGTGTGTAGCGAATATTTAATATAGTATAAAAGTAACCTAAAATAAATAACACAGACTATGCTTTAGAGAACAGTAAAAGTCTATTTTGGTTGATTTGATCTATTTTGATAATACAGAGTGATAAATTCATGTTCCTGTATTCTACGCAATTTTATTTTTATAATATGCACCCCACTAATTAAAATTTTCACTAGCCACCACTTCTATGAACTAAGCAATTATAATTTTTCCAAGGATTGTTACTTGTGCATTTTATGATTTATGTTAATATTGCAAACAACAAATATGTGTATGTGTGTGTGTTTTGTTTTCAACCGATTTCGATAATTCTCTCAGCGTTGTAAGACACTAATCGTTCCGAAGGATGTAGGCAGTAATATATATTTTCAGCTTCAAAATGGCGAAGAATAAAAAATCTTATGTTTCACATTCACATGACTTCCTCTAATCTCTATCGCTTATTAGTGCTATACAAACTATTCATACTAATGCTTATTTTGCTATTTACTTCATTGTAATCAAATAAACGTTTGCAGAAATAGCTACATTACACATTTCGTTATAGATATAAAGGAAACAGAACTGGACGCTATATGCCGGACTTAAAACTCCATACTGTTTCCATGCAATCGCAAGAAAAAAACTGAATGTTGAAAGGAGTTTGAAGAATGCCCAAGTAATGGAGAATACGAATCATTACTAACCAGTATCTCAGAAGGGTTTATGCTACAAAGAAAAAGATTACTTGAAATAAATTGTGTGTTTTAAAGAGATCTACATTTCTTGTGCAGTACGTTTTCGTCTATAGCCTAACGTTTACTAGTTACACAAGATTATATAAATCTGCTTCCGAATGAAGAGGACTTCATAAGCTATGCCTAGAGAATTCAAGATATACATTTTATTTGTCATGTATATATTATTATTTTAATCAAAATTGTTACTGCAATGTTTTAGAAAACATTGGAGTGGGAGGGATTTTCTTGAAAATATCTGTCGCGTCTTTAAAGGTACTGAACCAAAATACCGAGTTTGATGTTCATCCGACTTTTCGTTTTTAGAGTTATGCTGTTCACAGACAAACACACATAGAATGTTTCTCTAAAATGCGTTTTCTTTGTTTCGGGGGCCTCAAAACATATATTTCCAGTGAAATCTCGGTATCAAATTTTTGGATGGAATTCAATAACTTGTCTACCTATTATGTACGCAGTAGAGAAATTAATAACGACTTTATTCCATTAAAGAGCATTTTGGGTTTGGGAGATTTCCTTGAAAATCTTTATGTCGCCTATTTTATCGTTAATTCTAATTTTAGTTATTGAGGTTATGCTGTTACATACACATGTGCTCATACACTCACATAGCGATTATTTTAGGAATGTGTTTGTGGTTACAGGGGACCTCAAAGTATATATTTCTGGTTTAATAGCGATGTCCAATTTTTGGATGGAATGCAGTACTTCCTATATTTAATAAATGGTATAGTCTAAAAATAGAATCGCAAACTTTGAAGTACTCCCGTTAGATAATCCACTCATGGGAATACGATTGCAAGATAGAATATTTCGAAAGCGGCTAACGCTGCGAAAACGTTTGACACAAATTGTGTATTGTGAGTTCTACATGTTTCTGCTGTAGGTTTCTGTCTCTTTCGTATAGTTTCCTAATACTACAAAATTGTATAAATAAAATGAAATTAAGGAATCTTCGTAAACTATTAGCAGAAAATTCAAGACATACATTTTATTTGTTACTAAAATGTTATCAATTTTTGGTATTTTAAGCAAAGTAGTTAAAAACTATTTTTGAGAAACGATAAACAAAGAGAAAATGCTTCCTTAAAAAGGGATTTTCTTGAAAAATATTCGTGTCTTTGACTTGCAAGGCGTTGAATTTGAATATCAGGTTTGATATTTGTTCGACTTTTCGTTTCTGAGTTATGCTGTTCATAAACAAAACGTGTACAGACCCACACGCAGACGGATCTCTCTCTCTTTTTAAATTGCATTTTTAAGGGGTATCAAAATGTGAAATATAGAAATAGTGTGGAAGAGAAAGCATAAATCATTGAACAAATAATTAAAATTGGGTTAGTACGTTACCTGTTTATGTGTATACAGGAACATTTTCTTGCCTAGTCGCCCCACTTCCCCCGACGTGCGTCACGTAATTAACGAACAGGGACGTTCTTCAGTGGCACGGGTTTACATTAAATAATTATTATCATTTATCTCTAGAAGCTGACAAGTCCTCGCGGAGATGGATTTCCTTGCCAGGGTAATTGCGGTTTTTCAAATGGAATCACAAAAATTACGAGGACGGGGTGTGGGAACATGCAATCAACACCAGAGTGGAGTTGGGGGAAGCCCATTCAGAAATGTTAAGCTCTCCGTAATGAAAGAAGTTTTCTTCAAGGGACGTGGAGAATGGTGAATAAATAAATGTCAACTTCTCCTAGCGCAGAAAATGAGAAAATGCCTGCGTGAATATAAGATCCGCGACCAAGATATCATCGATCAGAAAGGGAAAGAAAAATAAACTAACTTTAATTCATTTTTTGCTGCCCAAAAATATTAACGTAACCAAAGAGAAGAGAAAAATATTTAAAATATTTCCTTAAAGTAGAGGGGTTTCTGTATTATGCGCTTATACTATGAATAACCTCATGTCTGAAGTAAATTAAAAATAAATATATAAAGATTCTTTTGAAATTGCATATAATTCTGGTTGATTGCTTTACCTGAAAGGTTTTTTGGTGTGTATTCACAGCAAAAAATCTCTTAATTTGATTTTCCTACTTTTTGAGGGCAAACCAACAGAAAAGTTACTTCACTAAGCAAATCTTTTATACAATCACAGTTTAAGCCTCCTAAATTCAAAATTACTTATTAATGCTAACGTATTTTTCTGTTAGAAGGGGAGATTTCTTCTTACAGAGTGAACTGTTTGGAAGGATATCAAATACAAATCTTGTTACATTCACGTGACTTTTCTCTATCCGCTTTGTGCAAACTGCTCGTATAAGAACTTAGTGGTTTTAAATTGTTGTAGTGGTTTCACCACGTATTGCGGGAGATATGTTTCTTGGAGTGCTCGCCCCACGTACGATACAAACCCTTCGGTGGCCTTCGCCTCACGTTCACTTTTCCGGTGGCCTTCGCCCCCACATTTAAAAATCAACTTTGTATTTTAATGTTTATTTAAATAATATATGTATGCCTCGGCTGCTTCAGCATTTTTTTAGAACACGTATCTCTTAGCAGGGCTAGTACGGCTAAAGAACAAGGCTTATACAAATTATAATTGTATTGTACTTTGTTTTTTATTAATCCTTCAGGCGGATAAATAACACTTCACTGATATATCCTACAATAGAGCTGTGACATTATTGTTAACTGCACTTTTTAACACGTAAACTTTATATTATTCTCACCGCAATGAATTTTCATATCTCACACTGAACACGTATCGTACCGTTCGGTTACGCTATTTTGTAGCGTCTGATCCTGAATTTGTAAATTTCCTCTATTTAATGTCTCTGATTGGCTAAGCCTACTCCAACAGAATAATTTTATTTAACTTAAAGCTTTTCTAGCTTTTGATTGGCTGTTTATAAACTGTTTTAAATATTAGATTATTGTTCCAAGAATTATTAGTAGCATTATTAAACTTTCTAATCTATTGTTGTATCAAGGTTACCTCATTATTAGCAACTTTGGGCTTCTACTTTATAATTCTATTTGCTTCGGAAAGCAGCTTGCTTCAATTATTATAGCTCCTACGTTGTTATATTTCGTAATACATTCACATAGCATTATTATAATTGTGCATATTAATATAAACATATTACAATGACTGCTGCATACATGTTATATAGTATTACTATACACATTGCTTTAAGGCGGGCAGTTATTTTATTTTATATTATATAATTAGACTGATATTATTTAAGTGTTAAAAATGCTCCTCAGAACTTATTCTTATATTCGTGTTAATTGTTTAAAACGTTTACCAAAATACTTTCATTACATACTTCGTTGTTTTTATAAGAGGGTTATAAGAGGTGAAGTCATAGTCAGATTTTAAAAAGCGGGTTGCTATGCGCTGGCTCACCGACCCAGATGGCTCCATTTGGGAGCTCACGCTTTCAATTCTCGTAAATAAATTGAATTTTATTTATGGACGATCTTTAACTGCCATGGTTCTTAGCGTCCCATTCTACAGGGTTATTTGAAAAGAAGGAACAGACTTTAAATATTTATTTCTAATGAACGACCATAGATGGCGATACATCACTGAATAGAGGAAAGTTCAACATTTTATGTTATGTGTTCAAAATGAGCACCATTTGTTATGACGACCAGTGCTTTTCCGTTTGCATATTCAACCATCTTCTACGAATGTATTGTATCAATTGTAAATTGTTTATGACGAGGCGGCTCGTTGTTGAACTTAGAACGAAATGCAAGCTGCAATGAAACAATGGATTCACTCTTTACATAATAAAGCACACAAAACGACTTTTCCTGTAGCGTTGCCATTTTCTCGTAACAAAACCAGCACCGTTGTAGGCAATGATTGGAACTTATAGGTGGGGGCTTAAAACTTTGAACTTTCCTCTATTAAAATATGTGTCGTATGCGTTGCTATCTATTATCGTTCATTAAAAATTAATATTTAAAATCTGTGCCTTCTTTTTGAATAACTCTGTATACTGGCAGTGAAAAACCGGTAATTTTGCTCAGAGTCCTCTTTATCAGGCTTGAGGTTCTTTTACGTGCCGTAAATCTACTTCTCTTCCGAAGGAAGTCATGCTAAGGATTTTTACGCTCGCCCAAAAAAATCCATCGTCCTCCGCCGATTACCTTTCCCTTTTATTCGCTTCCTTCTCAGCTTTCAGGTTTGCTTCTAGGTTCGTGGCGTATGGCAGTGCTGAACATACGGCGCGGATGCCTGTTCAAAGGAAAGAGTACTTTCCGTGGACACTAGATGGTCGATGGGTCGTTCGTCGCCCTCTCTAGAAGCTCCATCAGTGGAACTGGTCTTCGAGCCTGGAAGTATGAGGGACTTCCGCGCGTCCCTGCGGCCTGTAGCCTGTAGCTGTGTTTCCTTCACTTCATCTGTTCCTCCTGAGGGGTATTAACTATAATATATCTATGTAGGTCACATTGCGCGAGGTGTTCCCTCTGTTATATAAACTTGGAAAGTAGAAAGAGGTAGCACCGTATTAACATAGCAGTTGGTAATCCTTAAGTGTCTAATCTCAAAATATTTACTATTGAAAATTTGGGTTAGGCTGAAACATGAAATTTAGAAGAGAACAACCAACCTCCGCTTGTTACAATACGAAAACCAGGGAAGCAAGGACAGCCGAAAATATCAGGATATGTTCTATATTTTACTTCCAGAGGTGTAACTGCAACAAGAACGCTCGCTTCCATTTACGTCGTTCGTGCAGCTTTGGGGGGCATTCTACCGGCCTTCCCAGGTAGGAGGAGGTGTGTGTATCTGTTAACCTTTTCCCGCATGCAGTGGTGTCCTGTTTTAGTGCACAGTTTTAGATAATTCACACATGAATATATAACTTTGGCAACAGCTTTACTCTTTATCACTTATAATAAACATGTTAATATAATATATAACTAAATAAAATCATGTTTTGCATTGAAGAAGTTATTTTGTTGTAATTGTTATTTGTCCCAAGTTTAAAAATATTAACTTTGTAATTTTTGACTGTTTCTTTAAATATTATATATTAATGTTTGCCTCAGCTACGTCAGTATTTATATATTTTTTTCTTTAGAGAAATGAATGTCTTAGCAGGGAGTGGTGCGACCGAAGAATGTAGGCTTACACAGATTATAGTTTTTACTTCACTCCTTTTATTAATGCTTGATGCGATTGAAATAACACTTCACTGATATAGAGAGATAGCTGTGATATTTGTGTTTTTTTATTAAATACTTGCACTTTTTAACACGTAAACATTTTTGTCTCACACAAAATACGTATTAAATTTCTCGAGGACGCATCTTGTGTCCAGTTAGGAACATTGTCTACAAGCAACTGACTTCTGAATTTCTAAATTTTGCTCCGTTTTAGTTTCCGATTGGCTATTCCTACTCCAATAGAATACTTTTATTTAACTTAAGCTTTTGTCTAACTGTTGATTGGCTATTTTATAAACTGTCTCAAAAATTACATTATTGTTGCTCAAAGAATGACTAGTAGCATTATTACACTTTCTAATTCATTATTGCCTCAAGGTTACCTCATTGTTACCTCATTGTTAGCAACTTTTAACCCATTATTCTCATAGCTCCTACATTATTGAATTACGCAATACATTCACATAACATTATTGAACATGTATACAATAATTTTGCTCCGTTTTAGTTTCCGATTGGCTATTCCTACTCCAATAGAATACTTTTATTTAACTTAAGCTTTTGTCTAACTGTTGATTGGCTATTTTATAAACTGTCTCAAAAATTACATTATTGTTGCTCAAAGAATGACTAGTAGCATTATTACACTTTCTAATTCATTATTGCCTCAAGGTTACCTCATTGTTACCTCATTGTTAGCAACTTTTAACCCATTATTCTCACAGCTCCTACATTATTGAATTACGCAATACATTCACATAACATTATTGAACATGTATACAATAATATAAGCATATTCAATAACTGTTACATAGGTTTTACAAATTATTACATACACATATTGCTTCAAGTCGTGCTGTTATTGAATTTATATATTATATAATTAGACTGAAATCCTTTAAATGTTAAAAATACTGCCGAAGCATTTACTAAACATTATTGCAATTTAAACTAAATAAAACACTATTTTTCAAATTTTTTCCATAAAGAAGTATCTTAATGACAATATAATATAAAACTGAAGTAAATTATACTTATTACTCTCTAGGGTCACATTTACTAGACATTGTCTTAGTATTCTGTCCAATTTCCATTCTTGTCCAATGCCTATTCAGCCACCTAGGCACCTAATGGCTTAGCTGCTGAAGAACTACAGGATGATTTATGAAGAACTGACACATTTATTTCTTTAATTGTTTCAAAATGAGTTATGCTAGCCACAACTTATTATACCTGAAATGCAGAGGAATCTCGGGAGATTATTTACCTCTATAGAAAATGTTGAAAATATCCTCCTTCTTGTATAAGGCATAACTCAACACGTCGTTCCATGTTACTGTTGTCAATAGCTTGAATCTCCTGTGTAATGTTATGCTTCAGATCGTCCAATGTCTGGGGACGTGTGGCATACACCCTGTCTTATAAGTAACCCCATAGAAAGAAGTCCGGCGATGTGAAATCCGGAGATCTTGGTGTTTACGAGTTCTTTGAAATTATCCGGTCGTCAAAGAAACTTGCAATTAGTGCCATGGATTCATTTGATGTTTGGCATGTAGCCCGTCCTGCTGAAAATATCCTTGACTCAGCTCTACATCGTCTATTTGCTCAGCAAATTTCATGAAAATCCGTCGGTGCTCTGCAGTGTTCACAATGTTTACAAAAACAATTGGTGCCACTATTCCCTGTGCGGATATTGCGCACCAAACTCAGATTTTAACCGGGTGCATAGGTGCTTCATTAATAACATGTGGATTTTTGCTGGCCCAATAGCCAGAGTTATTTGAGTTCACATAACCGGATAAATGGAACCATGCTTCATCTGTAAACCATGTGATGGACAATATGGCAGAATTTTGCACAATGAACGCCTGAAGCCAACGACAGTAATTCAGTCGTCTATCCTTATCTGGTTCCTGTAACTGATAGACAACCGTAATCCTATACGGCTTTAGACCTGCAATTTTCACAGCTCTCTGACACATTGAGTAGCTGTACCCTGTCTCCTGCGACAAACGTCTTAATGATTTTTTGGGTCCTCTTACGTCAACAACAACCTGGGAAGCCTAGATGAACGAGTTGTGCCTTGTTCACTCACCAGAGATCCAGTTGTTTCTAATTTGTTTACCAGTCGCAGTATTGTGTTTTTGTGGAGGATTACGAACACCAAATTCTCTCTGGTGTGCTCTTTGAATAGCTATAATTGAATTTGTAATCCAGTATTGCTTTACAAGGAAGAGTGGTTCATTTAATGTGTACTCCACTTTCACGTTGACTAGAAATAAGTCTCATAAACAATTTCCGACAATAAAACTAACAGTTACGAATAATATATGAACATCTGCGCATCTTGTGACAGGCAATCGAAACTCCAGAACGTTACGCTTAATTTGGTGCTAAAATTAAAGCATTGAGTGAATTTCGAACAGAATAATCATGAAAGAAATGTGCCAGATCTTCATAAATCACCCTGTATGACTCTTAACGCATATATTCCCCCATTTCATAACAGTGTTCCCAGAGAGCGACGAGCGATTCAGCCCTAGGCGGCTAAATCAAGTACTGGGTAAAAATGGGGATTAAACGGATTATTAAAATAATGTTTAGTAAATATGTCCTCTTTGAAAGTAAAAAGTATATATTTCAGTCTTACATTAGTTGCCATTAAAATACTTTTTCATGTAGAAATTGTGAAAACAGGGCTGAACTGTGCACGTAAAACAGGACGACACTCACGCGCGAAAAGGTAAATAGATACACGCACCTCCTCTTTGCTATACGTACTCACCTGTGAAGGCCAGTAGAATATCTCCCAATGCTGTCACACCGTACAAATGGAAGCGAGTGTACAACTGCATGAGAGACTAGGAGTGAAGGGTGGCTGTGACTGGGTTTCTCAGCACTCGGGCCGTCATTAGCGCACCCCCCTCTCCTAGACGGTTGATAGCGTCAAAATGGTCATGTTACAACTTAAAGCTCACGTACTGTATACGTATGTGCTAACTTTAAAATTCCACTCTTTTTATGACTACCAGGAACAAACCAATAGTGACTTAGCAGTCCAAAAAATATAAAGTATTAGAAAAATCACACCAATAGCCGCATGAGTAACATTATAAAAACTTTATTTAGCATTAATTATGTATTTAATGAGATGTACATTTTTTGTGTAACTGTCTTATCTGTACGGTTTACCCGTTATACAAAACTATACTGAATTCCTTTCGTTATGAACACGGACTATTCCCATAAAATTAAGTACATCATGTGTTGAAAAAAAAGGATTCTATATTTTGAGAGATGGTAGTATTGACCAAAACAAGAAAATAATGTCCACTGTATATAGGTTCTAAAATGCATACATTAAAACTATGAGCACTTGTTCATCTTTGCTACTGCAAGCTCTTTGCTACTACGTACGACCTACAGCAGGCAGTAAACATCTCTCAGAATTGTTACTGTAAACTATGTTCACAGTTCTGGGTGAGTGGAACGTATATTTTTTATTGGCTCTAATGGAATCAGTTTGTGTTTTGATAAGTTTCTGAAATGCTTTTACATTGCAGTTTTATCTTGAAATTTTTGGTGCATGCAACTTTCATTAATGATGTACAAACACTACAGGAAGGCGCCATCAATGTCTGCCAGAGCATCCGTGACCAACCTAAAGTCTTTCAGAGAGTGCGTGATTCCCTAAGACATCGGACAGAAGCATGCCTAATTATGAATGGGCACCATATTGAGTACCTCCTTTAGCGACGGTTCACATATGCAGGTCGTATGTAATTGCAAGCCGGTTATATTAGAAGCTATGTAACAAAGTAATGTGTCCTCATTTGTTTACTGCATTCTGTCACTCATACGTAATAGTATGCAGTAGAAGTGATGTTTCACACTAGCAAAGATGAACACAAGTACTCATAGCTCTTAAGGTAGGTAGTTTACAGCCTGTGTTTACTGGACCATTTGTTTTCTCGTTTTGGTCCATACCACCACCTCTCAAAATACTTCTTTTTAACATCCGGTTTACACTTTATTTGTCATGCAAATGGTATATGGTATCTTAATCAAAATCGTTAGACAGATTTTGATAAAACATCGAACAATTTTCCATGTAAAGGTAGTGTGGGATGGGGAGATTTTCTTGAAAGTACCATGTCTTATACGCAATTTAAATACCAAGTTTTATATTTTTCGAATACTTCGTTTTTGAGTTATACTTCACACACACACACACACACAGACACAGAGTGACACTCACGGACCGTTTTAAAAATGTTTTATGTTTGGATTCAGGTGCCTCAAAACGTGTTATTACGCTGAAATATGACATCGCATTTTTAGGTGGAATGTAAACCTTCCTCTACCTACTAGTTAAGTGGTAAAGACAGTAAACATGGACCCTCTGATTCTGGTTAAAATGATACGATATGTTAGCAATACTTATTTCCTTAATTTTCATGTTATTCAAATACTACAGATGTATGTAATGAAGTTTTGAATGCGAAAATATTTTAAAAACACTAATGCCACAATTTGTTTCTGTTACTTCCCCTGTTTTGGAAAATAAAGAGAGAAAATTGTGTGTAGTATAACATGAGAAATTGCTCAGGCGATATTTATAATTAAGGAGTGAGTAGATTAATTCTTTTGATAGTTACAGAAAATGCATCTTTTCCAAAATGCTTAAATTGATGGTATGAATGTGTGCAATCTTCATATTCATTAGCTTTATCCCTACTTTGTTGAATATTGATGGCAGGAGTTTTTGTATTACATAAAAACTGTACAGCCTTTATGTTACTAAAATAACAATGAAACCAGTTATAAGTTACAACGTTTTAAATGTCACCTATTCTGATTGTTTAAAGTTGATCAATCATCATGATAATTCTTTCACATCTAAACATTAAAATCTATCTGGGGAAAGTTAAATTAATCAGAACTACAGCATTTGTCGAAACTTATAAAGATTTTCGTGTATTAGGAGATTTTAACCCTAATTAGTAGGGAAAAGCATTTAATGACCACAAAATAGCAAAACAAAAAAGCGAAATAAATGTATTTTGGCCTAAAATAGTAAAGCAGTACCACAGCTTTTAAAAAAACGAATAATAAGTTATCCATTATTACTTATAATTAGATCTTTTTAGAACTAAGGAGTTGATTTTAGAGAGAAATTTAATGGATAATACTGATTATATTAGATTTACAATATAAAGCAACCCTATTTTTGTACTAATGAATAAAGTAGGTGAATGCTACTTGGTCAACCTTTGTGAAAAAACTATTATTCAGGAATTAAGCTACAAGACTGCTTTGTTTTCCGTGGGTATTATTTGCTTATAATGTTATGATAGAACAGCATAATAATGAAAATCTAAAATATAATGAATTGAAAAACTTTACAGAATACCATAAAAGTGCCGAAAATGACCTAAAATGTTCCCAAAATAACCTATTTCTTTAAAATAACAAAAGATATACAAAACATAACAAATTGGCCCTATTTAATTAATTCATTCATTATAAATACTTGTATATACATCCAATCTGTCTTTCAATGTTCATATAAAAATAAATAAAATCATCAAATCCTTCCTCTTGTAATTAAAAATATCATGGTTCTAAGAGTTACCGCACGGTTGCGTCTGTGGCCCGCACTCGGAGGTCGTGGATTCGATTCCGCAGCCGACCTTCCTGACACATGGGTTTTTCCTGCGGTTTCCCAGGGTCACTAGGCGAATGCTGGGAAGCCTCATTGTCTCCCCCGAATTTCTCTTCTTCAATCCCTCTTATTTCATCTTCCTCTTTCACGCTACAGGTTGGCTGCGGGGCTTGTGTCGAAAGACTGCGGTCAGATGGCGCAGATAGCTTGCATGTTGGAACTTCTTCCCGGCCCTGTCAGATGGAGGCCGCTCGAATCTCCACTGCTGGGTCGAGGTTTCCCCGGTCTCCGCTGGATGGGAGCCGGTGCCTTGATCGCCCTATGGCTAGGTGGTCAAGCTTGTAACTTTTAGGGGCCAATATGCTCTCTGCCGCCTACGTCGGCAAGTCCTGCAGTCTATACATCACCTGCAGTTCCTTCAGATCATCCGTTCCTCCCGGAGGAGTGTACACAAAAGAGCCCTGTGTGGGTCAAGGCACTAAAGTAACCCTAATCCTAATTCTAAGAATTAAAAGGTTGGATTCATCACTGGTAAGTTCTGATCGTTGCACCATCATTTCATTAAGAATACGGGGAGAACTAAATGATGTCAATTAAATCATTATTCCACGTTTTTAACTCACCATGCAATTCTGAGTAAATTAGCTAGTAGCTTAATTTATTGCTACTCTGTGAATCATGCTTCTGACGTATAGCTATGCTTAATATTGATGCATTAATTTCAATTCTCACATTTTTAATTTTAAGGCAATAATAACAATTACACAATATAAATAGGAAAGTGCCACAGAATTAATATTGCGAATATGAAGCCATCTAATTTAATAACTTTGACAATAATACTATAAACAACCGAACATGAAACTTTAATGGAGTTTAATAATTTATAGAGCCCAATTACACTAGTAGGTATTAATTGATCCAATTTGTTACAACAGTAATTAAATCAGTTTGAGGCTTGAATCAAACTCAATATGCAAATTACGCACTACTAGTCAGAATTTCAAATAACCAGCAAAGGCATTTATTGATGTGTTATCACTTCTGAGTGGAAGGGTAGAACTGCAAATTTCTATCCGGATTTCAGGCATCAGCACCATTCCATTAGAGAACTTAGGAAAAACATAAATGTTCATTGTTTATAAACTCTATAAAATACAGTGCGGACTTCCTTATAGGATTAAAATTGCAATCGTTTTGAATTTTAAATCTTGTATTAAATAATGTTACATAAACACAAGTTTAGAGCGCACTTCTCTTCAACTTCTTGTGTCCTGAAGCATTTTTCTATTCACCATTGCTTTCGTTCCATCTCTTAGCAAGTGTTTCTTCTAATCCAATGTCTCAGTCAATTTTTCCTGGTGAGTTTGAGTACAGTTCTCGGTCTAAAATCCTCAGTGGTTGTCGAATAACATCATAGGTTGCATCTATTTGAGGAACTAACAGTCTTCGTACACCACAGACCGAAAACATAGCCAGACTGAAATAGGGAGGAGCTTCATCATGTTGCAGCCACATTCGATGTCGAATATGCAGAAACACGTCCTCTAGAAATACGCTTATAATTTTTTGTAAATATGAAGATAAACATATGGATTGAATTTAGGGGGAGTAGAATGAGCCAACTGTTGGTTCTTCTGTACAAGAACATGTGAGTTGACATAGTCCCACGCCTGACTATTTCTCGAGTATGAAACTAGTCCATTCTTTGTAAACACAATGTGTGAACAATAGTCAACGATACATACTGACAAAAGCATTCTGGATACAGCAGCATAGTTCAATACAAAATTTGCACGGGGGCCAAAGTGTGCCGGACTTAGCGCTTGCACCTTTTTACGGTGAAAGGGATGAAATTGTTCTTCGTATAGGGCTTGCTACACGTTAATGGTGTTATGCCGAGTTCACGTGCGACAGCGCGGTTCGGTAGATGGCTCCTCTGCAGTTCTTAGAACACTTTCCAGTGTGTCAAGTCCGTCTAGCTCCGGTATCACCCTTGTTTACCTAGAAGGTTAACACTCTTGAAAATGACTATCGATGGGTGGAAAAGTGGAGTTACGTGACTGGCATCTATTCGGGATATCTTTTCCCTGTACAGTGCTGCAGCTGCTAAATCAGTACTTCTTGTTTCACCATTTGAAAGTTCAGAGAAGATGCAAATGTTCATCATTTCGTACCACAGGAAATCATCAGCAGTGAGTCTAAACACGGAAATGCTACTAGTTTTTATTCTTCTCCTCAATCAGAATCGTGTCTAATATGCGTATCACAGCACTTCACACTAACTTTTAAAAAATCTGATCTGATTTTTTTTACTCTTGTACAAACTATTTTTACAAATGCTTGTTCTCCATCTACTTCATGTTAATCGAGATAAACATTTGCAGAAACTTACTGCTAATTTTCTTGTAGGTGCAAGGGGAATGTGGTAGACTTTAAGCGATAGTCAAATCTTTTAAGAAATGGTTGTTATGTGGAGCATTCTATTCTATTTGTATGTCCAGGGCAACCAATTGTGTGTTTAAACGAGATCTACATGTTTTGCGTGGAAAACGATTGTCTATCTCTTTCGGTTTACCATTATGAAAAAGCATTCGGAATGAAGAACATTATCAGAAAATCATTTGTCATGAAGATATCCTAAATATATGGTACTTTAATCAAACTCGTTACAGCCATTTTTGGGGAAATAAACATTTTTGAAATATGTTCCATTTAAAGGGTAGTCTGGGGTGGGGGATTTTCTTGAAAAAACTTTGTATCTCATTTTTGAAAGACACTGAACCTAAATACAAAGTTTAGTATTTATACGATTTTTCACTTTTGAGTTATGCATCCCACAGAAACAAATAAGGAAATTTTTCTAAAAATGTTTTTTTTAGATTCTGCGGGACTCAAAACATGTATTTCTGGAGAAATCTTGGTATAGAATTTTTGGATGGAATGCAATACTTCCCCTACTTACTATACGTATTAGAGAAAGCAATAAATCTGAATGACAAGAATCGATCTCATGACCTATGGAACACTGGCTTCTATATAAAACATTAGTAAACCAAGCTTTTAAACATTTGGCTCTAGAATAGGCTATACATAACGCAAGAAGGTAGTTAACTGATACTAAGTATCGCACTGCCAATTTATTAGTTCGAGATTTGAGAGCTTTATCTCAAACAATTTTAAAAACGCTGATAACGAACTGTTGAAAATTTACATTTCTGTGCTTGTAAAATAGTTTTAAAGACAGTGGAAACCAGTTTTTACCTGGCTTCTTAAAACCGACTTATCAGCATCTGACGTCAAAATATTTAATACTATGAAAATATTTTATTTTTGGTAATGGACCATGGATTGTTTACATATAAACTGTTTTATTTTAATAACAGTGTTAACACTAGTTAATTATTCATATTTTTGTTACAGGTAAGTGTGCTGTCATCCCCATTGTATTGGTACTGCAGGTAGGAATAGTTTATTAATTTAGTTTAAAGTTGTTAAATTGCTATTGAGTTTACTAGGAGAACACCCATATAGATTTTGACCGTACGTTCAACGAATTTTCAGACGATAAGTTTAAATTGAAATTGAAACCGAGAGATCTGTGAACATCTTAATAAGGTAACCTTAATGAGAAAGGTACAAGTACAAAGGTACAAAGGTAAAAGTTTATTTTTTAAAAATATTTTTAGTTTTGCTCTCTTACAAAGTACTTTACGGAGTACACAAATTAACACATGTTCGTGAGCTGTAATCTTTTTATTTAAGGCCAATGAATATAAGATATCAAGCTTTTCCATTACGGTACCTATTTTTGGGTAAGGTACTATTTTCAAAACTTTTGGGGCATATACCATGGGCCCCGTTTACCCAGAATTGCGTGGACTTTGCTTCATCAGACTTTTAAATTAATGCGCCACCTGATGTGGAAGGGGAATACTCTTTAACGGTAAACACCTAAATCAATAAATCATAAACATGTATATAAAAAAAAAACGTGACATACAATCTGAGAGAAATTTTCCCGTTACTATAAAACATATTTTTTAAAATACAACAAAACGGAGCTGCTTGAACATTTACCTTATAATGGTGTTAAAAGAAGAACGGAAACCCAATGAAGTTAAAAAAGAACTGCTTAAAAGATAAAAATGGAATTCCAAAGATACACTCACATCTCACACCGATGGCCACGGAGAAATCCCAGGCATCCGCCGACGGCAAAACACGCATACAGTTCTTTTAAGCTCTCCTCGCCTACTGGCCGGCGATCCTCCAACTTCAATAGACCAACGCACACAATAGGCTACTCTTACCAGAAAAAGCAAAGACTCTAGTACAGATAAATCACTTTTTAATAAAAATCAGACGTATTACAAATTAGTATACAACCTTGTCTGCACTTTCTACAAACTATTACTACAAAGGCTTATTCTTCTATCCACATTATGTTGAGATAAACACTTGCAGAAATTTTTAAGATGGACATTTTGAAGTAAATACAAGGCGGATAAACTGGATGTATCAAGAGAAACAACCAAATAGTAACAACACTTCAAGGAAGAATGAAGTACTTGGAAGCTTAACCAATAACCAGAATATCCCAAACAAATAGTTTGTATGACCAAAATTGTGCTTTATGGATATCTAAACTCTTGTTTCCTAAATTTAGGTAACCTCTTACGGTTTACAGTTACATAAAATATTGCAAAATTCATTCAGAATGAAGAAATTCTACACAGAACATTAATGCCATTCAGCTATTTTAAAGATATAGTAAATATTTTAATCAAAATTGCTATAAAAGTTTTGAGAAATCAAAAGTAATGAAGTATTTTCCATGTAAAGCGCAGCTTAAAATGCGAATACCTTTATTTATTTTCTTTTAATCTTAGAAGATGCTGAACTTGAATACCAACTTTGGTATTCATTTTAAACCTCGTTTTTTAGTTATGCTATTGACACCTATACACAAACACATACATGCTTTTATGGATTCAAGCTATCTCAAAACATACATTTATGGTGAAATTTCGTATTCGTAATGTTGGGTGGATCACAATGCTTTTCTACTTAATATAGGTAATAAAGTAGAGAAATTAATAAGTGGCTTTTTTCCCTTAATAGGTTCAGAACTTTCCTCTAAGGGCTTAACTTGTACAGTTTGATATTTCGGGGAAGAGCTTAATTGAATGTCAAATATCAGCAAATTTTTTAAGCTTGGATTTACTGCTGTGTGAGATGAACGGTGTAAATGTGCTATAACAGAGCTTTGATTTCCTATTATTGGTCTGTTAGTGTAGTGCTTTGCTCTCAGCGTGGCCACTACACGGTTGCTGGCACCCGGGCGCTATAGTTCGGACTCTTGCCGAAACAGTTATAATATCCGCGCAAATGCTTCATATTCTCAAGAGTTACAGCCACAATTACAATAATAATAAGCATACATCTTATCATAAGAGATGTCGGAAATGTTGTCGTTCTCTACCCACAAATTTTTGGCGACTCCTCAGAAAATTTCCATTTACATTCGAGAGTTCAGTATCCGAAATTGAGTGAATTTCTCGCCTGTTTTATTTTAATGCTTCCAATGTATGGTGTTTGTTGCATATACGTGATCATCGTTAATTGGATATTACGAAATTTCAATGATACAGCACTGACTCACGCTTAATATTCTCTTCTGACGAAGAATAGTTTAATTTACATTATTATGATCCGTCGTAAAACAACAGATACTGAAGCACAGGAAAACCCGATTTTACACACAAGATTCCTTTAAATGTCGCAAACATTTGTGTGTAGTATGAAGTAAATGGATATAGAATAGTAGGACCTATATTTTTTTGAACAAATGTGGCCAAGAGGGAGGAATGGTTTGGCTTCTTGAGGCAGGAACAGTGGAAGCTGATAAAAGTCCGGATTTATCCGCTCAATGTAGCCCTTTATCTCGCGTTTTTAGGCCATTAATTAATGCTATTGTACCGAAGCCTATTAAAAGAAGTGGCCTATGTTACAAACCCTTCTACATCTGTTAAAAACCTAAAATAAATAGATGAAAATATAAAAGAAAAAATGCTGCAATGCTAAGTATCATTTAAGAAATGCCTCTTCAGAGAGACACTTCAGAAGTGGAATCTAACTCACGTGTGATATGATCTCATTGGATACTGGTGCTAACAGTAAATTAAATAAATGAAAAACCTGGTCAGTTGAGTGGAAGATTTTTCCTGCAGAATCTTCTGCCAAAAGCTTCTCAGCTTTTTGATGCTGCATTTGGCTAATTTCATCACTCGAGCATCTTCCGTCTGCTTGACTTCATCCTTCAGTTTACGCGGGTTAAGGACACCAGGAAGTGATTGCATTTCTGCCATACCCAAGTTATGCATACAATTCAATTTCAGTTTTTGTTACTAAAATTTTATTGATTAAAATGAAATTTGGGATTCTTAGAGAACAAGCGTTTCTGGATTTAATTAATATATAATGTTTTGGATAAATTCAAAAACGTTTATGGAAAAGTGGCATAACATGTTTTCTAACAAAAAAGTTTGTACCTCATATTTCAGGTACACTTTTCTTACTTAGGGTTGATTGTACAGCCACAATTTTTTCCCTGTGATACTTAACATATAACTTGAGATCCTCAAATAAATTAAATTTGGATACCTTAAATATTAGAAGGAAAAGCAAATGTTGCATCTCTAATGACACAAATGACTTATATTTCTTTCCAGTTACAATTTTTTCTATCCATCTTAAACTTAATATTCCAATAAAAAGTTAGTTCACTAGATACATTAAGTAACTATACATGTACAATAAAATTTTCATGACAGTAGCTTTATTAATAGTGTTTGATAAAAGTGTGCCTGAAGTGTTGAAAAATGACGTTACGGTAAATTGAGTCGAAAGTTGAAAGTGTAGTTTTTGCTTATTTACTCACTTTTTTGGAACATGCCAGCTCCATATTCCTCATCACTGTGGTTATTTTGCGTTCCTCTCTTACTCTTCTTGGGCCTAGCCTTATCATAAATTATTTGAGCTGCTTGTTTTGGCTAGTTTTGGCTAATATCATCACTCGAGCATCTTCCCCCTGCTTGGCTTCAGTTTACGCGGGTTAAGAATGTTTCCTCTCCAGACACCTTGTTTTTTATGAGCTGCACTTCACCAAGCAAAGTAGTCACTCTTGGCACAAGCTTGTGCGCTGTAGAATGACACCTCTCCAAAAGCTGAACAATCTTAGAAATAGTGCAGCAATGCTATTTCACAAGAGCAGTCTCAAAACAAATGCAGTTTCTGTCATGATTTGAAAGTTCTTTAAATAGCTGACTGCAGGAATACGGTCAGTCAGTTGCTTGAAGTACTCAAGGAGAGCGTTGAAGTATCACCAACATAAAGAACAGAGCCCATCGAGTTAACGCTGGAATCAAAAACATCTTTGTTTCTTTAGCACCAGCATATTAATGTTTCAAAAACGTGCCTCCTCTTCCCAGCATTCTTGAAGCCTACCTTAAACATAAGAAAATAAAAACAATCTGATGTGTTACAGTCACATGACTTTCTCTACACTTGTACAAACTGTTTTTACAAACGCTTACTCTCCATATGCTTCATGTTAATCGAAATGTTAGTCTTATTGCTAATTTTCTTGTAGATGCAAGGGGAATTGGTAGGCTTTAAGCGATAGTCAAATATCTTAAGAGCTGGTTGCTATGTGGGCGCATTCCATTCTCTTTGCATTACCAGGACATAAAAAATAAATAAGGAATTCCCATTTGAGAGAAAGTATTGAAAAATTTAAGGGAATAACAAACAATATCTTGAAAATGGTTCACTCAAAAAAAATGTATATATCATAAATTGTGTATTTTAATGCGAACTACATTTTCTGTGTAGTAAACTTTTGTCTATCTCTTATGGTTTACCAGTTATGCAAAAGTCGTTCACAATGAAGAATACTTTTGGAGACATTCCAGAAAATTCGAGATATACATTTCATTTGTCATGATAATATCTTAAACATATGATATTTTAATCAAAATCGTTAGAGCCATTTTTGAGAAAATTAAAATTTTCGATGGGATTTTCTTGAAAAACTTCGTGTCGCATCTCTGGAGGATTCTGAACCTAAATACTAAGTTTGGTGTTTATCCAACTGTTCGTTTCTGAGTTATGCTGTTCACAGACACACACACAGACAGAAACACACACACACACACACACAAACACACACACACATGGATATGTTTCCAAAAATGCTTTTTGGATTCAGGGGGTCTCAAAGCATATATTTCCGGTGAAACCCCGGTATCGAATTTTTGAGTGGAGTACAATACTTCCCCTACTTAGTATACGTAGTAGAGAAAGTAAAAATATGAATAAAGGGGGGGAACAAAGAATAAATAATCACAGATGCACCAATGGCTTACTCAACGTCTTTGAATATCAGTCTGAATTTTTCCAACAAGATTCTGCTCCTGCGCATACAGTTGATGAGTAATTAAATTTAATTCCGGAAATGTTTGAGTATAGGGTAGTTAGTAAAGGACAACACCTCTCAAGATCGCCTGATTTGACTGCGATTTTCATACATGGGGGAACTTGATCAGTAAAGTGTTTGCAACATACCTCCATACATTGCATGAACTCAGGCGAGAAATTCACCCAATTTCGGATATTGAACTCTGGAGTGTGAATGAAAAATTGCTGAGAAGATGCCAGAAATGTGTGAAAACAGAGGGGTAACATTCCAACAACTCTTATAATAACGTATATACTTATTATCATTGAAATTGTAACTTATAAGAATGTGAGGGAGTTGCGGAGATATTATAATTGTTTCGACGGGAGTCTGAGCTCCGGCTGCCGATGAACGAGTCGCCCTGCGGTGGCCACAGTGGAAAGAAAGGCACTGTAGATGCAGCTAGGTGCCAGCTCGTATTCAAAAAGGCCTGTACTGTAGCGAAACTCCGTTGCTAAGAAGTGAAAGAACCGGAGCGCTACGCTCTCGAATTTCCACATTAACAATAACAGTAATAATGTTATACCGCGGCTGATATTAGATCCGTTTGGAAGGACGATCCCAGCGCGTACAATTCCCCGCTGGTTGCTCGTGTACTAAATCGGATTACGGTACTACCTGTAGCTGTCCAATTGTTCTGGGCCTATGCCGTTCTTCCTCTCGTGGACAGACAGAGAGAGAACAAAAATACCTAATATATCTGGGTCCAACGGCGCGCATCAACGCTCGTACTGGTATCCTCTCAATACAAAGAGCCTTTATAAACCTAATGTAAATTTTAAAGCGATTTATTTATCTGATATTTGGGATAGGAGAGAGGCAAAATAATAGTATTTACTTTAGGTAGCACCTACCTATATCAGGTAGAAGGAAGTGTTGTATTTCAACCAAAAACTCTATACTGAGATTTCACCGTAAATGCACGTTCTAAGGTCCCCGAAACCAACAAAATGCATTTTTAGAAGACGTACTGTGTGGGCAACATGACTCAAAAACTCCGATAAGTACCAAACTTAAGCACAGGATTTTCCAAGAATACGACACGAAGATTTTGAAAAAAAAGCTCACACCAAACTACCTTTACATGGAAAACAATATTCATTTGTTTTATATTCTGATAAATGGCTCTAATGATGTCATATATTTAAGATATTTACATGACTAACAAAGTATATATCTGGAGGTTTTGAGAATACCTCTGAAGTCCTCTTCATTGGAATGAATTTTGCATAAATAGTGAAGCATACCAGATAAACAAGAACTTACTACATAAAAATGTAAAATTCTTTCAAAAATATCAATTACTTAAAATAACTTTTTTGTGATGTTCATAATTTGCACTTAAATAATCGGGAATAAATTGTTAAGATCTACATTTTGGCGTAGAATTTTTTTATATATCTCTTAAGGTTTACCGGTATAAAAGTAGTACTAAATTCCTTCAGAATGAAAAGGAATTCACAGGATAGCTGCAGAAAGTTCAAACTAAACATTTTGTTCGTTAGGAAAATATATTTAACTTATGATATTTTAATTCAAAATCGTTAGAGCCATTTTTCAGAAATATAAAACAAAGGAATAAAGAGTAGGCTGGGGGCGAGATAATTCGTGTCCTTAGAAAATGCTAACACTAAGCACCACGTTTGACATTTGTCAGATTTCTCGTTTTTTAGATAATTGTTTAGAGAGACACAGGCATATACACATATCCAAGCATTTTCCTAAAAATTATTCTTCTTGAATTTAAGGGGTCTCACAACATGTATTTTCGATGAAAGACATTGAATTTTTGGGTGTAACACAACGGTTCCATTACCTTTTAGGTTATAGTCGAGTGCACGGAAACGTGCCGAAGTTTTTGGTTTCCTATAGTGTGTCTCTTTATTTAATGTTGGCAGAATCTTTTTATGTATTTCACATCCGCCCAGAGTAATATAATCTATTATTGGTTTGAATTAAATTCATACACACACTCATTAGCCTATGAAAAAAGGTCAGACTTTGGTGAGCGGCGAAAGGCGAAGAGTTCAGAAACACTTTACCTGACTAGCTGGAAGGCATTCTTCACAAAGACGGTTCACACCAGGCCCTGGTTGAGTTATTGGTTTGATATCAATAGTTTAACATTCAAACATTAACCTATGAACACAGATAAGTTTCAGGCTCAAAAGCTAAGGAAAAGGAGTAAGATAAACAGAAGTGGAATACTAGAGTCGGGTAAGGGGTGGGGACTGGGCGTGGCAGAGGCGGTTAAGTGGTTTCTTAACAACATAAACCACTGCACATTATATCTGCACGATTGCATGCTCAACTGTACTTGGTCTAGAAAGCAATAAACAATAGTAGCTAGTGTTAGTAGCATGTAAATGTAACATGACAGTTATTTCAGGTTTCAGCTATTTAACATATTTCCCTGTTAAATATTAAATTACTTTCTCTACCATGTACAAAATAGGTAGAGAAGGTATTAATCGCATTCCACCCAACAATTCAATACGAAGATTTCACCTGAAATACATGTTTTGAGGCCCATGATACCAAAAATATTATTAAAAAAATGCACGTGTGTGTGTCTGTGAAGGAACAGTCGGATAAACACCAAACTTTCCACTTTCCACCCCAAATTACCTTTACATAGAACCTTTATAGGTGTTTTTGATTTCATAAAAAAATGGATCTAACTTTTTAATTAAATACTACATATTAAACATGCTTATATGGCAAATAAAATGTATCTTCAATTTTATTAAAATGGCCCGTGAAGTCCTCTTCATTCCGAAGGAATTTTGTACAATCTTGCTCACCTGGTAAACGTTAAGCGATAGACGAAAACTTACTTTTAAAAATATAAATCTCTTTAAAACACGCAATTTATTTCAAATAACGTTTTTGTGGCATAAGGCATTTCTGAGACATCCGTCATTAATGGTTCGAGTTGTTCAATGCTTAGGCATTGTTTTAAAGATCTGTCGAGTTTCAATTCATTTTTGCGATGTCATGGAAAGAATATGGAATTTTAAGGCCAACATGAAACGTCCAGTTCTAAAATATATGACTCGCTATTCCCTTTGAAGAAATGTGTAATGCAGCTATTTCCGGGAAGGTTTATTCGATTAAAATAAAGTAGATATGAAAATAAGGTTTTGTAAAAACAATTCATATACACTAATAAGCGATAGAGGGTAGAGAAAGCCATGTGAATGTAACACATCAGATATTTTTACTTTCTCTACTACGTATAGTAAGTAGGGAAAGAATTGCATTCCAATCAAAAGTTTCATACCGACATTTTACCGGAAATACATGTTTTGAGGCCTCCTAAATCCAAAAAAAGTATTTTTGGAAACATGTCCGTGTGCATTGCTGTGTGTGTGTGTGTGTGCGCGCGAACAGCATAAATCAGAAACGAACAGTCGGATAAACACCAAACTTGGTATTTAGGTTCAGTATCTTCCAGAGATGCCACACGAAGGTTTTCAAGAAAATTCCCCCACCCCAGATTACCCTTTACATGGAACATTTTTCGAAATTTTAATTTTCTCAAAAATGGCTCTAACGAGTTTGAATAAAATACGATAAGTTTAAGACATTTTTATGACAAATGAATTGTATATCTCAAATTTTCTGGGAATGTCTCCAAAAACATTCTTCATTGTGAACGACTTATGTATAACTGGTAAACTATAGGTGATAGACTAAATTTTACTACACAAAAATGTAGATCGCGTTAAAATACACAATTTATGTCATGTACATTTTTTGTTGTTGAGTGAACCATTTTCGAGGTATTGCTTGTTATTTCCTTAAAGTTTCTAATACTTATACTTTTTCTCAAATAGGAATACGTTACTAATATTTTTGTTGTTCTGGTAATGCAAAGAGAATGGAATACTCCACATAGCAACCAGCTCTTAAAATATTTGACTATCGCTTAAAGTCTACCAATTCCCCTTGCATGTACAAGAAAATTAGCAATAAGATTAACATCTCGATATCTCGATTAACATGAGCGTATGGAGAAAATAGTTTTTACAAGAGTGGAGAAAGTCATGTGGGTGTAACACATTAGAGTTTTTGTATGTGTATTGCCCAAAGAGAAACAGACCAGATGTCGAAAGCTCTTTGAAAGCGGTGGAGTAAAAATGTCATCGTAATCCTGACCACTGATCTAACAAATTTGCCCTTCTGCTTTGATGGTGTAAATTGGCAACACGTGGAGGTTTTAGGAAATGGGCCTCTGCACTGGCAAAGCGCGCAGGCTAAACTAGCTGAGATGATGCTAATATGCAGAACTAATGTGCTAAAGCAATAGAGAGAAGAGTTTTTGAAGCGACAGCATAACCATTAGGAGGGCCTAGCCCCTGGATGTAACACTCTCTTCCACCAGTTTACCAAATTCCTCCACTTTAGCTTCTCTGACGTAACCTTTGCATGAAACGCAATTTCGAATCGATAAGGGCACTCTGCTCGAGATATATAATGAAAATGGTAGACGGAGGACTACAGTGGCGGATTGATAACGACCATGATTTGCCTCTCGTGTGTGCCATTTACTTCTCTTGAGTAGTAAGTATATATTATAAAAAATCTGATGTGTTGCACTCATGTGACTTTCTCTACTCTTGTACAAAATATTTTTACAAACGCTTATACGCTATCTACTTCATGTTAATCGAGATAACCATTTACAAGAACTATCTTATTGTTCATTTTCTTGTAAGTTGAAGGGGAATATGGTGGGCTTTAAACAAAGGTCAAATCTTCAAAGAGCTGGTTACAATGTGGATCATTCTGTTCTCTTTGCATTTCCAGGAAAAAATAAACCGAATAACGTATTTCCATTGAGAAAGTATAAGAATTGGAAAATTAAAACAAATAACAAGTAATATCTCGGAAATGGGTCACGCGATCCCCCCCCCAAAAGTATATGATATAAATTGAGTGTTTTAACGGGATCTACATTTATTGTGTAGTAAACTTTTGTGTATCTCTTATAGTTTGTGTATTTTTTATAGTTTACCAGTGAGGCAGTATTTTTAACACTTAAATGAGTTTCAGTCTAATTATATAATATGAAAAATAACAGCCCGCCTTAAAGCAACATGTGTATACTATATTATATAAATAAGTTATGTTAGTCATTTTGTAATGTTTATATTATTACGTACGTGTTTAATAATGTTATGCGAATGTATTACGTAATAAAAATGTAGGAGTTGTGAGAATATAAGCCGAAAGTTGCTACCAATGAGGTAACAATGAGGTATCCTTGTGGGAATAATGAATTGAAATGTTTAATAATGATACTACTAATTCTTCAAACAATCATGTAATATTAAACAGTTTATAAATAACGAATAAAAACTAGAAAAGCTGAAAGTTGAATAAAAGTATTCTATTGGAGTAAGATTAGCCAATCAGAGACTTAAAATAGAGAAATTTGCAAATTGAAGCGGTAAACGCCAGTCGTAGTTCGCTCGGCACGTATCCAGCGTGAGATATATAAAATTCATTACGGCGTGAATAATATAAAGTTTACATGTTAAAAAGTAAAATTAACAAACCTCCCACAGCTCTACAGTAGGATATATCAGTGAAGTGTTGTTTAATCGTGTGAAGGATTAAAAAAGGAGTGAAATAAAAATTATAAGTTGTGTAAACCTACATTCTTTAACCGCATAACCCCCTGCTAAGAGATACGTGTTTCTGAAAATTACTACTGACGCAGCCGAGGTATACAAATATAATACTTAAATAAACATTCAAATTACAAAGTTTATTTTTTTAGAGTTGGGGCGGATGCCACCGGAATGTTTGTATCGTACGTGGTTGCAACTACTTCAAGTTTTTGCTCCAGTGGAACTACAACTTCTTCACCAGTTATGCGAAAGTCATTCGGAACGAAGAGGACTTTTGGGGACATTTCTAGAAAATTCAAAATATAAATTTAATTTTCCATGAAAATAACTTAAATATATGCTATTTAATCAAAGTTGTTGGAGCCATTTTTGAGAGAATCTAAATTTTCGAAAAATGTTCCATATAAAACGATGTATGGGGTTGTGGGATTTTCTTTAAAATCTTCATGTAACATCTTTGAAAGGCATTGAACTTAAATACCAAGCTTGGCATTTATCCGACAGTAATACTGTTCACACAGACACACACACTGATCTTTTTCTAATTTTTTTTTTAGTTTTTTATTCAGAAGGCCTCAAAATATGTATTTATTTAAATAAAAATCTCTATATCGAAATTTTTAGTAGTATATAGTATATTCTCTACCTACTGTGTACGTGGTAGAGAAAGTAATTAGAAAATGATTAGAAAATGCTATGGTATATAGGTATGAGAGGGGATTAGGAGGAGGATAGGAAAGCATAGATGAGGCGCATAGAATATTCTGCAGAGAAATACTGGGGTTACCAAAAACAACTGTTAGATTGGTAGTTAAAATATAGGGTTTTCTCTTAAGTTCGTTCAATTTTCGTTACGTTTCAATCACTAAGAACGCCTGGGAACACACTCACCCGCAGTATAGCTACGACAGCGTAGTTGCCGAACTTTCCATTTACAACCTTTAAAGTTCAAAAGATAAATAACTACTGCAGCTAAGTTTTGTAAACAAACTATTTATTTCCTGCAGTATGCACCATTATTGTCGACAGTATATTTCCAACTTCCAGCCTACAGTAGCACGAGCTAAATTGAGCTCCACTGCCAACACCCGAGTTGTAATTCGTGGATTGTTGACTATCGTTTCATGAATTCTTTCCACGTCCGTAACCATTGGCCGTCCAGACCGAGGTTTGTGTTTTAGGGAGAAATTCTCGTAATTGACTAAACCACTTTTGACATGTTCGCTTCGATACTGCATCTTTCCCGTAGACAGAACAAATTTTCTGCCGGCATTGTGAGGCGGTTTTACCCTTACATTAGTAAAACAGCATAAGATGTCCGAAATGTTCCTTTTTGCTTTCCATAGTTTGTAAACACAAGCTCACACATATCCAATAGTGAGTCTGCTTGTTGTTCTCTAAGTCGTAGGGGTGGTTAGGCGTCTAGGATAACTTAAGTGTATAGAGGGTCCAGGGTTTTCAGACGCTATAGATGGAACTTGCGAGTAAAACGAACGAACATATGAGACAACGGAATAGAAAGGGAGAATGGCCAGTAAGGGAAATATATGGAACGAACACTGCAGTATGGTTCAAAATTCTTAACTTAGAAGGAAATTTGTTAAAAGTGTCTAGATTATCAAGAGAAAAAGTTAAAACACAATGAATTGGTAAATAGTCTACGCAATAACTTGGAAATTAATGGTTTAGCAGATATATGTAGAAGATGGGAACATAATGTGAATAACTTCTGGAAAATAGCACGACAGAGTTTGAAGATTAATAAATGTAAAAAATATATAGTGTGGTAGCTGAAAATATATCTTTGGTTTCTATTCATAGATGAAAAGTACTTGGGGAAAAATAAGATATATAGACATGACAAATAAAGAGAAGCGAAAGATTATTGCATGATTTAGAGCAGGAATGTATAAGAAAGTCCTAAGGAAGGGTATTCCACAATCTTGTTCTGCGCCGTGGCACTGTGAGCTACAACGTGGAACCACAGAATGCACCGGGTTTAATCTCCCCCATGGGGAATTGAGGAGAGTGAGGAGCCGAGATAGGCAGCGATCCCAGCTAGGGGATGCGTTATGCTGGCCACATCACCTTCCCACATCGTTTAGATTATCGTCCAGCTCTGCCGTGCCCATGTGGGCGTGAGGCCGGCAGCCGGGTGGCAGGTGGCAGGCCAAGGCCCTTCTGAGCTGTGGTAACATTGGATTATTATTATTATTATTATTATTATTATTATTATTATTATTAATACTATTATTATTATACGAACTGAATGTTATATATGTAGTACAACTGAAGATGTTAAACATTTAATATTTAAATGTAAAGAAACTGAAGATTAGAGAACAGCATATTGCACATCAAGAGAGAGAAACAGATAATTTTCCACGAGGTACATAATTGGAGCCCAAGGGATTTATCCCGAGGGCTACAAATGTGCTGAGGGAAAAATCTCTTTGGTTCCCGTGGTGTGTACACAATTGTTTTCCACGGACGGAGCTAAATTGTCGCATTTTATTTATTTTTATAGAATTTCGCTGGAAGTATTTCATTGAGATGCTTTGGAATTATTCACAATGTATGAGGGCTTTGGAGTGATTGAAAGGATATACATAGCGACTTTGTTGTTGTTTATATCGATTATATTGTTTACATTGCGAATTTAAATGCAAAATGAACAATTTTAAAGAACCAAAAGATATAAGTGTACTGCTAGTGAGACAGTTAGCGGTTTGTGCCGATAAAATCCATAAGAATGTAAAAAGATCTTTTTGAAAATGATGCTTACTGTTGAGAGAACTTCATAGAGAATTCTGTTGTTCATTACGTCTTACAAGCGCCCAAAACTTCCAAAACTACAGTAGATGTAATTAATAATCCCATTTCATCAACAGTGGAATTCCCCAGCTTAACATTTTACCTTCACAGTTCATTTTAATAAGAAACATATCAACATTATCCAACCCAGCATTCGCCTAGAGACCGCGGAAAACCATAAAAAATCTTCAGGACCTCCCGAATACGTGTAGTTTACGTTACCGCGGCGCCACTGCTCTCGACCCTACTCAAAATTCAATCAAATAAATTGCTTGTAGAATGTACAAGTTATGGGATAAACATTTTGTTTCTCATGTTAGAATGTCATAAATATGACATTTTAATCAAAATCGTTAGGGATACTTTTGAGAAAGTAAAAATATAAGGAAAACGCTTCCATGCAAAGGGGTTTTCTTGAAAATCTTCGTGTTGCATTCTTTCAAGATCCTGAATTTAAATTGCAAGCTTAGTATATATCGATATTTCGTTTTCAATTATGGTGTTCACGCAAATCTCATTCTAATGGATTCTTTGGAACTAAAGATGTGTATTTGCAGTGAAATCTCGACATAGAATAACATAGAAAACCTCAGAAATGGCTTATGCAACAAGCAAAGTTGGAGTCCGGTTTGCATAGTCTTATAGTTTCGCAGCTATATAATGTTATACAAAATTCACTCAGAATTAATAAGACTTCACAAACTATTCCTGTAAGTTTCAAGATATATTTTTTTGTCATACAGATACCGTAAGCATATGCTATTGCTGTAAAAAGCACACGAGATAACTGAAAAAAATCTGATGTGTTACACTCACATGACCTACTCTACTGTTGTACATACTATTTTTACAAACGCTTATTCTCCATCTGCTTCATGTTAATCGAGATGTTAATCTTATTGCTAATTTTCTTGTAGATGCAAGGGGAATATGGTAGACTTTAAGCTATAGTCAAATATTTTAAGAGCTGGTTGCTATGTGGAGTATTCCATTCTCTTTGCATTACCAGGACAAAAAAAGGAATAACGAATTCCCATTTGAGAAGAGGTATAAGTATTTGAAAATTTAAGAACAAGCAATATCTCGAAAATGGTTCACTCAACAAAAGAAATGTATATGACATAAATTGTGTATTTTAACGCGATCTACATTTTTTGTGTAGAAAATTTTGTCTATCTCTTATGGTTTACCAGTTATGCAAAAGTCGTTCACAATGAAGAATACTTTTGGAGTGAGGCGGTGCATTCGTCGTCTCACAGTTGATGGTTGTTAATGGTACGCGGGAGGTGTAGGAGGTTACGACAGGTTCATTGGTGTGGTAGGTTTTCTGGGTTTTGCATGAGGTTCTCTTCGTTGGTCTCAGGAGTGGGTATCCTGGCTATGGTTGGCTGCTCAGTTACATGAATGCACTGTAGGTCTTTTGTATCATAAGATTTATTCTATATCTGCCGTAACACTCGCCACCGCGGGATGTGATAAAAATGGTTTGGCTATGGTGATGAGCTCCCCTGATGCGACGTCTTAGTTCGCGAAAGTATTTTAGTAGAGTCCCTTGGTACGATGTCTTAGCTCGCGAAAGTGTTTTCGAAGACTCGGTGCGACGTCCTGGTTCGCGAAGGTATTTTGGATGATTGTGCTGCAATGTCTTAGCTCGCGAAAGTACCTTGGTGCACTGTGTGCTAACAAGAAAAACTTGACGTCGCCATTACACGATTTTCCCCTTCTCTCGTTCCTGATTTTGGTTTCTCACGTCACGTGATGTTATTTCTGTGCATTTATTGGCTCTTCAAAATTATTATTTATATTTTATTTTACACACACAGATGTTTAGGTTTCCCACGCTGGTGTCGGAGATGTAAGATAAGGCACGCAAACTTCGGACCCGAGCTAAACCATGTGCTTATTGTCTTGGGCACGTAGGGATATATTATAAAGGAGACTGACCGACCAGTTAAAGGGATGGGGACAGACTACCTGCTTGTTGTTTACGATGGACTGACCAGATGATATTTATGATATTTTAAGGTGCGGACAGAATGTACGGTTACATATATGCCCTCATGGGAAATCTATCGGCGGATCTAAGAGTCCGACGATAAATTTCTCATGAAATCCCATCGAGTTATTCAACCTACGAATCATTTTTTAAATGTATCTCTTAACCTTCCGAACTTGCATACATGGTACCCTGACTTACTTCCCTCGTCGCATTTCGGGATGATTTGGGATGTTTACGACGGCGTAAGTGGCGAGTGCGTTAATACAGGTACAGTTATTACAACACATATGGATATGATTAGCATAATAATTACCTTTTTTTACCACCAGGTCTCCTTTGCATACTAGGAGCTCGCTGGCCCTCTCTGTCTTGTTTCACACTGTACTTAAGTAATACAAACACAGAACATCGTGATGAGCATCATTATGGTTTTAAGTTGTATTCCTTTCACCCTTTCTCCGATCTTTTTCACTGAAATCACTATTATCCTAACTGGTACATAAACTTCCAAGCACACAGCTCTTAATACAACCATTCCACCATGTTATTGTTCTGATATGTCTCTTTGAAGTGTTTTTTTTTACCCTAATTAATACATAACACATAAAATTTCAAACACACAGCTTAAAATACAGCAATTCTATCATGTTATTACACTGATACCTTCTTTGAAATTTCTGTTATGCTAATTAATACATAATACATAAACCTTTATACACACAGCTTATAATACAATAATTCTGCCATATTATCACACTGATATTTTCTTTGAAACCACTGTTATGCTAATTAATACATAATACATGAACTTTTATACACACAGCTTATAACACAATAATTCTGCCATATTATCACACTGATATTTTCTTTGAAACCAGTGTTATGCTAATTAATACATAATACATGAACTTTTATACACACAGCTTATAACACAATAATTCTGCCATATTATCACACTGATATTTTCTTTGAAATCGCTGTTATGCTAATTAATACATAATACATAAACTTTCATACATACAGCTTTTAATACAACCATTCTATCATGTTATTACACTGGTGTCTCTGAGTTCACTTCTATAGTTATCAGGCGTCTTTTTTTCTTCTTTTTTTAAGCGGAACCCCGTCTTAAAATATAATATTATTACTACGTTGTTTAGTCAGACAGGGGAGGGTTCGATGGTTAGCGGTCAAGGCGTAACATTTGTGTCGGAACTTCTAGGTCTCACTGCCTCTTTAAATGGGCGTAATAACATTATGTTGTAGTTTCCTAATATTTTCCCTGTCCTTATGTCCTGGAGCTTGTACGTTCGATCCCCGAACTGGGCCATGATTCTGAAGGGACCTTTCCACAGAAGGTTCATTCCTCTATATTCTCGTTTTAACAACGAAGACTTGTTAAAGTTCCTTACTAGTACCTTCTCGTTTATCTGTGGATTCCAGGTGTGTAGATGTCTTTTCTGCTTTGCGTTCCTCTTCTCGGCTTTGTTTTTAAGTTTCAAAAACGCTCTTTGTATTCTCTCCGAGTCTGTTTCGCTTATTATAGGTAGCGCAGTAGGAATTCCGTCGATTATGTGGTCGTGTGGTTTTCCTGTCAACAGTTGAGTTGAGGAGTAGCCATGATTGGGATTGATGGCGTGATTCATGACCCACTGTATATAAGATAAGTATTCGGGCCATTTTGTGTGCTTTACGTGCGTAAGGATCCGGAGATATGAATTCAGGTCTCGCATAGTTCTTTCGCATGGGTTTCCCTGTGGATGGTAATTGCTAGTGTGATATAGTTTTACTCCTGCCTCTCGGAGCTTATCAACAAACTTTCGGCCGTGATGGATAGAAGCATTATCAACGAGCAGTGCTGTGATTTGGCCATATTTTAGTATGTATTCTGCAACGATCTTGTTTGCACACGAGGCGCTGGTAAGCTTTTTAAGTGGATATAGGGTTACAAATTTAGACATTACGTCAACCATTACGAAAATGTATTGTAGGCCTGTCCGTGCCCTTGGAAGAGGGCCATGGCTGTCGGCTACAACCAATTGTAAAGGCGTTTCTCTTAATATAGCCAGTGGTGGTCGATCAAAGCGAAAATGTAGGGGCTTTGCCTTCTGGCATATTTCGCATGTGGCCACGAACGTTCTCACTTTTCGTCCAAGCTTCGGGATATACAAATGTTCTGATATAACTAGGCTCGTTCTTTCTACACCTGCGTGTATGAGTGCGGTATGGTAGGCCTGAATAATCAATTCCTCGAGTGTTGCGGGTATGTATACTTTCCAGGCTGGGGCGTGCTTGCCGTCCAGTTTATACAATACGCCGTCCATTTTGCCATACTTTCCCTTATTTTCGGAGCTAATCAGCGGTGCATTTCCCAGTATTTCGGCCAATTTGGTATCTTCTCGTTGATACTTCTGCAGTTGTTTCATTTTGCTAGCCACGTGGCTGTTTAGGCTTAAATCCAGTTTTAATACGCTAATTTCTCTCTGCGTGTTCCCTATCGTCTCAAGAATGTTTTCTCCTACCTTTACTCTCGATAAAAGGTCACTAAAAATGTTACTGCTTGAGCTCTGCGTTATATGCCATTATTTCGTGAATGTATCTGGACAGCTTGGCACTCGTCAGCTTGCAATTTTTTATAAAGGCCAAGCTCACATGGTCAGTAAAGATTATTATTTGCTTATTGTATATAAAATGCCTGAACTTCTGTATTGCGAAGAAGATTGCTCCAATTTCCTGCTCTGGTACATTAGAGATGCGCTCCGCTTTATTGAGTGATCTTGATGCGGTCGCTATGATGCGCAATTCGCCATCTTGGAATTTTTGGGCCAGTACGCATCCGTAGGCTACCATTGATGCGTCTGTGTAAATTAGAAATGGCAATTCCATTCTTGGACGTGTCAATAGTACGGAGTTGCTAAACAGCTGTTTTAGATGCTGGAAGGCGTGCTCCTCAACTTCCGACCATCGCCATCTTGTGATTTTAACTAACAAAGCACTTAGCGGTGCAGTTTCTTTAGCGTAGTTTAACAAAAAACGGCTTTGGTAACCCAGTACGCCTAAAAATTTCTTCACCTGCTTCGTATTCTTGGGACGCGGGATCCGCAGTACTGCTTCAATGCGTTCATCATCTGGTGAGATATTTTCACCTGAAATTACGTATCCTAAAAGTTTGACCGAGTTTGCAAAAAATGTACATTTATCCCAGTTTAGGGTCATGCCACATTCCCGTAATCGTCCTAAAACTGCGTCGATATGGTCTAGGTGTTCATCTACTTCAAGGTCGTGAATCAATAGATCGTCGACATATTGAGAAACGTATCCGTTTGTTTGAGTGCCTAACACGGCATGCATTGCGCGTAAAAATCCGCTGTTTGACACGCTGACGCCAAAGGGACAACGGCGAAAGGTATATACTTGACCCGAGTGAACAAAACCAATGTATTTGCGTAGGCGTGGGTCTAATTCTACCTGGAGGTATGAGTTTGTCAAATCTAGTGACGTGAACCATCGCTGTCTGCCAATCCCAGCGAGAATTTGTTCTATATTCTCCGTTCTCACATTATCCGGAGTTATATACTGATTTAGTTTACGTGCATCAATTGTCAATCTTACGGTTCCATTTTTCTTTCGCACGATACAGAGGGGCTGAATGTAAGGGGTATCGGATGTCTCTATTATTCCGTCTGAAAGCAATTCTTGGATTTTGTGGGTTACCGCATCGTTTAAGTCTAACGGTATCATACGACATTTATGGCGTATTATCGGCACATCTGCTATTTGAAAGGTGTATTGGAATAATACGTTGCATCTTCCCGTTCTTCTTGTGAATACTTCCCTGTGTTTTACTAATATTTGAAACATCCTTTCCTTTTGTGGATCGCTCAGGTGCGTCAGCTGTGAAATATTTTCCCTCATCCCATTAATGAATGACCCACATTTTCCTTCAGGTAGGCTGTGGTACACCGGTTTGGCATTTTCTGCCTCTGTCTCTCTTTCTATACAAATGCCGTGGCTGGTGACAATGTTTACCTTCGTACATGCATCATCTGGCTCGTTATAGGGGTCATTGTACTCGCCTGTGCTTAGTGGGTGTTGTGACATAAGTCTAACTACTGCAGCGCAGTCTTTCATATTCAAAATTTCAACAAAGAATTCCTCATCCTGTAATCTCATTTCTGCTTCTGATAGTTTTATACTCTGAGTCGGCACCACGTAAGTGAAGGGAACAACTGTAATTGAACCAGATGTATTGAAGGCTACCTGTGATTTTTCATAATCAATCACTGCCCCTAGGGCGTTCAATAAGTCACTACCTATAATGAGATCTGTAACGAGATTTTTCAAGACAAAACACACAAATTCCAGTTCGCAGCCATGTACATTCGCTGTAATTAGTACCTGTTGAGAAATTTTCTGCTTTGTTTTCCCAATCGCGCCACTGCAGACGGCATTTCTCACGGGAAGAATCTGCAGTTGCAAGCTCATGTGTTGTAGTCTGTTCAGTAGGCTTTCGCTGCAAACCGTTAGCATCGATCCGGTATCTAAAACCATATTAACGTTTTTTCTTCCAATTTTGCCAGTTATCTTAGGAGCTTCCATCATCTCCTGCGTTAACGTTCTATCGTTGAACCTGATAATTTGGCTACTCGATGCCGCGCTATGTATCTGGTGGTCGTTTTCTTGTGCGTCCCCGGAGGATTGTGAGGTATGACACGCGTCTTTCCGGAAGGCATGCGGGAACGTCATTCTTCCTGGGTCTAGTTTCCCGTTCGTGGCTGTTGTGCAGTTTGGTTAACGTTGTGACCGGGGCTCTCACGTCCTTGTTCTGTATTTGCGTTATTAGGCGAAGGGGGCCGTGCGTATTCACGCGCACGTGGTATGGGACTCCTAGCGCCATTTTGTCTGTCAAACCGTTCGCTATAGTGTACATTTCCTCGTGGGGGACTTCGATGTCTGTTGTCGGATCTACCCCACGAATTATGGCTATTTCTGCGCAGGTTATTTCTACCCGTGTTGCCTCGTCTGTCAACGTTCATTAGTTGTATGGGATATTCCCGGTACATCCGACTAGGATTCTGAACGTTTCGTTCGTGTCTATGACCATATGTCGTTTCCGAATTTCGGTCGTATGGTCGGTTATACCTCGGTCGGCTCGCGACTCCGTGTCTGTTTTGAGGTCCTTGTGCCCTCATCCCATCATTTCTGTGTTGTGTCTGGGTATGGTTATCTGCCCTCTCCCACGCGGTTTGTTCGGCAGCTTGTGGTCCGTGACCCTGCAGGGCTGCAAGCAACTCTATTGCCTCGCTCAGGGTTTGTGGTCGAGCTACCACCAAGTGATGGCGTATTACGTCTGGGTAATGTCGTACCATTAACGCTATGAACTCCTGCTCCGGCATAGGTGGTTCCAGTAATTTGCTTAGCTGGCCTAGGCGTAAGAAATAGTCGGTCATTGACTTCGGACATTGTATTGAGCGCTTCCACTTCAATACTTTTGCAGGAAGGCCGCCCGAAAATGTTCGTACTGTGCCAGGTCACCTAATGTTAGTCTGAACCAGCTTAAGGCAGAACCTACAAGACTCCTTTGAATTATGACCATTTTATAGGTGTTGGGTATTCCTCTTAAACTAAAATAAGACTCTATATCATTTATAAATTGCTTCGCATTGTCACGCTCACTGTCGAACCTTGGTATAGGGAGTTCATTTAAAACTTGTGTCGGAACTGACAATCGCGGCTGTGTCTCAGGTTCACTCAGTGAATTATAGTTTACGTGAGGAGACGACGAGGGAGCGCTCACGCGGTCACTCGTCCTTCCCTCCATGCTTACTCCACTACCTGAGGCAACGGGAAGTGTGGGAGCGTGGCCTTGTGTATTGCCTATGTGGATATGCTCAATCGCTTCCCGTACCTCGGCAATTGCAATCTCTCTTGCCTTTGCTTGGAGCTTGTCACTTTGGACGGCAACCACTTGTGTCAGTTCATCCCTTAATCTAGTAACTTCGCATGTTTGCGAGATTCGTGCTTCCCCCATCATTTTATTTAAATTATCGAGCTTGGCGCTCGTGCCTGCCTCAAATGAGCGCTGTTTTGCTTCGAGTGTGACACAAGCGGATCTCGTCTCCTCTCTTATCTTATCGGCTACATTATGTATTGTTTCAGATAATGTGCATCTTATACTACCAATTTCTTGATCACATGCCTGCCTAATCTGCCCTACTTCTGCCTGAGTGGATCTAAGTTGATTCTGCACTGTGCGTATGTCATTTTGCAGAGCACTTTGAGTCTGCTTAACCTCGCTCATGACACTATTGAGCTGTGTTTCGAGCTGCTGGCATAACTCATGTTGTTTCTCAGCAAATACTCGCTCCTGCTGGTTGAGTTGCTGGCTCAATCTCTCCTCCTGTGAGGACAATTTAGCCTCTAATTGGTTCATTACCTCAGCGACCATTGTTTCCCCTTGGTATGAAATCTTTGCTTCTAATTGTGCGGTTTGAGCCGCCATTGTTTCCCCTTGAGATGAAATCTTTGCTTCTAATTGTGCGGTTATTTGAGCAGCCATGTCAACGGTTTGTTGCCGTAGCTGGGTCATCTGTCCCAATAATTGTTGCATAATGTGTGTCGCGCCCGCCAGTTCTGAGTTTTCAGTTGGAGGTGATTGCTCGGACTGCCTAATCTCACCTACTGGCAGAGATGGTTCAATGTTTTCACCCATCTCCCTATCTACATTTATATTATTTGCCATGGTTCCACTCACGCCTATTACTTTATTGCTTCTAAGTAACATTCACGGATTTGGATTATCCCCCTTTTTTAAGTTACTGTTTAAGGAGTCGACAGCACCTGTTTAATCATGCATGTTTACTACTCTATACAATATGTTATCTACATATACATCTAAGCAGAGGTTCGGGCACTTACTCATTGCTATGGTCCGGGTTGCTGTGGTATGTTTAATCCAGGATAGGGTTTGCACTTCACTAACACAGGGGGGGGCTAATGTTGTCTTGTGGAGATCGCGGTGGTAGTCCCCGTTGTCGTGGATCTTCGTTGGTTGTGATGATTTGGGTCGTTGCTCGGTTGCGTTGCTCGTGGTCGTATCTCATTCATCCAGTGGCATCCAGGAACTCGTCGGAGAACATACCAGTCGATCTGCTGTGGCGTCCAGGAAGTCGTTGCTGCAACATCCGTCGGTTGTACATTTGTGATGTCCAGGAGTTGGTAGAAGTCCG
Source organism: Deroplatys truncata (assembly GCA_030765065.1). NCBI lineage: Eukaryota > Metazoa > Arthropoda > Insecta > Mantodea > Mantidae > Deroplatys > Deroplatys truncata. The sequence goes on from CM060981.1 coordinate 56,192,722, forward strand.
TCCTTCAGGCGTTGTTGGGTGCCATTTTAAGAGGCAGCCACCAGGTATTCGTGACCAACCACGTTGGGTGCCATTTTATGAGGCGGTGCATTCGTCGTCTCACAGTTGATGGTTGTTAATGGTACGCGGGAGGTGTAGGAGGTTACGACAGGTTCATTGGTGTGGTAGGTTTTCTGGGTTTTGCATGAGGTTCTCTTCGTTGGTCTCAGGAGTGGGTATCCTGGCTATGGTTGGCTGCTCAGTTACATGAATGCACTGTAGGTCTTTTGTATCATAAGATTTATTCTATATCTGCCGTAACACTCGCCACCGCGGGATGTGATACAAATGGTTTGGCTATGGTGATGAGCTCCCCTGATGCGACGTCTTAGTTCGCGAAAGTATTTTAGTAGAGTCCCTTGGTACGATGTCTTAGCTCGCGAAAGTGTTTTCGAAGACTCGGTGCGACGTCCTGGTTCGCGAAGGTATTTTGGATGATTGTGCTGCAATGTCTTAGCTCGCGAAAGTACCTTGGTGCACTGTGTGCTAACAAGAAAAACTTGACGTCGCCATTACACGATTTTCCCCTTCTCTCGTTCCTGATTTTGGTTTCTCACGTCACGTGATGTTATTTCTGTGCATTTATTGGCTCTTCAAAATTATTATTTATATTTTATTTTACACACACAGATGTTTAGGTTTCCCACGCTGGTGTCGGAGATGTAAGATAAGGCACGCAAACTTCGGACCCGAGCTAAACTTATTGTCTTGGGCACGTAGGGATATATTATAAAGGAGACTGACCGACCAGTTAATGGGATGGGGACAGACTACCTGCTTGTTGTTTACGATGGACTGACCAGATGATATTTATGATATTTTAAGGTGCGGACAGAAAGTACGGTTACAGGAGACATACCCAGAAAATTCGCGATATACATTTCATTTGTCATGAAAATATCTTAAACATATGATATTTTAATCAAAATCGTTATAGCCATTTTTGAGAAAATTAAAATTTTCGAAAAATGTTCCATGTAAAGGGTAATTTGGAGTGGGGGGATTTTTTTGAAAACCTTCGTGTCGGGTCTCTGGAAAATACTGAACATAAATACCAAGTTTAGCGTTTACCCGACTGTTCCTTTCTGAGTTATGCTGTTCACAGACACACACAGACACACACGGGCATGTTTCCAAAAATACTTTTTTTGGATTTAGGGGGTCTCAAAACATATATTTCCGGTGAAATCTCGGTATCGATTTTTTGAGTGGAATACAATACTTTCCCTACTTACTATACGTAGTAGAGAAAGTAAAAGATAATGAAAATATTCCACGTAAAGGGTAATTTAGGATGGCTGAATTTTTCTGAAACGCCTCGTGTTGCATTCTTGGAGTATACTTAACCTAAGTGCGGTTTGATACTGACTCTTCTTTTGTTTTCCTACTGCTTACCTATAGTAAGTGAAAGACATATTGTATTCCACTCAAACATTTTATGCTGGGATTTTGTTGAAACAACATACATATATGCCTTTCATTTAAATTAATATTAATAAAAATATATTTATATATTACTGTATATCAAGAAAAAATCTTATTTATTACATTCTCTACTTCTATGCTTTATTAGTGGGTATACAAACTATTCTTACTACAGCATATTTTGCTATCTACTTCATTTTAATCCAACTAAACCTTTGCAGAAATAGCTACATTACACATTTCGCTATACATACAAAGAGGAGAGCGATAGTCAAATGTTTAAGAACTGGACGCTGTAAGCTGGCCTTACAATTCCATACTGTTTCCTTGCAATTGCCTGAAACAACGGAATGTTGACAGGACTTTAAGCGAATGACCAATAAATGAACAATTCGTACCTTTAATAATGATTATCTCAGAAATAGCTTGTGCCACAAAAAGCTTCTTATTTGAAATAAATTGTTTCTTTTAAATAGATCTACTATTTTGTGTATTGCGTTTTCGTCTATTTCTTAATGTTTACGTGTTATACGGGATTATATAAAATGCCTTCCAAATTAAGTGGACTTTACAGGCTATTCCCTAAAATTCAAGATGTACATTTTATTTTCATCTAAATATCTTTAGTATAGGATATTTTAAACAAAATTGTTAGAGCCATTTTTTTAGAAACTCAAAAGTTACAAAAAATCTGGAGAGAAGGGATTTTCTTGAAGATATTTGTGTCGCATCTTTGGAAGATACTGAATCTAAATACCAAGTTTGGTATTTATCCAGGTTTTCGTTTTTGAATTATGCTGTTCACAGACACACACACGCACACACACATACATAGACGGACATTTTTCTGAACATACTTTTCTTGGTTCCAGGGAGCCTCAAAACATGAATTCCTGTTGAAATCTAGGTAACGAATTTATTGGTGGAATGCAATACCTTCTCTACGTACTGCATAGGCGATAGAGAAAGTAAAAACCAAGAGGAATGTTGGAATATGAAATTTTAAAGTTGTACAATCATTTTTGTCTTCCATTAAAGGTTACTGCGAAAATTTGAGGCAGAGCCAGAGCTCTGATAAGATTAGCCAGACATAGGGAGGCGAGGACTAATGGATGGTTGGATTAATTTACTTATTCACTCATTACTTGATATACATCCAGGTAATGTATCCAATAGTTATTTAACTTCCTGTAAAGAAGGCGATATTGATTGACATGGACAGGATTCCTGTTCCCCTTTTACACACGCAACCCGGTTTGACGAAGAATTTCCTTGAGCCTCTCAGCAAGGATGGCTGGGGACTTGTATACTTGAAACGTACCCTTCCACATTTAATGTATGCAAATTTGAAAGAAGAGATTTTTATTGGACTTCGTGAAGGATGGAATCTTTACAAAGGGTTGAGTTACTACTTTGGTATTCATTTTAGGGGATGCTAGATGGAGTAGGTTTGAAAAAAGAAACTACAGAATTTTTATCTTCAATTTCTGGAAACGCCAGAGTAAAAAATCGGACGTGTAAGCTCCCACGATAATCCCTACCTATTATAAATTCACTTGTAGCACATATACATTATATCACTGAGATAAAAAACTATTTCTAAATCACGTTCCCAAACACTTAAAATCATTCAAAACATACAATCATGAAATTAATTACGAAACATTTAGAAAGAATAATTCTATGCTTATACTATCATATAATATTAATTCTTTACAATACCCTAAATAAGGAAGTATTTTAAACCATCAAAAATTTCGACATCGAGCTTTCACCGGAAATTCACGTTTAGAGGTCAACTGAACAGAACAATTCTTTAGAAAACAGTCCGCGTGGCTGCGTGTGTGTGCGAATACCGTAACCAAAAGTCGGATAAATACTGTCTGTTCAACAACATTTTACCTAGTGGGGGTGGTTTATCTCTCAGATACAGATTTAGCTGTTGGGAGTACAAGGTATGCTGAACTCCTGCTGCGCGTTTCCGGCTCAATGGAAAACACCAGCCTTTCACTATGGCGCGTCTTTACCCCTCACTCGCCTCATACAAAGTAAACGCTAGCTACTTCCAGTAGCCAAACCTCTAGCTGCTAAGAAGGGTTCCCCACCCACTAGCTAAACCTTTGCTGAATAGAAGTACCAATTACAATTGATATTATAGTTTTGAATCTTCCAAGGATGCGACACGAAGTTTTCAAGAAAATAACCAACCCCAAACTATTCTTTACATGAGTGTACTCGATATTAAAAATGTCAATTTCAAAGAAATTAATTTCAGTTTATTTGAAATAATTATCACAGGTTTATTAATTTAATTAAGGCACAAAATTAATGTTCTCCTAACTTTCCAAGAACATAATTTTCAAAGAACGTATATCGAATGAATTACTCCTTGCGACAAAAATTTTAAATTATAAATTTTGCATATTATTCCTTGAATACAGTTATACAAATATAAAAATTAAATTTTGCGCTAAATTAGAAGTTTCCTGGACAAACACAATAAAATATACAGCACTTTTAAATTTCTAAACATATATCAAAACCCTGTTATGCTTTTCATAGACGCACAAATACTGGACACTACACGGATCTTTTTCTAAAAATTTTGTTTCACCAGAAATACTCATTTTGAGACTCAGTTAATAAAAAATAGAAAACAGTTCCATCTATGTGCGTCTGAGAACAGCATAATTAAAAGCAAAAGTTGGTTAAATGCTAATCTTGATATTTAAGTTCGGTATCTTCCAAGGATGCGAAAATTTCAAAGAGAATCTCCCACCCAAACTACCCTTTATACATAACAGTTTTCGAAAATTTCGATTTACTCAAAAACGACTAACGACTTTGATAAAATGTCACATGTTTAATTTATTTGCATGACAAAGAAATGTATTTCTTGAGTTTTCTGGGAATAGCCTCCAAATAACCTTTACATAATTGGAAAAACGTAAGACGTGGACAAAATCTTACTACACAAAAACTATAGGTCTCTTAAGGTACACAATTTATGCTCATCTGCGTGTCGGGTCTTAGTAGCATAGATGGAAATGAAAAAGCTGACGAACTTGCAAGACAAGGAGCAACTTCACAATTAATTGGGGAAGAACCGGTTCTAGTTTATTAAGAACTGGTCCAAAGTAGAACATCATAAAACCTGGCTTAAAACTCCAGGAAACAAACTTAGTACACTATTTATTAGAGACCCGTGTAAGAATAGAGATGAAAACTTACTTAAATGTATTGGGTTGTCTCAAGTTCGTTCGTTTTGATCGCAAGTTCCATCTATAGCGCCTGAAAACCCTGAACCCTCTGTACACTCAAGTTATCCTAGTTGCCTAACCACCCCTACGACTTAGAGAACAACAACCAGACTCACTATTGGATATGTCACTGTGTATTTGTGCTGAAGTGCATCTGGAGCAATAACGGAAATCTGTATCATATAAGACAAGACAAGGCACAAACTTTTATTGTGGAGTTAACTATTTCCAAGTTATTCTTTGTTATTGGTTTGAATTTTCAAATGCTTATATTCCTTAAATGGAAGTCGTTATTCGTTTTTTGTGGTCATACAAAGAGAACATACTTTCAAAGCCATTACATTGCGAAACGCTGTTTCAAAATCTGACTATTGCCTTACCTACTATACCCTGCAATGAAATATAGGGTAGTTAAATTATATTCAAACCCACTCGCAGCCTCTCCCTACTGCGTGAAACAGCCGGCAGTCGCCGTGGAAATTACGCCGGCAGAGGCGGACTAAAATCCTTACCTTATAATAGATGCTGGAAATGTTGACCTTCTGCTCTCAAACAGCAGGCATATGTCGTATAAATATTCTCGCTCACTCTCCAAAGCTCAGCAGCAGGAATTCTTGTGATTTCTTGTACAATGTTTTCTCTAAGTTCCTGTAGTGTGCAAGGATTGGAACAATACACCTTGTCTTTTAAAGAACCCCATAAATAAAAGTCACAACTCGTTAAGTCAGGAGAAGGAGGGAGCCACAAATAAACACTAATTATTCTTTCATCAAACACCTCTTTTATTGCATGTAATGATTCGGCAGCCGTATGTGCTGTTGCAGAATCCTGATGGAACCAACCATACGATTTCTTTTCTTCTGTCAAGCGATTGCAAAATGGCCTCAGAATTAACCGCTGATATCGCTCTGCATTTATTGTTTCATCAAAGAATATGGGCCCTATTATTCTTCTAGCACTTATCGCACACCACACTCCAATTTTCTGATCACAAGAATTCCTGCTGCTGAGATTTGAAGAGTGAGCGAGAATATTTATACGAGATATGCCTGCTGTTTGAGAGCACAACGTCAACATTTCCAGCATCTATTATAAGGTAAGGATTTCAGTCCGCCTCTGCCGGCGTAATTTCTCCGACGACTGCCGGCTGTTTCGCGCAGCAGAGAGAGACTGCGAGTGGGTTCGAATATAATTTAACTAGTCCATATTTTATTGTGAATTTAAAGCTTATCTGGGTTAACAAGAAGTAGCTAGAAGTATACGACAAGGTTTGTATAAAAGTGAGTAGGGAAAGCAATGGGAATGCAACAGATTGCTTTATTTTCTTCAGGGAGACTCAGAGAGTGTATTTCCGGTGAAAGCACTGTACAGAATGTTTCGGTGGAGTATAATACTTTCTCTGCTCGATGTAGGCAAGTGATCGAGAAAGTATAAAAGCCCATTTGTTTTAAATTTTGTATTTTCTTCATCAGTCCGAGAATGTTTTGAGCAGCCCTCGTAAATAACCATATTCTTTCTCTTCAACGTTTTAGCTAGGGAGTGAAGGTGCCCTTCCAAGCAGATAGGGGTTTAGCTACTGGAAAGAGGTAGTTTGCTTGGTCCAAGACAAGTGATAGGTGCGGTAGTACTTCGATTCTGGCCCACGTTAGGGCGACAATTTGCGGTGGTATGTCGGTTCTGCGGTGGTATGTGGCTATTTTACGGTACAGGATTCGTAGCAATGGTTCCGGGTTCGGTACCAGCTCAGGCTTCTTTGCATGGATCTTGGATCTCGGGTTAGTGGCGAATACGACTGTTTGTTTTCCTGCTCGTTTATTTTCCGTCACCGTTTTAACATTTGATTCCTCCTATTACTTCGACACACACACGCGCGCGCTTTCTTATTTGTTACACTTCATATCATTGCGCCTATCCGCTGTCTTCTAAACTTTTCTGCCAACCATCTCTAAGAAACTACCACGACCAAGTGTGTATTATAAACTTTCCTACACATTTTCCTAACAAACATCTCCAAGGAGCTACAACGGCCCAGTGTGTATTCTAAAATTTTGTTTCTCTATTCTGTAACTCCCTATTCCACAATCGCCTGATTTCTAACTTCTTTCATTGGCGGCCTAAGACTATCTGTCTTTTGGCGCAAATTGATCCTTTTCTACACCTCTGCGTTCCAGCAACCTAACGGGACACTTAATAGAGGGAAAAACCACCCGTTTCCGGCCGCTGATGACACTGTCTAACCCTGCTCATTTAGTAACATTCGCTTCCCAGTCTTTTTCAATACTATTCCTAGTGTTATTGATATTTATTCTAACTATGATCTTAATTTTATTTTACTACTGAAAACATACTGCTTCAGAGGTAATGGGGCGCAGACTGTTGGCTGTTTTTCACTGTACGCGTCACGCGCGGCAGGAGTTCAGCATACTATGTACCTCTCCTATGTTAAAGCTTTACCTGAGAGATAAGCCAAACCACTCCCCTAGCTAACACGTGCTGAATAGACATAATATGAACTTTTCATGTGCAGGAAAAGACTTGCGGCAATACTTTTTGGCACACATAAACATCACAAACAGTGCCTCATACCACAAACCTAATTAATAATAATAAGAATTTTAAAGTATAAAGATGTTAACGTTTTTTTAATTTATTGTTTATGTAATGGTAACTGTTTTATAGGAATTAAGATAAAAGTTGTGATTGGATATTTTAACTAAATGTCTTTAGAGTAAGCTGTTGTGACCCAGGAAAGAAACAGAACTAGACAGAACCCATTAAATATTATTTTATGGAGAGCGTTCTTAGTCAGGATCACAAATCCACTAAAAATAGTAGGGGTGGAAGAAACGAACACGTAACCAACTGCAAATAAGTCATGTGATTTTTTTAAGCAGCAAATAGAATAGCGTGTGGGTAGATTTAAAATATTTAGAGTTAGCAAGCCAGAAGCCCGTAAGAATAAACTTCAAAATTTGTATATTAAAGTAGAGAAAGCCATGCTAAGATTTCTCAACTCAATTAAAATAGTTGCAGCTTAGATTTCAGTGAGGTCTGATCGTTGTGGGATGTAGTCGTAGAAAGTACATAACTAATAACCTCTAATTATGTAGGAAGCTGATTTAAGTAGAACAAAGTGTTAGAGGATAACACTACGATCCGACGGAAATAATTTTTATGCACACAAAAAATGAATAAAGAAAGAAAGGTAAGAAATAGCAGACTTTCGAAGCGTATATTTGTCTAAGTCCAAATCGTTTCCATGGCCGATTCACAATGGTGTTTCGGAACGCGTACTTTTAGCTTCGTTGTATTGTCACGTTTAATACTGAGTCCCACCCACTAAATATGTGCTGACAGCCGAGCGGTTATAAGCAGGTACGTAGTAATGAGGCTTAACGAGGTTCCTATCCCAGAGCATAATTTTATTTTTTCCACAAAAACGCAGTGTTTATTACGCATACTGTAACTTCCAATTGCTACGGTTTATCTGATTTTATCCTCACGGATATAAACTGAAACACACTCCTTTTCATTTACAAACTAAATAAGAAATAAGTAAATATTACAGTCCTAAATGAAAAACCTGATATGATACATTCACATGTCTTTCTCTACCCTCTATCTTTATTAGTGGATATACAAATGATTTTTACTAAAGCTTACTTTTCTATCTACTACATTTTAATCCAAAATACCTTTGCATAAATAGTTACATTACTCATTTCATTACAACTACAAAGGGGACAGCGATAGTCAAATGTTTAAAAACTGCATGCTAAATACTGGACTTAAAATTCCAGACGCATGGAAACTATGAGATACAATTTAGAATTCTTACTACAGGGACAGCCAAAAGACTATGAATCGTCTGCACGGTGTTTTTCCTGTCCGCGTCCTCGGCGACCGTTGTCAACCGTTGAGAGTGTGTTTGAGGACAGAATTGTTAGTAGAAATTTGTGGCCCCCTCGGGTCCCTGACCTAATCCCCTTAGATTTCTATCTCTGGGGTAACTTAAGGCAAACCCACACACCCCGGAAGAATTAAAACAAAATATCCGCCAGGAAATGGCCAGCATTTCTCAACGTGAACTATGGCGAGTGATGGAGAGTTTCCTAAAGAGGTGCCAAAAATGTATGGACAACGACGGTGGCCAGTTTCAGCATCTCCTTTCTAAAGTTGGTAAGTAAAGCACTTAAAAGTAGTTTTAAAAATGTTGTATGGTTTCATCCGCGTCTTTATATTATAGCGGCAGACGGCAACGAGCGCTGAGGACGCGGACAGGAAAAACACCGCGCGGCCGGTTCGTAGTCTTTTCGTTCTCTCTGTACTATGACACTTTTTTTTTGAAAACCAAAAGAATAAGTTTTTTGTGGTTTTATGCATAATGTCGTAAAATTAATAGATAGCCTATGCATAGAAAATGTACGGCGTTGTCATGTATTTAACAGATTAAAATTTAAAAATAAAAGACATTTGTGCCAAGGATTCGAACCCAGATTGTTTAATTACGAGACAGATGCGTTTCATTGCTCGGCTATCATGCATACAACCAAACTGAAAGGCATCTTCCTGCTTATCGTATAGCTTTGAAATGAACACTGGGTGTATTAAATCGTGTATTGTGAACGCAGCGTCAGCGAATGCTTCCAACGTGTTCCGAAGCGAACTCCTCACCCGCTGTTGCTCACTTATTTTCTTTAGGTTGAACGTGTGAATTTCAGAGTTCTGTAGAGACAGTACTTAGACTAGTTTCGGAACAACGCCCACAGATACGCAACAGCTTTCTCTTATATGTAAGTACACATATATAAGGTGGTATTTTCAAACTTTATTCCTCAGAGAACAGATTAAAAGCAATAACAGAAACGTTACTATCAACTGCGTAATTGTTATTTTTCTTTATTTATAGTCGCTTTGACTACTGGGTCATGTCGTTGCTTAAAACCCATATAGAGTACAATAATAATTTATTGCATACTTTACATTTATTAAATAATGCCGTAATTGGAATACATTGTTACAAACATATTTTACGCTATTAAATCTTGAACACGCTAGAATAGTATAACCTATTATCTATTATACATTTTTATTTGATGTGTTATATTTAAATCTTGTTATACAGTTTGATGGCTGTCAAGAAAAAGTAATGTTTTTTAGAAACGAGTAGGGTTGTTTAAAGCTAAAAATATATTATATTCAGGATTTTATGTCTTCTTCTCTCAATGGTATAACTTCTGCATTTAGTGATGAGGTGTTCAAGGTGATATGACAATTGTGGGTCTCGCATTTTCTTTGGCGAGTAAGAAGGAATGGGTTAGGCGTGAATGGCCTATTTCTAAACGTGATATAATCAGTTGATATTTTATTTTTAGAGACTGCAATGTGCAGGGTTTTGTGGAGCCTTTCCTAACTATGTGGAGTTTTCCTGATGTTATAATAGTCCAGTCTTGCTTCTATTTGACAGCTGGTTTGCTAAAAAAATAACTGAGCATCTCTGTAGGGCACAGGCAATTCTTCCACTGGAGGTAGCAAAGTTGCTTTTTTGGTTTCCCTATCTGCTTCCTCATTTCCTGATATTCCACAGTGGGACGGAATCCAGAAGAATATCACTTCTTGATTGTTTGTAGTAGTTTGGTTGTAAGGATTTTGGACATCTTAGATTAATTTAAGTCCGTAGAGCGGTTCGGATACTCTGAAGAGTGCTTAGTGAGTCAGTTTGTTTATGATGCGATGAGGTAACATAAATCAAAGTTTGTTTTACAACATAGAGCTGAGAGGAGAAAACTTTCACAAGTTATACATATTGTTATATACCAGGCTGAGGTCAAAAGTTTTGTGGCTAGATATTGCATTTTAGTTATCCCAGAAAATACATTGGGAGGCATAGTTACAGAGGAAGCAAGGGGAACAGAATCTTAAACAACACATTCCAAAGCAGGCGTGGGATGTTTATAACAAAATACACAGAATTTCACATTAATCACATTACCTGAGGTTTATGCAGTATAAGCCGGTGCCCCTACATCACACACAAGAGATAAAAAGGAAGACATTTAGGGGAGATGCTACACACACGAAACTACATTTACACAATTCCCATACAACGTTTCAGACCCAACACTCGGCACTAACACACAACACAAAGAACCAATGCTCACTTACCCCACTCTAACTTCCGCCACACCCTTCGGATCGGACTGGAGAGCTGTTGCCATGCCAGAACGAACTTCAAACCAAATGCTGAAAGAATTACCCCAAAAATACTGTTGCCAACGACACAATAATGTGTCTGGCGTGAGAATACACATACACACATACACGCTACATCGTACGAGGGCAAATCAAAAAGTCTTTGTCCTGTTTTTTTCTGGTAACATAAGATACATACAGCCAACTAAACATTTAGATATTATTCCTGGTACCTTTCGCTATTTTTCCACATAGCCCCCGTGCCGGTTCAGACATTTGTCCCATCGCAGCACTAATTTTTCGATGCCACTGCGGTAGAAGTCGGTCGTCTGACTACGGAACCACTGTCGCACTGTTGTCTTGACTTCGTCGTCGCAAGTGAATCGCTGTCCTGCAAGGAACTTCTTCAGCGGACTGAAAAGATGGAAATCACTAGGGGAAAGATCCGGGCTGTATGGTGGATACTCTAGAAGCTCCCAGGGAAAGTTCCTTAGCTTGCCGACGGTCTTGTTTGTCACATGTGGTCTCGCATTGTCGTGTAGGATGATCACGTTGTAAACATCGAGAATCTCGCGGCGCTTCTTTCTCATCGCAGCCCGCAGAAGTGAGTGCGGAACAATATCTGTCGGCATTGATGGTGGCACCTCGCGGCATGAAATCCAGCACGAGCGGTCCACGGCAATACCAGAATGTCATTAACATCACTTTGTGAACAGATGGTGCAGTACGGATTTGTTTTTCACAGGAGACGGCGGATGTTTCCACACCATACTCTGCTGTTTTGATACCAGCGTGTAATGCAGTACCCACGTTTCATCACCAGTAACAATGCGATCCAGGAAATTGTCACCCTCCTCGGCATATCGTTGCAGATGATTCAAAGAAGCGATCATTCGCATACCTTTCATCATGTCATCCAACAGCTTAGGAACACATCGACATGAAGATTTCCTGACCCTAAGTACTGTGAATGGTGTCGAAAGCACTCCCAAAAGAAATTTCGAGCTCCTGAGCAACGTCTTTGATGCGCACGCGCGCTCTACTTTCAACATCGCATCCACGCGGGCAATATTGCCATCAGTCACTGATACATGTGGTCTCCTCACACGCTCATTGTCATGCAGATTTGCATGGCCATTTTCGAACTCCTAACACCACCATCAGACACTTCTCAGAGGAAGACACCTTTTCCTACATGATGGCTGCATTCCCCTGTGGATCTCGATGGGCGTTCGTCCCTTACCCCACTTCGTTGCTCATAAGCCGTGGACGTGTTAAGCATACCTGCCATTTTGAATGCACTGACAGCAGTGCTGCCACCGGCAGCAGCTGGAAACTCTATGATGACCGGGCCATGGAAAGTCCACTACTTGGAATGTATATATTGATTTTGTTGGCCGAAAAAATAGCGGCAAAGGCTTTTTTGAGTTGATTTTTCATGCACCGCACACTACAAGAAATACTTGTTCGACCGGAGTCATTTTTTGGCGCAGCAATTTAACAGAACAGTGCTAATGCCAATACAAGTGCAATTTCTTGCCTTCTGTTTATACTGGTTATAACCCTTTCTTGACCAATAAAAAAAAATTTAAAATATTTGTTTGAATTGTGTTATATTTTATTGTGATATGGTGTAATTAAAGCATAGCATATGCCATTTTATTGAAAAATTAAATGAACAATAATAAAAAATGAATGGGACTTACAAGTCCCGTTGGGCATTACTCCGTCTTGCTCTCAACACACAACTAATAAACAAATAACACCCTGTTTTCAGCATAATACAAAATAACAGTAAAAACTGTTTCAGTAACAAGAGGAAAATGTATCTATAAGTCATTTAGCACCAAAATACATTAGTTACACCTTCAATTAGCAATGTTGCAACAAAATATCTACTAAAAATATCAAATGTTTCTCACAATGATAGGCTATTTTATCAGTTTATATCTACATCATGATAAATTGCAAAGCTATTCTTCTTATCATTGCAACATAGATGATCATCAGATCTGACACAGAGTAAGGCCTTGACTCAATTTTTTTAGGCTCCATACTTCACACCTTCCTCGGTTTGATGTAAACACCGGCCAGTGACACCCTCTGTTTTCCAATCTTACATCAGCAGGTACTGAGTAGGTATCTTTTCCTCTTTTAGGCTGAGATTTGTTAGGACTTGAATATTTTGGGCAAGATCTTTTTCTTGGCTATTCCTTTCTTGCAACCAGTCCTTGGGCAACAGCTCTTCTGAATTCCAAAACAGTTGATTTTTCAAGGAGCTTATTGTTTATAATAAATGCATTGACAAATATAATATCAATTATACCCAAAGCAACCTGTACCACCACTTCCTTGACTTTCTATTGACACAGTACAGTGCACGGAGTTGATCAGCTTTATCAACTCCACCCATATTAGAGTTATAATCTTTTACAACAGTGGGGCATTTTACCTCAACTTTAGTTCCATCAGGTTTTCTTCGTTGTACTACAGTTTCTTCTGTAGTATATCCATCTGGATGTTGGATGCAAACTAAACAGGTTTTTTATCCATCCACTTGAAGAAACTTATAAACACATTTGAAATGTGATAGTCATATTCACCCCTCGACAAGGTATTATCAGGTACAAGAGGAGTAAAGTAAAGGAATGGATGTGAAATAATTGTCAAAGTATAGAATCAAACCTCACTTCCAGAATGGTTTTGAGAGTTGTAACACAACCCTTTCTCCCAGTCCATATTCAGCTACCTCTTCATCCACTGTCTCTTCTTTACCCTGATATACCATAAAATTAGATATGAAACCATTTTGATCTGCTAAGCACACAGTTTGTATCCATGTTTGATGGGCTTTAATGGATTGTTTGTTTGAGAGTACTTCTCCCTGAATAAAATCATTGATTCATCAATGCTGACGCTCCTAATTACGTTGTATGAAGATGAAAACTGTTTGTTTGCAATATCAATACATGTCCTTGCAGTCCTTTGGTTTAGATAAGCGCTTTCTTGCCATTGTTTTGGAAACAAGTGGTTGGCCTAAATCTTGACTTATGGACCAACTTATGGACCTCCAGGAAGGTAAAACAACATATCCCACGAGAAAGTTAATTCCAATGAATGCAAGCAATTCAGGAACTTTGATGCACAAATTTTTGCCCTTCTGATTTGCATACAAATTTGATTGGTAGCATATGCGCTCAATAAGTGGTCCACAAAGACGAATAAATATGTCTGTTGGAATCCTGCAATCTGCATATTGTTCCTCCTTTGGCCCTAGAAACAAATAGATCTCAAATTATCTCTCCCTTGATTACTATCTCATCGTTTCCAAATAAGCTATAAATAATTTTAAATCAGTCTTGGACTCACCTTCATGGTAATGATATTCAGGTACAACTGTTGAGTTAGGCTTTTCTTTCCATCCTTTGTTGGGCATAGGACATTTTAGTATACACATTCTTTTTGGCAATACAGTGTCATTTTTCACTGATGGTTCCAGTTCATCAGTGTAACAGTCTACCTCAGGGCACTGTTCTTCAGCATCACCATTTTCTTGCTGATCTAAAACGTGACCAGAATTTATGTTTACGATTTCCTTGTGAATGTTTTATAATGTTGAGTAACATAACCTCACAAATTTAGAGGAATACTTGTTTCGAGAATATCATTTTCAGGAAACAATTGTGCTCTTACTTTCACGTGCTCCTGCTTCTAGCGAGGCTTCATATGCTGTGGTAAAATTGTCAGCACCAATTTCATCATCACTATTTTCTAAATCGGTTAATTCTTTTACATCATCTGGAATATCTTCATGAAATATTGAAAGTAATTCTTCCTCAGTTAACGGTCTTTTCATTACCCTATATATTTCGAAATTGAAATTCCTTTTCACACTTGAAATACATACAACTAAAGACCGCCAAAATCAGCTAAACCGTAAAGCAAACAAAACCAATCTCCATGGTAACCAACCACCATTGGGACTTTTAAGTCCCACTCAGTAATTATTGAATATTGTTATAATGATTCATTAAATATGCCATGTAATAATATAAATATATTTTTCAACAAACATTCTTTCAAGTTCCAGTTCCAAAATGTAGATTTTTGCATTTATAAAACTCTGTAAAAATGTTTGAATTGGTAACACTTGTTCCCGGCCATCTATGCACTATACAGTTAACAATTGTCTACTACTGCTATCTGTTGCACTATACTAAAACTAGGGCAGGTTTAGATGGAGCTCAGAAGCGGGACGCACTAGTCCCGCCGGTCAGCTGCAACCAAAGTGCTTTCAAAGTATTATAAATGTGATTTTAGGCAAGCGGGACTAGAAAGTCCCAATGGTCAAGAAAGGGAAACAGTGGCGCCTAATAATTATATAGACGCTCAAATTACAATAAATACGCAGACTCTCGAAGGTACCGGCGCAGGTTCCCACTAGATTTTTTTTTCAATCCAGGAATACGGAGCATGAAAACTCCACAGGGTTTTTCTTTGATGAGGTAGTATTCTCCGTGTTTTAGAGGAGAGTTATTCTCAAATGCAGTAGTGTACTTGTAATTACCAACCGGGGACGCAGGCATGTTTGAGGGAGCAGCAGCATTAAAATAAGATGTACAGAAGCGGTTTTGACATGCATTAGGGTGGATGTACAAGGAAGTGCGTGGTGTTATGTTTCCAGAGAGCTATTATCATCCATCCATAGTGACGTAGTGCTAAGCCTTTGAGAACATTAACCTCATTCCATTGTTCAGCATCTAAGCCTAAAGGTCGCCCGAGCAACGTGTCTCTTTTGTTTTGGCAAGAGTCGTGATCTGTGAACCTCTAAGCTCGTTCATTTAATCACTCAGATGGGCGAGCAACAAAAATTTGTTCCAGATGTGTGTGTGTGTGTATCACTGGACATAGGGATTTAACATGGGAAACCAGCTTTTGCTTTCTAAGCTAAGTGCCTACAGTGTGGGGAGGAAATATTGCATTCAATCCAAAAAATTGCAGTATAGGTTTAAAGAAAACACATGTTTTGGGGCATCTAAACTCAAAAAAGTCCTTGTGTCTGAATGTATTTCTGTGAACAGCATCCAAAAAAACTTCGTATTTAAGTTCAGCAACTTCCAAGGATGTGACGCAAAAATCTTCAAGAAAATCTCCAACCCCAAGCTACCGTTTACATGGAAAAAGTTTCCGTATTTTTTGTTTTCTCAAGGATAGGACTAAAAGCGGAGAGAGGCTTAGCACTCGATCTACGCAGATCCTTTGTGCCTAGGCCCCTGACAGGATGACCCCGGGTGGGAGGGATAGGGTGGGATTAGACAGATTTGTTGCGTACTTTATCATTTTTTCGAAATATTTTAATGTTCTACAAAATATATGTTATTGTAAGGAATGACATTTGAAGAATAATGAATAAAACTGAAAAGATAATTTTCAAATTCTTATAATGTGGTCTATTGTATGTGAGATTCCACTTATACTTTTAGTTTTTAAGAATACTTTATGCCTTAAGGTACAGATATACGTTTCAAGAAAAAAAATCCACAGATTTGGTAAACCTCGATGATTTTTTTGAAGTTCTTGTTATATTCAAATATACCTTTATATTATTAAAAGTTACAGTAGAGTTTTATATTATTGTAAATTTTATTTTTTACGTAAAAAGAGTATTTCTTGTAACACTCATAGCAAAATTATTTGTTAATAAATATTATGATTCTTCCAGTGAATTGTTTCTAATTATTTGCAAAATCTTACGAAACGGAATTGCTAAATTTTATTAATTTATCCTACATTTGTGATTTTAGTGTAAGTTTTGGTTACGTTTTAATTGTAATTTTTACAATCAATTATAAGTTTCCTTTGTCAGAACCTTTACCTCAAACATTCCGCTTCAGAGCATTCCTTGTTTTCGTCTGATTAATTTTGTATATACACATGATGATTTTCTTAATTTTTAGAATACTGTTTTTTGCTTTGAATTTCACAAAACGCAGAAATATTTAGTTTTCAGAAAATGAATTAAAGTTTATCATATAACTGTAGTTCCGTACTCACAATTTAATCAGATAGCGCTCCCTCGCTGCATAAATGGGACCTTCTCTGCAGTATTTGTGTCCTCTTAATACCTTAGGAATGCAAATTGTCACACCACTTTTTTTTCAAAAATGCATATTAATTAAAAAAGTTAGTACAGTAGTATGTAAATGTACAAGGTATAATACAATAATACTGTAATTATAATAATAGTAGACTTGGAAAATGAGCAAAATAAGTCCGTGAGAGTTGCAAGCTGTAATCAAATTAAAAAATATGTTACTGCTTTCAGAGATTAAGTAAACATATAGTTAGCATATAATAATGTAATTAAAACTTTTGATGTGAGAGAATCAAGTGTTAAAATTACAGAAAAAAGAAAATACAACAAAAGACGTAACTCTGTTATTCAGGTTTTAAAATTACAGAGTAAAAGCCAAAAGCCAAATAAAAGAAAAAAGCCATAAAGTGCAAGGTGTCATGGTCGCTTCCAGTGTAATATACAGGATTCCATCTAATTCCCTTTTGAAGTACAAAAATATACATCAGATTCAAATAATTTACACGTTATTTTAAAGTAGAAGAAAGGTAAAAAAAATTGTGTAAAAAGCTACAAAAACAAAAAAATTCAGTCCAAAATGCTATTTTAAACGTATATTTGTACCTTAATTATGCTGAAAAAACCTGTGATTAACATATTAAATAAATTGGTTGAGATTTGTAGAAATTAGCAACCCTAGTTGTTGCAAGTGATAATGGAAAGAGTGTAGAATTTGAAAGCCACCAAATAGGTTCCCAATTTTTAATTTCTCTATTAATTACCTGTAGTAAGTACAGGGAGTATTGCATCCGTTCAAAAACTCCATATGCAGAATTCAGTGGAAAAAAAATCTTGAATAAAGTAAATACAAAAGCTTCCGGAAGTCGGTATTTAAGTTTGGTATCTTCCAAGGATGCAACATTAAGATTTTCAAGATTTTCATACTACGCTTAACATTGAAATGTTTTGTTACTTTCGATTCTCTCAAAGAATACCTATAAGGATATGATTAACATACTATATGTTTAAAACATTTGCATGTCAAACAAAACGTAAATCTTGAATCTTCTGTTACGTCCTTTTCATTCTGAATTACCTTTGTATAACTGGTGATACTGTAATTACGAGTATTGACGGGCAGATATAAATAATTAAATAAATAACAATAAGAGAGAAATAGTTGCAATATTTCCGAATATTAAATCAATGTATAATCTAACAGGCTTGAGTTCAGAGCTTTGAACGGAAATAAGATATTTAGGAGTCCGGTTAAGGAAAGTCATTACTATGCCATGTAAGAAAGTTGCGAATAGAGAAAGCATTAGCATAAATATTCTTGGAATTCAGTTAGTTTATAAGCTCAGTACGTTTAGAAACAGGTGGACCCAACAAAAAGTTTAGAAGCATTAAAATAACATTGGTTGGGAGTGATGAAGTAGGCGGAGCTAAAAGTAATATAGGCATGTAAGTTACATCATAGAGTACTCTCTACCTTTCTCTCTTTCTCTCTCAGGTACCGGCACTGGTACTTACATTCGTTCGTGTACACCGTCGTGCACACAGTTGTGCATGCATTACGCTCTCTATCTCTCTCTGGTACCGCCAGCGGTACTCGATCTGTGATATTTTAAACTCCCAGTGAAATTAATTTAGAATTAGAATTAGAAATTAATGTACACTCCTTCATTCCTCTTCTCTCTTCCAACAAACATATGTTTTCTACGCGCTTGTGTGAGTAGTGGCTATCGCAAAGGATATTGCCGGTAAACACATAACTTCAGATTCCCTCCTGTTCACTCGCTTCCAGTTATGCAGTCACCACAGCTTCTCAGCGGGCGCGTACATAGCAGGGACACTCCGTGTTTGGAGCGTTCTGCCTTTGTTCTTCAAACAAGTAGTGACATGTGTTAACTGTAGCTCACGCGATGTATGTTAATATTTCGGAGGTGGATCGGGGAAGAATTGTGGGTGAATATATAGTCAATTTGCTATCTGAGGACATTGCTAGGGCAATTACAAGCAGTGTGCACACTGACAGATTGTTTAAATAATGTGTAGTAAATATGTCCTCTTTGAGAGTAAAAAGTATAAAGTTTTACCTTATGTGGCTATTAAGAATATTTTTTCCTGGAGATTTTATACAGACCATGGTTTTATTTAGTTAAATATTTTAATATGGTTATAAGTGATCAGTAAAGCTATTACTCAAAGTTATATGTTCATATATGAATAATCTAGAACTGTACATTTAAAACAGAATCCCACTGCATTCGCGAAAAGGCAAACAGATACACTAAGCTACATGTAACATACTTCACCTGTGAAGGACAGTAGAATGCCGCCTAAAGCTGCGCTGACGGCATAAATTGACGCGAGTGTACCTAATAAGAAATGTGTAATGAAACTATTTCTGCAAAAGTTTATCTCTAAACAGAAGAATAAGGATTTGCAAGTTTGTAGAAGAGTGGGTTATGAAGGTAATGTGAATGTAACAGCAGTTTTATTTTCTCTAATAAGATAGTAGGTAAGAGACGTATTACATACTACCCAAAACTTCGACACCAGGATTTCTCCAGAAATACATGTTTTGAGGCGGTCAGAATACAAATAAGGCATTTTTGGAAACATTTACGTGTGTATGTCTGTATGTGGACAGCATAAAACAAAAATGAAAAGTCGCATAATGCCAAACTTTTATTTAGTTTAGCATCTTCCAAGGATGCGACAGGAAGGTTTTAAAGAAAACCCTTCCACCCCAACTTTACATGGAACACTTTTCGAAAATTTAGATTTTCTAAAAATAGCTCTAACGATTTCGATTAAATTACCATACATGAAAGATATTTACATCAACAAAATGCATATATTGAATTCTCTGGGATTAGCCTAGTAAGTTCTCTTCATTTGGAAGGTATTTTGTATAATCTTGTATAACTTGTAAACGTTAAGCGATAGACGAAAACGTACCACAGAAAATTGTAGTTCTCATTAAAAAACACACAGTTAATTTAAAATAAGTTTTTTGTGGCATAAGCTCTATCTGAGATATCCGTTATTAAAGTTTAGATTTTTTTTTGTTCCATTTACACCCCGCCTTTAACTACATTGGTCTTATTTTTTGGAAGTTATTGTCTATTGGCAACGGTAGTAGCTTTTTTTTTTTAATCGTTATATCATACATACATTCACACTTTCATTCATACTTCCAGACTCTGGGAAGGATAGGGAATAATCTTTGCTGAGAAACATTCCTACCCCAGACGGAAATTGAGCCCGAGAACCCTCACACAGCAGGCAGATGCTCTACCGACTTAGCTACGGGGCCAGCCTGGTTCGAATTATTCAACACTTGTCATTCTTTTAAAGTCCCATCGATTTTAAGTTGTTCTCGCGATTGCATGGAAACAGTATGGAATTTTAAGGCCAGCATATAGCGTCCAATTCTTAAACATTTGACTATCGCTGTTAAATTAAATTAAATTAAGTTTTATTTACAGACGCTCTTTAATTACTGTGGCCCTTAGCGTTTCATTCTATATTGGGCGCGTTAAAGACCGGTAATTTTGCTCATAGCCTCTTTATCGGCTTGAGTACTTTTACGTGCCGTAAATCTAGACACGGGACCACAAGCTTTACTTCCCTTCCGAAAGAAGCCATGTTAAGGAGTTTTACCCCCGAAAAAATCCATCGTCCTCCGCCGGGTTTGAACCCGTGACCTCGCGACTAATGGCTAGCATGGTAACCACTACACCACGGAGGGCACCTATCGATTTCTTTTGGTATGTATAGCTAAAGTGTAATGTAGATATTTTCTTCAAGGCTTTATTTGGATTAAATATAGTAGATAGCAGAATAAGCTTTAGTAAAAATAGTTTGTACATCCACTAATAAAGATAGAGGCAGAGAAAGTCCTGTAAATGTATCACATAAGATTTTTGTAACATCTGCTGTAATGGCGTCACATTTTGATGTAGTTGCAGCTGTTGGAGAGCCAAACTTGAAGTAGTTGCAGCCCTACGTATGGTACAAACTTTCCGGTGGCCTTCGCCCCACGTTTAAGAACCAACTTTTTATTTTTAATGCCTATTTATTTATTATATATACATGTATGCCTCGCATTCGTCAGAATTAAGTGCAGAACTTGTATTTCTTAACAGGGCTGGTACAGCTAAGGAACAAGGCTTACACAAAATATAATTGTATTGTTCTGTTTTCATTAATCCTTCACACAATTAAATAACGCTTCACTGATGTATCCTACTATAAAGCTGTGAGATTATTGTTACTTTTAACAGGTAAACTTTATATTATTCTCACTTTAATGAATTTTCGTGTCTCACATTGAACCCGTACCCATCTGCTTGCCTACGCCTTCTTGTGGCGTCTACCGCTTGAATTTGTACAATTTCTCAATTTCAAGTCCTTGATTAGCTAAGGCTACTCCAATAGAATACCTTTATTTAACTTTAAGCTTCTCTAGTTTTTCATTGACTATTTATAAACTGTTCCAAATATTACATTATTATTGTTCGAAGAACTATTAGTAGCATTATTAAACTTTCTAATTTATTGTTGTCTCAAGGTTACCTCATTATTAGCAACTTTCGGCTTTTACTTTATAATTCTGTTTGCTACGGAAAGGCAGCTTGCTTCTATTCTCACAGCTCCTACATTGTTAGACTACGCAATGCATTCACATAACATTTTTATACATGTACATAATAAAATAAACATAATTCAATGACTGTAATATACACTTTATATATTATATTATACACTGGTGCTTTAAGGCGCGCTGTTATTTTTTTAACAATATATAATTAGACTGATATCATTTAAGTGTTAAAAATACTGCCTCAATTTTCAGGCTTTAAGTTTATGTAATGTAAAATACGAAATTATTAATTCACGCAGATGCAAATAACCTAACTTAAAAGACGCCTGAAGAAATATTAGAGATATTTAATTTAACGGTGGCAGAGTTAAAACATCGAAAACGCTGTTCTAAAAAGATATTTGTTCATTGGAAGCACGAAAAGAGACGTGCCTGCAGCTTAACTAGGGAGACAAAAAAAAATCTATTCAAAGGAAGGTTTGCACTTGGTCACGTGAACAAAAAAAAGTAGTGACTTTGTGAGAGAAGGGAGGTGTAAAAATGAGGGAGGTGAGGGGAGGGACGGGCAAGAAGTTCGTTAGTAGCGGTCTTGTTAATTGTGTTCCGTCATCAGGAACCCCGACCGACTTTATATTGCCTGTACCTTGTTTAAACAGTCCACTTTAACGAGGTAGCCGCCTTCTTGGACCGTGTACAGAATCAAAACCTACTCTATCGGCTACCTTAGATTAACACGGCAGTGGCGGCTCATGCAGATGAGTCTGCAGCTAATGGTGTTACTTCAACCCGGCAGGATTGGACATACATCTCAATCAGACCCGGCAGCTTTTAATTGGAGAGGTAACTTCTTCACAAGATACCAATACTGATCTTTTCTAACACTGTTATACATTTAAAAGAAAAAGGTGTGTCTTGTATTCACATGACCTTCTCTACTCATTCTACTACAAACTATTCTTGGAAACAGCAGTATTGTAAGAAGTATTGTATTCCACAAAAAGATTCGATATCGAGATTTCACCGCAAATGCATGTTTTGAGGCCTCCTGAATCCCAAAAAAGAATTTTTACAAGACGGTAAACGAAAATTTGGATAAATACTGTCGTACCCTCTACATTTTTAAATAAATCACGGGGGGTAGAGCATTAGGTACCGGAGTTTAAGGCATCGTAGACTACACGAGGTCCGACGGGGCGAGCTCAACAAAGTTCCTAAATACACATGAAAGTTCCTAAAACATTGTATGGGAAGGAAGAAGAATCAAATAGCTACTGAAATCGCATGCCAGAACTTTAGATGGTCAAAAGTGCATTAAGTATAAATGGATACAAAATGTCGATCATTTTGTGGCCATCCTACACGGGTGCTCCCTTACAAGAGGGAGAAGCAACTGACGCTACCTTCTAACGAACCGGTTTCCCCCACTATTCTGACATCATCCGATCTCTGTTACCAACCCACACACTAGCACATACATTTCCCAACCAACAAACAAACATTACCCTAACCAAATATCACAATACCAAACTTCGTATTTAGATTCAGTACCTTTCAAAGATGTGACACAAAGATTTTAAAGAAAATCCCCCACAGCAGACTACCCTTTTGCATGGTGGATTTCTCGAAGTTTCGTTTTTTCTAAATGATGCCTTAACGATTATTATTAAAACACCATGTATTAAAGATATTTACACGACAAATTAAATGTATATCTTTAATTTTGTGGGAATAGCCTGTGAAGTTCACTTCAATTAGAAGAAATTTCTGTGACACCGGGTACTAAAGACTCGGATTTTTCATTTCTTCACGATTCTCTTAGGTACCGAGAACATTCAGCGGTTCCTCGCGATTGAATGGAAACAGTATGGAATTTTAAGGCCAGCATATAGCGTCCAGTTCTTGAATATTTGACTATTACTGTTCTGTTTGTATGGATAACGAAATGTGTAATGTAGTTATTTCTGCAAAAATTTGTTTGAATTAAAATGTAGTAGATAGAAAAACTATCTTTTGTAGAAATAGTTTGTATACCCACTAATAAGCGATAGGGAAAGACATGTGAACGTAACATATTAGATTTTTCTTCTATCTTCTTCTTGTTAATTGAGATAAACGTTCATCACACATTTATCCTTTGATTATAGGTGTATATATATATATGATACAGTAGGCTAAAGAAACAGTTACTTTTTAAAATCTGTTGTGTGACATTCAGTTGACTTTCTCTATCTATTCTTCAGCAAACTATTATTATAAAAGCATATTGTGCTATCTACTTCCTGTTAATATAGATATAAATTTGGATAAATTGTATTATTGCATATTTCCTTGTAGGTAAAAGAGGTTTAGGGAAATACAAGTAGGCTTTAAGCCATAGTCAAATCTTTTAAGAGGAGGTCGCTCTTTGATAGCTTTGAAAATCCTTTCTCTTTGCATGGACAAGAGAAGAAACCAAATAACGTTTTTCCTATGGAAAAAAGTACAGGTGGAGCATTTTTGATTACCTACAGTGTACTCATTAGTCAGTGCCACATATCGGAAGTTTGTTGTGAAATAGAATACTTGACATATCAGCGTGAATGATATACCAAATGAAAGCTAATCTCTCAGTTTGTTTGGTACACCTTACAATTGTTCAAATGTGCGCCTCTGGTTACACGGGAGACATCCAGACGATAGTCCAATTCCGACCACACCCGCATCAGCATGTCACGGTCGATCGTTGCTATAGCTGCTGTAAGGATATCTCGGAGGTCCTTGAAGACAGCTGGAAGGATGGAATGAATATCCTATCCTTCACAGAAACAATGCGACATTATTGTCAGCATTTTGTCCAATCCAAGTTCTAGTTCAGGTACGCGCGCACGGGTCGATGGAAGTGGGGTGGGGCCGCGTCCTGTTGGAAAACGAAGTCACTTCTGTTTATCAGTTGCGGCATAAGCCACTGTTCTAATATGTCCAGATAAGTGATGTCAGTCACTGTGGATTCGGTGAGAAAAAGGGCCCGTAAACCTTGTCCTTTGACAGGGCGCAGAACACGTTGATCTTTGGGGAATCGCGCACAGGCTCGACTGTCACATGTGGGTGTTGGATTCCCCAATTGCGCACGTTGTGACGGTTCACTTCCCTCGACAAATAAAACGTTGCTTCGTCGTTGAAGAAGAGTCTGTCACCCAAATCATTATCTGTCATTGCAGCCTGCATGTCGTCGGCAAATTGTGTGCGAACCTCCTTGTCACCATCTGTGAGCGCCTGTAGGAGTTCCGGTTTGTACGGCTTCAGTTACTTGCGAAGAATCCACCACACAGACGCTGAGACATTTCCAGCTGCAGGCTTGCACGATTTGTCGACTTCTGAGGGCTGCGCGTAAACAACTTACGGACATCTGTAATAGTGGCGTCTGACGGTCCTGGACTTTCGGGTCGTTTGGGTGGAGACAGACAACCAGTGTGCCTGAGCGTTTTATACCACCTCTTGATGGTCCTGCGATCTGGCGCATTCTTGTGAAAACAAGTTTGAAATCTCCACTGAGCAGTCACGGTAACCTCTGTTTTCGCAAACTGTATCACGCAAAATGCTCTCTCGTTACCTGCGAACGCCATTTTGTGCACTCCTGCCACCTATCGGCCAACCACGTCACCACAACAAGCGCGCCTTCGCGTGACACAAACTTGGAGAGTTTCTGTTTCTATACTAACATGATGCGGAATCGCACGTCTCATACATTACGCACAAGAGGTTTTCCAAATGTGACGCTGACTTATGAATAACCCTGTAAGATTGAAGCACAGAGTGAAATGTATGTGTATTTTGTACTTTCACAACACAATGCACACCTTTGGATTTAAATTTTACATGTTGTTTGTGGAAAATTATGTCTTTCAAATGCCCTCCTACTTTTGTATTACATTGTGTCAGAGGGTCTACAAAGTTTGATATCTTTAGGGATCTGAAGAGAAATGTGTGAAATTTCGTGCGATTCCTTTCTTTATTTCGTCAACACTCTTTAATCTATAACTAGAAATCATTTCCGGGTTGTCATGCCGTGTCTGCTGGAGATAATTGTACCAGACGTTTCGTCCACAACTGTGGTGCACATCCTCAGTGGCGTGGTCAAAGTCTTCTCGGAGAAGGTTGTGTTGCGTCTGAAGTATTTATGCTGAGAGCGCTCTCCGCTGATTGGACCGGATGCCGGACGGCTGGTGGGAGGGGTCTGGCTCCATCTATGCTCCCTTCTGATAGGTTCGGTCCCTACCTGGGAGTGAAGCTGGATAAAGGTCCAACTTTTCGCGAGCACGTCCGAGACGTCTCGGCTCGGGCGCAGGGGGCGGTTGCCTCCTTGTATCTGATGCTGATATCCGGGATGCCTGTTCGTCTAAAGATACACCTTTTCCGAGCCCTGATAGTCCCCCTCATGTTATACGCCTGCGAGGTCTGGGGCATG
The DNA here is from genome assembly GCA_030765065.1 of Deroplatys truncata. Classification (NCBI taxonomy): domain Eukaryota; kingdom Metazoa; phylum Arthropoda; class Insecta; order Mantodea; family Mantidae; genus Deroplatys; species Deroplatys truncata. The sequence goes on from CM060981.1 coordinate 56,218,770, forward strand.
GCCACAGACAGCTGGCTGCTATGGCTACAACGGGCGCAGAATACCGGGCCTTCCCCGTGAGACTACTACACGAAGCCACATTCTTCCATATGTGGAAGATGAAATTAGGCGCCGGGCTACTAAATTTTACGCCAGTTTACCAAGCCATCAGAGTATCCTGGTCAGATCACTTGGGGATTACAACCCTAGAAATCGCCGTCTTGACATCATCGGGTTCCCCGCATGGCATGCGGGCACACCAGATAACCAAGGAGTTACACAGACAGAAGCTAAAGCTGAACTCCATAGTAATCCTACCCAAGAGATGATTGGTCTCAAAATTCAATCCCAACCAAAGAAATTGATAAACACACACACACACACACCAGGGTACAGAAGGGCCGCTGCACCCTAACAGGCAGCTCGAGGAGCTACATGCTTCCTCCCTTCTTTCATTACTACCTAAAAATAAACCTGCTTCATACTAAAAATAATCATCCTGCGGCTAAACCCTGATGAGGGGGGGGCACGCAGCAAAAATTCACTCGGGCTAAAACTTAGCCTGCCAGCACCTCGTCGTCATCGTCGTCGTCGATAGGTTCGGTTTTGTTTTCTCCTGTGATATGACGTTTCTTGCCTTTGATGACTGGATGACAATTGCTGTTGAGTTTAAAAGCTTCTTCTTTCCTATTGAAATTGTTTGAATGTTTGTAAATTTCAATAGCTTCGCCTTGTAGTCGGGCATGGTAGTGTGTCATGGATGAAAGGATACTCGTGTCCTGGAACTTATTGAAGTGTCCGCCCTCCGCTTTAATGGCGTGTTCGAGACTGCCGAATTTTCTGTTTGGCCCTGGTGTTGACGCTGTGCTGTATAGTTTCAATGTAAACCTAGCCACAAGAACAGGGAATACGGTATACACCAGCGGTTGACAGAGGCTACCGAGGATCCTTACCTTAAAAATATTCTTGGCCCTAAGGACTATTTTTAAGCCTACTATGGAGGCCACAGAGGCTTTCAAACGGCCCACCCGATCATTTACAGCGACACGTATGACATTTATGTCCAAATTCTGCACGTTCGCTTCAAATACCGTTTTAGGGCCTCCAGATTTCTGTGTCATGCCGAGAAAACATTACTCTCGATGATGTTCATAGTTGCTAATCCAGCGGATTCAAATCTGGACCACCCGATGGCCAATCTGGGTGCGCTATAAACTTGGAAACATTATCCTTCGCGACAAGATTGGCCATCGGGAAGTCCAGATCTGAATCCGCTGGATAGCTTGCTTGTCACGACACAGAAAGATGGAGGCCCTAAAACGAGATTTGAAGCAAAATTTGGATAAATATCATATAGATAATTGACGGCGCAGTTTGAAAGCCTGTGCGGCCTAAGAAGAACATATTGTGTAACTATGTATTCTTTGTATTTATAATATCATAGTTAATAAATAGAATGGAAATGTTTCGAATGCTGTTATTATTTTTTGTGCTAACCACATTTAAAGTTGTGACAGAACTTATGATATGACTAGGTGCAGTACTTACTCTACTTTCTATAAGCGAGAAAAAATTAAAAAAAAAAATAAAATCTGAATATTCAACCCCGACATCTAGGTTACTATACTGGGACATATATCCAAGTTTTCTGTTCATTGCATCAAAATTTTCAATTCTTATATACATTAATTTTACAGATTAAGTCTATAACTACTACTTAACTGAAAACAAAGAAAACATAAGTAAAGAAAATAATTAGTAGATAGTAAAATTCTAAATAAATAATAATTGCAAAATCTACTAGATCTATACTCATACTGGTAATCTAGTACCATTTACCAAAATCTTCCAGCTTAAATAAGTTATTTTTCTTTCTTTCTTGTATAATGTTATACATTTAAATTAATATATAATAAAATTTTCTTAGATACATTATTATAATAACAATTTACAAATTTACTCGTATTTTTAAATTTATACTTTCACACTAAATTAATTATATACAAGTTAACAATATTTCCTTCATTTACATGTTTGTTTATTAATTTCCTTTAAATTACAAATGAAAATTAAAATCATCTACATTATATATATAATTATTTTATAACACATTTATTTTGTAATTTAACTTTTCCTTTCCTACTATCTATAACTAGATTCCTTAATTAATTCCAAAATCCTATTATGTTTTCCCTTTTAAATTATTTAAAACATTTCATACCTACCTACACACTTACTATTTAATGCTAAAATATAAATTTAAACACAAATAGACATACATAAAGACTTTTAATTTAATTACCTAGACACAATAAATTTATACACTTTATTATTTCATTCTTTGGTTGATCATCATATATCCTATTTATATTTCCATTCAATTAGTAAACATTATAGTATTTAATCCAAACTAAAATTATATATCTAACACTATATCCTATTACTATTAATTAGCATTTATACTTCAATTTACACACTTCATTCTTCTTATCCACCACTCACTACACAACACTTCATTCCATTCACTTTTATCTTCTATAGGCGAGCAGTAGCAGAAGTTAAAGCACCCTGGTTTCTCCTTAAAAGGCTGCCTCTATTTCGTTTTGAAAAGAAACAGTGTTGCACTGACGCGGCCAAACGTTTGGGTACAGGTGGCTGTGCCCTTCTCGCACACGCGAGAATGACAAACCACCCTGGCTTATACCGTGACGCAAAACAATAAAATACAATACAAATGTATCCTACAGAAGTGAGCCTTTAAAACTATAACACAACTGCCAGGAGAATAAAATATGTTGCAAGCTTCCGCCGCAGGAATTTCTTGCATTTAAATTATTTCTTTGCCTGGATCGTACGCGTCGCCCGCTTCTGTTAACAACTGCGGTCTCCACGGATACGACCATTTATCAGGCGTCCGTGTTTGGGCTCACTTGAAAAAGTCACACTTTGCTGCCGTTCGTCGTTTGTCTTGCACAGGAAATAGCCAGCTTTATGTTACTGTACTTCTTGTATATCGAAAAGGTCTTATACGAGCCGTGTTTTTTAAAATAAGTACCGTTTTAATATTTTCCCGCTGCAGTGGCGATTTTGAAAATACCCGATCATTAGGAAGCCAGACGAAGCTGTGAGCGATCGTAAAGTCAGATCAGTCATTCGGTTTTGGAATGCGAGAAATGTTACGTAAGCAAACAATGTCCTTCCACAGACAGTCAAATAAACTCAATATCTGATCCCATTATTTCGACTACCGTCCCTACAGTCCGGATTTGACACCCAGCGATTTTCATGTTTCTTCATTTGAAGAAATTTCTTCGTAGAAAACATTTCAACGATGATGATGATGTGAAACAAGAACTGCAGACTTCGCTTTCATCACAGGCGGCATCATTCTTTGACGAAGCCATGCAAAAACTGTTTCTCGTTACGACAAGTGCTTGAATAATCGTTACAAGTGCTTGAATAAAGACGGTGAGAAGTGGTGTAAAGTAATGCATGATAAAGTATTTGGGAAATATAATGCTTCGTTATTTTTATAAAAAACGTTATCGGTACTTACTTTATGGACACGCCCAGTAGATGCGAGGCTCTCCGAAGCATACGCTGATTATAATGTAGCAACTGTGCAGATGTTTGCACTCTCGGCTCAGAGGAAATTCACATGTTTAGCAAACCAGCCAGTTTGAGATTGTAATCAATTGCCAAAAGAAATTCTAGAAAATTTCCTATAGGATGGTTTTTACTTTCACTATCACATACCTGCAAATAAGAAGAAATATGACGTTAAACTAAAAATCTATATCATATATCTTTAGAAACACACATTTTGAGGTTTCTTGTACGCAAAAAATATTTTATACTACATTCACATGACTTTCCCTACTCGCTAATGCTTTTTACTTTTTCTAATACATATAATACTTAGGGGAATTATTGTATTTCCACCCAAAAATTCGATGACGAGATTTTACCGGAAATATAAGCCTCCCTGAACAAAAACAAAAACTGATGTATTCCACACACATGAGTTTATCTACTCTTGTACAAACTATTTTTACAAAGGCTTATTCTATATCTACCTCATGTTAGTCCAGATAAGAATTTGGGAAATCTGATCTTATCATATTATTGCTGATTTTCTTGTAGGTGCAAGGGGAATACGGTAGGTTTTAAGATAGTCAAATCTTTTAACTGGTTGTTATGCAGAGCATTCCATTCTCTTTGCAAGTCGAAAACATAAAAAAAACAATAACGAATGACCATTTCACAAAAAGTATAAGTATTGGAAAATTCAAACAAATAGCAAGGAATATCTCGGAAATGGTTCACTCCACAAAGAAATGTATATGATATAAATGGTGTGTTTTAGTGAGATCCACAGTTTTTGTGTAGTAAAAAATTGTCTGTTCTCTTACTGTTTACCACTTATGCGAAAGTCATTCAAAAATGAAGAGGAATTTTGGGGAATTTCCTGAAAATTCAAGATATACATTTTATTTACCGTAAAAATATCTTAATCATATAATATTTTAATCGAAATTTTGGGAAAATCAAAATTTTCGAAAAATGTTCCACTAAGGGTAGTCCTAGGTAGGAAATTTTCTTTAAAATCTGGGTGTCTCATCCTTGGAAAACACTAAACTCAAATATCAAGTTTGATATTTATCCAACTTTACGTTTTTGAGTTATGCTATTCACAGACTGATAGACAAATGGACATATTTCCAAAATTCGTTATTGTATTCCGGGCACCTCAAAACATATATTTCCAGTGAAATCTAGGCATCGAGTTTTTTGGGTGGAATGCAATACTTCCCCTACTTACTATGCGTATTTGAGAAAGTAAAAATTTAAAATGTGTGTGTATCTGTCTGTGGACAGCATAATTCAAAAACGAAAAATCGGGTAAATACTACACCTGATATTTGAATGTAGTAATCTCCAAAGATGCACATGAAGATTTTCAAGAAAATATCCCCACCACCAACAATATGAAATATATGAAATATATTTACATGACCAGGAAGTGTACATCTTGAATTTTCTGGGAATATTCCCAGAAGTCCTCTTGTTTTGGAGAGAATTTTGTACAGTCTTGTATAACTGGTGTACGTTTAGCGATAGACGAAAGCGTGCATCACAAAACATGTAGATCTCTTTAAAATACACAATTTATGTCAAATAATCTTTTTGTGACATAAGCCGTTTTTAAAATACCGGTTATTAATGGCTCGAATTCCTCAATACTTTGTCGTTGCTCAATTGTTGCATGCAAACAGTATGGAATTTTAAGGCCAGCATACAGCCTCCGGTTCTTAAACCTTTGACTATCGCTGTTCTCTTTGTATCTATAACGAAATGTGTAATGTAGCTATTTCTGCAAAGGTTTATTTGATTAAAATGAAGTAGATAGAAAAATAAGAACATTTTGTATACGCACATATAAGCGATAGAGGGTAGAGAAAGTCATGTGAATGTAACACATTCGATTTTTAAATATAATTTCTATACACTAATTTTACAAAGTTTTTATTTTTCCTACTGCTTATTTATAGAAGTAGAGGAAGCATTCAATTACATCGAAAATTTCTACTTCAAAATTTCACCGTAAATACACACTTCGAGGAGCCTGAATCTCAAAAAATATTTTTAGAAATAGGTTTGTGAGTGTGCTGTTTGTTTATATCATAACTCAAAAACGATAAGTCGGTTAAATTACAAACTTGGTATCTTCCAAAGGAATTTGGAAAAAGAAATTCCCCACCCAAAACTACCCTTCGTATAGAACACATTACGTTATTTTCAATTTTCTTAAAAAGACTAAATATTTTGAGAAAGTTATTGTTTCACGTATGGAAAAGCCGATTTAAAGTAGGAGTTGTATTATATTTCAACTGTTGGGGAGCCGAACTTGTAGTGGTTGCAACAGCACGTATAGTAAACAGTTTCCGGTAGCCTTCGCCCCAAATGTATTTTTACTGTTTCTTTAAATATTATATTTATGTTTGCCTCGGATGCGTCAGTATTTGTTAGAGACACGTTTCGCTTAGGCAGGGTTGTGATACGACTAAGAGTGTAGACTAACACAGATTATAATTTTACTTCACTTCTTTTATTAATACTTGATGCGATTTTAATAACACTTCACTGATATAGAGAGCTGCGAGATTCTTTTTATTAATTGATAACACGTAAAACTATTTTTCGTCTCACACGAATACATATTATATTTCTTGAGGACACACAAGCAACGCATCCAGTTATAAGCACTGTCTGCAGGTAACTGAATTGATTTCAAGAGTCTAAACTTGTACATTTCTGTATTTTAAGTCTCAAGTCTTCCTACTTCAATAGAATACCTTCATTTTACTAAAGCTTTTTGGTTCTTGATTGGCTATTTTAAAACTGTCACTAAAATTACATTATTATTACTCCAAGAATCACAAGTAGTAGTGATAAACTTTCTTACTCATTATTCACTCAAAGTTACCTCATTGTTAGTAACTTATAACTTATTATTCTAACCGCTCCTCACAGCTCCTACATTATTAAATTAATTAATAGATTCACATACCATTATTGAACATGTTTGCAACAGTATAAGCATATGCAATACTGTTACAAACATTTTACAAATTATTACATACACATATTGCTTCAAGGCGGGCTTTTATTGAATTTACATATTATATAATTAGACTGAAACCGTTCAAGTGTTAAAAATACTGCCTCAATGTTCATTAAAATACCATACGTTTAAGAAATTTTAATGACACACGTAATGTAATTCTGTAGTTTTCGGCGAAAACCTGTGAAGTTCTCTTCATTCTGAATGACTTTATATACACATTTGAGAGATAGAGCAAATCTTACAGTACAAAAAATCTGATGTGTTACACTCACATGACTTTCTCTACTCTTGTACAAACCATTTTTACAAAGGCTTATTCTGCATATGCTTCATGTTAATCGAGATGTTAATCTTCTTGCTAATTCTCTTGTAGATGCAAGGGGAATTGGCAGGCTTTAAGCGATATTCAAATATTTTAAGAGCTGGTTGCTATTCGGAGTATTCCATTTTCTTTGCATTACCAAGACAAAAAAATGAATAACGAATTTGAGAAAAAGTATAGGTATTGGAAAGTTTAAGGGAATAACAAGCAATATCTTGAAAATGGTTCACTCAACAACAAAAAATGTATATGATATAAATTGTGTATTTTAACGCGATCTACATCTTTGGTGTAGTAAAATTTTGTCTATGTCTTATGGTTTACCAGTTATGCAAAAGTCTTTCACAATGACGAACACTTTGGAGACATTCCCAGAAAATACATTTTATTTGTCATGAAAGTATCTTAAATAATTGATATCTTAATCAAAATCGTTAGCCATTTTTGAGAAAAATAAAATTTTCGAAAACTTTTCCATGTAAAGGGTAATCTGGGGTGGCGGATTTTCTTGAAAAACTTCGTGTCCCATCTATGGAAGATACTGAACCTAAATACCAAGTTTGGTGTTTATTCGACTGTTCGTTTCTGAGTTATGCTGTTCACAGACAGACACACACACGGACATGCTTCCAAAAATACTTTTTTACTTTCTCTACTACGTATAGTAAGTAGGGGAAGTATTGCATTCCACCCAAAAATTCGATACCGAGATTTCGCCGGAAATACATGTTTTGAGACCTCCTGAATCCAAAAAAAGCATTTTTGGAAACATGTCCGTGTGTGTGTCTGTGTGTGTGTGTGTGTCTGTGTGTGTGTGTGTGTCTGTGTGTGTGTGTCTATGAACAGCATAACTCAAAAACGAACAGTCGGATAAGCACCAAACTTGGTATTTAGGTTCAGTATCTTCCAGAGATGCGACACGAAGGTTTCAAGAAAATCCCCCCACCCCAGACTACCCTTTACATGGAAGATTTTTCGAAAATTTTAATTTTCTCAAAAATGGCTCTAACGATTTTGATGAAAATATCATATGTTTAAGATAATGTCATGAGAAATGAAATGTATATCTCGAATTTTCTGGGAATGTCTCCAAAAGTATTCTTCATTGTGAACGACTTTTGCATAACTGGTAAACCATAAGAGATAGACAAAATTTTACTACACAAAAAATGTAGATCGCGTTAAAATACACAATTTATGTCATATACATTTCTTTTGTTGAGTGAACCGTTTTCGAGATATTGCTTGTTATTTCCTTAAATTTTCCAATACTTATACTTTTTCTCAAATGCGTTATTCATTTTTACTTTCTCTACTACGTATAGTAAGTAGGGGAAGTATTGCATTCCACCCAAAAATTCGATACCGAGATTTCACCGGAAATACATGTTTTGAGACCTCCTGAATCCAAAAAAAGCATTTTTGGAAACATGTCCGTGTGTGTGTCTGTGTGTGTGTGTGTCTGTGTGTGTGTGTGTCTGTGTGTGTGTCTGTGTGTGTCTGTGTGTGTGTCTGTGAACAGCATAACTCAAAAACGAACAGTCGGATAAGCACCAAACTTGGTATTTAGGTTCAGTATCTTCCAGAGATGCGACACGAAGGTTTTCAAGAAAATCCCCCCACCCCAGACTACCCTTTACATAAAAGATTTTTCGAAAATTTTAATTTTCTCAAAAATGGCTCTAACGATTTTGATGAAAATATCATATGTTTAAGATAATGTCATGAGAAATGAAATGTATATCTCGAATTTTCTGGGAATGTCACCAAAAGTATTCTTCATTGTGAACGACTTTTGCATAACTGGTAAACCATAAGAGATAGACAAAATTTTACTACACAAAAAATGTAGATCGCGTTAAAATACACAACTTATGTCATATACATTTCTTTTGTTGAGTGAACCGTTTTCGAGATATTGCTTGTTATTTCCTTAAATTTTACAATACTTATACTTTTTCTCACATTCGTTATTCATTTTTTTTATGTCCTGGACATGCAAAGAGAATGGAATGCGCCACATAGCAACCAGCGTTAAAATATTTGACTATCGCTTAAAAGCTACCATATTTCCCTTGCATCTACAAGAAAATTACCAATAAGATTGACATCTCGATATCTCGATTAACATGAACCATATGGAGAATAAGCGTTTGTAAAATTAGATTGTACAAGAGTAGAGAAAGTCATGTGAGTGTAACACATCAGATTTTTTTTTATGTCCTGTATATGCAAAGAGAATGGAATGCGCCACATAGCAACCAGCGATAAAATATTTGACTATCGCTTAAAAGCTACCATATTCCCCTTGCATCTACAAGAAAATTACAAATAAGATTGACATCTCGATATCTCGATTAACATGAAGCATATGGAGAATAGGCGTTTGTAAAAATAGTTTGTACAAGAGTAGACAAAGTCATGTGAGTGTAACACATAAGATTTTTTTTTATTCAGGAGGCCTCAAAACATGTTTCGAATTTTGGGTGGAGTGCAATACTTAAGCTTTGTTCCTCTGTTTGATGCCCTCTGCTGCAGTATTCTTGTCCCCGGCTATTGCTGCTCGTCGGCTGCTGTATTCTCCATTCCTAATAATTACCTATCTAACTAATTTCACGGGTCTCAGGGTTTTCATAGGTGAGGCAAATTAAAATGCACTGCATTTCCCTTAAGAATGTGGTTTATTATCAATAAATCTTATGAGCGGCTAGCTTTACCCATAATAACAATTCCCACCATTATAATTAATTAGGAGCCTAGTCTAACTGCACACGCTTCCCACCCATATGCACATCCGTGCATTTGTCGTCCAGAGTGTATCACCGTGTCTACGAGATTGTATAAGAGAGTGAAAATCTGTTTTTTTCCTTTTTATACCTAAGCCTAGTGACGCTTACCTTCGCGCCTCAAAATGTAACGACATTTCAAATTGGTCCTCAGACCGCGTTACCTTATTATGTATGAGAATATTCTGTTCCAAAAGATTTCGCATACGCGCCCCAGTGACGCGCCCGGATGCAGATTCAATATATCTATCTCTTACTATTTCTCCGTACTGCTTCCAGTTCCCTGCTCATTAGCTTGGAGAAAGGTGGGCTCTACCTAGAATTATCTCTTCCCTGGAATTAGTTAGCTCGCCCGTCCCTTACTTATCTAAGTTACAATTTGCTTTTGTACAATTCTTGGTTGTTAAATATTCTAACGTATTTCTTGGTGAATTATATTATTATGTACAATTATTGTTTAATTTTGATTTATATGTTTATGTGTATATGTATGTCTCTGTGTGGTATATCCCCTTTCAAAATCACTATTCGTTTTTTCTCGGGGCCATGCAGAAAACGTATTTCAAAGCCATCACATAGCGACATGCTCTTTAAGAATCTGACTATCGCTTTATCTACTGTATCGTACAATGAAATGTGTAAATGTGAAGTCAACATTCATCTGGATTAACAGGGAAAAGCTAGAATAATAAGCCTTGATAAGAGTATTCTGTAAAGAGTGAATAGAGAAACACGAGTGAATGCAACACATTGTTTTTTTTTTTCAGGAATCGTTTTTACTTTCTCTACTACGTACAGTAAGTAGGGGAAGTATTGTATTCCACCTAAAAATTCGATACCGAGATTTCACCGGAAATACATATTTTGAGACCCCCTGAATACAAAAAAAGCATTTTTGGAAACATGTCCGTGTGTTTGTCTGTGAACAGCATAACTCAGAAACGAACAGTCGGATAAACACCTGGTATTTAGGTTCAGTATCTTCCAGAGATGCGACACGAAGGTTTTCAAGAAAATTCCCCCACCCTAGACTACATGGAACATTATTAGAAAATTTTAATTTTCTCAAAATTGGCTGTAACGAATTTGATTAAAGTATCATATGTTTAAGATATTTTTATGACAAATGAAATGTATGTCTCGAATTTTCTGGGAATAACTCCAAAAGTATTCTTCAATGTGAACGACTTTTGCATGACTGGTAAACCATACTAGATAGACAATATTTTACTACACAAAAAATGTAGATCGCGTTAAAATACATAATTTATGTCATACATTTTTGTTGTTGAGTGAACTATTTTCAAGATATTGCTTGTTATTCCCTTAAATTTTCCAATACTTATACTTTTTCTCAAATGGAAATTTGTTATTCATTTATTTTGGTCCTGGTAATGCAATGAGAATGGAATAGTTCACATAGCAACCAGCTCTTAAAATATTTGACTATCGCTTAAAGCCTACCAATTTCCCTTGCATCTACAAGAAAATTAGCAATAAGATTAACATCTCGATTAACATGAAGCATATGGAGAATAAGCGTTTGTAAAAATAGATTGTACAATAGTAGAGAAAGTCGTGTGAGTGTAACACATCAGATTTTTAATATTGTCGTCGGTGTCGTTTCTAACGCTCCCCACGTGTCCTATGACCTTCGGAGATACCTAATTCCAACAAGTGATGACTGGACACATTTCTGTGGTGGAGGCAACCAGCGAGCGGAATCCATTGCTTCCGATACTACGGTGATGATGTGGATGACGGTGTAATCAAGGACTTACAATTTTTACCGTAGACTCCGAACCATATTGGGTCATCAGGATACTTCACATGAGCAAGTCCGAGGTGAAGACTTGGATAGAGCCGATTTTAGATGGCTGGGAATCGAAATCCGGATCCTCAATACGAGAACCGGAAAGGAAACTACTGCGCTACCTCGGCGTCCTTAAGCACGATATGTTAATATATTCATTTATTATCGCACTCGGTGCGGTGATTACCATAGTTATATTGTCATATACTGGGGTGAGGCAAAACGGTTGCAGCTAGATATTAAATTTCAGTTACCATAGCATATACATTGGGAGGCGTAGCAGCAGAGGTAGCAAGAGGTCAAGAATCTTAAACTACGCATTCCAGAGCAGGCGTGGGATAGTTATAATAAAATACACAGAATTTCACATTTATCACATTTACTGTGGTTTATTTAGTATAAACACGGTGCCCCTACATCACACACAAAAATAAAAAGGAAGAAATTGAAGGGAGATACTACACACACGAGATTACATTCACACGATTTCACATACAACCTTTCTGACCTAAAACTCGACCAAAAGTGACGCTAACAACCAACACAAAGAAGTAACGCTCACTTCCCTAACTCTCCACCGCTAGCTAAAATCACAGCTAGACGGTGGTGAGTCGACACGCCAGACGAAAAACCCAAACCCGAAAGAATTACCCCAACAATAATGTCACCAACGACGGAATAAATTAAATATGGTTCTCACAGGTAAGAATTAACCACTCAGTATGAAGCAGTATAGGCCAGTAACTGTCACCAACGACGCAATAATGTGTCTGGCGGGACAATACACACAAACACACCACCTCATGATGAGGAATAAATAGCGATTATTAAATAATAACAAATAATAATAATAAATGATTATACAAGGAGTAAAACCAAATTTTACACCTGTGGCATATGCTATGTTTTAGACAACGCTCGAATTTGTAAAACATCAATAATATTACCTATATTGATTCCTGCAACTAACAGAGATCATGTTTAGAACGCGGTTCTTAAAACAAGGGAAATAACGCTAAAAAAGCGAGATGTCAGATATTTTGATGTTTTGTTTCACCAGCAATCGCTAGCAGTCATTTTCAGTGAAATTATTTTCTCCATAATTTGCTTTACACTAGCCAATGAGGCGATTAAATGCTACATCATATTACTTTCTGTATTTTTGGGGTAAGTAGTTATAGTGTTAATCTTTCTGCTGCTGTAATTTCATCTGGCTCTTCCGTTTTAGTTTCTTCTGAATTCATAATTACTGTCATTTAATCTTTATGTAAGTTACAATAGATAAAAGAGTAACGCTTTAGATCGCAAAATGCAGAAGTATAGGTTAACGAATTGCGATAAATTGAAGTATGGGGATTTGTATTGTGAGCTGATAATGCGAACGCCATTAAAATTAATCATGTAAAAAGACATAACGAAAAGTAAAGCCTAATCAAACTACGTGCGATAATATACAGTTTTTAGCTTGTGTGCACTATGTTAGATGTTCTACTTTTAGGTCATGTCTAAAACAGAACGTAAGGTACTTTATAAATGTATAACCAAGTAGGTTAATATCAAAGATAGACATCTGTCGTTCGCAGACAAATGAGATAAACTCCCTTTTTTGTTACAAAATGTAGGATTCACTTATTTACATATTACTTTTTGCATCATAAAGCTAGTACTGCACAATGGTACTGCCAAATAACCAATATCAGTTTATACAGATAAACAAGTTAAAATTAGCTATGTCTGTCTTTGAAACAAATATGTGTAGTTGTCCAGTTTTTATGTGAACAGACTTGTAGGTGTCCTTTTTTTATGCAAATGTAGTTGTAAAATTCATTTAGTAGTGATATCCGCTATCCCAAAGAGTATGAGCTGGGAAATTGTAAAAATTTTGAGTAGATGATGTTTGTAAATTTAAAAAAAGTTTTACATTGCGTTTTAAACTTTATAAGTTTCTTATATTATTGAATAAATGTAAAACAAACTACAATAATCTAGCCATATTTTAAGTGCCAGAAATAAAATAAGATGTAATTTTAAATAACTCATGAAATTTCCTGTTAATTTACAGGCATAGTAACAAAGCTTTCTTCAGTTTCTATATCGTGCAAAAAATTTCCAGAGGAAATTAAAACCTTTACTCCTATTTGTATATTTAAAGTCCAAGTGGATGTAAATTTAATCTGAAAGAGACATTAAAACGAGATTGTTATCCAAATCATCCTGCTGTGTTTCAAATTCACATTGATCATCGGGCAAATCTGGCAGACAAGGTTGTCTCTGTAGTACATTTTTGTACCACTCAAGAGTAAGCAGATCTCTTCAGTTTTCTCCAAAATGTTTGACGAGCAACCTATCAACATCTAGAAGTTTTTTAAATGGCGGAGGCATTCTCAGTAATGACTAATATTTCGTCTCTTTCTCGGCCAGTATGACGGCCGTATAATATATTTTCAGACCTTGATATCTCCAAAAAGTCTCAAGAAATGACCAGTTAAAACTCTCGTCAGATTTTTTACTATACTCCCTTGTATCATTTCTGATATACAAATTTATCCCGATAATCTATAATTTCGTGTAATAAATAAAACAAAAGAGCACGTAGTTTGCCAGCTATAGTACACAGTTTGCCTACTATTACATTAAACTCTTTTCTATATTCCTTTTCCACATTTCCGGATGCCGTAATCTCTTCCTGGCATTTCCTTCAGTAACTGGTGAAATGTTTTGCTTCATTTTACCCATGTAGCTTTTCACTTATTCGTAGTAACAGTTGAAAAATTCATTAAATCTTAACCAACAAGTTAACACCCGGCACAAGCCGTCACCATTTCTGTTTTGAAGATCACGTGACCTTATTCAGTATTACCATTGGTTCTTTAAACAAATGTCCGAGTTTGAAAACAAGCCCTTGTGTAGGATCCACTTTTGAAGTAAACAGTGAACTTCAACACTTAATTAACCATATTTGCGTTCATTTTTGTAAGCTGAGGCAGTATTTTTAACACTTAAATAATTTCAGTCTAATCATATAATATGTAAATTCAATATCAGCCCACCTTGAAGCCATATGTGTGTATAATAATTTGTAAAATTTATGTTACAGTCATTGTATATTTTTATATTATGGTATACTATTATATCCATGTGTAACAATGTTATGTGATTATATTACGTAATTTAATAATGTAAGACCTGTGAGAATAATAAGTTAAAAGTTGCTAACAATGAGGTAACAATGAGGTAACCTTGAGTCAATAATGAGTAAGAAAGTTTAACACTACTACTTGTGATTCTTGGAGTAACAATAATGTAATTTTAGCGACAGTTTATAACATCCAGAAAAAGCTTTAGTTAAATGAAGGTATCCTATTGGAGTAGGATTAGCCAAACAGGAACTAAAAAGGAGAAAAGTTTACAAATTTAGAGTTCAGTTGCCTGCAAACAGTGTTCCTAACCGGACGCGAGACACATCCTCGGGAGATTTAATACATATTCGCGCGAGACGAAAACAGTTTACGTGTTAAAAAGTGCATAATAATTAATAAAGGAATCTCGCAGCTCTCTATATCAGTGAAGCGTTATTTAAATCCTATCAAGTATTAATAAAAGGAGTGAAGTAAAATTATAACCCTACATTCTTTAGTCGCACCACAACCCTGCTAAGAGAAACGTGTCTCTAACAATAATACTGACGCAGCCGAGGCAAACATAAATATATAATATTTAAAGAAACAGTCAAATTACAAAGTTAATATTTTTTTAAACTTGGGGCAAAGGCCACCTGAAACTACATTTGGGGTGAAGACTACCGGAAACTGTTTACTGTACGTGTGTACGTGCGGTTGCAACTGCTACAGGTTCGGCTCCCCAACAGTCGAAATATAATAAAACTCCCTCAATACAACAAAATACCGTCTTCGAAGTAAAGGACTTCATCAATGAAAAGAACCGGAAAAATTCTATCGGAATACATTACTAACTCAATTTTAAATGAGGGGACGGAAGTCCGGGTTTGATATTAAGCTACTCCCTTATTTACAGAAATAATAACTCAAAATAGTCTTTGAAAATGCATTAGTGAATTATCTTAGCAAAAGAGTATATTTCTAGAGTCATCAGTGACGCATTTATAAACCGGTCCTTTGTATACCTAACGAAATTTCTCTCTGCTGATAAAATATAGAATTTTCCTCTTTTTTTACATTTTTAGAAATCCGTTTGTAGAACAGCGCTAAAGATAAGAGAGCTGAGAATATACACTCTCTTTCCTGACATAACGCAGTTTTAAAATTTTAACGCCAGCAGCGCCGTAAATAAGTAATTTTGTTTCTACAGCTAATGGAAGGTAGAGTTTCCGCGAGCACCGGGTTCGATACTACAGCGCCACCGACGACAGAGCGCTAAATTATACATGAATGCGCTGCTCTGTCAGTGAGATCCACGACGCTCTCTTGAATATTGGATGCCACGGCTGAGCTATCCCTTTTTCACCTCGCTTTATTCGCGATCATCAAATGTCGATAAAGTACGTGGATTTGTGAAAAGTACTGGAAAAGCATTGCGAGCTTCTCTTGTTCGCTGCCAGGAGCGCTGAATGTTGTGACAGCGTGCGTAAATTGTAAGGTATAGAATTTTGAATGTAGAGCTGTACGAAAAAGCAAAGCCTATAAAGTGTTTGAGAATCACAAGGAATGTTCACGATGGGAATTATAACTTAATCCAACCAAAAACCCTCAATGTGAGGCAGTATTTTTAACACTTAAATGATTTCAGTCAAATGATATAATATGTAAATTCAATAACAGCCCATCTTGAAGAAGTATGTGTATGTAATAATTTGTAGAGTATGTAGCAGTCATTGCATATGCTTATATTATTGTAAATGTGTTCAATAATGTTATGTGAATGCATTACGTAATTTAATAATGTAGGAACTGTGAGAATAATAAGTTGAAAGTTGCTAACAATGAGGAAACAATGAGGTATCCTTGTGGAAATAATGAGTGAGAGTTTAATAATACTACTTCTGATTATTGGAGTAACAATAATGCAATTTTAGTGACAGTTTATAAAATAGCCAATCAACAACCAGAAAAGGCTTTAGTTAAAAGAAGATATTCTATTGGATTAGGAATAGCCAATCAGAGACTTTAAATACAGAAATTTACAAGTTTAGGAGGTTGAAATCAGTTATGTTGCCTGCAAACAGTATTCCTAACCAGACGAAAAAGAGTCCTCAAGGAATTTAATACGTATCCATGTGAGACTAAAATAGTTTACGTGTTAAAAAGTACAATAAATTAATAAAAAAAATCTCACAGCTCTCCATATCAGTGAAGAGTTATTTAAATTGTATCAAGCATTAATACAAGGAGTGAAGTAAAATTATAATCTGTGTAAGCCTACAATCTTGTCGCATCACAACCCTACTACGAGATACGTATCTCTAACAATAATACTGACGCAGCCGAGGCAAACATAAATATATAATATTTAAAGAAACAGATTACAAAGTTAATATTTTTTTTAAACTTGGGGCAAAGGCCACCTGAAAGTACATTTGGGGCGAAGGCTACCGGAAAGCGGGCACTATACGTGTGGTGGCAACGAATTTCAAGTTCAGCCTCCCAATAGTTAAAATATAATACAACTCCTTCAATACAAACTACTTCAAATTGGCGCCCTAAGCGTGGTAAAAAAATAACGTAACAAACCATCTTCTTCAAATGTGTTACACTCACATGCTATTCATTACTCACTTTTACAGGGTATCCTTACAAAAAGGTCTACTTCAGTGTTAAGGTGGTGCATGTGTAAAATTAGACCAAAATTATGAAAAATAAACAAAACAATTTTTTCCATAATAAAACATATAATCTAAACGTAAAGAAGGCATATATATTTTTTGTTTAGTTTTGCATATTTAAACTAATAAAAAAGTGAAGTTTCAAATGTTAAGACGCATGCTTATTAATAGCCATGTCCAAATTTTCCCACCAACCTTTTTTCACCATTTTTGCGTATTGAAAATGATGCATACAATGAAATTTTTTGCTTGTTTGTTTAAAAAATTTGTACTGGACCTCAGAACTATATTAAAAAGGTCTAATATATTGTATTCACATGACTTTCTCTAACCACTATCATTTATTAATGGGTATACAAATTATACTTACATACCAAAGGTTATTTTTCCATTTACCACATTTTAAACCAAATAAACCTTTGCAGAAATAGCTACATTACACATTTCGTTATATATACAAAGGGAACAGCGATAGTCAAGCTGTATGCTATACGCTGACCCTTAAAATTCCATACTGTTTCCGTACAATCGCGAAAGACAACTGCACGTCTACAGAACATTAAGAGTTGACCAAGTAATGAGCAATTTGAAGCATTAACAACGGATGGGTTACAAATGGCTTATGCTACAGAAACTTACTTGAAATAAATTGTCTTTCTTAATGAGATCTACATTTCGTGTGTAGCACGTTTTCGTCTATCGCTTAACATTTACCAGCAATACAAGATTATACAAAACTCCTTCTGAAAGAAGAGAACTTCACAGGCCATTCCCAGAAAATTCAAGTTATACACTTTATTTTTATGTAAATATCTTTATTATATGTTTTTAATCAAACTCCTTAGAGCCGTTTTAAGAAAATAAAAAAATTTCGAAAAATGTCCCATGAAAACGGTAATTTGGAGTGGGGGATTTTCTTGAAAATCCTTGTGTCACACTTTTTGAAGGTACTAAATCTAAATACAAAGTTTGATATTAATCTGACCTTTCTATTTTGAGTTACGCTATTTAAATTTTTCTAAAAATGCTTCCTTTAGGATTCGAGAGCCTTAAAGCATTTATTTCAGGTGATATCTCAATTTTTAATTTTTTGGTGGAATGCTATACCTACTTCCTCTAACTACTATAGGCAAGTAGTAGAGACAGATAAAAACGACAAAATTAATGGAAAATTAAAAACTTGTATGTTTACCACTTATACAAGAGAATATCCAGTCCAAATGAAAGAGGACACGTGCTGAAGAGTCAACATGGCATTTATCATGTAAATTGTTTAAATATGTGACATTTCATTCAAAATCGTTTGCGCTATCGTTTTAAAAAATAAAAGAACAATAAACTGATAATTTTACTTCTTTAACGGTTTATCCTGTTTGTAGGACTTACACCCTGAGGCAGTGTTTTTAATACTTAAATAATTTCAGTCAAATTATATAATATGTAAATTCAATAACACCCTACCTTGAAACAATATGTGTAAGTAATAATTTGTAAAATATATGTAACAGTCATTGCATATGCTTATATTATTGTATCCATGTTTAATAATGTTATATGAATGTATTACTTAATTTAATAATGTAGGAGCTGTGAAAATAATAAGTTAAAAGTTGCTAACAATGAGGTAACTTTAAGGCAATAATGAGTAAGAATGTTTAATGGTGCTACTAGTCATTATTGGAGCAACAATAATGTAAATTTAGCAACAGTTTATAAAATAGCTAATCAACAACCAGAAAAAAACTTTAGTTAAATGAAGGTACTCTATTGGAGTAGGATTAGCCAATCAGAGACTTGAAATACAGAAATTTACAAGTTTAGACGTTTGAAATAAATTCAGTTGCCTGCAGACAGTGGTCATAACTGGATACGTTGCTTGTGAGTTCTCAAGAAATTTAATATGTATTCGTGTGAGACGAAAATAGTTTTAGGTGTTAAAATGTGTATTTAATTAATAAACACAATCTCACATCTCTGTATATCAGTGAAGTGTTATTTTAATCGTATCAAGTATTAATAAAAGGAGTGAAGTAAAAATTATAATCTGTGTAGCCTACATTCTTAGTCGTATCACAACTCTGCCAAGAGAAACTTGTCTCTAACAAATACTGACGCAGCGGAGGCAAACATAAATATAATAATTAAAGAAACAGTAAAAATACATTTGGGGCGAAGGCTACTGGAAACTGTTTACTATACGTGCGGTTGCAACTACTACAAGTTTGGCTCCCCAACAGTTGAACTATAATACAACTCCTTCAATACAAACTTCTCCAAATTGGCGTCCATACGTGGTGCAAACTCCTAAAATAAATTACTTTCTCAAATTGGTGCCCAAAGCGTGGTGTAAATAACGTAACAAACCATCTACTTCAATCCCCAAGGATTTACAAGCCTGTAGTAGCCTGTCGAGGAGCACGCAAACTCTGGATCATAGCATATTCAGCATGAGTGATCAGCCCAAAGCCAGGTATGACGGCGAAGAAGAAGGATATGAAATGTAATGATGAAAGGGATGATAGGAAATTTCACTGATTAAATTATCCAAACCAGCATTTGCCTAGCAACTGTGGAAAACCGCCGGAAAATTAGTCAGTTTGGTTGGGCCCAAAGGTTTGAACCCGGGAATTCCCGAATGCGGGCCACAGAGCGTTCCTGGCTGAGCATTATAAACTCATAATTAAAAAGTCTGATGTGTTACACTCACATGACTTTCTCTACTCTTGTACAAACTATTTTTACAAACGTTTATTCTCCATATGCTTCATGTTAATCGAGATGTTAATCTTATTGCTAATTTTCTTGTAGATGCATTGGAAATTGGTAGGTTTTAACCTATAGTCAAATATTTTAAGAGCTGGTTGCTATGTGGAGTATTCCATTGTCTTTGCATTACCAGGACAAAAAAAATGAATAACGAATTCCCATTTGAGAAAAAGTATTGGAAAACTTAAGGGAATAACAAGCAATATCTCGAAAATGGTTCACTAAACAAAAGAAATGTATGACATAAATTCTGTATTTTAATGCGATCTACATTTTTTGTGTAGTAAAATTTTGTCTATCTGTTATAGTTTACCAATTATGCAAAAGTCGTTCAGAATGAAGAATACTTTTGGAGACATTCCCAAAAAATTCGAGATATACAACGCATTTGTCATGAAAATATCTTAAAATTTTCGAAAAATGTTCCATGTAAAGGGTTATTCTGTTCACAGACAGACACACAATCAGACATACAAACGGACATGTTTCCAAAAATGCTTTATATGCATTCAGTGCACCTCAAAACATGTATTTCCTGTGAAATTTCGGTATCGGTATAATTTTGGGTGGAATGCAATACTTCCCCTACTTACTATACGTAGTAGGGAAGGTAAAAATAAGATCCTCATCGGCGACTGAAGTTGTGACACTTTACATTTTGGTCCGAAAGTTCTGGATTTTATAATAAATATCAGTTGATGGCAATTCCAATTTTCGTTGCAATATTCAGGCTCTGAGAGCCAGAGCTATAAAATGTTAATTTAAACGAGGTAGGTTTACTTTCGCAGCTTGTATGATACAGCGCAGGGGGAGTTGAACAATAGGATTTTCTCGACGCTGCTGTAATGTAATCTTGTGTAGGCTAATAGAGAAGCCGAGCTCATCGGAAATCGTCGGTCCGCGCAGGAAGTTAATCTCCAAGAGTACCAACCTAACTTCATGAATATTAATTAGCATCACCATAATGCGTAATGAAATGTGACCGCTGTCCGTTTTACGTCACGTGACTTCGATGCCATGCCGTCAACCGCAGCACTTCCGAGTTTTGATAATGGACGTACGGATTCTGGGGCTGCCACACCACAGGGCGGACAAAATATATTGCGGAGTGGTCTATAGCTTCCTCTCAATTGAATTACCTCCTCGTGAAGAACAAAACAAAACAACGGCGTTTGTTGTTCATTCATGATGTCATGGTTGTGTTTGCGCGAGCTTAACCAATGTCAATGCTTTAAACATCCCTCTGTTTTAGTCTGTTACAAAGAAGTACAGCTAAATGCAAAAAAAAAAAAAAAAATCTGATGTGTTACACTCACATGAGTTTCTCTACTCTTGTACAATCTAATTTTACAAACGCTTATTCTCCATATGCTTCATGTTAATCGAGATATCGAGATGTCAATCTTATTGGTAATATTCATGTAGATGCAAGGGGAATATGGTAGCTTTTAAGCGATAGTCAAATATTTTAACACTGGTTGCTATGTGGCGCATTCCATTCTCTTTGCATGTCCAGGACAAAAAAAATGAATAACGAATTTGAGAAAAAGTATAAGTATTGGAAAATTTAAGGAAATAACAAGCAATATCTCGAAAACGGTTCACTCTACAAAAGAAATGTATATGACATAAGTTGTGTATTTTAACGCGATCTACATTTTTTGTGTAGTAACATTTTGTCTATCTCTTATGGTTTAACAGTTATGCAAAAGTCGTTCACAGTGAAGAATACTTTTGGAGACATTCCCAGAAAATTCGAGATATACATTTCATTTCGCATGACATTGTCTTAAACATATGATATTTTCATCAAAATTGTCAGAGCCATTTTTGAGAAAATTAAAATTTTCGAAAAATCTTCCATGTAAAGGGTAGTCTGGGGTGGGGGGATTTTCTTGAAAACCTTCGTGTCGCATCTCTGGAAGATACTGAACCTAAATACCAAGTTTGGTGCTTATCCCACTGTTCGTTTTTGAGTTATGCTGTTCACAGACACACACATACACAGACACACAGACACACACACACGGACATGTTTCCAAAAATGCTTTTTTTGGATTCAGGAGATCTCAAAACATGTATTTCCGGTGAAATCTCGGTATCGAATTTTTGGGTGGAATGCAATACTTCCCCTACTTACTGTACGTAGTAGAGAAAGTAAAACATATCACACAAAAACTGTAGAACTACTTAAAACACGCACTTTATATCAAATAAGCTTTTTGTGCGATTAACCTTTTCTGAAATATTCCTTACTGGTTTGGAACTTTCAATACTGTTATTTTTTTCATTTTTGAAAGTGTTCTGTAATTTCAAGGTCATCGTAAAGTGAGCCGCTTTTAAACATCCAAGTATCAATTAGACTTTCTCCATTCCCCTTGTACCTACCCTTCTTTTTCCAATAACATGAACTAAATACAAAAATAACATTGCGATAGTGGGTAGAGAAATACTTTCTTTACCACACATATGTTAGGTTGAGAAGTATTGCATTCCACCCAAAAATTAAATATCTTTTTCACCGAATTTACCGACTTGACTGTACATAAATCCTTTCTGTGTGTCCAGAGTATGAAAATGCATATTAGGGTATTTTGGGCATTTTATGTCATTTATTCGATTATTCGTTATCATTTTAACATCCTGGCTTTTGAGTCATTATTTAGTCAGTTTATTGCATATACATTAGTTATGTAAACGTTTTTATATTCACGACATTTTACACCAGAAATTTCACTATTCAACAAAGAAATAACAGTAACTTTGTACATCCTTTACCTGCATTTTCCGGGAGGATATCAAATTTATATTTAAGGATTTGTCTGAAAATGTTTCTTTAATCGTTGAGGGGCGGAGATATAATTACAGTTATGAATTCGCTTCCCAAACAAGGGATGAGACAGGCCAGTTTTCCTTTTTTCGCGACAAAAAGTCCTCTTTAATTATTTTGTACAATCTGAGAACTCAAAAGAGTTAATGCTAAGTTTTTTTTAGATTCTTGAAAACAGAGCGGGAAACTACTATATATATATATATATATATATATATATATTTAAATTAATTATCCAAGTTTCCTCATCATTATTCTGAACCTGTTTTTACTTTCTCTATCACGTAACTAGCAGGTAGAGAAGGTATTGCATTTCACCCAAAAATTCCATACCTTGATCTGTTTTCAGCCCCTGAATACAAATAAAGTACTCTTAGGAAAATGTCCGTGTGTGTGTGTGTGTGTGTGTGTGTGTGTGTGTGTGTGTGTGTGTGTGTGTGTGTGTGTATGTGCGCGCGCGCGAGACACGAAGGTTTTCAGGAAAATCCTCTCACCCCAAGCTTCCCTTTACATGGAAGATTTTTCGAAATTTTTCACTTTCTAAAAGAATGGCTTTAACGATATTGATTAAAATGCCATACATTAAAGATATTTACATGACAAATAAAGTGTATATCTTGGATTTTCTGGGAAAAGCCTATAAAGTCTTCTTCATCCGGAAGGAATTTTGTATTATCTGGTGTAACTGGTTAACGTTAAGCGATAGATGAAAACGTTATACACCAGAAATATAGAACTCTTTTAAAAGGGCAATTTATATAAAATACGTTTTTTGGTGGCACAAGCCATTTCTGAGACATTCTTATTAAAGGTTCGAATTGTTAATTTCTTGGTCATTCTCTTAAAGTCCTTTCAACATTCAGTTGTTTTTCGCGATTACATGTCAACACTATGGAATTTTAAGGCCAGCATGTAGGTCCAGTTCTTAAACAATTGACTATCGCTGTTCCCTTTGTATTTGTAACGAAATGCGTAATGTACCTATTTTTGTAAATGGTTTATTTGGATTAAAATGTAGTAGATAAAGAATAGTCTGTATACCTCTTAATAAGCGATAGAGGGTAGAAAAAGACATGTGAATGTCATATAAATGTTTTAGAAAAAAGGTCCGTGCGTATATGTATGTGCCTGCGAACAGCATAACTCAAAAACGAAATGTCGTCTAAACAACAAACTTAGGATGTAGGTTTAGTATCTTCTAAAAATGCGAGAGGAAGATTTTCAAGAAAATCCCCCATCCCAGCTACCCTTTATATGGAAAAAGTTTTAGCTTTTTTATTTTCTCAAAAATATCTCAAACGATTTTGATTAAAGTACTACATATAACAAACAAAATGTATGTTTTCAATACATATAGCCTGCGTAGTGCTCTTCGTTCGGAAGGGATTTTGTATAATCTTGTATAATTGGTAAAATTTAAGCGATAGACGAAAATGTTCTACACAGAACCTGAGGCAGTGTTTTTAACAGTTAAATGGTTTCAGTCAAATTATATAATATATAAATTCAATAACAGCCCGCCTTGAAGTAAAATATGTATGTAATAATTTGTAAAATGTATGTAACAGTCATTTCAAATGTTTATATTATTGTATCCATGTGTAATAATGTTATGTGAATATATTAAGTAGTTTAATAATGTAGGAGCTGTGAGAATAATAAGTTAAACGTTGCTAACAATGAGGTAACAATGAGGTAACCATGAGGCAATAATGAGTAAGGAAGTTTAAATGCTACTAGTCATTATTAGAGCAGATATAATGTAAATTTTGAGACAGTTGAAAAATACCAATCAACAACCAGAAAAAGCTTTAGTTAAATGCAGGTATTCTATTGGAGAAGGATTAGCCAATCAGACACTTGAAATACAGAAATTTACAAGTTTAGACGGTTCAAATCAATTCAGTTGCCTCCAAACAGTGGTCATAACCAGACGTGTTGCTTCTAGACAGTGCTCATAACCAGACGCGAGATGAGTCCTCGAGAAATTAATTACGTATTCGTGTGAGACGAAAATAGTATACTTGTTAAAAAGTGCAAGTGTTAAATAAAAGAATCTCACAGCTCTCGATATCAGTGAAGTGCTATTTAGTTTGTGTCAAGGATTGATATAAAGGAGTAAATTAAAACTTAAAAATCTGCGTAAGCCTACATTTTTGTCGCATCACGCTCTGCCAAGACTTCCATGTCTCTAACAATAATACTGACGCAGCCGAGGCATACATAAATATCTAATACGTAAAGAAACAATTAAATTCAAGGTTAATTTTGTTTTAAACTTGGGGCAAATGCCACCTAAAAATACATTTTGGGCGAAGGCTACCGGAAACTGTTTACTATACGTGTTGTTGCAACTACTACAAGTTCGGTTCCCCAACAGTTGAAATATAATACAACTCCTTTAATACAAACTACTTCAAATTGACGTCCAAAGCGGGTGCAAACAACGCAATAACGTAACAAAACTCCTTTCTTCAAATTGCCGTTCATACGTGGAGCTAATAAAACTCCTTCAAATTGACGCCTAAACGGGGCAAACAATTTAAAGACCATATCTACTTCAAATCTGTAGAGCTCTATAAAACACAATTTATTTCGAATAAGTTTCCTGTGGCATATCCGTTATTAATGATTGCTAAATTCTTAGTCATTTTTTAAAGTCCTCAATGAAAGTGTTTGGAATTTTGAGGACAGCATATAGCGTCCAGTTCGAAAAACATTCTATTTGTATGTATAACGAAATGTATAATGTACTGTTTCCGGAAAGGTTTATCTGGACTAAAACGAAACAAAGAAAAATAAACTTTCGTAAGGATAATTTGTATACCCACTAATCAACGATAGAGGGTGGAGAAAATCATGTTAATGTAACATGCGATTTTTTGTAATTGTATCGTTTCTTAATGTGTTATCAAAATTCGAGCCCTGGTTGTAATCTTTAAATTTTGTAAGTCTGATTAGCGTTAAAATTTCTACTTTTAGTGCCAGATGTCTAAAAACATAGCTTTTTTTGTTGTTAAGTTTAAAGTTGAAAAAACTACTGGTTTTTGATAGTGTAAACTGAAGTAGATAGGGCTGAGGGGCACACCGATACTAGTATGGTTGTATTCGACAAACTCACATGCGAGGGTATAATAAGATAAACGACTATGATTGGTCGATACCCGAGTCGTTGATCTGTATCGAATATGTAGCATATGAAAGGACTGATCCCTAATAAATAGTACATATACCGGTTTTAGGTTCTGACGATGTGGAAACTTTTCCCAGCAAGAGATACTTGTGCCTGAACCACAAGGGGATAAGGAAAGCGGGCTGAAAGGGTTCCTAGCTTGGCATATGTAACACGGTTCCGGTCCAGCGCCTCCCCAAGAATGCCCGTATTTCTCTCGGCATGACGTGAAGGTTGCAACCCCCCCCCCCTTCATATCCGTCAGTGCTCCGGATCGATAGAGCCAACCTTATGTCGGTTTTTGCTGCTTTCCCTCTCGAGACAAAGAGATGTGATTACTTTGGACTAGAAAAACCTCAGCCCAAAGAATTAATGGTGCAACATTTAATTTACCTTGAGGAATGGGCGGCCGGGCGAGCGGTTAACTGAATTAGATACCATGGCAAGACTAATGTCCGGGTCTGCTTCTGCGAAATATTGCAATCTTAAGGGCTTAAGAGCATTTTTTAAGAGATTGTAACATAAAATATACAGGGCCATCAGTTAAAATCCCTGGCGCCTGCAAACTTGTTTCATTCGGACAGAACCTTACAGCCAAACTGTTTGTCCTGCATACAGAGTGAGAGGCGAAAATACCCAGCTTTCACCGCTTCCGAGAAAAATCCTCATCTTTCTTAAGGGACGAGAGGGGGATATATATTGGCCATTTTTAGCAAAAAGTAAACTTCGTGGTTTTACTTTCTGTACCACCTACATTTAGCAGGTGGGAAAATTTATTGTATTCCACTCAAAAATTCGATAGTATCAATAGCTTATCGGAAATGCACGTCTTGAGATCTCTTTAAAACAAACGAACAAATTTTTAGTTTCTATACCACGTACATAGTAGGAAGAGGTGGTATTGCATTCCACCAAAACATTCGATACCGAGATTTTGTCAGAAATGTATGTTTTGAGACCCCCTGAATCCAAATAAAGCATTTTTAAAAATAGGTCGTGTGTGTATGTCTATGTGAACAGCATAACTAAAAACTCTGATGTGTTACAAACTCCTCGTACGCATCCTTAGAAGATATACTGAATTTAAATACCAAATTTGGTGCTCATCCGACTTTTCGTTTTTACTTTCTCTACTACGTATAGCAAGCAAGGAGAGTATTGTATTCCAACCAAAAATTTGATATCGTGATTTCACCGGAAATATATGTTTTGAGAACCCCTGAATCCAAAACAAGCATTTTTGGAAACATGTACGTGTGTGTGTGTGTGTCTGTCTGTGAACAGCATAACTCAGAAACGAAGTCGGATAAACACCAATCTTGGTATTTAGGTTCAGTATTTTCCAGAGATGCGACACGCAGGTTTTCAAGAAAATCCCCCACCCCAGACTACCCTTTACATGGAATATTTTTCGAAAATTTTAATTTTCTCAAAAATGGCTCTAACGATTTTGATTAAAATATCATATGTTTAAGATATTTTCATGACAAATGAAATGTATATCTCAAATTTTCTGGTAATGTCTCCAAAATTATTCTTCATTGTGGACGACTTTTGCATAACTGGTAAACCATAAGAGAGAGACAAAATTTTACTACACAAAAAATGAGGATAGCGTTAAAATACACAATTTATGTCATATACAGTTTTTTTGTTGAGTGAGCCATTTTCGAGATGTTGTTTGTTATTCCATTAAATTTTCCAATACTTATACTTTTTATCAAATGGAAATTCGTTATTCATTTTTTTTGTCCTGGTAATGCAAAGAGAATGGAATACTCCACATAGCAACCAGCTCTTAAAATATTTGACTATCACTTAAAGTCTGCCAATTCCCCTTGCATCTACAAGAAAATTAGCAATAATATATCTCGATTAACATGAAGCATTTGGAGAATAAGCGTTTGTAAAAATAGTTGGTACAAGAGTAGAGAAATCATGCGAGTGCAACACATCAGATTTTTTTCTATGTTTATTTTGGCTGAAATTTCGATATCAAATTTTTGGTTGGAATACAATACTTCCTCTGTGTACTATATGTATGCGGTAGACAAAGTAAAAAAGACAAATAAAAGTGAAATAAATACAACTAAAGTTTAAGCTAATAATTATATTATGACCTGGCATATTTCCTTTAAATGTTTAATGCTAAGAACCGTTCGACTGTTTTCAGAAGCAAGTGCCCTCGTGAAGCCCTCAGTTGCTATGGCAACATACGCTAAGCCATCCTAGGAAAGTGGTAATCTAGTTAGAGTTTCATGGTCCCACAACGTCTACTAATTTGAAATAGGAAGCATTTAAAACACAGACGCTGTGAAAGGGATTCCCGCTACAATGTTTGGTAGGGGAGTTATCGTATTCAGGAAGCGATACGCAGGGGTACCACACTAAGCGGCTCAGCTACAATATAATCCTATTATAAAGAGAGTATATCAGCAACAAAGTATTACCAACCCAGAGATAAGCCCGCTACCGCTCGCAATATCTTATTTCACTTATCGCTGAACAATCGCGCGCTTTATGCTCCATGATTTCACGACAATTTACTGGCCTGCTATTAAAACACAATAACGAGCCATTGTTAATTTAGAGCGCGTCGTCTGCCATGAATGTGTTTCGAGGGAGCTATTTGCGTGCCGTCTCTCACCATTTCCGCTGTTTTGAAGTTTGGGAGCATTTCTGTCTAAAGGACCTGTAAAAACTCGTTCAATATTAACCACGTTCTGTACCGCCTAGATACACAAGGTAGAGGATATCTTGCATTCACCAGAATAGGAATTTCATTGCTTTGAAGTCCCCTGGGTAACAAATCTGATGTGTTACATTTAGATTCGACTATCGTTTGTTACTTTCTCTACTATGTAAAATGTGGCCCATAATGGAACAGAGCTGTTAATCTTGTTACAGAAAAAAATCTAGCCCCATTCCTACCAATGTGACCACCTCTGTTTTTCGAGCATAGTTCTAATCACTTGATTAGCAGCGTACTTTACCTCCCCAAAAGTATGGCCAAACTGGCAAAGGGCAACATTACAACTGAAGCAACATACAGTACTATATACGAACATACTACTACAATAACTCATTAATGTAATAAGATATCTAATTCACAGCTTCTCAGCATCAACGTATTTATAATTTCTTTCTTTAATATTATGTTCTAGGCTTTACGTGTTATGTATTTTCTTTGCTAATATTGTACATATAATAATTAAGAGGATTCTAAAACGTATATTCATAATGTGCATATCGTAGAGAATAAGTATATAACGTTATAACATATAAAATATAATATGAGAGGGAAAGGCCATTGTTAGCTATATAACCAGTAATATAAAATTACGAGAAATGCAGTAGTATCTACGTAGGCATATAAGGAACTTTGGATTCATAATTATGACGCTGATACATGCCTATAATTCAAACACGTACGTTAAGAAGAACGGTTGGAAGGAACGCTAACAGAAGCTTGTCAGTGTTTGATCAGGAAGACAATGTATAAGCTCGCCTCCAAACAGGCGCTAAAAACTATATATTTAGTCTACCAGTTATACATATCTTAATATAACAAATGTGATAGTAAATTGTGAATATCATATGTGGTTTATTTAAACTATAAGTAAAATAATAAACAGAATACTTGTGTGCAAAATATTTTAACATTCTCTATACCCAACTCTGACAAGACACAAGTACTTTCCGACACCAATACAGCAGACGTGGCATACTTATATAATAATAATTACAACATACTAACATACACACAAGAGATATACGACCATCAGATTCCAGTCTGCGAGAACGTTGAGATACGTTACGAGAGTACGGGCATCAAGACGACCTACAGGTACATAATGCAGTATCCATCCCCATCAACGTAGTGGGGTCCTACAAAGGGGAACCGCTACACAACTTAAGCCTTATATTCCCATGCTACACCACGGGTTTCTTATTGCCGTTTAGTAGCGGCAACAACTTAACCTTCGTGTCTATCTCGCTGATGCACGCTTGTAAATGTAAGAATGTTGCTAGAATGTAAATGATGTAGCTGTCGTCTCCATCAGTAGGATGGGTATGCGAGCTTGAAAATGTTAGGGACTTCCGCGCGTCTCGGCAGCATGTCTGACTACGAACTTTAGCCTCCTCTGGTTCCTTCACCTCATCCCTTCCTCCTGGAGGTGTAGCCGCAATGTATCTGTGCAGGTCGCAACCACTCCGTTTAATCACCTACACCTATACCTAAAATAACGAGCTTATTAAAAAGAGCAATTTGTGTGACACAAATTTTTTTTCGTAGCATTACCCGTTTTCAAAATATTCCATGTTGGAAGATTAGGCGTTTCCTAGGCGTCATCTAACGGCCAGGCTTGAAAGTTTACGATTCCTGCTTCCCCCTTTCTTTTCTTCCCATCTCACAAACTTTTGAATATCATTTCTGCATGTGGTAAGGAAGCACTCTTAGCTTAATTTGAAACCACTGTTAAGCAAAAATATATCATAAGTAACTTAACGTGGAAGTAAGAATATAACGGATATATGTGAATTTGTCATTGGTGGAAAATGTCGCATGCAAGTCTCGCATCAGATTTTCTAGCGTAAGTGAAATGTGAGAAATAAATGAGGGCCGGAATACGAAGCGCTAATGAAGGCGGGATGTTTTTGCCTAAAGCTACTTTTATCCAGGTTCTCCGCAAAACGGGCGCTTATGTCTCCTCACTTGGGCTCTTTTTTTATTCAATAAAACGTTAAGAATGGCTTCTGCTGTACGCTTTTTCGCATCCATTACCCACCCTCCCAAACAGTTCGATGTCTCCATCAGCTATCGTTCCGAGCAAATGAACTAAGCTGATTACGCCGTTACTTAAATGACAAAGCAGCCGTTCTCAGTATTAAAGAGCGCCATATTACTTAGACAAATACATAATATTATAAACTGAGTATAACAACTGGTGCGGTAAAAAAAGATTTGATTTAATAATGTATTTCCAGGTAAATTAATTAATAATACATTTGTTATGACGTGTGAATTTGATGAGTGATAAGAGTTTTCTTGTTTCTCAGGGATGTGGCCTGCAGAGAAGAATTTTCAAAGAATATAATGAATAGTTAACACATTTTTGTGTTGAATATTTCCACACCTTTAGTTGATTTATTTACAAATTAATAAGTATTTTTTTTATTTATGCTTCTAGTACTGGTAAATGAAATTTCTTACGTGGAATTTAATAATATATCAGGTTAGTCAGCTGCGCCTATTTAATTTTGAATTTATGCAACGTGCTAAGCGACATATGTGACTTACGCCTTTCTTGAGGCCTTGTAATGGCTGATTTGCATAACACTTTATAAAGGAGGGATAGATAACTCAGTACCTAAGTGTTTTACGGCACAGATTGCAATCGGTATGTATGTCGATGCAAAAAAGCATCCCACCCTGACACTGGGAACTGCAGACGCACTTTTAGCCAATTTCACAAACTTTTATTCTTTAGCATACATTCGTGCATCCCTTTGAAAACGCCTCTGAAGGAACAACCTATCACATGCAACGGTTGACAAACTCATTTGAAAAGAAAATGGCAGATCCACGCAGTGCGACCAATTGGATTTAAGCCGTTAGTCAATGTCAAAAAATGTTAAGTATTAGGTAGATAATTTCTCTTCTGTCACAAACTATGACATATTTCAGTTCACACGTTAACTATAATGACTGGCGCAGTTTATTTATTGGAGTTAAATTTACCAAACCGAGCTCAAAACACTATATGACGCTGCAAAAAGCG
This sequence comes from Deroplatys truncata, assembly GCA_030765065.1. Classification (NCBI taxonomy): domain Eukaryota; kingdom Metazoa; phylum Arthropoda; class Insecta; order Mantodea; family Mantidae; genus Deroplatys; species Deroplatys truncata. The sequence goes on from CM060981.1 coordinate 56,250,649, forward strand.
TGTCAAGATTCGAGGTGGGGTCTAGTTCTGCGATTACCAAGTCGTATAGGAACCTAAACTCTGAAGGTATCGTTAGAGGAATGGTACTATGAGGTTGCTTTAACACTGTGCCACCTTTGTTCACGTTCAAATCCTTACAGTACTCGTGTTGAGTTCAACTAGTTTTGTATTACCTTTTGTTTTATCTCTTTGGGCCTATAATTTGATATTATGTTACAAATAACATTTTTGATAAAATAAGTGTGTACAAAATAGAATAATCTTCATGTTTTCCATCGCAAAGCCCAAATCATCTACGGGTACTCATACTTGAAGAATGCAGGCAGATTACACCGCGCATGTTACAGCATGCCAGAAGGTCTCCCCGGCAACGTACACAAAAGTGCATTGATGAAGGGGTTCGTCATTTTGAAGATTTACTTCGTTGATGAAATCCACGCTCTTTAACAATTTATTATTCCGTTTACCGTGAACTTAGCACATTTACAACCCCCTTGTCAGTAGCAGTGAAACATAAGGTTTAAACATGAAAGAAAAACTGTTAAGATTTAATATCATCGATATGCACCCAAAAGAGTGAAAGCTAACTACGTAACACGGTTTACAACACAGATACGGTACATATTATTATGGTAGACATGATACTCAATTATCTGATTGTAATTGTTGTGTCTTTGGCTCAAAGGAGCGCAAATAACAAAAATAAACAAGTTAGTATACTAAAATACAGAAAATAAACACAAGGAGAAAGGCAAAAAAAAAAAAAAAAAAGAACCAAACAAACTTCATGCTTGTATTAGATTCGAACCTCCGAAGCTAATCCTTTTCTTCACCATATTCCGGCAGCTAACCCACTCGGCTAACTCAGTCTGTAACACTTTTGGGGAGAACATTACTCTACCTCCTGGCAAGCATTATATTCATGAAGAGTAGCCTTTTTAAGCCTTTGCCGCTCCTTGGTTCTTATTAATGTTGGTTGCGTATAGTACCGAATAGAAGGGCAGAGTTTGTCAAAAGAGTCCATGTTTTCACATTAGACTATAAACTGCGTGTTGCATAGATACGAATACTTAGGGGCAGCTGAATCACCTGGTATAGTATATATCATTAAAGTTATTAGCAATATATAGTTTTCACTTCGTAACTTCTTATTTCAACTGAACTCCCGTACAAGAGTAGCCCCTTATATACGCCGCCTACAAAGCGTAACTTTTACTCGGCCCAAACGAATCCTTTGGAGCGGGCAGCGGAACACAATGGGCTGTTGTCCCGCACACCTATTGTTCTGGAGGGGACCTGCCATTAACTCCACCCGCGGCCAGGTAGGCAAGTCTGAAGTCGCTTACACCGCTGCTCCGTAGATGACTGCGCACACAGTTCACAATGCATATCGACTTCGCTTGTAGATTCACACGATTCCTCGTTTCCATTATAAACCAATCCCACCCTAGCCGTATTTGTTAAATAAAGAAACATTAGTAATATAATGAAATAATTACAAGAAATAATTTCCGTTTATTGAATCAATGCATAATGGAAGAAGGAAGAGTTACAACTCTAAGTGAATAAGGATGTCAGTTCGGCAGATTACGGGTTCAGGAAAATCATTAGTTAAAGTGCAGAGGAGCTAAGGCAATTAAGCGTTCCGGGGAACTTAAGTCAACAAGTAACCCATGTTCAACTAGCTAGAATTCAAGACGTTAAGAAATAAGAGATGTGACACTACACGTAGGCCAGTTCGGAAAAACGAAAATGTGAAAGAATTCTTAGAATTGCTAGCCAAAGAGTAAAAGCTGTGTTTTAGCGTAAGATTTGGCAACATATAATGTAGGAACGTCGGTGGGGTAGTTCTTAAGTAGGGACTTAAGTTAATAAAAGAGCGTGTATTGCTAAAATTAGCATCTTTCTTTTCGTTCGTGTACAGTCTTAGGTGCTTCAGTCTTTTAGGTGAACAGCAGTTCATACCGCCTAAGACCACGCTGGATTATCATTTACTTAGCGACACCCGTGAGTGGTTTTGTGGGTAGATATTTTAGCGACTCGCAGCAACTTAGGCTTCTATTTTGAGGAAATAGTAATTTCAAACCGTAAAATTCTTACTGCAGAAGTTAACAGGTATAATAATTAAAACGTTATAGTGCTACAATAGTGCTATAGTTCGAGTGCTACAATTCATAATCGATTTCATTCTTTATGTTCAAATGGTTGCCAACTCTCTTCAGTAGATAACATTAAATTTCTCCGTCAATTTAAACTAGTGTTATCTTTTCACACTACGCCCACGCATACCCTGAGAGAAAGATCTCATAGCCAACCACTGTAGCAGCCGGCAGCAGAATCAACAGCAGATATTGGAGACGACGTCAAAAGGTGACACCGGACAACTTGTTATCAATCCTTACTTCGCAAAATACTGCACTGTAGCAAGTCATTCCTCTACCATAAAGTGTGTTAAATGTGAGGCAGTATTTTAATATCTGAATAACTTCAATTGTATTTTATAATAAGTAAATTCAATAACAGCCCGCCTTGAAACAACAAGTATGTAATAATTATTTGAATTGTATGTAACAGTCATTGCAAATGCTTATTTTTATTGTAAACATGTTTTATTAATGTTATATGAATACATTATATAGTTTAATAATGCAAGAGCTGTGAGAATAATAAGTTTTGAGTTGCTAACAATGAGGTAATAATGAGATAACCTTGTAGGAATAATGAGTTTTAGAGTTTGAAATATTACTAGTCATGATTATATCAAAGATAAGGTAAATTAAGTTACAGTTTTAAATTAGCCAATCAATAGCAAGAAAAAGTTTAAGTAAAATGCGGATATTTTATTGGACTAGAATTAGCCAATCAGAGACTTGAAATGCCGAAGCTTGCAGGTATTAACCGTTTAAAGTTGTTCAGTTGCTGGCAAGCCTTGGTAGCGAACAGATGGAAGATGTGTTCCCTACCTGTGAATCGTAAAATATGTATACGCGCTAAGTGAAGGTATTGAAGATTCTCACAGTTCTTAAAAAGTGTAGTTCTTTATAAAAATGTGCAAAAATTACTAAAGGAAGTGAATTTAAAAACTTAAATTCTGTGATCTCTACAATCATTGTCATACCGCGCCCTGCTTAAGATATACGTGACTCTACAAACAAGACTGACGCAGCCGAGGCAAATTCAAACATAAATAATATATATAGAAGGAGTGTTATTAACAAAGCTAAATATTATAGTGTAAAACTTGGAGTGTAATAACAAAAACACATCTTGAAATCAGCTCCTCATACGTAACATCATATTACGTAACAACAGTAACCATTACGTAATCAACAAATTCAAACTGACGCCCAAAGCATGTTGCAAACTCTATAAATGCAACTAAATGCATATTGCATAAAACATATTAACGTAACAACAACACATCTTCTTCAAGTTAAATATTTACTTACAAAAATATTACATATAATGCAATTACGTAAGCATACCAACTTCTTCAACTCTAAACATTTATATTATGTGTAGCAAATAACCATCTTCAAGTTTACGTAAAAACAATACGTTACAACACATCTACTTCAAGTTGGCGCCAAAGCAGTTAAATAATAAAGAAATAAGCATCGTAACAGAACATAAACTATTTCAAGTTAAATAAAAATTACGTAATAAAACTAAACATAATACGTAAAGTACATTCTACTTCAAATGTCAACTTTAATAATAATCCGTTTGGCCATTTCTGCACGAAAACGAAACGCCTACTCACACTTTCTCTTTTTAAAAAGATATAAATTACTTATCCAAAAATTGAAAATTATCAAAAAAAAAACTTATGTGTTTGAGTCACTCGAGCTTCCCCAGTCACCGTTTTACGAACGCACTTTTGTCCATGTCCATGTAAAGGGTAGTCTGGAGGGGAGAGAATTTTTTTGACAATCTTAGTGTCGCATCCTTGGAGGCACTGAACTTAAACAGCCGCATTTAACCGAATTTTCGTTTTTGAATTATGCTGTTCACACACAGACATAAGTCCCATTCTAATCATGGGTTTTTCGTGGTTTTCCCTGGCCGGTAAGTGAATGCTGAAATGATTTCTTATCTACCATGATTTCCTTTCCATCATTTCCCTTTTGCTCCGTTTCCTTCACATGTTTCAGGGTTATTTCTAGGTTTCGTGGCGCAGGTGGCAGGCGGCGCGATGTTTGCTTTGCAGTAGTTGCAGCCCTACGTATGGGAGCCAAACTTGAAGGGGTTTTAGTGTTGTTGGGTTTGCACCACGTTTAGGCACCAATATGAAGCTGGTTCTAGACCACGCACGTAATGGATGCCAATTTGCGGGAGATTGTTTCTTGGAGTGTTCGCCCTACGTACGATACAAACTCTTCAGCGGCCTTCGCCCCACGTTTACTTTTCCGGTGGTTTCGCCCCACGTTTAAGAACCAACGTTTTTATTTTAATGTTTATTTATTTATTATATATTTGTATGTATACCTTGGCTGCGCCATTAGTAATTTGTAAAGCAGTATCTCTTAGCAGGGTTTGTACGGCTAAAGAAGAAGGCTTACACAAATTATAATTGTATTATACTCTTTTTATTAATCCTTCACACGAATAAATAACACTCCCCTGATATATCCTACTATATAGCTGTGCGATTATGTTATTTACATTTTTTTAACAGGTAAACTTTATATTATTCTCACCGCAATAAAATTTCATGTCTCATACTGAACCCGTAGCGTACCGATCTACTTGGTTACGCTTCCTTGTAGCGTCTACCGCCTGAATTTGTAAAATTCCTCTATTTCAAGTCTCTGATTGGCTAATCCTACTCCAATAGAATATCTTTATTCAACCTTAAGCTTCTCTAGTTTTTGATTGGTTATTTATAAACTGTTTTAAATATTACATTATTATTGTTCCAAGATTTATTAGTAGCCTTTTTAAACTTTCTAATTTATTGTTGTCTCACGGTTACCTCATTGTTAGCAACTTTCGGCTGTTTACTTTGTAATTCTGTTTGCTACGGAAGGCAGGTTGCTTCTATTCTCACAGCTCCTACATTATTAAACTAAATAATACATTCACATAACATTATTATACATGTGCATAAAAATATAAACATAATACAATGACTGTTACATACGTTTTATATTATATTATACACAGATTGCTTTAAGGCGGGCTGTTATTATATTTTATATTCTATAATTACATTGATATCATTTAAGTGCTAAAAATACTGCCTCACTGTGGTTTCTTCACTTGGGGTGACAGCCGCAATAAAACTCCAATAGGTTGTTGTGTGCGATGTTTCCAACTGTATTGTACACGTGTACCCTATTTTACAGCAAAGTTAAAATGGCGGCTCCAGAAGTATCACTCCGCCTTGCAACGAGTAGAGTATGTAAACCGCAGAGTAAGACACGAAAGTAGGCAGACAGAGATTATCCCTGATGATCACCGAGAAGTAGCGTCTTGGCGTTGAGAGATTGTGATCCCTGACGCCTGTGAACATTTCGCGCTGCTACAATGAATCACAGGGGCAATATTAATGTGAAGGGCAATGGCGTGCCGACACTCTGTTCGTCACAGGGCCATGTCTTGAGGTACCCCAGAGCTCTCTGTAGGCTAAGCTAGGTGTTAAATGGAGACATGTTCTGACTCTAGACCTTTTATCCACTCTTACTCAGAGATTTGTAAGTCAGGGAAAACACGGCGTGATTTAAGGATAGAGTCTGAAGTGTTACAATCATACGACTTTCTCTAACCATTATTTTAATACCTCTTTCACAAACTAATTTTGCAGAAGCTTATTTTCCTATCTATTTCGTTTTAATCCAAATAAAACTTTGCAAAAGTAGCTACATTACGCGCCTCGTTATGCTGGCCTTAAAATTCCATAACTTATTTTAAGTAAATTATGTGTTTTAAATACAGCTATATTTTTTTGTATGGTACGTTGTCGTCTATCACTTAACGCTTACCAGCTATGCAAGATTATACAAAATTCCTTCGGAATGATGAGGACTTTACAGGCTATTCCCACAAAATTCAAGATATAAATTTTATTAGTCATGTAAATATATTTTATTTATGGATTTTAATCAAAATCGATAAAGCATTTTTTAGAAAATCAACATTTTTGAATTATGTAAAGGGAGTTTGGTTTGGGGAATTTTGTTAAAAAACTTCCTGTCGCTCTTTGGAAGATATTGAACCTAAATACCAGTTTGGTGTTTATCCGATTTTTCGTTTTTGAGTTAGGTGTGCACAGACAGACACACAGATACACATGGAAACACACACACAGACATGTTTTTAAAACAGCTTTATTTGGATTCAGGGGCCCTCAAAGCATGCATTTCCGGCGAAATCTCGATATCGAATTTTTGGATGGAAACCAAAACTTCCCTTACTTACTATACTTACGAATTATCTTAATATTTATTAAATAAAATTTAGATAGTGGATCAATATAACATTTTTGTAAAAAAATTAACAAAAAATACAAATTTATGCAAAATATTCAAAACTCTTTTTTTAAAAAACAAATAATTTTGAATTAACCAACTTTTTTTTTATAAAACATAAGAGAAAGTAAAAATACGTATCAAACTGAAGATGAGATTATAATTTGTAAGAATAAAAAAAAGTGTCACTTTTGGCATTTGAAGCCGCTAATTGTATAACTAAAGTCCACTTTTTGGTACTGTAGGAGTTATATATCACTGAGTTCGTCTTGATGAGCACAAGCTCTAACCAGTGATATAAAAAATAACAAAAATTTCAAACTCTATTCAATGTTGTAAGGAGGATGCGGTACAAAACTGCACAAGTCAAGGTCTGTGTTCGTATGAAAGTCAGAGGTATAAGACTAGAGCGTAATACAGGAATAAAGAAGCTACCAAAACATCCCCCTTAAGACATCAAGATTCCACAAACGGACTTCATCAAAAGACTTGCATTAATCAATGGAGACAAACATGGAAAGCCACATCTAGAAGCAAGTTACACGATGTCTACATTTCGGAGTCCAAACTTCAACACTATCATTTCAACCGCAAAGACCAAGTTGTATTAACTCGACTACGTATTGGACATACTTCTATAACGCATAAACATCTCCTCAACCGTGACCTTCCTCCTGTGTGCAACCTCTGCAGATCCAACCTCACAGTTCATCATCTCGTTACAGTCTGCCGTCGCTATGTACAAAAAGCGCCAAAGAAAATCTCACTGCACCTCCCGTCTATGTCATTATTTATCGTTGTGTATGGCCTCACGAAGCCATTACTACTTCATTGATTGCTTTAGGCACGGTGCAAGGGTGCGGCAGTGTTTCTGCTAAATAGTTACACCAATAACCACAACAAAGGTTACGAAATATATGTTTACGCTCTCGATCGTAGTGGCTAAAAGAGGTAAAGTGCATTCAGTTTGTCATATAGACCTCTTATCGTGATTGGTAGCCCATACCTTATCGGCTAGTGGAGGACACGCCTTTGAAAGGGTTAAAAGCCAAGAAGAAAACTTGATGAGGCCCACGTTAGCGTAATGTAGAATGTGTAGTGTGAGAAGATTTTCAGGGAATGAAAATTAAGGCTTGAATGGTATTCATTAAATACATAGCAAGGCAGCACTTTATAACAAAACATAAACAGACTGTATTCTCACAGTGATATCAATGGTTTTTGCTGCATAGAAGCAAATATAACTAAATAATAAACAAATAAAGCACCATGTTCTCCCTCTAATTCAAACTATATTTGGTTAATACACCTTTACTGACATATTACTGATTGTAGAAATACAACAGGATTATAGACAAAAATATAACCCAATTTTATTGCCATGACATGTATGTCATATTCGGTAAACCACATCAATCAACAGGATTATAGACAAAAATATAACCCAATTTTATTGCCATAATGTGTATGTCATATTCGGTAAACCATATACATATACATATTTATTTCTAGTTTCTAAACAGAAATCAGTCAATTATAACAAAAGAGTATTTGTACTTTTATGCACTGTCGTTGCAATTGCTGTAACAGTGTGACCAGCCTCCCACATACCCAAGATACGTCCGCGAGTAATTTCGCTAGTATACGGCATGACTGGTTCTGAGACAATAAACATGTTTTGGTTTCAATAACACCGAAAGAGCAAAAGCATCAACCTCCCCTCTTTCCCCCCTTATTGCTGTGTTATGCCACCACGCTCTGCGATAGATAAGGTGAAGGACACGCCTCAAAAGACCCCAGAAAACGACACAAAATCCGCCGAAGATTTTCTTTGGCGCTGTGTGTACAACACAGAGAAAGATGTAACATCCCAAACAGCCTAAATTCAGCACAACAAAGAACTTTAAACTTTATGGAAGCGACAAAATTGTATAATAATATATAGCACACCTACCTAGGGAATTTAATGTTGTATGTACTATTACTGTTTAAAATATTGTGTTTTCATTGTATTCATGTTCTGTATTCTAAAGTAGTCGTGATAGACTTTAAACTTGAAGTGACAATAAAGAATATATAATAATAAGAATGATGTAATGTGCTAAGCATGGAAGTTGTGGCATGGTACGAACCTGGCAGTCCTCATTGCTTCAAATTCAGGAGTGTGAAGGGATGAAGATCCTTACCAATTTGATTAACTGATAATGAGAGATTCAGATTGTGATGTACCGGTTGGCAAAAGAAACAGTCTAAATGAATGGAAGACAAATATATTCAAGAATAAGTTTACTTGCGGCAACGAAATGCTCTAGAATTATGGAGGCAGTTCTCAGTGCAAAGAAATTGGAAAATGCAAGGTTGCCAGTTACAAACTAATAGATCAAACATCGTAACTACAAGCAAAACAACCAGTGGCTTATGAAGTGAAGTATTTTTAATTTCTCTACCACGTATAGTAAGTATTGTATTCCGTCCAAAATTTCGATACCGAGATTTCACCGGAAATACATGTTTTGAGACCACCTGAATCCAAAAGAGTAACTTTTGGAAGCATGTCCGTGTGTGTATTAGGTTCAGTATCCTCCAGAGATGCGACACGAAGGTTTTCAAGAAAATCCCCCCACCCCAGATTACCCTTTACATGGAACATTTTTCGAAAAGTTTAATTTTCTCAAAAATGGCTCTAACGATTTTAATTAAAATATCATATGTTTAAGATATTTTCATGACAAATACAATGTATATCTTGAATTTTCTGGTAATGTCTCCAAAAGTATTCTTCATTGTGAACGACTTTTGCAGAACTGGTAAACCATAAGAGATAGACAAAATTTTACTACACAAAAACTGTAGATCGCGTTAAAATACACAATTTATGTCATATAAGTTTTTTTGAGTAAACCATTTTAGAGATATTGCTTGTTATTCCCTTAAATTTTTCAATACTTATTTTCTCAAATGGGAATTTGCTATTCATTTTTTTTGTCTTGGATATGCAAAGAGTATTAATTTGTGGCAAAGAGAATGGTGCTGCGCATAGCAACCAGCTATTCGGAGATATGTCTATGCTTAAAGGCTACTGTATTTCTGTATTACCCTTGCTAATACAAAACAAGGGAACATAGTACGCCTTAAGCGATAGTCAAATATTTTTAGAACTGGTCGCTATGTGCAAAATGTAATTCTCTTTGCATGTCAAAAGATCGTTTCTGCAAATGTTTATCTCGATTAATATGAAATGGATGGAGAACAAGAGCTTGTTAAAATAGTTTGTACAAGAGTAGAGAAAGTCATGTGAGTGTAACACATCAGATTTTTTATGAAAGGGAAAGTAAAGTTTTATCAATTAAATAAAGCATATGCTTGTGAAACCCAAGTCAAATTAGCTGAAACTAAAATATTAGTAATATATCTTACAATTCACCCTGAAAAGCGTTGTTATTTTCAAAATCTTAAAGGGCATTGTGGGCAGGATTACAGTTAAAATGTTGAAGAATCAGGGAGAGTGGTCTGGGACCTCAGTTAAGAAGCGCTTTAAAATGATATGTTTCCATGTATTGTTTAAATTAAGGTATGATTAGTACACATGGTTTTATTTAGTTACATAAAATATTACCGAAATATATTAGTATATTATTACCTCCAGTTTTTTAATGTTACTTATTTATTTTAACCATCGTCCCGAAAAACCACTGCTTTTATGGTTGGATTCGATTATATATGCAGGGTGGTCCATTTAAGTTGAGACTATACAATATCGCCAAAAATTAAGCGTTGTAGAAATAAACGTCTTTAGTAAAAGTTACTTAGTATTATTGGAAAGTAAATGCAATTAGTGGTGTTTTATATGGAGGACATTGTGATGGTTATTTTAGAGTGAATTTAATTTTTTAAATGGAAACATACTCTTTTATGTTGTTTTCTCACTCCTCATAGAAAACTAAACTACATTTGTATAAAGAACTTTGTAATTGTTACTACACGAACGTAAATAAATCCTGCATGCCTATGTACGAAGGGCGCAATAAGTCGTTGGATAGCCATTTGAGGATCAAGTTACGTTTCGTACTTGGGAACCCAATTTCTTTTTATTTTGTTTCCTTATTCCTCATCAAAAATAAACAGATTTTTATAAAACACTTTCTAACGTGAAGCAGTATTTTTAACACTTGAATGGTTTCAGTCAAATTATATAATATGTAAATCCAATAACAGTCCGCCTTGAAGCTATATATGTACGTAATAATTTGTAAAATGCATGTAACAGTCATTGCATATGCTTATATTATTGTAAACATGTTCAATAATGTTATGTGAATGCATTACGTAATTTAATAATGTAGGAGCTGTGAGAATAATAAGTAAAAAGATGCTAACAATGAGGTAACCTTGAGGCAATAATGATTTTGAGAGTTTAAATGTTATTTGTGATTCTTGGAAGCAATAATGTAATTTTACTGACAGTTTATAAAAATAGCCAATCAACAACCAGAAAAAGCTTTAGTTAAATGCAGGTATTCTATTGGAGTAAAAATAGCCAATCAGAGACTTGAATTACAGAAATTTAAAAGTTTAGACGGTTGAAAACAGTTCAGTTGGCTCCAAACAGTGCTCATAACCAGACGTGTTGCTTCTAGACAGTGCTCATAACTAGATGTGTCCTCGAGAAATTAAATACGAATACTTGTTAAAAAGTGCAAGTATTAAATAAAAGAATCTTACAGCTCACGATATCAGTGAAGTGCTATTTAGTTTGTGTCAAGGATTAATAAAAACGAGTGAATTAAAACTTAAAGTCTGTGTAAAGTCTTGTCGCATCACGCCCTGCCAAGATGTCCATGTCTCTAAAATAATACTGACGCAGCCGAGGCAAACATAAATATAATATTTAAAGAAACAGTTTAAATTACAAAGTTAATACTTTTAAACTTGGGGCAAAGGCCAACTGAAAGTACATTTGGGGCAAAGGCTACCGGAAACTGTTTACTATACGTGCGGTTGCAACTACTACAAGTTCGGCTCCCCAACAGTTTAAAAATGATACAACTCCTTCTAAAATAAACCTTTCTGAAACTGACTTCCATACATGGAGCTGAAATTAACTTCTACAATAAGAAAACAACATAAAAAAGGTAGGTTCTCATTTAAAAAATTAAATTGAGCCTAAAATGACTGTCATAACGTCGATTAAACAAAATACGACTAATGCCATTTACTTTCCCCCATAATATCAAGTAACTTTTATTAAAAACATTTCTTTCTACAACGTTTAGTTTAAAGATATTGTACAGTCTCTACTTAAATTAGTTTCATATCAACACAAAACCTTCATATTATTTAATTTATTACACACAATATACGTATAATTAAAAAGTCTTACCAAAAATGTTTCATTCAAAATAATGCATAGATTTTGCAGAAAAAAATTAGGAAGTTGAGTGCTCAATTTTAAAAGTTATTAAGTTTTCTTTAATTATCTCAAAACTTACATAGCTGGAGTTGTGGTGTTATAAACTATTGGCTTCAATTTATGGAATTTAGTCTTCTTAAACAATTTGTAGTTCTATAGCGGGGAAAATGTACGAGATAGTGTTGTGACTGTTACATAATAGTTTTTGTTCAGATAAAAGACAAAGGTGTGAAAAAGGAAGAAAGGCGGCTAAACGTATGAAGCAGAATAGAAGAAATGGTATAGGAAGAGTAAAAAGAAATAAAAAATAACGTAAACCAGAGAAGCAAACAAATGCGGCAGGCTTTACCAGAGAGAAATCAGCAAAGTCAAAGAAAGGCAAAATAAAAGGCAAAACAGGGAACAAAAGATCTAGAAGGATTAAAAGTTGGGAAGAAAGGGGGAGGGTTGCTGTTACATTATTGCAAAGCAACATTATATTACATCAATAGCAGTCGGTTCCTTAGTCTCTCTCACTTGCTGTGACGTCACAATTGCGTGCCGTTGAATTACGTGTTAAAACATTCCGCTGGAAATGACGTGAGCGGAAGTGGAGGAGTACAAACCACTTCCGCTAAGTTGTTTGCACTTTGCGCCCACTCTAGAGAAACCTAACATCAGCATTTGTACTTCCCACTCTTCCGTTTTACCCCCCCCCCCCCCGTAATCTCTGAGTGAAGGTGCTCAGATCCTTTACTTACCTTGAGCACAAGCTATTACTGTTTACCTTTTAGCTTTTAAAGCGACCAGCCAGTAATTCCACTGTACTTTACTGCTTCAAATGTGCACTGCCTCAGCTTAATCAAAAGCATTCACGTGACTTTGGAGACCAATGACATGTATTCATTATACAGGATGAATCATCAACCCTTAAGTCATTTATACGACATTAACATTGCCGGGACAAAACACAAAAGCCAAAAACTACGAACCGGCTACGCAGTGTTTTTCCTGTCCGCATCCTCCGCGCTCATTGCCGTCTGCTGTTATCATAGAAAGGCGTGGATGAAACCATACAACATTTTTAAAACTACTTTTAAAGGCTTTACTTACTAACTTTATGAAAGGAGATGCTGAAATTCTCCACCGTCGTTGTTCATACATTTTTGGCACCTCTTTAGTAAACTATCCATAACTTGCCGTAGTTCACGTTGAGAAATGCTGGCAATTTCCTGGTGGATATTTTGTTTTAATTCTTCCAGGGTGTGTGGGTTTGTCTTGTACACTTTATGTTTTAAGTTACTCCAGAGATAGAAATCGCAGGGGGTTAGGTCGGGGGATCGAGGGGCCACAAATCTCCACTAATAATTCTGTCCTCAAACACACTTTCAACTTGTTCTCATCAAAATTGGCCGTATGAGCTGTTACAGAGTCTTGTTGAAAAAAATACAAAGTCACGCCCCCTGTTGTTAATTCTCTAAAAACAGGGGCAAAATTGTATTGACTTATGCACGGGCTTCAACTATTGACTGGAAAAAATTGGCAAAGCGTCATTTGCTGTACGTCGCAGAAATGTTTCTCGGAAAGATCCCTCGCGATAGCCGCTAAATATTACTCACTCCAGCGCGTTGCTAAAATGAAACTATCACAGGGATCGTCTTTACATTATTAAGCGAGTAAGTCTCAAGAGAGAGAAAGAGAGAGAGAGTGTGTGTCTCTGATTTAAAATGCACGCCCTTTTAACAACTTAAGCTCCACCTACCTTAGAACTACTCACCAAGGTTCCTTCTCGCTCGGAGCCAATCTTAAACTCCTCGTATGAGTCTGTTACCCTGTTACTATGCGTTACCTCCCCGAATCTAAGAACTTCATTTACGTTTACCTTTTTCACAGTTTCTGCCTACGTGATCCTGCATTCCTACTGAACTATAAATCTAACTGCATTTCAGGAACTTTAACCTAATGCGTTTAGTATTTCAGTTGTTATTAACGACTTTGTTTAACATGACTCGCTAATTAACTTTTTCTTTCCGGACAAATATTTTCAACTCAACTTCAATTACATTATACATTGATTTAACGGAAATTTTTATTGTAATTATTTCTTTATCTTACTATTATATCTTTATTTAATTATTAATATCTTCCTGTTCAATTCATACAAATAGAATTCATACTTTATTGGATAAAATTATATGAAAAGATAATGAATTAATTTGATAAATAATAATCAGTGTTAACAAATCTTATATAAATACTGTAAAATGCCATCCACTTATACAAAAGTTCAAACCGTATGGCGTTCTGTGCAGCACATGCTTCTTCTAATACTGTCAGTGACTACGCACAGCGATTTCTAAACATTAAAGCCAAGACGAAAGGAAACAAAGCTGAACTGTTACTGGACCGTAGGTAGGGACATCGCAGTTAACAAGCCACCCCCATTCTCCAACTTCTTTTGGCATTTGCTGACAGCACTCAAAACCTTAGCCCCTATTGTCCGCTTTCTTTGCACTAGTCGGTCACGATATGATTGTGCTTGGAGGAGAGAGCCACTGTTTTTTTTTTTTTTTTGTTGATGATAAGAAAATGTATAGTCACACAATGAAAACAGTACTGCATTTGTAGGTCTCAGCTTTGCTAGTAAATGTAACTCGGGACTGTGGACGTTTTCATTACCCTACTGTCCTTCCGATGCCATGCCCACTTGTTTGTAACGGTTTAGTTCCTGTTACCACCACACGCACTCATATCGTGGCCAGTTAGTAGTGATAATGGTTTGAGTTTTTGTAAATTTAAGACAACAGCCTAAGAATTTCTACGCCTGCTCATAACACTTTGACGTGGTCAAGTGTTTTAAGCGTTCCCAAGGATGTGTAATGCAGTGGCTATAGCCTAAGGTTATTGGAAGGTCGGCGCTGGGCAGTGGAGAGGTAACCAGAGATAAGTAGCACTCTCGGCCAGCGTAAATACCAGAGGTGCTATCGAGAGATAACTAGAATCTTCTGGATGTTTCTTTTCTCTTCGCCTCTAGAGCGTTCTGGAACTACAACCAGATGCGAGTGAACCAGTGTTGATAAGCGTGTTTCTGCTGCGACTTCAAGTGCAGTTCCAAAAGCGAGTTTATGACGACAGCGCGACCTATAGTGAGTGCTGCTAATGCGAGAGATTAGGGACGCCTTGCGTTCGGCTACCCAGCGAGTAAACTGGACCGAAGAAGAGGCTGCGCCGGTGTATTTCAAAATTTCTTATGTTGTAAAAAATGGCTCTAACGATTTTGATTAAAATACTATATATTATAAATATTTACATTACAAATACATTGTAAATCTTGAATTTTCTGGAAATAGCCTGTGAAGTCCTCTTCATTCGGAAGACGTTTTGTGTAACCTTGAATAACTGGTAAAAGTTAAGCGATAGATGAAAACATACTACACAAACGTTGTAGAACACACACTTTATGTCAAATAACCTTTTTGTGGCATAAGCCATTTCTGAGATATACGTTATTAATAGTTTGATTTGTACAATAATTTTATCGTGTTATTTCTCGCGATGTCATGGAAGCTGTATGCAATTTTAAGGCCAGTATATAGCGTCCAGTTCTTACAAAATTTAGTATCGCTGCTACTTTTGCATTTATAAAAAATATGTAATGTAGGTATTTCTGCAAAGGTTTATCTGGATTAAAATGAAGTAAATAGGAAACATCTGATGCGTTTCTCTTGTACAAACTATGTTTACAAACGCTTATTCTCCATTTACTTCATGTTATTCGGTATAAAATTTTGCAGAAACTATCGTATTGCTAATTTTCTTGTAGGTGCAAGGAGAATATGGTAGCTTTTAAGCGATAGTCAAATCTTTTAAGAGCTGGTTGCTATGTGGCGCATTCCATTCTCTTTGATGTCCAGGACATAAAAAATGAATAACGAATTCCCATTTGAGAAAAAAAAAACAAACAACAAATAATATTTCGGAAATGATTCATTTGACAAAAAAAATGTATATGACATGAGTTGTATGTTTTAACGAGATCTACATCTCTTAAAGTTTATCAATTATGCAAAAGTCATTCAGAATGAAGAGGACTTTTGAGGAAATTCTCAGAAAATTCAAGATATACATTTAATTTTCCCTGAAAGTATCTTAAACATATGATATTGTAATCAAAATCGTTAGAGCTATTTTTGAGAATATCAAAATTTTCAAAAAATATTCATGTAAAGGGTAGTCTGGAATGTGGAAATTTACTCAAAAATCCTCCTGTCGCATCTTTGGAAGATACTGAACCTAAATACCATGTTTGGTATTTATCCAAGTTTTCATTTTTGAGCTATGCTCTTCTCAGCGCCACAGACACACACAATGACCTTCTTCTAAAAAAATGTTTTTCTGATTAGGGGGGCTCAAAACATGTATTTCCGGTGAAATCTCGATATCGAATTCTTGGATGGAATGCAATACTTTCCCTACTTACTATAGGTAGTAAAGTAATAAGCTTTAGTAAGAAAGGTTTGTATACCCAATAATAAACGCCAAGAGGATGAAGAAAATCACGTGCATCACATCAGAAGTTTACTTTCTCTACTACGTATAGTAAGTAGGGGAAGTATTGTATTCCACCCAAAAATTCGATACCGAGATTTCACCGGAAATATATCTTTTGAGACCCCCTGAATCCAAAAAAAGCATTTTTGGAAACATGTGTGGCTGTGTGTGTGTGTGTGTGTGTGTGTGTGTGTGTGTGTGTGTGTGAGAGAGACTGTGAGCAGCATAACTCAGAAACGAACAGTCGGATAAACACCAAACTTGGTATTTAGGTTCAGTATTTTCCAGAGATGTGACATGAAGGTTTTCAAGAAAATCCCCCCACCCCAGATTACCCTTTACATGGAACATTATTCGAAAATTTTAATTTACTCAAAAATTGCTCTAACGATTTTGCTTAAAATATCATGTATTTAAGATACTTTCATGATAAATGAAATGTATATCTCCAATTTTCTGGGAATCTCTTCAAAAGCATTCTTCATTGTGAACGACTTTTGCATAACTGTTTAACCATAAGAGATAGACAAAATTTTACTACACAAAAAATGTAGATGGCGTTAAAATACACAATTCATGTCATTTGCATTGTTTTTATTGAGTGAATCATTTTCGAGATATTGCTTGTTATTCCCTTAAATTTTCCAATACTTATACTTTTTCTGAAATGGGAATTCGTTATTCATTTTTTTAATGTCCTGAACATACAAAGAGAATGGAATACTCCACATAGCAACCAGCTCTTAAAATATTTGACTATCGCTTAAAGCCTACCAATTCCCCTTACATCTACAAGAAAATTAGCAATAAGATTAACGTCTCGATTAACATGAAGAATATGGAAAAAATGCGTTTGTATAAATAGTTTGTATAAGAGTAGAGAAAGTCATGTGAGAGTAACACATCAGATTTTTCCTATTACTACTACAATTGATGTATGCATGATGCGATAACTGCCATTACATCTCAACATCGAGGGACCCTAAAAAAGTGGTCAATTTATATTTTCGTCCTTATTTTCACTTATCATAAATGGTGCTAATGAGTTTGATTAAAATGCCATATGTTTAAGATATTGTCATGACAAAATCCACACTGGGATAAATTGTGTTTCGTTTTACTTTAACCCCGAATCCGGCCTATCGGTCGAGTCGGGCCTAGGCTCGAGGGCTTGACCAAATCTGTAGAGATCTCTAGATAGGTGATCTCCTGCCTAGCTAAATAAGAAGGAATCTTTTAACTTGAGCCGCTAGTTTCTGATGCCGTAACCATTTACTCGAAAGCTTGCAGTAACCAAGACACCTCAATATGAGTATTGTCAATAGCGCCCTAAAACATTACGTTTGACTTTGTGAGGAAGCTAATGGAACTATGGTAGGTATAGACAATATATATCATAACCTGGATATTAGCCAACATATGTACCATAGTGGCTTACATCCATTAGGGAAACATACGGATCTAATCTTCCTTAATACGAATTACAAACAAAGTTATAAGCCTTCAGCATAGCCACTCCAACTCAGTATAATCTCTCAGTCAGTATTTTTAAAATAACACCTTAGTTTTACATTAAAGGCAAGCCTAATGTGTTTCACAAGACTTTCGCTATACACTCTTCTTGCGAAAGCTTGTTACTTTGTCTACCACGTACATAGAGGTAGAGAAGGTATTGTATTCCACCCCAAAATTTAATATCGACATTTCACCGAAAATACATGTTGCGATGTGCCTGAAAATCTCCCAACCCAAACTACCCTTTCCAACAAAGACTTTTAAAAATTTTTGATTTACTTAAAAATGTCTGTAACGATTTAGATTAAATAACTATATATTAAAGGCATTTACATAACAAATAAAGTGCATATCTTAAATTTTCTAAGAATAGCCTGTGAAGTCCTGTTTATTTGCAAAGAATTTGGTATAATTTTGTATCGGTAAATGTTAACCAATAGACGAAAACGTATCCGCAAAAAATATAATGTTTTCACATTATTCAACACGTTGTCATTCTAAAGTTCTGTAAACATTCAGTTGTTTCTCGCGATTGCAAGGAAACAGTACGAAATTTTAAGGTCAGCATATAGCGTCCAATTGTCAAACATTTGACTATCGCTCTTCGCTTTGATATACAACTTAACTAAAACTATTTCTGTAAAGGCTTATCTCAATTAAAATAAAGTAAATATAAAATAACGCTTTCGTAAGTATAATTTGTATATTCACTAATAAATGATGGAAGGTAGAGAAAGCCATTTGAATGCAACACTTCAGAAAATTTTTACTTTCTCTACTACGTATGGTAAGTAGGGGAAGTATTGTATTCCACCCAAAAATTCGATACCGAGATTTCACTGGAAATACATGTTTTGAGACCCCCTAAATCCAAAAAAAGCATTTTTGGAAACATGTTCGTGTGTGTCTGTGTGTGTCTGCATGTCTGTGAACAGCATAACTCAGAAACGAACAGTGGGATAAACACCAAACTTGGTATTTAGGTTCAGTATCTTCCAGAGATACGACACGGAGGTTTTCAAGAAAATCCCCCCACCCCAGATTACCCTTTAGATTGAACATTATTCTAAAATTTTAATTTTCTCAAAAATGGCTGTAACGATTTTGATTAAAATATCATATGTTTAAGATGTTTGCATGACAAATAAAATGTATATCTTGAATTTTCTGGGAATGTCTCCAAAAGTATTCTTCATTGTGAAAAACTTTTGCATAATTGGTAAACCATAAGAGATAGACAAAATTTTACTACACAAAAAATGTAGGTTGCGCTAAAATACACAATTTATATCATATACAGTTTTTTTTTGTTGAGTGAACCATTTTCAAATATTGCTTGTTATTCCCTTAAATTTTCCCTTAATTTTTCCTTTTTCTCAAACGGGAATTCGTTATCCATTTTTTTATGTCCTGGACATACAAAGAGAGTGGAATGCGCCACATATTCACCTTGCATCTACAAGAAAATTAGCAGTAAGATTAATATCTCGATTAACATGAAGCATTTGGAGAATAAGCGTTTATAAAAATAGTTTGTACAAGAGTAGAGAAAGGCATGTGAGTGTAGCACATCAGATTTTTTTCTATCTATTTCGTGTTAATCCAGATAAAAGTTTACATAAGTATTTTGATTATAAGTGTCGTGGTAGTTACAAGGGAGATACAGGAGGCAGAAATTATCATCAAATCGTAAAAGCTGATGTGTTTCACCCCCTAGACCTTCTCTGTCCAATATCGTTTATTTTTATATAGCTTTTACCAACTGTATTTGTGAAAGATTATTTTTCTGTTACTTCATGTTAATCGAGAGAAAAAATTGCAGAGATAGTTTCATTACAAATTTCTTCAAGGTATCAAGGAGATAGAGGAACCCGGACCAATAGTCAGATGTTTAAAAGCGGTTCGCTGTATGCTAGCGTTTAAATTTCATGACATTCCTTTCTCTGTTTCCGAGGCACCGTGAAAAGCAAATGAATAATTCACTTTAAAACTATAAAGTATTTAACAATTCAAACCTAATATTAACGCATTTTTCGGAATTGGTTGATGCCACAGAAACGTTGTCTTAAATAAATTGCGTTTTTTAAAGACATCGACATTTTCTGTTGAGTAAGCTTTTGTCTATATCTTATGCAAGACTGTACACAATTTCTTCCGAATGAATTGGACTCCCAAATATATTCCCAGAAAATTCCAAATCTACATAATATTTGGCATGTAAATATCTTGATCGAGCGAGGTGATGCCGCAGTAAGGTGTGTGATTCGAATTTGGGAGGTCCCGAGTTCAAACGCGGGGCCGAAGAACCTGAACAAAGGTTCCTTCAAATTTTTCCTCGATCGCTAACTGAATGATGGTTTGGATAATTTGATCTGCCAATTTTCCTATCGTCATAATGATAGGAAAATTCATTTCCTTCTTCATCGACATATCAGGCCTTGGGCTGATCACCCATCCTGGATATGCTATGATCCAAAGTTTGCTTGCTTCTCGAAGCCCACTGATCCAAGACATTGGCTTGAATGTGTAAGTGGTACAAAGAGGAGGGTAATTCGTTACAGAAGAAGAAGAAGTTGTAATTATCTGAAAATATTCTAAGTGTTTTAATCGAAATCGTTAAGGCCATTTTTGAGAAAATAAGGAATATAGAAAAATTATACCTGTACCTTTGAACAGAAATATATAAACTCGACGAATTGAAGAAGTAGTTGTTTTTCTTCACGTATGGAAAGCCAATTTGAAGTATGAGTTGTATTATATTTCAACTGTTGGGGGGCCAAACACCAAGTGTGTTTGCAACCGCACGTATGGTACCCGGTAACCTTTGCCCTAAGTTTAAAAATATTAACTTTGTAATTTGACTGTTTTTTTAAGTATTAAATATTTATGTGTGCCTCGAGTGCGTCAGTATTTATTTTAGAGACATGGATGTCTTGGCAGGGTTGTGGTGCGACTGAAGAATGTAAGCTTACACAGATTATAATTTTACTTCACTCCTTTTTATTAATGCTTGACACGATTTAAATAACACTTCACTGATAGAGAGCTGTGAGATTCTTTTATTAATTACTTGCAATTTTTAACACGTAAACTATCTTTTTGTCTCACACGAATACGTATTAAATTTCTTGACGACACCTTTAGCGTCTGGTTAGTAACCTGTCTGCAGACAACTGAACTGATTTCAACTGCCTAAACTTGTAAATTTATGTATTTCTTTCTCGGTCTTCAATACTTTTTTTTGATAATAAATTTGTTAATAATATAATTATAAGAGTGATTAATATTTGATTTAAGGGGGATAATAGTTATGCATAAAATTAAGGCAATTTCAATTTAGCTTACTTTTCTACATTTTAGTGTATGATGCACAAAAATTTTTGATATTTTTGGCTATTCCAAATCCAATAGAATACCTTCTTTTAACTAAAGCTTTTTCTGGTTGTTAATTGGCTATTTTTTAAACTGTCTCAAAATTTACATTATTGTTGCTCCAAGAATCACAAGTAACATTATTAAACTCTCAAACTCATTATTGCCTCAAGGTTATCTCATTGTTAGCAACTTTTAACTTATTATTCTCACAGCTCCTACATTATTAAATTACGTAATATATTCACATAACATTATTACACATGGATACAATAATATAAACATATACAATGATTGTAATGAACACTTTTTACATATTGCTTTAAGGCGGGCTGTTATTGAATTTATGTATTATATAATTGGACTGAAATCGTTATAGTGTTAAAAATACTGCCTCAAAATATACCCTTCATGATAGTTTCCTGAAGTATCTTTAAGTGTTATAGGTACAGGATCTACTGACAACGTCCGCTGATGTTGACCCCTTTTCCGTGTCTGCAGTGGACAACGTATCCGCTATATAAAAGTTTTATAGGTTCATAGAAAATTCTCTCCGAATTGACTCCGGCATCCGTTTATTCTGCGACACAAATATCCGTTAACAGCAATGACAGAAAGCCATAAGAAGGTTCATTTTGTTGGGTCGTTCTGGGAGTTTTGTTACGCCCCAGGATGGTGGTGAATAGCTCTGCGATTGGTTTATTGGTGCCGGGAATGTAAAATCTGCCCCACTTTCATTTTTGTTTTATCCACCACGTACCTAATAGCTAGAGAAGGTGCTGAATTCCATCCAAAAATTCGATACGAGATTTCACTGGCAATAAATGTTTTGAGGTCCCTTTAATCCACAAAAAGCCGTTTTAGAAAACGGTCGTGTGTGTGTCTATACGAACAGCATAACTCAAAAGCGAAAAGTCGGATGAAAACTAAACTTGGTATTTAGATTCAATACCTTCCAAAAATGCGACACGAAGATTTTCAACAAAATGCCTGAACCCAAACTACCCTTTACATGCAGGACTTCTTGAAATTTTTATTTTCAGAAAAGTGGCTCTAACGATTTTAATTAAAATACCATATGTTTGAGATAACTATATTATAAATAAAATGAATTTCTTGAATGTTTTGGGAATAGTCTCTGAAGTCCTCTTCATTCGGAAAGGAATTTTGTATAATCTTGCTTAACTGGTAAACGTTAAGCGATAGACGAAAACTGAAGGTGTTATTTTTAGGAGTTATATTTTATTTCGTTGTTGGGGAGCCGAACTTGAAGTAGTTGCAACCACACGTATGGTAAAAAGTTTCCCGTAGCTTTTACAAAAAAAAAAAAAATAGGTTCTTTCCGGTAGCCTATGCTCCAAGTTTAAAAACATTAACTTTGTAATTTTGACTGTTTCTTTAAATATTATATATTTATGTTTGCCTCAGCTACGACAGTATTTATTTTTAGAGACATAAATGTCTTAGCAATGTCTTATTGCCTTAATGCTACCTCATTGTTATCAACTTTTATCCTATTTTTCTCACAGCTCCTACATTATTAAATACATTCACATAACATTATTTAACATGTATGCAATGATATAAACATATACAATGACTAATATACACTTTTTATATATTGTTACATACACATATTGCTTTAAGGTGGGGTGTTGTTGAATTTATATATTATACAATTAGACTAAAATCATTTAAGTGTTAAAAATACTGCCTCAAAATGTACTTCACAAAATATATAGATATTTTTAAAACATACAGTTTATTTCAAATAATTGCTTTTTGAAGTCAGCCATTTTCGAGATATCCGTTATTAATGGTTCGAATTATTGATCAATACTTAGCCATTCGTTTAAAGTCCTGTCAACATTCAGTTGCCTCTCGCGATTCCATTGAAACACTATGGAATTTTAAAGTCAGTTCTTAAACACTTGACAATTGCTGTTCCCTCTGTAACTGTAACGAAATATGTAATACAGTTTTTCTGTAAAAGTTTATTTTTATTAAAATGAAGTAGATATAAAAATAAGCTTTATTAAAACTAGTTTGTATACCCAGCAATAATCGATAGAGAGTATAGAATATCGAATGTTATCCCATCACATTTTATTAAATCACATTTTTTTATTTTTAACCCCAGGTTCATGAAACCTTAAGAATGGAAGGGTGCGTTGTATTTTGTTGAAATATTGCTTATCAATTCTGTTAAATTTTAGGGCAATACATCTGTAAAAATGCAAAATCCATAGTTTTCTTCCGTTGCTTCGATTTTTTTACCATTTGCTCAGAACATAAAGCATATATTTCATACAATATTTTAACAGGCTATGTCAAACAGTTGCTAAGATATTAACTTATTTACAATTAATCACTTTGTGATATGATAATATGCAATGCTCATCTACTCTACGGTTTATCGTATGGCACCCAAATTTTTAACTTGAGCTTATTATACAAACCTAGGGAAATTACGTGTAGATATTTCTCAACTTTTAAGTAGTTAAGAGAATTTTTTATGATCACATCTTATTGAAAAATTTTAAACTTTTGAAGAACGAGTTTTGCAAAATAGTTAATTTAAACTGAACCAATTAATGTTTTCTTTTGTCTGGTGCACAATTTTTAAGCCTATCCTGAAAATTCCAAAATAGTAGGTTAAAACTGTGGTCCAACGAGAATTTAGAATAGTGAAAACTGCCGAAAAAAAAGGAATTGAGAAAACTTGAATAAAGGATCGATGAAATAGCAATTTATAGCTTATTTTTATTTAATTGTGTTAAAATTTGGTATTAAAAAATCAAAAGCGTAGCTTTTGAGCACCGTTACTCGATATTCGATACTCGCTTTATAAAAACTCTAAAGCCGATAGCTTGTTCACTGAATTTGTAGTTTTCTGTGTATAAACGCATGTAACCAATTTTGTATTGTATGCTAATTTCGAAATCATACCTGTTTGACATTCTCCAATTGGCAGCAATTTTTTAATCTTGATAATGATAAAGGCTATATATCCCATATTGTTACTCAAGTCTAATAATAATAACAATAATAATAATTTATTTGTTCCTCTACATATAAAAACTATATTTTCTACCGAAAGTTTTGTTTCAAAGGCTTTTTTATCCATAGAAGAACAAATATTAGCAATTCTTCTTTATTCTTCAACCTGAAAATATATACTATAATATAAGAACGTTGTAAAATCCCTCTACAGACTGCGCGGAGTAATCGAGAGGGATAAATCGTCCCCACTCTGCTTATCTTCTGCCTTTAGCTACTAAGTTAATCCAATGAAGTGTCCTAAAAACGAAGTGGGCTGATAGGCAGGAAATAAGTGTCACATCACTGTTGTGACCCCAGTAATTTTATAGTGTTGAAACATTCAATAGGATCTTGTTTACACCGTGACAACTCAAAAGCTAAAATCCTTATTCCAGTTCTGTAAGAGATATGTTAAAGAGCACAGTTTCGAGATGATGATGATGATGATGATGATGATGATGATGATGTGTGATTGGTCTACCTGTAACAAAATTAAACCGCTAGTTTTCTTTGTAAAACTTCAATTGAAATAATTTGTATTATGAAAAATCAATCAGTGAGGAAATTTTTTTCTTGAACAAATAGATAGAGTGAAGGTTACGAAATACCATAAAAAGTGTGAACTAACTTTTGAAAGATATCCCGTCATAATACCGCATGTATGTGAAATGCTATCGCTAGTTATATGCAAACATTTGTTTTCACAGTCGCTGCAGCTTGCTCTTTGCGTGGCCTGTCACAGCAATCTACAAACACAGCATTTTAGTTGCAATGCTCTTGTGTCTTTAGTTCTGCCTCTACAGTGGGAGAGTTACACCAGTGGTGATACACGATTTTGTGAGAATAAAATAAAATAAAAGACCTGCTAGGCGCAATTATAGCGTGTGGTGCTTAAGCAGACAGAGTAGCAGAGGCGTGTCCGCTCAAGGCAGTTACAGAGAGGAAATAGGAAATACATGAAGGCGAGTTGCCCCTCTCAAGGGTTTTTTCTAAATTGCTGAACTATAATAAATAGATATACAATTTACATGGAACTCAACTAAAAATAATGTGCCTGTTACACCATTCTAATGCTATTCACAACTACAACATACCATACATAATTGTTTCATCCGGTAATAAGTAATTAGTAATATAATTCTGGGTAAAATCAAAAGCAGAGGATTAAACCTCTCTACTATCTACCATCATACATTAGCATATACATGTTTAACACAAGGACATATTAGATGCAATTAAAATTTGAAGAAAAACATCCAAGAAGTATTATATCAAGTAGAGATGTAAAGGAATCAAAAATGTTTAAGAACATGAGCATTCTTGAAAGAAATACTATTCTCAGGGTATTGTCTCAGGTCTTAAGTTCTGCTTTGTTTCAGCCAAATTCACGAATTTTTGTCACCGGAGTAAGCAAATGTAATGCCTTGAGCGAGTCATCAAGCTAGGCTATTGCAGAAACGTGACTTAATGCATCAGCTAATTCAGCTCCATTTACAACTCAGTTAACGCTGCATGTTACACGAATACTTCTACTCCTTCCCCCATTGTTTTGCATGTTTTTACTTTCTCTACTACGTATAGTAAGTAGGGGAAGTATAGTGTTCCGCCCAAAAATTCGATACCGAGATTTCACCGCAAATATATGTTTTGAGACCCACTGAATCCAAAAAAAAGCATTTTTGGAAACACATCGGTGTGTGTGTCTGTGAACAGCGTAACTCAGAAACGAACAGTCGGATAAACACCAAACTTGATACTTAGGTTCAGTATCTTCCAGAGATGCGACACGAAGGTTTTCAAGAAAATCCTCCCACCTCAGATTACCGTTTACATTTAACGTTTTTCGAAAATTTTAATTTTCTCAAAAATGGCTCTAACGATTTTGATTAAAAAATCATATGTTTAAGATATTATCATGACAAATAAAATGTATATCTCGAATTTTCTGGGAAAGTCTCCAAACGTATTCTTCATTCTGAACGACTTTTGCATAACTGGTAAACCATAAGAGATAGACAAGATTTTACTACACAAAAAATACACAATTTATGTCATATACATTTGTTTTTGTTGAATGAACCATTTTCAAGATATTGCTTGTTATTCCCTTAAATTTTCCAATACTTTTTCTCAAATGGGAATTCGTTATTCATTTTTTATGTCCTGGACATAGAAAGAGAATGCAATGCGCCACATAGTAATCAGCTCTTAAAATATTTGACTATCGCTTAAAGCGTGCCATATTCCCCTTGCACCTACAAGAAAATTAGCATTAAGATTAACATGAAGCATATGGAGAATAAGCGTTTGTAAAAATAGTTTTTACAAGAGTAGATAAAGTCATGTGAGTGTAACACATCAGATCTTTTGCCAAACTTTTTTTACTGTTTTCGTTACCGCTTATCACCGCAATTACCCAACACACATACACACACAAACACCCATGCCCACGGCGAAACTCGAACCCGCAGCCCTCAGCTTGGCGGAGCGCCGGAGCTATACCTACACTCCAGTGACCACAGCTACGAGGGCCGGAAGGATTAACAGAAATTTATCCAACATTTTAGTGTGAAAATATATTCTGATTAATTTATAATAATGATATTAATATTAAACGTTGCACGATTATATCAGCAGTTTATGCTCCAAGTTTCGTTGTTCTAAAATTAACAGTTCCTTAGAAAATCTGAAATTTTCAAGAAAAATGCTGATAAGTGAAACAGTACATATAGTTTTGCTTATCAGAATATTGTGATTGTCCAGTTCTCACTGTCACTTCGTTAATGTGATCTAGTTTATCTAGTCGCTTCACATTCCTCGTAACATAGCCGCTTGTTCCAATATCTTGCGGAAGCAGTATTCACTGCACGACCGAGCTCAGGCGGTTACGTCTGTGGACTGCATTCGGGAGGTCCCGGGATCGATGCCCTGCCACTCTGGCCCATGGGTTTTTCGTGCTTTCCCAGGGTCGCCAGGCGAATGCTGGTGTGGTTCATCTTCTACCACGACACTCCTTCCTCTAATTTCTTGTACCCATCATCTTCCTTGTCATCTGTTTCAGGGTTGCAGGACCTGGCGACAGTGTTCGGCAGGTTGCGGCTGGGTGGAGGCTTGTGTAAAGGTACCGCGCAGTTTGGCTCTGCTGGAGGTTGGTGGCTTTTGGTTAGGGACCGTTCGGCGTCGGATGCGTTCTATCTGGAAACGTCAGGGACCCTGTCCATGCTTGCGCCCGTCGGCATCCGGATCTGGTCGTCCTCCGGGTCTGTCCCCTCATCCCGCCCTCCCAGGGGTAATTTTGGAAGCACAATGGGCCGACTGGTCTGCGTGCGGTGCTCTACCTCGGTTCCGTGATATGCACCTTTCCCTTACGTCTCTGCACCATAAACGCACTCGCTAATTCGCTCACTAACTTACTAACTCGAGTCGCGAGAGCGCTCGCTTATATAACCGTTGGAAATTTCCACAGAGTACCAGAATTTCGAGAAGGGGAAACATCCAGAAGATAGCGCTATTTATCTCCAATTGTTCGAACTGCCAAACTCCCGATAACCTTTGGCCATGCCGCGGCGTCACAATATTTGTACAAACACATCTCTGAATTTATTTGCTGAAAACAAACATTTGCTATATCAGCATGCTTCCAATACTTTATACTTTCTATGATATCCCCAGTCTCACTATTCGTTTGCCATACTCAATCAAACAAAATGGAATTTCAATAAATAGCGACCCAGCTTTAACTTCCTTTACTATTTACCAATAGCAAGGAGATTTTGCATTCGTGCAGTGCATTCAACCTAAAAGCTCGATATCGAAATTTCACCAAAACACACTTTTCAGATTAGCTGAACAGAAAAAAAAAATCATTTAAAAACAATATTCATGTATGCGCGCGCGTTGTGTGTGTGTGTGTGACTGAGAACGGCATAACTCTAAAACGAAAATTCGGTTAAATACCAAGCTTAGTATTTCAGTTCTGCGTCTTCCAGGGATGTTACACAACAATTTCAAGAAAATCCTCCACCCAAACTACCCTTTACAAGAAAAAAATTGAGTTATTCTTATTTTATCGAAAATTCCTTTAAGAATGTTGATAAAAGCCAGGCAAATAAAATGTATAGCTTAAATTTTTTGTGAATATCTCTCTTTATTCTGAACAACTTTTGTCTAATTGGTAAATTGTAAGACGTGGATAAAATATCACTGCAAACGAATATGTAGTTCTCGTTATAGCACAAAATAAATGTGAAATACATTTTCTTATGGCGTTAACCATTTCCGAAATATTCTTTGTTATTGGGTTCACTTTTCAAATACTTGCACATTTTTCAAGTTATATATACCTACTCGTTTTTTTCTCGTGGGGAATAAGCTATTTTTTGGCTTTTTTAAAAAAAATCTGATTATTGCTTTAGCCTATATATTCTTCTTATAAAGTGCGGAACATTTCAAACCTTCCGGTGTTCTAGCGGAGCGTACGGTACGCATTTTCTGGGGATATGCGAGCGCGCTCTCGCACGATACGGAAATTTACGTGCGATGAACAACGGGAATTAGCTACAGTCCCATACACATAATGCGCCAGTAAGAAGTAATACAAAACGTAACGTTGAACTTACCTTTTATCAAACATATGTTGAAAATGATGTCCATCTTTCCAAATGCAAAGATCACAGCGGCGTAAAAAACTCTGAAACATCTGAAACACTCTACTGTAATTTCACTGAGCATGCATATGATTTCATTCTAGTTACACTTTTTACTTTAAATTCCCCCACGATAAAAATCACATCATTCGTGGAATTAATTGTTCTTTCATACAAGCCGTGGGTTGGAAAGGTAGAATCATATGACTTAAAAATTCATAGCCATAGCAGGGATTTGAACCACGGATCTCCCGGTCTCCGTCCGGCTGTTCTAACCACTGAGCTACCATGGCAACATGCCAGCACTCCATTAAATTCTCCAACTGACTCTCAGCTGATTCTACCTTTCCAACCCTGTCCAACACACGGTTTGTGTGAAAGAACAATTAATTCCATTAATTGACCTAATAGTGGTTGAAACTAAAAGCCCGGGACTTAAGTATTTGCAAAGAATGTAAGTCGCCATTGGGGTATGACATCTCAATACACTTGAGATCTCCTTGTGGTTTACCGGGAAAAATTCGAGTCAGCATTGAATTTTTCAGTCATCTGATTCCACCTTTCCAATCGTATTATTCGTTGCTCGATATGTATCGCAATATTCTAAACACGGAATTTACTGTAACTCGCGTATTTTGAGCAAGACAGAAGACACTGAGTGGTCAGCCGGCCGATACGGCGTGCGTAGCGATTGATTTTCTTCCCGTGAGAGAGCGGTTAGTTCTCCCAGTACGACCGCTAGAACGCCCGTAGATTTGAAATGGTCCGCACTGTGAATGCATCGAAATGTGTAAATCTGTAATGAAATTGTAACTCTAGTAACAACAAGTAGACAGAATTAACAATTAACTGTAATCGTATAGGAAGTCATGCGAATTTACAACAAAAGACTTGTAGGTATGTTATCATGAAATACTATCTGTAGAAGTATTAAATATCTCAATATAGGTGTTGTTCTTATGTATTTTGATAAATATCCAGCGTGGAAAGCAAACATTAAACAAGAATGCTATTTTTTACACGTAAATTTTACCATAGTATGGAAGAAACGTAATTGTAAATGGCTAGCGTTACAATAGAATAAGAAGACATTACTGTTATTACCTAAGATTATGTCCAGAGTAAGTTTTCTTCGTAAAAACAATCTGAAAAGATTTTCTGAAGCTTTTCTTCGCTTAACTAATGCTAAACATCTAATCTCGAAACTCATTTCGTCATAAAATTTAAACAAAGCCCCTAGAGGAGTGTTAAGCAGGAAAGCTTTAATTATAGCAAGCCATGGAGAGCTGTTTTATGAAACAGCAGCAGCTATTACAGGAGGCGCTGGAAGAACAACTTGTGCATCTTTAATCCAGTACCTAAGCACTGGTAGCGCTGCCGTCTGGTTCACTCTCGAGTCGTTTTTGTTTCCTTTGTTGATCCCACTGCCGTCTTAATGTATTTGTCTTACTGTAGAGCGCAGGTTCTGTTTGGAAACCATCCCCATTCAGAATGTGTAAACGCCCTCCCTAACCCTTTATACCAACATTAATATAGAACATTCCTAAAGCTTCTGGATACTGCAGTTCAGCAAGTTTGATAATTACCAAGATTTATGAAAACGTAAAAATGTTTTTTACAAAAGAAGCCACCGCAGTATTAACCAAATATGAATAGTATATTTTAAAGTAATAAATATACGTAGTACATTTTAAAAATCTGATTTGCTACATTCTAATAGCTTTCTCTACTATCTCTAACCAACAAAACATTCCTACAAAAGCTTATTGCTTTGTTACTGCCTACATTTGTGTAGAGGAAGTATTGCATTCCGCACAAATATTAGATATCGATATTTCATCGAAAATGTATGTTTAGAGGACCTATGAATAAAAATACGCATTATTAGAAAACGTCTCCCCTGTGTGCATGTGTATTTGTGTGATGTAAACAGGATAAATCAAAAACAAAAAGTCAAATAAATACCAAAGTTATTTAATATAGAGTCAACTGCGGCTGCTCTAACCATTGAGTTACCGTTGGAACATTGAATTCCCCAATTGACTCAAGTTGTTTCCGGTTTGCAACTGCGCGGAGAGCGAAGAACTGTGTTCAAATCCCGACTGTGGCGTTGAGTTTTTCAGTTGACTCTATATTAAAAGCTTGCCAAGACCAGGCCAAGGTCTATAAAAAGTATAATTAATTTATATTTAATAATAATAAGAAGTAAAACCAAAGAGAGTATTTAAGCTCAGAATCTTCCAAAAATGCTCTACGCAGATTTTTAAGAATTCCCCCAATCCAAACTACCCTTACATGGAACATTTTTAGAATTTTTTATTACCTACAAATGTTCTAAGATTTTGAATAAAGTAGCATATACATGTGAGACATTTACTTGAAAAATAAAACGTATATTCTTGAGTTTTGAGGCAGTATTTTATATCACAACACTGTGAATGCCAGAGTGATTGTAGTGTAAATTAACATTATTGTATGACAATGATTTTGATGTTTGTTAGCCATAAGCATTGTTGCGAAATAAGTTTACACGGCCTCACTGAAACTGACAATAGAAATGGGTAACAATGAACCGATGGGGTGAGTTGTTTATCACTAAGAAGAGGCAAACAAATGACGTCAGGGTAGCGTGCCTTTCTTTAGAAATGGAGGGAATTACTTTCCCAAGAGCATATGTGTTAGTAATTGTTATTGGCTGACAAAACAGACGTTAATGTTGGAGCGATTTGGTAACAAATAGTAGCTCTATTATAATGTTTAGGCATTTCGAGGTGAAGGAGTATATATTCTCGAGCTATAAGCATGTTTCACGCAGTTTTATGGAATCATTCACGAGGTACACGTCGTGCAGTCTTGAACAATCTGTCGTGAAGTGCACATCATACAGTTTGGAAGAATCTCTCGCGTCGTAAAGTTAGTTACAAAATGTGAAGTACGCGGCAACTAATACGACAGTAATTACATTCGGAATGTAACAGTTTCAATCAGGCGTGTATAAAAATTTAATATGTGTATTATTAATTAAGTATGACGACAATAAAAGTGTGAAAATAAATTATTTTATCAGTGTTATCTTTTAGTAACAACTCCTTTCCGTTCATACGCCCTGCTCAGAGATATTTGCTCGACTGAGTAATAATAGCTACCCGGAGGACAAAGTACCCATCTTAAAATAATAAAACAATAATAGGCGCCCAGTAAAAAAGATAACACGAGAGATTAAAACGACAGTTTAAAGTTTCAATGTTTTGTAATACACTAACATTTGTGAAAATTGCAACACACTGGGGTGCAGCTGGATCCCGCATAGCAGTGTAAAGGCCAATTCTAATTCTATGAAATTACACACAGAAGTTTCTGGATGCCAAACTTTTATGTAATGACCCTTAAAGGAAATTATTTCCTTTGTACTTATGTTATAATCAAATTCGTCAGCAGAGAATGCCAAATTACATAAAGAGAGAAAATTGCTAACATTAGGATTCATTGAACTAATATTTTATGATCAACAACTAAGAAGATTATTTATCTCAGTAGTCATAGGCTATGTGTTTCCTAAAGAGGTTACCTTAGTGACCTGGAAGTGCAGAATCTTCATATTTATCAGCTTCACCTTTATTTCGTCGTGTATGTTAAAGGTTTCTGATTACGTGGAAACTATTAAGCTATTATGTTATTGCATAACTAACACTAGTCTGCATGATATGGGTTGACCAAAAGCTAATACGTGATTCTGACGTACTTGTTTATGCTGATTCCAGAACTGCTTTTAGTTTTTTTCTATCACGTACAGTTTTTCCACAATTTCACTTCAAAAATATAGAGATATAAAGATATTGCTTCCGCCACTTCACATAAAATTGGGCTTGATGAAGCAATTTTTAAGGGCTCTACCACAGGATGGACCCTGCTTCAAGTACCTTTCCAAGAAATTTCCCTTCATTACAAAAGACAAATTAAAGGCTGGAATTTCTGTTGGTCCTCAAATAAGGAAACTGATGAAGGATGAACATTTTGGGAAGACAATGAATGAGAGAGAAATAGAAGCATGGTACGCTTTCCGAGTTGCTGTAAACTTCTTAGGCAATAACAAAGATCCTAATTACAAGGCCATTGTCGAAACAATGTTGGAAAATTTCAAGAAGATGAGTTGTAACATGAGTGTAAAGGTGCATTTTCTGCATTCACATATCGACTACTTTCCAGAAAATCTGGGACATTATAGTGAAGAGCAGGGTGAACGTTTTCAACAAGATATTAAGGAAATGGAGAGGAGGTACCAGGGGAGATGGAATGAAACTATGATGCCGACTACTTTTGGATGTTGAGAAGGGACAGTCATCTTCAAGGATCTGCAAGGAAGTCAAAGAAGAGAAAGATTGAAAAAAAATCAATGTAACACTTTGGCTTTTTGTTTTGTTAAAATGTAGCCATGAAATGAATTAGAGGAGTTCTTGAGAGTATTCTTAAAATGTTTCTTGAATAAAAACTTACCTTGTGTGAAATGGTATTTAAATACTTTTCTACGCTCATTAGTAAAATTGCCAAAACATTTCTTATTTTGTGTAAAAACCTGACGTGATATAAAAAAACGTAAGTTATTTCTGAAATCATCATAAAACCTTGATTCAAGAACACCTACTTTTAAGAAATCATCTGACAAAAAGTTTGAAAATGCAGACTAGTGTAATAGATCAAAGAGAGGGTACAAATGTTTAACATTGAATTTATTATAATTATCTAAAAAACCTGCCATGTTGCAGTCCCATGACTTTCTCTACTCTTGTGCAAGCTATTTTTACAAACGCCTATTCTCCATCCACTTCATATTAATCGAGATAAACATTTGCAGAAACTACTTTATTGCTAATTTTCTTGTATTTTCAAGGGGAATATGGTAGGTTTTAAGCGCGTAAAGTGTTTTAAGAACTGGTTGCTATGTGGAGTATTCCATTCTATTTGCATATCCAGGACATAAAAATACGAATAGCAAATTTTCTTTTGAGAAAAAGTTGGAAAATTCAAACAAATGGCAAGGAAATCTCGGAAATGGTTCACTGGACAAAAAATTGTCTATCTCTTACGGTTTTCCAGTTATGCTAAAGTCATTTAGAATGAAGAGGAATTTTGGTGACAGTCTCAGAAAATTGAAGATATACATTTCATTTGCCATGAAAATATCTTAGGCATGCGATATTTTAATCAAAATCGTTAGAGCCATTTTTGAGAAAATAAAAATTTTCAAGAAATGTTGCATGTAAAGTGTAGTCTGTTGTGGGGGGATTTTTCTTGAAAATCTTCGGGTCTCATCCTTGGAAGATACTGAACTCAAATACCAAGTTTGGTATTTATCCGACTTCTCGTTTTTGAGTTATGCTGTTCACAAACAGTCACGGACATGTTTCCAAAATGCTCATTTGAATTCAGGACACCTCAAAACATGTATTTACAGTGAAATATCGGTATCGAATTTTTGGGTTGAATGCAACATTTCCCTACTTGCTATACGCAGTAGAGAAAGTAAAAATTATTCGACCATTCAGACAGATGACTGCTTTACCACCAAAGGCTACTTATAGGTTAAGCAGCCATTTCACAACTTGGAAGACTGAAGCGGTGTAGGTTAAGGAAGTCAGACGTTCCGTTGATATTTCACATTATTTTACGTGAATATCAGCAGATTTTTCATTTGTACGATGGACGTGCGGTACTTTTGACGTCGTCTCCAATACCTGCTGATGAATCTGCTGCCGGCTACTACAGTGGTGAGCGATGAGACCTTGCATGGGTGGGGTGAGGATAGACAACACCAGCTTAAATTAACTCAAAAATTTAGTATAATCTAGTACTTAACTATTGAAGCATGTTTCCGACCGTTTGAGATGCATTGCACTGTTTCTGAATCTTAACATGGATTATTATTATATTTGCTAATATCTGAATTATCAAATGTACAGTTTAAAACAAATCTTTCCGTAAGAAAATAACTAGAAGCATAAATGGCCGTTAATAGCTAAAATACTATACAACGATTCTCCTTTCAGCTATCAGTAAGTTTGTGATAGCCTGGCGCGGTCTTTAGTCGCTACGGACTGTGATCACAGTAAAAGTCTGTAAGCCCCTGATGCTGTAAACGAAAAAAAGTACGCTAAGTTTAGAAATACACGCTTTATTATTAACTTAAGTTCCTCCTACTTTACAACTACTCCACCAAAGTCCCTGTTGCCAAATCTGCCGCATCTGAAACACTGCTTTTACTCTTTGACTAGCTAAATACTAAGAAGTCTTTCCCTTTCTAATTTTCAGAGCTGGTCTAAGTGCCTTTTCACACACTCTTTGATTTTTTTAGCGTACTGACTTCTAGCTATCTGAACCTTGAGCTGATGATTTCTTGTTGACCAAGTTCGCCGTAACCTAATTGTCTTAGCTACTCTGTCTTCTACCTAATTGCTTTTCCTTGAGGCAGTATTTTTAACACTTAAATGATTTCAGTTTAATTATATCATATAAATTCAATAGCAGCCCACCTTAAAGCAATACGTGTATGTAACAATATATAAAAAGTGTATATTACAGTCATTGTATATGATTATATTATTGTATACATGCAATAATGTTATGTAAATGTATTACGTAATTGAATAATGCAGGAGCTGTGAGAATAATAGGTTAAAAGTTGCTAACAATGAGGTAAAATTGAGGAAATAATGAGCAAGAATGTTTAATAATGCTACTATTCATTATTGGAGCAACAATAATACATTTTGAGACAGTTTATGACAACTAGAAAAAGCTTTAGTTAAACAAAAGTATTCTATTGGCTTAGGAATAGCCAATCAGAGACTTGAAATACAGAAATTTACAAATGTGGCGGTAGAAATCAAGTTAGTTGCTTGTAGGCAGTGTTTCTAACCGGACGCGAGACACGTCTTCGAGAAAATTTAATACGTATTCGTGTAAGACAAAATAGTTTACGTGTTTAAAAGTGCAAGTAATTAATAAAAGAATCTCACAGCTCTCTATATCAGTGAAGTGTTATTTAAATCGTGTCAAGCATTACTAAAAGGAATGAAGTAGAATTATAACCTGTGTAAGCCTACATTGTTCAGTCGCACCACCTCCCTGCTAAGACATTCTTGTCTCTAAAAACAATAATACTGACGCAGCCGAGGCAAACATAAATATATAATATTTAAAAGAAACAGTCAAAATTATAAAGTTAATAATTTTGAACTTGCGGCGAAGACTACCGGAAACTTTTTAATACGTGCGTTTGCAACTACTTCAAGTTCGGCTCCCCACCAGTTGAAATATAATACAACTCCTTCAATAGAAACTACTTCAAATTGACTCCCAAAGCGTGGTGCAAATAACGTAAAGATATAATACCTACTTCATCCTGAACATGTAATTTGCTTGGTAGTGGCTTCCTTATTCCCTTACAAAATTGTAACCCTTTCTTCGTCCATTCTTCCCCCTATCATGTCTTCTCCCTATCATGTCTTTATAAAATTATTAATCATACGAGTTAATAATTCCGGTATCATCGAAATTACAATTATAAGGAGTAAAGATGGGGTGGCTTACCGTAAAAATTTTATACATCATTGTACAATAATTTCATAAAGAACAGTGCGAGGTAACTGGCATTAATTTTTCATTTGAGTTTAAAAAGTTAATCCTGCATGTCGATCAGCCAGCTAGCTACTGTAGGTATATTTTGGAAATGAAACGCTAGTGACTAAAGAAAGTCATGGGAATGTAACACAAACAGAATAGGGTAGAACGCATGTAAGCAGAGTGTACGTCCACGCAGGACCCTCTCTTCATCTTCCCGAGACCGTAGTAATTATTCCGTAGCCCAGGCAGCGATGTCAGCCCGACTCTGTGGTCGAGCACTGTCGCAGGTTTGCCAACTTGAGTTCGTGTAAACTTCCTAATTAGTAGAAGGGATGTTTTATCGGCTACCCCAACATTCTCCTCGGCTAATTTTCTATTTGAGTGTGTTCGCCTGGGGTGATTGGGATTGAACCCTTAGCTAGATCAACTTAAATCAACTCCAATGGTGGAGAGTACATAGTGCACATGACGTGAACACTTCATATCGATATCTCGAACAGTGGGGGTGGAATTACCTGAGCAAACACGTTAGTTATCAAGGGTTCCTCTACAAACAAAACAAAATAAAAACCGCACAGTGTTTCAATCAAGACACCCCATGAACCTAGAGGTCAGTTCTACGTGTTGAAAATATTTTCCTTCTCAGTTTTACCTTTTCTACCACTTACTAGATGTGAAACGAAGGGAAAAAACAAATATAAATGAGCCAAAAGAAGACTACTAGACATCAGTCAACAGAAAATTGTAAGCTTTCTCTTAAACTAGGAAATTAAATAAACTTGAATTAGAGTAAAGGAGTATTATGACGTAAGGTCACTTTGCACAAACCAACGCCTATACAGAAGTGACGAGGACCGGAAAGTAGCTCAGGGATATCATCGAAAGTGGGTTATAGGTTGCGGGTAACTGGAAGTGTGGTGAAAGAGTGACACTATTAAACGTGTAGTTCTGGTTCCAAGAGAGGCTTTAATCTTACTAATAACTAATCTAAACTACATTGCAAGAGGGAGAGAGACAGTTTTAGGTTTACCTGGTTGATGGAAGACGTCCGGCGTTTCATCTTCGTTGTTTCGAAGTTGTAAACTAGCACAAAATAAATTTAAAGAGCCGATCGTCGCAGAGTCCTGCTAAGCAAGTGATAGGCAGAGTTCCCAACGTAAAAATCTCTAGATAAGGAGTGCGCTGATTAGTGCTTTAGATAGCACTGACGTCTAAACTGGGTGTAGGCATGACTTGCATACTCCACCCACGTATCGAACCAGAGGTGATTATTCGCTAAAATCATACGATCAAAACCGCTGTTTACATAAGCATCCGGGAGATGACTTGCCAGACTTCTAAACCAATTTAATGGATTTACATAAACAGATATTTTCCATAATATCTCGAACTTTATTTAATTAAATATATTACATTCTTATGAAACAAAGACTTAACCCTCAGAATATACCTAATTTTAGAAGAAAGGGACACTCAGGAATGACATGGTTTAGACTGGGACGGCGGAGGATACAGAAAATGACTGACAGAGAAACTGTCCATTTTGTGACGGGGATACAGACTAGGGTTCATAGTACGAGAACTAGCGAAACATTAAAGTCACACAGAAATTAACTCCAGCTAGAAGGAGACTGGCATATTGGCAACCACTGGCTGACCAAAGAAATTGGCAAAATATGGGAAGTTTCTGGCAAATATGCATGAAGTCACATTAGATTTTTTCAACCAATTAAAGACGATTAATCTACATTTCTTCTCTAACTTCTTTTTGTAGCAATTGAACTATATTTTAAATGTGCATGAACGATCAATGGCCGTATTTGTGTGTTTGTGTAGCAACTTTAATAATTTGATACCAATAAACCTGCCCGCCTGCCTCTAAATCTATAAGTATCAATAAAAGGTAGGGAAATCGCTTTATTCCACCGAAAAGTCTTAAATAACTTTTTAGTGCGCATATTACTAAATACAAGTTTTCACGTTCCCGAAACCAAAAAAAAAGTTTTACAAAAACGCTCCTGTGTCTGTGTGCCTCCGAAAGGCTTAACTCAGAAACGAAGTGTGTGATAAATATAAACCTGGTATTTAATTTCAGCACGTTGCAAAAATGCGTCACGAATGTCTAAGAATGTCTAATCAATACACTGCAAATCCATGTGAAATCCTCTTCATTGAATGAATGAATTTTGAACATTTGGTAAACCTTATATTTGTGTGGTATTAACCATCTCCGAGATATTGGTTTCTACTGGTATGATTTCCCAATTATTTGTACGAGGAACATCCAGATAGTAAAGAGCAATTGTACATCAGGCCCCGTGGTAGTTCCCCACCACCACAATTGCATGCACGCTAGTTAACTCCTTACTCCACCTCAGTGTGAATCGAGTTTCGTTGCTGTGAGGCCAGGCCTAACTGTTCTACAACATATCCAACTGGCGGCGCCAATTGAAAATCCCGAAAAATGTGAAATGTTCAGTGCGAATCATGTTTTGAATGTACAAAATGTTCGGCCAATAGAAGTTTGTAGGTAGATAATGGAGGTGTATGATGATACTGCAATGAACGAATCTTCAGTGAGGATACGGTGCATAATGTTTAACCAGTGTGCACGTCGAAGACCGGTGTGGGAGGCTATTGCTTATAACGGATGAGTTGAAAGCAAATGCTGATTAAATAATTCAGGATATTCAATTGTTTCCGAAACTAAAGGACGTTTTGGGTGGAAAAGTCCTCAAAGAGGCAATGAGAGTCTTTGGCAATAGATCGGCATTAAAACGGGTACCACGTTACAATAAATGCCTTGGCAGCAATGGCCAATACATTAAGAAATAGAGTAAGGTACTGCATCTTTGTAAATAAAGTTTATGTTCATATCCTTCGTTATTATTTAGTTATGCCAAATCGTTCTTTACTTTCTGGATGTCCCTCGTACCTTTCAACTCCTTAGTCACCATTTTTACTTCACTACTCTATAGTAGGTATTGTAGTCGACCAAAAAATTCGATACCGAGATTTCACCGGAAATATATGTTTTGAGATCCCTGGATCCAAAAAAAAACATTTTTTGAAACATGTCTGTGTGTGTCTGTGAACAGCATAACTCACAAACGAACAGTCGGATACACACCAAACTTGGTATTTAGGTTCAGTATCTTACAGAGATGAGACACGAATGTTTTCAAGAAAATCTCCCCACCACAGATTACACTTTACATGGAAAATTGTTCGAAAATTTTAATTTTCTCAGAAATGGCTCTAACGATTTTGATTTAAATACCATATGTTTAAGACATTTTCATGACAAATGAAATGTATATCTCTAATTTTCTGGGAATGTCTCCAAAAGTATTCTTCATTGTGAACGACTTTTGCATAACTGGTAAACCATAAGAGATAGACAAAATTTAACTACACAAAAAATGTAGATCGCGTTAAAATACATAATTTATATCATACGCATTTTCTTTGTTGAATGAACCATTTTCGAGATATTGCTTGTTAGTCCCTTAAATTTTCCAATACCTTTTCATAAATGGGTGTTCGTTATTCATTTTTACTTTCTCTACTACGTATAGTAAGTAGGGGAAGTATTGTATTTCACCCAAAAATTCGATACCGAGATTTCACCGGAAATATATGTTTTGGGACCACCTGAATCCAAAAAATGCATTTTTGGAAACATGCCCGTGTGTGTGTCTGTGAACAGCATAACTCAGAAACGAACAGTTGGTTAAACACCAAACCTGGTATTTAGGTTCAGTATCATACAGAGATGAGACACGAAGCTTTTCAAGCAAATCCCCCACCACAAACTACCCTTTTCATGGAACATTTATCGAAAATTTTAACTTTCTCAAAAATGGCTAATGATTTTGATTAAAATATCATATGTTTAGGATACTTTCATGACAAATAAAATGTATATCTTGAATTTTCTAGGAATATCTCCGAAAGTATTCTTCATTGTGAACGACTTTTGCATAACTGGTAAACCATAAGAGATAGACAAAAGTTTACTACACAAAAAATGTAGATCGCGTTAAAATACACAATGTATGTCATATACATTTTTGTTGTTGATTGAACCACTTTCGAGGTATTGCTTGTTATTCCCTTAAGCTTTTCAATACTTATTTTTTCAACTGGGAATTCGTTATTCATTTCTTTGTCCTGGATATGCAAATAGTATTAATCTGTGGCAAAGAGAATGGTGCTGCACCTAGCAACCAGCCATTAAGAGATATGTCTATGCTTAAATGCTACTGTATTTCTATATTTCCCTTGCAAATGCAAAACAAGGGGAACATAGTAGAGCTTAAGCGATAGTCGAATATTTTTAGAACTGGTCGCTATGTGTAAAATGTAATTCTCTTTGCATGTCAAAAGATCGTTTCTGCAAATGTTTATCTCGATTAATATGAAATAGATGGAGAATAAGAGTTTGAAAAAATAGTTTGTACAGGAGTACAGAAAGTCATGTGAGTGTAACAAATGAGATTTTTTTATGTCCTGGACATAGAAAGAGAATGGAATGCGCCACATAGCAACCAGCTCTTAAAGTATTTGTCTATCGCTTAAAGCCTACCATATTCCCCTTGCACCTACAAGAAAATTAACAATAAGATTAACATCTGGATTAATATGTATATGGAGAATAAGAGTTTGTAAAAATAGTTTGTACAAGAGTAGAGAAGGCATGTGAGTGTAACACATCAGATTTTTTTATTGCTCGTCATGTGCAAAGCTTATGTAATTTTAAAGCCAGCATCCCTCTCGTGCTTGAATTGAAAGTCGTTATAAACCCATTTCTGCAAACCTTTGTGTGGAATAACATACAGTAGGCAAGAAAATAAGCTTTTGCAGGATAATTTTGTAGTAGTTATATAATAATAAACATTACTTAGTAGAGTAGGTGCCCTAAATGTAAATCATCCCATATTTTACCTTGTCTATCACATATGATATAGTAGATATAGATATTTTGGTGGAAAATACACGTTTTAAGGTCCCTGAATCTCCCCCTGAGAAGGCTTTGTAAAAATGTATTTCTATTTAAGTGCATTTGTGTGTGTTTTTGCACTTGAACTGTACAACCCAAAAACGAAATGTCCAATACCAAACTTAGTATTTAAGTTCAGCATTTTCAAAGATACAACATTAATATTTTTAAGAAAACTTATCATTTACACTGAAAACTGTTATCCTGCCATACGACATAATTTGAAATTATATGGAAAAAATATCTTGCTTTTCAAAAATATCTTAAATAATGTGATTAAAATAGCATATACGTAAATAAATGACAAATAAAGGTATATATGGAACTTCCTGTGAAAACGCTTAGGTCCTCTTCGTTCTGAATAGATTTTCTATAATTTTGTGTTACTAATAAACCTTTAAAGGTAGACACAATCTTCAGACCAAAATGTAAATTCACAATAAAACAAAATTTATATCAAACCCGTTTTTATATTAACGTATTCCTTTCTATTATTTTGAATTTTCTTAAGACACCATTCTTTACTTTCTCCTGAAGTCTTGCGAAGATTGCGGAATTTCACACCCGACA
This sequence comes from Deroplatys truncata, assembly GCA_030765065.1. Taxonomy (NCBI): domain Eukaryota; kingdom Metazoa; phylum Arthropoda; class Insecta; order Mantodea; family Mantidae; genus Deroplatys; species Deroplatys truncata. The sequence goes on from CM060981.1 coordinate 56,292,826, forward strand.
TACAGCGAATCGCTTTTTAAAGGTTTAACTGTTACCCCAAGCTTCCTGTTTTCCTCCTGTACCTATAACGAAATGCTTAATGTAACTATTTCTGAAAACGTGGCTGTGTTCAATAACATGAAGTAAAGAATAAAATTTTGTAAGAATAGTTTGTAGAATGGATATAAAATAAACGATATTGGGTGGGTAAATTCATGTGAAGTTTCAGGTTTTTGCTTTCTTTACTAGCTTAAGTACTTAAAGTAAGAAGAGAGAGTATTGTATTCCATCAAATAATTCGATGCAGAGATTTCACCGGAAATAAATATTTTAAAGACCTCTGAAGAAAAAATTAGAAAAAAAATAACCGTGCGCACCAGCGTGTGTGTGTGTGTGTGTGTGTGTGTGTGTGGCTTGTGAACAACGGAACTCAAAAACGAAGAGTCCCATGAATATCAAACTTTAACTTCAGTACCTTCCTAAGGTGCGACACGAAAATTTTCAAGAAAATTCCTCCATCCCAAACTAGCTTTTACATAGAAAATTTTTCGTTATTTCTGGTTTTATCAAAAATGTCTTAAATGATTTTTTTTATTCAAATACTATGTGTAAGATAATTTCGTGAAGAATGAAATGCATATATTCAATTTTCTGGGAATAACCTCTGAAGTCCTCTACAAACAAATAAATAAATAAATAGAACAAATAAAAAATATAGATCTTGTTAAAGCACACAATTTATATTAAATAAATGATTTAGTGGAGTTAACCGTTTCCGAGATATTCTTTGTTATTGGTCTGAATTTTCAAAAGTTTACTACTTAATACTTTTCTAGACTGATATAGGCATGTTAGGTAAAGGTTCTACAACGGAGGGGGTGGGTTTAAACCCGGCGGAGGGCGATGGATTTTTTCGGGCGTAAATCCTTCGGAAGGGAAGTAAACCCGGTGGTCCCGTGTCGTAGATTTACGGCACGTAAAAGAACCTCAAGTCTGACAGAGGCCTCTGATCTCCGGTCTTTCACGTCCAATAGAATGAAACGCTAAGGACCACAGCAGTTAAACAGCGCCCATAAATAATAACAAAACAAAAAAAATGGAGGGGTCACAACTCGCGACCTACAAAGAGCTATTGTGGTTACTACCTGCCAGAAGGAAGGGATGAAGTGAAGGAACAATAGGAGGCTACAGGCCGTAGGCAGACAAGCCACAGTGACGCATGGGTTCCTAACAGTCTCAGGATCGAAGGCCCGTCTCACTGCTGGAGCTGCCTAGAAAAGAGGATGAACCACCCGACAACAAAGCAGCCATGTAGTGTCCAAGGAGAGTACTGTTTGCTTTGAACAAACATTTTATCATACGCCACGAAACCTAGAAACACACCTTAAAGATGAGAAGAAAACGGAATGAAAGGAAATTATGGAATGGAAATCGTGAAAATGAGAAACCACCCCAGCATTCGCCTACCAACGAGGAAAAACACGAAAAACCTAAGGTCTCAGTTGACGGTCGACGGGAATCGAACCCGGGACCTTCCAAATGCGATTCTAAACAAGTAACTGTTTCAAAGCCATCACTTAGCGATACGCTCATTAGACATCCGACTATCGCTTTATATTCTGCATTGTCTTCTTAGATGCGCACTTGCAACCCCTGGAACTAAATGCACACCACAGTGTTTCCAGGGTATCTTACTCATCTCCTAGCTCCCATGCACCCCTTCTTACAAGCCCCTAATTGCCTACTACAGCATTTACTCCGTGTTTACACTTGCCGTTGTCAGGTAAACGTTATACCTTCTCTCGGTAGATAAAAGCCGATGCCATTAAACTTTGTTTTTTCTCCTTGTTGAAGCAAAGTGTTTTCGTGATTCTGCATAAATGTCTGAAGGGAAGCGATCAGCTCCGTGCGCGTGCGCCGGGATGGTGAGGGTATCTTATAGCGTGATAACGCACGCATCTGGACAGGGCCCCTACACAGAAATTCTGAACAGCCGTTACCGCAGTTAAATATTTCCCATGTAAGTAACTCGTTCCACTTTCCATGCCTCAAGCACGTGACGGCTTGGCAGGCAAGAACAGTTGCCTAGCTTAAGGGGCACAATGAAATTATAATGAAGCATATGGCAGAAGCTTGTGTAACGGTGCAATATTGTACGTGCTTTTGTGTCAACGTTATGTACTTTTAAATGGTGAATGTCTTATAAATACGAAATCAACTCGTTAAATAAATATCATTGCGGTATAATGTCTTATAATTTAGCCTGCATTTCTGCCAAGTTAGTTAATTTTGAATGCACTCGACGCAGAGGCACAACCCTTGAATTGTTCTAAGAATATCTAACGTATCATATTCACCTCTTTGCTTTGCAGATTCACATGATCTCACATGTATTATAGCAACTATATAAAAGTGATTTTTAATTCATGTTCCGTAAATTACAATACCTTTATTTTAGAAATAATATCAAATTAAGGCAGTGCTCTGTAAAATTTGCCAAACAAATTATGAAAAATGAAAACTAACTTTTTTCACAGTAAATTAATATGAACACTAAAGCTTGTAGTGAGAATGTATGGCTCTGTAAATCCTAGCCCTTGATGGCTTGCCTCTGTATGCAGCAACGACTATTTAACAACGTGACAAAGGTTTCCTTACGTAACATTTTTTTCGAGTGGAGGAGAAAATGATTTAATCACAACCCCAGCCCCGATGGGAGTCGGGACTGAGAGTGTGGGACTCACCAATAGTCGGCATACCCACTAAAAACTCCTCCACCAGAAGGCTAAAGATGTATTCGGGAGTGATGGTGCGGCTGTACCGCTATTGCACCAGCGCCGTAGTGGCGAGGATATATTGGCCGGCCTCGAGGGCCTGAGCCAGGTGTAGAAACGAGCCCGGACGCAGCAATGACCCAGGCCCTACTTGCGCCCTAGGAAATTCGGAGCGAGGAATTGAGAATTGAAGCATTGCGTCTCGGGATGGAGACCTCGTCCACTTCATCTGAATTAAATGTGCAGTGGTCTGCTGTCCTGAAACATAGAACGTAACTTTCTCGGGTAGTGCTCTTCTTCTCTGGGTTCTTTTCAATTTTTTTTAATTTGATGTGGTAAATTGATGTAACTGAAGTGTTACCGTGCAGTTAAGTATTGTAGGATTATTTAGTTGGCAAAAATGATATCAGGTTCTCGCATAAGTACTGTCGGTTTTTAAATTTTGTATTAAAATAGAATTGGTTTTCTTTAGTTCGCCAATGCTATTTACAGGATGTCATGGTTAGTATTGAGTATACTGCGAGAGCATTTCAGTCGTACGTTTTTAATACAAAATCACAATGAAAGTTACAAAGTTTGAGATTAGAGTCCTTCTCAAGCACTACTGGAAACAGGATTATAAAGCTGCTGCTGCGGCTCCAAAAATATGTGAAGTGGAAGGAGAAGGTGTTGTCAGTGAGCGTGTGGCACAACGATGGTTCCAACGTTTCAACACTGGAGAGGAAAACACTAAAGATTTACCACGTTCTGGAAGACCTAAGTTATGGGATATTGATAATACACGCAGAGTTTCGGAAGAAAATCCGCAAAAAATAATTGTAGGCTCTCAGAAGAACTTGGTCCACCATCGTCAGATTAAGAAACCTTGAAAATCAAACAGAAGCTGCAGAGCTGTACCTCATGAATCGACACATCAACAGGCTCAACGCAGAGTGATATCTGTCGTCAGTTTATCAGTAAACCCATGGATGATAGGTTTGTAAGGAGAATTGTCACATGTAATGAAAAATGGATCTATTACCGCGTCTCGAAACAGTGGCTCAGTATCCGTCAACCTTCCAAAGTCATCGTTAAAAGAATCAATTCTGCACCAAAGTAATGTTGTGTATCTGGTGCGAATTTTGAAGGAGTGGGTTGTTCCAAACGGGCGTGCAGACAATGCGAATCGTTATTTTCAACAACTGGAACGAGTTCATGAAATTTTGAGACGGAGATCCCCAGAATTAGTTAACATAATAGCGTTCTCTTGTAGCAGGACAATGCAACATCTCATACTACAAGAAAACCATGACAAAAGTTCAGAAATAGGAAGGAGTCGAACTGCTACCACACCCAGCATACAGCCCTGATCTTGCGCCTTCAGATTACCATCTACTTCGATCTATGGACCACTTTTTGCATGGAAGAAGTTTCGAAAGGATTGACGGTATGGAAGTGTGTCTCACCGAATTGTTCGCATCAAAAACCAGAGACAGGTACCGTCTCGGGAAAATAAACCTCGCTGAAAGATGGCTAAAGACCTAAAATCTGATGGTCTCTACTTTGAAGAGTAGTTAATTTCTTGCCAGAAAACGTTCCAAATAAAGTTTTGCTTAAAAACTGACATTACTTATGAGACTCATCTATAAAATTCAGTTTGGTTTTACTCAGTGTTACGTTTATTCACAAAAGACTCATATTAATGATTTATGGAAGCAATTATTAACTTTTTTCAATAAAAATGAATGAAATTTGATTTTTCAACAAGGAATATTGTGACTTTATCCAATTTTTAAACTGTCACCATTGTAATTTCTTATCTGGTTCACTTCACTCGGGAGGCGAACACGCCGCTCGCCAGCGTAAACACTAGTCGCGCTATCGACAGATAACTAGAACCTTCCGGAATCTTAATCTCCCCCTCCTCCAGAAATTGTGTCGAAATAGTTCTAGAGCTTTGAGAAACTCGTGGAAAGATTCCACTGACTACATAAGCGAGAGCTCCCGCGGTCAGCAAGTCAGCGCGAGCTCATTCTCCGTGGACTAGGGTAGCATGCTAACCTCTAGTTTACGAGGTCGCGGGTTCAAACCCTGCGGAGGGCGATAAATATTTTCGGGCGTTAAAATTCTCAGCATGACTTCCTTCAGGAGGGAAGTAATGCCGGTGGTCCCGTGTCGTAGATTAACGACACGTAAAAGAACCTCAAGCCTAATAAAGAGACCTAGAAAACTTTACATAGAATGATATATAAAGTTTCCAGAAGGTTCTAATTATCTGTGGATAGCGCGACCGATGTTTACGCTGGCGAGCGGCTGTTTTCGATGTTTACTCGGACCGCCCGGCGCCGACCTCCCGATAGCCTTGGGTCATAGCCGCCTGCCTCACAATACGAATAGTTACATGTAGTTGTACGGGGAGTGTATCCAATTCACTTTTTATCTCTTAACCCGCTTCTACTTTTGGTAATTATTAATTATACCATTACCTTACGTATCTTACCACAGCTTATTGTCCTTATTTACGATGATATTACTGAAGAATGAAACTTAAGGAATATTTAGTACGTGACGTCACTTTTAACTTCTAGCCATCTTGGGAAAAGCTTTTCTTGCACACCGATTCTCCCTAGCAACGGTTAGAATCTCGTTTTGTTAACTATTTTTCCCCTATATATGACATGCTATACAAAATGTAATATTAAGAAATATTTTAAATCTCTTATATGACAAAATAATAATCAGTTACATATGAAATCATTTTAAAGTCACTTAGCTAAAGTTATTTACAATTATTAAATACATAAATTTATTTCAGCATTTTCCCGGTACGTTTTACATTTTTTATTCTCCATATCACATTCCTTCTTATTGTCTGTCTTATTTAGAGTAACTAAAAGAATACAGTTAAGTATATTCTGACAATTGTTCACCTTATTATTTCCGCCATAAATTTAAAAAAATCTGATGTGTTACAGTCATATGACTTTCTCTACTCTTGTAAAACTATTTTTAGAAACATTTATTCTCCATATGCTTCATGTTAATCGAGATATCGAGGTGTTAATCATATTGCTAATTTTCTTGTGATGCAAGGGGGATATGGTAGGTTTTAAACGATAATAAAATATTTTAAGAGCTGTTGCTATGTGGAGCATTCCACTCTCTTTGCATTACCAGGACAAAAAAAATGAATAACGAATTCCCATTTGAGAAAAAGTATAAGAATTGGAAAATTTAAGGGAATAACAAGCAATATCTAGAAAATAGTTCACTCAACAAAAAAAATGTATATGACATAAATTGTGTATTTTAACGCGATCTATATTTTTTGTGTGGTAAAACTTTGTATATCTCTTATGGTTTACCAGTTATGCAAAAGTCGTTCACAATGAAGAATACTTTTGGAGACATTCCCAGAAAATTCAAGATATACATTTGATTTGTCATGAAAGTATCTTAAGCATATGATATTTTAATCAAAATCGTTAGAGCCTTTTTGAGAAAATTAAAATTTTCGAAAAATGTTCCATGTAAAGAGTAATCTGGGGTGGGGGAGTTTCTAGAAAACCTTCGTGTTGCATCTCTGGAAGATACTGAACCTAAATACCAAGTTTGGTGTTTTCCCGACTGTTCGTTTCTGAGTTACGCTGTTCGCAGACACACACACACACGGACATGTTTCCAAAAATGCTTTTTTGGCATCAAGGGACCTGAAAACATGTATTTCCGGTGAAATCTCGGTATCGAATTTTTGGGTGAAATACAATACTTCCCCTACTTACTATATGTAGTAGAGAAAGTAAACAAGCAAATCGTTTTCGCATTTAAGCTTCCAATTAACTGAAGCTGAAGAGCACGCTTATTAATAGGCTTTCAAAAATTTTAACCTTGTTTCCTCGCAAACTTTTTTTCAGAATTTTTCCGTAATCAAAACTGTCTACATGAAATTTTGTATTAAACTTTTTAAAACTGTTGCACTGACACCCAAAATTACATTAAAGAAAAGGTCCCTTTTTTAAATAAGCTTTAATTTTGGTACATAAGTTATTACATTTTGAAAAATTAATTACAAAACGTAACTAGATCTTTACAAACTTAGGAGTTACTATAAAACATCTGATATAACATATCTTTTTTTAAAGCTTTACTGTAACATAAGAATATTTGATTTTAATCTTTTTAAAAATATATTTGTGGAGCATTTTATTAGAACAATGAATTTACCTAATAAACAGATTCTTTTAAATTACCATGTGAACTAGAAGTTTGAAACATAGCAAAAATATAATTTGGGTAATAATGGGAATTCATTTAAAAAGTATCTTACATACTGTTACATTAAAAATTTAACAGATACATTACCTTTTTTCATTTGGGCTGGGTTGCAGAAAATAAAAGAGAACATTTCAAATTTGGTAAAGTTAAGCAACATATGCAGGAAAAAAATCTGGTCTGTAACATTCACATGTCTTAGTAGAGGAAGTATTGAATTCCACCCATAGGTTTGATATCGAAATCTCACCAGAAATAAGCATCCCTGAAAAAAAATCTTGTGTTACTTTCACATGACGTTCTCTACTCAGACTTCTACAAACTTCTTACAGCTACTTTTCGTTAATCGAGACAAACTTTCATTACATATTTACGCATTTCGTTATAGGTGTTAGAAGTATACAGCAGGGTAATGCAATAGTCAGATTTTTAAAAAGGAGGTCGCTATATGATGTCTTTGAATTGTCATGCTCTTTGCTGGACCACGAGAAAAAAACAAATAGCTAGTTACTACTTGAAGAAAAGTATAAGGATTTGTAAATTCAAACCAACAACAAAGTATCTTGGAAATGGTTAAAGCCACAACATAAATAAAAAACTTAGTTTACATAAATGGTGTCTTTTAGGGAGATCTTCAGGTTTTGTGTAGTAGGTTTTTAGCTATCTCTTGAGGTTTACCAGTTATACAAAAGCTATTCAGAATGAAGAGAGCTTAACAGGCTATTACCAAGAACTTCAAGATATAAATTTTATTTGTGATGCAAAGGTTAAGAATTATTTTAATCAGGAGCGCTAGAGCCACTTAAAAAATCTGATGTATTACACTCACATGACTCTCTCTACTATTGTACAAACTATTTTTACAAACGCTTATTCTCCATATGCTTCATGTTAATCGACATGTTAATCTTATTGCTAATTTTCTTGTAGGTGCAAAGGGAATATGACAGGCTTTAAGCGATAGTCAAATATTTTAAGAGCTGGTTGTTATGTGGCGCATTCCATTCTCTTTGTATGTCCAGGACATAAACAAGATGAATAACGAATTCCCATTTGAGAGAAAGCATTGGAAAATTTAAGGGAATAACAAGCAATATCTCGAAAATGGTTCACTCAACAAAAAAAAAATGCATATGACATAAATTAAGTATTTTAACGCGATCTATGTGTAGTAAAATTTTGTCTCTCTCTTATGGTTTACCATTTATGCAAAAGTCGTTCACAATACAGAATACTTTTGGAGACATTCGCAGAAAACTCGAGATATACATTTTGTTTATCATGAAAATATCTTAAACATATGATATTTTAATTAAAATGGTTAGACCATTTTTGGGAAAATTAAAACTTTCTTAACATATACCATGTAAAGGGTAATCTGGGTGGGGGGGATTTTTTTTAAAAAACCTTTGTGTCGCATCTCTGGAAGATACTGGACCTAAATACTAAGCTTGGTGTTTATCTGACTGTTCGTTTCTGAGTCATGCTGTTCACAGACACACACACACGGGCATGTTTCCAAAAATGCTTTTTTTTGGATTCAGGGTGTCTCAAAACATATATTTCCGGTGAAACCTCTGTATCGAATTTTTGGGCGGAATACAATACTTCCCCTACTTAATATACGTAATAGAGAAAGTAAAAAAAAACTGTATGGGGTAGTTTGGAGTGGGGAGGGTTTCTTAAAAATATACCTGCATCTTTTCTGCATCCTTTTATGACGTCGAACTGAAATACCAAGTTTAGTATTTAACGGACCTTTCGTTTTTGATATTTTATGTTCACACACACACACACATACACACACACACACACACGATCCTTTTTATAAAAATCGGATGTGTTACATTCGCATGCCTTTCTTCACCTACTATCGTTTACTTTTATATAGCTACTGCCAACTATTCCTACTAAAGGTCACTTTTCTATCTAATGTTAATTGAAACACACCTTTTTAGAAACAATTGCATTACACACTTCGTTGTAGGTACAAGAGCGACACAGAGAGCAAACTTGAGTCATGAGTCTCTATATGCTGACCTTAAAAGTTTATGTTCTTTGCATGACACAGAGAATATACTGAATACCGGCAGCACTTTAAAAAATGAGAAAGTATTGAAACATTCAAACCAATAATAACGATATCTCAGATATTGTTGATACCACAGAGAAAGGTTTTGAAACAAGTCCTGTGTTTTAAAGAGATTACATTTTTTTGTGTACTGAGTTTATGTGTATACCTCATGATTGATCCATTAAAGGAAATAATATAAAATTCCTCCCAAATAAAGAGGACTTCATGGGTTCTTCCGGAAAATTCAAGACATACATTTTATATTGCTTGTAAATATCGTAATAAGTATATTGAAGTAGAATATTTTTTTGTAGTTGGAAGATGCCTCATGTTTATCTGCCCCACGTATGGGAACGAATTTGTCGCGGTCACTTCGTGTTATCTTTTGCTGAGCGCCTGTTATTGTTTTACTACTTTGAATGCTGGGTTCTTTGTCCTCCGGCTAGCTATTATTACTACTCAGTCGACCACATCTCTTGAACAGGGTGTGTAAACGGAAAGGAGTTGTTACTGAAAGATAACACTTATAAAAGAATTTTTGTTTTTACACTTTTATTACCGTCACAATTAATTAATTTCACATATTGACTCTTGATACACGCCTGACTGAAACTGTTATATTTTCTAATATCACTATAATCACTTATTTGCTGCACATTATTAATTCGCGTATTTCACATTTATAACTAACTTTACAACGCGAGAGATTCTGTAGAATTACGCGACGTATAGGTAACGCGTGAACGATTCTCTTAAACTGTGCGGCGTATAATCTTTGTATGATTCTGTTGGACTGAACGACGTATTACCCGCGAATCCTTCTGTTGGACTGAACGAAACCTGTCTCTAGCACGGAATTTATACTCCCTCACCCCAATATGCCTAAAGATTATAACCGAGCTTCTATTGGTTAATAAAACGCGCCAACATTAACGTCTGTTTTTATATCCAATCAGGATTACGAACACAAATGCTCTAGGGATAATATTCCCTCCATTTCTAAGAAAAGCGCGCTAATCTGACGTCATTTGCTTGTCTCTTCTAATTGATAAACAACTCACCCCCTCGCTACATTGTTGCCCGCTCCTATTGTCAGTTTCAGTGAGGCCGTGTAAACTTATTTCCTAACAATGCTTATAATTAACAAACATCTCAAATCAATGTCATACAATAATGCTTATTTACACTACAATCACTCTGGCATTTACATTGTTGTGATATAAAATACTGCCACAATATATAGCATTTTAATCAAAATATTTAGTCATTTTCGAGAAAATAAAAATTTTGTAAATGTTTGCTTGCAAAGGTAGTTTTTAATACGGAGATTTTCTTTAAATTCTTCTTGGCGCATTTTTTGAAGATGCTGAGCTTAAATACGGAGTTTGTTATTTTTCGTCATTTCATTTTTGAGTTATAGTACACATGCACACACATACGGATCTTCCTCTAAACATGGATTTTAATTTAACGTTTTCCTTTGATACAGCGGGCATCAAATCTTACATTTCCTGTGAAACCTCGGTATGGAATTTTTGGGTAAAATGAATACTTCCTCAACCAACTGGGTGCGTGGTAAGGAAAGTAAAAAGGGTATTTGTTTCCACCTTCTGTCGAAAATTCCATATCGAGCACCCTAAATTAATGACAATAGGAGGAAGTTTACTCGATAAATCACTCTCAAATAAAATAATTTAATAAAAATCATAATTAATCCAATAAATTTAAAATTACTTTAAATCAAAATTTTGTTCTAAGCTACTCTCAATGTTTTATCTAATAATATAATAATCATTGATGATTTAGTTTTTAGTTACTAGGCAACTAAACCTATACTTTATATTCTAACAAAACACGCTATCATGCATAGAATTCAACAAAATGTAAAATACACTTTAATAATGATCATCCATATCTAAGTTTCCTTGATGCTAATATGCATTGAAAAAAAATTCTCTCCTAATTGACAGTGATTGTAATATTACAACCATTACAAATTGTAATACTTATTGCAGGCACACTTTCGGTATTATCAGAAGCATTGTTTTCGCAACTTTGCCTATAGTTGAACTTTCTTCCCTAAGTAATAGATCAGCAATTTTCTTCTTACCCTCTACACTGTCTTCTACGTGTCCTTCTGCAACAGAATTCCATATATTTTTAAGGTAAGAACACCAGCACCGCTGTCTGCGAGGAAAGTAGTAGAAGAACCTCTCATACAATGTCCGGGGTAATCCTTGGTGTTTTCCAGCTTCAAATACTCTGCATTCTTACTAGGAATCTTCCTAAACGTTTATGCCAACCACTTGTTCACGACATTTTCCATTTAAATAAAATAGAAAGTACTTACTTCAGTTAGTAATACCAAGTCGAATAAAATGATACTTTCTACAAATTTCAAAAAATCTACATCATCTAGTTCACCACTAATCACAAAACTTATAGACATATATGCTCTGTTTCCGTTATCTTCACAACAAATGCTGAACCCACATCCTCACCATCATTAATCGTCAGTTTATACAATTCTTCCCAAAGACATGCTCCACATATCCCAAATATAACAGCAATCTTCAGTAATAATCAGGCGCAGTTTTTAGGATTTGTGTCACTTCATCTCCGCTTAATATATTCGACTTCTTACTACCATAATCTACAGATTGTCTCTTTAAAAATGTCTTTAATTTTCCAAACTTGCTGATATCAATATTATCATTAATCAAAACAGTTGATCTCACCATAAAATATTCACTCCAAAGGCTAGAAGCTTTAATACTTTAAATTCATATATGAAAACGGGCATCCAAAATTGCAGAACATGACAACAAAGTTTGTTGATTTTGTCGCCTTTTTTTTCCCAAGCTCCACATTACTCTTCCTTTAAATATATCGTTTCCACAATAAATAAATTTCATTAAACATACTAAATATACAACACATACTAAAATACTCTGAATGTAGATAATGTATTGTAGAGAGCATATTACAAATTAGGTTTAGTAATTAGTCCTCTAAATAACTATTGCTTAATTTCCCCATTCATACAGCGCAATTTCAAAACGTTTGCATATAACGTCACTCTTGCTCCAAGTGCCCAATCTGTGATGAAGCCGGGACACACAGATGTGTCCACAATCTAACTTCTTGGTCGTAATTTTAAAAGGCAACATAAAGCAGCAGAGCAGTGCAAATTTGTGCTCGACATTAAAGTGAGGCACAAAAAGCGGTCGTCGGTTTAATGTGGGTCGCGGTTCCTCTCAGTTAATCGCTACCATTAAAAGGAATTGCTTTGCAACTTTCCGGAGATCGTTTCGCAACGCTATTGAAATCTTATATAGTCTGCGTGCATTTGAGTAATGAAGCTTCAGAAAACCTGTGTAGCCTACTTTACATGCTTCAACAGTTTTGCTTCACAAACAAAGCTGCCCGGATTCAAAGTTCCTTTCTCAAGAACCAGGAAAGGCGCCAATCAAGTGGCTCTTCTTTTATGGGATTTTCTTCAGGGCCAAACAAACTCGTTGGGGGCAAGACTAGTTCCCTGTCCACTAGTTGTTGCTCTTAAATCAAAAGCTCTAATGAGCAACGGGCACTTTAACAGGACACTGCGCCCTCATATGGCACCTGCCCAGAATGGGACAGCAAATGCATCCTGCCTATGGACAGTGTCAACAGGTAGATGAAACACCTGCCCAACACTTGCCCTTTGTAATTATTGACTAGAAGATATAAATAATTAAACAAATAAATGATAATAAAATGTATAAATAATTACTTTAAGGTTTCCATTTGTTGAATCAATAGATAATGGAAGAAAAAGAGTGCAACTTTGTAAGCGAACAAGGAAATCAGTGACACGTTACGGATCCAGGAAAAGTACATAAGTAACTGTACAGCGGCTAAGGTAAGTAAGCATTCCGGCGAACTTAAGCCAACAAGAAACCCATTGGCTGAAGGTTCAGGCAGCTAAAATTCATGACGTCAAGAAATAAGAGATATGGAACTGCACGTAGGCCAGTTTGGAAAAATTAACAAAGTGAAAGAATTCTTAGAGTTTGGCTTTAGATGCGTAAGATTTGGCAACGTATAACGTAGGAACTTTGTGTAGTTTCAAGGTAGTCGGGATTTGTATTGTAAAATTAGCGTCTTTCTTTCTTTTCGTTCCTGTACAGCCTTAGGGGCTTACAGTCTTTCTACGGTGATCGGTAGTTCGTAGCGCCCAAAACCGCGCTGGGTTATTAGTTAGCAGGTATAATAATTCAATTGTTGTAATTTCCAGTGTTAGATTGATAATCAGTTTCATTCTTTGTCTTCAAACGGTCGGCAACTCGTTTCAATAGCTCGAGTACTGGATCGCCTTAAATTTCTCAGTCAATTTTAACTGGTGTTATCCTTTCATACTACGCCCACGCATAGCCTGAGAGAAGGATCTCATAACCAACCACTGTTGCAGCCGGCTGTAGAATCAATGAAATGATAATTTGAAAAGAATTTTTGGGAGGGTAAATTTCAGGCTTAAGTTTAGGGTACTTCCTGGAATTTTCCAAAATAAAAAAATCTGACAAAATGGGGAGAATCTGGCGCAATAGAAGTAAAACTTCTTAGGATTTAGCATTTGTTGACGACTTTATTACTTCAGAAAAATGGAAATGATTAGGTAGAATTTGACTGAAGAAAATCTCTCTTAATTAAGTGAAATATTTTTTTATTCATCAATTTCCATTAATTCATACTCCAAGTGAGTAATTATGGGTTTATGATAGCTGAAGTATAGGTCAGATAATATAGACTCTAAATTTTCTAAATAAGGAGAGAATACTGCATCGATGGTAGTGCCTAATATTGTCACATCCCAACACTGGGTATGATCGGGAAGCGTAGGTGGACAGGATCAGAAGGCAAAGACACTCGCTTAATCTACTGACTGCATGAATATATTTTGAAGGGAAACCCTGAGATGGTGATGTACAATGATTAGGGCAATGACTTTGTAACTACATGACACAGTTAGTAGAATCAATTACTGATAATACCCTTCTGGGCTTACCTTGGAGATATGTTGGTTACGCAGGAAGGAGCTGCAAGCTGATATCAATCGTGACCAGCTGTACACGATACCCATCCGCAAGAAGAGCCAGAAGAAGAAGACCGAGCGGGCGTCGCTCGCTTGCTTATATAGAAACCCGGCTTCTATCGGGGTCTTCATATTGTCCGAGCGAATATTACCTTATATGGTTCGGAGCCGCCCTAGAGTTACGCAAGAGCGCATGACTTTCCCGGATACACATATTCATTTCTGGAACATCGTTCCATGAGTTTCCATGGGGAAGTTGACGTCACTGTAAAGTCCAAGAAACACTCCTAGGAAATAAGCAACCGCTAGCGTCCGGTCACGTACACAAGATTAACAGAAACGTCATAAACTAAGAAATAAGTAGAATAAGATTCTACATAAATTTAGAAGAATGTAACCGAATATTAAGATATCACCAATTGGTGTGTAATAATAAATCCAAGACCCAGCTCCTTACCGCTATAACGTGACAATATGGTTGTAGACTGATTTTGTAATGTTCAAATTTAACTTGAATCGGTGTTAAATGCTTCATCTGCGTTGTCGTTGATATTGAAGTCACCACTTATAATAATTGGAGTTTTGACCAGATCCTTTTTCCAACAACGTTGCACCTTCAATGGTATAGGCCAATTTTAGTCTTAAAGACACCAGTTCACAATCACTTTAAACATTACTTTATTTAGAATAGGAAGCTCGCTAATACAATAATATTACAATTTGTCCAGCTAATGTACAATGTAATACGCAAGCGTCTGCTGGTTCCCTATGCTACACGATGCATTCGCGTAGATTGTCTATGACGTATGTGACGGAGTGAGTATAAATATTCTCTCTCCCTTTCTCTTCTCAACACCCATACGAGGCGGAGTCCCCGAGACTATCTCCCACACTGTTTAGTCTGTACATGGCAGACTTTCCAGTGGTGCAGGGCATCAATACGGCCCAGTTTGCTGATGACGTCCTGCTATAGACGACCAACAGACATATCCTCAGAGCCTTCACCCTATACAACGACACCTCCGTCTCGTTGAACTCTGGTGCAGGCAGTGGCGGATGTCCGTGAATCCGGGCAAAAGCCAAGCTGTCCTGCTCGCCAAGAGAAGAATCCCCGTTGCAGACAGACCAACCTTCACCTATCGGGGCCAAAGGATAGAGTGGGGGGAATTCCATACGCTATTTAGGTGTCACTCTAGATAAGAGCCTAACCTTTCGTGAACACGTGCAGGGAGCAACGAACAGGGCTAAGGGGGCGGTAGCTGCCTTATACCCGGTTCTGGCTTCCAACATGCCGGTTGACTTAAAGTTACGCCTTTAGAAAGCTCTTATATTACCTCTGATGCTCTACACCTTTGAGATGTGGAGCATGGCAGCAGATTCCTGCCTTCTCTGGCTTCAGCAGATTCAATACAGGGGACTTCGGTCCATCTATTCTGTCTGTCGTCGCTTTACAGTTAGGCTACTACATGATACCTCGGCACTACCATATGTGGAGGACGTGATTAGACACCGGGTAACAAAATTTTACGGCAAATTGATTTACCATGAGAACGACCTTGTCAGATCCCTGGGGACTACTTACCTCAAGAACGTCAACATAGACGCTACCGGGTTCCTCGCATGGCTTGCGGGCACCCCCGATAACGAAGGCTTTAAACCTGCCAACAGCAAAAACATGCTGTCACTAAGTACTCCCCCCTCCCCAATGAAAGTGGTCAACAAAAATTCAAACAATTAAAATTTAAACAAAAATAAACACTGGCGCTTTTTCTGAAAAAGCAGCCACTGAGGAGCCGTTAAAAACATAGAGCTACCTCCCATCACACCCCCAACATCAACAGCAAACCGTCACCCTACAACAATCCATTCTACCTATGGTAAAGCCCTTCCAAGAATTAGTACATGGCAAACTCACTTAGGTTCACCACAAGCCTACCAGATCAACTTCACTCCACTCTTCTCAACTATCGGTTGGAGTCTCTCGACCAGCGTTTCACTTTTCGCCTGATACAGGGCAATTTTCTCTAAAGAAGTTTAAAAATCTGTCAGGGACAGGTATCTTGGTGCGATTTGAACCGCAGGTCTCTCGTTCACGAGTCCATATTTTAACGACTTCAGCCACCGGTGTCGGTATCGAGGTTTTTAAGCCACGAACCATTATAAAATAATCGTTACATTCCTTTTTATCTTTCTATAGTCACATTTCATTTCCAGGGACCTATTAATATTTATCTGATAGTCTAGGTAATCAAATAACACACATAACGGGCAGAAATAACACTTATTCCGACTGGAACACGTTAACAGGTCCAAGATAGCAGCATTTCCAAACTTTTCCTTAAAGCTGCCGATACCCAAGTCGTTACAAAGTGGGGCCGAAGACCGAGATTAGTGGTTGCCATTTTCCGGTCCTTGATGGAGCCTCACAGAAAGAATGGACGGAAATAGACTAGAAGCTTTTCTTCGGTCCGCCACTTTAACGTTAAGGTTCGCTGGTCAGCTACTCTGTGATGTCCCATTGTTCCTTCACAGCTCCAGCTCTATTTGCTCTGCCATTTGTTCTGCTCTCCTCTTTCACATAAAATTTGACTGTTCTTATCATCCATTCTCCCCTTTCCGTTTTCTTTATGCATTCTTCTAACCCCTCCTACTTCACTTTCCTTTACGTTTCATTCTTTTCTCTAACCTAGCAGTGAATTCTTAGACTTTCTTGACCAGTTATTATCTAAGACAAGTTCAAAATTTCCATATCGAGATTTCACATGCTTCGAGATCCCTAGAATTAAAACGTGTGTTACGTTCACTAGAATTCCTCTACCCAAAATTGTTTATTTTGATATTGGGTCTACAAACTAAATCTTACAAAATCTTATTGGTTTCTCTACCATATACGTAGTAGGTAGAGATATTACACTCCAACCCAAAAATTTGATACCGAGATCCCACTGATAATGCATGTTTTGAGGCCCCTGAATCCAAATAAATTTTTTTTGGAAACAGGTGTGTATGTCGGTGAAGAGCACAACTCATTTAGGTTCAATATATTCCAAAGACGCGACACGAAGATTTTCAAGAAAATCCTTCCACCCAAAACAACCGTTTAAACCAAACATTTTTCGACGTTTTTTAGCTTTAAAGGTAGCTTTAACGATTTTTACATAACAAATAAAATGTATATCTTGAAATTCTTGGGAATAACCTATAAAGTCCTCTTCATTTGAAAATATCTTTGTGTAATCTTCCATAACCGGTGAACGTTAAACGAAGAAAACGTACTACACAAAAAAATCTGACGCGTTACACTCACATGACTTTCTCTACTCTTGTACAAACTATTTTATACAAACTCTTATTCTCCATCTATTTCATATTAATCGAGATAAATATTTGCAGAAACGATCTTTTGACATGCAAAGAGAATTACATTTTAGACATAGCGACCAGTTCTAAAAATATTTGACTATCGCTTAAGGCGTACTATGTCCCCCTTGTTTTGTATTTGCAAGGGCCATATAAGCACAGAGATATCTCTTAATAGCTGGTTGCTATGTGCAGCACCATTCTCGTTGCTACAGATTAATACTCGTTGCATATCCAAGACAATAAAATGAATAACGAATTTACCTTTGAAAAAATAAGTATTGAAAAATTTAAGGGAGTAACAAGCAATATCTCGAAAATGGTTCACTCAACAAAAAAAAATGTATATGACATAAATTGTGTATTTTAACGCGATCTGCATCTTTTGTGTAGTAAAATTTTGTGTATCTGTTATGGTTTACCAGTTATGCAAAAGTCGTACACAATGAAGAATACTTTTGGAGACGTTCCCAGAAAATTCAAGATATACATTTCATTTGTCATGAAAATATCTTATACATATGATATTTTAATCAAAATCCTTAGAGCCATTTTTGAGACACTTAACATTTTCGAAAAATGTTCCATGTAATGGATAATCTGGGGTGGGGGGATTTTCTTGAAAACCTTCGTGTCGCATCTCTAGAATACACTGAACCTAAATACCAAGTTTGGTGTTTATCCGACTGTTCGTTTCTGAGTTATGCTCTTCACAGGCACACAGACAGACACACACACACGGACATGTTTCCAAAAATGATTTTTTGGATTCAGTGGGTCTCAAAACATATATTTCCGGTGAAATCTCGGTATCGAAATTTTGGGTGGAATACAATACTTCCCCTACTTACTATAGGTAGTAGAGAAAGTAAAAATGTACTCTTAGATATCTTTAGAACACACATGTTATCTTACGTTTTTTTGTGGCATAAGCCATTTCTGAGATATCCGTTATTAAAGAATCAAATTGTTCTTTTCTTGGTTATTCTCATCAAGACCTTTCAACATTCAGTAGTTTCACGCGAATGCATGGAAACAGTATAAAATTTTAAGGCCAGCACACGGCGCCCAGTTCTTAAACATTTGACTATTGCTGTTACTCTTGATTCTACAGGGGGGTTGAAAAGTCAATACCTGTTGTTTGATTAGATTATCAGAGAAACTAAATTACGCGTTGCTGGTATGTAAATAAATTTAACTACTATAAGTTGCTTATTTCAGAGGCTTATTGAGCGAAAACATAACAATGGCTAAGATTGCCGCCAGGTATTAAGTGTTGAGGTCAATGATACAAGTTCAGAGATGGTGGAGGCAAGAGCGAGGTACCGATGCATCGCTTCACCCGAATACAATAAAAATTGTCATATTAAATGAATGACAACTGGCAGTGTGAAAGATGCACCTCGATCTGGAAGACCCTTGACATCCAAATCACAAGACAATGTGAATGTTGTTTGTAAGATGTTTCAACAAAGTCAACAAGAGAAGCTGCCAGGGAAAGTGGACAGTCTTGAACAAAGAACGTGGGTGCATACGTCGAAATGTAACTTGCTAACCCAAATTGTACAACTAATAATGTATTGAAAAAAAATAAATTGTTCCTTCCCAGAAATATTTTATATTAAAAATAGGTATTGGGTTTCCAACCACCCTGTATAATAAAATGTGTGAAGTAGCTATTTCTGCAAAGGTCTATTTGAATTAAAATGCAATAGATAGAACAATAAACTTTAGTAAGAATTGTTTGTGAACCTTCTAATAAAGGATAGAGAGTAGCAAGGTCATGTGAATGTACCGCATCAGATTTTTTTGTGTTCGTTTTTGTCTATCTCTTATAGTTTGCCCGTTATATGGAATTGTAGAACATACCTTTCGGAAGACAAGCAATTTTTCTGTCATGTAAATATCTTAAATGTATGGTGTTTTAATCAAAATCGTTAAAAGCCAGTTTTGAATAAACTAAAATATTTTCCATGTAAATGATGGTTTTGTGTGGGGGAATTTTGATGAGATTGTTCTAGTTTCATATTTGGAAATTCCTGAGATGAATACCAAGTATGGTATTCATGAAGACTCCCTTTTTGAGTTATGCAGTTCGCAGACAGACACACGGACCTTTTTTTCTAATAAGATAGCGCTTGAGGCTCAAATTTAGGAGATCCCGTATTCAATTTCCATTGAACCGGTCACTCTGACCTTGGATTTCTTTTCATAAATGTTAAGGTTGCTTCTGTAATGTTGCTAATCTTCCTGACCCCCATTTCCTGTTACTTCATTCCCTTGTCATGTTTCAGTGACGGAGGATCAGGCGAGTGGATGGGGTGTTGCAGTTGTATCTGCTTTAAATAACTCTCTGCCCTGGTGTCCGTTGAGTGACGAACACCAGGGAGACCGGCTTGTGTGGATGGTCCTGCCAGCTTTGGAATCTCACACCTGAATACGTTAGGGACCCCGCCCGCGTCCAACCTTCCTACCGGAGGTTCAGTAGATACAATAGATTTACGATGCACTTCCGTGCCGCAATCCTTTTCCGCGCCTAATCTACTCAACTCTATTCTTGGGATAGGGAGGAAGATACAAGCAAGAAGGATTTCAGCACTGCGGCATATTTTCCTAATAAGCACATTGGAGAAAGGGATGAGGTAAGAGACTATGAAGGCGGGCGATGGCGGCAGGCGAACCGCTGCGAGGTGCCTAACGTTTCCAGATTGATCGTCCTCGACCGCCCCTTCAATATCCTCGCGCAGACCGTTCCATAGAGAGGAAACAGTTCCCTCCTCATAGCATATCCATCGTATACGCTGCACATCACCGCCCATCACGCCTAACCCAGCAAGATGAAAGAAAACGAAATTTAAGGAAATGAGGGACTCCAAAACAAACGGTTTACATGTAATCTACCCCAGCATTCACTTATGGATCTTGGAAATCCAAAGGTTAAAGTGGCCAGTCCAACAGTAACTGAACCCGGAACCTCATGAAAGCTCGCCTCAAGATCCTATTGTCTAAGCCATCTCTTTGTATGAAAATGAACTTATTCTACGAAGAGTAATCAATCTAGACATTCCATTTATTAACAAACGCACGAGGTATGAGGTCACACGGCCTGGAAGCGACGAACTGGAAGACAAAAGTTGAGAAAAGTATTTTGGGCTTGGTGAGATTAGATAGTGATATGAGACGCCTTTGTGTGGGATCGCTTGGCACAAAGTTTGTGTTTTGTGCAGTGAAGCGTCGTGCCGGTGCCGGTCAGCCAATCGGAAAACCACAGAATCTTGGTGCCACACCGCAGCCCTGCGCAAGTGGGGAAAAAGCATTTGGCCACATTTCGATCAACTCGGGACCTAAGAAACACCGGATGTACCAACTCCACGATCGATGTACAGAAAAACTTCACTTTTATAGTCTTAATTTCTTACTCACTTGAAAAGTAATGCTTTGTTTCCCTCTCTCTTTCTTTTTCTTTATTTACCTCAGTGTAACTCATAAGGGAACTCCGTAACAGCTATCCGACCAAATCAGCTCACTAACCCTGCACATATAGCTCTGTGTAAACACATCCCCTTAAAGTCCGATGTATTGCAATAATCCCTGTGGCCCGCATTCAATTCCCGGTGACACCTCCACGATTTCTCCTTTCCCAAATTTCCTTTCATTTCATCCTTCCCTTTAACGTTTTAGGGTTGTTTGCAGGTCTTACGGTGCTAGCGGTATCGGGCAGATACCACAGATGCTTGCGCATTGAACGCCAGGGTACGTTGTCCCGCCCGCTAGTATAGTTCTCTATGTTCAAAGTACAGCAAAGGTCAGCGCGGCAGCCATCTTGGGCTGAAGTCTCGCCCCTCTTCCATTACGAAAAGTGGTTGCACGATCTAAGAAAAACCAAAATAAAACACAAAAATCATACACAGAAGGAACACCAATGCTTTTGTATACAACTTATGTACTTCCGGCATTAAAATATTACTTTACTTAGGTCTGTATTAACGCAAATTAATGTTGTAAAATAAAAGAATCCTGTGCTGCATGTACTCGACATGCAAAGACATTCATGACAGTTCAAATCGTAGGATAAAATAATAATTTAGAAATGCTTCGTGGTATTATGATAACTATTAACAAACCTTCATTAATTACAGAAACGGCATGAAGAAAATACTGTAACATGCTTTTGGTATTCATAAGGAAATGTGTCGATGTGTTATCCTTCAACTTAGCCGAGTTTCGGATGTATTAAAACAGGTTAAGAAATAATAAAAATCTGATGTGTTACACTCACATGACTTTCTCTACTCTTGTACAATCTATCGAGATGTCAATCTTATTGCTAATTTTCTTGTAGATGCAAGGGGAATATGGTAGCTTTTAAGCGATAGTCAAATATTTTAACGCTGGTTGCTATGTGGCGCATTCCATTCTCTTTGCATGTCCAGGACATAAAAAAAATGAATAACGAATGTGAGAAAAAGTATAAGTATTGTAAAACTTAAGGAAATAACAAGCAATATCTCGAAAACGGTTCACTCAACAAAAGAAATGTATATGACATAAGTTGTGTATTTTAACGCGATCTACATTTTTTGTGTAGTAAAATTTTGTCCATCTCTTATGGTTTACCAGTTATGCAAAAGTCGTTCACAATGAAGAATACTTTTGGAGACATTCCCAGAAAATTCGAGATATACATTTCATTTCTCATGGCATTATCTTAAACATATGATATTTTCATCAAAATCGTTAGAGCCATTTTTGAGAAAATTAAAATTTTCGAAAAATCTTCCATGTAAAGGGTAGTCTGGGGTGGGGGATTTTCTTGAAAACCTTCGTGTCGCATCTCTGGAAGATACTGAACGTAAATACCAAGTTTGGTGCTTATCCGACTGTTCGTTTTTGAGTTATGCTGTTCACAGACACACACACAGACACACACACAGACACACACACACACAGACACACACACGGACATGTTTCCAAAAATGCTTTTTTTGGATTCAGGAGGTCTCAAAACATGTATTTCCGGTGAAATCTCGGTATCGAATTTTTGGGTGGAATGCAATACTTCCCCTACTTACTATACGTAGTAGAGAAAGTAAAAAAGAAACGTGTTTTTTTCTCGGAAACTTGTACCTACTCAAAATGAAATCATGTCACCCGCCAGACGTAAATTAGCGACTTTCTGCTCTGCTGGTAGTGAAATTAGCTACGAAAGTTGCACATTTTTACTAACATTTTTGTTTATTACTATAGATTGCTTTTATAAATTTTCATGCAATACAGAACAAAAGTTGCAGAATATTGCACACATCTGTATAAATACCAAAAACATGGAAAAATAATAATTCTAAGAAAAATGTATACTGGATTTCTTGTAAAAACAAATCCAAATTAGTATATTAAACAAACATAAGAGTAAAATGCTGCTTTTTTCTCCTGAAAACTCAAACAGTAGAGTTACAACACTTGACGATACTATACTATTCAACATTTTTGTTTTGTAAATGTTCCATACCCCGCCCATATCGGCGGTCTTTTACCTTTCGAACATAATAACATATACACTTTAAAGTATTTTTCAGCCTGGTATTGCAACATTACATGCTTGGATAGCTTTCTACAAATTATACGCATATTGAATACAGTTCAGAAAAGTGATACTAAATTATAAAATAACTTTTTAAAATATGCACAATAATACTTCAAATAAACAGTTTAATAGGCTAGAATCTGAAATCATGCTGAAAGCGTTAATAAACTCTTCTAGTTGGACACATTTCACTTTCTGCTGTAAACGCTTGGCTATAGATATACAAATGGATTTGATAATTAGAGTAGAAAATGTAACGTTAGCACCATATACATATGGAAGTTACAGCTTTCATACTTTTCTAGTTGTGACTACGTGAAATTGTGAACACAGCAAATGTTCTGATAAACTGCATAAAGAAATCGTGTCACCATTGTTTATGCTATTAACCATGAAAAATGAACGAACTATAAAACTAGTTGTATTTTCAGTCAAATACTTGAACAAAATTGATATAAGTTAGAAAGGTTGATATTAGAATCAGAAAAATACAGGCTATAAGTACTTTTCTGTTTGCAATACACAGAAACTTGATATGTTCTATTCCAGGAGCACAAAACGATTGAAAGTGCATAATATAAAGATTTAATCACTCGTAAAATCCAGTATTAAGTAAATGTTAAATAAATATGAAGCAGGTACTTGCTTCACAAAGTCTTGCATATTCTCCAGGAGTCTAGTGCTTTATACTAATTTTGGCCAAGCTAATGCTTCTTCTCCCAAAGGTACTGAGTTTCAACGGTAACCTTTATAATTAATACCCTTTTGTATCTTCGCAGTGCACCCGAAAGTACAGAAATCTTGCATTTTCACTCATAAAGCAGCTTCGACAAGCTATTTCCTTATGTTTATATTGAGGCAACTAGCACAAGATGGCGCGCGGTCACCAGGTGATCAGCTCTCCGCCAATCAGCAAGCCACACTGGTGGCATTCGCAAGATAATTCAGTTGCTGCACTTTGTATATAGAGAACTTTACCCGCTAGGGTCGCTTCGTAGCACTATTTGGGATTCCTCGCCTCTACGGTGCATGGTGTTCAAACTGGAAATATTAGGCACCTATGCGCGTTTTGTTAGCCTGATCTCCTGAGACCTGAGATCTCCTACGGTTCCTTTATCTCATCCCTGCCTCCCGGGGATATAGCCAGAATAAATCAAGCTGGCTGCAGTGGCGAGGTGTACTTCGGCAAACACATCCTATATTTTAATCATTTGTAGTTATTGTATAAATTAATTATACTTTTAATAGACCTTAGCCTGGTCTAAGCAAGTTTCTAATATCATCCAGTGCTCGAAATTCCTTGTCTCCGATGGTAAGGTGACGACGAGGATTGCGATGGTATGAGCAGACCTACAGCTTTTACCGTGGACTCTAAACCACGTTGGCCCTTGGGGATATTTCACATGAGCAAGTGGATAGTCGCCTCAGAACCGGGAATCGAACCTCGAACCCTCAGTACGAGAGCTGGAAGCCAAACTACTGACTTTTCCCGATTCCCATACTAAAACGTATATCTGGTTAAAACACATAATTTATGTCAAATGCATTTGTTTGCAACATTGACCATTCCCGAGATATTCATTGTTGGCTCAATAGTGTAATTCTTTGAAGTACTTTCATCATTCAGTTGTTTCTTGCGAGGTCATGTAAAGGCTACAGAATTTCAAGGCCAACATATAATGACCCGCTTTTTAAATATTTGCCTATCGTTTCAGTGTAATGAAGCAATCTCTATAAATGTTTATCTCGATTAATATGAAGTAGATAGAAAAATATAACACCTTTTTTTATAAAACTTGGATGAAATACAATTCACCACTAGAATTTCTCGGTTCAGAAATAATCTTGGATTTATTTTCAGGCGATTCACTCTGTATACAAGTGAACTATTTTTTATGTCATACCTTCCACATTGAGACTTAGTTTATTTCTTTTTTTACGATTCCTTCCCTAATTCAGAACTTTATGTAGTTCATGTGCTGGTAACGTCATATTGTATTTCTTTTATTATTTCTCTAGAGTTTTGCATTTTCATATGATCTGTATTTCTACTTTATGTTGCGTTTTCCTTTCTCGTGTTGCGAATGTTTGGATTTATCTGCAAACAGATACTTGACTGAAATGGATCGAAAACTTCCATCAGTACTTGTCTGGGTATAAACAAAATTAATAAGCTCTCGATAAATTCTCTTATATCCAGAACACGTGTTGAATCAAATAAACCTAAATGATCGTCTATTACTGCTGCATAAAATGGATACAGTAGCGAGTTTCGAGTTTTGTTGCTATGCGACCGATTTATGACGTAACAGCGATAGGCCGACGGCGATACTTGGACTGGAATAAAACTTTTCCAACATAAGAAAGATATTCGGTAAAAGAGATGGCAAAAACTTTTCTTTTAAAAACGGGTTGTGCAACAGTCCCCGACTTAATCACACTTAATCTTCCCATTACTGTTTCAAATCGATTATTCAGAATATTCTTATAAAATGCTAATTCACTACCTATTAGTTTTTAATCGCGATTTACGTTTCTATATTTTCAAAGGGTCTCTACAAGGCATTAATAAAAAACTGTTATTTTGTCTAATTAAGGATCTCTATCTGTGAAACATGAGACAGTAACTATGTTATATATGCCATATATATAATAATGTGAATTATAATGTGAAATTGTATTAATAAGAAAAATACTTGTTGTATAAATAGGAGTTAAAGGCATAAGTTTTGTGCAAGTGTAGCTGGAGCTGTGGAATTCTTGTTAAAAGCCGACAAACATATCTTTGTGTTAAAATTAGGGCCCAGGCAAAAAGGACTTTACGGGAAGGTCATAAAAGCCAGACCTTGAGCCTTTGTGAAACAGAAAAAGGCGACAAGCGAAAATAACATATGTTTGTAGAGAGGCCACATGCTTGCAAACGTAGAACAATAGCCGGGTAAGTCTTCTGGAAGGTTCCAAGCTGAACGAAGACAGACAATGAAATTTTAAGGAAGAGTATGTTTAAAATCTTCAAGGGAAGAAAGGTTAGTTCTAGCGTCTCCATCAGCCAGGGCGGTTGAGTATAAAGTGCTGCGATGTGAATAAGATACATGTAAGCTCTCAGAAGCAGGCGATATTATTTACTTCTTATAATGTAGTAGGAACGGTGAAAGGTTATCGATTTAAAGGTCTATAGGAACGTGTGATAAATACTACAATTATTTCTAGAGCACGTATAAAATACTTGATTGCTCAGCGACCGCAAGTCTGGCATACGAACGTGGTAGGGCTAGACCGTTCTACGGCTCCAACTAACTTAAGAACTGTGTAGATTATTACTAAGACATTCAATGCGTGTGCCATTAAAGCATAGTGTTCTTCAATAACTTAATCTATTGTTACAGTTGTTACTTTTTACCTTCCTTCCCGTATCACACCCTGCTAAGTTATACAAGCTCTACCAGAAACCCAAATAACAGCAGCCGTGGTAAGAAATAAAGATAAACTTTAAGAGTAACAACTAAAACACAAGATAATTATCAGTATCACCAGAGTTCATATATTAAATCATATATTAATATATCGGACATACTGCGAGTTATGCTCTGCCTCCACGAGTATACCGCAAACAGGTCCAAATATTTTTCAAAAAATGTGTTGTTTAACACTATGAACCTTCTACATTAGTTATATGTAGCTTTTATAACTGTGCCACAGCTTAAAACATGTTAGCGATTTCAGTCTCTGCCTGTAAGCCTGGCTTTCCAAAAGAAAATTAGTAAAAAGTCTATATTTAAGTGAACAAACCATTCAATAATGTTCAAATACTAAAATAGTAGAAAAAGACGAAGCAGGGCTTTATATGCATTAAATCAGGCGAGGACATTTACTGGTTCAGGAACCTTAAGTGGTTCTTGACGTTACCGCATACGGCAGAAGATATCGTTACGGAAGTTCGGTCTATGGGGCAAGTATTTTTCCATGCGACTGAGCGGGATGACTCAGGCGGTAACCGCAGTGGTCCGCATTCGGGAAGTCGTGGGTTTGATTCCCGTGGACGGCATTCCTAACCCCTCAGGCGAATGCTGGGAAGGTTCATTGCATCCCCCGAATTTCCTGTCCCTCCATTTCATCTCCATTCTCATTTCGCTTCACCTTTCTGCTTGATTTCTTTTTGGATTGCAAGTGTCGGCGGGAGATCTCGACCTGTGCATGCAGGAGAAAAGGGTGCTCTGAGGAAACCTTTGTTCCTTGGACTGCGAACCCCGGGCCCTCCAGGGGATGTGTAAGCCCACAGGGGGAGGAGAACCAGCTGCACCAGCCACCATCTGGGGAGTTAACATCTGTAAGTGCTAGGGACCCTGCCTCTGTCTTTCGTGCCTTCTGGACCGGCCGCTGTATGTCTCCTCTCACCTTATTCTTCCCTCTCGGGGGCGCCCCGTCAGGAGCCTAGGTACAAAAGATCTGCTAGGTCGAAGTACTAAGTTCGCGTCCGCTTCTAGTCCTGTCCTATATGCCAGTCACCATCACTAGCTTTCCCTGTGACGTAACCACTCAGGCAAGTTAGCCGGGAACAAGAAGAAACATTAATGCAGGCACTAGCTTTCTCAGCACGACTGACGATGGGGCAGCAGAGCTGTACAGTGGCGAGACACATATGTACATCTTAGCGACATATTCTCTATTACACATCTTTTTTATGAATCACCAGCTACGAGTATTTGTAATAGCTGCAGCATATAAAGACAAAGGAGGGTGTTCCATATTATTAATTTTAATAAAATGACAGGTAAAAAGAAATGGATTTTATTGCACAAAACCAAATACTACTAAATATTGCTTATGTAAACTGCGGGTTTTTTCGTGGTTTTCCTCAGTCTCCAAGGTATATGCCGAGTTCGATATTTAATACTACGACCCAAAGTTCCATCTTAAGTCTAAAACAACAGTAATATGAAAATAAGTGGTAATAGCGAATGTTGTGCCGGCTATCCACAGACAATGTAAGGAGTTAGATTGGATGGCTCCCTAATGCCATCTGCACGGCACGAAGCAGATCAGCTGACATGTGCTGGGGGGTCTCTGTGGACACGTGACGAAGCAAGATGGCATGGTTACAGGGATGGAACCTAGAAGGCTAACTGTCTGCCTTTCTGTGTGAAGGCGGCGGTTAGATTGGACGGCATCCTAATGCCATCTGCATGGCACAATGGAGATGTTTACAGGGATGAGACCTAAAAGACTAATTGTCCGCCTTTCTATATGGGAGCGGCGGTTGGGCTGGACGGGACCCTAATGCCATCTGTACAACACAGCAGTTGTTGTGCGCTAGGGTCTTTGTGACACGTGACGGAGCGGGTGGTTACAGAGATGAGACCTAAATGGTTAACTGTCCATCACATATCGTTCTAAGAGTTATCCACTAACAGATCCGTTGCGATATGACAAAGAAGTTAAAGCGACATAAAATAAATAGAGTAATAATAATAAATTACACATACAGCACACCGAAAACAATTTATTAAATAAAGTTCTTCATTATATATCTTAGCAATTATGATGAAATTCTGATGAAGATATTTAAACAAATCTTTCGTTCGTTCCATGTGAAAATGGAATTCTTATTTTACAAATGCATACACTATTGATCTAACGAGAGTATAAATTTACTGTGAGCCTGTAATATTTCCTCGAGATTGTTTACTTCTTTTGTCCTTCAATAGTTTTTCAATATTGGGCACCAAGTTCTGACTAGCATACAAACAAAGAATACAGTTTATGTTATGGTATGATAGTTGGTGTCTGTGACGTGATTTACAAGTCTTCATCAGTGTAAAAACTGCTCACATAAATATGTAGATGCGAACATGCTAAGATACCGGGCAGCAAAATGAAGTCGTGGAACCATGATCGAGGGTGATTACTGTAGAAGCCACTCAGATCCTTTGTATTTTGGAATTTGTCTCCGAGTATATGTCATTCTGCAAATCTGTCACTTCTAGTTGCACAATGGTAGGAGTAGTATCAATTACAATAGGTAAAGGTATAGCAAATAATTGAATATCACGTTCCAGGTCTATCATTGTTTTACTTTCTCTACTACGTATAGTAAGTAGGGGAAGTATTGTATTCCACCCAAAAATTCGATACCGAGATTTCACCGAAAGTATATGTTTTGAGACCCCCTGAATCCAAAAAAGCATTTTTGGAAACATGTCCGTGTGTGTGTGTGTGAACGGCATAACTCAGAAACGAACTGTCGGATAAGTACCAAACTGGACATTTAGGTTCAGTATCTTCCAGGGATGCGACACGAAGGTTTTCAAGAAAATCCTCCCATCCCAGACTACCCTTTACATGGAACATTTTTCGAACATTTTAATTTTCTCAAAAATGGCTCTAACGTTTTGATTAAAATATCATATACTTAAGATACATTCATGACAAATAAAATGTATATTTCGAATTTTCTGGGAATCTCTCCAAAAGTATTCTTCATTTTGAACGACTGCATAACTGGCAAACCATAAGGGGTAGACAAACTTTTACTACACAAAAATGTAGATCGCGTTAAAATACACAATTTATGTCATATGATTTTTGGGGGGGTTGATTGAACCGTTTTCAAGATATTGCTTGTTATTCCCTTAAACTTTTCAATACTTATACTTTTTCTCAAATGGAAATTCGTTATTCATTTTTTGTCCTGGTAATGCAAAGAGAATGGAATACTCCATATAGCAACCAGCTCTTAAAATATTTGAGTATAGCTTAAAGCCACCATTTTCCCTTGAATCTACAAGAAAATTAGCAAGATTAACATCTCGATATCTCGATTAACATGAAGCATATGCAGAATAAGAGTTTGTAAAAATAGGTTGTACAAGAGTAGAGAAAGTCATGTGAGTGTAACACATCAGAATTTTTTAATCTGGAGTCCAATTCTTCAATCACTTCTCGTATATGCGTGCATCTGCATAATGGCGTTGTAAATTATACTTCTTCACTTGCTGAAGTACTTTACCTCAAACTAAACACTTTGCTACACTTTAACACACTACCCTAATCAGTACATAAAAATGGTTCTTCCCACACTTGCAAAAACATTGGTATTGATGGCCTTCCATTAAGGTCTGTAGTTCCTTCCGACATTGTTCTTCTAGAATAACATTAGACTTCCACACATGAGCCGCTACGGAACTGGATTCCTCTCTGACCTATGCGTGTTGCCCGCACAGTCAGTGCGTGTCCTGACGTCATTCTACTTCGTAATGACGGCCACTGCATGACGTAGCCTATTAGCAAGCAGTGTCGCACCGCGACATAGTTTCAATTAGAAAGTCGTCATTATGTAACACTCAAGCAAAGCCGTTTCAATTTAAACTAATATATTTAAGTATAGTCATTGAGTGTCACAAATTATTCATTATAAAAGAATTCTTTGAAATAGAATTATCATTATAAAAAGCAGTCAGAGCAAAAGTACAGCAGATAACTACTAGAAAAGTTAAACGTCGGACCCATTCTAGAATGCGTTGAAGCAAAGCATTCCCCCAGAGTAATGAATTCTTTGTACTACAAATAAAGTAAAAGGAAATGAAGTATGGATTTAATACACCTCTAAATGAAACTAGTAATTCTTGCAGCCCAGAAAGCGCTGGATATATTCACTTACAAATCTAAGAACGTTAACAAATTACAATTGAAATACAAGTATTTTTGCTTTGTCCTCACACAATGTTCATTATTTTAATACAATTTAGCACGTGCTGATATTTCAATATGAACTCGCTTCGAAAAATTTAACTGCCACTCCACACATAAAAAAAGATTTTTGAACTTTAATTACGCCGAAACAATGTATATAATAATTTAGAGAAGGCCGAAAAGTGCGGAGACGGCCGCTCCCAGACACATAGCTCAAGAAGTCTTTTCCACCCGTGGCTGAGAACAAAGTCAGTCACACTCTTTCTTCTTGGTCGGAGCGTGACGCTCAAAGGGCACCGGGAAGATCAGCTGATGATAACGTCGACACTGCTTGAACACTATCTATGCTAGCGGAGAGGGCGCAACCTGGCGAGTGTGGTGCAGCAGGTTACTGGCTTGTTACTCGGACTGCCGATCTGGTCATTAAGTAATTGCGGCCATCTCTGCATTCTTTAGAAGAAGAGCCGTATTTGGCTCAATAGTAGCTTATAAACTGTGTATAAACACAAATTTGATGCCTTTGCCATAGAACTGTGGAAGGGACAACCACAAGAGTTGCAGCTGTATAATTTTCCCTATTAATACAAAGAACAATGTATTTAATAAGTATATTCCATTATAGAAATTCAAAGGTCTGGATTCTTAGAAACACGATTTGCAGATTTCAAGAACTTGGGAAATGATTTTGACCTGTTTGTAAATCCTATTCATGTCGAAACTGCAACGATAAGGCTAGATTCGCAACTGCAATTAACTTCCGTGCAAAATGAAACGTTTTGAAACATCTGTGCTAAGGTAAACATCGCGTAGATGTATTAAACAGTTGTCAGCTGCAAAAAAAAAAAATAAATGATAAATAAAAATTCCTTTAAAGTTCTTTGCAGCTAAAACTTTGGCTATGTTTGCTTCCACGTATTTGTATGAGAAACTGTTTTCATAAATTCATTATGCCAAGTCAAAATACAGATCTCGTTTGACTGACGGACATCTGCAGCTGAAAATAGCTCTATCGGAGGTAACCCTAGCTTTTACGAAATAATTCCAAACATAAAATAATATAATTAAGATACAGTATTGTTTGTATTAGTCTAAACTGTTAATTTGTAGTCTAAATTATATTGTGGCATAATAATTTCATTGTAATTATCAGACGCACTGTTGTGCTGTATTGTTGCTACCAGAGGTAGCGTTACTGGTTGTCCTCAATTATATTGCTGCTTAACGGTCTCTCCATTTGGTGCGGATCACGCCAAAGGAAGAGATCTGTTTGAAATTGTCTGGTGTGACGTCAGTCTTGTCTGGCTTTGACTAGACAGGGTTGGTGGGGGAAAAAGATAGTGACTCGAGTGGAAGTGGTCGCTGGAACCAGACGTGTGTGGCCGATCTACGGTCTGTGATATCTCCCTATACTGTTTCCTTTGTTAATTATGTAGAGAAGCCAAACGTTTTTGTGAATAAATCCCAGGTAATATGTGTTATGCAATCTTTCAATATAATATAAAAATCCACGACTTTCTCTTATTTTTGCACACCAAGTCCAGGACTTTAGCTGCCCTCATATGCATGTTGAGGTGATCTAAATTAATCATTTTTCTGGTAATCTTTTTGACCTTCACCCCAACATGTAACAATATATTAACCGAAATCAGCAACCGCCACTGCGCTCATTGTCTGTCTGCTTTTCCATCTACGGTTCGTTTCAAACTATCTGGGTTGGCCAAGTTTGTGGGTTGCGTGTCAAGTGTTTCGGGGTTTGCCATACGTGCACTAAATGCTTTTTAAATAGCATAAAGTTAGAAATTTTAAACTCTGTTTTCTCGGGTTTTTCTTTGTCGGCAAATTCTCATTTTCATATTGCTTCACACGATGTACTTTTCAGTATAAATGCTCTTTACAGACAAATGCACTCACGGGCCTTTTGTCTAAAAATGCTTCTTTATAACTCAGGGGCCTTAAAACATGTATTTCCGGTGAAATCTCGATATCACATTTTTTAATGGAATACAATACTTCCTCCTCCTTGAAGCAGGATCTTTGTGATGTGATGGTACGCAATTTGAACCAGTAACGTTAGTAGTCACTTTTGAAGCCGATTACATTACCTGCTTCGTTGTGGATTCCGCTGCCGTGATCTAGTAGGTCGTCCTGTGGTCTCGTACGCCAGCTGCTCTAGTGGTAAGGCTGTGAGAGCTTTCTCTCAGGCTATACGTGAGCGTATTTTCATAGGGTAACACCAGTTTAAAACTGAATGAGAAATTTAATGTGATCTGATGCTTGAGCTTTTGAAGTCAGTTTCCAACCGTTTGAAGATAAAGAATGAAACTGACTATGAATTGTAGCACTCGAAATTGTAACAACTGAATTACTATACCTGATAACATCTGCAGTATCAAAGTTACGGTTGGAAATAACCGTTTCCGCAATAAAAGAATCTAGTAAGTAATCTGCCGTGAGTCGCTAAATTGCCTATCAGCGAGACCTCTCGCAACAGCCGAGGAATCTTACTCACACAAGCGCGTTGCTAGGTGCTTAAAACATCACACGAGTAGTACGTACCGGTGACGGTACTAGAAAGAGAAGTGTATGCACAACTGTGTACGCGAACGACTGTAAGTACTAGGACCGATACCAAAAGTAACTCACTGATTTAAAATTGGACTCCTTTATTACTTTTAGCTCTGCCTACTTCATTACTGGCTACAAATGTTATTTTTTCAAGCGCAGCCAATATTTAAAAATTCTACGGGTGCCTTTTAACTTTGTTACCATGGGGTTTGACTAAAATCTCGGAAATACCTTACGCTTCTCTTTTTGAAAATCTGTCCTATGTGACTGCAAATGTAATGTGCATATAATATAACTGAATTTACAGAATTTTTAAGCTAATACGTTCGATGCATAACACATATTACCTGGGATTCGATGCTTCGCCTGTCACTAATGATTTTCGCTAACCTGCTTTCCTCCGGACAAACATTTCAACATTTAAACCTCAAGTTTGTTTTCTGTATTTTATTAGTACTTCTTTATTTCATTGTTTATAACTGTCGGTCAATAATTATGGTATCAATCTTCTAGGTACCCTTGTGTTATAAAAGTGATCAATCCCCCTAGTTCACAATAGTGTTTTTTCTTCCGTTAAGTTTTCCATATACATGTTACCATTCTTTGGCTCCACCCAGTAGGTATTAGTTCTCTGTGTGACTGGCCTGGGACACGATTCAAAGATACGAAAACGAACCAATGAACGAGATTATATCGATGTGAAATAAAGGGATGCTTCGGATACCATCTCTACGAAACAATTTACCCGCGATTGGTATACAAGAAAAGGCTAAACCAATTACAACATTGTCCGGCCTTCCAGAGGAATGAGTGAAGAATTATTTGTATGTGTCGCTAGACACACAGCCTTCATCGGCGACATGGAGACGAGGGTTAAAATTCATTGCCACTATCGAACGTCAATAACCAAACCGATATTGATAAAACAATAGTGTAACATGAAAATAAAAGGTTTACATTGTAATGCTACCCTTCAGCAGTTTGGCCATAGCCACTCTAGCGGCTAGGAATTGTGTTCGAAAAACATAGCAGGTCACACTGGGAGAGGGAGGGGCTAGATTATCAGCACTAACATAATCAGCTGCATTCCGTTATGGGACACATTTATACAAATTAGTATAGGTGATAGAGAAAGTAAAATAGTTCGCAAGAAAAGTGTATTTCTATAAATTCCTTAGGGTGCTATTTAAATCATGTCGAGGGACAATTAAACCTGCAGAAGATCGAAGATACACCACATTATGTATCTACAAAATTGAGATGTTTTTCTTAAAAAAAGTGTTTATTTGAAGGTTGAGGCAATCTTTTATATCACAGCACTGTGAATGCCAGAGTGATTGTAGTGTAAACTAGTATTATTGTATGTACAGGATTTTAGATGTTTGTTAGCCATAAGTATTGTTAGGAAGTAAGTTTACACGGCCTAACTGAAACTGACAATAGAAGTGAGTAACAATAAACGGAGGGGGTGAGTTGTTTATCACTAAGAAGAGATAAACAAATGACGTCAGGGTAGCGTGCCGTGTTTAGAAATGGAGGGAATATCTTCCCTAGAATACCTATATATGTTAGTAGCTGTGATTGGCGCTAAAGTGGGCGCAATTTGGTAACTAATAGGAGTCACATTATAATGTTTAGGCAATTCGAGGTGAAGGAGTATATATTCCTGAGCCATAAGCAAGGGCCGCAGAGTTCTGAAGAATCTCTCACGAGGTGCACGTTGCAGAGTTAGTTACAAAAATGTAAAGCACGCGAAGTAATTGGTGCGCGACTACTAAAACGACTGTAGTTATATTCAGAAATATCACAGTTTCACTCAGGCGTGTATAAAGATTAAACATGTCAATTTATTAATTAAGTGTGACCGCAATAAATGTCTAGATTCAGAATTGTTTTATCAGTGTTATCTTTTAGCAACAACTCCTTTCCGTTTGCACGCCCTACTTAGAGACACTTGCTCGATTGAGTTATAATAGCTAGCCGGAGGACGAAGAACCCAAATTTAAAAAAACAATAATTCAACAATAAGCGCCCAACAAACAAGATAACACAAGACATTGAAAACTGCGGCAAGGTTTAATAAAATTTCAGAGGAGTAATCCCTTAAAAAGTTAAATATTAGAGTATTCGTTGAAAAGCTAAATATACATAGTTACTATGATTTTTTTTCCCATTTCAACAAATTTTCTCAGTAATCCAATTAACGCCGAGGTGCGTATATAACCTCGCTAAATAGGAAAACGGCTCCCTCTGTGTTTGTCAGGGTGGTCATACTGATCAGGCGCGCTCAGTCAGTTGTAATTCACTTACTGGCCGTTTTGCTTCAGCCAAGAGCGCACGGAATTGCCAACAATGCACGCAAAATATGTCTAACCGGATTACATTTCAACTGGGAAAATGATTTCCCCAGAGTGCAATATACAGCAGTGTTTTCTAGATTTGTAGCTTTTTCTTCCAGTTTTCATCATGAAAACTTACTTTGTAGCATTGTATTTCTGTTATAAAAATGTTATTACCTTCTCCGTTTGAATACAGCATCCTTACAAGAGTGCTTGGTAATAATTTCTCGTTTTTTCCAAACAAATGTCAAGACTTTGAAAATGTTAATATTTCACTTTCCAATGCCGCTCTTTTATTAAATTCTATGTTTGCACATGTAACACAAGTGTGAATAGTTGAATAACGAGGTATTTATTAAATCGTGACTGTTAATACATAAGGGTGCTCGATACTGAATTTTGGACATTTCGAAAAAAAACTAATGTGATACATTCATATGACTTTCTCTACCCTCTATCTTTTATTATTGATATACAAATTATTCTTATACAAGCCTATTTTTCTATCTACTAGATTTTAATCCAAATAAATCTTTGTACCCTTTCTGCATTTCAATTATGGGAGCTTCAAAACTGCTCCAACTGCGGCAATGGAGATGCTACTTGGGCTCACACCTCTCCACATATGGATGAAGGCAGAAGTCATGATCGCGTATCACCGTATTTGGCACCAAATTAAAGTGTCTAATACTGGACATATTAATCATCTCAAGCTTCCCTGGGACAAGAATGTACAACAGATAATCAAAATGAGGACGGACATTCTTGAACCAAGATTCAAGTTTGAATTTAATTTTACTGTCCGCTATCCACAGCGGGGTGAATGGGAAAGACTGGTAAAACCTCATAATAACAAAGGCCCAATCTGGTATACTGATGGTTCTAGAACCAAATAAGGAACTGGGGCTGGGTTTTACGGTAATGGCACCAAGATTTCTTATGCTCTAGGTACCTTAGCTACAGTTTTCCAGGCTGAGGTTTATGCAATCCTAGCCAGTGTCATGGAAAGCATTAAAAGTAGATATAAGAATAGAAGTGTTCTTATCCTCTCAGACAGTCAAGCTGCTCTTAAAGCACTTGAATTACCATCAATAAAATCAAAGATCGTCTCAGAATGCCGGAAATCCTTAATGACACTGGCTGAACACAATAAGGTTCAACTTATGTGGGTGCCAGGACACACAGGTATACCAGGTAATGAGAAAGCAGATGAAGCAGCCAAGACTGGTAGCGAAATCCCATTTTTGGGTCCGAGCCTGTACTGGGGGTGTCCTACAGACCAGTGAAACAGGCTATTAAGTGCTGGGCTCAAGCAGAACACAAGAACTACTAGGGCTCCATTGAGGGTTGCAGACATTCAAAGTTGTTTATTACAGATCTGGATAACAGCCGGGCAAAGTACCAGCGCGGTCTTAGTAAAAGAAGGCTTGCATGGGCAGCAGGATTCATTACAGGACACTGTGCCCTAAAGTTTAATCTATACAGAATGGTATTGTTTAACAACCCTATCTGTAGTAGATGCCAAGAAGGAGATGAGACTGTTACTCATCTGCTATGTGATTGCCCTGCTCTTGGGAATCAAAGAGTAAGTATTTTTGTCAATGACTTTCCAAAGATAGACGAACTATCGAAAGCCTAGTCAGCGGTCTGGTTAAGTTCATAACGAGCAACAGACTACTTAACTGATGAAAGGGGGGATACGCAACAGTCGCAGTGCTTGGGCATAAAACCCACCCCTTTTTAAACTAGAACTAGAACCTTTGTACAAATTGCTACATTACAATTACGTTATAGATAGACAGGGAATTCCATGCTGTTTACATGCAATGTCAGAAACAACTGAACGTTGAAATGGCTTTTACCACAAGAAATCTTATTTTAAATAAATTGTGTGTTTTAAAGAGATCTGCATCTTTTGTGTAGTAGTTTTCGTCTATACTTAACGTTTACCAGTTATACAAGATTATACAAAATTTCTGCCAAATGAAGTGGACTTCACAATCTACTCTCAGAAAATTCACGATAAACATTTCATTTGTCATGTAAATATGTTTAATATATGGTATTTAATTAAAATCTTTAGAGCCAAATCAAAATCTTCGAAAAATGTTTCATGTAAAGAGTAGCCTAGAGTGAGGGATGTTCTTGAAAATCCTCGTGTCACTGAACTTAAATACCAATTTTGATGCGACTTTTCGTTTTTGAGTTATGTTGGTCACACACACACCTTTCTCTAAAAATGCATTTTTTATTCAAAACAAACATGTACCTCAAAACACATATTTCCAGTGATATCACGGTATCTAATTTTTGAGTGGAATGCAAGAAACTTACTGGGTAGAAAAATTCAGTGATTTTAGATTTTTTAAAAGAAGGTCTTAAGGACTATTTCGCTACTAAATTTCGTAAAATCTCGATAAAATAAGACACTAGGATTAAAAATATTCAAAATCTATAATATTAAAATCCACTTACACTTTCATATTATGAACATTTAGCTTCATGTATAAGTTAGCAGCCTTGAATTGAAATTCTGTTAATTGCAAACTTTGGATTTTTGGAATTTGTTTTCTTCTTTTTTCTCAGATTTTTTTAAACTCAAAATCCACACGCCTGAGTCTACGTCTAATTGTTCTGAAAATGGTTATGAAGATTCCGAGAAGTAAAATAAATAAAACTGTTACATAAATTATTTATATTACGAAAGCTTTTTGAGTTAGGATCACATAAATGAAACTGAATTTAAAAGGATTATTTTTAAAATTTAATTTTGTGAAAATTTGGCATAGGATATAAAAATTCTTTTTGAAACTGAGTAACTTAAAACTAATAATGATGTCAAAATGAAATTTAATACATTCAGTATTTACATAAAGCGTAATTAGGATTAAAGATTTGGCCAAATGGAGAAAACTTTAAAAACGTATTTTAAACGGTGCATCCGCTTAACTCCTCGACTGAAACTTGAAACAGAATTGAATTACACAATTTGAATATAACTAACCAATGCATGTTGGACACATCTGCAACTCAACCGCAATGGCTGTTCATTAGTACTTATTTTTCTCACCAGGTGGTATAGTAATTAGAAACAAAAGCATATGGATTTAATTGGGAATGTTGGAAAATGCATATTTCTCCAGTTTCCTGTATCGAACTCACACACGATTGCACCTGCGCCTGGGCATGTGGGATGGTCGCTAACATATTTTCAGAACGTCCTATACTAACGGCATTTACACAAGCAGCGAGGGAGAGGAAAAAATAATGAAAAAAGAATGAAAATGGTTGGTAAGCATGCGATGGTGTGGAGTGGCGCTCGTTTTTTGTTCTATTGCAGGAGGCCATGCTCGTATTTCACGTACTAAAATGCGAATCATTACACAGAGGTGGAACTGCAATTAGAAATGGCCACGGCTTCCTTGATTATTGTTGAATACAGCGAAACAGGTGCACACCGCGAAAGGATATCGAACTTTCATATGCTATTGACAATATATCATATGTAACGATCTTTTGCCGTGCTTCTCTGTATAGAAATGAAAACCGCGAGTACGAAACAATAGACAGCGCCTCATAACGAACGTATTTTTAGTTTCTGCGCTGTTGAATAAGCAAACTCGTTATCTTAATGGTCTACTGACGTACTATAACTTTCTGTTTTCGATCTATACATGTAATAATACTGTGGCAATCATCGAGTCTTCGTAAATAACACGTCATAAGAGTACTGGATATTAAAATTGTTAATTCCTGCTAATTTCAAACCATTTAGTAGGAATTGCTACCCCAGATCTATTCAAGAGAATAAAGCAGTAAAAAAGTGATGTGATCCATTTACACGCCTTTCTCTACCAAATTTACATACATTCATTAAATGCTATGCTACTAGCTGCCTGTCTAACTTTGTCCGGGTAGCTTTTTAAACTCAAGGAGGACAAATAATGGATAAGGAAGTCGATATTAGGCAAATTATGTGTCCGGGAAAAATAAATTAGAAGTCAGAGCAGCTAAGAGAATTAGGTGTTCCGGAGAACTCGGTCAACAAGAAACTCTCAAGGTTCAGGTAGGTAGAACTCAGTGCGTTAAGAAATTAAGAGTTGTATGAAAATGCACGTAGGCCAGTTCTGAAAATTAGAAAGGGAAATGATTCTTAGAATTTAGCAAGTCAAAGAGTAAACGTTGTGTTTCAGATGCTTAAGATTTGGCAACGTATAATGTAGGAACTTTTGTGGGGTAGTTGTAAAGTAGGCGGGCCATAAGTTAATAAGAGAACGCGTATTTCTAACATCAGCCTCTTTTACAGGTTTACAGTCTTTCAGATTTCACAAAAGTGTTTTACTGTAATCAATTATCGGTAGTCCGCAGCGCCTAAAGACCGCGCACGGTTTTCATATACTTAGCATTAGCTGCAGGAGTGTCACCGGCTAGCATTTTAGTAACTCACAGAAACTTACACTTCTCATTGTTATTGCGGAAACAGTTATTTTAAACCGTAAATTTAATAATTAGAAAATTAGCAGATATAATAATTCAGTTTATGCTGCTAAGATTCATAATCAGTTTAAGTTTTCATCCTCAAACTGTGGCAACTCGCTTCAGTAGCTCAGGTATTACCATGCATTAAGTTTCTATCAATTTAACTGGTGTTGTCTACCCTTACACCCACCCATACCCTGAGAGTAAGCTGTTATAGCTCACCACTGTAGCAGCCGGCAGCAAATTCAGCAGCAGATATTGGCAACATCAAAAGTAACGTAGGTAGTGTATTTTGTCACCCTACCTGTTCTTTATGAAATTATAGCACAATGATCTATAAGATTTTTATGGTGAATGCTTTCCTTTCCCTTATAACTGTAATTTCGTATAGAGTTGACTAGTCCTAATAAAAAGAATTTGATGTGTTACACTCACATGACTTTCTCTACTCTTGTACAAAATATTTTTACAAACGCTTATTCTCCATATGCTTCATGTTAATCGAGATGTTAATCTTATTGCTAATTTTCTTGTGGGTGCAAGGGGAATATGGTAGGTTATAAGCAATAGTCAAATCTTTTAAGTGCTGGTTGCTATGTGGCGCATTCCATTCTCTTTGCCTGTCTAGGACATAAAAAATGAATAACGAATTTGAGATAAAGTATAAGTATTGGAAAATTTAAGGGAATAACAAGCAATATCTTGAAAATGGTTCACTCAAAAAAAAAGGTATATGACATAAATTGTGTATTTTAATGCGATCTATATTTGTTGTGTAGTAAAATTTTGTCCATCTCTTATGGTTTACCAGTTATGCAAAAGTCGTTCACAATGAAGAATCCTTTTGGAGACATTCCCAGAAAATACGAGATATACATTTCATTTGTCATGAAAATATCTAAAACATATGATATTTTAATCAAAATAGTTAGAGCCATTTTTGAGAAAATTAAAACTCTCGAAATATGTTCCATGTAAAGGGTAATCTGGGGTGGGAGGATTCTCTTGAAAACCTTTGTGTCGCATCTATGGAAAATACTGAATCTAAATACCAATTTTGGTGTTTATCCGACTGTTCGTTTCTGAGTTATGCTGTTCAAAGACACACAGACACACACACACACGGACATGTTTCTAAAAATGCTTTTTTTGGATTCAGGTGGACTCAAAACATGTATTTCCGGTGAAATCTCGGTATCGAATTTTTGGGTGGAATACAATACTTCCCCTACTTACTATAAGTAGTAGAGAAAGTAAAAAGAATAACAAATTCCCAATTTAAGAAAAAGTAAATATTTGGAAAATTCAAACAAATAACAAAAAATATCTCGGAAATGGTTCACTCCACAAAAAATGTATATGACATAAATTGTGTGTTTTAACGAGATCTCCATTATTTGTGTAGAAAGATGTCTACCTCTTACGGTTCACCAGCAATGCGAAAGCCATTCATAATGAAGAGGACTTTTGGGGACATTCCCATAAAATTCAAGATATACATTTTATTTGTCACGAAAATATCTTTAATATATGATATTTTAATCAAAATAGTTATAGCCCTTTTTTAGAAAATTAAAATTTTCGAAGAATGTTCCATGTAAGCGGTAATCTGGGGTGGGGATTTTCTTGAAAATCTTCGTGTCGCATCTCTGGAAGATACTGAACCTAAGTACCAAGTTTGGTGTTTATCCGACTGTTCGTTTCTGTGTTATGCTGTTCACAGAAACATGTTTCCAAAAATGCATTGTATGCATTTAGTGTACATCAAAACATGTGCTTCCTGTGAAACCGCGTATCGAATTTTTGGGTGGAATGCAACACTGCCCCTACTTATTATACGTAGTAGAGAAAGTAAAAAAAAATTGTTATCACTAAAGTCTCCTATAACACACTTGTGCCCTGTTATCTTTTGAACAATTTTGTCAAATACACTTGGTTTATTGTTGCTCAAACATCTCCAATTAATAGCTCCAATAACACATTAAAGGAAAAGTTCATTCTTCAAACAGTTGCGACGCTTTAAAGATGAAAAACAAACACTATATACAAGTGAGAGAGACAGCAAACGGCCACTCTAAATAATTAGGCAAGAGAATTCATAGAGGAAATTTCTAAGAAGTTGTTTCTTGAAGAACCTTTGGGGAGTTGGTGTGAAAGTTGTTCTGCTCAAGTTTTTACTGGGAGGGGGAGGAAACAAAAGAGTGAAACAGTGTTCCGTGAAAATGAAACAAAGCGTGGGATTATACAAGTCATCAGGGAGGGACCTCAAGAAATAATGTTCTGGTGTTAATATCCGGAATTGTGTTCAAGAGGATTTCGTGTGGAGCACCTATAAGCAGTTTTCTTATATATTTGATTTTTAATTTCTCTACTACGTATAGTAAGTAGGGTAGGTATTGTATTCCACGCAAAAATTCAATATCGAGATTTCACCGGAAATATTGTATGTTTTGATGCCCCCTGAATCCAAAAAAAAAATTTGGAAACATGTCCGTGTGTGTGTGTGAACAGCATAACTCAGAAACGAACTGTCGCATAAACACCAAACTTGGTATTTAGGTTCAGTATCTTCCAGAGATGCGACACGAAGGTTTTCAAGAAAATTCCTCCATCCCAGATTACCCTTTACATGGAACATTCCCATTTGAGAAAAAGTATAAGTATTGGAAAATTCAAACAAGTAACAACGAATATTTCGGAAATGGTTCACTCTACAAAAAAATGTATGTGACATAAATTGTGTGTTCTAACGAGATCTTCATTTTTGTGGAGTAAAATTTTGTCTCTCTCTTACGGTTTAGTAGCTATGCAAATGTCATCAGAATGAAGAGAACTTTTGGGAAGATTCCTATAAAATTCGGGATGTACATTTCATTTTCCATGAATATATCTTAAACATACTTGAATCAGAATCGTTACAGCCATTTTTGAGAAATTCAACGTTCCATGTAAAGGGTAGTTGGGATGGGGGGATTTTCTTGAAAATCGTGTCGCATCCTTGAAAGATACTAAACTTAAATACCGAGGTTGGTATTTATCCGACGTTTCGTCTTTTAGTTATGCTGTCCCTCAGAGAGAGAGAGAGAGACAGACACACATACACACACGAGAACATGTTTCCAAAAAATGCTTTATTTGGTTTCGGGGTACCTCAAGACATATATTTCTGGTGACATCTTGTATCAAATTTTTGGGTGTAATGCAATACCTCTCGTACTTGCTATACGTAGAAGAGGAAGTAAATATATAAAG
Organism: Deroplatys truncata; assembly: GCA_030765065.1. Taxonomy (NCBI): domain Eukaryota; kingdom Metazoa; phylum Arthropoda; class Insecta; order Mantodea; family Mantidae; genus Deroplatys; species Deroplatys truncata. Next base: position 56,336,243 of record CM060981.1, read on the forward strand.
TCAGATAAATACAAAAGTTGGAATTCAATTTTAGCATCCTCTGAGAATGCGACATGCAATTTAAAAACAAAATTCACCACAAACTAACCTTTATATAGGCAGCTGCGTTGGCTCCGCAGTAACACGTGAGGCTCGCTTTCAGGAAGTCCTTGGTTTGATTCCCGTGGACTGCCCACTCTGACCTTTGGTTTCTGGTGTTTTACCCTGGTCAATAGGCTAACGCTGCGGTAGTTTAACATCTACCAAGATTTCGTCCTCCACGATCTAGGGGTACCATAACAAACAAACACCTGCCCCTAAGCCACTAACCCTCCCCCTTCTACCCTTGACCCTCTTCCTTACACCCTATCTGAGCTGCATAACCTTTTGTAATAATGCTTCCCCTTCCTCCCTCCAAGCCAGTAAGCTCCAACAAGCTTGCAGCCCTCTCCTTGAGTTAACAAAAGATTATTTTACCTGCCATTACTTGATATTGCCATGATCTTCTATTTCCTTTTTACTATTTTGTTGGACTTAACCCTCCGTCAGGCGCGCGCTTTGGTAGAACGCCGTTAGTCGCACAGGGCCTAGTAGACCGCGCTATATTTTTGTTGTTATTGTTTGTATTTTTATTTTTTTTTCGTTTATTTTCTTTTTTTTCCCCTGTTTTTACCTTTATTTAGATTAAGCGTACAAGGCTTTCATTAATAGGTATTATCTTACAACATAAAAATACAAGCTAAAATATGAGTACATATACGTTATAAATTGTATTACAGTAAGTATAAAGAAATACATTGCCATTTCCAGGTATACATACAACTTGTAATTTCAAATGTTCAGTTACTCAGAATCATCTACTATTTCACCCGTGTTTTCCCCGACTAAGCAACTATCGCAAATAATTTTAGTATGTTTGCTCAAACACAGGGAGGTGTTGCATTTCCCACATGCATTTTTAGTTTTGCAGTTCATTTTGTCTTTGTTGCTGGGTTCATATCGTTTCCTTTTCAATGTGCATAGTGGTGTATTTGACAATTCATCTACGCCGGATTCTTCAGGTTTATATTTTGTCAAAAGTCCTTTCAAATCATCGGATAGATTTGATGCTGTTGCTCTCCTTTGTAGCTGTTGCAACAGTAAAGCTAAAGATAGTGATTTCAAATACTCCTGCCTTGTGGAATATTTATTTTGGTTTCTAAGGAAGATAACCTAAGAATTAATACCTGCAATGTTCAAGATATGGCCAAAAATTACCATGGGCCACATTCTCGTTGTTCTGGCTACATTGTATGTAGCACACAATTTATCTACTGCATCAACTCCACATTTAGTGTCGTTGTAATGCAGGATTATTTCAGGCTTTTTCTCAGCACCTTCTGATAACTGTGTGGATGAAACATGTAGACTTGAGAGTAAAACTACTGTTTTACCCTTTTTTGGAACATATGAAACAAGTGTTTCATTTTTTGTGAAGCCAAATATGCTTTCGTACTGTCTGCGATCTTTTGGAGAAGGGAAATTAGTGGGTAACTCTTTTTTGTTCTTTCGCACTGTACCGATGAAAGAAAGTTGTCTTTTGCGCAATGCATTCACCAGCGATACACTGGTAAACCAATTATCTGCAGTAACGTTTCGTCCAGTGCCAAAGATTGGTTCAGTTAGTCTCAGCACTACAGCCTCTGCCGAGTTAGTTTGCAAATATGGTCCGTCCGGCTGCTGTCCACAATAAATCTCCATGCTAGTTGTATAAAACAGTTTTGCATCACTCAAACAGAATATCTTTATGCCATACTTGTGGCTTGGATGGTATATATTGTCTAAAAGCACATCGACCACGAAATGCTGGCAACTGTTCGTCGACAGTGACATTTTGTCCAAGAGAATAATAGTTCTTACAGTTGTTCAGAAACAATGTAAACATTTCTCTAACAGCAGCCAATTTATCCAATCTTCGTCGCTCCAGTCTTGAGATTTTGTCATCAAAGCGAATACAGCGTATTAGAAAACTGAATCGTTTTTCGGACATAGCCATTCGGAATAGAGGAATTCCAAGATCGGTTCTCCAAAACTCGTGAATATTCTGGCGTCCACCACGAAAAATTCCTGCCAGGTACAATAAGCCCAGGAAAGCTTTTACTTCTATTACATCTGTAGATCTGCTGTCTCTTTCACAATCAAATTTGTGCTACACACTGCTAATGTAAGTATTTTAGCTTTCAACAATCAAATCAACTATATCTTCGGTAACAAAAAGGTTCCAATAATCAATTTCTGTTTTCGCTTTTTTGGCAGCTCCTACCACACCAGGAAGTTTGGTCAATATATTGTGAGCTCTTGTCTGTGTTATTTTCAAAGGTTTTTTTTTCATTTTGTTCCATCCCTTCCTGTGAATAACAACAGAATGTATTGTCAATAATAATAATAATAATAAGAAGAAGAAAAAAAAGAATAATTACTATGATACGCATATGATGTTACCTATAAAATACATGTTATCATACAAGCTGCTTTCAGTGTCTTCCTCTTCATCTTCATGGTCAGTTTCTGAATCTAAAGATCTCGTTTCGAGTTTATCTTCTGAATCAGAGTCATCTTATTCATATAAGTTGTCATCCACGGGCAAGGCATCATCATCGCAAAGTAGGCGATGTACTTCTTCCAAATCATACGTAGATCGTACCTTTTACTCTAGTCATGACGAAGCAGTAACAGCTCCTTGCAATAGTAAAGCAATATTGCACAAAAGCTAATGAGAAACAAATCTGTCAACAATATGTAACGAGAGCAGGCGCGCGGGGCCTGGTTGACCTGCGCAAAACGTAACTGCTGATTATTCATTCCTCCAGCCAAACAAATAAACAGATAAGGTTATCGCTGCAGCAAATAATCTCGCAAGGTGTAATGTTAGATGTCCTAGTCAGGCAATTGCATAGGTACGTTCGTTCGAAAATTATAACATTTATACAGCCAGGGGTCTCTCAGGCCCCTAGCGACTGACGGAGGGTTAAGGTGGGACTTTGGGTCGTGGTATTAAATATCCAATTCAGTATTTACCTTGGCGACTGAGGGAAACGACGAAAAAATCCGTCAGATTGGTCGACCCACGGTTTTTGAATCCGGGACCTCCCGAGTGCAGGCCACAGACGTTACCGCCTGAGCCATCGCGCTTGGTTGGTATACTTATGTTGTTCATCTAAGAGATAACAGAACAAATGACGAATATGCGATGATTGTGGAATTAGGGACACACCGGAACATACACTTTTTGAATATAATAGATACATTCAGCATGTATTAGAAGAAAGGAAACATATAGGAGGGTATACCCCGTATAGAATTTTAAGTCATCCTGATTTAATTAAACATTTACAATAATTAAAAAAAATTATGAGTAAAACAGCGTGGGAAAAGGATATATTACCAAAAGTCAGGAGAGAAGAATTGCCGAGAAGGATGGAGGAAATTAGAAGATCTAAGAGGATTAGAATAATAAATCAAAATTTAGATACGAGAGAAGATAGAAGTATAAGTGAAGAGATAGCTTAGAAATGATAAGATAAATCATGAAATGTAACGAACATATATGGGAACCTATTATTATGGTTGTTAATATTCACCAAATATGATTAGTTGATGAAAATGATGGAATTTCTCGTAAAGAAATTTGGTAAAGTCCACCAATAGCACCAATAAATGCAGAAAGTGTAATTGTCGACAATGACGGAGGATGAAGAAGAGGAGAACAAGTGAGAAGAGAAGAAGTATTAATGAATATTGCAATTTGACAAGAATATAAGAAAGCTTTTTGTTGTTTTTACGGGACTATAGTAATGTACAGAGAGAGATGATCATTTCAATCAAGACGACGAGAAGGAAAGGAATATGGTGATTATAAAAGGAGGATGGAAGAAGAAGAGAGGGAGAAGACGTTGGTGTTGGGGGGCAGGTTCACCATTGATGTAGGAGCAGCTAGCAAGTTCACCATTGCTAGGGACAGTTAATGTGGTTTGGAAGGGATAGAACTGGAGTTATGGCGATGTTAGATGCATGGGGGAATGAATTTGTTATTATGTTTTTAATAGCAGCGGGAGTTTGGAGTTTATAAAGGTTAGGAGGTGGAGATGGTGTTAGAATAAAATGGAAGATGTTACTGAAGTGAAATGAAGTGGGGTAAAGGGAGTGAGTATGCAGTGATAGAAGAAGCAAGATTTATGTTTGGTTAGAAGAGATAAAGGTTTAGTATATGATGATAAAATTTAAATTTAATATATAAAATAAATAAAAAAGAAGAAAAGAATGGAAAAATTAATATGAAGATTAAATAACTTTGTGCCGTTTTCGCCTCCCCTACGGTCATGGCTCATGCAACCAGCACGTCACAATGCTTCACAGTGATGACGTCATTCATAACCAGAGAAAGCAACATTCACAGCTTCAAACAACATATCGACATGAGTGACGTAAGACATCACCTCACTACGTAATGCCTAATGGACATTCATCATTGGCTGTTTTGCGACACGCCACTGACGCAAGCGCCCTCACGTTCTATGACGGTTCCAGCAACTCCTGGGTAACACACACATGCAGTCGCTTTTTTCGCCAGGGACCGAGGCGGAACAACTAGCCATCGTGACAACGAGGTTTTCGACATAATTCACCAAGAGTTATTTTGGTCTTTTCTAAATTATCTTTTACTCTTTATTCCGTAAGCTTTGAAATTTAACTTTTAACTCTTGGTGCTTTCTAAATTCTTGTACGGGACAAGTATTGACATTTGCATTTCATGTAACTTTATTGTATTCGTCACTTTGTTACAAAAGCTTTAAACTCATACGGTAACTTTAAGCGTACAAAGCGAAACAAAATATCCCATTGTATTTGAACATAGTAATTTGTTAAACGAATATTAAAGCAAGCTGATCTAATCATTGTGAACGGATATATCACTTTAAAATAAATTGTTAATCTATGGGTTGGTGAATATTTCCTATTTATTAGCTCCTAAGGAACAGTCCCTTTTCACGTTAACTTTCCCTCTGGGTATGGTAAACAAAAGCTGCAACCACACAGCGCCCAGTGGTGCAAGTTAAACAAAATATTAACTACTATAAATGAAATCATTATGAAAACAATGAAATGTTATAAGTAGACCACTTTAGCTTATAATATTTAATTAAGGAGCCTATTAAATAAAATATAAATAAGCTAATTAATATGATTAGTAGCTTAGCAGAAGGTTTTGCGCTGGCTACCAGTACATTTTTACTGGTTTCCTGTGAATATAGTTAGATAGGAGTATGAGTAGATAGTAGCTGGTTACTGCTTGCTAAGTTTCCACTTCCAGAAGGTGTAGATAAATATAGAATTTGTAATTGTAAATAAGTTATTTTTACGGCTTTACTCTAATCTAATAATTTCTATTCTCTTTTTTTCCTTTATTTTTATTTATTATTTTGTAGACATTGTGCAGTTTGTAGTGAGGCAGTATTTTTAACACTTGAATGATATTAGTCTAATTATACAATAGCCCGCCTAAAATAAATATGTGTAAGTAGCAATATATAAAGTGTATGTAACAGTCATTGTATTATGTCTATATTGATATGTACATATATAATAATGCTATGTGAAAGAATTACGTGGTTTTAACAATGTAGGAGCTGTAAGAATAGCAGCAATCTGCTTTCCGTAGCAAACAGAATTACAAAGTAAAAACCGAAAGTTGCTAACAATGAGGTAACCTTAAGACAACAATAAGTTATAAAGTTTAAAAAGGCTACTAATAGTTCTTGGATCAATAATAATGTAATATTTATAACGGTTTATAAATAGCCAATCAAAAACTAGAAAAGCTTCAAGTTAAATAAAAGTATTCTATTGGTGTAGGCTTAGCCAATCAGAGACTTGAAATAGAGGAAATGTATATATTCAGGCGGGAGACGCTACAAGATTGCGTATCCGAGCAGTTCGGTACAGGTTCAGTGTGAGACAATAATCTCACAGCTCTACAGTAGGATATATCGGTGAAGTGTTATTTATCGTGTGCATTAATAATAAAGTACAATACAATTATAATTTGTGTAAGCCTTGTTCTTTAGCCGCACCAACCCTGCTAAGAGATACGTGCTTTACAAATTACTACTGACGAAGCCGAGACATACATATATATTATTTAAATAAACATTAAAATAAAAAAAAAGTTTATTCTTAACGTGAGGCAAAGGCCACCGGAATGGTAAACGTCGGGTGAAGGTCACCGGGAAAGTAAATTTGGGGCGAAGGCCAGCGGAAAAGTAAACATGGGGCAAAGGCCACCGGAAACTTTGTACCGTAGGTGGGGCTGCATCTATTGCAAGTTTGGCTCCCATACGTGGGGCAACAATACATCTACTATAGTAGTTATTTTATCTGAAAAAAGTTGATGTGTGTGTTGTGGGAATAAATGTGAAGCGTGAGTGTATGTCCTGGTATAGTGACTAAGGTGCCGGGATAGTACATTCAGATTTTATTTATTTGTTCATCTTGGAGAAAATAAATACAGAGGGAAAAGCTCCTTAATTTAAAAATAAAAGTATCTGTTTCAGAATGTAAAATTTTTCTAATGGAATGAGGAGAAGAATGGCAATAAGTGTGTTTGTAAACGCTTTGAGAGTTCGCGTTTTAATTATCTACCGCCATATTATAGCCGGTTTACTTGCCGCCACCGGCTACTTCCCTCTCCCCCACCCCGCAACGTTTTCATCTCATTCCTTCAGAGTTCGGATTTTCCGCTTCTTTCATCCATTAATTAACTTAGTAATACAACTTCATCAAATCTCCTGTTCATGCAGCATTTGCCGATGTGCTTTCTTTCTATAGAGCTATGCTATGGCCTGCTGTAATTTTTCATAAATTTGGAAAACAATCTATGCTTTCAGCAGAGTTCATAATTCGCTGGCAAAGTTTTTTCTTTGTTCGCGATTCCGTAAATTTTTCGCTTCTACCGAAGCTTAAGGGGAAGTTGGGGTTAATAAAAGTTGGAAATTATTTTAAAATAACGTGGCCCTACCTACGCATGGAGGATGGGAAGAAAAATTAAGTAGCCGGCAAAGAACAACGACAGGAAGAAGAAAAGTTATTATGCAGCTTAAAACACTGTGGCGATATCAAGGCTCTGTGGAAACGAACGTGGTGTTAAAGTAAAACTGAAGGAAAAAAAGTGTGATATGTTATATTCACCTGCCTTTCTCTAGACACTGTTGTTTATATTTTATGTAGCTTCTAAAATATGCTCTTAAAATTTGATGTGTTACATTTATATGATCTCTACCCTCTATCGCTTATTAGTTGGTATACAAATTATTCCTATGAAGTATATTTTCCTATCAGCTTATTGTAATCGTTTTTGGGGGGAAAGACATCTTTATTTCTCTACATAGTCTCCTTTCAACTCGATACACTTTTCCCAGCAATGTTTAATAACATCGATAACCTGTTTATAGTGAGAATCGTTGTGTTCTGCAAAACAGCCATCAACTGCAAACTCCACCTCCTCATTTGGCAAATGTTTTACCACCAAGCCATTTCTTCAACTTTGGAAACAGAAAATAATCACAGGGGGCTAAATGTGGCAAATAGGGTGCATGAGGAAGCAATTCAAACTTCAACTCATTGATTTTGGCCATGGCGATAATGGATTTGTAAATTGGTGCATTGTCTTGATGAAACAGAACTTTCTTTTTCGCTAAATGCGGCTGCAATATGCTTGCATAATGATCGCCATTGATTGCTTTTCCTTTTTGAAGATAATCAATGAAAATTATCCCACGTGGATCCCAAAAAACAGACGACATGCCTTGCCTGCAGATGGAACTGTCTTCGCCTTCTTTGGACCTGAATCTCCTCTTTCAATCCACTGTTTTTGACTGTTCCTTCATCTCAGGTGTGAAATGATGGACCCATTTTTCATCCATGGTTATGAATCGACGCAAAAACTCGGCTTTATTGCAGCGAAACATCGCCAAACACTCGATGAAACACCCTCACGACACTACTTTTGTTCCATTGTGAGTAAACGCGGCACCCACCTTGTACAGAGCTTTCTCATGTCTAAATTTTCAGTAAGTATGCGATATACAACACTTTTTGAAATGCCTACAATGTCTGCTAGCTCGCGTACTTTCAGTCGACGGTCATCCAATACCATTTTTTGGATTTTATTGACAATTTCTGGCGTGGTCACCTCATTTGGTCGAACACTGCGATGTTCGTCTTGGCAGCTCGTACGGCCTTGCTTAAACTCTGCCACCCAATATTTTACTGTTGTAAACGAAGGAGCAGGCTCTCCCAGAGTAGAATGTGGCTCAGCTTTAATATTAGTTGAACTAAGACCTTTCAAATGAAAGTATTGTATCAATAACGATGGCCAGTTTTATCCATGTTTACAAATTTGATGAGAGGGTTTACTATTGATGGCTGCCAAACAATTACTAAAGAAGGTAGCATCGTCAAACTTCAAACTTAAGTTTTATAAGGGCGGTACTTTCTACCATAGACATTTGTTTGAAACAACAACCGCTATATATACGCCAGGTGGGGTACTTCTGGGACTGCCCTCGTAAACTTTTCCGGGAATAGTTGCACTACACATTTTGTTATAGACAGAAAGGTATTAGCGAAAATCGATTATTTTAGAACTGGGTGCTGGACGCTATACGCTAGCCTTAAAAATTCTATAGTATTTTCGTGACCGCGAAAAACAACTGAAAATCGACAGGACTTGAAAGGAATGACTAAATATTAAACAATTCGAATCATTAATAACGGATACCTCGGAAATAGCTGATGTCACAAAAAGTTATTTGAAATAAATCGTTTGTTTTAAAAGAGATCTACATTTTTTTGTGAAGTACGTTTTTGCCTATCACTTAACGTTTACCAGTTATACAAGATAATACAAAACTTATTCCGAAAGAAGTATACCTTACAGGCTATTACCAGAAAGTTCAGGATATAGACTTTATTTCTTATGGAAATATCTTTAATACGAGGGGCATTCAATAAGTAAGTTTCCCTATTTTATAGAAAACATTATACACAATTGATCATTTTGAATTAATTTTATTTATGTTGTACAATCCTTCTGTTACTTTTCTGCATAGTCAACATGTTTTTCCAAGAGTTTTTGGGGACGTGACACAAGTTTTTCCAAGCCTGTATTGTACCAGGTCAGGTCCTGTGCTCGGAACCAGCTGTTCACTGATTTGACTTCATCATCGGTGTTAAAATTGCTTAACTTTGAGTTGGAGGAACATGTGAAAATCACTTGGGCAAGCTCCGGTGAATACGCAGGATACGAGAAAACTTCCAAGTTGAATCTTGACCCAGGCGGAGCTCAGAAGATTCAAACTGCGAAGTTTTCTGGCATCCTCCATATTCTCTAGATCTTTGCCCAAGTGATTTTCACATGTTCCCCTGACTCAAAGGTCACCTTGGAGGTAAGCACTTTAACACCGTGACGAAGATCAATCAGAGCACAGGACTCGACCTGGTACAACACTGGCTTGGAAAAACTTGTGCCAAGTCCCCAAAAATGCTTGTAAAAACATGTTGACTATGTAAACACAAGAATTGTGCAATATAAATAAAACTATTTTAACATGATCAATTGTGTGTAAAGTTTTTTTTGTATAAAATAGGGAAACTTGGTTATTGGATAACCCTCGTAAATGTATATTAATTAAAACAGTTGCAACCATTTCTTAGAAAATCTAAAATTTCCAAAAATGTTACATGTAAAAGCTAGTTTGGGGTGCAAGGATTTTGTTTAACATCTTCGTGTCGCATCTTAGGAAGGTACGGAACCTAAATAACAAGTATGGTATTTACCTTCCAAAAATGCGACACGAACATTTTTTAAGAAACTTTTTACTTGGAACATATTTGTAAATTTTTTATTTTATAAAATGGCTCCAAGGATTTTTAATAAAGTAATATATATTAAAGGTATTTACAGAAAAATATAATATGCATCTTGAATTTTCTAGGAATAGGAATAAGAATAGCCTGCGAAGTCCGCTTCATTCGGAAAGAATTTTGTATAATCTTGCATATGTCGTAAACGTTACTCGAAATACGAACATGTACAACACAAACAATGTGATGCCAGCGTATAGCGTCTAGTTTTGGAACATTTGACTACCGCTATTACCTTTGTATCTCTAACGAATTTGTAATTCAGCTACTTCCGGAAGGGTTTATCTCACTTAAACTGAAGTAAATAGGAAAATAAACTTTCGTAAGAATAATTTGTATAGCCACTAATAAGCGATAGAGTGTACAGAAAGTTGTGTATCACGTTAAGATTTTTATCCAGGAACTACAAAATAGGTGTTATGTATTTCCGGTAAAATCGATATCGAATTTTTGTTTGAATACATAAAGGATGTGGACGTACGTGTGGAGTTAAATTTTCGTGGCGTTCTTTTTGGTGGAAATAATCTAGTGCTAAGTCGCCGTGTTTCTTGCGGTAATTTAAGAGGTATAGAATTCCATCCAGGACCGCTCCAGCTGTCTGTGGTTTTCTCCAGGGCTTCCTCAGGGGAGGTACTCTAAACTTAGGGCTGTAATGTTTGTTTCCCAATTATTTCATTCCATGTATATTCACAGCTGTGGTGCTATACGTAAAAGTGTGTAATAAATTCTATTGAAAACAAAAGATTATGAAATTTCAAGGCCAGCATATAAATATTTGATTATCCCTTCAGCCTCCTGTATCACCCTTGTACAGTTGGGTGCAAAAAAACGTTCCGATGCTTTTGGTTACGTTTAGTATCTTCCATTCTTGAATGCTGGCAGAATCTCACCATTTGTGTTCCGCACCTGCGAACTTTCATCTAATTGGTTTTAGCTGAAGTCCAATACGCTAGCATTACCCTATGAAGAAAACTCAGGCCAAGCTGGGCGATGAAGGGGTGGAGAATGGATGTTTCACCTGAATTGTTGAAACAATATACTTCCCAATGACTGTCCATACTAGCTCCTGAATGAGTCCGGTTCTTATTGGTTCGGCATTCAAGCATTAACTGCTGTAACTGTATGAGAGATGAAAGGCGTCGCAGAGGCGTGTTAATTATTTATTGCCAAACCAAACCGCAGTTCCTCATATCGACAATCTTTATATATATATATATATATATATATATATATATATATATATATATAATTTACAGGAGATAAAAGAGAAAATCATGTGAACGTAACACAACAAATTGTTTTGTATCATTAATATTTTACGGGACATTTGTTATTCTACGATTGAATTTTTACGTTTTTGAAGTCTAGGTAACTGTACATTTGTTTCTTGCGAATTCATCGAAATATATGGAATTTCAATTTCAAAACCTAGCAAGCAGCGAACATTCCCCCCCACTTCAATCTACTCTTTATATTAATTTTTTCGTAATTCTTTTTAATTTCCCAAAACATGATCCTAAATATTTTGATTAAAATATCAAATGTTTAAGATAGTTTCAAAACTAAGAAATTGTTTATCTTAAATTTTTGGGAAGAGATTGTGAAATTCTCTTCATTGGGAAAGAACTTTGTTGAATTTTTTATAACTGGTAAACTATAAGAATGGATAAAGGATCTTTCGACACAAAAAATGTAGATTTCATTAAGCACTCAGTTTATACGAAATAATTGTTTTTCTAGCATTAACTGCTTCCTAAATATCAGGTATTAGTTGTTTGAATTTTCAAATTCTTTATCCTTTTTACAGTGTTAAGTCGACATTTAATTGTTTTTGCGGTAATGCGAAGCTATGGAATTTTAAATATTTTACTATTGCTTCAGCCTTCCTTATCCCCATCAATGTGAAATGAAACCATTTCTACAAACATTCATCTCGATGAATATGAAGTGGATGGATGAATAAATTTTAATAAGAACGATTTGTAGAAGACTGGGTAGAGATGGTCATGTGATGTAATACATTGTAGTTGACAAGTCTTGCAGTTTCTACCTATAGGTATAGACCTATTACGGTTGAATGAAAACCGATACTTATTAAGAAACATCTCACCGTGAAAGAATCTCGAGATATTGAAACCTTCTTTTGGCGCCGCTATTATTTCACAAACTTCTGACATCTCTTTTGTTTCTAACTTTGTAACAGCTGATTCAGTTTCTTTCTGTGGCGCTGCAGTAATGCGAGTAGTCCAAAGTTGTTCCCAAACTTTTTCAGGAATCATTTTTAACACAAAAGAAAGAAGAAAACATAAAAAGAAAGGTACTTTTCTTGAAGCGTAACTTAATGCTGGAAAACTAACCGCGAATCTCTGCATAGCAAATGGAATATGTAAGTTCAAAATACATTTTTTCCCTGAAGAAGTACATTTCTTGAAAAGCTTTTTCTTGAATCGCAGGAGTATGTGCATACAGTACAATCCGGTGCAAAAGAACGTGCCGATATTTTTGGTTTCCTATAGTGTTTTACGTTATTTAATGTTGGCAATTTCCCTTATCAGTTTTTCCACACCTAATTTCTTATGGTTTTGAACAAAATGAGTGGTGAAAGGGTTGAGAAACGGAAATGTTTGACTTGAAATGGCTACAAGGTACTCGCTAGACACTCGCCAAATCTGTGCGTCCCTCATTGGTCTGATATCAAAAGTCTGGCACTTAAGCTGTAACCAATGAACAGTGGTCGATTTCCGTCTCAGGAGTGAAGGAAACCGGGGAGAAGAGGTAATACAAACATTGTTTTATATATAGATATTTATTTTTATCTTGTAGAGATTACAAGCCAAATAGAGGCAGTATTTTTAACACTTAAATGATTTCAGTAAAATTATATAATATGTAAATTCAATAACAGCCCGCCTTGAAGCAATATGTGTATGTAATAATTTGTAAAATGTATGTAACAGTCATTGCATATGCTTATATTATTGTAAAGATGTTTAACAATGTTATGTGAATGCATTACGTAATTTAATAATGTAGGAGCTGTGAGAATAATAGTTAAAAGTTGCTAACAATGAGGTAACATTGAGGAAATAATGAGTAAGAATGTTTAGTAATATTACTAGTCATTACTGAAGCAACAATAATATAATTTTAGTGACAGTTTATAAAATTCCCAATCAACAACCAGAAAAAGCTTTAGTTAAATGAAGGTATTCTATTGGAGTAGGATTAGTCAATCATAAACTGAAAAGGAGAACATTTTACAAATTTAGAGTTCAGTTGCCTGCAGAAAGCGTTACTAACCAGACGCAGTGTCCTCAGAAATATAATATGTATTCGTGTGAGACGAAAAGTAAGTTCACGTGTTAAAAAGTGTAATTGATTAATAAATAAATCTCACAGCTGTCTATATCGGTGAAGTGTTATTTAAATCGTGTCAAGCATACCTAAAAGGAGTGAAGTAACATTATAATCTGTGTAAGCCTACATTCTTGTCGCATCACAATCCTGCTAAGGGAAACGTGTTTCTAAGAATAATACTGACGCAGCCGAGGCAAATACAAATATATAATATTTAAAGAAACAGTTAAATTACAAAGTTAATATTTTTTTAAACTTGGGGCAAAGGCCACCTGAAAGTACATTTTTGGGGCGAAGACTACCGGAAACTGTTTATCATACGTGCGGTTGCAACTACTTCAAGTTTTTGTCTCCCCAACAGTTGAAATACGATACAACTCATCCTAAAATACACCTTTCTCAAATTGGCAGCGAACGTGGGGCTAATAACGTAAAGATACTGTCTACTTCAAAATCATACTTGAATTACACGTAATTAGTAAAATAAGTGGTTCGATGAAAATGGCTAGTAAACAATATCATCTTTATTATATACGTCATTTAAAAGGAAAGAATGATATGGACAATAAACCTAAAATTATTACCCCTAATGAGGAAAGTTATAGTCTTGTGAGAAACTGAGTTATACGAAATAAACTACGTAAAACCAAAAACATAGCATTTTCACATTACTTGAAAAGGGTTGGTATCATTTTTTATATTCCTTTTCTTGCAAGACTCTAACAATAACATTTATTAAAGATTATACTAATTCTGAATTAAGTAGAAAAAATACAATGGGAATAAAAATTCTATATCATAGTTGGGTTCGAACCACCAATATTCAGTTTCCCGTTCCGTTTGCTCTCCTATCTGAGTTATAACGTCGATGTAACAATCCGTCCTGAAATTCTCATGGGACTCTAATTTTCCTGATGAAACACAACTCATTCTTAACTTCTCTTGAGACTTACAACCTTTAAAACTGAATTGAGTATGTTTTCTGAATGAAACTAAAACTGTTAATGGTGCACATCCACCGAGAGAAAAAGGCTATCCAAAAACCGCCAATAAACTTGGGTTACTGGAACTAAGTAAAGGGTTGGATGGAGCCATGAATGGGGAGGAATCGTTTACCAACACAACACGTAATCCATTATATCGGCACGTTTTTGTACACCCAAGTGCAAAAAAATTACTAATTCTCTAGATCACAAGAGTATGTTTTCATCCGTAAGGCTTCCAAACTTGTTAACACTAGATTCCATATAAATCGTATCTCTTCTTCTTCTTCTTTCTCTGTTTAATCTCCTCTTATGTAGGACTTACACCCCCCCAGGACTTACAGGCGGCTGCCTGGGGTCAGAGGCCCGTCGAGGAGCAGACACTCATGGATCAGACAGAATATCCAGGATGGGTGATCAGCCCGATGCCTGGTATGGGATGAAGGAAGTAGATGAAACGAAATGATGGTGAAATGGATGAAAGGAAAGGTGATGATGGAGCAGTTAGTGGAATGAATGGCGGGCGAAACCGGAGAACCCGGAGAAAATCCGCCCAGACGCCGCTTTGTCCACCACAAATTCCACATGCGGGTCCCTGGGATTGAACCCGGGCCACCTCGGTGAGAGGCGAGCGGTTTAACCGCTGGGCCAATATAAATCTTATCACCCGGCAGAAATCAAGTTGCAAGAAACATGAGCCAATGTGTGATTTGTGTGAAGTAAATAAGGGATCTGAAATAATCTTAAGACAACCCAGTGGTGAAATTTTGCCCAAAAGTGATCAAAAATTCAATTTTCAGATGTTTGGTATAATGTTCTCTTTATACTTTCTAACGTCGTGTTCTAATTTCAACATACCAATAATAGTTGATATTTATGAAGTAGATCAGAAATTTAAAAATTGGTGCACACGTATTTTGTTTGATACTCCTCTTTTCAACTGTATTTTCTGCAATACATTTTCAACATCTTGAAATACTCAAATCGCTCCACGCGATGCAAAACAACGAATTTTCCTGACATTTTCAGCACTGGCGGAGGATTGTTGAACAAATAACTGACATATTACTTTCTCTACTACATATAGTAAGTAGGGGAAGTATTGTACTTCACCCAAAAATTGGATACCGAGATTTCACCGGAAATACATGTTTTGAGACCCCCTGAATCGAAAAAAGCATTTTTGGAAACATGTACATGTGTATCTGTGTGTGTGTGTGTGTGTCTGTGAACAGCATAACTCGAAACGAACAGTCGGATAAACACCAAACTTGGTATTTAAGTTCAGTATCTTCCAGAGATGCGACACGAAGGTTTTCAAGAAAATCTTCCCACCAAATATTACCCTTTACAAGGAAGAACATTTTTCGAAAATGGCTCCAACGATTCTGATTAAAATATCATATATTTAAGATATTTTCATGACAAATGAAATGTATATCTCGATTTTTCTGGGAATGTCTCCAAAAGTATTCTTCATTGCGAACGACTTTTGCATAACTGGTAAACCATAAGAGATAGACAAAAAATTACTACACTAAAAAATGTAGATCGCGTTAAAAGACACAATTTATGTCATATACATGTTTTTAGTTGAGTGAACCATTTTCGAGATATTGCTTGTTGTTTCCTTAAATTTTCCAATACTTATACTTTTTCTCAAAATCGTTATTCATTTTGTTTGTCCTGGTATTGCAAAGAGAATGGAATACTCCACATAGCAACCAGCTCTTAAAATATTTGACTATCGCTTAAAGCCTACCAATTCCCCTTGCATCTACAAGAAAATTAGCAATAAGATTAACATCTCGATTAACATGAAGCATATGGAGAATAAGCGTTTTTAAAATAGTTTGTACAAGAGTAGAGAAAGTCATGTGAGTGTAACACATCAGATTTTTTTATTGTGCTTATTTATTGTGAAATTTAATATTTTACATAATACTTAGTGCAAAAGGGAGAAAAGGCATGGCATACGTAAGCATTTGAGAATGTTTTACATCCAACGTACATTTCCAAAAAAGCTAAATTTGTATTTATTGTTGTGCTGTAATAGCAGAGAAATTAAATAAATCTATAATCGTTCATAGTGAACAGCATTTTTAAACAGTGCAACATTAGAACCTAAAATTATTGTAAAGAACATCGTCCCTTCATGAATTAGGAGATACTTTCGGTTCCGGCCTCACGCCTCTTTTTCCATATACTAATGCATTCGAAAATTAATGGCAACACTGCTATAATATCACAAAAAGTTTTTGTTTTGGTTAATTTTGACATTGCGAACTTCATTTATAGTCTCCTGCCAGTTAACAATACGTTGTCAAATGCTTTGAAGACGGCGCACTCCATCTGCAGCACCATTCTCTCACTGATTGATCTAGAGCTCTCTGAATGTCAACTCATGATTGAAATCCAATGCCTCGTAATCGCATTAGTTGCAATAGTTCATTAAGGTAGGACTTCTCTCCCACAAGCTTCTTGCAATGCTCTAAAGCACTGAGTTGCAATTTTCCTTCTTGCAACTTGGATTTTTACGAAGCACCTTCGTACAAAGAGTGCCGAAGAAAATCTCACTGCACCTCCCGTCTGTGTCACAATATTTATCGTTGTTCGTGGTCTTGTGAAGCTATGACCATTTCTTTGGTTGCTTTAGGCACGGTGCAAGTGAGCGCCACTCCTGCTAAATAGTTACACCAAAAACTACAAGAAAGGTTACAAAATGGCGTAGAAACGAAATATATGTTTACGTTCTCGATCGTATTGGCCAAAAGAGAAAGAGGTAGATTGAGTGCATTCAGTTTGTCATATAGACCTCTTATAGTGATTTGTACTCATACCTTATCGGCTAGTGCAGGACACGCCTTTGAAAGAGTTAAAAGCCAAGGGGGAAACTTAATGAGCGCCCAGGTTAGCCAATTGTAAAGTATGTAGAGTGAGGAGATTTTCGGGGTGCAAATTAAAGCTTGAATTGTACAACAAGATTATAGACAAAAATATAGCACAATTATATTAACATAATGTGTATGTCATATTCGGTAAACCATATACATATACATATTTCTCTCTAGTTTCTAAACACGATCAGTGAATTATAACAAAAGTGTAATTTGTATTTAGTAAACGAATAATATCATCTGCGGAAGCTTTACGTGGAGTGCCCTCTTTCTGGTGAGTACGTTGACCGTCTTCCCTACTTTCATGGAATATTTCTATCTAGTAATTTGCTATAAAACACTTTTATGCACTGCCGTTGCAATTGCTGTAACAGTGCGAGCAGCCTCCCATGTACCCACGATACGTCCACGAGTAATTTTGCTAGTATACGGCATGACTGGTTCTGAGACAATAGACATGTTTTGGTTTCAATAACACCAGAAAAAGCAGAGGTATCAACCTCCCCACTTTTCCCCCTTATTGCTGTGTTATCAAGCCACCACGCTTCGAAAGACCCCTGAAAACTATACAACATCCGGCGATGATTTTCTTTGGTGCTGTTTGTACATATCTACTAAACATCGTTTTACGACGGTATTACTTACTGAATGTGAGAGACATTGACTGAATTCACAAAATATTACT
The DNA here is from genome assembly GCA_030765065.1 of Deroplatys truncata. NCBI lineage: Eukaryota > Metazoa > Arthropoda > Insecta > Mantodea > Mantidae > Deroplatys > Deroplatys truncata. Next base: position 56,354,104 of record CM060981.1, read on the forward strand.
ATTTCGGTTCTTTCAATATTACAGATTTATACAACAAAGACCGCTCAACAATATACTACAAGATTACAATTGTCACCACTAGGATCTCTAATTTACGAGAATGTTGCCATTACTTTTCGAATGCCCTAGTAGTTGGCATTCGTATGTAATTTTGGGATATCGAGGTTTGTCCATCCTCTGCAAATATTTTCTCCATCTTTCTCTACAGTGCTTTATTTTTTTAACTATAGAACCAATGCCTAATTCTTCTCTGATTTCTTCATTTCTTCCAATTAGTATACACCCTCAATACTTCTGAGGTATCTCATTTCAGCCGCATTTATACTATCTCATACTTTTTTCTTTATACTTCATGTTTCACAACCATACATTAGGCTTGTAGTCGTAACTGTATTATAGAATGTTAAGCTAGTTACTTTTCTTGGTCTTCTTTTTGGTGTTATATTCCACAATTGTTTTGGAACTTACATATATTATTATAACTAATATTCAAATAATGGATTAACCTAGATGTTCCAAATGTGATGTTTTGTTTGTAGAGCACATACCAATTGTCACACAAAAATTTGAAGTGGATCGGTCAAGAATTGCACATTTTAGGATTTTTGCGGATGAATTGCCCTAAGTGTGTTTGATACTGTAATTTCGCCAGAATTAAAAATCTGTTTATATATAATTATCACATAAAATTCTTAAACATTCTAGAATAAAAATCCACTTGTTCTGGACATTTAAGTGCCCAAACATGACGTTCAAAGACTTCATTTATTCGTAATATTGTTTCACCTGCGGATCATGTATTTTTGTTCAATTTCCTTGAAATGTTAGATGTATATTCTTTGAATATTGATGACATCTAAAGAGCCCTTCCTTGATACAAAATATAGTTTTTGAATCCAGTGTTTTATTCAATGCAGGATTGACAGTTTTAAAAATTAAGAGTATTACATACCTAGGTTATTTTTTTCATAAAAGCTTTTGTTTTATACAAAATTTAATATTTCAGTATAAGCAAAATTTCTCTATTTGTGGCATTTCCCAAGACACTCGAGTTTAAACTAGTTTTGTGAGCAATTTAAGTATATAGGACAATGAATATTAATTTTATTGTCTAATTCTGTTCAACAATTCTGTGATATAATTCCTAAATTCAAAACTAAGTTTTGATAAAGAGAGAAGATGCTTTATATCTCTTATGCATTCTAAAATAAGTAATCTTTGAATCTGAAACGAAAAATTACATCAAAAGAAATATTTGCAAGCAGTAAAAGTGCAAGAGATATTTTTGTGTAGTTAAATTCTGTTATTAAAATATACAAAATTCCTTCCAAATGCAGAGGACTTTTAAGGGTCTTCGCAAAAAATGCAAGTTACGCATTTAGTAATGAACCAACTTAAATATGTGTGTTTTAAAAATATAATATGAGCCATTTTTGAGAAAATAAAGTTATCGAAAACTGTTCCATATAAAGAGTAGTTGATGTTGAGGGATATTTTTGAAAATCTTCGTGTAGAATCTCTGGAAACACTGAACATGAATATCAAGTTTGGCATTAGCGAGTTTTTCGTTTTCGAATCGTGCTGTTCACAGATTGACAGATAAAGATCTTTTCCTATTTTTACTTTCTCTACTATGTATAGGAAGTATTGTATTCCACCCAAAAATTCGATACCGAGATTTCACCGGAAATACATGTTTTGAGGCCTCCTGAATCCCAAAACATTATTTTTGGAAGCATGTCCATGTGTATGTCTGTGTGTGTGTGTGTCTGTCTGTTTGTGAACAACATAACTCAGAAACGAACAGTCGGATAAACACCAAACTTGGTATTTAGGTTCAGTATCTTCCAGAGATACGACACGAAGGTTTTCAAGAACCTTCCCCCACCCCAGATACCCTTTACACGGAACACTTTTCAAAAATTTTATTTTTCTCAAAAAGACTAACGATTTTGATTAAAATATCATATATTTAAGATAATTTCATGACAAATAAAATGTATATCTCGAATTTTCTGGGAATGTCTCTAAAAGTGTTCTTCATTGTGAACGACATTTGCATAACTGGTAAACCATAAGAGATAGAGAAACGTTTACTACACAAAGATGTAGATGGCGTTAAAATACACAATTTATGTCATATATATTTTTTTTGTTGAGTGAAACATTTTCGAGATATTGCTTGTTATACTTCTTCTCAAATGGGAATTCGATATTCATTTTTTGTCGTGGTAATGCAAAGAGAATGGAATGCGCCACATAGCAACCAGCTCTTAAAAAATTTGACTATCGCTTAAAGCCTACCAATTCCCCTTGCATCTACAAGAAAATTAGCAATAAGATTAACATCTCGATATCTCGATTAACGTGAAGCATATGGAGAATAAGCGTTTGTAAAAATAGTTTGTACAAGAGTAGAGAAAGTATTGTGTGTATAACACATCAGATGTTTTTGTTTTGTTTTACAGGATGTCTTAAAATGTGCATATCAAGTGAAATTTTTATACCAGATTTTTGTGGTATTGCTATACTTCCTCTACTTACTATAGGTAAGCAGTAGAGAAAATAAAAAACAATAAAGACCCTTGCACGAAGCGCAGGTGGAAACCTAATCTCCTAACAAGATTGCCTTATCGATCTGGAGCAAAGCATACTTATGATTGAGTCCCCAGTACTAGATAGTTCCTTGCTTGATCGCCACAAAGGAGGGAATAGTATTTCTATGGAAACCAAGTCAGACCACCCTGGTAGCAGGGAAGGGGAGGGGGATGACTTCTGAAACCTGAAACTGGCAAGAAGACAGCAACATGGCTTCTTCGGCATTACACGCAAGAACAGGAACCAATTTAATACAGAGAATAGCACACGCAGCAGTTTGTCTGATGTCAACCTCGCCATTAATCACGGCTCTTTTTGTCCACCTAAAGCAGAACCCGGACTCTACTGATAGATCGATGGCTTGAGGCGGTAAACAGGACATTAGGTCTCTGATGACGTCATCCGTAACCGTCTCAGATCACAATTTCACTGAAAAACTCCAGCGTTCATGTGACAACGCTGAGAAACGTATAGATGTATATGTACATGTCGATTAACATATGCAGAAATGGTTTAATACCGTTTCGTTGAAGATACATGGGGAATAAAGTAGCCTTAACATTAGAACCCCGGGAGGAGTCAATTTCACCCCTAAGTAGAATGTAATTTCTGGTTTTGGTAGAAACAAACTAATTTTGTTTTGCGATTTATTTATTTCTGATATTTAGTTGTAACCTATAACGTCATTTACCTTAAACCGTGGTGGCCTCAAATTCACCCCTTTGTGCAAAAGTGTTTTCTTTTTCTTAGTTGACAAGCTAAAGCGTTCCATATGATATCAAACACAAGAAAACCCCTATCAACGGTTGCAAATTATAAAAAAATCTGATGTGTTACACTCACATGACTTTCTCTACTCTTGTACAAACTATTTTTACAAACGTTTATTCACCACATGCTTCATGTTAATCGAGATAAACATTTGCAGACACTATATTATTGCTAAGTTTCTTGTAGATGTAAGGGGAATACATATTTACAAGGACAATACAGAAATACAGTAGCCTTTAAGCATATACATATCTCTTAATAGCTGGTTGCTAGGTGCAGCACTATTCCCTTTGCCACAGATTAATAATCGTTGCATATCCAAGACAAAAAATTGAATAACGAATTCCCATTGGAGAAAATAAGTAGTGAAAAATTTAGGAGAATATTAAGCAATATCTCAAAAATGGTTCACTCAACAACAAAAATGTATATGACATAAATTATGTATTTTAACGCGATCTACATTTTTGTGTAGTAAAAGTTTGTCTATCTCTTATGGTTTACCAGTTATGCAAAAGTCGTTCACAATGAAGAATACTTTTGGTGACATTCCCAGAAAATTCAAGATATACATTTTATTTGTCATGAAAATATCTCAAACATATGATATTTTAATCATACTCGTTAGAGCCATTTTTGATAAAATTAAAATTTTCGAAAAATGTATAATGTAAAGGGTAATCTGCGGTGGGTGGATTTTCTTGAAAAGCTTCGTGTCGCATCTCTGGAAGATACTGAACCTAAATTCCAAGTTTGGTGTTTACCCAACTGTTCGTTTCTGAGTTATGCTGTTCACAGACACACACAGACAAACACACACACACAGACACACACACGGACATGTTTCCAAAAATACTTTTTTTGGATTCAGGGGGTCTCAAAACATATTTCCGGTGAAATCTCGGTATCGAATTTTTGGGTGGAATACAATACTTCCCCTACTTATAATACGTAGTAGAGAAAGTAAAAATGCAGTGCTTAGGTACATAGCAACATTTCGGTTTCACCAGACATTCCATCGTCCTTCAACTCAGTTGTAAGTTAGGAAGCTGTATTGAAAATAACTAAAACCTTGTAACATAAAAAATTATAATAAGCCTCCCTTACGAGAATATCAAGTATTTTTAGAATTAATTAATGTTCTTGATAACTCATAGTAAAGTGATTACAATATTAAAACACTTATTTTATTGCTAGGAATTAAACTGGCCCCATTCAGGCCTAAGTGTTAAACCAGGGGTGGACTCCCTACACTACATGATCAAAAGTATCCGGACACCTGGCTGAAAATGATGTACAAGTTCGTGGTGCCCTCCATCGGTAATGCTGAAGTCAATATGATATTGGCCGACCCTTAGCCTTGATGACAGCGTTCACTCTCGCAGGCATACTTTCAATCAGATGGTGGAAGGTTTCTTGGGGAATGGCAGCCCATTCTTTACGGAGTGCGGAACTGAGGGGAGGTATCGATATAGGTCGATGAGGCCTGGCACGAAGTCTGCGTTCCAAAACATCCCAAAGGTGTTCTATAGGATTCAAGTCAGGACTCTGTGCAGGCCAGTCCATTACAGGGATGTTATTGTCGTGTAACCACTCGGCCACAGCCCGTGCAGTATGAACAGGTGCTCGATCGTGTTGAAAGATGCAATCGCCATCCCCGAATTGCTCTTCAACAGTGGAAGCAAAAAGGTGCTTAAAATATCAACGTAGGTCTGCGCTGTGATCGTGCCACGCAAAACAACAAGGAGTGCAAGCCCCCTCCAGGAAAAAACTCGACCACACCATTAACACCACCACCTCCAAATTTCACTGTTGGCACTACACACGCTGGCAGATGACGTTCACCGGGCATTCGCCATACCCACACCCTGCCATTGGATCGCCACATTGTGTACCGTGATTCGTCACTCCACACAACGTTTTACCACTGTTCAATCGTGTAATGTTGACGCTCTTTGCACCAAGCGAGGCATCGTTTGGCATTTTCCTGCGTGATGCATAGCTTATGAGCAGCCGTTCGACCATGGAATCCAAGGTTTCTCACCTCACGCCTAACTGTCATAGTACTTGGAGTGGATCCTGATGCAGTTTGGAATTCCTGTGTGATGGTCTGGATAGATGTCTGCCTATTACTCTTGACGACCCTCTTCAAATGTCGGTGTTCTCTGTCAGTCAACAGACGAGGTTGGCCTGTACGCTTTTGTGCTGTACATGTCCCTTCGCGTTTCCACTTCACCATCACATCAGAAACAGTGGACCTAGGGATGTTTAGGAGTGTGGAAATCTCGCGTACAGACTTCTGACACAAGTGACACCCAATCACCTGACCACGTTCGAAGTCCGTGAGTTCCACGGAGCGTTCCATTCTGTAGTTTCAAGTTGTCTAATGACTGCTGTGGTCGCGGATAATGAGTACCAGACAGTAGGTGGCAGCACAATGCAGCTAAGATGAAAAATGTATGTTTGTGGGGTTTCCGAATAATTTTGATCACGTAGTGTACTTACACGCTATGCAGCATTTCCAGAACTTGGAAGACTGTCGGAGGGGTTCAAGGAAGTCAGACGTTCCGCTGATGTTTCACATTCTTTTGCGTGAATATCAGGGGATTTTTAATTCATTATTAGGAATATCGGATCTTTATGAAGTTATAATTACAATGGGCATGATACGCTATAAATACATTATAGATTATTGCACAATAATTTCATAAAGAACGGGGGAAGTAAATTAAATTTAATTAAATTCTCATTCGAGTATATAAAGCCACCGACAATAGCCAGCTAGCTTTTATTACGCAGAAAGAAGAAAGATATGGTATTTTTATTATGGCATTTTTTCACATATTTAATTCACCACCTGTGTTGTATGGTATTTGCAAACTGATTTTAAATTCATTTAGTAGAGCAAAGCTTCCGGCATAATAACTGAAACAATAGCGAAAATGGGTTTTAATCTGACAGACGAAAAATCAAAGTATAAGTCTGCAATTATCAACAATTTCTTTGAACCTCCTCATTAATGCCTCATTTTTACGATATCACAAATGCATTCTCCTTCACTTTAAGGTATACTCTGTGACAGAGCCAGATATTACATAAAAATTTCTCTACTAAATATATATATTATAATAATTCTGTAAACACCACATATGAAAAACTTGGAAACCTTGTAAACTTTTCACGGGTATATAAAACTAAAAACAAATCTATGTGTTGCATTCACATTAATTTCTCTGCTCACTCTTCTACAAGCTATTCTTACATTTCTCGGATTTAACTATTCCCTTTGTACTGTAATGAAATAACAAAGCTATTATGCAAACGTTTATCTATCTTGTCGTCCTCCGTGGTGTAATGGTTACCATTGCAAGCCTTTAATTCTTGAGGTCGCGGGTTCAAACCCGACTGAGGGCGATGGATTTTTTTCGGGCGTAAATATCCATAGTACGGCTTCCTTCGGAAGGGAAATAAAGCCGGTGGTCCTCCCGTCTCGTTTATTTACGGCACGTACAAGAACCTCAAGCCTGATAAAGACGCCTCTGAGCAAAATTACTGGTCTTTCGCGCCCGATATAGAATGGGACGCTAAGGACCACAGTAGTTAAAGAGTGTCCATGCATAAAACTCAATTTAATTTAATGTAAATGTTTATCTCAATTAACTAGTAGTAGAATGAAGAAAAGGCTTTCTCAAGACTAGTTTGTAGGCTATATTGTGTAGAGAAACCCATGCCATTCCTGCTGTAGTTATGTTGAAATCGCAACAAAAATTGCAGGTAAGTTGATTGAAACTTGTAGATAATATCAGTTTTGGTACATGGTCTTCAAGAAGTGGTAATTTTCAATTACGCGTATAGCAAAATCCTTCCACTTCTAGGAATAAGGCTAATATTTCTACAAGGGGTAAGCGAACCTGGCCACATTATTCTACGTCTGGGTGGGAACATGGTAAGGCACTTTCATCCTCAATTCGCTTCCACTGAAGCAATCCTCCCCCCTTCCAGTTGGAAATTCGGGAACAACGTGAAAGTGAACCAGGTCCCGGGGTAATTCGGATTCCTATAGATCTCCGCTATCTACCACCCTCTCATCAGCGCCAATCCCCAAGCACTGTTGGTGCGCAAGAGCAGGTAAACACACACACACACACACACACATACGTTGAGGACGAGAAATGCTTGCAGCTCATAAAATGCAACATAGGACGTTGCTATGCTGACTAAAGGCAATAATTTTCCAGAGTAGCTACAAAATAAAATATTTTTCTTTATTGTTTAAGGTAGGAGAGCCATCCCTATATCTCTCGTGTTATTTCTACAAGTTCTGGTGCGCTTTATTAAATAATGTTAAGCTATATGTGATCTGAAAATTTGAAAGGGTTGCTTTCAAAAGTGTCATTTATAATCATATGAATCAGTTATTAGTTTCTCTGCTACGTAGAGTAAATAGGGGAAGTATTGCATTCTCTCAAAAATTCGATATCGAGATTTCACCGTAAATACATGTTTTGAGGGCTCTGAATTAAAAAAGCATTTTTAGAAAAATGTCTGTGTGTGTGTGTGTCTGTGTCTATGAATAGCATAATTCAAAAACGAAAAGTCGGATAAATACCTAAGTTGGTATTTGAGTTGAGAATGTGTTTAGTTTAGTATTTTTACGTTATTTGCACCACGCTTTGGGCGTCAATTTGAGAAACGTTAATTTTAGGAGGAGTGTTGTATTTCGACTGTTGGGAGCCGAACTTGAAGTAGTAACAACCGCACGTATGTTAAAATGTTTCCGGTAGGCTTCGCCCCAAGTTTAAAAAAAAGATTAACTTTGTAATTTTACTGTTTCTTTAAATATTTATATTTATGTTTGCCTCGGCTGCGTCAGTATTATTGTTAGAGACATGTTTCTCTTTACAGGGTTTTGGTGCGACTGAAGAATGTAGGTTTAACAGATTATAATTTTAATTCACTCCTTTTATTAATGCTTGACACGATTTAAGTAACACTTCACTGATATAGAGAGCTGTGATTTTTTTTGTTTTTTAAATCACTTGCACTTTTTAACACGTAAACTATTTATCACACAAAATACGTACTAAATTTCTCGAGGACACATCTCGCGTCCAGTTATGAGCACTGTCTACAAGCAACTGACTTGATTTCTAGCGCCTAAATTTGTAAATTTCTGTATTTCAAGTCTCTGATTGGCTATTCCTAATCCAATAGAATACTCTTTATTTAACTTAAGCCTTCTTCTGGTTGTTGATTGGCTATTATATAAACTGTCACAAAATTTACATTATTGTTGCTCCAATAAGGACTAGTAGCATTATTAAACTTTCTTACTCATTATTTTCTCAAGGTTACCTCATTGTTACGTTATTGTTAGCAACATTTAACCTATTATTCTTACAGCTCCCACATTATTAAATTACGTAATACATTCAGATAACTTTATTATATGTATACAATAATATAAACTTATACAATGACTGTAATATACACTTTTATATTTTGTTACTTACACATATTGCTTTAAGGCGGGCTGTTATTGAATTTATATATTATATAATTAGACTGAAATCATTTAAGTGTTAAAAATACTGCCTCAGAGTTTAATATCTTCCAAGGATGCAATACGAAGATTTTCAAGAAAATACCCCTACAAATAACTATCCTTTATATGGAACATTTTTCGAAAACTTTGATGTTCTAAAAACGGCTCTAACAATTTTGCTTAAAATGCCATATATAAAAGATATTTAAGTGGAAAATAATATGTAAATTTTACATTTTCTGGGAATGGCCTAGGAAGTCTCTTCATTCAGAAGGAATTTTGTATAATCTTGTACAAATTCTAAACATTAAGCGATAGACGAAAACGTGTCACACAAAAAATGTAATCTCTTTAAAACACAGGGTTTACTAAATTTAACTAGAGAAATCGTGAGAATGAAAAACATCAGATTTTGTATCAGAACTAATAAACAGTTTACTCTAAACAAATCTGGTTGCATAAATGTCTCGAAAAGGGGGAGGCTATTTTGCTATGTTTTTGCTTTTAAAGTATTTGTACTTAATAGCTTGGGGAATTATCTGAAGGTAAAATTAATAGCTTTCGCATTCGAAGGGATTAGTTTTTATAATTGATTTTGCAGGAGTGCAAAGGATGTAACACTGTAACAGAATCTGTGTAAACACTTCCGAATTACATTAAATTTATACACACAAACATAAGCTAATTGAGAGTGAAATATGGTCAAACAAACTCCCACTCGGAAATGATAGCTTCATTAATTTCTGTGATAAATTTGTTTCCAAACATAAATTGCAACATCGCTTGTAACAAAAATAATCGCTGAACACGTACAATATGCGTTAGAGATTTGTTCATTCATCCATAAAAAAACATTTCACAAGCATAAACATGGCTTTCGTAAAACGTTTAATGCGGCAGATTTAATAACCGAGTTTGATAGAGTAGAAATAGCAAAATTAGCGTTATTTGGTTGTTTTTACCCTGGACTTAAAGCAGAGAACTAATGCAGAATTCAGTATAAAATCTCGATGTGGAAATCTAAAGAGAAACCCAAACTTTAAAGTTATTGTATTAAAAGATAAATTTACAATTTTTTCGCCTACGTCATATCGAGATTTCAGCGGAAATACATGTTTTGAAGCACCTGAATCTAAAATAGCGTGTGTGTGTGTGTGTGTGTGTGTGTCTGTGAACAGCATAACTGAAAAATGAAAAGTTGGATCAACTTCAAACTTGCCAATTACGTTCAGCATCTTTCAAAGATACAACACGAAGATTTTCAAGTAAATTCCCCCACCTTAGACAATCCTTTACATGGAACAATTTTCATTTTTTTTCTAAAAAATGCCTATAGCACCTTTGATCAAAATATCATGCATTAAAGATATTTACATGACAAACAAAATGTATATCTTGAATTTTCTGGAAATAGCCCGTGAAATCCACTTCATTTGGAAGAAATTTTGTATTATCTTGTATAACTGGTAAATGTAAAGCGATAGACGAATACTTACTATACAAGAAATGTAGATCTCTTCAAAACACACTATTTATTTCCAATACGTTTTTTGTGACATAAGCCGTTTCTGAGATATCTGTTATTAAAAGTTGAAATTGTTCATTTCTTGGTCATTATCTTAGTCTTGTCAACATTCAGATGTTTCTCGCGATTGCGTGGAAACAGTATGGAATTTTAAGGCCAGTATATAGCGCCCGGTTATTAAAAATTTGATTATCCATGTTCCCTTTCTATCTATGACGTAATGTAGCTATTTCTGCAAAAGTTTATTTGGATTAAAATGTAGTAGAAGGCAATATAACCTTGTTATTAATGCATCACTCCAGATATTTTTTTAGAAGAATGAGTAGAAAATCATATGAATATTAAAATTTCTCAGAAGTCAAAGAAAATCACTTTAGGGGAGATCCAACATTCTATGACCAACATTATTGTTTCAAAAAATGCCATTAGAATAATTACTAGATCTTCACTGATTCTTCCTGCAGACCTTTATTTGTCAGAGAAGAGATTTTAGCTGCGTATACCTTATATATTCTTCACCTTTAATTTTTTAAAGAAAACCATCTGAACTGGGAAACAATTTTCATTTCTGCAATAGAAGGTAGGTACAAACATCCAGACATCATTTTCAAGGTTTACTAATGTTTCATGCAATTAATATTTATAATATGCTTCCTGAGAGAATAAGAATTCTAAATTTAAAACAGTATAAGATTCAGTTAGGTTTAAGGCTAACGTTAAACCCATTTTATAATGTTCATGAATATTTCGGTAGCATTTACAAGTTCCAATTGGTTATACATTAGTGATTGGTCGATACCACTATTTGTCCATACTGACACCGATTTTTGGGCACCGATACTCAATACTCGCTTTATAAGAAGCTGTATAGATGAAGAAGATAGCTTGATTTCCGAATTATGTTCTGATTAATAGTTTTCTGTGCATAAATGCATGAAACCAGTTTTTTATTGTATGCTAAATTGTTCATGTTTGACATTCTACTATTGGCAGAAATGTTTTTATCCCGATAATTCCTCAGGTTATAAATCCAATAATGTTAGTCAAGCTTAATGATGATGATAATAATTTATTTGCTTCCCTTTTAGTGCAACTATATTTTGTGTTGAAAACTTTCTTTTAAGGGATTTTCTATCCATAGAAAAACAAATTATATTTTCAAGGTTGCAGAATAAGGAAAAATTAACTAATTTACATTTTACATAAAGTCAAATAACTAAAGATAACAAATATTTTCATCTGCTGTATTATCTCAGGTTTTGAGTTTTGATTTTTGTCAACGGAGTAGGTAAATGTAATGTCACCACGCCAGGCTGTTGCAGAAACGTGATTTAGTGCGTCAACTAAGTCAGCTTCATTCACAGCTCAGTTAACGCTGTGTGTTACATGAATACCTCTACTCCTTCCCCTGCTGTTTTGCATATTTTTCATTTAGACACAAGACTCTATGGAATGCTGCATTCATCGCTGTCAAGGTCTATCAATATTGTTACATACGGGGTTAGGGCCAAAATGTTCCAGCTAAAAGTACTAAATTTTAATTACCCAGCATGCAGAGACAGCGAGAGGACCAGCACTTTGAACATCACATTCCAGTGCAGGCGTGGGATATTTATAATAAAATACACACTATTCACATTAATAACATTAACTGTGGTTTATTCAATAAAACACGGTGCCCCTACGTCCTACACAAAAGAGAATAAATAAATAAATGGGGGGAGATGCTACACACACGAGCTACATTTACGCTCTTCACATACAACCGCATCACTCGACTCACAGTCCAAAGTGACGCTAACACAACACAAAAAAGGTAACGCTAACCTTTCCCCCTCTCCATCCCTCGCTAGATCCGCTAGCTTGGACGAAAGAGCGTCATGCCGAACGAACTTCAAAACCCAAAGCCGAAAGAATTAGCCCAGCAATGCCGTCGCCAATACGACGCAATAATGTGCCTGGCATGACAAAAGCTACTCATTACCTAACACGCCACAACATGGAATTAAAAATTCTATGCTTTGGCTTCTATGACATAGGCAATTGAATTTTATACTTAAAAGCTCAAAAATATTATTATTATTATTATTATTATTATTACTTTCGCCATTTTTACGTTCTTAAGGGCTTGACACAAGAGTCTAGTTAGAGGAGGTATTGTACTCTACTCAAAAATTCTATATAGTGTATACAATAAATATACATTTCGAGTTCTCGTTCTCTCCCCAGAGAAAATCCGGATTTTTAGGAAAAAAGTTTTTGTGTTAATATGAACAGTGTAACTTAACTTATAAGCGAGAATACTTCCGCTACTTACTATACGTAGTAGGAAAAGTAAAAAGATTCATGTTGGAGAAAACTGAAAAAGAAGATCAACCAAGTACTTACTCACTGTCCATATATACATAAATAAATGAACCGCATGCGTTGAGCTCACAGACGCTTGCATAATTTACAGTAGTAGCAATTTTTGGAGAAAAACTTCTGCTAAAACGGGTAAAGTTGACCACTCTACTCCAATGTACGAGATACGAGTTTTTCTATTACGTGGTGCAAAATTCACAGCACAAAGTTATTAATGCAGTATAATAATTAAGAATATAAGCAGTGGGCCTACAGTGATAATATATGCATATACAATTACAGATGAAATTCTAATTTATAAACAAAATTAAGCATCTCATGCGATATATTCATATGGCTTTCTCTAACCTGTATCTTCATTAGTGTGTATACGGACTATTCTTACTAAAGCCTATCCTTCTATCTACTACATTTTAAACCAAATAAACCTTTGCAGAAATAGCTACTTTACACACTCCGTTATAGATACAAAGGGAACAGCGATAGCCAAATGTTTAAAAATTGGACGCTATATGCTGGCCTCAAAATTCCATACTGTTCCCATAAAATCGCGAGAAACAACTGAAACTGGCAGAACTTTATTGGAATACGAAGAAATGAACAATTCCAACTTTGAATAACAGTATCTAATATGTGGCTAATGCCACAAAAGCTTATCTAAAGCAAATTGTGTATTTTAAACAGATCAGCAGTTTTTATGGAGTTCGTTTTCGTCTATCCTTAAAGTTTATTAGTTATACAAGATTTTACAGAATTACTCGGATAAAGGCTATTTGGTACTGATTTTAGTTGTCATGTAAATACGTTTAATATATAAGGTATTTTAATCAAAATCGTTAAGAGCCTTTTTTTATAAAATAAACAATTTCGAAAAATGTTCCATGTAAAGGATAGTTTGGGGCGGTCGGATTTTGTTAAAAATCTTCATGTTGTATCTTTGGAAGGTAGTGAACCTAATAACAAATTTGGTATTTGGGTTACGCTGCTCACACGCGGACCTTTTTTTAGGAATGTTTTTTACTTTCTCTACCACGTATAGTAAGTAGGGGAAGTATTGTATTCCACCCAAAAATTCGATACCGAGATTTCACCGGAAATATATGTTTTGAGACCCTCTGAATCCAAAAAAAAAAAGAATTTTTGGAAACATGTCCGTGTGTGTGTCTGTGTGTGTGTGTCTGTCTGTCTGTCTGTGTGTGTCTGTCTGTCTGTCTGCCTGTCTGTGAACATCATAACTCAGAAACGAACAGTCGGATAAACACCAAACTTGGTATTTAGGTTCAATATCTTCCAGGGATGCGACACGAAGGTTTTCAAAAAAATCCCCCCACACCAGATACCCTTTACATGGATGATTTTTCGAAAATTTTAATTTTTTCAAAAACGGCTCTAACGATTTTGATTAAAATATCATATGTTTAAGATAATTTCATGACAAATAAAACGTATATCTTGAATTTTCTGGGAATGTCTCCAAAAGTGTTCTTCATTGTGAACGACTTTTGCATAACCGGTAAACCATAAGAGATAGAGAAAGTTTTACTACACAAAAAATGTAGATCGCGTTAAAATACATAATTCATGTCATATACATTTTTTTGTTGAGTGAACCATTTTCGAGATATTGCTTGTTATACTCAAAATTTTTTAATACTTAATTTCTTAAATGGGAATTCCTTATTCATTTTTTGTCTTTGATATGGAAAGGGTATTAATCTGTGGCAAAGGGAATGGTGCTGCACCTAGCAACCAGCTGTTAAGAGATATGTATATGCTTAAAGGCTACTGTATTTCTATAATGTCCTTGTAAATATATATTCCCCTTACATCTACAAGAACATTAGCAATAAGATGGAGTCTGCAAATGTTTATCTCGATTAACATGAAGTAGATGGAGAATAAGCGTGTGTAGAAATAGTTAGTACAAGAGTAGAGAAAGTCATGTGAGTGTAACACATCAGATTTTTTTATTAAGGGAGCCTCAAAACATATATTTCCAGTGAAATCTCGAAATCTAATTTTTGGGGTGGAATACAATACCTTCCCTACTTATTATACGTAGCAGATAAAGCAAAACTCTCATTTTTAGCAATTTTCGCCCTATAGATATGTACAATCCTAGAACTCGATAATTTTATAGTCTATGGCTAAAATCTAAGTGGTTCGCTTAGCTTAAAAATAATTTAATTTTAAACCGTTACATTTTGTACAAAACTTATATTCAGTCGTTTGAAAAGAAGTCATTGTGTGAAATATTACAGTTTGCTATCGCTATTATTAGAAATATCGGCACATATTCTACACTCAATACCCTGAAATTATAAAAATTCAGTTCCTAAGAAAATATAAGCCACAGTAACTTGAACAAAAATGTATGAGATGTAAAGGGAGGTAAACTTGTGCCCCCGGGGATAGAAGTGGAGCTCTCTACAACATGCATATTATATGCTGTCATTGTTGATATCCGATCGCTACTTGTCTGAAGCAATGGTGTAAGGAGACAGGCGTATAACAACAGGTTATAGGCTGGCGGATACGAGAATAGCTAATTAAAACGGCACCCCGGGATGTCTTTGTTGTGGTTCGCCCGATCTTGTCCACAGGTAGGCACTTGTGATGTCCTCAAGGCTATGACAGTGTAATGCAGTAGCCAAACCAATCAGGTCACACCACCGCGCCTCCAGCCACTTGACAATGTCAGGGTAACCGGGGAATAACAGGCTGATGTTACTATCAAACATCTTGTTAATAAAAATCTGATGTGATACATTCACAAGACTTTCTCGACCCTCTGACGTTTACTAGTAGGTATATAAACTATTCTTATTAAAGCTATTCTTCTGTGTACTACATTTTAATCAAAATAAACCTTTGCAGAATTATCAATTTGGTTGACATGATTGTAGAAATTCAGGAAATGCACCCAAAAGCTGACTTAATCATAATGGGAGATTTTGATGCCAGAATTGGAAGTGAAAATATTACAGTAGAAAGTGGGGAAGCAGACTGTAGGAGAGAAGTGCGGTGAAGTACGCATAAAAGCACTAAATTCAAATGGAAAAGGTTTTGTGATGCGTTTAAATTGGAAATCCTAAACGGCAAGATGGGTCAGATAAGGTAGGCGAATTAATTTTTATCAATAGTAATGGAGAAAGTGTTATAGATTATGTAATTTTTTCACAGGAAATAATACCATTAATAGAGGACTTCCAAATTATAAATAGAGTTGAATCACACCACTCACCCACCTTACTCACTATAAAGATGCTCAAACCACTTAGGGGAAACAAATGAAAAAACCTAATGTGTTACACTCACACCACTTTCTCTACTCTTGTACAAACTATTTTTAAAAAACGCTTATTCTCATATGCTTCTTGGTAATCGATATGTTAATCTTATTGCTAATTTTCTTGTAGGTGCAACGGGAATATGATAGGTTTTAAGCGATAGTCCAATATTTTAAGCGCTGGTTGCTATGTGGCGCATTCCATTCTCTTTGCACGTCCAGGACATAAAAACACTAAATAACGAATTTGAGAAAAAGTATAATTATTGGAAAATATAAGGGAACAACAAGCAATACCTCGAAGATGGTTCACTCAGCAAAAAAAATGTAAATGACATAAATTGTGTATTTTAACGCGATCGACATTTTTTGTGGAGTAAAATTTTGTCTATCTCTTATGGTTTACTAGTTATGCAAAAGTCGTTCACAATGAAGAATACTTTTGGAGACATTCCCAGAAAATTCGAGATATACATTTCATTTGTCATGAAAATATCTTAAACATTTCATATTTTAATCAGAATCGTTAGGCCATTTTTGATAAAATTAAAATTTTCGAAAAATGTTCCATGTAAAGGGTAGTTTGAGGTGGGGGATTTTCTTGAATACCTTCGTGTCGCATCTCTGGAAGATACTGAACCTAAATACCAAGTTTGGTGTTTATCCGACTTTTCGTTTCTGAGTTATGCTGTTCACACACACACACACAGACATGTTTCCAAAAATGCTATTTTTGGATACAGGGGGTCTCAAACATGTATTTCCGGTGAAATCTCGGTATCGAATTTTTGGGTGGAATACAATACCTCCCCTACTTACTATAGAAAGTAAAAATTGCTTTGTCATCTATGGTGAGATATCAATGGAACCCATATGGAAGCGAGGAAATTCTTGCCGTTTTGCGTGATCGGACATGTAAAACTGAAGTGGAGGAAAGAAGCGGGGAACATGTTATTAAAACAATAACAAACAATCTACAAATCACCGGTAGAAGCATGAGAATACGATATAACAAAAGAATCTCGAAAGCTACAGGCTGGTACATCGGTAAATGTAAAGAAAGGAAGAAAGAAGCTGAAACAGCCCTTAAGGTGTATAGAAAAGAAAGTACGGAGATTAGAAAGCAGTGTAAAGATATATTAGTAAGTGTAAAGGCGGAATAGTGAAACAAAAAGGCGGCGGATTTAAGAAGAGCGACAGAACGGAGAGATTAGATATACATGTGGAAGGTAGTTAACAAATTTCAAGTGAGAAGACAGGATAACGTAAGCATCAAACCAGAAACATGGTTAGCGTATTTTAATAGTGTGTACGCTGAAGTTGGTGGGGGTGAGTGGGACGTAACTCGGATGTCTTCCGCTGAACTGTGCTTAAATCCTACGGTACCAATTCTAGATGGGAAAATAACTCACGGGGAAATTGTTCGGGCAATAAAAAGCCTAAAGGATCACAAAGTACTGGGAATAGAAGGAATTCCGAACGAGTTTGTTAAATGCTCCATAGAAGTTCCTGAAATTTATACCGGGTGTTTCAGAAATACTTTTACAAACTTCGGGTATGGGTTCCTCACACCAAAAGAAGGAAAAAAGTTCATATGAACATATGTCCCATAATCCTTGGTTTTCGCGTTATTCCTGTCACAATGAAAGTGTGAGTTCAACGCCTTCGGGGTCCAACCTTAAAACTTTATTTCTCTATGCATTCATAGAAGGCGTTGACCCATTGTACACATACGGTAGATGGCGAAATGTTGCCATGGAGACTTGTTTACGTTTATCATTTGTCATTAGTCTCTCTTCAACGTTTCAATTGTGTACATGTAGTGAGCTAACTGCACGTGTTTCGTTCCACCATTGCTAGATATTCATTCATTACATGATTTTTATGTATGGTCGCGCGAATGATAATGGACGTGAAGCTGCACGGCTCTATCAGATGGAGTTTTCAGACCGAAGACAACCGAGTCATCCAATCTTTGTCGCTGTTTATCGTCGCCTTGCTGATAAATGTGATAAATGCCTGGCTCCGGCACATTTTAGTCGCATTGTTCGAGATGCACTGACTGGTATCTAACATGACCGATGGATAGGCAGAGGAGGACCAATCCCACGGCCTACACGTTCTCCCGACCTGAATCCTGTGGATTTTTACCTCTGGGGGGCATCTTAAATCATTGGTTTATAGAGCAGCCATCCCGAATGCAGATACGCTTCATCGACGTGTCATGGAAGCCTGCGAAACCATTCGACACATTCAGGAGTTTTTGACAGGGTACGACATTCCATGATTCGACGAAGCAAGAGGAGGACATTTTGAGCATTTATTATGAGTTTTATGTGTTATAAGTGTAGCATTGCCTTGAACACCTCCTAACGAGAAAACAAAGGATTATGGGACATATGTTCTTATGAACTTTTTTCCTTCTTGTGGTGTAAGGAACCCATACTCGAAGTTTGTAAAAATATTCCTGATACATCCTGTATATTGCTAGTCAATTATTTCAGAACTGGGCGCTATATGCTGCCTTAAAATTCCATACTGTTTGTATGCAATCGCGAGAAACAGCTGAAAGTTGACAGGACTTTAAAAGAATGATGAAGGAATGAACAATTCGAAAATTCAATAACAAATATCTCATAAATGGCTTATGCCACATAAAATCATATTTAAAATAAATTGTGTTTTAAAGAGATCTACATTTTATGTGCAGTACGTTTTCCTCTGCCGCTTAACGTTTACCAGTTATACAAGATTATACAGTTTTTCTTCCGAATGACGACTTCATTAGGTATTCCCGAAAAACTGGAGATGTACATTTTATTTGTCATGTAAATATCCTTCATATTGTGGCATTTTAATCAAAATCACTAGAGTCAATATTTAGAATATAAAAACTTCAAAAATGTTCAAGTAAATATTAGTTTGGGTTGGAGAGATATTCTTAAAAATCTTCGTGTCGTATCTTTGGAACATACTGAATCTAAATACCAACTTTGGTATTTATCCGACTTTTCATTTTTGAGTTATAATGTTCACACACACAAGCACATGCACATTGAGGCAGTATTTTTAGCACTTGAATTATTTAAATAAAATTATATAATGTATAAATTCAATAACAGCCCGCCTTGAAGCAATACGTATGTAATAATTTTTAAAATATATGTAATAGTCATTGCATATTCTTATATTATTGTAAACACGTTCAATAATATTATGTGAATGCATTATGTAATTTAATAATACATGGGCTCTGAGAATAATAAGTTTAAAGTTGCAAACAATGAGATAACCTTGAGGCAATAATGAGTTTGAGAGTTTGAATACTACTAGTCATGATTAGAGCAACGATAATGTAAATTTTGTGACAGTTTAAAATAGTCAATCAACAGCCAGAAAAAGCTTTAATATAATGCAGGTATTCTATTGGACTAGGATTAGCCAATCACAGACATGAAATACAGAAGCTTACGGGTTTTGACGGTTGAAAAATGTTCAGTTGCATGCAGACCTTGGTAGTGACCGGATGGAAGATGTGTTCTCTAAAGAAATATTACGTATTCGTGTGTAACGAAAATTAAGTAAACGTGATAACAAAGTGCAAGCTTTAAATTAAAGTATCTTACAGCTCTTAATATCAATTGTAGTGCTACTTAATTTGTGTCAAAGATTAATAAAAAGAAGTGAATTTAAACTTAAAATCTGTGTAAGCCTACATTCTTGTCGTACCACGCCCTGTCTAAGAGATACATGACTCTAAAACAACACTGACGCAGCCGAGGCAAACATAAACATAAATACTACCTATAGAAGTAGTTTAATAACAAAGTTAATATAATATTTTAAAACTTGGAGCGTAACAACAAAAACACATCTTCAAAAATCGGCTTCTCATACGTAGCAGTATATTACGTAATAAATAATCCACTTAAAAATTGACGTTCATACTTGGAGCTGATTGAATAAATAAACTCCAATACAATAACTTCTTCACGTTGGCTTCCCAAGCGTGTGGCTAATAACAGTAAAACTTCAACAACAATAAACTACAACAGTTGAAGAACAATGCTTCTTGAACATGCATACACACACATACACTTTCTTTTTAGTTAAACATCCTAACTCTTAGGTAATATCGGATGATGAATAAAATGGGTGAAATGATGCTCAAATTAGCCCAGGGTTATAGAGTTTGATGTTACCCGGCATTCGTCTTCTCAGGATAAGGGAAAAGGAAAAATAAAATCCGTGTAATTCACCCTAACCGAGATTCGAACTCGAGACAGACATGTTACCACCAAGCCATAGAGGCGGGTTAACACACACTTCCACGCGTGTTTTTCTTTAAATGTTTCTTCCCTATTTTGAATTTAGGAGACCTCAAAATATATGTTTCCGGTAAAATCTGGATGTCGAAGTTTTTTTATTAAACACGATCTTTCCTCTACGTACTATAAATAGATGCTATAAAAACAAATAGGATTTGGTTATGATTATTGTATTAAACGTTGCTAATGAAGCACCCTGTATACTCGACAGTGACCGACTGCTTCACTGTATCGTGTGTTTAAGGACGGTAAAAGAGGGTTTTCGAAATGTTTAGGTTACTTGTTAAGTGAACGCGTGTACAAAGGGAGAAAAAAATTAAACTCACAGCGTTTCCCTAACGACGTTCCCATGACAACGCCCCACTGAGTGTTAAGTTTCTGACTACGCTAAGGCAACAATGGGGAAAACAAGCGAGCATCGCCAAGATCTTTGTTGGGCGGAATTATTCCACAGGAATTAAAACCCCCTCACTTAAACCGTCACACCTCCCCCGCCCTCTCTCTCTCGCTCTCTACAGCTTTACATGGCACAAGTCTCTAGAGCCAGGGAAAGGAATTTCAACTAAGATATCAACATAAGCAGAAGGGATACAACAGAGAGCGTTATCCTTGCCTTAGGATGTTATGATTCTGCTACAAAAAACAGCTTCACAATGAACCCTGTTGCCTTCCAAGTAATAAATATTGTAGTGAGCAAATTTCAATGTTAATAACTTTTAATCTACTTATAATTAACAGCAGTTTGTGGGGATAGTCAAAAACATTCTTCCTATTTGACCAAATTTGATGAAACGTTTCAATATTTTCCTACCAAGTTAATAATTGAAACCAAAAACTTTTAGGGATATCTAGGACCATTTAAGTTGAGGCTGTACAATATCTCCAAAGCTAAGCGTTGTAGAAAGGAATGTCTTTAATAACAGTTGCAGGATATTATTGGGGAAAGTATATACAATTAGTCATGTTTCGTTTGGAGGACGTTATGATGGTCATTTTAGGGTCAATCTAATTTTTTAAAATGTGAAACCACAATTAGAGGTAAATTAAGAAAATGAAATTTTGTGGAATTTTGTGTATACAAAATTGTTGTTTTGAAAATGGGCTTCAAATATGACTACTATTTTTTTGAAGTCAATGTAAACTGAAATTAATTTTCTTTGAATATATTGTACACAAATTTAATCGAAATAAGTCCAACTTTCAAATTTAAATGACAGTGAAATGTTTTAAATTTTAGGCTTTCTGAAGATTTCTATTAGGTAAAATATCATACTTAAAATTAAGTAATTGTATCTCTAATTAGTTTTTTACTTTTCCTATTACGAATAGTAAGTAGGGGAACTATTATATTCTACCGAAAAAATTCATATCGATTTTTCAGCGGAAATACATGCTTTTAGGCCCCTAAATAAAAAAAAATTATAAAAAGGTCCGCGCGCGGGTTTGTGTATGTGTGTTGTGAACAGCATATCTCAAAAATCAAAATTTGGATAAATATCAAACTTGGTATTTAGTTCCAGTATCTTCCAAAGATTCGACACGCAGATTTTCAAGAGAATCCCCCTATTTCAGATTAACTTTTTGAAAATTTAGATTTTATAAAAAATAGCTCTAACGATTTTGATTAAAAACTTGTGAAATGTATATATTTATTTTTCTGGGAATACCTGTAGGGTACATTTCATTCGAAAGACATTTTGTATAATCTTGTATAACGGTATAGTTAAACGATAAACGAAAATTTAGTACACAACAAATGTAGATATCTTTAAAACACACAATTTATTTCAAATAAGCTTTTCTGTGGCATAAGGTTCGAATTGTTCGTTTTCTTGGTCATTCTCTTAAGTCCTGTCAGCATTCAGTTGTTTCTCGCGATTGCATGGAAACAGTATGAAACTTTAAGGCCAGCATATAGCGTCCAGTTCTTAACCTTGTGACCATCGCTATTCCCTTTGTACTGTAATGAGATGAATAATGTGGCTATTTCTGCAGAGGTTTTATCTCGGTTAAAATGAAGGAGATAAGAAAGTTAACTTTCGTGAGAATAATTTGTATACACACTAATAAACGATAGGGGGTAGAGAAAGTTATGTGAATATAGTACATAAGAATTTGTTAAAGGTGATACTTGGAGTTATTCATAAAATTCATATAAATATGCTGTAAATAATGCAAGATAGATCATATTTAGTATAAACTATAGGGGAAAACTGCAAACGTTGGGAAATTAACATTATCTCGAGCCTCGCCCTATCCTGGGCTTATGGAGCCATTTAAATATTCTCAGGCCAAATTTAGAAACATAATTTAGTGAAATTATTTGGTCTATTAATAGAAAACATACTGATAACAAATCTAAAATACTAGATTTTTTTTCGTTCCTGAGTGTAAGCTTAGAAAATCTAATGTGTTACAATCACAAATTTAATTTACCCAATACAATTCATACCTATTCTGCAACTTACTACAAAAGCCTTTCATTCTTTTTTAATTTCTTTTTCTAATACTTATAAATCAGTATATAAATGTCTTCCGAAATAGTTGCAGATAAATTTTGTGCTGGCTGCACAGAAGCTTACAATAGTCTATACTAAAAGGTTTGAAAACCTGCTGAGAATCTAGCTAGCTTAAAACGCTAGCAAATTCAACCTAAAAAGGAAATACTTCGTAAACAGTTAAAGGAAGCTTCCCTCTAAAATATTAGCAGAACCGTATAATACAATATTTTCTCTATTTACTCTAGGCAAGTTATAGATAAGATAAAAACTGGTATATAATTTGTGCTAAACGTTTGAATTTCTGAATATATTGAATAATTAATATGACGAATGATAAATTTGGAGGAAATTTATACTTTAAGGTTCACCGTCTTTCACTGAATCAACTATAACAATGAAAGAAAGTATGTATACTAGATTGGTTTATTAGTGTTAGTTTTCGATTTTTTGAAACTCATAATTTCTTCAACACGTGAAACGTATTATTAATTAGTACATAAAATATCAAAGTTCCCTTTTCTTAAACACTCTTGGATACATTTATAACATGTGAGATTAAATTTTAAACATTTCACATGTGGGTGCCTTTAGGAGCTTTTCCATATTCCCACCCAGAGACTTAGAGATTGGTGGTAAGACGTAAAAGAAACATCTGTCTTTGTTTACATGAAAAAAAAATAGTTAAGCAAGGCAAGTAGTTAAGGTTGACGGCTGATTTCCAAAAGTGTTTAGCGATGCAACAGTAATTTGGGTTTTGGAGTAAAGCTGCTGCATTTGTCCACCACTTGATATTTCAGTCACAAGATCGTATAAAGGAAACCATAGTGCTACGCTCACTTGAGGAGTAATGGAATATTACGTGACAGCGTTTAGTTTAAGAGTTCCAGTGATAACACATAAGAAGCAAAGTCTGTGTCCGACTTGAGTAACTGGTTACCTTACGAGCGGTGGCGTAAGATAACCTGAGATTCGTATTCGGAAGTCCCCGGGTTCAATTCTGATTGGGATTTTATTTTGGTTTCTCCGTGAGGTTTTATAGGGTCAGGCGGGGTGCACGGTGGTGTGCGGTGGTTGTGATTTGAGGGGACACTTGTTTTTCCCTTGAATTAAAAACTTCTAGCCGAACCTGTCCGTGAGGTTAGCGGAGTGGGGATGAACAGTCTAAAAACAATGGGGACTGCGCTGCACCGCGTCCGCTGAAATCAGATCTGGTCTCTCTTCTTGCTCTCTCGCCTCATTCCTTCCTCTCAAGAAGTTTATTAGCTGCAATAGGCCTAGCCTTGGCGGCGGTGGTGAAGTCTTCCTCCGTTTCCAGTCTCTAAACTTGGGATTTTATCTTGGTTTTTCCGTGAGGTTTTATAGGGTCAGGCGGGGTGCACGGTGGTGTGCGGTGGTTGTGATTTGAGGGGAAAATTGTTCTTTCCTGGAATTAAAAACTTCTACCCAAACCTGTCCGTGAGGTTAGTGGGGTGGAGCTGTTCAGTCAAAAACAATTGGGACCGCGCTGCACTGCGTCCACTGGAATCAGATCTGATCTCCCTTCCTACTCTCTCGCCTCATTCCTTTCTCTCAAGAGGTTTAGTACCTGCAATAGGTCTAGTCTTGGCGGCGCTGCTGAAGTCTTCCTCCGTTTCTAGTCTCTAGTCTGAATCTACAGTTATTTACAGTAACTAAGTATTTTTTTTTGACTTCTTTAAAACTGTTAGCACAAATTATTTTTAATTTCTTATGCCAAAAATTTCATACCAACTTCTTCACTGATGTACAACTTTGAAGTAACTATATTTTTTCACAAACTACTTTTTTTATAAAGGTCCGGGTATGTATGTGTGTGTGTGTGTTCGTCTTGAATTTCAGAATCTCCTTGGGATGTGACATGAAGATTTTCAGGGCACTGCCCTCATACCGAACTACCCTTTTCATGGATATTGTTTCAGTATTTTAATAAAATAGATCTAACCATTTTTATTAAAATACCGTATGTTTAAGATTTTTGCGTGTGTATCAAAATGAACACCTTGAAATAGCCTCTGAAGTTCTCTTCACTCTGAATGACTTAATGTACGAGGGTAAGTCAATAAGTATCCGCACACTATTTTTAATTTTGTAGGTTGGCTGTATCGGTTTGTGCGCGCGCACCTCCCCATGTTGTTCCTTTGTCTCCGCTTGTGGAATGTTTGACCGTTATCACTCTAATACTGTTGCATAATAAACTTGGCTGCACCCCTCATCGTTTGGACCAAAGAAGAACAGCGCGTAGGTATCCTTTTTCTTGGGGGGGGGTGTCTGAAGATGTACTAGGAGCCAGGATCTATCAAAGACTTTTCGCACAATATGGGGCAATGTTTACCCTGGCGAAATGTGTCCGAATGGATTGAAGGCTTCAAAAATTATACAAAGAGCAGAACGCCCATCCATATCCACTAGTGACGTCAACATTGAGCAAGTGCATATCCTGATTCAGAGAACCAAAGTTCAACTGTCGATGAAGTGGCATACCGTATCCTTTTTTGGTCTACTTAAAAAAGTCTTAAGGGGCTGTTGCTTCACCACAGACAAAGAACTGAAGGAAGCTATGTACACAGGGCTTGCTGCTCAGCCGAAAAAGTTTTTTCTGAGGGTATTAGGTAGCTTGTGCAACGATGGATCAAGTGGATTGAGAAGCGAGGAGACTACGCTAAAATGAGGTAGTAGTAAGTTTCTATTATTGTTATAAAAATTTAAAAACATATGTGTGTATGCTTATTGAGTTACTCTGTAATTGGTAAACCATAAGAGATACAAAAACATCTTAGTGCAGACAAATATATATATTCTTCCATGTTGGGGTGAAGGCCAAAGAGGTTACCAGAAAATGATTAATTTAGCTCGCCCCAACACGCACATTAGGCAGGCGCAACTCGCTGGCAGCAAAAGTTCGGATCCTTGGTGTGTAGATTTAAGTGGAAGCCGTAGGTTTTATATTGCACTGAAACATTGCATAACACACATTACCCTCACATATCTGCGATTTATTCACAAACTTTTGGCGATTGTACATAAATAACAAAGGAAACAGGATGGAGGGAGATGTCACAGACCGTAGACCGGCCACACACACGACTGGTTCCAACGACCACTTCCACTCGAGTGATGCTATCTTACCCCCACCAACCGTGTCTAGCTATAAAGCTAGACAGGGCTGACGTCATACCAGACAATTTTAAACAGATCCTTCCCTTTGGCGTGGTCCGTGCCGAAAGGAAAGACTGTTAAGCCGAAACATAACTAAGGAGGCCCAATAATGATACGTCTGGTAGCAACAATACAGTACAACAGTGCGTCTGGTAATGACAAAATTAATAATACACCGCATCATGCACATACATCATTAGAGCACACAATTTATGTCACATAACGTTTTCTGTGGCGTTAAGCATTTTCGAGAAATTCTTTATTTTTAGTTTAAATTTTTAAATACTTCCACTTTTTCCAAGTAGTAGGTTTCTATTTTTTTTCTCGTGGTCATGCAAAGAGCATTGAATTGCAGAGTTCGCTTTTTAAAAAATATGACTATGTAACTGATAAGCGAAGGTTTATCTCAGCTAACAATGAGTAGAGAGAATAAGCAGCTTTTGTAGAAGAGCGAGTAGAGATAGGCATGTGAATACCGCACAACTTTTTTTAACATTAGTTTTATTGATTTTAATTATTCCAGAAATTAACGTTTCTAGATTGCGGAAGTACAGAATTATTCCAATTAAGAAGCATTATCATCCAAGACGAGAATCGAAATCGGAACCTTTGGGTGAAAAAACCACAACGCTGTACACACAAAGGTAGTAGCAGTTTTATTTTGAAGACAACCTCCTCAAATGTCGAATATTCGAAGTTTTTCGCCTTCAATTGTAATTAAAGACTCAACCATTTAGTTTGCCAAACGAAATCCAGCACTTTGGAAACGAACGTTTGTTTACAAAAACCAATGGAAGCTCTGGGTTGGCAGCAAGTATTCAGGTGACACACAAAAGACGAGGCCCAGAGCTTCGCCAACACAAAGGAATTCAAATCGAAATGCCTGAGACTGCCGCGATAATCACACGCAGATGTAGTCTTCCGCACACAAAGGACCTAGTTACACTCAAGAGGAAGTTTGCCGGTTTTGAACCATGGATCTTTGGTTACAACTATGTAATGAAGTTTGGATGGTGCCCTCAGTTGGTTGTCTGTAGAACAACGGAACAGGAATAATCTCTAATTCTCAGTAGGAACGTAACATTCCATATTTCAAGAAAATTGGTCAATTTCTCGATTACGGAACTGACTATTTTCAGATTTATAATATAATAAATAATTTAGAGTGCGATTCTAGAAAGTATTTGTTTCCGCTTTAAAAAGTGTGTTACATTCATACGATTTCTCTACCCACTTCGTTAACCTTTATATACAGGGTGATTTTCTGAAGAACTGACACATTTCTTTCTTTAATTATTCTGATCGAAATTCACTCAATGCCCCAATTTTGGCACAAAATTAAGCATAATGTTCTGGAGTTTCGATTGTCTGTCACTAGATGCGCAGATGTTGATTTTTTATTCGTAACTGTTAGTTTTATTGTCGGCAACTGTTTTTGACATTTTATTCTAGTGAAGGTGAAAATGGAGTACACATTAAATGAACAACTCTTCCTTGTAAAGCAATACTGGATTACGAATTCAATTACAGCTACTCAAATGGCATACCAGAGAGAATTTGGTGTTCGAATCCTCCCCAAAGAAACACAATACTGCGACTGGTTAACAAATTGAAAACAGCTGGATCTCTGGGAGTGAACAAGGCAAAATTCGTTCATCTAGGCTTCCCACGGTTGTTGTTGACGCAAGAGCACGACTGGATCAGTCACCCAAAAAATCATTAAGACGTTTGTCGCAGGAGACAGGGTACAACTATTCAATGTGTCAGAGAGCTGTGAAAAGTGCAGGCCTAAAGCCGTATAGGATTACGGTTGTCCATTAGTTACAGGAACCAGATAAGGATAGACGACTGAATTATTGTCGTTGGTTTCAGGCGTTCATTGTGCAAAATCCTTCCATATTGTCCATCACATGGTTCACAGATGAAGCATGGTTCCATTTATCCGGCTATTGGACCTGCGAAAATTCACATGTTATTCATGAAGCACTCATGCACCCGGTTAAAATCGAGTTTGTTGCGCACTATCCACACAGAGAATAGTGGGACCAATTTTTTTTGGAAATATGTGAACACTGCAGACTACCGACGGATTTTCATGGACTTTGCTGAGCAACTAGACGATGTAGATGATATTTTCAGCAGTACGGCGCTATATGCCATACATCAAATGAATCCATGGCTCTAATTTCGTAAATCTCCGGATTTGACATAGCCGGACTTCTTTCTATGGCGCTACTTAAATGACAGGGTTTATGTCACACGCCCCCAGACATTGGACGATCTGAAGCACAGCATTACACAGGAGATTCAAGCTATTGACAATAGAGTCCTCCAACGAGTGGCCAGTAACATGGAACGACGTGTCTTATGCGGGATTGAGGACGTTTTCAACATTTGTTGAGATAAATGAACTCCCAAAATTGCTCCATTTCAGGTATAATAAACTGTCGCTAGCATAACTCGTTTTGAAACAATTAAAGAAATAAATGTGTCAGTTCTTCATAAAGCATCCTGTATAAGGAATAGGTTATACAACGGAGGGGGATACCTCGCGCAATGCGATCTATATATATTCTACCTACCACTTTCCTTCGCATGAAGTGGAAACACAGGAGGCTACAGATCGCAGACAGAAAGACCACTGAGACGCGGGGACGTCCTTACATTTCCAGGCTCGAGGACTCGCCCCCCTACTGGAGCTGTCTAGAGTGGGCGATGATTGGCCCGTTAACTACGCAGCCCTCTAATGTCCACGCGGAATACCTACTTTTTCCTTTGAGAAAACATACACGCCATTGTCCGGCATAGCTATACGCCACGAAACCTAGAAGCATGCCTGAAAGATGGGAAAACGATGGAAAAGAAATCATGGTCGACGAGACATCACTCCAGCAGTGGCCTAACGACCGGTGAAAACCATGAAAAACTCAAGGTCTAAGTGGGCGGTCAACAGGAGTGGAACCCGGGACCTCTCAAATGCGAGCCCCACACGCTACCGCGGAGCCATGTCGCTCGATTAATCTTTATTAATTACTACAACATATTTTTACGAAAGTTTATATTTTTATCTACTTTATTGAGTTTTATTTATGGTGTGGTCCTGAGGCATCCCACTCTATACTGGGAGCGGAAAGTTTGCTCAGAGGCCTCTTTATCAGGCTTCAGGTTCTTTTACGTACCTTAAATCTACGACAAGGTACCACCGGCTCTTACTTCCCTTCCGAAGGAAGCCTTGTTAGGAATTCTTACGTCCAAAAAAATCCATTGCCCTCCGCCGTGTTTAAACCCGTGACCTCGGGAACTAGAGCCTAGCATAGTAGCCACTACACTACGGAGGAAATTTTAATCCAGATAAACATTAGTAGTAGCATTTTCATTACACATTTCGCTCTAGGCAGAAAGTCAATAGGAGAAACCAAATTGATAGTCAAATATTTAAAACGGCTTGCTATATGCTAGCTTCCAAATACCATACTACAACCATTGATCATCGCGAGAAACAGGTAAATAGCGACAAGTAAAACTTAGAAACGACGAAAGTACTAAAATTCAAACCATTATTAAGAATGTCTCAAAAATAGCTGATGTTACAAAACGTTATTTGAAGTAAATTTTCTTTTTTTTTAAGAGATCTACATTCTTGTGTGGTAAGTTTTTATATATCTCTTATGGTTTACTGTTACGGAAAATTGTACAAAATTCTTTCCAAATGAAGTCGACTTCTCAGTATAAACCCAGAAAATTCAAGGTACACATTTTATTAGCCATGTAAATATCTTAAGCATAAGGTGTTTTAAAGAAACCCTTAGAGCTATTTTTGAGAGAATAAAAAATACTTCCTGTAAAGAGGAGTTTGGTATGGTAATCTTATTGCAAATATTATATGAGTTCCTAAAGTTCTAACTCAAAAACTGTTTTATATCTGGAATAACCTATTTAGGTTTTTTCACAAAATGTACACTGAAATTTCGAAAAAAAATTGCAAAACGGGGAGCATTTATCATTGGCAAAAATGTAAGGTAACCAAATTAGTAGAAAATCAAATTTTAAAATTTCACGTGCTATTTGTGCATGTCCATTAAAACGTTGCGTTTGGTATTAAAAATATCTATGAACCTAAAATTGAAATTGAAACTGATCTGCAATGACCGAGGAATTTTTCTAATTAATATTTTATTGATTCAGCATTTTACGATATATTTCCTATTGTTGGTCGTTATTTTCAATATTTCAGGCTACACACTTCTGAAATGTTAGCTTCGTTATTTTATTTCTCATCAGGTATGCAAGGAGTATTAAATATATTAAGTCCGGCATACGTATAGGCAGCTTCTTTTTAAACATTTGACCATCGTACTAGCGCCATATGCAGACGTACTAGCGTCTGTGTAGCTATAACAGTGTGTATTGAAAGAATTTATCATGATTTAGTGAGCAGAGAAAGTGTTGTAATTGTAAAAATCAAAGGTGTAGTTTTTTTTTACTAAAGATGATAAAAGTACTATAGTACTCTTTCGCAAAATTCGTTCGAGAAGTTACTTCCTTTCCATGAAAGTTACATACGAAATTTCACAGAAGTTTGGGGGGGAAAAGCAAATGTGCGAGTGAATGCTTATTTCTTTCTGTGTCTACTGGTCCATACTGACAGGATTGGGACTATACCGGGATCCCGGACAATTTCCGGGGTCTGGATAAAGCCTCTAGGGCTACGATAATATTGTGAGGGCTCCGGAAAAGCTCGGAAATCTGCGGGTTCTCCACCGGGTGTAACCTCCGCATCTGCCAAAACTTGCACCAACAAGCAGTTCCGGCAGCCATCCTCTTCTACATGCACGTCACTCTTCTTTCCCCCCCCTCACTTTCTCTTCCTGTATGCACATGGCGGAATAGAGCATCTCCTGAATCCTCAGCTTTCGTCTGATATTGCATAATCGTGAATAACTTAGAGGTCGTCGAAACATTTAGGTCAAAACTTGGAGTACAGTTTACAAAAACTATGTTTGTGATTATATTGGGTGCAGAAGGTGCACTTGTCACCCATATAGTTGTAGAGAAAATGGAAAAATCTTGAGAAAGATGAATATAAAAGTGAATTAAAATATATTAAGAATGTAGTTATCGAAAATTGATTTACTTTGCAGTTCATTAATAAAT
This sequence comes from Deroplatys truncata, assembly GCA_030765065.1. Lineage (NCBI taxonomy): Eukaryota > Metazoa > Arthropoda > Insecta > Mantodea > Mantidae > Deroplatys > Deroplatys truncata. The sequence goes on from CM060981.1 coordinate 56,385,353, forward strand.
GAATTAAACAATATAAGAAGAAACACATATTACATATGCCCTTCTAAAGATATGGTATAAACATTTACGTGTTCTAACAGTATGAACAATTATTTAAGGGATATAAAATCTTCAAAATATTTATATACACCCTTGGTGAACTTAGTAGATAATTTAGAATATCAGAGGTGTACCAGATTCGATGTAAAGACTGTGGGGTTCCTACATTGATAGAACTGAGAGAAGTATGAAAAAGAGAACACCAAAGAAATATTAGATTAAAACAATTGGATAAATCTGCTTTTGCTAACCACGTATGGATTATTTTTCCATCATACTATCAAGAATTTTTTGAATTTTGAAATCCCAGCATTCGATGCCATGATGGAGCTTATCCAATCAACTCGGAGAAGATAGGAGTTATCAACCTTCACTGCAGATGGCAGTGGTGGGAACTAAAGAAAATGATTTAAGTAGCAACCAGTCTCAACAGAGGGTAACAATTTCACCTTCTACTCTACACATTGGGGCCAGCGGCGAGGCAGCGAAGCTAGTCGACACTTTCGGCTGAGGATGGAAGCACTTGGTCTTCCGAAAGAACTACTAGTACGGCCATCAAAACCAAGTGCCATTATGATAAGAGTAATAATAAGCTGACTCAACATATTTAAATAGAATTTAACACCACTTTTATTAACACTTCTTATAATTATAAAATATTTCATTTCTGTCTTTGAGTCATAATGGAACTACGATAGATTAAGGTATGTAAAAGTAAACATAGTACGTAAAGGAAGTATTGCATTCCATCTCAAGACGCATATGGATATTCACTGGAAAATGCACGTTTTGAGATTCCTGAGTCCAAAATAGGAATTTCTAATGTATTTGTGTGTGTGTGTGTGCGTGCGAGTGTATGCGCATGTATGTATGTAGTATGCAAGTTCAATATCTCCCAATGAAGCGACACGTAGTTTTTTAAGAAAATCCTCCACCCTATACTATCCCTTATTCATATGTTTTTTTTTTGTTATTTAGTATGCTTTGTTAATGGCAGCCTTCCATTTGGGGAAGCTGAAATTGTTAATAAACTATCTCTCCCTGGAGTTTTAAATATTGATTGAAAAGTAACATTTATCTGAAGACGGCTGATAATATAAATTATCTTTCTCGATAAATAGAACATCTGTTCTTTCCTTTGAAATCATTTTTTTCCCAAAAATGGGTATAACAATTTTGATTAAAATAGCGTATATTAGAGGTATATCTTTAATTTTCTGAGAATAGCTTACAGATTCCTCTTTATTCGGAAGGAATTTTGTATAATCCTGTATAACTGGTAAACGTTAAGCGACACACGAAAACGTACCACACAAAAAATGTAGATCTGTTTGAAACACATAATTGACTTCAAATAACTCTTTTTATGACATAAGCCACTTCTGAGATACCCGTTACATGAATACTTACTCATTCTTTTAAGTGCTGTCGATTTTCAGCTGTTTCTAGTCATTTTATTAGTGTATTGGTGGTATTTATTAAGTATTTAGTATTACATTAATTGCATAACACAGTCGCATGGGTCATAAGACCGTACATGCTCTCTAGATAAATACCTGGTCTGTATACGTGACTTGCAGTATCAACCAGAAAACAACTATTTTTTTACAATCACCGCACTATATACATACATACATATAAAATTGAAAAAAAGCACACTGAATCACACACTCAAACACACACACACACACAAACACACACACACACACACACACAGTCGCGCACAAGTACTCAAGCACCACATATGTTTAAAGAAAAATTACATAAACACCTTATCTCTTAGTACACGTACTTCCATTAAGTATGTGCCCAAGCTTGGCCAGTTTTGACTGTTTAGAATCAAGTCCCAGCATGCTGTCCTCCGTCTGTTGGAAGCCAAAAATACTTCCGGTAATAGTTTTTTCCTAATACCCTCCGTCTGCACGCATGCTGCCAAAATATGCGTCCAGTCTTCTTTTTCCCCGCATAATGGGCAAATCCTCCTGCCATCGTTATCAACAATCTTGCGAGCTTTCCACCCTCCCAACCTAAGCCATGCTATTCCAGACCTCTGTTTTATACCTAATTCCAAAATATATGTTTCCTTACCCCACCTAGTTTTTATTTCATTTTGTAGCTCCAAAGTTGATCTTTGTCTACATTCAGATTCGATTTTCTGCCTGTTTATATCGCATAGTCGTCTTTTGACCTTTCTTACAGCACTGTGTGTATTTTCATTACCCCTTTGCCAGATATCATTTAAGCCAATTTTTGATAATTCGCGTTGCAACCCCGCTGCCCACCATTTTGGATGCCCTATGTTGTTTATTTGATGACGATAACATATTGCTCTCAGAGTTGTTTGATCGCCTTTAATTATTCGCAGCCAGTACCTAACTACGTTTAGTTTAGCAAATATAGCATCTTCCCAGCATCCTACCTCCCGAAGAACTCCGTAGTTTGAAGTACCCCTCCCTAACCCTAGAATGCGCTTCCAGAAATTGCATTGTATTTTATTTACATTATCCACCCTCTCCCATCCCCACACTTCACTGCCGTATAGTAATGAGGACCTAACCATTGCTTCATACATGGTCTGTAATGTTTTTACTGGCATATCTGGTACCCGTGTCAATATCCTTAATACTTCAGAAAGTTGTCCAATCCCTTTGTGTTTTATAAACTCCATGTTCTTGTTCCATTTTCCGCCCATATCAAACCTTACTCCTAGGTAATCGAAGTGTTTAACATTTTGAATTTCTTCCTCCCCATAGGTCCACTTTTCATGTTGGCCGTACACATATCCATTTTTAAAGGTGACTGTTTTAGTTTTAAGAATATTTACCTCCATACCCCATTGCCTACAGTATTGTCGAAGAGCGTTTAAACCAGACTGCAAACCTTTTATCGTTTTAGAAAGAACTACAATGTCACCCGCGTACAAAAGAATTGGTATTTTTTGGTCTGCGATTGTCGGTGCATCTATGTCTTCCTCCGTCATCACGCTAACAACATCATCAATAAACAAATTAAAAAGTAACGGAGATAGTATGCAACCCTGTTTAACCCCCCTCTGCGCTATGTTACATTCTGATGTATTGTGCTGATCGGTCTTGATAACAAACTTAACTTCTTTATGCATTGCCCTAAGTGCTCTAATCATTTTCCCCGAAAGTCCTTTACGTGTTAATTTCTCCCAGAGAGCACTGCGTTCTACAGTATCAAATGCCATTTTAAAATCTACAAATACAGTATATACCTTACCACCTTTATTTCTCAAATTGTCATCAATTATTGTTTTCAGAACAAAGACATTGTCAATAGTCGAGAAACCTTCCCTAAATCCTGCCTGAAATTTAGAAATCCTATGATGTGTCTTGGCCCAACGCTTAATTCTTTCATATAAGATTCTACTGTAAATTTTTCCAAATATAGAGAGCAGCGAGATACCCCTGTAATTTCCTGGAATGCTGTAACTCCCTTTGCCCTTGTAAAGAGGTTGGATAATGGCGGTTTTCCATGCTTCCGGATATTCTCCGCCTTCAAATATTTTATTGAAGCTTTTTCTATAGAAATCTACCATTTTATTAACTTCTAACGAGATCTTGAAAAACTCAGCTGACAAGCCCTCTATACCAGCTGCCTTCCCGTTTTTTAAACATTTTATTGCACGAACAACCTCTGCTGTGCTAATTTCATAATCAAGCATTTGCACAATTGGAGCCCCAGTCATCCCTTCAGTGTCCAAAGTATTTAATTGTATTCTAAACTCCCCTCCTTCATAGACTGTTTTAAAGTGCTTTATCCATTCTCCAGCCGGGATAGTTACCTGAATGGACCTTCGCCTTCGAATCTGTCTAATAACTTTCCACGTGTCACCAATTTCCCCATTTTCGACTACTTGACGTACCTCTTCTGCCTTTGCGTCCTGCCAAGCTGTTTTGCTCTGCTTTAGGACTTCCCTATATGACTTTCTTAGATTTGCAAAAGAAATTCTACGTTCTTCACCCCCCTCTCTTCTGTATTTGACAAGTGCAGATTCCGCTGCTTTCTTCGCTGTTTTACACTGATCGTTATACCAACTATTTGATGTTAAGCTGTTTGATGCATTACCCCTTCCTGTTAGCATGTGCGCACTTGCTTTCTGTATAATATTAGTTATGTTCTGTATACTTTCAGTTCCTTTGTGTTGATCTACGTCAAAAGATATAATTTCGTTTTCTAAAGTGTTAATAAAAATCTCCTTTCCTGCCTCCCTCCATCTATATCCCAGGACCTACAGGCGGGTGCCTGGGATCAGAGGCCCGTCGAGGAGCAGACACTCATGGATCAGACAGAACAACCAGGATGGGTGATCAGCCAGATGCCTGGTATGGATGAAGGAAGTAGATGAAACGAAATGGATGAAAGGAAAGGTGATGATGAATGGTGGGGGAGAAAACCCGCCCAGACGCCGCTTCGTCCACCACAAATCCCACATTGAACCCGGGCCGCCTCGGTGGGAGGCGAGCGGTCTAACCACTCGGCCAAGGGCGCCGCCTGTTCCCTTTGTATCTGAATGGAAATGTAGCTATTTCTGGAAAGGTTTATCTCAATTAAAATGAAGTAGACAATAACTTAACTTCCGTGAGGAGAATTCGTACACCCATTAATAAACTATAGGGAGTAGAGAAAGCTATATGAAGCTATATGATTTTAAATCCATATGTTTTAGATAATTATTTGCATGACCAGTACAACAATAATCTTAAATTTCTGCGCATTGCCTATTAAATTCTCTTCATTCCGAAGAAATATTGTGTAATTCAAACACTTAATACATAACACATCTGATGTGTTATGTTCTTGCTGGAGCAATCACTATACTTTTAACTGATCGGAACTTGAATACATCCTTTTTTTAGTAGATATTCAAGATATTATTTTTGATTTAAGAGGAGTAATAGTTATTGGTAAAATTAAAGCAAATTGAAATATATATTTTCCAATTAAGAAAATGTTTAGATCGAATATAAGTTGCTAATTTATTATTCAACTCACAAGACTTTGTCTACGCTTGTACAATTATTTTACAAACTATTTTTATTCTCCATCTTCTTGATAATTTTTTGTAGGTTTTTAAAAAGCTGGTTGCTATGTGGAGCTTCAATTCTCTTTGCATGTCCAGGACATAAAAAATGAATAACGAATTCCCATTTGAGAAAAAGTATAAGAATTGGAAAATTCAAACAAATAACAAGCAATATCTTGGAAATGGTTCACTGGGAAAAAATATATAGGATATAAATTGTGTGTTTTAACGAGATCTACATTTTTGTGTAGTAACATTTTGTGTATCTCTTACAGATATTTATATTCTTTAAAATTTCAGTTATTATTCATATCCTTTTTTGTTATTTAGTACCTTCAATTTGGGGAAGCTGAATTTGTTAATAAACTATCTCTCCCTTGATTTTTAAATATTGATTGAAAAGTGACATTTATCTGAAGACGGCTGATAATATGAATTATCTTTCTCGATAAATAGAACATCTGTTCTTTCTTATCACACTTTAGGCGGCACAAGGAAATTCTAAATTAGTGGCATAAACCTATTACAGGTATTAATGCCAATTTTGAAAGCATTCTTCTAACAATAAATTTATATAGAACATTAGAGCAGTTTAAACCATGTGCTATAACTCAGATCCTGTTCTACTCCGTTTTCCTTCAACGAAGTAGAACATAAATTCCTTATGAGCCAAACGCTGTACAAAACTTGGCAGTTAATTTTACGGTCGAAGTTGGGACCCTCTGGTCCGGAGACAAGCCCACAATCCAGTGCGTGAGGTTCCTTCCCTCGGGACAAGGAGGTAAAGTTCACAAGTTCCTGACTTTGCCACTACCTGGCCACGAGGTCTGGTCTGACGGAGAACATCTTCAATGTTTGCACGTCCTGTCTGCGTTGTGTTAGCTATCTCTGTCGAAGTATAGTCCCTTTAAGAATGTGAGAAGTCGCTGCCTGTTTGATTCAGCTTTTATATGTGCTGCTCAAACGATTATCTTTGCATTTACCTGGGTTGCTCAACCCACATCACTTATTTCTTATCTACTCTATGTTAATCAAATTAAACGTTTGTAGAAACAGTTTCATTAAACATTTCGTTGTTGGTTTCACCGCCCTCCTGACATATCGTAACCTTATTCACCCAGAAGCCGTCACAAAAACAGAAATTATGCTTTAGGAAATATAATTGCGCCTCAAAGCAAATGCATAGATAGCAAACTTAAATATAATTATGAGACTTATCAAAGTTAGTCTTGAAGTACCTTGTTGCTCACTTCTTACGAGGACGATAATGAAATTTTTTAGAATGCCATGTTTCTAAAAACAAATGAAATATATTTATATTTGACAACTACTTTCTAATGTTTTGCGAGTTGATTGCCATGTAGTTTGTTTTATTTGCTTTAATGGTTTGTTAATTATCATCATTTAAAAATTTTGAGTTCACCCAAGAATGAATTTCACTAGAGAACATTCCCGGTCTATAAGGTTTTACAATTTTAAATCGTCATTAATGCCTAAACAATGTGAAGATTGGCTTAGAAATGCATTTGGCGAAGAATACCCGTCTAGGGTAACAATTTATAGTTCGTTATACACCGGAATGAGGTCAAAAGGTTTATTATATACACAAAAGGTTACAGACAAACACTGGGGAGATGCCCCACGCTTACACATGGCAACACGCACACCTACATACAAACCACACACTCGGAAGACCTACTCTAGACTGACGCTACTCACAGCCCACGCTATCAGACAAAGAGGCTCTTCCCTCAACCTGCCTTCACCCCCATTAACTATGAATTGAAGGGAAGTATGCCGCGTCGGACAAGAATTCAAAGTTACAAACGAAATAACTAGTTCAACAATATCATTATACACAGCAATAAGGTATCCGATGCGACAATGCACATACATACATACAATTTGGTACAGCGAATTCAAAAGAAATCGGTTTTTACTTAGTGATGGGTTTCGTGAAGGACGCCCAAGAACTGCTGTTACTGATCAAAATATTGCTGCTATTCGAGCAATGCTTGAAGAAGATCGATGGGCATATTATGAATTTATTCGGGAGCTATTGGGCATTGGTATGAGTCAAATCCAAAACATTTTACATCCAAAATTAGATGTAAGAAAACTTTGTTGTCGATGGATTCCACACAAACTGACTCCCGATCAAAAACAAGGCACTGATTGGTGCAGAAAACCGATGGAAAAATTCCAAGACAGCACTTCAGATTTGGTTTATAATATCATTACTGGTGATGAAACTTGGATTTGTTATGATCCTGAAAACAAATGTCAGTCGGCTCGATGAGTCTTTCGAACAGAACCTAGGCCTACAAAAGTCCAATTCGCAGTGCTGGTAAGAAGATGGTTACTAGTTACTTTCTCTACTACGTATAGTAAGTATGGGAAGTATTGTATTCCACCCAAAAATTCGATACAGAGATTTCACCGGAAATATTTTTTGAGGCCTCCCGAATCCAAAAAAAGCATTTTTGTAAACATGTCCGTGTGTGTGTCTGTGAACAGCATAACTCAGAAACGAACAGTCGAATAAACACCAAAATTGGTATTTAGGCTCAGTATCTTCCAGAGATACGACACTGAGGTTTTCAAGAAAATCCCCCATCCCAGATTACCCTTCACACGGAACATTTTCCGAAAATTTAAATTTTCTCAAAAATGACTTAAAATATCATATGTTCAAGATATTTTCATGACAAATAAAATGTACATCTTGAATTTTCTGGGAATGTCTCTAAAAGTATTCTTCATTGTGAACGACTTTTGCATAACTGGTAAACCATAAGGGATAGAGAAAATTTTACTATACAAAAAATGTAGATCTCGTTAAAATATACAATTTATGTCATATATATTTTTTCCTGAGTGAACCATTTTCAAGATATTGCTTGTTATTCCCTTAAATTTTTCAATACTTATTTTCTCAAATGGGAATTCGTTATTCATTTTTTTGTCTTGGATATGCAAAGAGTATTAATCTTGACAAAGAGAATGGTGCTGCACATAGCAACCAGCTATTAACAGTAATGTCTATGCCTAAGGTTACTGTATTTCTATATTGCCCTGTAAATATACATTCCCCTTACATCTACAAGAAAATTAGCAATAAGATAGAGTCTGCAAATGTTTCTCTCGATTAACATGAAGTAGATGGAGAATAAGCGTTTGTAAAAATAGTTTGTACGAGAGTAGAGAAAGTCATTTGAGTGTAACACATCAGATATTCTTTTTCTAAAACGGTCCATATTGCTACTATAGCATTAGACGATAGACGTATTGTTATGCCAAATAGTACAAAAATGCCTCTTTACCGCATATGTTTGAAAAGTTGGAGAAAAATGCCCCAAAAATGTTAGATAAGGACAACGCATCATCGCATACATCAAAACTAACAACTAAGTATCTGGATGCCCAAATGCTCAGCACCGTGGACCCTCTATCAAACAGCCTGACCTAGCAAATTGTAATATCTTTGTTTCCAAAAATTAAAGGTAGAATGCATGGATCACTTTTTCGTCGTCAGAGTTCCTTGTTAAAGCAGTAGAGCAAATAGGTATCTGGCTTCAGTGATAAGATTATATCCCATTAAAGAGTAAGATTGCATATGTGACTCAAGATGTCATTTTTTGGCAATTTCTGACATTTATCCTCCCCTTAAGCAATTCTCCCCTCAATTTAGGACAGTTTCTGACCATGCCAATGTTCCCAATTTTTCAGTGTTTCAATAATCTAACAATAGATTTGTAGGTTACCTAAGTGCAAGCAAATCAGATACCGTATTTTTCATTTAAACTGTGGCCGCCGCAACGGTACTCGCGCTCTTGCTTCCGCAGTTTGGACTGCCGCCGAAACAGTTACAATATCCCCGAAACCGCCTCACGTTCCCATAGTTACAATTAAAAATCATACTAAGCACATAATCATAAGAGATATTGGAAATATTGTTCCTCTCTATCCACACGATATATTTCTAGCATCTTCCCAGAAAATTTTCATTCACACTGGAGAGTTCAATATCTGAAATTGAGTGAATTTCTCGCCTAATGTTTTCTTTTAGTTCATACAATTTACGGAGTTTGTTGCATACATTTTATTTACCACGTGATCAACATACTCGGGTAAATTTTTGTAATTGCATTTTTGCAAAAGTCAGAGTAAGTGACCCACACCTAATATTCTTCTCTGACGAAACATGACTCCATTTATACCTATGGCTATGCTTCGTCGGTTCATAACAGATATTGGAGTACAGAGAAACCCGATTTTACACACAGGTTCCTTGTATGACGCGAAAATTGGTGTGAAGTAAGTGCATACATATGTCAGCTTCCGTGGTCAAGAGGTACCATGCTAGCCTCTAGTTCCCGAGAACGCGGGTTCAAACCCGGCAAAGGGCGATAGATTTTTCGGGCTTAAACACCCTTAGCATGCCTTCCTTTGGAAGGGAAGTAAAACCGGTGGTCCCGTGTTGTAGATTTACGGCATTTAAAAGAAACTCAAGCTGATAAAGAGTTTTATGAACAAACATTTTTGGGCCTTTCACGCCCAATATATTGGGCCACTAAGAACCAAAGTAGTTTAAGAGCGTCCATAAATAAAACCCAATTCAATTCCGTCAATGCATACAGAACAACAGGACCTATATTTTTTGATGAAACAATAAATGCAAAGAGGTACGGCAATGGCTTGCACCATATTTTGAACAGCTGACCGACGGTAAATGTCAGTCTAGATTTTCCAAAAAGACACAGCTGACGTCTCATTAATTTAATCAGGACATTTTTTAAGATAGGGTAATTACTAGAGAGTTGTGGCCCTCGTGACCCCTGATTTAACTGTAGGCGATTTTTATCTATGAGGGAGGTTGAAAAATAAGGCGTGTGCAACAAACCCGATACACTGTAAGAACTAAAATAAGACAATAAGAGAGAAATTCACTCAGTTTCAGATATTCAACTCTTGAGTGAATGAAAATTTCCTGAGAAGATGCCAGAAATATGCTGATAAAGGACAACGTTTCCAATATTTATGATAAAGTATGTAACTATAACTATGAGAACGTGAGGCCGTTGTGGGAATATTATATCTGTTTCGGCGGAAATCCGAGCTGCTGCGGCCGGCGCGCGAACTGTCGTGCAGTGGCCGCATTGTTAATAAAAAAAAAGCACTGTGTTATTTTTGTGGTCCTAGCCTAACTGCAGGGCTGTCTATGATCACTAAAAGTTCCTGTGTTTGTAGTGAAACATTGTTTTAGTATCATAAACATATGTGATACATTCACATGACTTTCTCTACCCTTTATCTTTCTTAGTGGCCATACAAAGTATGTTTAATAAAGCTTAGTTTTCTGTCTACTGCATTTTAATCCAAATAAGCCTTTGCAGAATTGCTATATTACACATTTCGTTAAAGATACAAAAGGAAGCGATAGTCAAATGTTTAAGACCTGGACGCTGTATGCTGGCCTTGAAATTCCATACTGTTTCCATACAATCGCGAGAAACAATTGAATGTTGATAGGAATTTAAGAAAAATGACCAAGATATGAAAAATTCGAACCTTTAATAACGGATATCTCAGTACCGGCGTATGCCACAAAAGACTTATTTTAAATAAACTGTATTCTTTAAAGAGATCTACATTTTCTGTATGCTACGTTTGCGTTGATCGCTTATGTTTAGCGATTATACCAGATTATACAAAATTCCCTCCGAATAAAAAGGATTTCATAGGCCAATCCCTGAAAATTTAAGATATGCATTTTATTTGTCATGTAAATATCGTTTATATATGGTGTTTTAATCAAAATCTTTGTAGATTTTTATAAAATAAAGATTTTCATACAAAATTCCATGTAAAGGGTAGTTTTGGGGTAGAGGGATTTGTTGAAAATATTCGAGTTGCATTTTTGAAAGATACTAAGTTTAGTATTTATACGACTCTTCGTTTTTGAGTTATTGTGTTCAGTCACACAGACACATACAACATGTTAATCTGATGTGTTACACTCACATGACTTTCTCTACTCCTGTATAAACTATTTTTACAAGTTATTATGCTCCATCTATTTCGTATTAATCGAGATAAACATTTGCAGAAACAATCTTTTGACATACAAAGAGAATTACATTTTACACATAGCGACCAGTACTAAAAATGCTTGACTATCGCTTAAGGCGTACTATGTTCCCCTTGTTTTTTATTTGCAAGGGCAATATAGAAATACAGTAGCCTTTAAGCATAGACATATCTCTTATAGCTGGTTTCCAGGTGCAGCACCATTCTCTTTGCCATAGATTAATACCGTTTGCATATCCAAAACAAAAACTGTATAACGAATTCCCATTTGAGAAAATTAGTATTGAAAAATTTAAGGGAATAACTCGAAAAGGTTCACTCAAACAATGTATGTGACATAAATTCTGTATTTTAACACGATCTACATTTTTTGTGTGGTAAAATTTTGTCTATCTCTTATGGTTTACCAGTTATGCAAAAGTCGTTCGCAATGAAGAATACTTTTGGAGACATTCCAGAAAGTTCGAGATATACATTTTATTTGTCATGAAAATATCTTAAACATATGATATTTTAATCAAAATCGTTAGACATTTTTAGAAAATTAAAATTTTCGAAAAATGTTCCATGTAAGGGGTAATCTGGGGTGGGGGATTTTTTTGAAAACCTTTATGTCGCATCTCATGAAGATACTGGACCTAAATATCAAGTTTGGTGTTTATTCGACTGTTCGTTTCTGAGTTATGCTGTACACAGACACACACACACGTACATGTTTCCAAAAATGCTTTTTTTTTGGATTCAGGGGGTCTCAAAACGTATATTTCCGGTGAAATCTCGGTATAGAATTTTTTGGTGGAATACAATACTTCCCCTACTTTCTATACCTAGTAGAGAAAGTAAAAAGTGCTACACTTGTATAGCGCATAACACTTATGATCCTTAATTAATTGAAATGCATTAGTGGGTACGAGGAAGGGCATATACATTTGGTTTCGTATAAGGTAATCCATTATAGCAAACAGTAACAATTTACTATTCATTGCTCAGGCGTTATCGTTACTTGTGATGAGAAATGACTTTTTACAACTCGAAGCGACCGTAACTACTGACGGCCTCTAGGGAAATCACAGCCACATTGTCCAGACAACACAAGGCAGGAATAATCGATGAGCTCTTGGTTACCTGATGGAAACGCCAATAAAATAAAGGAGGAAAGGTTTACAAGAATACTTCTGCTTTCATTAGTTGTTCAAAAACATACTCCAACAAGGTTCATTGTAAATCTAGTCCCTTGTTACGTTTGGGTCTAATCTAAAGCCTTCACATTAGCAGTTAGGTTGTAATAACTTCGGAGCAAATAAACAAGACATGTATTGTCTCGTTTTAACATCATAGCATGCAATATGGCAATTACTTCACAACCTAAAATACCGTTTCAGAGTAATAACATCTGAAATTTGCAAGTATCATATTTCTCAAGTTCATTTACTTTTTACTTTCTCTACTACGTATAGTAAAGTAGAGGAAGTATTGTATTCCACCCAAAAATTCTATACCGAGATTTCACCGGAAATACATGTTTTGAGACCCCCTGAATAAAAAAAAGCATTTTTGGAAACATGCCCGTCTGTGTGTGCCTGTGAACAGCATAACTCAGAATCGAACAGTCGGATAAACACCAAACTTGGTATTTAGGTCCAGTATTTTCCAGAGATGCGACACGAAGGTTTTCAATAAAATCCCCCCACCCCATATTACCCTTTAGGTGGAACATTTTTCGAAAATTTTAATTTTCTCAAAAATGGCTCTAAGGAGTTTCATTAAAATATCATATGTTTAAGGTATTTTTATGACAAATTAAATGTATATCTCGAATTTTCTGGGAAGGTCTCCAAAAGTATTCTTCATTGTGAACGACTTTTGCATAACTGGTAAACCATAAGAGATAGACAATCTTTTAGAACCCAAAAATTGAAGATCGCGTTAAAATACACAATTTATGTCATATACATTTTTGTTGTTGAGTGAACCATTTTTGAGATATTGCTTGTTATTCCCTTAAATTTTCCAATACTTATACTTTTTCTCAAATGGGAATTCGTTATTCATTTTTTTTTGTCCTGGTAATGCAAAGAGAATGGCATACTTCACATAGCATCCAGCTCTTAAAATATTTGACTATCGCTTATAACCTACCATATTCCCCTTGCATCTACAAGAAAATTAGCAATAAGATTAACATCTCGATTAACATGAAGCATATGGAGAATAAGCGTTTGTAAAAATAGTTTGTACAAGAGTAGAGAAAGTCATGAGAGTGTAACACATTAGATTTTTCTAATACTTACCTACAGCAAGTATAGAGTGAGGTGGCGTAGTAAGTGTGCCTCTCCTGCCGCCATCATCTTCCTTGCTTCAGGATTGTAGGACTAGGTGACGGAGTTGCGGCGGGATGCGGCTGGGCGGTGGTGGCGTTCTGAGGAAGTTTCATCCTGTCTGCAGTACTGCTCGGCAAAACCCGCCACTGGGTGTTTTCGGCGGTAGCTCTTTTGGGGCTCCGGAGGCTCAGGGCTCAATAAAGCGGGCTTGTGCGGTGTAGGGTGCGTTCAATCTGAAAACATTGGGTACTCCGGCTTTGCTTGCGCCCGTCGTCATCCGGATCTGGTAGCCCTTCGGGTCCCTCTCCTCATCCATCCATCCATCCCTCCCTCCCTCCCTCCCTCCCAGTGGTCACCGTAAAAGCACAGGACCCAGCAGGCCTGGTGTGATGCTTTACCCCGGTTTCGGGGGGGCCCTTCTGTTCGTTAGTACCATTACCACTACCGTATTGCATTTCAAACAAAAAGTCAACATCGACATTGGGACTGGAAATAAACGTTTTGAGATCCCCTGAATCTGGATTCGATAGCAAACTTGATATTTAAGTTCAGCTTCTCTAAGGATGCGATGTTTTAAGAGTTTAAAAAAAACTCCCCAACCCAAACTACTCTATACATGAAAAAATGTTAACTATTTTTTTAATTTATGGAAAATTGCTCTAATGATTTTGATTAAAATGTTTAATATATTTGCATGACAAATAAAATTCGTATTGAGTTCTTATTGCGAAAAGCCTGTAATTCCCTCTTCATTCTGAATGAGTTTTGTATAACTGGTACACCATAAGAGATAAACAAAGACCTTAATACACAAACATGTAGATCTGTTTATTCTGAGCAATTTATTCCAAACATAGTTTGTCGTGGCGTTAACCATTGCACCACTGGCCGGTTTCCGAAGAGGGAAAAGTTACCGTGAAAGGGAACTATTGCGTATGAGCTAGGATATTTGCAAACATTCACCAACACATAAATTAACAAGTTATTTTAAAATGTTATATCCGTTAACAGACATTTAGTCAGCTTGCTTTACAATTTTGTTTTACAAAATAATATGCTTAAATACAATGTGATATTCTCTTTCGCTTTTCTACATCTAAAGTTGCCATCTGAATTTAGAGATTTTATAGAAGAGCAACGAATACAATAAAGTTACATGAAATACAACAATATAAATGCTACTCCAGTACAAAAATTTAGAAAACCACCAAGAGTTAAAGGTTGAATTTCAAAAGGCTTACCGAACAAAATTTAAAGATAATTCGGAAAAGCCGAAAGACTGACTCTTGGTGAATTATGCCGAAAAGCTCGCTGTCACGATGTCTAGTTGTTTCCGGCTCGGTCCCTGGCCGAAGAGCGAGTACTATTGCCTGCCTGCCTGCCCAGGAGTTGCTGGAAACGGCGACGAGCATGATGGCGCTGGCGTCAGTGGCGTGTCGCAAACCAGCCAATGATGACTTGTCCATGAAGCTTTACATAGTGATATGTTACGCCACTACTGGCGATATGTTGTTGGACTTTAGATGTTACTTTCTCTGTCGATGAATGACGTCATCATCTCTGCAGCATTGTGACGTGCTGGTTGCATAAGCCATGACGATGGGGGAGGCGAAAAGGCACAATTATAAATGAGTTTTGTATAACTGGTAAACCGTAGGAGATAAAAAAGTCTTAACACACAAAAATGTAGGTCTGTTTATACTACATAATTTACGCCAAATACAATTTGTCGTGGCATTAACCATTTCCGAGAGCTTCTTTCTATTGAATTCAAATGGTAACTAAGTACTCTTTCTTCCTTGTGGCCATGCAAAGATCATAGAAACTCAAAGCCATTACCTACATAGCAATCCCCCTTTTTAAAACCTGCTATATTTTGCTCATAACTACAATGAAATGTTTAAATGTGCAAATAAATAATGAAAGTTATCTCGATTTATAAGAAGTAGACAGAAAAATAAGCCGTTTTTAAAAGTGGTTTGTAAAAGCGTTAGTAGAGAACGTAGCTTGAGTTCAACACATAAGACTGAGTTATAGTGTTCACAGACAAACCATTGTATTAAGATATTTTTAAGATGTTCATATATATTTTTGGTGAAATTGGTTATGAACTTTTGGGTGGAATAGAATACATCCTATAGGCAAGTAGCATAGAATGCAAAACTATCACGTTCACAAACTTTCTCTACCCTTATAGTTTCTTAATAAGTATACAAATCATCCTCACGAAAGATAATTCTTTTATCTATTCATTTTAATAGAGGTAAACCTCTGCAGAAATAGCTACATTACACATTTCGTTACAAAGGGAATAGCGATATTCAAATTTTTAAGAACTAGAAGCTATACCCTGGCCTTAAAATTCCATACTGCTTCCATACAATCGCGAGAAGCAACTGAAAATCGACGGGGCTTGAAAGGAATGACAAAGTATTGAACAAATCGAAGCATTAATAACGGATACCTCCGAAATGGCTGATGCCACAAAAAACTATTTTAAATAATTTGTGTGTTTTAAAGAGATCTACACTTTTGTGCAGTATGTTTTCGTCTATCACTTTACGTTTGCTAGTTATGTAAGATTAAATAAAATTCTTTCCGAATGAAGAGGACTTCACAGGCTATTCCCAGAAAATTCGAGGTATAAATTTTATTTGTCATGAATATATCTTTACTGGAGGGATATCGTTGATAAAGTACACAGATCGTTCTGTAAATTTATGTTAGGTTTACCTATTTCATCACCTAAAAGAGCAGCAATGTTGGAGTTGGGAAGAGTAGGCAGCAAGGGCATGATAGTAGAAAGGAACTTAAATATTTACATAGATTGAAATCATTGGACGAGCATAATATCTTGAGGCAATGTTTAGTAATACAAGAAAAATCCAGTGATGGGATAAACTGGGCTCAAGGAATAAGGAGAGTTCAACAGGAAATAGGAATGGATAACTTATGGGAGGAGAGAGGGGTTAGTTAAAGAGTGAGGAACAGAGTGGAAGATATAGAGAAACAAGAATTATTTCAAAGTCTGGAAGGAAAGAAACGTTTGGAACCATATAGACAATTAAAGGCGGACTGGGGAAGGGAGACGTATGTGAATCTACAGAATAGGTTAGTGAGAGAAGGGTGGGCCTGGTCAAGATTATGTGCACATAGGCTAAGGGGAGATAGGAAGGGAGCAAATCTGAATAGGTGTCCTCTTTGTGGAGAGGCAGATAATGATTTGCATTATACAATTGAATGTGAAGAAACTAAGTTGTGGAGAGATCAGTTTTCACCTAAAGAATGGGAGAATGTTAATAAAGAAGTATTAAAAGTTAGGATAATGAAAATACAAAACGAGAGGGGTATAAATAGAATAGGAGAATATATGGGGAGAGTAAGAGAAAAACGGTTTAGAAAAATAAAGCATTATGAATTTGTTATGATCCACCATGCATAAATAACCACGGTGCTAAAATGCATGATGGAATAAAGAAAAAAATAGCAACTCAAAGCAATGTATTAAAAATTGTAAGGTTTTTGTATAGCATTATGGAAATAAATGCATACATATAGCACCTTATTCAAAACCGTCAGAGCAATTTTTTAGAAAACCAAACATTTCGAAAAATGTTCCATGTAAAGGGTAGTTTGGGGTGGGGGATAATACTTTTGAAAATGTTGGTGTCGCATCTTCAGAAACTATTGAACTTAAATACCAAGTTTGGTATTTAACCGAGTTTTCGTTATGCCGTTCACTCACACATACGGAATCTTTTTTGGATTTAGAAGGCCAATTTTTGGGTGGAATGCAATACATTCTCTATCTACTAGGTAGGCCGTAGAGAAAGTAAAAAAGGACTCAACGTAGATAATTAAAATTTTCTATGTTCCATTGATTTTACGTTCTGCAAGTATGATAAAAATTTCAAATATAAATCAAGTGAAAATTGCGGATATTTTGATGTTTCGGAGATGAATCGTCTAAAAGCAACGTTTTAAAACATAACAGGAGATAAAAAAAAGTAGCTATGTATCAAGAAATGGCTTAAATAGGCCCATAACTTCTTTTATTTACTCTTAAATGTTTTCACTTAGGTTTGGTAACGTTTTGGAAACAAGCATTCCAATTATTCTTACACATGGGAAAGTTACGTTTTCAATATTGTGGGACCAGTATCAGCTTATTCAATTTGCAGGGTAGTGTAACATAAAATACCGAAACGAGAGGTTACAGTGTGTGTGTGCGTGTGCGTGTGGCCTTTGGTCCAATACGGTTCTAAACCTTCACAGTTCACGTTGGTATCTCTTCCATGTGCAGGCATGCGTGTAGGAATGCGATGTGATAGCGCTCCTACTGTTATTAACCCGAGCTACACAGATAAGATTTATATTTATTGTCAGCTTGCCGAGATCAACCTCTCGACGTTCTCAACAAATGGGTCGAGTAACCAACATGGTCCACTTTACACGACTCGTCCGCAACGAAATGGTCTGACTAATACCTGAAAGCGTAATTTATACATCTTGTAAGGGCATTATTGAGCCACAAAGTTGGTAGGAGTGTATTGTTCCCTAATGTTGATACAGTTTGAAACGATAATTATTAATGTAATTGGGTATGGGAAAGAGGAACTGGTTTTGTATCCCTGTATTAGTGTAGCGACCCGCTTTTTAACGATTTAACTATCGCTTCAGTCCCTTGTATCGCTCTTGTACCCACAATGAAATATGTAATGAAACATAGGTATTTCTGTAAACATTTATACTTGATTAACGAGAAGT
Source organism: Deroplatys truncata (assembly GCA_030765065.1). Classification (NCBI taxonomy): domain Eukaryota; kingdom Metazoa; phylum Arthropoda; class Insecta; order Mantodea; family Mantidae; genus Deroplatys; species Deroplatys truncata. Next base: position 56,403,620 of record CM060981.1, read on the forward strand.
AGACAGAAAAAAATGTAATTGTTATATTCACATGACATTCTCTGCCCTCTATCGCTTATTAATGAGCACGCAAATTATTCTTACGAAAGTTTATTTTCCTACTTATTTCATTTTACTCGAGATAAACCTTTCCGAAAATAGATACATTACATGTTTCTTTATAAAGTAAGATACAAAGGTAACAGCGATAGTCAAATCTTTAAGAAGATACGCTGGCCTTAAAATTCTGTACTCTTTTCATTACAGCGCAAGAGGCAGCTGAAAATCGACAGGAATTTAAAAGAATCAGTAGTGAACAATTCGAACCATTAATAACTGATATTCCGGAAATGGCTATAGTGTAAAAAAGCTATTCGAAATAAAGTGTTTAAAAGAGATATACATTTTTGTGTAGTACGTTTTCGTCTATCACTTAACGTTTACCAGTTATACAAGGTTATATAAAATTCCTTCCGAATGAAGAGGACTTCACAGACTATTCCGAGGAAATTTAGGATATACATTTTATTTGTCATTAAAATAGCTGTAATTAAGTAGCATTTTAATCAAACTCATTACAGCCATTTTTTATAAAATCAAAAAATTCGAAAAAAGTTTTTATGTAAAGGATGGTTTGAGGCAAGAAGTTTTCTTCAAAATCTACGTGTCGGATCTTTGGAAGGTGCTTAACTTAAATACCAAGTTTGGCATTTATACGACTTTTCGTTTTTGAGTTACACTGTTCATAAACACACAAACACGGAGAAAACGTACCGAGGTTTAGGAGCCTCAAAACATGTATTTCCGGCTAAATCTCGATATCAAATTTCTGGTTGGAATTTAATAACGTCTCTACCTAACGTGTACACAACATATGCTTTTGTAAGGATAGTTTATATACTGTTTGTTTTATTCACACAACTTTCTCAACCCGTTATTTCACAAACAATAGGTGTTCATACGTATTATTGTAGTACCTATTGAGAAAGGTGTATTTTAGAAGGTGTTGTGTCGTATTTCAACTGTTGGGGAGCCGAACTTGTAGTAGTTGCAACCGCACGTATAGTAAACAGTTTCCGGTAGCCTTCGCCCCAAATGTACTTTCAGGTGGCCTTTGCCCCAAGTTTTAAAAAAATATTAACCTTGTAATTTGATTGTTTCTTTAAGTAGTATATATTTATGTTTGCCTCGGCTGCGTCAGTATTTATTTTACAGACATGGATATCTTGGCAGGGTTGTGATACAACTAAGAATGTAGGCTTACACAGATTATAATTTTACTTCACTCCTTTTATTAATGCTTGACACGATTTATGTAACGCTTCACTGATAGAGAGCTGTGAGTTTCTTTTAGTAATTAATTACACTTTTTAACACATATACTTATTTTTTCGTCTCACACGAATACGTATTATATTCCTTGAGGACACTTTTTGCGTCTGGTTAGTAACTCTGTCTGCAGGCAACTGACTTCTAGATTTGTAAATTTTGCTATATTTCAGTTTCTGATTGGCTAATCCTACTCCAATAGAATACCTTCATTTAACTAAAGTTTTTCTGGTTGTTGATTGGCTATCTTATTAACTGTCACTAAAATTACATTATTGTTACTTCAAGAATCACAAGCAGTACTGTTAAACTTTCTTACTCATTATTGACTCAAGGTTACCTCATTGTTAGAAACATTTCACTTATTATTCTCACAGCTCCTACATTATTAAATTACGTAATACATTCACATAACATTATTGAACATGTTTCATTAATATAAGCATATAAAATGACTGTTACATACACTTTACAAATGATTACATACACATATTGCTTCAAGGAGGGCTGTTACTGAATTTACATATTATATAATTTGACTGAAATCATTTAAGTGTTAAAAATACTGCCTCACTATTGCATTTTAATCGTGGTAAATCTTTTAAAAAATTCGCTGTAGCAAGAACTACGAAATGTTTTTTTAGGGATTTGAAAATTCAAACTGATAAGAATAAATATCTAGGAAATTGTTTATACCAGAAAAAGTTTGCTTAAAATAAATTGTGTATTTTAAGGAGGCTTATACTTTTTATAAAGTGAGCGTTTTGCTTTACTAGTTCCACGAAGACATTCAAAATCCATTCATAATGAAGAGGACTCCAGTATCTCTTCCCAGAAAATTAAAGATATACATTTGTTTCATGCAGATGTTTTAGAGGTATCTAATTTTAGCAAAAATAATTTGGAAATTTTAGAAGAAATAAAAAGTAAAAATATTTTACATGCATAACATAATTAAATTACTTATTACCGTTTTTGTAACATAACTTAAACACCAAGTTTGATGTTTACCCAATACTTTTTATAAAAAAACGCCCATGTGTGCGTGTGTGTGTGAACAGATAACTCAATACCCAAAAAGTAACTTAAAAACCAAACTTTGTATATAAGTTCAGCATCTTTCAAGGATGCGACACTAAGATTTTAAAGAAAATCTCTTCACCCCAAACTACCCTATTAGATACATAAGATTTCGAAAATTTTGATTTTCTTTAAAATGGCTCCAATGATCTTAATTAAAATACCATATGTTTAGGATATTCTCATGATAAATGAAATCTATATCCTAAATTTTCTTGGAATAACCACTGAACTCTTCATTCTGAAGGACATCTGCAAAAGTGCTAAACCGTAAGAGATAGACAAAATCTTATTACACCAAACACACGAGACTGTCCAGAAAGTAACCTCCGTGTATACATAGCACGAGAAGTAGTGGGGGTAGCGCCGTCATTTCGACACCAGCGTGCGCAGTGGCTCAGTACGCTTCTAGCTGTGCAAGGTGGAGCATTGTACTGTTGCGTGTTTGTTGGTTATAATTAACAGCATGAGCACCGAAATAACAAATCCCGCCAAGTGTGAAGTGTGAAAAGGCTAAGAAGAGCAATCCAAAATAAGAGATGTGGTCTTGTTACATCTGGTGGTGGTGTGCTTTTGCATGACAACCCTCGCCCTCACACAGCAAATAACACAAATAAACTTTTTGCCAAGTTCAAATGGGACTTTTTGACCATCCCTCTTACAGCCCCGACCTGACTCCTAGCAACTTCCACCTGTTCCGTACATGAAAAAGTGACTTGCAGCAATGACGAAGAGCTTCAAAACGCCCTGATAGGTTGGCTTAGTTCACAGGCGGCAGAATTCTATGCAGAGAGTACTTCAAAGACTGTAAAAAGATATGACAAGTGCTTCAATCTTTTGGGAGACTATGTAGAAAAATAGAGATAAGCTGTATTTTTCAGATGTATATAATAAAACTTTTGTATGTATACCGGTTTCATGTTTATTTCAAAACGGAAGTTACTTTCTGGACAGTCCTAATATATATCTCGTTAAAGCATGTAATTTATATTAAATAGAGAATTTTTTGTGGTGTTAACCTTTCCTAGATATTTTGTGTTATTGGTTTGCATTTTAAAACACTTAACACTCTTCTAAAATGGGAAGTCACATAGCGACTGGCTTTCAAAAGATTTTGCTACCGCTTTAAGCTTACTCTATTCCGTTAATTCCGCTGTACCTACAATCAAATTTGCAGTAAGACAACTTATGCCGATGTTTATCTCGATTAACTTGATGTGCACAGAAGAATAAGCGTTTGTAAGAATAGTTTATGTAAGAGTGAGTAGAGAAAGTCGGTGAGTACAACACGTCAGATTTTTATACCATCAGTTTACTTCATCTGACTTGCACGTTGAATTTCCATTGGTCCCACATGCTAACAGCACTTAGTATTGGGATCCGAAATCACTGAAGGGTTCCAGATCGTAACCCTTGTTGTTTCAGACAAGTTGGCTATAAATTCCTGAGTATATAGATCCTTTCTTTCACGTCCGAGAGTAGCATGTGTTCAGAGTGTGAAAACCGATTTTGTGCAAATAGCTCCGTGCCCCAAGGGGTTTAGACACTTCTCCAAACTCGTTGCAATAGTTTTACAACTTTTTGCAAACACTTTATACGTGGTCCGTGAGGAAATCCTCCAGAGCTATAATAATACAGTTAGCATTCCCGAACTTTTCACCTCAAGTTCCTCTAGATATCGGCAATAAGAAAAAGTACATACAGACAAAGCCAGGCAAGTAAGAGGCAACTATAATCCAAACAATGAATTTTTCCATATTTGTACCTTTTGTTGTACGTGATCTCCAAGTAGAGGGGGTATGGTATACCACCTAAAATAGTATATTATGCAACGAAACTATAATGGTAGTAATTAAAACGCGAGTTACGAGCGATTTAATCACCATTACAGTCAATTTTCATACGACTGTTTATGCTCGACCATGTATCTAAATTAAAGGTTTCATAAGTATTCGTTTCTGGTTTGAGTGATGTGTTACAATTGTTATTCCTTTATCTATGGTTAAAATACAATGACCTTGTAGCACCTGTGTCAAACAAAGTTGCTAACGTTCTGAGACATACTGCGTAGACGCAGAAATATTGATTAATTTTCTATAAACAGCTGTTAACATGTGACACACTTTAACCAAAAAATATAGGTATAGACAATGAAAAATAGAACAAATTTAATTTATTGAAATATCATTTACAATTAGTGCTAATGATAATATGATAACGTTGTTGATGGAAACGAGAATAATCGATACTTGCGCTTTCACAATGTTACGTGGTGATTGGTCGAATACCCATACTTTAATGAACAGGTGTATTTAATGAGGCCCATTAAGGTACTGCTACCAGTCGTATAAACACTACATTTTGGTATGGTCGAGCATAAATTAAATATCGAGAGTTTACCGGAAATAACGTTTTGAAGGCACCTTAACCTCACCTCAGGACAGAATGTTTGTAAAAGCATCCTTATTTGCTATTGCCTGTCTCTCTGAACAGCATAATCCACAAACGAAATATAGGATAAATACCAAACTTAGTATTTCATTTCATAAACTTCTAAAAATGCGACACAAAGATGTTTATCTCCCACCCCAAAACATCCTTTATGTGGGAAAAGCTTAATTTTTTCTCAGGAAGGTATATGAATAATAAATGAGTAAATTTCATGGAAATAGTCTGCGAAGCCCTCCACATTCGGAATAAATTTCGTATAGTTGTGTCTAACCGGTGATCCACAAAAAGTTACTGCACAAAATAATACGTGTGTGTATTTAACTTCGAATTATTAAAACTTTTATCAGTTTTTAAATACTATTGCCATTCAGTTGTTTCTCTCGAGTCATAAAAGGCCAATGCTTTAAACCTCTTTAAATTTTTACTATGATTCATCTCGCTGTATCCCTTTTCACCTACAGGAAATACACTACGTGATCGAAAGTATCCGGACTCCTGGCTGAAAATGACGTACAAGTTCGTGGCGCCCACCATCGGTAATGCTGGAATTCAATATGGTGTTGGCCCACCCTTAACCTTGAACACAGCATTCACTCTCGCAGGCATACTTTCAATCAGGTGCTGAAGGTTTCTTGGGGAATGGCAGCCCATTCTTCACGGAGTGTGGAACTGTGGAGAGGTATCGATGTAGGTTGGTGAGGCCTGGCACGAAGTCGGTGTTCCAAAACATCCCAAAGGTGTTCTATAGGATTCAAGTCAGGACTCTGCAGGACATTCCATTACGGGATGTTATTGTCGTGTAACCACTCCGTCACAGCCCGTGCAGTATGAAAAGGTGCTCGATCGTGTTGAAAGATGCAATCGCCATCCCCGAATTGCTCTTCAACAGAGGGAAGCAAGAAGGTGCTTAAAATATCAATGTAGATCTGCGCTGTGATCGTGCCTCGCAAAACAATAAGAAGTGCAAGACCACTCAAGGAAAAACACGACCACGCCATAACAGCACCACCTCCAAATTTCACTGTTGGCACTACTCACGCTGGCAGATGACGTTTACCAGGCATTCGCCATACTCACACCCTGCCATTGGATCGCCACATTGCGTACCGTGACTCGTCACTCCACACAACGTTTTGCCACTTTTCAACCGTGTAATGTTGACGCTCCTTACACCAAACGAGGCGTCGTTTGGCGTTTTCCTGCGTGATGTGTGGCTTACGAGCAGCCGCTCGACCGTAGAATCTAAGGTTTCTCACCTCACGCCTAACTTTCATAGTACTTGGAGTGGATCCTGATGCAGTTTTGAATTCCTGTGTGATGATCTGGATAGATGTCTGTCTATTACTCTTTATGACCCTCTTCAAATGTCGGCGGTCTGTGTCAGTACGCTTTTGTGCTTAACATGTCCCTTCACGTTTCCACTTCACTATCACATCAGAAACAGTGGACGTAGGGATGTTTAGGAGTGTGGGAATCTCGCGTACAGACTTCTGACACAAGTGACACCCAATCACCTGACCACGTTCGAAGTCCCATTCTGCTGATTCACGATGTCTAATGACTACTGAGTACCAGGAAGTAAGTGGCAGCACAATTCACTTAAGATGAAAAACGTATGTTTGTAGGGTGTCCGGATACTTTTGATTTCACAGTGTATGCAATGAAACTATTTCTGCAAACGTGTACGTAAATTAATGAAGTAGATAGAAAATGCGCTTTTGTAAGAACAGTTTGTAGAAAATATGTAAATCAGGGGTAACGAAAAAATCTATTTTGAGAAACTAAAAAAAAAGGGGGAAAAAGGAAAATATTCCATGTAAAGGATAAGTGGGGATTTTCTCGGAAATCTTCGTGTCACATCTTTAGAAGTTGCTGAACTAAAATACAAAATTCGGTATTTAACGACTTTTTGTTTTAACTTTGCTGTCCGCAGCAAGCTAGACAGACTTATATACACACGCACACTCGTCTTTTTACTTTCTATACAGTGTATACTAAGTAGGGAAAGTATTACAATCCATCCTAAAATTAGATACAGACATTTCACCGGAAATGAATGTTTTGAGGTCCCTGAATGCAAAAAACAAAACACACTTAGAAAATGGTCCGTGTGTATCTGTGTCTGTGAACAGCCTAACTCACAAATGAAAAGTCGGATAAATACCAAACTTAGTATTTGGGTTCAGTATCTTTCAAAAATGCGACAAGAAAATTTTCAAGATAATCCCCCTACACTAGACTACCCTTTACATGGAATTTTTTCGAAAAGTTTTGATTTTCATATAATTAATATATTAGCATATATTGGCAAAAAAAATGTATATCTTGAATTTTCTGGAAAGGTCACCAAAAGGCCTCTTCTTTCTGAATGACTTTTGCATTTTAACCGTAGGAGATACACACTTTTTTTCTACATAAAAAATATAGAGTTCCTTAAAACATATTTTTTTTGTGGAGTGAGCCATTTCCGAAATATTCCTTATTATTTGCTTGAATTTTCCAATTCTTATATTTTTTCTCAAATGAGAATTCGTTATTCGTTTTTTATACCCTAGACATACAAAAAGAATGGAATGCTCCACATACAAACAGCTCTTAAAAATTTGATTAAAATATTCCCCTTGCACCTACAATAATATTGCAATAAGATAGTTTCTGAAAATGTTTATCTGGATTAACATGAAGTAGATAGTATATAACCTTCTGTAAAAAATAATTTGTACAAGAGTAGAAAAAGTCATGTGAGTGTGACACATCAGATTTGTTTTATTTTGTTTTTGATTTAGAGATATTTCCGGTGCAATCTCGATAAACATTTTTTGAATGGAATCAATACTTCCTCTACTATAATGTAAGTAATACAGCAAGTAAAATAGTCTAAGTATTTGGCAATTCAAACCAATAACAAAGAATATCTTGGAAATGGTTAACGCCGCAAATGATTTTGTTTGACATAAACTGTATGCCTTAACAAGATTTACATTTTATTTGTAGTAAGATTTTGTTTGTCTCTTACAGTTACGTGAATATCTTAAATATAATCTACTTTAATAAACATTTGTTAGAGTTGCAGTAGTTGCAGCCTACTGTTGTAGAGCCAAATTTAATGTCGTTGCTGCCAAACGTATTGTAGCCAAACTTGAAGTGGTTTAATTGATGTAGCGGTTGCACCACGTATTTGCGGGAGATATGTTTCTTGGAGTGTTCACCCCACGTACGGTACGAAGCTTCCGGTGGCTCTCGCCCCACGGTTAAAAATCAACTATGTATTTTAATGTTTATTTAAATATTATATATGTATGCCTCGGCTGCGTTATTAGTATGTTTTAGAGCACGTATCTCTTTGCAGGGCTGGTACGGCTAAAGAACAAGGCTTACACAAATTATAACTGTATTCCACTCCCTTCACCGAGTAAATAACACTTCACTAATGCATCCTACTATAGAGCTGTGAGATTATTGTTAATTTAACACGTAAACTTTATATTATTCTCAACGCAATAAAATTCCATGTCTCACACTGAACCCGCACCAAATCTAAACTGGACTGCTTGGTTACGCTTTCTTGTAGCGTCTCCTGTATGAATCTCACATTTCCTCTATTTCAAGTCTCTGAGCCTACTCCAATAGAATGCTTTTATTTAACTTACGCTTTTTCTAGTTTTTGAGTGGCTATTTATAACCTGTTTTAAATATTACATTATTATTGTTCCAAGAAGTATTAGTAGCATTTATTAAACTTTCTAATTTATTGTTGTCTCAAGGTAGCATTGTTAGCAACTTTTGGCTTTTACTTTGTAATTCTGTTTGCTACGGGAAGCAGCTTGATTCTATTCTCACAGCTCCTACATTGTTAAACTACATAATACATTCACATAACATTACTATACATGTACATAATAATAAAAACATAATACAATGGCTGTAACATACACTTTATATATTATACACATATTGCTTTAAGGCGGGCTGTTATTGTATTCTATATTATATAATTAGACTGTTATCATTTAAGTGTAAAAAATACTACCTCAGAGTCATTTTTGAGAAAATAAAAAATATAGAAAAATTACATGTTAAATTACATCTGCGTATCTCGTCTTTGCAGGATGCTGAACCTGAATACCAAATGTGACATTTAACCATTTTTAAACTCCTTTTGCTTTTTCTTGAATTTAGGGAGTCTAAACGCGTGTATTGTTAGTAAAATCTCGGTATCAAAGTTTTGATTTGAATACAACACTTTCTTTACCTATTATTTTATTAATAGAAAATAATTCACTTAATTAAGACATCGTTTCCCTCATTGATCTTTAATTTGTTCCTCCCTCTATTGAGATTCCAGTAATCGTCTATGCACGGAGTTACATTGTGGATTTGTAGACGCGGTGTCAGCACTACGTCAAGTAGGAAGCCGACAAACAAATCAGTCACAAAGTCGACATTTTCTCGGATATATCGACCCGCACTGTTGCGTGTTTGCAGGTTGTGCCTCAACATGTGAAATCTCGACACCAATTGTTATAGCTCGATATGAAAACTGTCATCTTCAAACACACCTGTCACGTCTTGATAGATATTCTTGAGTGGTAGACATTTTTACACCAGCATTTCATCACTACAAACAAGTTTTCTTAAACCCTTCAGTTTTATTATGTAAAGACCAGTTCAGTTGAAAGCGTTACCAAATATTTTTGTAAACTGCAATAAAATAACTTTTTAAAAATATTTTGTATACAATCCTAGTTTTCCTTTATTTCTATAGCTATCATAAATATTTACGATCGTCTTGAAAGAAAATGCTCCATCAAATCACGAATTATGTAGTGCATTCACATGATTTTTCTTTAAACAGTAACATACATTGTTAAATATCTTCACCACACTCTTCTTACCAAAGCCTGTATGTCTATCTATTTCATGTTAAACTTTTACAGAAATGGTTTCATTAGATACATAGCTATAGCTATAAGAGGTATACAGGAGACGAAGTGATTAATGTTATACGCTGGCCTTAAATTTCACACCCTTTCCATGACATCCCAGGAAAAAATTGAATGTAACAGATTTCTAAAAAAAAATGATAGAAGCGTTAAAAATTTCAAACCAATATAAATAGATATCTTGGAAATGTCAACCCACAAAATAAGACGTTTGAAATAAAGTGTTGAGTTTTTGAGGGTTATACATTTTCTATTCAGTACATTTTTGCAAATCTTTTATCGTTTACTTGTTACAAAAATTGCCTATACAAAATTGTTTCCGAATGAAAAGGTCTTCGTAGTGTAATCCAGAAAATTCAAAATATGAATTTTATTTGCATTAAAAATGTTAAAGATACGGCATTTTAATCAAAATCGTTAAGAGTCAACTTTTATAAAATAAAAAATATTCCAAATTATTCTATGTAAGGGTAGCTTGGCGTGCGGGAATGTTACTTAAACACCAAGCTTTTTATTCATCAGTTCTTTTTGTTTTAGAGTTATGCTGTCTGTCTGTCTGTCTGTCTGTCTCTCTCTCTCTCTCTCTCTCTCTCTCCGTCTGACATACAGAGATCTTTTTTTAAACTGCTGTTTTGTCGTTCGTGGAACATAAAAGCATTTTTACTTTCTCATAACGTACATACAAAATTGTGTTTGCGTGTGTGTGTCTGTGAACAGCATAACTCAAAAAATAAAGGTGGGCTAAATACCAAAATTAGCATTTAGATTTAGTATCTTCCAAGGGTGAGACACGAAGATTTTCAAGATAATCCTTTCACTCCCACTTAACTTTATGTGGAACATTTTTCGAACATTTAGATTTTCTAAGAAATGGCTAACAACGTTTATTAAAGTACCATATATTAAAGATATTTACATGACAAATAAAATATATATATTGCATTTTCTGGGAATAGCCCGTGAAGTCCACTTTATGTGGAAGGAATTTTGTATCATCTTGTATAACTGGTAAACGTTAAGCGATAGACGAAAACGTACTATACAAAACATGTAGATCTCTTTAAAACACACAAATAATTTGAAATAATTTTTTGTGACATATGCCATTTCTGAGATATCCGTTATTAATGGTTCTAACTGTTCAATACTTGGTCATTCTCTTGAAGTCCTTTCAAGATTCAGTTGTTTCTCGCGATTGCATGTAAGCAGTAAGTAATTTTAAGGCCAGCATATAGCGTCCAGTTCTTAAACATTTGACTGTCACTGTTCTTTTTTTATGTATAACGAAATGTGCAATGTAGCTATTTCTGCAAAGGTTTATGTGCTTTAAAATGTAGTAGGTATAAAAGTAAGCTTTAGTAAGCATAATTTGCACAGTCACTAATGAACTACTGAGCTCAGAGAAAGTCTTGTGAATGTATCACATCAGATTGTTTTACTGCGAAATATTGAAATTGAGTTCTTGATGAGATACAATACTTTCTATAGTTACTCTAAGTAGTAGAGAAACTAAAACGATCTTTTTGTATTCTTGGCGCCCTTAAACATGTATTTGCAGTGGAATCACGATGTTAAGTTTTGTTAAAAGTGCAATAGTGAAAGGTACAAAACTCTAAGTTCAAATAGGTAAATAAGAATAAATATCTCTACTATAGCCAATTCAACAAAAAACTATTTCATATAAATTGCGTATACTAAACATATTTGCTTCAATTATATGTCGCCTTTGTCATCTAAGCTCATATCAGCGGCTTAGCTTCTGGAATAATTGGCAATGACGTTCACTCGTTAACTATCGTGGTAATCGTTTGGTTTTACCGTGGGCTTTCTTTCTAAATATTAAACTCACACACAAATTTATACTCTAACTCATACTTCCAGAGTCCACCTTAGAACCAAACTTAATGTAAACACATGACGTCACTAACTAGCCCGGGATACGCAGAAAACCAAAGCAAACTGTAACATTTAGTACCCTATATATGCACAATTATCTATGGGTTTTGCAAGAAGTACGTTAATCAAACCTAGGTCAAACTTCCATTAGTATGAAACAGTAAATAATATGAATAATAAAACTAAAGAACTCTGTATCCGTTCAATTCTGTGGTGTCTCTCGCCCCTCTTCTGCATTCATATGATAACGATAGGCAGTTAGTGGGACGACAAACGTGGCTGTTTCTACAAGTGTTGTTAGCTTGGTGAGTGACAATGAAGTTTAAATAATGAAACACTCTAAATATAAGTTGACTGCCAATTTTATTGAATGTTTTTACTTTCTCTATTACGTATAGTAAGTAGGGGAAGTATTGTATTCCGTCCAAAAATTCCATACCGAAATTTCATCGAAAATACATGTTTTGAGACCCCTAGAGTCCAAAAAGAACATTTTTTGAAACATGTCCGTATATGTGTGTGTCTGTGAACAGCATAATTCAGAAACGAACAGTCGGATAAACACTAAAGTTTGTATTTAGGTTCAGCATCTTCCAGAGATACGACACGAAGGTTTTCAAGAAACCCCCCCACCCCAGATTACGCTTTACATGGAACATTTTTCAAAAATTTTAATTTTTTCAAAAATGCCTCTAACGAATTTGATTAAAATATCATATTTTTAAGATATTTTCATGAGAAATGAAATATATATCTCGAATTTTCTAGGAATGTGTCCAAAAGTATTCTTCATTGTGAACGACTTTTGCACAACTGGTAAACCATAAGAGATAGACAAAATTTTACTACACAAAATGTAGATCCTCTTAAAATACACAATTTATGCCCTATACATTTTTTGTTGAGTGGACCATTTTCGAGATATTGCTTGTTATTCCCTTAAATTTTCCAATACTTATACTTTTTCTCAAATTCGTAATTCATTGTCCTGGTAATGCAAAGAGAATGCAATACCCCACATAGCAGCCAGCTCTTAAAATATTTGACTATAGCTTAAAGCCTACCATATTCCCCTTGCATCTACAAAAACATTAGCAAGAAGATTAACATTTCGATATCTCGATTAACATGAAGCATATGGAGAATAAGCGTCTGTAAAAATATTTTGTACAAGAGTAGAGAAAGTCATGTGAGTGTAACACATCAGATTTTTAACAAACTAATGAAGGAGAATACAACTGTCGTTGTCAATAACATTATTAAACCAACTGCAGATTATTACCGGTGTTGCATATGCGCGTAAAGAACCCTGTAAACACCAACGAATAAAAGAAACAGACGTAAGATATAATTAGAAAAAATTTGATGCGTGTACATTCACATTATTTTCTCCGCCCGCTATCTTTATTAGTGGGACTATAAATTATTCTTACTAAAGTTTATTTTTCTATCAACTACATTTTAATCCAAATAAACCTTTGCAGCAATAGCTACAAATACACATCACGTTATAGATACAAAAAGAATAGCAATAGTCAAATGTTTAGGAACTGGACTCTATATGTTGGCCTTAAAGTTCCATACCGTTTGCTTACAATTCCGAGAAACAACTGAATGTTGAAAACACTGAGAATGACCATGAAATTAAGAATTCGAATATTTAATAATGGACATCACATAAACGGCTTATACCACAAAAAACTTGTTTGAAATAAACGTGTGCTTTAAAGAGATCTACATTTTCTGTGTAGTACGTTTTTGTCTATCGCATAACGTTTAATAGTTATACAACATCATACAAAATTTCTTCCAATTGGAATGGATTTCAAAGGCTATTCTCAGAAAATTCAAGATATACATTTTATTTGTCACGCAAGATACACGGTATTTTAATTAAAATCGTTAGAGCCATTTTAAGAAAATCAAAATTTTCGAAAATCCTTCCACGTAAAGGGTTGTCTGCGGTGAGGGGGATTTTGTTTAAAATCTTCATGTGGCGTCTTTAGAAGGCACTACACCTATGTACCAAGTTTGGCATTTGCCGGACCGTTCGTTTTTGAGTTATGCTGTTCACAGGCATGTTTCAAAATATGTTTCATTTCAGGTCGCCTTAAAACATGTATTTCCGGTGAAGGTTAAAAACATATTACTATACCAAAAGTTCTATTCGTAGGAAAGTGCAAGGGTTTTTCTTTAATAATGAACCGCCAATGTTAGATTAGTCTTAAATTCTGTCAATAAATTGGTTCGAAATTAGACTTAGGTTTATGAAGAGAAATAAAATGAACATAATTATTGACAGATAAGATAACGTGTGACGTTGTGCCAGATCTTACACCTCTTCCCGATACAGCTACAGGTTAACTGAGTTTTGTTTTAATTATCCTGTATTTAATTTCAACTCGGCTATTATTTAGGCGTGTGTATTATTTTATTATTCTATTGTATTAACACGAGACACGAGTCCCCGTGGCATTTGTTTGTTTGTTTCTCACAACTGATGCTAACGCGGAGAGATACAAAATGTTTCATTTACTGAAGTCTAGTTATAAGGCTGGATTTGTCGGTCTCTGTGGTTTAGGTGTACCATGTTGCCCTCTAGTTCCCGAGATGGCGGGTTCAAACCCGGCAGAGGGCAATGGATGTTTTTTGGGCATAAAATGAGGCAGTATTTTAAACACTTAAATAATTTCAGTCTAATTATATAATATGTAAATTCAATAACAGCCCGCCTTGAAGCAATGTGTGTTAGTAATAATTTGTAAAATGTATGTAACAGTCATTGCATATGCTTATATTGTTGTATCCATGTGTAATAATGTTATGTGAATATATTACGTAATTTAATACTGTAGGAGCTGTGAGAGTAATAAGTTAAACGTTGCTAAGAATGAGGTAACCTTGAGGTAATAAAGAGTTTGAGAGTTTAACAATACTATTTCTGATTCTTGGTTTAACAATAATATAATTTTAGTGACAGTTTATAAAACAGCCAATCAACAACCAGAAAAAGCTTTAGTTAAATGAAGGTATTCTATTGGACTAGGATTAGCCAATCAGAAACTGAAATATAGCAAAATTTACAAATCTAGTAGTCAGTTGCCTGCAGACAGTGTTTGTAACCGGATGCGTGATGGGTCCTCAAAGAAATATAATACGTATTCGTGTGAGATGAAAATAGTTTGTGTTAAAAAGTGCAATTATTTAATAATAAAAAGAATCTCACAGCTCTCTATATCAGTGAAGTGTTATTTAAATCGTATCAAGCATTAATAAAAGCAGTGAAGTAAAATTTTAATATGTGTAAGCCTGCATTCTTGTCGCATCACAGCCCTGTTAAGAGAAACGTGTCTGTAACAATGATACTGACGCAGCCGAGGCAAACATAAAACATATAATATTTAAAGAAACAGTCAAATCACAAAGTTAATATTTTTTTAAAACTTGGGGCAAAGGCCACCTGAAAGTACGTATGGGGCGAAGGCTACCGGAAACTGCTTACTGTACGTGCGGTTGCAACTACTTCAAGTTTGGCTCCGCATACGTGGAGCTAATAATAACCAACTTCTTCAAACTGGCAAACAAGTTAAAAGAAAACTCCTACTTTAAATCGGCTTTCCATACGTGAAGCAAAATACAACCTACTTCAAATTGACGCCCAAAACGTGGTGTAAACAACGTAAAGACAATAACTACTTCAAAAATTCTTTGCATGGCTTCCTTCGGAGGATAAGTAAATTCCGTGTCCCGTGTCGTAGATGTACGGCATGTAAAAGAACCTCAAGCCTAACAAAGAGATCTCTGAGCGAAACTTCCGGCCTTTTACGCGCAATATAGAATGGGAGGGTAAGAGCTATAGTTGGCGTTCATAAACAAAACTCAATTCATTTTTATAAGGCTGGATCGACTATAGGAAGGGCTGAGAATAATCCTATTTAAGAGAAATTGCCTCCAGCCGGGAATCAAACCTGAGATCTCTAGATTTGTAGGTTAGCATGCTGGCCACCAGACCACAGAGACAGTCAGATCTATAGTATGTAGTAAGATTTTATCTCTTATGGTTTATAAGTTATACAAAGCTGGTACAAATTGCGGAAAATTCAATGTATGCATTATATGTTTAATGCAAACAATTTAAAATATGTTTTTTTTAACCAAAATCTTTAGAAACGATTTTGATAAAATAAAAAGTAATGAAACTTTTCCATTTAATTAGATTGGGGTGGAGGGATTTTCTTGTCTTGTCTTATCCTTGGGAGATACTCAGTTTAAATACGAAATTTGGTATTTCGTTTTCGGTTATACCAATCGCAAATAAGACACAGTACTGACAACGTTCATGGATTTTTTTTCTAAAGATGCTTGCTTTATGCAGTCGTGTTATCTAAAAAATTGCATTTCCGGCGAAATATGAATTTCGAACTTTTGGGGGAAATCCATACTTTTATCTTCTTTAAGCAGATGTTAAGAGAATGTATAATGTGAATTACAAAAACAAATTTGTGATGAGGTGTTGTTTGTATCTTTTCCTGATTCCATAAATCTCAGCCATGAGACAACCAATATAAGTGTGGGCCATTTGAGACTGTACAATATCTCAGAACTAAGGATTGTAGAAAGAAATGTCTTCAATGTGACTTGTTATTATAGGGGAAAATAAATGCCATTAGTCGAGTTTTATTATTAAATTGACCCTAAAATGACTGTCACAACGTCCTCCAAACAAGGCACGACCATAATATCAAGCAACTTTCATTAAAGACATTTCTTTCTAAAACGCTTAGTTTTGGGAATATTTTAGTCTCAACTTAAATGATCCACCCTGTATATGAGGATACCGTATATGGGTCGTAATTTATTGGTCAGCTACTACATACCAAGAGAGCATGTTTAAGACGCGGTAAAGTAGGCTTACAATATCTCTGGTGTCAGTCCCATCTAATATCGAGGTTCGTGTAAGTCTAGAACCGCTAGACACGAAAATCGCTTAGGACCCCCCTCCAGGGAAACAAAAGAAAGTCGTAGAACACCTTCATTTGTTGCATTGTTCCCAGCCGACAAACAAAACAGCGTGGCTAACAAAAGAGTAGCGATGAAGAGAAACTGAGACTAGGGGAGGGAGGAACATTACCACGCCAGTCTTTTTACCGTCTTTCTTCGTCTCTCTTGGTATACTTGTACATGCTATGTACAGAATGTATTTCAGGGAGGAAAACTAAACGTTGTGCAGTCGTTTGTTTTCTATCGTGACACAGTCAGTGTATCCGGGACTTCAATAAAACTAGAAGCTGCAGCTGAACCATTTCTGCAATTGCTCATGTACATCCTACGTGAGGAGAATGTACACGTGTGCCAGTTCTTCTCTTGCCCTTTAACCTTTTTTAACTCGAAGTAGTTTAGGTGACAGGGATCGTGCGTCTATTTTTACTAAACGGCAGGAACTGGCCCTATGCTAAACTGTAGAGGACAAATAAAAAGAATCTTAGTTACATTCAAATGACTTTCTTTACGATTGTCATTTATTTATATATACCTTCTGCAAATTATTCTTAGAAAACCTTATTAACTTTCCTACCACATACGTAGTACGTACAGAAGGTCTTGTTCCACCCAAAAATTCGATACCGGGACTTCAAAGTGTTTTAGGGCCCCAGAATTCAAATAAAACTTTTTGAAAAGTGGCCGTGTGTGTGTCTGTAAGCAACATAACTCAAAAAAGAAAAGTCAGATAAACACAACTTGGTATTTAAGTTCAATCCCTTCCAAAGTTAAAACACGAAAATTGAGGCAGTATTTTTAACACTTTTTCAATCTAATTATATAAATACTTAAATTGAATAACAACCCGTCTTGAAGCAATATGTGTATGTAATAATTTGTAAAATGTATGTAACAGTCATTGCATGTGCTTATATTATTGTAAACATGTTCAATAATGTTATGTGAATGCATTACGTAATTTAATAATGTAGGAGCTGTGAGAATAATAAGTTAAAAGTTGCTAACAATGAGGTAATCTTGAGTCAATAATAGTAAGAAAGTTTAACAGTACTACTTGTGATTCTTGGAGTAAAATTAATGTAAATTTTGAGACAGTTTTAAAATATCCAATCAACAACCAGAAAAAGCTTTAGTTAAATGAAGGAGAAGGAATAGCCAATCAGAGACTTGAAATACAGCAATTTACAAGTTTAGATGGTTGAAATCAATTCAGTTGCCTCCAAAAAGCTCTCATAACCAGACGTGTTGTTTATAGACAGTGCTCATAACCAGACGCGAGAAATTAAATACGTATTCGTGTGAGACGAAAATAGTTTACGTGTTATAAAGAGCAAATATTAAATAAAATACTCTTACAACTCTCTATATCAGTGAAGTGTTATTTAATTTGTATCAAGGATTAATAAAAAGGAGTGAATTAAAGTTATAATCTGGGTAATCCTACATTCTTGTTGTACCACAACCCTACCAAGAGAAACATGTCTAACAAATGCTGACGCAGCCAAGCAAACATAAATATATTATATTTAAAGAAACAGTCAGAATTAAAAGTCAATATTTTTTTAAACTTGGGGCAAAGGCCACCTGAAAATACATTTGGGGCGAAAGCTACCGGAAACTGTTTACTATACGTCCGGTTGCAAGGAATTTCAAGCTCGGCTCCCCAACAATAGAAATACGATACAACTCCTTCAATATAAACTACTTCAATTTGACGCCCAAAGCATGGTGCTAATAAATAACATAACAACAACTTTCTCAAATTGGCATCCAGACGTGGAGCTAAAACGTACTACCATCTTCAAAATTTAAAAAAAATAATCCCATTCCAAACTCTCCTTACATGGAATATTTTTTAAATTTTGTATTTCATAAAATAGGGCTGTAGCGATTGCTATTAAAATACCACATATCAAATATATATTATTGTGGCATAAACCGTTTTGAGATATCCATTACTAACTGTTCGAATTGTTCACTTCTTAGTCATTCTCTTAAAGTCCTGTCAGCATTCAGTTGTTTCTCGCGATTGCATGGAAACAGAATGGAATTTTAAGGCCAGCATATAGCGTCCAGTTCTTAAATATTTGAGTGTCGCTGTTCCCTTCATATATGCAGAGTGTTTTAGAAATAATTTTACAAAACTTCGGGTATGGGTTCCTTACACCATAAGAAGGAAAAACGTTCGTATGAACATATAACCCATAATCCTTTGTTTCCTCGTTAGGAGGTGTTCAACACAGTGGTACACTTATAACACACAAAACTCATAATAAATTCTGGAAATATCCTCCTCTTGCATCTATGCATGCCTGTACTCGTCGAATCATGGAATGTCGCACCCTGTCAAAACCTCCGGGATGGTGTCAAATGGTTTCGCAGGCTTCCATGACATGTCGATGAAACGTTTCTGCATCCGGGATGGCTGCTCCATAAACCAATGATTTAAGATGCCCCCAGAGGTAAAAATCCAGAAGATTGAGTTCGGGAGAACGTGCAGGCCATAGAACTGGTCCTCCTCTGCCTATCCATCGGTCATGGTAGATACCAGTCAGTGCGTCTCGAACAATGCGACTAAAATGTTACGGAGCCAGGCATTTATCACATTTATCAGCAAGGCGACGATAAACAGCGACAAAGGTTGGATGACTCGGTTGTCTTCGGTCTGGAAACTCCATCTGAGACCGCCGTGCAGCCTCGCGTCCATTACCATTCGCGCGACCATACATAAAAATCATGTCTGCCTGTTCACGAAATGAATATCCAGCAATGGTGGAACGAAAACACCTGCAGTTAACTTACTACATGTACACAATTGAAACGTTGAAGACAGACTAATGACAAATGACAAACGTAAACAAGTCTCAATGGCAACACTTCGCCATCTACCGTATGTGTACAATGTATCAACGCCTTCTATAAATGCATAGAGAAATGAAGTTTTGAGGTTGGACGCCGAAGGCCGTTGAACTCACACTTTCATTGTGACAGGAATAACGCGAAAACCAAGGATTATAGGACATATGTTCATATGAACTTTTTTCATTCTTTAGGTGTGAGGAACCCATACCTGAAGTTTGTAAAAGTATTTCTGAAATACCCGATATAACGAAATGTGCAATGTACCTATTTCTCCCCCCCCCCAGGGGCCTGCTTTGCAGGTACGGGTTTTTGGCGCACCCGGGGTCCCGAGCCACCCTGACTTCCTCGGTGTGGGCCCCTCCAAGTGGTGAGGGAGTCAGTCAAAGCGCCCACCCACGTGTAGGCCGTGCGTGGAGACCCGTGTCGGTGGAAAGAAATATCCTGGTGGTTGAGGGAGGCGTATCTGAGCCTGGTTGGTTGTGTTTTACAGTTTTCAGGGAGGATGCGCTATACCAATACACCACTTTGGTTTTGCTTCACCTAAACGGGCGGCTAGGGACTAACCCACCCCTAGCCAATCGGCCGGGACTAGGTTTTGTACTGAACTCCAGGGTGAGTGGGACGGCGTGCCCGCTATATCCCGTGTGTAGCCCTGTCATCCCAGTGGGATGACCCCTTGTTGGGCTCCGTGGTGGGTGGGGAGCACTGCGGGATGAATTCTTTACTATCTTTTATGGTCAACACACCCAATACCCTAAAGCAACCTGTGAAGGGAAAAGAAGTAGTCGAGTCCAGAGGTCCTCGCTACTTGGTGATTTCGAGAACTGAGGAAGGGCAGAAGTTTACCACGGTGAATCCATTTCTGATTCAGAAGGGTTTGGACAGCATTGCTGGTCCTGTTAAATCCTGTGTGTGCTCTCGTAATGGCACGCTCCTGATTGAAGCACTTTCAGCTTCTCAGGTATCGAAACTGCTTAAAGCCAAACTGCTAGCCAGCTATCCTATTCGTGTCGAGCCGCACAGAACTCTCAACTCCTCGCGCGGCGTGGTGAACACCCGTGCGTTGGACGGCATGTCTAATGAGGAGATTCTGGACAACCTCTCTGATCAAGGTGTTACGGCGGTATATCGCGTTCAGCGGAAGGACAGAGGTGAATTCGTGCCGACTCGTACCCTGTTCCTTACCTTTGATCGGGTAGATCTCCCTCAAAGAATTAAGGCAGGGTATGAGGTCATTGTAGTCAGGCCGTATATCCCTAACCCGCTGCGATGCTACAAGTGTCAGCGCTTTGGACACACCAGCGACTTTTGTAATGGCAACTCTACCTGTGTTAACTGTGGTGCAATCTCCCATGATGGGGAATGTACATCCACTCCGTCATGTGTTAACTGCGGCGGTGAACATCCATCGAGTTCCCGCGATTGCCCCCGTTTTGTAGAGGAACGCGAGATCCAGGAGATCCGGGTTAGGGAGAAGGTGTCCTTCTCAGAAGCCCGGAAGCTCCTGCGCTTCCGCCAACCGTCTGTCCCGCGGTCCGGTACGTATAGCTCCGTTGCAGCTAAACCGGCACCGAGTCGGGAAATCGCCACACAGACCAGCGATTTGAACGGAGCCACCATTTCCGATAAGATACTTGTCGCCCGCTCGCTTCCAAAGCCCCCGACTTCG
The DNA here is from genome assembly GCA_030765065.1 of Deroplatys truncata. Taxonomy (NCBI): domain Eukaryota; kingdom Metazoa; phylum Arthropoda; class Insecta; order Mantodea; family Mantidae; genus Deroplatys; species Deroplatys truncata. The sequence continues at coordinate 56,424,830 of CM060981.1, forward strand.
CCACCTGCGTCGGCATCTGCCAAGACTGTACCTGCTCAACTTCCTCCTGTGCGATCTCATTCTCAGGCGGCGCCTTCCTCCTCTAAGGCTGGAAAGGCCGTTACCAGCACTGCTTTGCCGGTGAAGTTCAAGACCCACTACACCAGATCCGACTTCCTGAAGGACACCCCTCCATCTGTTCCGGGAACGTCGAAGGGGAAGAATAGTCCGCGATGCTCTTCTCATAGATCCTCTTCTGCGGCTTCTTCTGGGACGGACTCCGATCGGCGCTCTACATCTTCGCTGGTCTCTACTTCCAATCGGTTCGAGGTTCTCGAACCGAAATTCTCTATTGGAAAGGGGTCCTCCCCCGTGGAGGAGATGGAGCAGGATTCCTCCGCCGCTGCCAGACCGCCTATGAAGAAGCGGCAGGATAAAACATCCCCTAAAGGTGCTGATTCGCAACCTAAGAAAAAGGGTCGCTTAATTCGCCCACCGCTCTCGTCGTAGTCGCCTCTTCCGATTACGACCCTCCTTTTAATTACAATAGCTATCCTACACTGGAACATACGAGGTATTCGATCCCATCGACCGGAGCTTGAACTTTTGCTCAACGAGTACGAGCCCATGGTTCTTTGTTTGCAGGAGACTAAGCTCCGTCCGCAAGACGCCTTTCAACTTGCACGGTATCGCTCAGCGCGTTGTGATCTTCCACCAGAAGATGGTGTTCCTGCGCACGGGGGCACCATGCTGCTTATCAGAGATGACCTTTTCGTGGACTCTGTGCCCCTTCAATCTGATATCCAGTCGGTTGCTGTCCGGATTCACCTGCCGTCCCTCCGATTTACCATCTGTACGCTTTATCTTCCGCCATCTGCCGACATCTCGGCAACAGATTTAGCCGACCTCATTTCCCAGCTTCCCACACCTTTTGTGTTGGTGGGAGATGTCAATGCCCATCACCCTCTTTGGGGTTCATCTCGGGCTAGTGCGAGAGGCACCTTAATCGCCGACTTTATCGATAGCTTTAACCTCGTTCTTCTAAACACCGGGGAGCCTACCTTTCTTTCTGACGCCTTCCACACTCGCTCACATCTTGACATTGCGGTATTTTCACCACGGTTAGCAGTTTCCTTTCGCTGGACTGTCATCTCTGATTTGCACTCTAGTGACCACTTCCCTTGTCTTCTTAGTCTCTTAACTCCTGCTGTGTGTTCCACCCGTTTGCCTACCTGGCGCTTCGACCGAGCCAATTGGAGCCTTTTCTCCCAGTTGGCTGTGTTCACGTATACTGAGCAGGACTCTGTGGATTTTTTCGTTCAACATCTCACAGAGACTATTCTTTCTGCTGCTGCGCACTCTATTCCTCGGTCGGCCGCCCACCCTCGGCGATTTCCGATCCCTTGGTGGACGGATGAATGTCGAACGGCCATTCGTGCTCGCAGGCGTTCTCTTCGGCTTTTCCAGCGTCGCCCTACCCTGGAGAACCTGATCCAGTACAAGAAACTGCGTTCTCGGTGTAGGCAAATTATTCGGGATAGCAAAAAGACGTCCTGGAGTCGCTTTGTCTCTTCCTTTAACCACCGCACGCCTTCCTCTATCGTCTGGGATAAGTTCAGGCGTGTAGCCGGTAAATCGACCCATCTGCCCATTGCTGGTCTTCACACATCTGTAGGAGCTGTTGTTGCTCCATTCGACGTGGCTAATACTTTGGGCAGCGCTTTCGCACAGGTATCAAGCTCCGATTCTTATTTGCCCGAGTTCCTTATTGTCAAGGATCGCGTAGAATCACAGCGCTGCTCGTTTCGTTCTGGCAATCTTGAGGATTATAATCGCCTTTTCACCATGGCGGAGTTGGACTACGCGCTTTCGACTTCGTGCCTATCAGCGCCAGGGTCCGATGGCGTCCACGTTCAAATGTTAACACACCTCCCTCCTGCGGGTAAGACCTTCCTGCTCGAACTCTATAATCGCGTCTGGGTTGCTTCCACATTTCCAGATAAGTGGCGAGAGGCCATCATCATTCCCATTTTGAAACCTGGAAAGGACCGTCACCTTCCTTCCAGTTACCGTCCCATTTCCCTCACCAGTTGCGTTTGCAAGGTGTTGGAACGCATGATCAATGGGCGGTTGGTATGGTGGTTGGAGACTCGGAACCTTCTCTCCAACACCCAATGCGGTTTTCGACGACGCCGTTCAACTCTAGACCACCTTGTGTCGCTCTCGACGCAGATCATGAACGGGTTTCTGCGGAACTGTCAAACCGTTGCGATTTTCTTTGACCTTGAGAAGGCTTTTGATACCTGTTGGCGGGCGGGGATTATGCGTTCCCTACACGCCTGGAACCTTCGTGGACGCTTGCCGCTGTTCCTTCAGGAGTTTCTGGCGGACCGCGTTTTCCGAGTACGGGTCAGCTCGGTTTTTTCGAACCTTTTTATCCAAGAGAACGGCGTGCCTCAGGGCTCCGTACTAAGCGTTACACTTTTCGCTGTAGCGATTAATTCTATCTGCGAATGTGTTCCACCAGGGGTGTCGTCCTGTTTATTTGTGGACGATTTCGCCGTGTACTGTACCTCTCAGCGTACGTCGTTTTTGGAACGCCGCCTGCAGCACTGTTTGGACAACCTTCACTCTTGGAGTTCTAGAACTGGCTTTCGTTTCTCCACTGAGAAAACCACCTGCGTTAACTTCTGGAACTTCTGCCGTAGGGAACGATTTCCACCTTCTCTCCGTTTCGGTCCAGACTTTCTGCCCTTTGCCGGCGAGGCGCGTTTCTTGGGGTTGACGTTTGACAGGAAGCTTAGCTGGTCATCACATATTGCACGATTGAAAGCTCGATGTGATCGTTCTCTAAGCCTCTTGCGGGTGTTAATTGGTACGTGTTGGGGAGCGGATCGGGCGGTTTTGCTGCGTCTGTATCGCGCGCTAGTCCGATCCAAGTTAGATTATGGGTGCGTCGTTTATTCCTCCGCCCCTCCATCTGTGCTGAGGGCATTAGACGCCGTCCACAATCGAGGCATTCGCTTAGCTCTTGGTGCGTTTCCAACTAGCCCAGTTCTCAGCCTTTACGCCGAGTCGGCAGAACCTCCTTTGTGTTATCGGCGTGCTTTTCTCCTCGGCAATTATGGCTGTGCGCTTCGCAGCATGCCAACCCATCCAACGTTCGCTTCCTTTTTCCACACCGCGCTGGACGAACGTTATTGGGGCCGCTCCGTATATCCCAGGCCCTCAGGTGTTCGCTTCCGGGAGCTTCTTCGGCAGCACGGTATTGAACTGCCCAGCATGTTCCCTACCGGGGAGAGGGTGTTTCCTCCTTGGCTTCGTGTGACGTCTCACATTGATCTTGGAATGGCGGCTTACCGGAGGTCTACGCTCCCTCTGTCCAGTATACGGGCTTGTTTTTTAGAATTTCTGTCCGGCTACCATGGCTGGATTTTTATTTACACCGACGGATCTAAGTGCTCCAACGGTGTTGGTTGCGCTTACGTTCATGGGCCCGGAACTCATACCTTCGGTCTTCCTGGTGGCACTTCCGTTTATTGTGCTGAACTGTATGCCATATATCGTGCCGTTTTATACGTGCGCCGCCACCACTTGGGAAACAGCCTTATTTTATGTGATTGCCTTAGCGCACTCCAGAGTATACGCGAGCTGTACAATTACCATCCTCTTGTACAGCAAATCCAGGATGCCCTTCATGTTTTATACGCTTCTGGTGTTTTCGTGAAGTGTGCTTGGCTACCTGGTCACGTCGGCTTGGCTGGAAATGAACTGGCGGATTTGGCGGCTAAGGCGGCGACAGTCCAACCCGATGTTGTCATCCCTCGGGTAACGTCGGAGGACCTTCGGCTTGTTTTGCGGAGAGCGGTCCTCTCGTGCTGGCGCGAGAAGTGGGTGGCTCTCCGCGGCAACAAGCTTCGGGTAGTGAAGGACCTTCCTGTTCCCTGGGTTACTTCTAGTCGTTTTTCTCGCCGTGAGGAAGTTCTTTTAGCCCGTTTACGCATTGGCCACTGCAATTTTACCCACGCCTATCTTTTTAACGGTGACTCTGCTCCGCTTTGTTCCGCGTGCGGCGGACGTCTATCGGTCCGCCACCTGTTGTTGGAGTGCGCCTCCCTGGCGCGTCTTCGGAATGCTTTGCAGCTGCCGGCGAGTCTTGCGGAGGTCTTGGCGGACACTCCTCACGCGGTTGATAGGCTTTTTAAGTTTTTATCCGAGGCTGCCTTACCCTTGCGTTTTTAATGTTTCTACCCGAGAAGCTTCACCGCTCGGTGCTTAATGTTTAATATTTATTCTCCTCTTTATGTCTATTTACCTTTGACTTTTCCTTTGCTTCTCTTCTGATTCCTATCCTCCGCTTTTACTCTGCTTTTTAACTTTTGTGTCTACCTTTGGTTTTTACCTTCCTGTTTTAGAACGGCGCTTATAACCCTGGCAGTTGAGCGCCGTAAACCAACATTCCTTCCTTACCTATTTCTCCAAATGTTTATTTGGATTAAAATATGTTAGATAGATAAATAATCTTGAGTAAGAATAATTTTTATATCAACTAATAAAATATAGAGGGTAGAGAAAATTATGTGAATGTATCACATCAGATTTTTTTTCTATGTACTTATTATAATCGAGATATATGTTTGCATAAATACTGGCATTACACATTTCGTAGCACGAGTGCAGCAGATGGAAGAAAACGAATCGACAGTCAATGTTGATTTCAATCAATCTCCTATATCTCCTTATGAGGAGCATGTGGGATTAATGAAGTATTTACATCACACACTCCTTTTGCCGACTCATTTACTTCATTCTATGTTATCCTTCTTTAGCAACATAATTGTTCTGTTCCATGTATTTATTAATCTTCCTCCCTTCCCTGGGGATTCAAATCCACAGCCATTCTTTCCACTGCTTTATCTTCTTTTCTTTGTGTTTGTCCTATCGAATTCATTGCTGTTTTTTATTTTTATTGTAATTTGTTTGATTTGTTATTTTCCATAATTTTCAATTTTAAATTATTTTTGCCAGTTTATTCTTATAATGCTTGTTTGTAATTTGTTTTGAACGACTTTACTGGCTTCTACATTTCACAGTCGTATAATAAAACTGATTTCACATTACTAATGAAAATTTTAGATTTAGTGCGTCCTGATATAATGTTAGATTTCCAGATTGGATATAATAAGACGAAAGCACCATTTACTTTCTTTATTCTATTCTTAACATCCCCAAGAGCTCTAGCAACCTTATCAACTATGCTACTTACATATTTGAATTCCTAAACAGTATCAATATTTTTATTATTTATTATAATTTTGTTTGATGTGTTGCTATTTAGTCTCGTCTAAGAACGGGAACGATATCTTAAGTGGCTTAAGAGCTATTGTTAAAGGAGTATGAGTTTTGTGATGGGGAGGAAAGTGTAGAACATTATCTAAGTGAGTTTTTGAGGATTTAAAAAATGGAGGGAGAAAATCTGGGATAAAAAGCTGATGTATTACACTTACATAACTTTCTCTACTCTTGCACAAACTATTTTTACAAACTATTGTTCGCCATATGCTTCATGCTAATCGAGATGTTAATCTTATTGCTAATTTTCTTGTAGATACAAGGGGAATTGGTAGGCTTTAAGCAATAGTCAAATCTTTTAAGAGCTGGTTGCTATGTGGAGTATTCCATTCTCTTTGCATGTCCAGGACATAAAAAAATGAATAACGAATTCCCATTTGAGAAAAAGTATAAGTATTGCAAAATTTAAGGGAATAACAAGCAATATCTCAAAGATGGTTCACTCAACCCAAAAAAAATGTATATGACATAAATTGTGTGTTTTAACGCGATCTACATTATTTGTGCAGTAAAATTTTGTCTTCTCTTATGGTTTATCAGTTATGCAAAAGTCGTTCACAATGAAGAATACTTTTGGAGACATTCTCAGAAAATTCGAGATATAATTTCATTTTCATGAAAATATCTTAAACATATGATATTTTAATCAAAATTGTTAGAGCCATTTTTGAGAAAATTAAAATTTTCGAAAAATGTTCCCTGTAAAGCGTAAATCTGGGGTGAGGGGATTTTCTTGAAAACCTTTGTGTCGCATCTCTGGCAGATAGTGAACCTAAATACCAAGTTTGGTGTTTATCCAACTGTTCGTTTCTGAGTTTGCTGTTCACAGACAGACACGCACACATACAGACGCACACACGGACAGGTTTCCAAAAATGCTTTTTTTTGGATTCAGGGGGTCTCAAAACATGTATTTCCGGTGAAATCTCGGTATAGAATTTTTGGGTGGAATACAATACTTCCCCTACTTACTATACGTAGTAGAGAAAGTAAAAAATAGGGGTTTCTTTTAATGAAAATGAAAGAGAACCAGATGAGGAAAGCCAAAGAGAGGAGGAGAGGGGGAGAGGAAACCTAGGTAAGATAACATGAAATAAATTGTAATGAAACTTTAGCAAAGAGAAGTAAAGGTTGCACAGCAATGCCGAAAACCAGGGAGCTACACTGACCGTGCAACACAAAGTATGAGTACCAGGTATTAACATTATAAAGTAGAATAACGATTTACATTTGTAAATTGTAACTTAGAACGATTACAATAAACTAGTTTTCTTTATTTATTGTATTCATTTTCATATGAGTTTGGCATTTAAGTTCCACCATATTGTGACGCAGCCATCAGCCAAAGTCATCACGTGAATGACTATGTTGTTTAGCGCCGGCCTACTGCCCCGTCGGAAGATAAGGAGAAGGCCTCTCTCCCTCAAAGTAAATTCCAGAAGCCACGTGACGCAACAGAACATTCTGGATGATCCTTTCCCCCACCCGCGAAGCTTCTAGAAACGTTTGTGTATGTCAATCAGCGAGATATTGAGTCCTTGTTCTTATTACACATAAAGTGCTGGGTATGAGTGTGCGCTACGAGTGAGGTTGTGACGTACAACGAGTGCTGCTACTGCAAGCGATTAGAGAGGTCTTGTGTTAAACGCCTCACCGAGTGAAGCGAAAGGCAGAACTGCTTCGCGAGTGTTCCATTACGCGCAAGAAAAAATAAAGTGATGGTGAAAACTGAACTATCATTAGTGAAATGACGGTGAAATGTAAATTAAGTCGCAATATTCTTTACGTAACATTGCGAGAAACAGTTAAATATCGCTTTAAAAACTGACAAAACATTGAACAAATCAAACCAATAGTAATGAATATCCCGGAAATGTGCCAATAGATGTAGATTTTTGTATATTAAGCTTTTGTGTATCTTTTATAGTTTACTCGCTATGCAACATTTTACATTTCTTCCAAGCGCAGAGGGCTTCATAGGCTTCCCAGAAAACATGCCATATAAAGGTTAATTTGGTTTGGATAAAGCTGCATCCTTGAACGATGCTGTATATCAACACTAAGTATGGTTTCTAAATGACTTCTCGTTTTTTTAGTTACGCTGTTCACAGATGCCATACAGAATTCTCTATTTTGAATTCAGAGGCCTCAAAACGTGCATTTACGATGAAATTTCGATACTCAATTTAAGTATAATACAATACTTCCTCTACCTATCACCAGGAAGTGGTAGAGAAAGAGAAACCTCCGTGTTTAATTGCTTATTTACTTTTTCTACTACGTATAGTAAGTAGAGGAAGTATTGTATTCCACCCAAAAATTCGATACCGAGATTTCACAGGAAATATATGTTTTGAGACCCCCTGAATCCAAAAAAGCATTTTGGAAACATGTCCGTGTGTCTAAGAACAGCATAACTCAGAAACGATCAGTCGGATAAACACAAAACTTGGTATTTAGGATCAGTATCTCACAGAGATGCGACACGAAGGTTTTCAAGAAAATCCCCCAAACCCGAGATTACCCTTTATATGGAACATTTTTCAAAAATTTTAATTTTCTCAAAAATGGCTCTAACGAGTTTGATTAAAATATCATATGTTTAAGATATTTTCATGACAAATGAAATGTATATCTCGAATTTTCTGGGAATGTCTCCAAAGGTATTCTTCATTGTGAACGACATTTGCATAAGAGATAAACAAAATTTTACTACACAACAAATGTAGATCGCGTTAAAATAAACAACATTTTTGTTGTTTAGTGAACCATTTTCAAGATATTGCTTATTATTCCCTTAGATGTTCCAGTACTTATACATTTTCTCAAATGGGAATTCCTTATTCATTTATTTTGTCCTGGTAATGCAAATAAAATGGAATACTCCACATAGCAACCACCTCTTAAAACATTTTACCATATCTTAAAGGCTACCAATTCCCCTAGCATCTACAAGAAACTTAGCAATAAGATTAACATCTCGATATCTTGATTAACACGAAGCATATGGAGAATAAGCTTTTGTAAAAATAGTTTGTACATGAGTAGAGAAAGTCATGTGAATGTAACACATCAGATTTTTTTGTTCTTTAAAGCATAACATATCTTCTTAGCCATTGATTCGTTCCTACAGGATATGAATTCATTGTAACAAATAAAGCAAATGGAAGTTGAAGTCGAGAGAATTCCAAACGCTAATATGTAAATGGATTTCAAATAGTAACGCCACTGTTTCCGGGCCGGAGTGTTCCGGAACATTAACCCACAGTTGTTAATTAAGTTTTACCGGACCGTTAACTCCTCGCGGCAAATATTAATGTTCATTGTGACTGCAAAATAAACATCATTTGTAGAAAGCAAATACCCTTATTAGCTTTCTAAGTATAAACTTCCTTCTGCATTCCTTTTGAAAGCAATTTCATCCTCGTTTTTACTTCCTCGTCGCTTACCTATAGTAAGCAGAGATTTAGTTATATTCTATTCAGGAATTTTATTTCAAGGTCTCGCATGAAACTGGAGTGTGTTCGACCCAAAAATTTCATTTAAAAATAAAACCATATATGTGAAGCGAATAACTCAAAAATACATTGTGATACATTTACATGACTTTCTCTATCCTCTATTTTACAAGCTACATTTACTAAAAGCTTGGGGTTCTATGCATTGTCATGAATTATTTTATCAAGATGTGTATTTTTTTAGGTAAATTTTTATCTTACTCTTGTGGCTTACAAGTTATACAATACAAAATACATTCAAATGAATTTACATGTTATTCTCAGAAATCTTAAATATATGGTGATTCAATCAAGAGTGATAGAGTCATTTTTGAGAAAATAAAGATAATTATTTTTCCCATTTAAATGGTAGTTTGAACTTTGTTTTTTTTAAATTTTAGTTATGCTCTTCACAGACACAAGGATAGACGTTTTCTAAAAATATTATTTAGGTTCATAGGACAGAAAACTTGTACTTCGGTGAAATCTGGTATCCAGTTAAAACTGTAGGTGATAGGAATATAAGAACATAATGTAATCAAAACGGACTTCAGTTCCATTCGCATCAAAGTATATATATATATTAATAATCATGTAAATAAATATGTTATGTTATTTTAATCAAAATAATTATATCCATTCTTTGAGAAAATAAAAATTGACTTAAAGTTTACCATGTAAAAAATACTTTGTGGGGATTTTCTTGAAAGTTTACATGTTTCTTTGGAAAATGATGAATTTTATTACCAAGCTTTATCTTTACCCCACTGAGTTTTTATTTTCCCTACTATGTTCTTACTGTAGGTAGAGGAAGAACCTATTGTATTCCACCCAAAATGTTGATGCTGCAATTGACCAGAAATACATGTTTTCAGGCCTCATGAATCCCCCACAAAAATAAATTAGAAAAATGCCTGCGCGCCTATAAACAGCATAACTCAAAACTGAAATGTCGTTAAATACCAAACTTGGTATTAAGTTACTACACGAATATTTCTAAGGAAATCTTACACCCAGAAATACTGTTTATGTCGACATGTTTTTGAAATTTGTTATATTCTCAATATTTCTATAACGATTTTGTTTAAAATGCCATAAGTTTAAGATATTTTCATAATGAATAAAATGCTTATCTGGAATTTTCTGGGAATAACCATTCAATTCTTCTTTATTCTGAATTACTTTTGTATAATTAGTAAACCATAAGGCTAAAGAATATTACTACACAGAAATTATGAACCTCGTTAAAATGCGCAATTTATATACAATATAATTTTTATGGTGGTAACCACTACCAAAACATTTTTGTTTTTAGTCTGACTTTTCCAGTACTTTATACTTCTCTAAAATAAAAATCGCTATTTTTTTTATTCATTTATCTTTCACATTTATATAAAGAAAACGGAATTTAAAAGCCATCACATAGCGACCGACTTTGAAACGTTTTGACTATGAATTTAGGCTATACCACAACGAAATGTGTAAATTGGTCACTAAATATTATCTGTATTAACAAAACGTAGACAGAAGAATAAGCTTTTACAAGAATAGTATGTAGAAGAGTGAGTAGAGAGGATCACGTGAACACTTAATATTTTTAAATTCTTAAGATCTGAAAACATGTACCCCGATTAAATCTAAATGTCTGACGAATATACAACACTGGATATGTATGTTTTCGACAACGTAATAATACCTAATAAAATTGTTATTTATTTATACATACATAGTATTGATAACTCCAGGGAAGAAAACGTAAATGAGGTTTAGTTTTTGGGAGAGCCTGAAAACTTTAAAATGACATTTTCTAGATGAAATGCTAAATATTAAGTATACGTTTGGGCTCCAAAATAAATGCCGCATTAGGTTTTTAAGAAGCCTAACTTTATACACTGTAAGAAGTATGCATACAGTTGCTCACGCTGTACATATATACTTCCACGAAGGTTGATTCACATCGAAAGATATTTTTGCCTTTCCTGACCTAAAACGTACTTTATATGATGTAGGAGCTCCCCTGATGTACAGGCAACTTCTTCACCATTTCTGTATTGCAGTACTTCTGCACCTGGAGCCCCTTGATGCGTATGCAACTACTCTGACAGTTCTGCATTGCAGGAAAGATGCAAAAGTGTTTTTGTACCTTGAGGGTTTTACGTTCCACGAGGCAGTGGATATTTCGGAGTTTGGAAAAACCATATAACATAGTTTTCTACATTACTGATTGCTAAGATTAGCCTAAAAGTTCTTCTTGCTTTGTTCTTCTCATATTAGAGGTGAATTCTTCCCTACTTTTTGGTCTCTCTCTCTTTCTCTGCTACTTGTAGGGGATGGAGGAAGGATTATATTACAACTAAAAGTTCCACTTCGACGTTTCACCTCAATAAAAAAAGGATATTTAGAAAGTGGTGCTCCCTCTTTCTTTTTTCTCTCCCTCTGTGTATGAACGGCAAGGCTAAAAAACACTACGAAATGAAAATAATAAAGGAATCTTCCACCCCCAAACACCGTCTGCATGAAAACCTTTTCGTTACTTTATTTACTAACGATTTTGATTAAAAATTATATGTTTAAGTTATTTACATGAATTATAAGATGTATATATCAATTTTATGGAAATAGCCTATAAAACCTTCCTTATTCGGAATGAATGCTCAATGGAAAGGGTATTCCTTGTGGATACCAGAGGGCTGCTTGCTTGGTGGGTCGTTTATCGCCCTCTCTCAGTGGCGGTAGTGGTACGGGCCCGCGAGCTTGAAAAAATTAGGGATATCTGCCTGTGGCGTATAGCCTCCTGTGGTTTCTTCACCTTATCCCTTCCTCCTAGGGTGGTAGCCATAATAGACCTCTGCAGGTTGCAGGGGTTCGTCCTTTGATTAACCTTTATCTGTATTTCCTTTGCTTACTATAGGCAAGTAGAGAAAAATCGGAAAGGCTAAACACATTTCTGACACATGTATCTTTAAAGGTTTACGTGAGCTGTTGGCAGCCTTCCTGTATGTGTAGTAAATTTCGAATCAGGATCTTCAGCTTAGGGGAGATTTATGCTTGTGATGGAAGCCGTTGCTACAATGCATGCTATTCGTCACATGGACACCGTTCATTGAGAAGCAGAGCTGAACTGCCACCTTGTGGATCCAGATGGAATTTATGAGCTGACAGGACTAATACATTGGCACGAATACATCTTTTTGTGCACGCTGGCTCACTCATAACAATGGTGCTGCGTGTAAACGATGAGGTAAATACACACCTTGTTGAGATTCCTGAGCAGGGTTGTAAATATTTCCAGTCTACTTGGGAGTCAATAAATTTGGAGTACTTTACTAATGAACAACCCCTGCATTCTCCCTCGCGCTTTCATCATCCATCTTTCCTTCACTCTCTCTCTTTTTTATACGCGTCCATTTCCACCTACTTTTTGTGTTCCGATCCTTTCCAGATGCGGGCATCTTTTGTTCTTGGGTGTGTATGACAAGCCGATAGCACTGCTGCCAACTGCCGAACAAGAAAATACCCGAGCCCTTGTCAGAAAGGAGTTGGCATTTCTGCATCTGGATCATTAATCCTGGACAGCAAGAACTAGCACTGGGAATATCAAGGAAATACAGTAACCTCTAATATTATCGCTATAAAGTATATACTGCTTATAACTATATCTATGCTGAAGATAAAGGCTAATTTTTACTTTTTCTACCACGTACATATTAGGTAGAGGAGATACTGCATTCCACCCAAAAATTCAATACCGAGATTTAACGGAAATACATGTTTTGGTTCCCCCTAAATAAAAAAAATCATTTTTAGAAAACCGTGTGTGTGTATCTATGAACAGCATAACTCAAAAAGAAAAGTTGGGTAAATACCAAACTTGGTATTTAAGTTCAGTATCTTCAAAGGATGCGACACAAATACCTTCAAGCAAATCCCCCACACCAATTACTCTTTACATGGAACTTCTTTCGAAATCTTTGATTCTCTAAAATAGTGGCTAACGATTTTGATTTTAATATACGATATTTTATATACATGAAAAATAAAATGTATATATTGAATTTTCTGGGAATAGCCTTTAAAGTCCTCTTCATTCGGAAGGAATTTGTATAATCTTGTATAACTAGCAAATGTTAAGCGATAGACGGAAGCATACCATATGAAAAATGTAGATCTCTTTAAAACACACAATTTATTTCCATTAAGTATTTTTGTGGCATCAGCCATTTATAAGATACCGGTTATTAATGGTTCGAATTGTTCATTTCTTGGTCATTCTTGAAAGTCCTTTCAGTATTCAGTTGTTTCTGGCAATATCATGGAAACAGTGTGGAATTTTAAGGTCAGCATATAGCGTCCACTTCTTAAACATTTGACTATCGCTGTCCCCTCAGTATCTATCAATGAAATGTGTCATTATGCTGATTCTGCAAAGGTTTACTTGGATTAAAACGTAGTAGCTATAAAAATAAGCTTTTGTAAGAATAGTTTGTATACATACTAATAAATGATAGAGGGTCAAAAAAGTGATATGAATGAATAACATCAGGTTTTCCTATTTGCTTCATGTCAAGGGGAGATTAAAGCCCTATTCTACCGATCTTAAATCAGCTAAATTCGTCATTACAGGATGCAGATGCATGCCTTCTTAGTTCACTGTCATACTTTTATACAATAAGTATGTTTATTAAAGGAAATAGGGAATTTTTCTATCAATTGAGCTATGCTTTGGTTAAAGTTTATCAGCAATTATTTTTTTAAAAAAATAACCATTTTATTAACACCAAAGTAGATCCACAATAGTATTTTCAGCTTGTCTTTATCATCTTAAATTTTTATTTAGTTTTTTTCAATAGTTTGTAACAAGATGGGCCAATTATACCAGAAAATTTCATTTATAGAAAAAGCTGTTCAAAGCAAAAATGAAGAAAGCGCATATATTGAGAAATGACTGTTGCTGCTACGTATGCAAAAAGAGTTTGAAGATGATGTATTATATTTCAACTGTTGGGGAGCCGAACCTGTAGTAGTTGCAACCGCACGTATAGTACCCGCTTTCCGAGGGCCTTCGCCCTAAGATTAAAAATATTAACTTTGTAATTAAACTCTTTCTTTAAATGTTTAACATTTATGTTTGCCTCGGCTGCGTCGGCATTTATTTTAGAGACATGGATACCTTGGCAGGGTTGTGATGCAACAATAATGTAGGCTTACACAGATTATAATCTTACTTCACTCCTTTTATTAATACTTGATACGATTTTAATAACACTTCACTGATATAAAGAGATGTGAGATTCTTTTTATTAATTGATTACACTTTTTAACACGTAAACTTATTTTTCGTTTCACATGAATACGTATTATATTTCTTGAGGACACTTTTTGCTTCTGGTTAGTAACTCTGTCTGCAGGCAACTGACTTCTATATTTGTAAATTTTGCTATATTTCAGTTTCTGATTGGCTTATCCTACTCCAATAGAATACCTCCATTTAACTAAAGCTTTTTCTGGTTGTTGATTGGCTATTTTATAAACTGTCACTAAAATTACATTATTGTTACTCCAAGAATCACAAGCAGTACTGTTAAACTTTCTTACTTATTATTGACTCAAGGTTACCTCATTGTTAGCAACATTTAACTTATTATTCTCACAGCTCCTACATTATTAAATTACATAATACATTCACATAACATTATTACACACGGATACAATAATATAAGTATATGCAATGACTGTTACATACATTTTACAAATTATTACATACACATATTGCTTCAAGGCGGGCTGTTATTGAATTTATATTTTATATAATTAGAATAAAATTATTTAAGTGTTAAAAATACTGCCTCAACATTCGCAAAGGAAGAAAAATAATACCTTGAGCGAGAAAATTATTTAGCTTCTATATTGCGGCGTAGTGGCTATGGTCTAAGCTTAGGGAGGTCGGCGCCAGGTGACTGGAGAGATAAACACAGATACATAGCGCTCTCGCCCAGCGTAAACACCAGAGGCGCTGTCGCCAGATAGTTTCCCTTCTCACAGCTCCAGAACGTGTGTGCAGAACATACCAGAATGCTTTTCCGATACGGCAAAAAAATGTTCTCCGAGCGAGTTTATAATGACCGCTATGGCATGCAGTAAGTGGTGCTATTGCAGGAGAGATTGGAGAAGTCTTGTGTTCGACCCCCCCCAGAGAAGTGAAAATTAACTGAAGTGAAAGTGACAAGTTCAACTAGATTAGTCAATAAGTGACTGTTCAAATCTGGACTAAGACACGATATTTAATACTCATACGAATTCATAGAGCAAATCTTTCCTTAAAACACAGGATAAAGTCTGTCTCTCTTTCTCTCAATCTTTCCTTAAAACACAGGATAAAGTCTCTCTCTCTCTACTCCGAAGTATGTAGGAGTTAAGATGCTTCTGTGAAGCCATGCTGAATTCCCCGTATAAAATGCGGAATTCAGTTTTAGAAATATATTTAAAATATAGGTATTGTGCCTACAGCAAGACGTTGAACACCATATTAAGAAAGTATTCGTCTGCACTTTAAAAAATTAGCCACATTCTTTCATTTTATCAGTTATATAAATGAAAACCTTGCCAAAATTGCAACTTTTTTGCACAGTTTTCAGAATTATTTTCATGTTTTGGAGAGCAGTTTCTTATGCATACATCCATACACTTTCATCGACATGTGGCAAACTGGTGAGGACATAAATTCGTGAAGTCGTAAAAAGTGAGCCGAAAATTAGGAATCAAGACAAAAAAGTTGAAAATTTGGAACCTTGACATTTTATTCCTCCGTCAAATAAAATCCCATTTTCACTGAAAAATCAAGTAATACACTGAACACTTTCTGGAGGGGATGTATATGAAATTACACAGAAAAATCCAATTTACAAGACTGCACTAAAAAGCTAAAAATGTAATTTTGGAGCAGTTTTCACCCCCCTTAGTCGAGGTAAACGTTTACAGGGAGTTTCATTGTGCATTGTGCTGTAGGTATAAGAGGGTGAAGCTGTGGCCAAATCTTTATGAAAGCATAGCAGGCGGAATCCCTTGCTTCCCCTGAGAATGGCGGTGGAATACAGGACCTACAGTTTTTTCCGTGGATTCCGAACCACGTTGGGCCGTCCGACTAAGTCACATGAGTCATATCCCTGAGTCGGGAATCGAACCCCGGACCCTCAGGACGAAAGCCGGAAGCGAAACCACTGCACTACCGCACGGCCCGCACAAGCTGTAGTTACATGTATTTATATGTAAATAAATTAAATATTAGTAATGTAAATATATTAAGCATATAGTTAGTAGTGGTGTGTAATACCATATACAGCGCCACAGGCGGTGTGCACCGTTGATCAGACATAGGAATTTATAAACTGTTGGCTTTAATTTACATGCAGTCGAACCATGTGAGAATGCAAGGAACAAAAGCAACAGCGGTCAAGTGTCGCTGACGGCAGGCAATCACAGGCGAGTGAGTGGTGTCTGCAAACGCCAACAGACTGTGCGAGGTATGGGGGTGGTTAGTTTATGCGAATTCACTGTCTTAAGTCCAGTAGTAGTTTAGCTTTATTTCCTTTCGCTCTGGCTAAGCTTAGAAAATCCTAAGCTTGCTGATGATACATAAAACTGAATGGTAACTGAAGGGAATCTGAAAAGGAAAATTTCCAGGTCCATGTTTAGTATATCTCCCCTGCATTTTCCGGTTGTGAAGACTCAAGAAATCCTGGAAAAACCCTCCCTGATTAAACACACTCCTGGTGGGATTTGAATCACGGAACTCCCGTTTGCAAGTCCATGTATCAACAACCTGCATCAACCGTTAAGGTCTGTTTGAGAAAATTCAAAATATCGAAATTTTTTAATGTGAAGGGTAGTTCGGAATGAGGTTATTTTAGAATTTACTGTGTTTTACTGTGTTAATTTGGTTGCTACATATTTTTAAAGTACACACAAATGCATTTTGGAATAACTCTATAATGTCTGGAACGTGTCTTAAACTATAACCAGTGGTTTATCCTGAGATGTGAGGGAATTAATTGGATTTTCAAATAAGTTAAATTCACACTCACACTCTTACACTAGATATTGGACATGTTGAAAAAGCTTTCGTTAAAGAAAAGTATTATTAGACTCCAGCTGTGAATCCACTCCAGGAGTTTTCACCAGCAAAACCATGGCAATACTTCTCGCGTTCAATTATGTTGCTGTTTTCCCATACTAAAAAAAGTATCAGTTTCCTTAAAAAAGTCTGCTGTGTTAAAAATCATATGACTTTCTCTACTCTTGTACAAACTATTCTTACAAACGCTTATTCTCCATATGCTTCATGTTAATCGAGATATCGAGATGTTAATCTTATTGGTATTTCTCTTGTAGATGCAAGGGGAATTGGTTGGCTTTAAGCGATAGTCAAATATTTTAAGACCTGCTTTACATTACCAGGACAAAAAATGAATAACGAATTCCCATTTGATAAAAAGTATAAGTATTGGAACATTTAAGGGAATAACAAGCAATATCTCGAAAATGGTTCACTGGACAACAAAAATGTATATGATATAAATTGTGTATTTTATCGCGATCTACCTTTTGTGTGTAGTAAAATTTTCTTTATCTCTTATGATTTATCAGTTATGCAAAATTCGTTCACAATGAAGAATACTTTTGGAGACATTCCCAGACAATTCGAGATATACAATTCATTTGCCATAAAAATGTCTTACATTTATGGTATTTTATTCAGAATCGTTAGAGCCATTTTTGAGAAAATTAAAATTTTATAAAATCTTACATGTAAAGAGTAATCTGTGGTCGGGGCGTTTCTTGAAAACCTTCGTGTCGCATGTCTGGAAGATGCTGAACCTAAATACCAATTTTGGTGTTTATCTGACTGTTCGCTTCTGAGTTATGCTGTTCACCGACAGACACACACACACACGGACATGTTTCCAAAAATTGCTTTTTTTGGATTCAGAGGGCCTCAAAACATATATTTCCGGTGAAATCTCGGTATCGAATTTTTAGGTGGAATACTATACGTAGTAGAGAAAGTAAAAAGAGGTGGAATAATTTTCTCAGTGTACCTCAAAATGCAATTCTGTTAATTATTGAAATCATTTATTAATCATATAATTTTCTCTACCGCTTAGCTATTAAGTTATAGGGAGTTTCGTATTCTAACCTAAAATTCCGTGTCGAGATTTCACGTAAGTACAGTTTTGAGGCTGTGTGTGTATGTGTGTGTGTGTGTGTCGTGTCTGTGTGTGTGTGTGCGCGCGCGAATAGATCAACTCAAAAATTAAATATTGGAAAAATACCAATTTTCCGCATTTATGTTCAGCACCCTCCAAAGATGGAACATAAAGTTTTCAAGAAAATCCTTCATACACAAATTACACTTTACATGATTAATTTGGCGTTATTTTTTATGTTCACAAAAATTACTAACAATTTATAATAAAGTACTAAAGTTTAGATATTTATCTAACAAATAACATACACATTTTGAATTTGCTACGAATAGCTTGTAAAATTCTCCTCACTGTGAATGCATCTTGCATAGTTTGCTTAACTATCAAATCATAAGAGATAGACAAAAACGCACCTACCTCACAAACACTGCAGATCTCGTTATAACCCTCGATTTGGATCAAATTATTTTTGTGGGGTTAAATATTTCCAATGCTAGCTGACATGTGCTTCAATTTTTCAACGTTCAATACATTTTTAATCCTTGCATTTCTCTCCTACGTATACTAAGTAGGAGGCAAAGTATTACATTCCACCCAAAAATTTGATACCGAGATTTCACCGGAAATATATGGCACCTGAATCCAAAAAAAGCGCATTTAGAAAACGGTTCGTGCATACTTCAGCATAACTAAAAATGAAGACAGATAAATACCAAACTTAGTATTTGGGTTCAGATCATTCAAAGAAGCGATACGAGGATTTTGAAGAAAAAACCCTTACCCCGGACTGTCCTTTACATGGAACATTATTCGAAAATTTTGATTTTCTCAAAAATGGCTCTAACGATTTTGATTAAAATATCATATATTTAAGATATTTTCATGACAAATAAAATGTATATCTTGAATTTTCTTGAAATGTTCACAAAAGTCGTCTTGTTTCTGAATTATTTTTACGTAACTGGTAAAGCGTAAGAAACAAAGCTTTTCTAAACAAAAAGTATATAACTTGTTAAAACAAGTGTGTGGTGAACCATTTCCAAGATATTCCTTGTCACTTGCTTTTGAGTTTTCACATAGGTTTTCTCAAATGGGAACTCGTTATTCATTGTTTTATGTCCTGGACATGCAAAGAGAATGGAATGCTCCACATAGCAAGCAGCTCTTAAAAAAGTTGACTATCGCTTAAAATCTACGATATCCCCCTAGTAACAACAAGAAAATTAGCAATAAGATAGTTTTTGCAAATGTTTATCTCGATTAAGATGAAGTAGATGGAGAATAAGCGTTTGTAAAAATATTTTGTACAATAGTAGGGAAAGTCATGTGAGTGTAACACAGGATTTTTACTTTCTCTACTACGTACAGTAAGTAGGCGAAGTATTGTATTCCACCCAAAAATTCCATACATAGATTTCACCGGAAATACATGTTTTGAGACCCCCTGAATCCAAAAAAAGCATTTTTGGAAACCTGTCCGTGTGTGTGTCTATGTGTCTGTCTGTGTGTCTGTGTGTGTGTGTCTGTGTGTGTCTGTGAACAGCATAACTCAGAAACGAACAGTCGGATAAACACCAAACTTGGTATTTACGTTCAGTATCTTCCAAGGATGCGACACGAAGGTTTTCAAGAAAATCCTCCCACCCCAGATTACCCTTTACATGGAAGATTTTTCGAAAATTTTAATTTTCTCAAAAATTGCTCTAACGATTTTGATTAAAATATCATATGTTTAAGATATTTTTATGACAAATAAAATGTATATCTTGAATTTCCTGGGAATATCTCCAAAAGTATTCTTCATTGTGAACGACTTTTGCATAACTAGTAAACCAAAAGAGATAGACAAAATGTTAATAGACAAAAAATGTACATCGCGTTAAAGTACACAATTTATGTCATATACATTTTTTTTGTTGAGTGAACCATTTTCGAGATATTACTTGTTATTCCCTTAAATTTTTCAATACTTATTTTCTCAACTGGGAATTCGTTATTCATTTTTTTGTCTTGGATATGCAGAGTATTAATCTGTGGGAATGGGAATGGTGCTGCACCTAGCAACCAGCTATTAAGTGATATGTATATGCTTAAAGGCTAATGTATTTTCAAACTGCCCTTGTAAATATATATTCCCCTTACATCTACAAGAAAATTAGCAATAAGATAGACTCTGCAAATGTTTATCTCGATTAACATGAAGTAGATGTAGAATAAGCGTTTGTAAAAATAGTTTGTACAAGAGTAGAGAAAGTCATGTGAGTGTAACACATCAGATTTTTTTGAAACGCCAAGGCACATTTGTTTCTCGTGATCATGCAAATAGTATGGAATTTAAGAACTGACAGTCGCTTTAGCCTCCTTTATCCTCATATCTGCAACGAAGTGTAATGAAACAATTTCTGTAAACGTTTATCTCGATTGACTTGAAATAGAAAAATAAGATTCTATGGAAACAGCTTTTAGACACGAAGAAAATTTGTATTGTATAAACAGTTTTCAGCTTTTACTGATTCTGTTTGTTGTAGGATATAACTTTTGAAACATGCTGTATCTTATTATAGGTTCCTATAACCTTCGCCCCCTCCTCCTCAGGAGATCGTTTGCCAAGTAGTTTTCTACGTAATGTCGCCAGAAGTTTCAAAAGGGTCGATAACCCATTATTTTCGAACAAGCATCAAGAAAAGTTCTACCCTTCGCCGAGCGAGGAAAATTTTAGAGCCCCAAATTTATAGACATAAATGTTTTATAATATGAAGGTTAACCGCATACTACCAGTCGGCGTTTATGAAGATAGAATATGATCCTTGGTAAGGAAACGATGGTTAAGTGCCAAATAAAAATGCACAGAACATTAGAAACTGCAAGCGTACGAGACGAACATATGGAAGAAAAATCCTGATTCTGACCTACCTTACTGTGATTCATATGAGTTTTTATACAACACTTTCAGAATTTCAAGAGCAAAAGTCATGATGTGTAATGGTCATAATGTGGCGTGTATGTGATCGTATTTCGCGCCAGACACATTATTGCGTCGTTGGCGACAGTACTGTTGGGGTAATTTATTCGGCTGGGGTTTTGAAGTTTCGTCTGGCGTGGCAAATCGTCACCTTCTAGCTGATGATCCTAACTAGCAGTGGAGAGTGGGGGAAGTGAGCGTTAATTCTTTGTGTTGTGTGTTAGCATCACTTTAGGTCGAGTGTTGGGTCTGAAAGGTCGTATGTGAATTGTGTGAATGCAGCCTCTTGTGTGTAGCATCACCCTTCAATTTATTCCCTTTTATCTTTGGTGTGTGATGTAGGGTCACCGTGTTTATACTGAATAAACCACAGATAATGTGATTAATGTGAAATTCCGTGTATTTTGTTATAACTATCCCACGCCTGCTCTGGAATGCTTAGTTTAAGATTCTGGTCCTCTTGCTACCTCTGCAGCTATGCCTCCCAATGTATATGCTGGGGTAACTAAAATGGAATAGCTAGCTGCAAACGTTTTGGTCTCACCCCAGTATATAGCAATGCGACACTCTCTCCTAATTTATTTTCATAGAATGAATAAGCCAGCTGCTGGACGCCGTGACCTCAAATGTTACCCAAGCCGAACTCCTGACGTATATTTCCAGAAAAGCCTTCGAGATGCAAGAAGAGAGTTCTGGATGTTTCTATAGTTATGCGTTAAGCTTCAAATTTCTGTAAAATTCCATAGTTAAACTATTTATTAAGTATATTTAGATATAACTTTTCCCCCATGGAATTAGCAGTAAGAAGAGGAAAAATCAAAACATTGAAGTGTTATGAAAATCTAAAAACACAGAAAGGCACTTTGAGCATTAGTTTCCTTTTTCTTTGGATTTAACATTTTTTCTACCAGTCTAAGCATTCATTGCAAATGCATGAAAGAAATGGTGACTGTAACTAGGTAAGAATTCAGTTAGTCCTTAATCTCTTCAGACCTGGCGTGTTCTATACGACACCTACCTATAAATCTCGTTTATACAGGGTGGATCATTTAAGTTGAGACTGAAAATATCTCCAAAACTAAGCGTTGTAAAAAGAAATGTCATGAACAAAATTTGCTTGATATTTTGGGAGAGAGAAAATGGCATTAGTCGTGTTTTGTTTGGAGGACGTTATGATGGTCATTTAGGGAGAATTTAACTTGTTATTTTCTCTACTATGTATAGTAAGTAGCGGAAGTATTGCATTCCACCCAAAAATTCGATACCGAGATTTCACAGGAAATACATGTTTTGAGGTGGACTGAATGCATATAAAGCACTTTTGGAAACATGTCCGTATGTGTGTCTGCCTGTGAACAGCATAACTCAGAAAGGAACAGTCGGATAAACTGGTATTTAGGTTCAGTGTCTTCCAGAAATGCGACACGAAGGTTTCCAAGAAAATCTCCTCACCCCAGATTACGCTTTACATGGAACAGTTTTCGAAAATTTCAATTTTCTCTAAAAGATGCTCTAACGTTTTTGAATAAAATACCATAAGTTTAAGACATTTTTATGGCAAACGAATTGTATATCTCAAATTTTCTGGAAATTTTCCAAAAGTATTCTTTATTGTGAGCGACTTTTGCATAACTGGTAAACCATAAGAGATAGACAAAAGTTTTACTACTCAAAAAATGTAGATCGCGTTAAAATACACAATTTATGTCATATGCATTTTTTTGAGTGAACCATTTTCGAGATATTGCATGCTATTCCCTTAAATTTTCCAATACTTAAACTTTTTCTCAAATGGGAATTCGTTATTCATTTTTTTTGTCCTGGTAATGCAAAGAGAATGGAATACTCCACATAGCAACCAGCTCTTAAAATATTTGACTATCGCTTAAACCCTGCCAATTCCCCTTGCATCTACAAGAAAATTATCAATAAGATTACATCTCGATATCTCGATTAACATGAAGCATATGGAAAATAAGCGTTTGTAAAAATAGCTTCTACAATAGTAGAGAAAGTCATGTGAGAGTAACACATCGGATTTTTTTAATGAGAACCTACAATTAAGGTCACTTTAAATTTACCCTAAAATGCCCATTACAATGTCCTCCAAATAAAACAAGATTAGTGGCTTATAATTTTCCCCATAATATCAAGCAACTTTTACTCAAGACATTTCTTTCTAAAGGCTTAGTTTTAGAAATGTTGTACAGTTTCAACTTAAATGGTCCATCCATGTGTTGTGTGACCACAGCTGCAATATTCTACCTTAAGAGCAAACGGGTTAAGGGCTGTTTCTGTTGCATGACACACCTGCAAAATTTTATTTTAACAGTAACTGAACTCGGTTCTGAGCAAGTCAAGGGACATTGAGATGGCAAAATTTGAATTATAAAAAGAATAACATCTTATTTCAATGGCTATACATGTTAAAATTTCTCATATAGGAGGGTTTCTCATGTAGAATATAGTAGACACCTGTGAAATCCACTTCCTGCTATATAATCCTAAGTGCAGGGAGTGTTTCTTTTTAGCCCGCAAGATAAACTGCAGTCCAGTATGCTAAGCGAAATGAGGTTTGTTTTGCACCATAATTTCCGAGAGCGAGCGGCAGCGGCAGGGTTGTAATCTTCTTCGTGAAGAAGGAGTTGCGATTATAACCACTGTCCCATTAACTACAACAGTCCTCACTTTTTACTCCTCTGAAACAAAGCACCTAGCCTTGCAGAAACTGTCCTCAGCGTCCACTCTGACGAACAGATTTTGGGCGTGAAGGATACCACTCCCCCTTATGTTTGGTACGCTTCACGAAACACAAGCCTTTATCTTATCGGACGTACAGTCTCGTTCAGTAGTAGTTCCCATTCGCGCTCGATATTCACTTGATATTTGATTATATTATACAGGGATTTAAATAAATATATGTTACAATGTTCGGTTGTAAGGAGATAAGGATCATATTGTAACGTCCCTAGCCTGGGAACAAACCCCCATTTATTACAGTGAGAAAACACTCAGAAAATTGTTGAAATTAGGATACGTGGCTGATCTCACTGCCGTTTGTGAAAATTGCAACACGAATAATTCCAAACCTGGCGGAAGTGTAGAAGACTGTGCAAGCAATAAGTGATTAGGTTTACATAGAGAAGGGGTACACGTAGGCCGAGCAGAGACATCTCTTGTTGGTCCGACAAGGTCAATGTTGCGCCCAGTGTAGTCAGTGCAGAGCTGTCAAACAAGGTGGAAACAATAATGTAAGTACCAGTATGCCTCGTCCACGTCAAACGGAGCCATATCAGTATGTGAGTGAGTTCGAATTGGGCAGAAAAATTGGTCTCCGGGAAGCGGGTTAGACATACAGTGACATTGTACAGGGCATGCTGCTACGGCAGTGGTGCGTGTGTGGAAGCAGTGGATATATGAAGATCGTACGCAGCAAAGAGTGGGTACTGGACCACAGCACGGGCTGACCGTCATCGTGTCCGCATGGCCATAACGGACCGTACAGCTTCATCCACAGTGTTGGCTCGACGCTGAAGCACTGCAGTAGGTGTGAACTTGTCTGCATAAACGGTTCATTGCCGTCTTCTACAGGTTGGACTGGTTGCATGCATGCCATTACGTCGGGTTCCATTGACCAGAAACCACAAGCTCCTCCGACTGCAATGGACACGTGAACACCATCACTGTTGTGTTGAGTTGCAAAATGTAGTCTTTTCGGAGGATTCCCGCTTCAACGTGTCCTGCAGTGATGGCCGCATACGTGTCCGGCGGTACCGTGTTGATCCAACCTGGAGGACTGATTATTGAGCGGCATAGTGGACAAACAGCAGGTGTGATGGTTTGGGGCGCCATTGGTCACAACAACCGATCTCACCTCCTACGAATTGAGGGCACTTTGAATAGTAAACGGTTCCTAACGGCAGTTGTAGAGCCTGAGGTACTCCCCCTGCTTCAGGCATCTCCACAGGCCACATTTCAACAGGACAATGCCCAACCACATATTGCGAGGAATGTACAAGCCTTCTTCGAAGAGCGACGGGTACCATTGCTTCCCTGGCCTGCACGTTCGCGTGACATGTCGCCCATCGAACATGTCTGGGATATGTCTGGTTGGCACCTGGTGCGTCACGGTCCTCCAGTAACCAGTGTCTCTAATTTGTGGGCTCGAATACAAACTGCGTGAAGGGAAATCCCTCATGAACTTAGTCACAACCTTTTTGATTCAAGCTCTAATTGCAGTGCATGGAGACCACACCAAATACTGAATATTAGGGTTCATGCATACTTTTGAAAAGTTTATCACTTGTTACTTATCATGTACCTAACCTGTGGTATTAAATTAATTGAATTCATACGTTTCCTTCTTGGTGTTGCAATTTTCACAAACGGCAGTGCAGATTAACACTGACGCCTCACAGTGCGGGATGTTTAATGTGACCGAATTTAGTCACAGGAACAAACCGCAACGACATCCGATACAAAACGTCTCCACGCCGGTCGTGATCACAACGAACATTTTTGTAGCTCATGAATAACAAGCAGCTTTACAACTTTAGGTGGTTGCAGATTGGGCTTTAGACCTTTAAAATAGCATAAAAGGCACAAGGCATGGATAGTTCTGGAGTTATCATTGACACCCGAAACTGCATCCCCTTCACGAGCCCCCCAGGCAATATCGCTCTCTCAATTTACAACCCCTATGTAAAATCAGTATTTTTTGGGTGGCTAAAATATTTTGTTAATGAATATAAGTCAAAGAACGCTTTGTTTACGTACTAGAGTCTGAAATCTGGAAAATGTAGGCAGTACGGATCACAAAAGTCAGAAAACAAGTAAAAAGAAATACTCAAAATAAATACACAAGATTTAAATAAACTAATAAACGTCCTAAAATGGCAACAACCAACTTTGATATATTTTATATATTACCTGGTTATGTGGTATTGAACTCTATAGAAAGTCTGTGGCCAGCATTCGGGAGGTCATGGGTTCGATCCAGTGGCCAACCTTCCTGACCCATGGGTTTTTTCGGAGTTTCCCCGGGTCGTTAGGCGAATGCTGGGAAGCATAATTAAATTCCCCGTATTGCTTGTCTCTCCATTTCACCTTCATTCGTATTCACGTCACGTTTCATCAGCTTGGTTTCTTTCAGGGTTGCAGGTGTCGGCGGGAGGTCTCGGCGTGTGCATGGCAGGGAAAAAGGATGCTGTAAAAACCTTCGTCCCCCGGATTGGGGACGGTCTCTGGTTTCCGGCCCCCCAGGGGATGTGTAAGCCCTATAGGGCAGAGTGAATCCGGCTGCCCCAGTGTCCATCCGGAGTGTAACTCTGGAAATGTTAGGGACCCTGAACTCTGTCTATCTTACCTCCTGGTCCGGCCGACCTCTGTATCCTCTCGCCTAATCCTCCACTTCCGGGGGCGCCCCGTCCAGGACATAGATACAAAAGATCTGCTTAGGTCGAGGTGCTAAGTTCCCCTCCACTTATAATCCTAATCCTACTCCTAGGACGCAAGTTTCTCGTTTCATTTGTCAACGCACCTGCGAAAAAGCTTAAAGATCCACAACTTCATTTTGAGCCCTTTGAAACATTTCACAAAGTCAATGTAATGTAAAGACTGTATACACCATTGCAATGAGCTTGTGCATTTGAGAGATATTAAAGCTTGTTTTCTGAATTAAAGCAATATATGTGCGTTAATTAAAATTCCCCACGTAACAAACGTTTGTTACATCCTGTTCTGAACTGTGTTTTGCCTGTATCAGGTAATATAAAGAACCCCTAATTAGAGTGTTTTAAAATTAAAACGAAAGTATGTGAAAAAAGATAAATCCTTTTGTATTTTTTAAACTTTTCAAGTTTCTGAATATCAAGCTATGAAAGATTTAATTAAAAAAAACAGCGTAATTAAAAAATTAATAACATCGGCTAGGCGAGTCTCTTAGGTAATCAATCATGAAGCTTTATTGAAAATTAGAAGCTCAGCGGTCAAATATTTTGATGCTTAAAGCATTTTAATGAACGAAAAATATTGAGGAAAAGGCATCGATTTAACGGAAAATGAAAACTAGAGTCTGCATTACAGTAATACGTTTAGGAGTATTTAAACTGTCGTACAGAGCTTTATATATTTCTAATATTAGTAAATCAAAGGCGACAAATGAAAGTATGGGGAATAAATATAAAAAAGCCAAAAATGCAATTGTTCTGCAGTTCTTGCATAATGTTCAACACAATTTTACAGGTGCATTGCCACGCCACTCTAATGCTGGAAACATTATATGGGCTGGGTGACTCAAGTTGCTGCAAGTCGTTGATAGAGCCAGCAAGACTGTCTTGCATTTCTTTGGGCTTCCCGTAGATAAGCAGTTCGGTTTAATCAAGACGCAATTGTTTATTCCCACCTGACAATAACCACGAAATAAATACTGTAAAGTATGAAACTACTAAACACAACTATAACGTAATTACTAACGTTGGACGTAGGTAACAGTTGATGCAGTATACCATTAGTTAACAACTATTTAACTAATGAATGTGATGTCTATAGTTAGACATCCCTCTTCCCGTTCCGGAGACTCCAGTGAGTAAACAGCGTTTCTGTACATAGGTTTATAAACAAAATATGTTCACATGGTACATATATATTTACCACTGAACCTTATAGCATACAGTTACTATAACGTGTAGAAACTGCGTCCATTCTGACTCTCATATTTTCAGCGTGAAGAAATACCATACGACGTATCTTTGTTAAGATTCATAGTTTTCATCTTATCAGCTATACATACTTGTTCATTAATACTCTTGAACTTGATTAATGAAAATTTAGATATGGGAGAAGTATAAGTGAATAGATGTTTAGCTTACAAATGTTGACATTGAGGAGAATAAAGAGGAGGAGGAGATTAGAAGAGAAGTAATTATGAATATTAGTACTTAATTAGACTGGAGTTTAATAATAAATAGAAGAAACTTCTTTGTTGTTTTTATGGGACGACAGAAATGAGCAGAGAGAAGATGATTTCATTTAACACGACTGGAAGGAAAGAAATGTGGTGATTACAGATGGAGAAAGAAAAGGAAAGGAGAGAAGACGACGTTGGTGTTCGGGAGCAGGTTCAGCATTCTTGGAGGAGCAGCTAGCAGGTTCGCCATTGTTGGAGGAGCAGTATGTGGTTTGGGAGGGATAGCGACTGGAGTTATGGCGATTTTAGATGCATGGAGGCATGAATTTGTTATCATCTTAGTAATAGTAGGGGGAGTTTAAGGTTTACAAGGTTTGGAGGTGGAGTTGGTGTCAGAATAAAATAGAGGAAGTAAGTGAAGTGAAATGATGTGGGGTAAAGATAATGGATATGTAGTGATAGAAGAAACAAGATTTAATGTTTGGCTAAAAGAGGTAAATAGTGATAAAATTTAAAATTATATACAAAATAAAGAAAAAGAAGATAACAGAAATTTGAATATAGAGATTAAATAAAACGTTGTAATATAAATAAATAACAAACAAATAAACACACAAATATATAAATAAAGATATAAATAAATTAAACAAAATATTAAACTGTATAAATCAAATAATTATTGTGAAAATAATGAAATGTTATAAGTGGACTAGTTTTAACTTTATAATTTTTAATTACGGAAATTTTTAAACAAAATATAATATAAGTAAAATTACTAAAATAATTAGTAGTTTAGTTGAAGGTTTTGGGCTGGCTACCAGTACATTTTCGCTGGTTTCCAGTGAATGTAGTTAAATAGGAGTACATGAACAACTGAATGTCGAAAGGACTGGAAAATAATGATAAAGTACTGAACAATTCGAAACAGTAATAACGGATATCCCAAAAATATCTGATGCCAAAAAAATGCTTATTTGGAATAAATTGTATGTTTTAAAGATATCCATATTTTATGTAGTACCTTCTTGTCTATCGCATTACATTTACCAGTTACATAAAATTATACAAAATTCCTTCGGAATGAAGTGGACTTCGCAGGCTATTACCAGAAAATTTAAAGATATACATCTTATTTGTAATGTAAATACCTTGAATATTAGTTACTTTAATAAAAATAGTTACAGCAATTGTTTAGAAAATAAAAAAAAATCGCGAAATATTCCATATAAATGGTAACTTGGGGTGGGGACCGGCGGGATGACTCAGGCGGTTACGTCTGTGGCCCGCATTCAGAAGATCGTGGGTTCAATTCCCGTGGCCCAACTTCCTGACCCATGGGTCTTATCGGGGTTCTTCCGGGTCCAAATGCTGAGAAGGATTCTCACCTCCCTCGAATTTCCTGTCCCTCCATTTCATCTCCATTCTCATTTCGCTTCATTTTCCCTCCATTGTTCTCTTTCAGGGTTGGAAGTGTCGGCTTGGTGCTTCAGTGAAGTGTGGCAGCGTAAAAGGATGCTCTTTGTGACTCTCTCTGTCCCTCGGCTTTCGGCTGGCTGCCGGGGGTATCCAAAACCTTGAGGGGCGTTGGACTCCCTCTGTGCAGGGTGGGGTCCCCGGTCTGTCTATCCGTTTGCCGGGGAGTCTCTATTTGGAGAACCAAGAGTCCATGCCATTCCTGTGCCATCACATCTGGTTCCGGCTGCCCGGTGTCTCCTCTCACCTCATTCTTCCTCCCGGGAACGCTACCTATGTGGATCAGTGCCGAGTATGATATTTAAATGGGAAAATATGGACAGAAAAATTGTAGATATAAAGATGTTGACAGGGAAAGAAGAAAAGAAAAACAAGAGCGTGGGAGAATTTTCAAGGATGGTAAAGGAAATATGGTCTAGAAAAGTAAGAGAGGTAAAGAAAGAAGGTCCGCTCAGTGGGCGATAGGGCCTGGAGCCAACCAATCTGAGTGGCTCAATAGGAAAACAAGTACCAGACAATTTGTACATATGATGTAGTAGTACGAGAGATTGTGTATAGTATAAAAGTTGTAAACCAAATTGTAAAACAATATGTACAATAATTTCAATTCATTCGTTCAAAATTTGATATATATCCAATTTTTTATTTTTGTGTTATGCTATTTACAGACACACACACACACACACACACACACACACCTTTTTAAAATACGTTCTTTGAATTCAGCGAGTTTCTAAACCTGTATTTGCGGGAAATTTCGATATAGAATCTTTCTGTACCTACTATGTGCGTGATAGAGAAAGTAATTAGAGATATGGGAGAACATAGGCTTTCACGCCCGGAGTCAGTATAACTGGAAGTTATTTCCGGGCTGATTTGCCGTGGTCTGCTGCAGATAGATGTTCCAGACGATATATGTTGTAGACGAAACGTCTGGAGCATCTATCTCCAGTAGACCACGGCAAAACAGTTCCACTTATAATTAAAGATAGACTTTAAAAGTTCTTGACTTCATGCATATTTATGGTAATCAGTAAACAGTTTATTATCAGAATTGTTTTGCTCTTCTCCAATCACAAAATTTACCATAACGCTTTATATAATTGTTTAAATTTTAGTAAAATTAGTTGTATTTCAGCTTACGTTAATAATTATGAAGGAAACTATTCCATTATCTTTCATTAATTTTACAAATAAAAAACCAAAACGCATTAGGCACCTTTGCTTTGCACTATAAACAAGTAAGAAAGATTCTCTGCTTTGCTATGATGTCATTTTTTCGCCTAAAAAGAATAAATCGAAATGTAACTGCTTCATGAGGAATATGTTATCAGTTTATAATTCTAGGATTGCTTAAAACGTAGTATATAACTACCGTATATCATTTTTGTGCCATTAGTGAAAATTAGTGTCTTCGCCGTCACTCTGCACTAAATGTGCATTCGTAATCTCCTCTAAAACGATTATAAACTTGAAACAGAATAGCAATTTATGGTATGTCGGATTAAAATAGTATTTTAATACTGAGTGAAACATTTAACGGCCGAAGCTTGTCGAGGGTGATAATTTTCACAAATATGAAATATATTTTAATCTCTTGTGGGGTATAATATTTTATCCGCTATTAAAACATAAATCAGAGTAATTATTTTAGCGAAATATGCAGATTTATTGTTGCTGGCTCGGAACATGGTAACACCAATGCTAGTTGTCTTGGAGATAATGGGTATAAATAAACTAAAATTGATGGCAAATAGTACAGGGTAAATTTAAATGCGTACGAAAAATGGAGAAATATTTATTCCTGAGGACATTCTAATGGATGCTCAGGGTACAGTGAATTCATTGGTCCCTAAAACGTCTGATTTTCTTTATGACAAGGAGTACAAGTCATTTTGGAGTGAGAAAAGAAGGAACATTAAGGCACAAGATATTGTAACAAGTGAGATATTGTTACACTTGATACCCTTTTGACATACAGTAAAAACAGAACACAACTGATTCGTCGAATCGAATCACGCGGAATTGTGAGTCACAATTCTCAAATGAACTGCACTCGGCACTGTCTATTTTTAACTGTCCAAAGTTTTAGACTTCTTGGCTGCACTTAAGTTCGTAACTTCTTAACTGAAGTCTCCTAACTAGGCAGAGCAGTCATTTATATAGCCCCAGATACAAAGCGAAACCTTCTCGAAGGGGAGGCTACTAGAAGTGGCTGAAAGGAATCTTCTGGAGCAATAATTAAACCAATTGCGGGGAAACTGCACCTAATGCGTTGGTTGCGTGGGCTATTGTTCTGAAGGGGCCCATCCATTTGCCGAGCCGGTAACTTCGCGCGCGCGGTTACAGTATTGTTCTAGCATATCTATCACAAAATACAAGTAAGTGCAAACCACTGCCACTGTAATCATATGATTCTATGTCAAAGAAGCAATTATGATATATTAATCTACGAGTGTAGTCCAGAATGTAAAGACCGTTTCCGCATTCACGCTGCCTAGATCGCTATAGGGCTTCAGCTCAAGGTCGAATGGTTTCCTCGACATCTTTTCTTAGGGTTGTGTGATTGCAGTCGAAACAAGTTATTGCGCATTCTGTGATTATTCAAAATGAAGCGTGTGATATAAAGTCCCATCGACTGGGAGCTGAGGGAAGCCATGCTAAGGATTTTTAAACCCGCGACCTCGGAAAGTAGAGGCTAGCAGGATGAGGTAAGGTAAGTGCAGAAGGCCTATGGGTTGCAGAGCGAGGCCGCCGTAAGTCGACAGAGACCGGCAGAGTTGCCTAACAGTTCCAGACTTCCTCGGGCTCCGGTGAACAGGAGGCCAAGGAAGCGGCGGACGGAGACGGCCTTCTAGTGGAACCGGGAAACACGCCCCAACAATGGAGGCTATACAGGCTTCCCTCTAGCAGGGCCGAGAAGTATATTGCGTCGTTTTAAGGTAAAGCCATTGACCGACTATATGGCTATATACACCACTTATAACAAAATTAGTACGTAGTGTATGTTACTACCACTAGTAGGTAACGGAAGTTACGCAACGAAAAACTCCTAGTGTAATAGAAGAGTGCGCATACACGTATAGGGTAGTTAAATTATATTCGAACCCATTCGCAACAGCAACCCCACAAGATTCTGCAACAGCACATACGGCTGCTGAATCATTACATGCAATAAGAGAGGTGTTTGATGACGGAATAACTTGTGTTGATTTGTGACCAACTCGTTCTCCTGACCTAACGAATTGTGATTTTTATTTGTGGGGTTCTTTAAAAGACAAAATGTACAGTTCCAATCTTCATACACTACAGGAACTTGGAGAAAACATTTTGCAAGAAATCACAAGAATTCCTGCTGCTGAGCTTCAGAGAGTCAGCTAGAATATTTTCACGAGATATGCTGCCTGTTTTTAGAGCAGAAGGTCAACATTTGTAGCATATAGATGGAGCATGATTTTAGGTAAGGATTTTTGTCCGCCTCTGCCAGAGTGATTTCCCCAGCGACTGCCGACTGTCTCGCTCAGAACAGAGAGGCCGCGAGTGAGTTCGAATATAATTTAACTACCCTTTATATTCGCTATACGTGGCTTCACCATAGATCAAACGCACTGTAGTTCGAAATCGCAAGCCTCTACGCCATCTGCCCGACACCGATGGAACCACAGCCCCGGATACCTGAAACATGAAAGGGAAATGAAATCAGAGGAAATGGGAGAGAGAGAAAATCCGTAATAGAACACGTCATCTCGGATTCCTATATCATCCAGGAAAAACCACGAAAAAGCCATGGTCAGAGTGCGCGGCTATCGGTTATCGAACCCGGGACCTCCCGAATGCGAGCAGCACACGTTACCGCGGAACCATATCACTCACAGCTTTTATTTTAAAAAAAATGACTTTTCAGTGAAATGTGAGTATTAAATATTAGTTTGATTGTAATAAATCCTCTACCTTATCTAATCGTTAGATAAAATAAAACATTCTCATGTGATAAATCTGCATAACTTTCTGTACCCTCCTTCATCCTCCGTGGTCTAGTGGTGCTGTGCTAGTTCCCGTGTCGGGTTCAAATCCAGCGCAGGTCGATCAATTTTTTGGGCGTAACAAGTTTTTAGCATGGCTTCTTTCGGAAGGGAAGTAAAGCCGGTAGTCCCGATCGTAGATTCACGGCATGTAAAAGAATCTCAATCCTGATAAAGTGGTCTCTGGGTAAACTTTCCGGTATTTCACCCCCACTATAGAATGGGACGCTAAGAACCATACAGTTAAAGAGCGTCCATAAATAAAAACGCAGTTTCAATTTCTCTAGCATCTGTCGTTTATTAGTGGGTATATAAACTATTCTTTCTACACCTTATTTTCCCATTCTCTATATTTTAATCCAAATAAACCTTTGCAGAAATAGCTACATTACACATTTCGTTATAGATACAAAGGGAACAGCCATAGTCAAATGTTTAAGAACTGGACGCTATACGCTGCCTTAAAATTCCATACTGTTTCCATTCAATCGCGAGAAACAACTGAATGTCGAAAGGACTTTAAGATAGTTAACCAGTAATGACCAATTCGAACCATTAATAACGGATAGTTTCAGAAATGGCTTAAGCCACAGAAAAACCTATTTTAAGTAAACTGTGTGTTTTAAACACATCTGAATTTCTTGTGTAGTACGTTTTCGTCTATCGCCGTCTTTAGCAGTTGTGCAAGATAACACAAAATTTCTTCCAAATGAAGTGGACTTCACAGGCTATTCTCAGAAAATTCAAGATATGCATTTTATTTGTCAGGTTAATATCCAATATGCGGTATTTTAGTCAAGATAGCCATTTCTATAATTAACATTTTAAAAAAATGTTGCAGGAAAAGTATAGTTCTGGGGTGGGGGAATTTACTTGAACATCCACGTATCCATCCTTGGAAGGTACTCAACCTAAATACCAAGTTACGCTGTTCACAGATAGACACACACACACACATACAGGACCATTTTCTAAAAATGCTCCTTTTTCCTTTCTCTACTACGTATAGTAAGTATGGGAAGTATTGCATTCCACCCAAAAATTCGATACCGAGATTTCGCCGGAAATACACGTTTTGAGACCTCCTGAATCCAAAAAAAGCATTTTTGGAAACATGTCCGTGTGTGTGTGTCTGTGTGTGTGTCTGTGTGTGTGTGTGTCTGTGTGTGTGCCTGTGAACAGCATAACTCAAAAACGAACAGTCGGATAAGCACCAAACTTGGTATTTAGGTTCAGTATCTTCCAGAGATGCGACACGAAGGTTTTCAAGAAAATCCCCCCACCCCGGACTACCCTTTACATGGAAGATTTTTCGAAAATTTTAATTTTCTCAAAAATGGCTCTAACGATTTTGATGAAAATATCATATGTTTAAGATAATGTCATGAGAAATGAAATGTATATCTCGAATTTTCTGGGAATGTCTCCAAAAGTATTCTTCATTGTGAACGACTTTTGCATAACTGGTAAACCATAAGAGATAGACAAAATTTTACTACACAAAAAATGTTGATCGCGTTAAAATACACAACATATGTCATATACATTTCTTTTGTTGAGTGAACCGTTTTCGAGATATTGCTTGCTATTTCCTTAAATTTTCCAATACTTATACTTTTTCCAAATGCGTTATTCATTTTTTTTATGTCCTGGACATGCAAAGAGAATGGATTGTGCCACATAGCAACCAGCGTTAAAATATTTGACTATCGCTTAAAAGCTACCATATTTCGCTTGCATCTACAAGAAAATTACCAATAAGATTACATCTCGATATCTCCATTAACATGAAGCATATGGAGAATAAGCGTTTGTAAAAATAGTTTGTACAAGAGTAGAGAAAGTCATGTGAGTGTAACACATCAGATTTTTTAATTAAGGAAGCCTCAAAACGTGTATTTCCGGTGAAACCTTGGTAGCGAAATTTTGGTTGGAATGCAATACTTCCCCTACTTACTCTACATAGTAGAGTAAGCAATAAATCTCGTGTTGCACTCACATGACATTATCTACTCTTATACAAACTATTTTTACAAACGCTTATTATCCATCTACTTCATGTTAATCGAGATAAACACTTGCAGAAATTTCTAATTTCCTTATAGGTGTAAGGGGAATATGTAGGCTTTAAGCGATAGTCATATCTTTTAAGAGCTGGTTGCTAAGTGGAGTATTCCATTCTCTTTGTATGTCCAGGACATAAATGGATATAAAATAAAAAAAAGAATAACAAATTCCCATTAGAGAAAAAGTAAAGTATTGGTAAGTTCAAACAAATAACAAGGAACACCTCGGAAATGGTTCACCCGGCAAAAAAAGTTTATATGACATACATTGTGTGTTTTAATAAGATCTACATTTTTTTGGTGCAGCAAGATTTTCTCTGTACCTTACGGTTTACCAGTTATTCAAAATTCATTCACAATGAAGAGTATTTCGGGGACATTCCAGAAAATCCAAGATAAACATTTCATTTGCCATGAAATATCTAAAACATACGATATTTTAATTAAAATCGTTAGAGGCATGAAATCAAAAATTTCGAAAAACTTTTCATATAAAGGGTCGTCTGGAGTGGAGGGATTTTCTTTAAAGTCTTCGTGTCGCATCTTTAAAAGATACTGAACATAAATACCAAGTTAATAAGCGAAGTTATCCGACTTTTGTTTTTGAGTTATGTTGTTCACAGACACATAGACAGACATCCACACCCCACGCAGATACACAGACACCCACACGGACCTTTTTATAAAAATTATTTTGGGGGGGATTCAGGAGGCCTTAAAACATGTATTTCTGTGAAATCTCGATATTGAATTCTTGGGTGTAATACAATACTTCCCCTAGTTACTATACGTAGTTGACAAATTAAAAAACGAATAACGAATTCCCATTTGAGAAAAAGTACAAGAGGACTTTGGGGACATTCCCAGAATATTCAAGATAGCCACGAAAATATCCTAAATATGTGATATTTTATTCGAAATCCTTACAAAACATTTTTGAAGAAATCAAAATTTCGATAACTCTGCCATGTGAAGGGTAGTCTGGGATGGGGCGATTTTTTTTGAAAATTTTCGTGTCGCATCTTTGAAAGATACTGAACCTATATACGATGCAGAATTTTTCTCACTCAATTGATATCAGTCTTATTATATAATATAAAATATAATAACAACCCGCCTTATGGCAGTGTATAATATAATATATAAAATGTATATTACAGTCATTGTGTTATGTTTATTTTATTATATACATGTATAATAATGTTATATGAATGTATTACGTAGTTTAACAATGTAGGACTTGTGAGAATAGAAGTAAGCTGCTTTTCGTAGCAAACAGAATTATAAAGTAGAAGCCGAAGGTTGCTAACAATGAGGTAACCCCGAGACAAATTAGAAAGTTTAAGAAAGGCTACTAATAGTTCTTGGAACAACAATAATGTAATATTTAAAACAATTTATAAATAGCCATACAAAAACTAGAAGAAGCTAAAAGTTAAATAAAGGTATTCTATTGGAGTAGGCTTAGCCAATCAGTGACCAGAAATAGAGAAAATGCACAAATTTAAACGGTAGACGTTACAAGAAAGCATACCCAAGCAGTTCTGTTTGGTACGGGTCAGTGATTGACAAAGAATGTTTGGAATACACCTACATATGTATTTATTATTTAGAGCTTTTTAATTTTTTCCCCATAAAAATTCGTTGCGGTAAGGATAATATATACGTTTTAAGTGTAATTAACAGTAATCTTACAGCTCTATAGTAGGATACATCAGTGAAGTGCTATTTAATCGTGTGAAGGATTAATAAACAAAGTAAAATACAATTATAATTTGTGTAAGCCTTCTTCTTTAGCCGTACCAGCCCTGTTAAGAGATGCGTGCTCTATAAATTACTATTGACGCAGCCGAAGAATACACACATACATAAATAAATAAACATTAAAATAAAAGGTTGATTCTTAAACGTGGGGCGAAGGCCACGGAATGTTTGTAACGTACGTGGGGCGAACACTCCTAAAAATAATCTCCCACAAATTGGCATCCATTACGTGCGTGGTCTAAAATAGCTTCAAATTGGTGCCTACATGTGGTGCGACCGCAACAATTAAGCTAATTAAATACCAGGTTTGGTATTTATCCGACTTGTATTTTTGAGTTGTGCTGTTGGCAGTTACACGGGCCTCTTTCTAGAAATGCTGTTTCTTTGGATTCAGGGCCTCAAAAAAGATATTTCCGGCGAAATTTAGGTATCGAAATTTTGGGTGCAATGCAGTACTTCCCCTACTTGCTATACGTAGCAGAGAAAGTAAAAGCAATCAGGCGTTATACAAGATTATAAACCGAGGGCAATGCTTGCAAAGTGCAGGTCTAGTCTTGCTGTAGATTGGAAACCAGACGCCTTTGAAACCTCGCAGATGTTTCGCCATGTCTTTCAGTCTGTTTACTCAGCCAACATCGTAAACTTGCATTAGTGTAAACCCATTTGAGTGATCAAATATTTGATGAAACCACTTCCGACCTCAAGTACTTACTGTGCTAGATTCACTTTGCTAAATTGTAACGATTTCCTGGCTCGCATCCTCGCCGACAGAAGCATATGTACTGCTGTAAAACTCCGGATTTTATTTTCACTTTATTTCTTTCGCATGTAGCGCAATTATATAAAAAATCTCATGTCTTACATTGAGGCAGTATTTTTAACATTTAAATGATATCAGTCTAATTATATAGTATAAAATTATAATAACAGCCCGCCTTAAAAGCAATATGTGTATGTAGTAATATATAAAGCGTATGTTACAGCCATTGTATTATGTTTATATTATTATGTACATGTATAAAATGTTATGAGAGGTATTTCGTAGTTTAACAATGTAGGAGCTGTGAGAATAGAAGCCAACTGATTTCCGTAGGAAACAGAATTACAAAGTAAAAGCCGAAAGTTGCTAACAATGAGGTAACCTTGAGACAACAATAAATTAAAAAGTTTAATATAGGCTACTAATAATTCTTGGAACAATAATGTTATATTTAAAATAGTTTATAAATACCCAATCAAAAACTAGAAAAAGCTTAAGCTAAACAGAGGTATTCTACTGGAGAAGGCTTAGCCAATCAGTGACTTGAAATAGAGGAATTGTACAAATTCAGGCGGGAGACGCTACGAGGAAGCGTAACCAAGCAGTCAGGTATGGTACGTATTCAGTGTGAGACATAAAAATTCATTGCGGTGAGAGTAATATAAAGTTTACGCGTTAAAAAGAGCAAATAACAATAATCACAGCTCTACAGTAGGATACATCAGTGAAGTGTTATTTAATCGTGTGAAGGATTAATAAGAAAGTGCAATACAATTATAAATTCTGTAAGCCTTCATTCTTTAGCCACACCAGCCCTGCTAAGAGATACGTGTTTTACAAATTATTACTGACGCAGTCGTGGCATGCATATATATTATTTAAATACACATTAAAATACAAAGTTGATTTTTAAACGTGGGGGCGAGGGCCACCGGAAAATTAAACGTGGGGCGAAGGCCACCGGAAAAGTAAACGTGGGGCGAAGGCCACCAGAAAAGGAAATGTGGGGGCGAAGTCCATCGGAAAGTTTGTACCTACGTGGGGCGAACACTCCAAGAAACATATCTCTCGCAATACGTGATGCAACAGCAACAATTAAACAACTTCAAGTTTGGCTCCAATACATGGGGCTGCAACTACTGAAACTTTGGCCACCATACGTGGGCAACTACATCAACATTCATATGGCTTTCTCTCCCACTGCAATTTATTACTTTCTCTATCACGTGCATAGTAGGTAGAGAAAGTACTGCATTCCAACCAAAAATTCTATACCAAGATTTCACCGAAAATACATTATTTGAGGGCTTCCGAATCCAAGACAATCTTTTTAGAAAAAGCTCACTGTGTGTATCTGTGAACAGTATAACTCAAAAACGAAACTTGGTGTTTAGGTTCAGTACGTTCCAAACATACGACACAAAGATTTTCAAGAAAATCCTCATACTCAAAACTACTACTTGCATGGAAGATACTACGAAAATTTTGATATTCTAAGAATTTTCTCTGGGGATTTCGATTAAAATAACATATATTAAACTACTTAGATCGGAACAAAATTGATATCTTGAATTTATTTCTGGGAATAGCCTGTGAAGTCCTCTGTATTCCGAAAGAATTTTGTATAAACTTGTATAACTGGTAAACGTCTAGCAATAGACGAAGACGTACTGCACAATCATTATAGACACATAAAACGCATAATTTATGTCAAATAACTTTTTGTGGCTTATGCCATTTATGAGATGTCCTGGAGACCCATCTGCGGCCCATACAACCATCCCCATACATGCCACGCATGTCTCTGTGAATATCACTCGGTTTATGCCCTTGACGCACAAATATCGAACCACACCTCTCTGCTCTTCACACGTAAACGACAGTAACATACGCGCCATTTTGTTGCGTAGCTCACGCTTCTATCGCTGGAGCTGCACATGAAACACAAAATACCCTCTGTAGTGAAAACTTCAAGCTATATCTGTGTGAAATTGCAACATTCCAGCTGCAATACCAAGGTAGAAAAAATATTTGAGCATTACTTTTCGATCCACCCTTTTAACATTTTGCGTTCAAGAAGGCACAGCGGTATTCTGCCTCTTCGTTGCGAGTGTTAAGGGAGATCTACTTCGTCGGGCACTCCATAAGAGTCGCGATGAACAAAAATACACGACCTAAGTGTTTAGCCGGGTGTGCCGAATAGGAGGCAGTGACAGATTGAGGATGCGCAATGCGATGCGTGTGTGTTTGACGGTAGAAGTGCCAGAAAATTTATAAAGGGGAAATAAACCGCACTCTAAGACAACAGTGGACTTCTTCCCCGCCCCCTGAGAAAGGTCCATCCTCACAAAAATACACAACGATAAATTCACCCTACCAATGAACTGAAGCCAAATACCAAAATACCATTCCATGACATTTTCTGGAACTGAGCAGTCCATTCATCTCATTAACTCCCGTCACACGATCCATATACCACCTTAACTTCTTTCCTCTGCACTTTGCCTAAGGTAGAGAAAGTATTGTATTTAATCGAACATTCACCAAGTTTCATTGCCGTGTCATTAACCATTTCTGAGATATTTGTTATTAGTAGGTGAGGCAGTATTTTATATCACAACGCTGTGAATGCCAGAGTGATTGTAGTGTAAATTAACATTATTGTATGACAATGATTTTAGATGTTTGTTAGCCATAAGCATTGTTAGGAAATTAGTTTACGCGGCCTCACTGAAAGTGACAATAGAAGTGGGTAAAAATGAACCGATGGGGTGAGTTGTTTATCACTAAGAAGAGATAAACAAAGACGTCAGGGTAGCGTGCCTTTCTTTAGAAATGGAGGGAATATGTTCCCTAGAGCATATGTGTTAGTAATTGTGATTGGCTGACAAAACAGACGCTAACGTTAGCGCTTTTTGGTAACCAATAGTAGCTCTATTATAATATTTAGGCATTTCTGGGAGAAGCAGTATATATTCTCGAGCCATAAGCATGTTTCACGCAGTCTTGAAAAGTCATTCGCGAGGTATACGTCGCGCAGTCTTGAAGAATCTATTGTGAAGTGCACATCATACAGTTTGGAAGAATCTCTCGCGTCGTAAAGTTAGTTACAAAATGTGAAGTACGCGGCAACTAAAACGACAGTAATTACATTCGGAAATATAACAGTTTCAGTCAGGCGTGTATAAGGATTAAAGATGTGAACTATTAATTAAGTGTGACGGCAATAAAAGTGTGAAAATAAATTCTTTTATCACTGTTAACTTTTAGTAACAACTACTTTCCGTTTACACGCCCAGCTCAGAGATATTTGCTTGACTGAGTAATAATAGCTAGCCGGAGGAAAAAGAACCCAAATTTTAAAATAATAAAACAATAACAGGCGCCCAGCAAATAAGATAACACGAGCCGATTACCGCGACATAGGCTAAGGAACCGGGACAACTTAAGAGGGAAGTGAAGTATACTGTGCGTCCAGTAGGGTGGAGTGAGATGGCACATTGGAATGTTTACCTGCGAGGCCGTATACAATCCGCTTTGTGACTAGAGATGCAATACACTTTGTCTCTCATTTCAATGTGTGTGTCCTACTTCATTTTCCACCACCACTAGACGACTGTTTACAGTAGCAAATAAGGCAGCGCATTAATGTCTTTGTTTACTCAACAGTACTAGCTGTTGATCTTTGTTTACATCAACAGCTCTATAGTACCAGGGCTGTCCCAGAAGTACCCGACCTATCAAAGAAAACACAAACATTTTGGGAAAAGAACATCTTTATTTCTCTACATAGTCTCCTTTCAGCTCGATATACCGTTCCAGCGATGTTCAATACCTTCGATACCCTGTTTATAGTGAGAACCACCGAGTTCTGCAAAATATCCATCAACTGCAGACTCCACCTCTTCATTCTTAGCAAAGCTGTTACCACCAAACCATTCCTTCAACTTTGAAAACAGAAAATCATCAGAGGGGTCTACGTCAGGCGAATAGGGTGCATGAGGAAGCAATTTGAACTTTAATTCATTGATTTTGTCCATGGCGATAATGGATGTGTGAACTGGTGCATTGCCTTGATGAAACGGATCTTTCTTTTCCACTAAATATGGCCGTTTTTGCTTGATTTCAGCATTCAAACGTTGCAATAAGTTTGAACAATACTCGCCATTTATTGTTTTTCCTTTTTGAAAATAATCAATGAAAATTATTCCACGCATCGTGACCTTACCTGCATATGGAACTGCTTTCGCTTTCTTTGGAGCCGATTCTCCTCTTTCAATCTACTGTTTGACTGTTCCTTCCTCTCAGGTGTGGAGTGATGGACCAATGTTTCATCCATGGTTATTAATCAACACAAAAACTCGGGTTTATTGCAGCGAAACATTGCCAAACACTCACTGGAACATCCTCACGATGCTGCTTTTGTTTCATTGTGAGTAAACGCAGCATCCATCTTCAGCACAGCTTTCTCGTGTCTAAATTTTCAGTCAGTATACGGTGTATAGCACTTTTTGAAATGCCTACGATGTCTGCTAGCTTGAGCACTTTCAATCAACGATCATCCAGTACCATTTTGTGGATTTTCCTCACAATTTCCAGCGTGGTCACCTCATTTGGTCGACCACTGCAATGTTCGTCTTGGCAGCTCGCACGGCCTCGCTTAAGCTCTGCCACCCTATATTTTACTGTTATAA
This sequence comes from Deroplatys truncata, assembly GCA_030765065.1. Taxonomy (NCBI): domain Eukaryota; kingdom Metazoa; phylum Arthropoda; class Insecta; order Mantodea; family Mantidae; genus Deroplatys; species Deroplatys truncata. The sequence continues at coordinate 56,467,509 of CM060981.1, forward strand.
ACAAAGGAGCAGACTCCCCCAGAGTAGAATCTAGCTCAGCTTTAATATTAGTTGGACTAAGATCTTTAAAATGAAAGTATTGTTATAACGATGACCAGTTTTATCCATGTGAGTGTGTTCACTATTGATGGCTGCCAAGCATTTACTAAACAACATAGCACCGTCAAACTTCAAATTTAGGCTTTATAAGTTTGGTACTTTCTGTCATAGTCATCTGTTTGAAACAACTGCTATCTTACGTCAGGTCAGGTACTTCTGGAACTACCCTCGTAAGGTTGTACATACATTTGTTGTTAATTTGTCCTGGATTCTTGGACTGGTGAAAATAACTTTCAAACATGTTTTACTTTTTTGAAGTGCTAAAGTCCTCATTGGTTTGTTGGACACCGTACTAAAAGAACAGAAATTTCAGAGCCGGCTTTTAAAAGCTTGCTTCAACGTACCTACTACTAAGCACTATACATGAAAAAAATGAAAAATCAATGGAATGAAAAAGTATCTGACATGCCTTCACATGACATTCTCTACCCTCTATCCTTTAATATATTTTGCAGAACTGTTGCAGAAATAGCTACATTACACATTTTGTTAGGATACAAAGGGAACAACGATAGTCAAATGTTTAAGAACTGGATGCTATATGCTGGCATTACAATCCCATACTGTTTCCATGCAATCGCGGGAAACAAATGAATGTGGAAGGACTTAAAAGCATGATCAAGTAATGAAAAATTCTAACAATTAATAGTGGATATCTTAGAAATTGCCTATGCTACAAAAAATTATTTGAAATAAATTGTGCGTTCTTTCATTTTCGTCTATCGCTTAACGTTTACTATTTATACAAAATTCCTTCCAAATGAAGAGAACTTCAGAGGCTATTCCGAGAAATTTCAAGATATACATTTTATTTGTCATTATAAATATCTTTAATATATGATGTTTTAATCAAGATTGTAAGAGTAATTTTTTAGAAAATCAACATTTTCGAAAAATGTTCCGTGTAAAGTGTACTTGGGTTGGGGGGATTCTCTTGAATATCTTCGAGTGGAATCTTTGGAAGGTACTCAAATTAAATACCAAACTGAGCATTCATTCGAATTTTCGTTTTTGAGTTATGCTGTTCACACACACACACACACACACACATATACGCTGACACAGAAAGACAGCGGACACGAACCCTTTTCCAAAAATGATTTTTCTTATGGATTCAGGGGGCGTCAAAGCACGTGTTTCCGGCGAAGTGTCAGTATGAAATTTTTGGGTGGAATGCAATACTTTCCATATTTACTATACGTAGTAGAGAAGTAGAGATGTATTACACTTACATTATTTTAGTTTAGTTATGTATAAGTTGTACAAACTATTCTCCAAAAACTAATAAATGAATTACAACTATCCGGGCTTGCAGGCCGTGGTCTAGAAGGCATCGTGGATACCGACGTTTCACCAAGTACAGCGCTTGGCATCTTCAGGGTGAAGTGATTCAGTGTCTGCGGTGGTCGGAATATGAATACGGAGTTTTTCAGTTTTTTTCAGTTTTGTTTATTAGGAAAGAAGAGACTGGAGGAGTGCGCTCTTATATAGTGGGGGTGGGTGGGTCTTACTGTGAGGTCCTGTGCAGTGATTGGCTCGCGTCTCTGGGAGTGGGTGGGTTTGGCGAGGTATTATTATGTCTGCTATTTCTGTGTACCTGTTTCTCCAAGATGTGTCCAGGTTTTATGCACACTGAGAGCTTCTTCTTTCCGGCAAAATTGTATTTTGTTTATATATTTCAATGGCCTCCCTCTGTAGTCGAGCATGATAGTTTGGCACAGACACTTGTGCAGACGCTGAATCACTTCACCCTGAAGATGCCAAGCGCTGCACTTGACGAAACGTCGGTATTTACGATGCCTTCTAGACCACGGCCTACAAGTCCGGATAGTTGTAATTCATTTATTAGTTATGACACCGGCCGTGAAAGCCTCAGTATGTACATATTCTCTAAAAAGGTTATTTTACTATTTACTAATCGAGGTAAATGGGAGGGGAGTTCTTGAAGATATTCGTGTCGCATCTTTGGAAGATACTGAACTTAAAATACCACGTTCGGCGTTTATCGACGTTTCACCTTTGAGTAATGATGTTCATAGACGTACAGACACATGCGTGCGCACGCGGAACTGTCTAAGAGATTCGGGGATTCTTGGTGTCTAAAAGTGAATTTCGGGTGCAATCTCGTTTAACTTTTGGGTGGCATATACAAGTAAGCAGTAGCAACAGTAAAAGATAGCAGCTATAGAAAATCATGTGAATGCGACATGGTTTTGTTTGTAGTTTTTGAAATGGGAGGTGCTGCAAATTGTACAAGAAAAAAGAAATGAATATAAATTCACAGTCCAACAATATAGCATAGAAACCTGATGTGTTGCACTTACATTACTTTCTATACCCTTCTGCAAAATATTACAAAATCTTGTTATTCTAATCCTCTTCATTTTATCGTTATAAACTTTCATGACACAATTCATTTTAGGTATAAGAAGGATATGTGAGGTAAAGCGATAGTCAAATTTTTAAAATCGGTCGCATTCGAAGGCTTTGCACGGCCACGAGAAGAAAATAAATAATGACTTACCAGATAATGTTGCAGCTCCACGTTTGGGAGTCAAACTTGAAGTAGTTGGAGCCTCACGTTGGGCGCAACACTTGATGTCGTTGCAGCCCCACGTTGGGCACCAAACTTGCAATATGTTATTGCACCACTTATGGGTACCCAACTTTAAGTAGCTGTAGCCCCACTTTTGGAGAGCCAAACTTGAAGTCGTAGCAGCCCCACGTACGGTACAAAGTTTCCGGTAGCCTTCGCCCCACATTTAAAACTAAGTTTTTATTTTAATGTTTATTTATTTATTTTATATATATATATATATTTGTATGTATACCTCGGCTTCGTCATTAGTAATTTGTAAAGCACGTATCTCTTAGCAGGGTTGAAACGGCTAAAGAACAAGGCTTACACAAATTATAATTGTACTTTTTTTAATTAATCCTTCACACGAATAAATAACACTTCACTGATATTCCTACTATAGAGCTGTGAGATTATTGTTATTTGCACTTTAACAAGTAAACTTTATATTATTCTCACCGCAATAAATTTTCACGTCTCACACTGAAACCCGTACCGTACCGATCTGCTTGGTCGCACTTCCTTGTAGCGTCTACCGTCTGAATCTGTACCGTTAACTCTATTTCAAGTCTCCGATTGGCTAATCCTACTCAAATAGAATACCTCTATTCAACTTTTAGTTTTTCTAGTCTTTGATTGGCTATTCATAAAGTGTTTTAAATATTACATTATTATTGTTCCAAGAAGTATTAGTAGTCTTTTTAAACTTTGTAATTTATTATTGTCTCAAGGTTACCTCATTTTTAGCAACCTTCGGCTTTTTACTTTGTAATTCTGTTTGCTACGGAAATCAGCTTGCTTCTATTCTCACAGATCCTACATTGTTAAACTACTAATACATGCACATAACATTATTATACATGTACACATAACATAAACATAATAAAATGACTGTAACATATACTTTATATGTTATACACATATTACTTTAAGGCGGGCTGTTATTAGTTTTATATCATATAATTAGACTGATATCATTTAAGTGATAAAAATACCGCCTCACAGATGAGAAAACTATAACCATTTGAAAATTAAAGCAATACAAGGAATATTCAAAAATGGTTAACCCTATAAAATAAGAACCGTTTTACATAAATTGTGTGCTTTAATCCACATTTTTTGTAAAGGAAGATTGTTTATATCTCTACGTTCTACCAATTACACGAAAGTCATTCAGCATGAAGGAGACTAAGCAGGCTATTTCTAGAAAATTCAAAATATAATTTCATTTATCATGCAAATATGTGAAACTTTTTATTTTAAGCAAGGTCGTTAGGGACATTTCAGAGAAAATAATTTGGCGAAATCTTTTCCATGTAAAGATTAGTCTGGGGTATTGAGATCTTTTTGAAAATCTTCATGCATTATTCTTCGAAGATGCTAAACTTTTCGTTTTTAGTTATGCTCTTCACACACAACTACACACGGACCTTTTTCTAAAAATACTTTTTTCAATTCACGGAGTCTCAAAAAGTGTATTTTCAGTAAAATCTCTTATCGAAATTTTGGGTGCGATATGCAGGCAAGCAGTGATAAAGTACGAGGGCTGATCAACAAAGACAGAGACCGATTTTTTGCTGTAGCTTCCGTGATAGTTTCGTATCTGTAACATAAATATTTGAAAAGAGCGGGTTTTTATGTATAATGTTGGTGGGAGCAGCACTCTCGTATTGGTAGGTTGGTAGTAATGCTCTATTTTGTAGACCCTACGTGCATTTCGCATACCAGACAATGGAGGTGATGCATTTTTTAAATCGATTATCACCGGTGGTGAGTCATGGCTGCATCATTATGATCCTGAAGGAAAACAAGCCAGCACAGTGTGGAAATCGCCAGGTTCTCCAACACCAAAAATGGCAAAAGTTGTTCCAGGTGATCATATTTTTTTACTGTAATGGAATGATTTACCAGCATGCAGTCCCCCTCACACTACTGTTACAGCAGCATACTACACGTCAGTATTGGCTACACTGAGGAAGCACATTGCAACGAAACGACCAGAGCTTTCTCGGACTGGGTGGCGACTTCATCATGACAATGCACGGCCTCACGTTGCAAATCAAGTCATTCAACATTACCTGTGTACCACATCCACCTAATAGCCCCGATCTTGCTCCCTGTGACTTTTTTATTCCCATCACTAAAGGCAAAGCTTAGCGGTATTCAATTTGAGAACTCTGAAGCAGTGCTCAAGAAAAGTGAGGTGATTCTCAAGGACCTGACAAAGAATGGTCTGCAGCACGTGTTCAAGGACTGGCAGAGACGCTATAAAAAGTGCATTGAAGTAGGAGGGGACTACTGTGAAAAAGATCATGTAAACATTGAATTGGAGTAATAAACATCTGTGAAAAAAAATCAGTTTCAGTCTTTGTTGATCAGTCCTCGTAATTAACGATAGTGGTCAGAGAAATTCATGTGAATATAGAAAAAGGTTTTCTAAATTGTGTAAGAACACTGAAATATTTAAGAGGTGTTCTTATTGGTTTTTAGGTAATGTACACTGTCGTGCACAAAATGTGATCGCCATAGTGTGCTTTCATCCGTTACTTTACGTAACCAAGTTTTTACTCCACCAACCGTATTACTTCTCTATGTGACTGGACGGAAAAACAATTTATAAACATAGAAAATAGCCAATGAACAAGTTTATAACCTGTGTGGAATGAAGGGGTGGTTGAATACCATCTCTAAGAAGGTGTTTCACTATCATTGGTTTTTTTTCGAGTAGAGCAGAAAATGATTTAATCACTGACCTCAGTCCCGATGGGAGTCGGAACTGACAGTGTGGGACTCTCCGAGAGTCGACATACCCACTAAAAACTCCTCCACCGGTTAGGACGTGAGATTTGAAGGAAGCTCGTGGGAAATGTAGTACGGACCCGCATGCACCCGTGTTTTCAAGTGAAAGATTCTGAGCTGCCGCCCCAAGATGTAGTTACTCTGGCTGTGGATGCCGTCCTCGTTTTGCCTTCTCTTGCACAAGGGCACGGCATTGTACAAGGATGCGCTGCTGTTGGTCACTGATGACCAGCGGTGGCTTCTGGGCTGGTGAAGATGATGTTGGTCTGCTTCCCTCGAAGCTCACCTCGGTCCTGCAGCCGTGCAGTGATGATATCCAGTTTGGACATCAGGTTAGCGGTGGAGATCTGTTGCTGAGTGAAGGCTGAAGTGACGGCGGTCTGCAGATCCGGAAGCTTCTCGGTGGTGATCGTGATGTATTCGTCCTGTGCAGCAAGCCGGGCACCAATGTCCAAGACCTCCGCATGGAGATCCTGACGGCATCCAATAGGGCCACCTGGATTGGGGCTGCCGGGGTGCTGATGTCGATGCTGGCTGGCGGATGATGAGTCATCGGCGTCTGCTGTGGAGTTAACCTGCTCCTCGGTTACAGAGGACACTGGGCCTGGCCGGTGAAGTGAGTTGTGCCACCAGAAGTGGCACAGTAGCGGCGGTGGTGGGTAAGGTCGTGCCCAGTTCACTCGGTGGTGATGGCGTACCTCCTAGGATCTCCCTTGTTTTCTAGACCTTCTTGCAGGCTACCAGTAGGAGAGCTGAGGAAAGAATTTTATCGTATTTAGCTAGAAAATGACTGAGATTTTGTGAGTGAAGGCAAAATAATAACTGATTTTCCCATAACCTTGATTTATTAAAGAAAATTATGTCTATTCAGGCGGTAAGGATGCTTATTAAATCTAAAACCTTCCCGCTATCATTTTATGTTATTCTATAGATCTAGCTAATTCGTCTCACGATCTTCCCACCCACATACGCAGCATCCTCCACCTGATTGCACAATTTAATTAGATAATTGATTCGAATATCTGTTACAACGGTAGCAGCACGCAAACTAACGCCGAGTGAGTATCTGAGAGAAGCGTCTAAACTCGGGGCTTCCCTCCCTATCTATCGTTTTCCTATGACATCAGAATTCGCGCATTTATTTGTTACAACAATTTCCATTGGTTGTTATGCAGCGTTACATGGCATACTATGTCAATAAAATGTGCAAAATTTCTGAACTCACGCGTCTTGCTGACAACCGGCAAAACTCAATGGCTTGTCCTTCCCTAAGTGCACGCTTTCTTTTCTATTTTACCAACTCCCTCGAGTTTCGGGAAATAGACCACTGTTTCTGTCTCTTTCTTTCTATTTTCTGATTTTTTTAGCCTGAGCCCTGTATACATTAGCGCGTGTGTTGGTGTACTTTCACCTCTCGTTTCCTAGCTCGCTTGTACGAATTATACGTATGTGACAAGTTGGTTTCACATATTAAATTATTCGCAATATTAAAATTGATTATTAATCCTATTTCCAATATTTTATATGGTATTTTCCATTCTTATTTGTTATCGGGCATGTCCCCTTACAGAGACCATGTCATAAAAACATACCTGGCGATGAAAGAGCTGATACTGCAACAAAACAAGCCACAGAAGCACAAGTTACACAAGATACTGATATAAAAATACCTCTCCAAGATGCAGTCACACACAAAGAATGGCTGACCAAATGGATGGACAACTCTACAAGTAAACTTCATGATGTATGTGGAACTTCTACTCAAGAATATCCAATAAGACAGCTACAGCGGCGAAACCAAATTGTAACATCCAGACTGCCAATTGGACATTTGTTAAATAAAAGCTCACCACAAATATGTGAAATATATAAACCAACATTAAAAGTAATACATGACGTGGTGTATTAATAATTTTGGGGTTACATTATTGTTCTACATTATCATTACCAGACACATTACTGTTTACTCACTCTTGGCTAGTAGCTTTGCTAGCCACGAGTAGTGGGGAATAGCATCTGTCTAGGTTAGGATTCCGTGAGGAACGGACCGCGTGTGCAAGCTGGGCTTTGGATCGGTGAGCATCTCCTCCCACCTTTCATTTTTAATAATGTGAGAACTCCAAACGGTTGGGAAATAAAGCTAGGAATGTGTGAGTATATCTGTGTTATGGATTTTGTACAGCAAAACCCACGCCTTCCTCTTAACCTCCACACCACGTTTCGGTCCTCCGTAGCCAAGTAAGTATACATCCCTCAATGTACGTGCTGGGTACTAGAAATTAATTTAATTTTCATGTGAAATTTTAGGCAATCTACCGAGCATGCACAATATCATATTGACATGTCCAAAATTTGAAAATTAATTATTTCTGCAGAACTCAATGATGCAGCTTTCAACCAGAAAGCAATTATTTTTCTTAAAGCAATTAATATACATCAAAATATTGTTATACACCGGGGTGAGCTAAAAGGTTTGCAGCTAAAAAATTAAATTTGGTTACCCCGGCATAAACATTGGGGAATGTAACTCAGTGGCACACGAAAATTTTCTTCTTCGCAGCGATGTAATCACAAATATTACCCGGAACCTCCACCAAAAATGCTGTACACTGCGATGAGGCCAAAAGGTTTGTAGCTAAAATATTAAATTTAGTTACCCCGGCATAAACATTGGAGGACGTAGACTCAGTGGCACACGAGAGATACCAGTACCTCCTGCACAAAACTAAGAGAGCATGGGATATTTTGAAGAAGTATTCTATTAGCTCCACGTATGGACGCCAATTTGAAGTATTTTGTATTGAAGGAGTTGTATTATATTTCAACTGTTGTGGAGCCGAACTTGTATAGTTGCAACCGCAGTATAGTAAACAGTTTCCGGTAGCATTCGCCCCAAACGTACTTTCAGGTGGCATATTCCCCAAATTTAAAAAATATTAACTTTGTAATTTGACTGTTTCTTTAAATATTATATTTATGTTTGCCTCGGCTGCGTCAGTATTATTGTTAGAATCATGTTTGTCTTTGTAGGGTTATGGTGCGACAAGAATGTATTCTTACACAGATTATAATTTTACTTCACTCCTTTTATTAATGCTCGACACGATTTAAATAACACTTCACTGATATAGAGAGCTGCGAGATTCTTTTTATTATTTGCACTTTTTTTAACACGTAAACTATTTTCGTCTCACACGAATACGTATTATACTTCTCAAGGACGCATCACGTATCCGAATACAAACACTGTCCGCAGGCAACTGATTTCTGAATTTGTAAATGTTTCTCCTTTTCAGTTTCTGATTGGCTAATCCTACTCCAACAGAACACCTTCATTTAACTAAAGCTTTTTCTGGTTGTTGATTGGCTATTTTATAAACTGTCACAGAAATTACATTATTGTTGCTCCAGTAATGACAGTAACATTATTAAACTCTCAAACTCATTATTGCCTCAAGATAACCTCATTGTTACCTCATTGTTTCCTCATTGTTAGCAACTTTTAACTTATTATTCTCACAGCTCCTACATTATTAAATTACGTAATACATTCATATAACATTATTGAATATGTATACAATAGTATACAATAATATAAACATATATAATCACTGTAATATACATTTTTTATATATTGTTACATACACATATTGCTTTAAGGCGGGCTGTTATTGAATTAAATATTATATAATTAGACCTTAACTAAGCGTTAAAAATACTGCCTCAATTTAGAACATTTAAAAATACATAAATTCACATTACCTTTGATTTATTATAATTAATAAGGTGACCTACATTATACAAAAAAAGTTACAGAAGAACACTGGGGGAGATTCCCCACGCATACACATCCATCACGCAACACAACCATTCCCTTTAAAGACCTACATTAGACTCTGGCTACAAGTGATGCCAAGCCACACACATAGAGGCTATTCCCTCGACTTGCCTCCCCCCACAGCTAGTAAGATGGAATTTCCGTGCCGGACAAGAACTTAACACACAAACACAACAATTAGCTCAACAATAGTTTACAGTGATAATGTGTCCGACGTGACAATACACACACACACATACTCTACAATATTTAACCAAATTGTAACCTGTCATGTATATATAATTATCATTGTAATCCAATATTGTAAACAACTCTACATGGAAGGTTGTGATAAGGCCTAGGAAGGTTATAACAATGCAAAATAAAACGACATTTAGAAAACCGCTCCATTCCACTATGGGTTACATTTTACGCACGTCAATGAACATTCAAAAAGTAAAATTGCTAGTATAAGGCGTGAATGCGATAGATTGGAGTAGAGCAAGCTAAACTATGACAGCAGAAATGTATTAATTGCTCGTGAGACTGTACCGGACTGGAGGTGGTCGAGTTTGTTCCTGGTGGTCTAGGAAAGGCCTGTATAAAGTGAGAAATGGACAGCGCTTGGTTGTAACATAACAACAGTAAACTGAAACCAGGCCTCTGCTGCTATTTCGGTGAACTTTGTGGACATTTCTTCCAAATCAGGGATGTAAATCACGTGCGAAACGAGCCGAAGATAAATTGCAAATTTTCACACAAAGAAAGATGTGCCGCTGGTTTTTGCAACAGCATGTACCATGCTGCACTTTTGTGGTAAACATCAACAATTTTTCAGTCCTCTAACTGAGTTTGGTTACCATGGTAACTGACCGCGAAGCCCTGTGGATGGGGGAGATTACAGACCCACAGAATTCTGACACCCACTCACCGCTCAATAAAAAACACGTTCACATGCCGAGCGATGTTTAAACAAACAGCTCTGTTGTGCAAATTAAAACTTTTGTGAAGGGCGAAGAGTGTAAATTAGTCAATCTTGACCTCGCTTTTGAGATATTCGCTCATTTTCATTGTAACCTAGCCAAATTGTTTGTTCTGTTGTGCTGTCAATTAGTCGCATGTGTGTTCTCGCGCTGAAATGATGATAAAACGTTTATAAAAAGGCGTGTCAAAAATGTATAACACCTGCATTGTGTGAATTTTAATAAAACATACTTTCAGTATTAAACTCATATCTCCTATCAACACGTGGACTAGATTTTGACATGCGTTTAATAATTTTAGAACTAAGGGAATGCACATGATAATTGGTAAAAAATATCATGTGATACATTGACTGACTTTCTCTACACATTCTTCAAAACTACTATCATAAAAGCGTATTTTTCTATCTAGTTTATGTTAACTGTGATAAATATTTGCACAAATTGTTTTATTACATATTTTCTTGTGGATACAAAGGGGTTGGGGGAATACATTGTGATAGGAAAACGATGTTTCGCACGTAAGACACACCTGCTATCTCACCTGGATGCTGTCCCGGATCTCCGAACTTCCCTCGTGTTCTCTGCGGGATTTTTTCATAGAGCTGAGAAGAAGTGCCTATCCTAGCTAGGTATCTTTGGCATTTCTCAGGATGATGTGCGTGAAGGCAATTTAACGTACTAAATTCTCATAAACAGCTTAATTTATTAAAACGTTATACTTAGAGAAATATAAAAGCTATATATAAAATCCACCCCTACCTTGGATTATTACGTGGACCTAACTAACTGCGCCACACACACGCTCAAAATTATCCACCTTACTTCACATGAGCTACGTCGATGACAATCAGCAAGACAATATTAAATTTGGGGCATTATCCCTTTATATATATCCCTACCCTGACGCCAATATTTGCGTGTTTATGCGTAACAAATATTCTCATTGGTTATTTGCCTGGCGTGCTATGAAAATAAAATGCTACACTTTTAGAAGTTATTTCTCTTTAACCTCTATGATAAAGCCCACTACTTACGTCTCTCTCTACAACTCTCGTTTTCTTTCTAGTTTTCTAATTCCCTTGACTTTCCGGGAATTCGGCCACTATCTCCATCTTTATCCTCGGACCTCTGTATTTCTTTGTGACTTTGCCTAAAACTTGTGTGCATTAACGTGTGCATGGTGATCTTTTACCCTTCTTGCTAGCTTGCCTAGTTGCTAATTACATGTTGGCTTCCTCACTAATTACATTTTTTGGTACAATTTTTTGACAGTAAAGCTACTTCACAATATTATATTACATAATTATTTATACCTTAGTTAATTTTTGCTACTATTTATAATAATCTATCCTATTGGGTGTATGTCCCTTTACAACAGTAGGCAGATAGTCAAAAGAGCGGGTCGCTACATAGTGACTTTGAAATTTCGTTTTCTTTGCATAACCAAGATAAGCAATTTGCGATTTTGCTCAAGAGAAGAATATAAATATTTGAAAATTCAAACAAATAAGAATATCTCGAAAATAGCGAACGGCACAAAAACTTTTATTTAGCATAAATTGTGCGCTTTAGCGAGATCTACCGTTTTTTACTTTCTCTACTACGTAGAGTAAGTAGAGGAAGTATTGTATTCCACCCAAAACTTCGATACTGAGATTTCACCGGAAATATATGTTTTGAGACCCCCTAAATCCAAAAAAAGCATTTTTGGAAATATGTCCGTGTGTTTGTCTGTGAACAGGATAACTCAGAAACGAACCGTCGGATAAACACCAAACTTCGTATTTAGATTCAGTATCTTTCAGAGATGTGACACGAACGTTTTCAAGAAAATGCCCCCACCCAAGATTACCCTTTACATGGAATATTTTTCGGAAATTTTAATTCTCTCAAAAATAGCTCTAACGATTTTGATTAAAATATCATATGTTTAAGATATTTTTATGACAAATACAATGTATGCCTTGAATTTTCTCGGAATGTCTCCAAAAGTATTCTTCATTGTAAACGACTTTTGCATAACTGGTAAACCATAAGAGATAGACAACATTTTACTACACAAAAAATGTATATCGCGTTAAAATATACAATTTATGTCATATACAGTTTTTTGAGTGATCCATTTTCGAGATATTGCTTGTTATTCCCTTAAATTTTTCAATACTTATTTTCTCAAATCGGAATTCGCTATTATTTTTTTGTCTTGGATATGCAAAGAGCATTAATCTGTGGGAAAGGGAATGGTGCTGCACCTAGCAACCAGCTATTAAGAGATATGTATGTGCTTAAAGGCTACTGTATTTCTATATTGCCCTTGTAAATATATATTCCCCTTACATCTACAAGAAACTTAGCAATAAGATAGAGTCTGCAAATGTTTATCTCGATTAACATGAAGTAGATGGAGAATAAGCGTTTGTAAAAATAGTTTGTACAAGAGTAGAAAGTCATGTGGGTGTAATACATCAGATGTTTGTAGTAAGATTTGGACCATCTTTTACCAATTATGTAAAAGTCACTCAGAATGAAGACTTTACAAGCTATTTCCAGAAGATTCAAGATGTACACTTTATTTTCCATGCAAACATTGTGAACATATGCTATGACTAATATTTTTACATGGAAATGCTAGTTTGGGATGAGGGATTTTGTTCAGAATCTCAGTGTGGCATCTTTAGAAGACTTAAAACTTAAAAACCAAGCTTAGTATTTTTACACTTTTTGTTTTCAAGTTATGCTATTCACAGACTCAAAGACTAAGCACACACACGGAAGTTTTTTTTTTAAAATGGCTGCTTCTTTTATTTTTATTGAGCACAAATATGTATATTTTCGATGAAACATCGACATCCAATTTCTGGGTGTAATACAATACTTCCTCTTACATACTATAGGTAGGTGACAGAGAAGTAAACGGTATAAATATTCGAAATGCCAATAACACAGAATATCTCGGAAATAGTTAACACTGAAAAAATGTTAGATAAATCGCGTGCTTTAAAACTATCTAGTTTTCTTTCAGTAAATTGTTTCTGCCTTTTAGGGTTTAAAGGTTATACAAAATTCATTCCGAGTGAGGGGCTATTCACAGATTATTTCCAAGAAATTTAAGACATACTGGTACATGTTATTTGTCACACAAATATTTTAATAACTTTTTTAATCAGGATAATTAGATGACATTTTTGTAAAAATAAAACATATCGAAAACTAGTCCCTTTAAAAGGCAGTTTGAGGTGGTGAGATTTTCTTGAAAATCTTTGTGTCGCGCCTTTGAAAAGTAATACATTTAAATACAGTTTGTATTTATCGAACATTTATTTTTGAGTTACGCTTTCACACAAACACACATACACACACGGATAGTCTTCAGAAACGAATTTTATTTAGGGTGTTCAAAACATTTTTACTTTCTTTACTACGTATAGTAAGTAGGGGAAGTATTGCATTCCACCCAAAAATTCGATCCCGAGATTTCACCGGAAATATATGTTTTGAGACCACCTGAATCCAAAAAAAGCATTTTTGGAAGCATATCCGCGCGCGCGCGCGTGCGTGTGTGTGTGTGTCTGTGTGTGTGTGCTGTGAACAGCAATCTCAGAAACGAAGAGTCGGATAAACATCAAACTTGGTATTTAGGTTCGGTATCTTCCAGAAATACGACACGAAGGTTTTCAGGAAAATTCCCCCACCCCATATTACCCTTTACATGAAACATTTTTCGAAAATTTTAATTTTCTCAAAAACGGCTCTAACGATTTTGATTAAAATATATGTTTAAGATGTTTTCATGACAAACAAAGTGTATATCTCGAATTTTCTGGGAAGTCTCCAAAAGTATTCTTCATTGTGAACGACTTTTGCATAACTGGTAAACCGTAAGAGATAGACAAAATTTTAATACACAAAAAATGTAGATCACGTTAAAACACACAATTTATGTCATATACATTTTTTTATTGAACCATTTTCGAGATATTGCTTGTTATTCCCTTAAATTCTCCAATACCTATACTTTTTCTCAAATTCCTTATTAATTTTTTTTGTCCTGGTAATGCAAAGAGAATGGAATAATCCACATAGCAACCAGCTTTTAAAAGATTTGATTATCGCTTAAAGCCTACCAATTCCCCTTGCATCTACAAGAAAATTAGCATTCAGAGTAACATCTCGATATCCCGATTAACATGTAGCATATGGAGAATAGTGAAAATAGTTTGTACAAGAGTAGGGAAAGTCATGTGAGGGTAACGCATCAGATTTTTTATTGTTAGTTATCTATTTCCAAAATATATGAAACATCTGGCCGACGTCTACGGCTGACCACATGAAACCAGAATATAACAAAAAGAAAAAAATATAGTTATCACAATAATAAATGAAACTCCAAAATAAAATGCTACAAAAATGAATGCGAAAACCAAAATAAATTAATGTAAAACTTAATTCTGTTTATAAAAACTAAACCATGTTATATAAATGGTTATGAATGATACATAAGGGTCTCTCAAAGCGGTTAAGTATATTTTAATATCTCACTTTTAAATGTTAGTCCAAAAAAAGCGGATTTACTAGCTACTACAAGTAAGTAGTAGAAAAGGTAATAGGAATGGTCAAAAACCTTAAACACCCAAACGAAGACACCACAAATTAAAACCCAGCGATACAGTACGAAATGAAGCGATTCTATCTTGAGAAATAACCAGAGATAGCTAACGTCGTCTTCCTTGGCAGAAGCCTTTTGTTTATACATAACAAGGCGGTCTGGCAGAGGGTTTCGTGGCTCGGTGCCAGCAGGTAGGTACCTGGCAAACCTCCATCACATCACACATCATCCTTACATGGAACACGACTCCGATCCAGACCGATATGCGTCGTGCCAACCGTTTAATCTATCTTTCTGGAGTCTCCAGGTTAGCCAATATCGCCTCAAATATCACAAAAAGCCGTTATTAGCCACAAAACTCTGAAAAAATCTGATGTGATACATCCACATGATCATCTCTACCCCTATCATTTATTAGTCAGTATACAAACTATTCTCAGTAAAGCTTATTTTTTTGTCTGCTACATTTTAATCCAAATAAGTCTTTGCAGAAATACCTACATTACGCATTTCGTTATACATACGAGGGTCACTACTTATGTTTTGAGCCTAATAATTAAAACAAAGTAATTTCTGAATGAAAATTGCTTTATTGTTTTTAAAATATTCTCCTTTATGATCAATATACTTTTGCATCCGATTGAACCATTTGTCAAAGCATTTATTCCAGTCTTCTTGAGACTCCTCCAAAACATGGTTTTTAAAGGCATCAACGACTTCTTCTGCCAACGAAAATCGTTGTCCACGCAATTTATTCTTGATGTTCGGGAACAAATATATGTAATTGGGTGCCAAAGCAGGACTGTATGGCGGATGACCCATCAATTCCATATTTGGGGCCTTCAAATACTCTGTTGTTAGACGAGGTGTGTGTGAGCTCGCATTGTCTTGATGAAGAACGATCCAACGGTTCTTGTTGGTTTTCCTTACTTCACCAAAGACTTCCGGCAAACAAATGGTTGGGTGCCATTCGGCATTAACCGTTTTCCGTTCCTCTAAAGGCACTGTTGCACATGGTCAGTTTTGCTGAAAAAGCAGGCGACCATTTGCTTCGAAGTGCTTCGAGTGCGAACAACTTTTGTTTGGATTTGCTTCATCTTGAAACATCCATATAGTCGACTGCAGTTTACGTTATGGCTCATGCGCATAGATCCATGATTCGTCACCTGTTACAATCTTATATATGTCTTTTGAGTCACCGCCATTGTATTTCTTGAGCATTTTTTTTACGAGCATCTTTTTGAGATTGCGTCAAATTATGTGGGATCCAACTACAACAAACCTCTTTCACGGCTAAATATCCATGCAATATTTTATATTTGCTGGTGGAACTAATTCCTAGGGTTGCCTTAATCTCACAATATGTCGCATGACGATATTTAATTATTAGTTTTTACACAGCATCAATGTTTTCTGGCCAAACAATTGATTTTGAACGATCTTCACGAACTTCATCATTGGGCGAACGGCGGCCACGATTAAATCCATTATACCAGCGTTTCACAGTGGCAAACGATGGAGCTTCGTCGCCAAATGTGGAAGTTAGTTGATCGATGCACTCTTGTCTTGATAATTCATGTCGAAAGTCGTAATAAATCATTGCACGAACATTTTCACGAGTTAATTCCATATTTTTGTTGACACACAATTTTCAAGTTAGTGTAAACAAAACAAATGACGCTCTATTGACAAAATGTTTGAAGTAGATTATTGTAAACAATGTCAATCTTTCTATTGGAAACGTCAGAGGGCACTTACAACATTCAGGGTTGCCAAGGCTCAAAATATAAATAGTGCCCCTCGCGCAAAGGGAACAGCGATAATCAAATGTTTAAGAACTGGACGCTATACGCTGGCCTTAAAATTCCATACTATTTCCATACAATCGCGAGAACCAATTGAATGTTGAGGGGCCTTTGAAAGAATGACCAAGAAATTAACAATTCCAACTATTAATAACGGATATTTCAGAAATGGCTTATACCTCAAAAATCTAATTTGGAATAAATTGTGTCTTTTAAAGAGATCTACATTTTTTGTGCAGCACGTTTTCGTCTATCACTTAACGCTTACCAGTTATACGAGATTATATAAAATTTCTTCCAATTGAAGTGGACTTCACAGGCTATTCCCTTAAAATTCAAGATATACATTTTATTTGTAATGTAACTATGTTTAATGTACGATATTTTAATCAACACTGTTAGAGATATATTTTTTAGAAAATTGCAGTTGTTTTATTGCCCCATTGTTGGAGAGCCAAACTTGAAGTCGTTTAACACCACGCACATAATGGATGCCAAATTTGCGGGAGATTGTTTATTGGAGTGTTCGCCCCACGAACGGTAGAAACTTTCTGGTGGCCTTCGCCCCACGTTTAAGAATCAACTTTTTATTTTAATATTTACTTAAATATTATATATGTATACCTCGGCTGCATCAGTAGTAATTTGTAAAGCGTATCTCTTAGCAGGGCTGGTGTGGCTAAAGAATGAAGGCTTACACAAATTATAACGGTATTTAACTTTGTTTTATTAATCCTTCACACGATTAAGTAAAACTTACACTGACATATCTTACTATAGAGCTGTGAGATTGTTAATTGCACTTTTAACCGTAAACGTTATATTATATCTCACACTGAAAATTGTAGCGATCGGGTACGCAATCTTATAGCTTCTACTGCCTGAATTTGTATATTTTCTCTATTTCAACTCTCTGATTGGCTAAGCTTGCCCACTTAGTAGCCTTTATTGAACTTTCTAATTTAGTTTTGCCTCAATGTTACCTCATTGTTAGCAACTTTTCGGCTTCTACTTTGTAATTCCGTTTGTTACGGAAGGTATTTTGCTTCTATTCTCACAGCTCCTACATTGTTAAATTAGGTACTGCATTCACATAACATTATTATATATGTATGTAACAAAATAAACATAATACAATAACTGTTACATATAAATTATATTATTATATACACATTGGTTTAAGGCGGGCTGTTATTTTATTTTATATTATAAAATTAGACTGATATCCTTTAAGTGATAAAAATACTACCTCAAAATCAAAAATTTTGAAAAATCCTCCATGTAAATGGTAACTAGGTTGGGAGGATCTTCTTGAAATTCTTCGTGTCGCATCTTTGGAAGGTACTGAACCTAAATATCAACGTTGGTATTTATTCGACTTTTCGTTTCTGATTTATGCTGATTACAGACTGACACAACACACACACGGACGTGTTTCCAAAAATCCTTATTTGGATCCAGTGAGCTTCAAAACACGTATTTTTATGGAATTTTTGGGTGAAATGCAATACCTTCCCTGCCCACTATGTACGTTGTAGAGAAAGCAAAAATCTGCTGTGATACATTTACATAACCTTCACTATCACTTATTCTTATTTTCCTTCCATAAAGTTGCTTCCAGCTTGTTTTTCTATCGTCATTATTGTTAATCGAGATAAAACTTTGCTAAAGTAGTTTCAATTACACATTTCGGTGTAGCTACAAGAGATATAGAGGAAACTGGCTCTATAATTAGACGTTTAAAAGCGAGTGGCTATATGCTGGCTTTCAAATTACACTCTCTTTCCATCGCGAGAAGCAACTGAATAGCAACAGAACATTAAAAAGTCAAAGGATTGAAAAGTTTAAACCAAGAATAATGGGTACTAAGAAATGAACTTATGCCACAACAAACTTATTCGAAATAAATCATGTCTGTTAAACAGTTCCGCATTTATGTGTTATACATCTTTTTTATCTCTTAAGGTATACCAGTTATGCAACATTATACAAAATTCCTTTAAAATTAAGAGAATTTAGCACACTATTCCCAGAAAATTCATATATATATAATTTTTAAATAAATATCTTAAAAATGTGGCATTTTAATCAGTCGTTTCAGGCATTTTTGAGAAAATTTCGAAAAATATTGCATGTAAAGTTTGGATTTGGAAGAGGGGGTTTTCTTGAAAATCTTTGTGTCACATCTTTGGAAATTACTGAACTTAGATATATGTTTTTTTTGTTCAGAGGCCTCAAAACATGTATTTTCAGTGAAACAATGATATCTAAATTTTTATTGGAGTATAATACCTTCTCTATTTGCTATGTACGTGGTGGATAAAGTCAAATGATGCATCGGGGTTCTTTTATTTTTCTGTTTTTCAATTGACTTTACTCAAATTATCTGCCACTACTTTGGTTTAGGAATTTTATAAATTGTCGTATTAAGAATGTTTTAAATTTAATGTACAATAACGTTCAATAGAATTTTCAGTTCTTAAGTTATCTTTGACAAGTAAACAACAGGTATAGCACTAATTTAATCCACAACGTTATCTTACTTCAAAACATGTCTGGTTTATTTCGGAAACTTTAACATACGTTTATTCATTTGTTGCGCATAGTATCTATACGTCCAGAAGCCACATTTCACTAATAGAGAGGAAGAGTGGGAGAGGTTAAGAGAGGAAGGGCTGAGACAGATAAAGAGAAATAGACAGAGAGAATACAGATAAAGGAAGGGTAGGATAGTTCGTGATAGTGTAAGAATGAAAGGGCAAGAAAGGAGCATAGGGGATGATAGGATTGGAAAAGGAGAGAGATAGACAGAGATTTATATGGGGGGAGTGAAATAAGCCCCGTATTTAACGCGGAGCTGCGGTTTTGCTGGCTACTTTAAAATAGTATACGAGTAATGCTCCTGGAAAGATGAATCTGAGTACAATCGTATTTTACACTCGCATGGTTTTCCCTAGCCACTATCGTTTATTTTATATAGCTTCTACAAACTATCCTTACAAAACCTATTTGTTTAGCAATGTTTAATATTAATCGAGATAAATGTTTGTAGAATTACTTTGATGTCAATTTCATTGTAAGCACAAGAGATATACATAAACCGAAGCGATAGTCAAATGTGTAAAGCTGAGTGGCCTTGAAATTCCATATTGTTTCTATGACATCGCGAGAAACAACTGACAAGCAACACCTTGAGTGCGAGGACGCAAGTTAAATGTATAGTTAGGCTCATTTGAAAGTGTTATGTTAATAATTAAGACAGGAAACACATTATGTGCTAATGACTCGCCATGTGCATCAGGAGGGTAACAGAACATTAGTGACCAGGAGCTGCAGAAATCAACTTTTTATGAGATGTATGTATTACACTTCACAAAATTGACATAATCGACAACCAAGAAATGTTCAAAACAATCATCTCATCATCTCTGTGAACGCCAAATGAAAAATCTGATTTGTTACACTCACATGACTTTCTCTACTCTTGTACAATCTATTTTTACAAACGCCTATTCTCCATATGCTTCATATTAATCGAGATATCGAGATGTCAATTTTATTGGCATAGATGTAGATGTTCTTGTAGATGCAAGGGGAATATGGCAGCTTTTAAGCGATAATCAAATATTTTAACGCTGGTTGCTATGTGGCGCATTCCATTCTCTTTGCATGTCCAAGACATAAAAAAAAGAATAACGAATTTGAGAAAAAGTATAAGTATTGGAAAATTTAAGGAAATAACAAGCAATATCTCGAAAACGGTTCACTCAACAAAAGAAATGTATATGACATAAATTGTGTATTTTAAGGCGATCTACATTTTTTGTGTAGTAAAATTTTGTCTATCTCTTATGGTTTACCAGTTATGCAAAAGTCGTTCACAATGAAGAATACTTTTGGAGACATTCCCAGAAAATTCGAGATATACATTTCATTTCTCATGACATTATCTTAAACATATGATATTTTCATCAAAATCGTTAGAGTCATTTTTGAGAAAATTAAAATTTTCGAAAAATGTTCCATGTAAAGGGTAGTCTGGGGTGGGGGGATTTTCTTGAAAACCTTCGTGTCGCATCTCTGGAAGATACTGAACCTAAATACCAAGTTTGGTGTTTATCCGACTGTTCGTTTTTGAGTTATGCTGTTCACAGACACACAGACACACACACAGACATACACAACACACAGACAGACACACACACACACACACAGACACACACACGGACACACACAGACACACACACGGACATGTTTCCAAAAATGCTATTTTTGGATTCAGGAGGTCTCAAAACATGTATTTCCGGTAAAATCTCGGTATCGAATGTTTGGGTGGAATGCAATACTTCCCCTACTTACTATACGTAGTAGAGAAAGTAATAATGACGCGCCACAGTAATCACAAAATTTCGCACCATCAACATCGAAGACGAACTCCTTGGGAGTAATAATCCGTTCAGCACGTTTTGCTAGGTAAACACTCTTAAAGAATGCATATACCGGGTGAGTCTTCTCAGCCTGCGGATTGAGAAGTTATGCAGTCCCTCCATTGTACAGATTATGCCGTAATCACTATCCACAGCATCGCGTCGTATCAATTTCGGCCAAAATGACTGCTTTGCACCGCTGTGCGTGCAATAACTTGCAGTCGTAGCGCAGCGGTGAAGCTCCCAGGTTCAAATTCTGCCACTTGAAGGTACTTTTTATGTTTAGTAAATTTAACGAGAACCGGCATGAGGTGTTTGGCATGAAAATGTCGTTTCACTTAATTAGTTTAATTATACGAATATCATTAAATCACAAATTGTTACTTGTTAGAATATTCTTTGATGAACATCATAAATAAATGCAAGAAATTAATAAAACTTCATTTATTCGCAAGCATAATTTGAAATTCCGACCTTCATCATGAGTTTCCAGCATGTTAGCCGTTGCCTACTAGAACAGGTTAACAACGAGCACCACCGTAACCCTAATCAGCGGGCTGGTGAATGCGGTGTCAGCACCTGTATGTCGCATTGTCTGTAAAACTCAAGCTTGCCTAGTTACCAATCCGCAGGATTAGAAGACCCACGCGGTATAATAATATTGGTTTAACGTAGTGACGAGAACTGTTGGAATGTGATGCCATGCAATCGAGGTGCGAAACATCTGACGTGGAGTTTATCGTGGAGCAGGCTATCCTTTAAGGCATAGCTGCAGATGGTGTTTTATATGTACGGAAGAAACAAACATCCAGAGGCTGAATTTGTTCAATGGTTCCATGTGATAGAATTGCACTGCTTTGCACCAACAACACTTGCACTGTAGCACTGTTGTGATTTACTTGTCGACTGAGGCACTATTTTTAACACTTAAACGATTTTAGTCAAATTATATAATATGTAAATTCAATAACAGCCTGCCTTGAAGCAATACGTGTATGTAATAATTTGTAAAATGTATGTAACGGTCATTACATATGCTTATATTATTGTAAAAATGTTCAGTAATGTTATGTGAATGCATTACGTAATTTAATAATGTAGGAGCTGTGAGAAATAGGTCAAAAGTTGCTAATAATGATGTAACCTTGAGGCAATAATGAGTTTGAGAGTTTAAATGTTACTTGTGATTCTTGGAAGCAATAATGTAATTTTGAGACAGTTTAAAAATAGCCAATCAACAACCAGAAAAAGCTTTAGTTAAATGCAGATATTCTATTGGAGTATGATTAGCCAATCAGAGACTTGAAAAACATAAATTTACAGTTTAGACGGTTCAAACAATTCAGTTGCCTGTAGACAGTGATTATAACCAGATTCAAAATGTTCCTCAAGAAATTTAATATGTATTTGTGTGAGACGAAAAATAGTTTTACGTGTTAAAAGGTGCCAGTAATTAATTAAAGAATCTCACAGCTCTCTATATCAGTGAAGTGTTATTTAAATCATATCAAGTATTAAATAAAAGGAGTGAAGTAAAATTATAATCTGTGTAAGCCTACATTCTTGTCGCACCAAAACGCTGCTGAGAGAAACGTGTCTCTAACAAATACTGACGCAGCCGAGACAAACATAACTGTATAATATTTAAAGAAATAGTTAAATTACAAAGTTATTTTTTTTAAACTTGAGGCAAAGGCCACATGAAAGTACATTTGAGGCGAAGGCTACCGGAAACTGTTTACTATAAGTGCGGTTGCAACTACAACAAGTTCTGCTCCCTTACAGTTGAAATACGATACAACTCCTTCTAAAACACACCTTTCTCAAATGCAATACTTTCTCTAGCTACTATACGTAGTAGAGAAGATAATTAAGTACAGTGTTAGAACCAGATAAGGGGCGTGGTAGAGGCGGTTTAATATATATATTTGCCAATATTAACCACTGCGCATTATATCGGCATGATTCCATGCACTGGACTGTATATCTGCAGGTAGAAAGTTCACTGATTACCTCTTTTCCAGCCCCTAAATGATACTTAATATAAAGAGAGTGTATTTTTAACAATCCGAACGAGTTGCCAAAACAAAACAAATGAACCACTCTCATTACATCACTCACTACGTTAATGGAAACAGATCGTAATGTGAGAGCGTTTAATTGGCGCACCTAGATATGCAGGCCAGTTAATTGTTTTTCAATTTTAATGATGCTACGCTTTGGAGACCACAATAGATTTACTCTGATGTTTGGCTCCAGTTCTAAAATAAACTATTGCAAAACCTGGAGCTAAAAAACGTAAGCATAAATTGTACTGGGAAGAGGAGGATTAAACGAGGCAAAAATAGTTCAACTTCACTGACATAGAAGAACATTGTGGGTAATTTATTGGTGAAGTGACCCAAATACCCTAATGTGCAGTTCTTTTTATTCTACACGATATCTCCACTTGTTGACGAAATATGACCCCAAAAAAGGAGCACTACAGAATAATGCTGCAATATATTTCATTGGTTGAACGACATCTAGCGGGTGATTTGTAAGTATTGCTCCCTGGCAATGACGGCTTTAAATGTATTGATTTAATATCACGGTCGTCTGAAATTTGTGCGTGAGCTTCTTTAATTAATAACACAGTCAAGATTCCTTCAACGTTCTTCTAACTTAAATTTACATTTTGTTCGACAGAACATTCACTTTCTCTAACCTTACACATAATAGGTAGTTAGGGGAGGTGTTTTATTTCATCCATAACATTGAAAATCGCAGGAGAAGGTTTCTAAAAAGATTCCCTTACCTCAAACTACCATTTGTATAGAAAAATCTACTCTCCCTTCTTACAAAAGCTTATTTTTCTAGATACTACATTTGAATCCAAATAAACCTTTGCAAAAATAACCATAATACATATGTCGTTATAGATACAAAGGGAACTGGCTTTAAAATTCCATACCATTTTCGATGCACAAATAACTGAAAATCGATGACAAAGTTTGACAAATCAAACCATTAATAACGGATATCTCCAAAATGGGTGATTCCAAAAAAAAAAGTTGTTTGAAAGAAATTGCGTGTTTTAAAGAGATCTACATTTCTTGTGTGGTACATTTTCGTCTATCCTTTAATGTTTACGAGTTATATAAGATTATAAATTCTTTCGGAATAAAGAGGACTTTACAGGTATTCCGAGAAAATTTAAAATATGCATTTTATTTGTCCTGTAAATATCTTTAATATATCATATTTTAATAAAAATCATTATAGCCAATTATAAAAATAAAAAAAATCGAGAAATCCTTCATGTAAAAGTTACTTTGGAATGGGTGGATCTTCTCGAAAATCTTTGTGTACAACCCTGGAATATACTAACTTAAATACAAGTTTGGTAGTTATATGACTTTTCGTTTTTGAGCTGTGCTGTTATAGACACACACACACACACAGATACACACACATGGACCTTTCTCTAAAATGCTTTATTTGAATTCAGGGTGCCTCAAAACATGTATTTCCGGTGACATCCCGGTGTTAAATCTTTGGGTAGAATGCAATACTTTCCACCTACTATGTATGTGTAGAGAAAGTAAAAAAATGTCGTTGTTTCTAACGCTCCCCATATGGTCTATGACCTTCGGGAGTTACCTGATTCCCTCAAGCGATGACTAGACCCATTTATGAGGTGGAATGAGAGAACCTACAGCTTTTACCTTGGACTCCGAACTATGTTGGGTCTTGGGTATACTTCACATGAACAAGTCAGGGGGGAAAGCGTGGATAGACCGACTTAAAATCGCCACTTGATAGCAGCAATCTAATACCGGACGCCCAGCACGAGAGCCAAAAGGAAATCATTGCTTTACTCCAGCGCCCAAAAAATGATCGTTGCTCTTTATATTCCAAAAATATATTGTAACGAATTTGATTTAAGCAGCGTGTATTTTAATTATCTGTTTCACTAATAAAATACGAGGCTCGTCCAATAAGTAAGCTTACCTATTTTATAAAAACATTACACAGAATCGATCAAGTTGAATTAACTTTATTTATATTGTACAATCCTTCTGTTACTTTTCTACATAGTCAATATGTTTTTCCAAGCATTTTTGGGTACGTGACACATGTTTTTCCAAGCCATGTTTACCAGGCCGGGTCCTGTGCTCGTAATCAGCTGTTCGCTTCTGATTGATCTTCGTCAAGCCGTTAAAGTGCTTACTTCCAAGATGAGCTTCGAGTCAGGGGAACATTTTAAAATCACTTGGGAAAAGATCTGTTGAATATGGAGGATGCGAGGAAACTTCCCAGTTGAATCTTGACCCTAACGGAGCTCAGAAGATTCAACTGGAGTTTTCTCGTATCCTCCGTATTCACAGGTTCCTCCAACTCAAAGGTAAGCACTTTTAACACTGATGAGGTCAAATCAGTGAACAGCTGGTTGCGAGCACAGGACCCGGCCTGGTACAACACTGGCTTGGAGAAACTTGTGTCATGTCCTCAAAAATGCTTAGAAAAACATATTGACTATGTAGAAATAAAACAGAAGGATTGTAAAATACAAATAAAATTAATACAATATGATCAATTGAGAGTGATGTTTTTTATAAAATAGAGAACCTACTTATTGGACGCCCCTCGTACATAATGTTATAATGAATTCTCTGTGAATATCCTCTAAAGCTTCAATATTTTCTACATTTAATATAATTGAGGAACATTAAAAGACAGGTAAATATATTACGTAAGGAAAATGATGTCAAATAATTTTTGCTCTCTTTATTGCTTATATATAGAAAGTAAAAAGAAGTAATTTGAGGCAGTATTTTTAACAATTAAATAATGTCAGTCTAATTATATAATATGTAAATTCAATAACAGTCCGCCTTGAAGCAATATGTGTGTATAATAATTTGTAGAATGTATGTAACAGTCATTGCATATTATTGTAAACATGTTCAATAATGTTATGTGAATATATTACGTAATTTAATAATGTAGGAACTGTGAGAATAATAAGTTAAACGTAGCTAATAATGAGGTAACAATGAGGTAACCTTGAGGCAATAATGAGTTTGAGAGTTTAAATGTTATTTGTGATTCTTGGAAGCATTAATGTAATTTAAGTGACAGTTTATAAAAAAGTAGCCAATCAACAACCAGAAAAAGCTATAGTCAAATGCAGGTATTCTAGTAAAAATAGACAATAAGAGACTTGAAATACAGAAATTTACAAGTTTAGACTGTTGAAATCAATTAAGTTGCCTGCAGACTGGATGCGCTGCTTTTGCGTACTCGCGAGATTTAATACGTATCCGTGTGAGACGAAAATAGTATACGTGTTAAAAAGTGTAATTAATTAATTAATTAATTAATAAAAAGAATCTCACAGCTCTCTATATCAGTGAAGTGTTATTTTAATCGTATCAAGTATTAATAAAAAGAAGTGAAGTAAAATTATAATCTGTTTAAGCCTACATTCTTAGTCATATCACAATCCTGCATAAGATAAACGTGTCTCTAACAAATATTGACACAGCCGAAGCAAACATAAATATATAATATTTAAAGAAACAGTAATTTTATTCTTTTTAACTTGGGGCAAAGGCCACCTACAAATGCATTTGGGGGAAGGATACCGGAAAGCGGGTAGGTACTATGCGTGCGGTTGGAACTACTACAAGTTTGGCTCCCCAAAGTTGAACTATAATACAACTCCTACTTCAAATCGGCTTTTCATACGTAGCAGCAAACAACGTAAATAACAATTCTACTTCAAATTGGTCCATACGTGGAGTGTAAAGAAACTATCTTCTTCAATTTTTAATTGTTTCATTTGTGTAGCGTCGTTTAAAGCCTATAGTCATATCGGTGGCTTCGACTTGAGAATGATATTCCTTTAAAACGAAATAAATCTTAGAAAAAGGTTTAAACATGTTAGAAATTTTCTATAAAAATAATTCCTGGTGGTAGTCATAAGTGTTTTATTTCATATAATGGTATATATCAACAATATCTGCAGATTTTATCTAATTATCTTTCTTCTATTTCATAAGGTTTACCAGTTGTAGAAAATTATACAAAACTCAATCGAATGGTTAGGGTATTGTTCAAGATATATATTTTATTGGTGGAGATTACACGAAACACAGGTTTTTGTCTCTTGAATCCAAGAAGAGCACTTTTAAGAAAACATTCCGTGAATTTGTATGTGTGCGTATGAACAGTATATTAAATTATTAGGTTTGTTTGTAGATAGCAGTTTCAACTTGGATAATCATGAAAGTTTTACCTATAAAACATTATATTGCGAGTGCTAAAAACAACTATTTTACGTTCTATGTTAATAATGGCATATAAGGTAATGCCTTTTTTCATTCAGTTATGAATTATGGAATCGGACTATGGGGTAATTCTTTCTCTGCAGCAAATACCTTTGTGTGGCAAAAAGGCAACACGATGTATTCAAGTGCTTTTCAAAAAAGATTCACGTAAAAATGTTTTAAAGAGTTACAAGTTATGACGTTACCTTCATTCTCTATTTATTGAAATTTGACATATGTTAAACAAAACAGATATGAATTTACATAACGCTCACAATATCAAAATTATGAAACAAGACTTAGGATGACGTGAATTTTAATAATATAAATTACGTAAAACAATGAAAATTAATAAATATCTACAAATCAAATTTGAGGCAGTATTTTTAACACTTAAATGATGTCAGTCTAATTATATAATATATAAGTTCAATAACAGGCCGCCTTAAAGCAATATGTGTATGTAACAAGATATAAAAAGTGTATATCACAGTCATTGTATATGTTTATATTATTGTATACATGTGTAATAATGTTATGTGAATGTATTACGTAATTTAATAATGTAGGAGCTGTGAGAAATAGGTCAAAAGTTGCTAACAATGAGGTAACCTTGAGGCAATAATGAATTAGAAAGTTTAAATGCTACTGGTGATTCTTGGAAGCAATAATGTAATTTTAGTGACAGTTTATAAAAATAGCCAATCAACAACCAGAAAAAGCTTTAGTTAAATGAAGGTATTCTATTGGACTGAGATTAGCCAATCAGAAACTGAAATATAGCAAAATTTATACAAATTCAGAAGTCAGTTGCTTGTAGACAGTGTTCCTAACCGGACGCGAGATGCGTCCTCGAGAAATGTAATACGCATTCAGTGTGAGATGAAAATAGTTTACGTGTTAAAATGTGCAAGTAATTAACAAATGAATGTCACAGCTCTCTATATCAGTGAAGTGTTATTTAAATCAAGCATTAATAAATGGAGTGAAGTAAACTTATAATCTGTGTTAGCCTACATTCTTCAGTCGCACCACTCCTTGCTAAGACATTCATATCTCTAACAATGAATACTGACGCAGCCGAGGCAAATATATAATATTTAAAGAAACAGTCGAAATATAATACACCTACTTCAAATTGGCGCCCAACATGGGGCTGAAACTATGTACTTCAAATTTTTTAATACTTGTCGGAATCTATTAGGGAATTGCCCATAAATACTTTTAGCACTTGCGTGCAAATGGCTAGGCTCAAGTATTTTATTTATTGGATGAATTTATGTTGAAAAAATTATACATTTAGATTTCCTTTAATGTTACTATATATTTTGTGCCTGTATTGTTTTATTTATTTGTTACTTAACAATGTCTATTTCATACTGTGTATGACTGATGGATGAAATAAATAAATTTCGAATTTCAGATAACTCAAAAACGAAAAGTCGCTTTAAACTTGATATTTAACCTCAGTCTTCCAAGGATGAAAAACGAAGATTTTCAAGGAAGTCCCCATATATCAAACACAGGTTACACGAAAAATGTAATTGTTTTTGTTTTCTTACAAAAAGCCATATCACAAGTTTAATACAGACGGCTCGTTTTATGGCCCACCCGATTCACTGTATGCTTGCTCCGCGCGCTTTCTACTTCTACAGCGGGGATTTTTCCATTCTGAACTCCCGCGTTACATACTCATGAGCAGGCTCAGGGTCCAGGATAACTTGAGAGTGAAGTATACTGTGCATCGAGTAGGGTAGAGTGAGGTGGCGCATTGGAGTGTTGTTTACCTGTGAGGCAGTGTACAATCCGCTTCGTAACTAGAGGTACAATATACTCGTGTCTCTCGTTCCGATGTATGTATCCTACTTAATTTTCCAGCATCACTAGAGTGTACTGTTTACAGTGCATTGACATCTTTGTTTACATCAGTAGTACTGTGTTTAAGGAACTCTAGTAAGGAAGTACATTGGTTGCTAACTTGTCCCAGATCCTTAGCCTGCACACGAGTAGCAGTAACAGTATTAAGATTTCTTTCATTGCATAATTTCTTATGGTATCTATATTTGGGGTAATAGTGCCACTATAAACGAAGTATTAACTCTGCAGGAAAAGGCCTTAAGAATTATGCCTGGTTCAACGTCTGATGCCCATTGTCGACCTGTATTTATAGATTTGAAAATCCTGACAGTAATTAATGAATATACATACAATTGTTTAGTAACTGTTAAGACTAACTTGAATAATCATGTATTTTATCATCAGCAAAATGAACTTTATACTAGAAATAATCATTTTATTATCACCCACAAAGTAAGGTTGACTAAATCCAAGAAATGGTGTAATAACATCGCCATCAATATGTTTAACAGATTACCAAGAGCTGCCCATTCAGCTAGCCTAGATAGATTTAAAGTTGTTTTAAAAGTATGGCTTGCTGCTAGCCCATTTTATAGTGTGAATGTATTTTTTCAAGCCAATATTGACATTGCATTTTGAAGTGTTCTTTTTAATGTTTTTGTATTTTTAGTTTCTGTTTTATTGATTAATTTTATCACTTTAATTGTACCATTAATTATATTAATAACTGCTCATGACGCAGTTCTACAACATCAATAAATAATGAGTATTTGAATTGAGTAACATGTACTAACCTTATAATAAGTGATATTAAAAGTAGTGTCCTGCAGTCCGGGCCGGGCCATAAAACGACGCTCTGTGTATTGACATGGGAAATGAATAAGATATTTCCTTTTAATATCCTATGAACTTTCTTTTATGTGATTGGAGTTTTTTATAACTTTGTATAACCAGGAAGTAATGGAAATACTAAAACTTACAGTAACCTAACGGGCATGCTCGAAAGTTTGCGACTCTTGTTTTCCCTCTCCTAGGTAAAAATATATCACGAGGAACGTAGACGGGATGGAAGAATCAAGATATAGAATTTTATATTGGTAGAGGAAGTTGTGTGATGCATTGCCATTAATTTGTGTTTTATATAATGGTATCACCTACTTCATAAACCTCAGAATATTCGCAGTTTTCAGTTAAAATATTTAAGCACCGAGTATACAAGCGGTTGACACAATACCCATTTAACTCTGTTGGAATATTTCTTGAGATATGCACCCTTGTCTAACCACTGTTTAATTGTATTTCATCATATTTTGACGATGCCTAATTCTCTATTGGTATCTACTTGGAATAATTATGGCTACAGTGACAAATGTTTCACTGCATCTACAGGTAACGGACCGTCAACTTTCACACTAAAGATGGCTCATAGATGCAACAGAATTCTGCATAGGTACCTGTTCATGTAAGAAACTAGGATTTCTGTGTTTGTGTATTACATCTAATTAGACCTGTTCTTTTTGTACTGATAATTGTATTGTTGGCGAAGCCAATATTTATGTATTGAAATCAAACGGCGAATTTCAATAAATAAATAAGCACGTAACATAAGTATGTTACAACACTGAATCCGAGTGAAAATCTCAGAACTATGAGAGGATTTGTAATGAAAGTGTAAGGACCACTGCGCTTTTAGATTAAGAGTAATTATTCATGTATAACTACCTATGCGGTTACCTTAGTGACCATTTAAAGCAATCAATAGTTATTTAAAGGAATGGATATTTTGGGCATCCAGATAACCTTCTGTTATGCATGCTAGCAGACGAAAGAAAATCAACACTAGAACTAACTCATGGTCTCAGCAGAAAGTTATTGGAATACGTAAATATCTAATCCCTGTTTTAAATTTTAAGGCTACAGACTATAATGAACTCACATTGTGGCAAAGATTTTCAGTTGAGCCAACTTTGATAAAATAATTATTTCTTGAGAGGACGGAATATGTTTAAATATATAATTTTTCAGCAATTCATTATGCAATAAAAACAATCCAGAACACAAAAATAATTTTAAGAAATTCAAAGCCCTTGAGGCAATTCAAAAACTAAACACAGAAACTCCATATTTTTGACATTCCTAAATTAAGTGAAAAGATAGATTTTTACTAGTATTAGATTTAATAAAACAGATAAAAATCAATTTCATGTATAACTCCACTCTATCCTGTTTCAGGCTGAGGGATGGGACAGACACTGGGCCCGTTACCGCTGCTCTTGCTTACCGCGGTAGCTGTGGTCGCACCCAACTGCCGCCTTTCAGAGTTCTTTTGTGACACCGGACAGTGCGTCGCCCTAGACAGGTTCTGTGACGGCGCCGACGACTGTGGTGACAAGTCTGACGAGCCGCGATACTGCTCACGTAAGTACATGCTCTTTCACCTTTCCAATGAGGGCTCTTTAGCAGAAGGTAGTAATTTGTTGATTGCAGAGTTATGCTACCTCGTTTCTTCATAAAGGTCTACACAAAAGGACTTTAATACCAAACACATGAGTGTTATTTCATTATTTTAAGTGTTTCTACGTCACCATATGACAAGTAACTCCTGAAAGCATTCGTTTCCACCTCAGATGTTTCTCTAGCATGTACGAGAGGCACTATGTATATTTTGAGCCTTGGCAACCCTGAATGTTGTAGGTGCCATCTGACTTTTCCAATGGAAAGTTTGGCATTTTTACCATAGTCTACTTCAAACATTTTGTCAATAGAACGTCATTTGCTTTGTTTACACTAAATTGAAAATTGTGTGTCAAAAACATGGTATTAACTCGTGAAAATGTTAGTGCAATGATTTATTACGAGATTTGACGTGGATTATCAAGACAAGAGCGCATCAATCAACTAACTTCCACATTTGGCGACGAAGCTCCATCCATTGCCACTGTGAAACGCTGGTGTAACGAATTTAATCGTGGCCGCCGTTCGTGAAGGTCGTCCAAAATCAGTTGTTGTGCCAGAAAACATTGATGCTGTGCAAACGCTAGATCGTCATGGGACATATTGTGAGATTGAGGCAACCCTAGATATTAGTTCCACCAGCATATATAAAATATTACATGATTATTTAGTCGAGAATAGGGTTTGCTCTCGTTGGATCCCACATAATTTGACGCAATTTCAAAAAGATGCTCGTGTCGATTGGTGTACAAAAATTCTCAAGAAATACAATGGCGGTGATTTAAAAGACGTATATAAGATTGTAACAGGTGACGAATCATGGATCTATGTGTATGAGCCGGAACGTAAACAGCTGTCAACTGTATGGGTGTTTCAAGATGAAGCAAATCCAACAAAAGTTGTTCGCACTTCGAAGCAAATGGTCGCCTGCTTTTTCAACAAAGCTGGCCATGTGGCAACAGCGCCTTTAGAGGAACGTAAAACGGTCAATGCCGAATGGTACACAACCATTTGTTTGCCGGAAGTCTTCGGTGAAGTAAGCAAACCAGCAAGAACCGTAGGATCGTTCTTCATCAAGACAATGCGAGCGCATACACATCTCGTTTAACAACAGAGAATTTGAAGGCTCAAAAAATAGAATTGATGGGTCATCCGCCATACAGTCCTGATTTGGCACACAATGACTTCTTTTTGTTACCGAACATCAAGAATAAATTGCGTGGACAACGATTTTCGTTGGCAGAAGAAGCCGTTTATGCCTTCAAAAACCATGTTTTGCAGGTGTCTCAAGAAGAATGAAATAAATGCTTTGACAAATGGTTCAAACGGATGCAAAAGTGTATTGACCATAAAGGAGAACATTTTGAAAAACAATAAAGCAGTTTTCAATCAGAAATTGCTTTTTGTTAATTCTTGCGCTAAAATATAAACAGTGGCCGTCGTACTCCAGTGGAAAGAAAAATGAGTCATATCTTGAATACCCATTTTTTCTAAATACTACACGGCACAGCGCCTTGTTCACACCAAACGCAATACAGTTGTGCAGCCGCTGCAGCAACTTGTACGGCATTACTAAACATACTACCTTCTGTGTCTTCTATGTAACGCTGTGGCAAAGCGTAGGGTATTTCTGTGGTTCAGACCGCAGCTTAGCTTCGCTTCTCGCATGTAGCAAACAATTTTTGTTTTCTTCTGTTAATAATGTTTAATCAACACATAGCGGTTACTTACGAGGGTAATCCAGAAAATCCGAAAATACAAATATCAAAGTTTATTATCTACATTTGAGAGGTACACTCTAAAGCTATTTTTATACATAATCGCCATTCAAATTGAGGCATTTATCATACCGTGGCACAAGTTTTTCAATTCCCTCTCTGTACAAATTTGCCGCCTGCGACTTCAACCACTGGTTTACACCGGCATGCAGCTCAGCGACAGTATCAAAGCGTTGTGTACCGAGCCATTTCTTCATCGCTGGGAAGAGTGGTAGTCGCTCGGCGCCAAATCCGGGCTGTATGGTGTATGGTCAATCACCTCCCATCCAAAACCATCCAAGAGTGTTCGGATACGATTGACCGTGTGTGGGCGTGCATTGTCTGAAGAAACACCACCTTGGTGCTAAGCTTTCCCCGACGATTATTTTGTATGGCACAGCTTAGCTTTCTTAGTGTTTCACAATAACTCTCTGAGGTTATTGTTGTTCCACGTTCCAGAAACTCAACGAGAAGTACTCCCTTAGAGTCCCAAAACACAGCAGCCATGAGTTTTGTTGCTGAAAGCGTTTCCAAACACTTTCTTGGTTTCTTGGGAGAATGTGTGTGTCCCCATTGCATCGACTGTTGTTTTGTTTCACAATTGACATGCTTCACCCAAGTCTCGTCCCCGGTTACAATACGATCGGGTAAAGCGTTACCATATTTGTTGAAATCTTGGAGGAAGGCAAGTGCTGCAGCCAGTCTCTGTTTTTTATGGTCTTCCGTTAGGATTTTCGGAATCCACCTAGCACAAAATTTGATGCACAACTCCGCGAAATTTGGGGAAAATGTTCCAAAAGTTATGTAATAGTGAAATGACGATTTTCTCGAATTTTGTCATTGATTTGCTTTGACAGTTCATCAGTCATAAGGGTAGGCCTACCACTGCGATCCTGGTCATGAACATAGGTACGGCAATTTTTAAAATCAATGCACCATTGCCTGACTCGGCTTTCACTCATTATTTCCTGCCCGTAAACATCACAAAGTTGACGATAAATGTCAATTGTTTTGTTCGTTTTAGCCAAGAAGAACCTAATCACAGACCGCACTTCACAAGTGGCGGGATTCTCTATTGCAGCGCACATTTTAACAACTGACAGAGAGCACAGTAAGACAGGCACAGTCCTCACGCTACAACAGCTGGATGCGTACTGAATGTAGGAACGTTCTGACACTAAGATGACGGCTCTAGCCCTACTCATCGCCACGATAGGCCAAAACGTCTGCGACTTTCTGGACTGCTCTCGTATTTTCGATATACTGAATTTCATACCCGGCATTCGGTAAAGTTAATAATAGAATAGCCGTTACATTTGACAATGGCAGAATGCGCACAAAAAGACATAGGCACAAGGAAGTCTCTCCTTGCACTAGTCAATATAACAGGCTTTTCTGCTCGTGAAGCTTCAGCTCCAATAGGAGTCCTTGCAAATACAAAGGTGGGTGAGATTATCCAGGTAAGGGATTGAACGCCGTCCTCCTGGTTCAGGAACAAGTTGAACCCGGAATTATAAAGGCAATAATTATCATAATATTTTGAGAAGGATAGCGATATAAAATAAGTAATAATATATTTAAAATCAGTGTATGTATAAAAAGGAGAAGCATTGTGAAAATTGTTGACTGTAAAAGCGACAGAAAGACCAGACAGGCACAGTTTTGTTAATTAAGAACCAGCCTCAGGTACAAAGGGTAAATACCATTGAAGCAAGTTTTTCCTGGTAACAGCCGAGGACAGCTGCACTTAGCCTGGTGAAGGTCACTCTAGGCTTAGGACGCCGAGTTGTGACGAGCGTTTGAGGGGAGAGTAGGGGAAATGAGTAGCTTGCTTTTCCTTGTGCAGCATGGGTAAAGGCAGTCTGTCCTGAGTGCTTGGTGAGAACGGGAGGACATTCTCGTCGAGTTGTGAACATTGGTGGCGAACATGCAAGAGGGTAGAACGTTCAGCTGTAGTTAATAATCTTCGGTCTTGGTAAAGACACAGTAGCGTCGTATGCATTTAAAAGTGATTATTTTAAATGGTGAAAATAAAAGTGTTTCAAGAAAGCGTTTTTGTTTCTCTGTACATACACTCACGCATACCCAGTGATTAAGATATCATGCTCGAGCAGCCGTGGTAAAGTATAAAAAGAACCATCTAGGAGGAGAAAAGCAGCAACCGTGAGGCAAAAGTAGAGCTTCATTGTTGAAGGACGTAGCGTGGCTGCGTCAAAGTGTGTCCATTCCCAAGTTGGATGAAGCTTTAATTGCAGTAGCAGAAAGGAACCCTTTCAAAACTGCTTCTAAAATGGAAGCACATTCACAATTTTCTCTATCAACTCGCACAGGTCTGAGCCGTGTAAGCGACGCAGGACCAACAGAGACTGGAACAACATGACATTCTCAGAGAGAAAGTGATTGTCTTCCGTCCAAAGGGGTCCCAATACGATGCAAAATACTTACAATTTCATCATGGTCACGTATCTGTATCTTGTTGGGGCTGGATATCAAGGGACGGTCTAGGTGTGTTGCGACAGCTTGACGATCGGGTGAACAGGTGCCCAATACACGGTAATACTTGAGAATATTTTGATACCCTCCTGCTGGAATTGTTGAATTTGTACAGGATAATCATTATCTCCACAATGCTGAAAGGTTTAAAACCTGTTCTCAGAGAGGCAGAATATCAGAGTGATGGAATAACCTCTCTGTTCACCGGATTTGAACCTTATGTGATGGCTGAGGTGAAAAGGAATCTGCGCTCGAATTTCCCTACAGATACGCGAAGGACAAAAGATGGCTTCTGGGCACAATTTAAAGAATCCTGGGCTAATGTTGCTTCTCGTCCACGTTATTGCAGGGATTTAATTTCATCTGTTTTCCGAAGATTGAGGACAGTTAATACGTGCTGATGGTTCAGACACCCGATACTAATTTTGTTTACTTTTTGTGTATTTTAGTTTTAGTAGATAATAGTTTATTCGCATTTATTACTTTCTCTACTACGTATAGTAAGTAGGGGAAGTACTGTATTCCACCCAAAAATTCGATACCGAGATTTCACCGGAAATACATGTTTTGAGACTCACTGAATCCAAAAAAAAAGCATTTTTGGAAACATGTCCGTGTGTGTGTCTGTCTGTGTGTCTGTGTGTGTGTGTGTGTCTGTGAACAGCATAACTCAGAAACGAACAGTCGTATAAACACCAAACTTGGTATTTAGGTTCAGTATCTTCCAGAGATGCGACACGAAGGTTTTCAAGAAAATCCCCCCTCCCCAGACTACCCTTTACATGGAACATTTTTCGAAAATTTTAATTTTCTCAAAAATGGCTCTAACGATTTTGATTAAAATATTATATGTTTAAGATACTTTTATGACAAATAAAATGTATATCTTGAATTTTCTGGGAATGTCTCCAAAAGTATTCTTCATTGTGAACGACTTTTGCATAACTGGTAAACCATAAGAGATAGACAAAATTTTACTACACAAAAAATGTAGATCGCGTTAAAATACACAATTTATGTCATACACATTTCTTTTGTTGAGTCAACCGTTTTCGAGATATTGCTTGTTGTTCCCTTAAATTTTCCAATACTTATACTTTTTCTCAAATTCGTTATTCATTACTTTCTCTACTACGTATAGTAAGTAGGGGAAGTATTGCATTCCACCCAAAAATTCGATACCGAGATTTCAGCGGAAATACATGTTTTGAGACCTCCTGAATCCAAAAAAAGCATTTTTGGAAACATGTCCGTGTGTGTGTCTGTGTGTGTGTGTGTCTGTGTGTGTGTGTGTCTGTGTGTGTGTGTGTGTGTGTCTGTGAACAGCATAACTCAAAAACGAACAGTCGGATAAGCACCAAACTTGGTATTTAGGTTCAGTATCTTCCAGAGATGCGACACGAAGGTTTTCAAGAGAATCCCTCCACCCCAGACTACCCTTTACATGGAACATTTTTCGAAAATTTTAATTTTCTCAAAAATGGCTCTAACGATTTTGATGAAAATATCATATGTTTAAGATAATGTCATGAGAAACGAAATGTATATCTCGAATTTTCTGGGAATGTCTCCAAAAGTATTCTTCATTGTGAACGACTTTTGCATAACTGGTAAACCATAAGAGATAGACAAAAGTTTACTACACAGAAAATGTAGATCGCGTTAAAATACACAACTTATGTCATATGCATTTCTTTTGTTGAGTGAACCGTTTTCGAGATATTGCTTGTTATTTCCTTAAATTTTCCAATACTTATACTTTTTCTCAAATGCGTTATTCATTTTTTTATGTCCTGGACATGCAAAGAGAATGGAATGCGCCACATAGCAACCAGCGTTAAAATATTTGACTATCACTTAAAAGCTACCATATTTTCCTTGCATCTACAAGAAAATTACCAATAAGATTGACATCTCGATATCTCGATTAACATGAAGCATATAGAGAATAGGCGTTTGTAAAATTAGGTTGTACAAGAGTAGAGAAAGTTATGTGAGTGTAACACATCAGATTTTTTTTTTATGTCCTGGACATGCAAAGAGAATGGAATGCGGCACATAGCAAACAACGTTAAAATATTTGACTATCGCTTAAAATCTAGCATATTCCCCTTGCATCTACATGTACATTACCAATAAGATTGACATCTCGATATCTCGATTAACATGCAGCATATGGAGAATAAGCGTTTGTAAAAATAGTTTGTACAAGAGTGGAGAATGTCATGTGAGTGTAACACATCAGATTTTTTGTCTTGGATATGCAAAGAGTATTAATCTGTGGGAAATGGAATGGTGCTGCACCTAGCAACCAGATATTAAGAGATATGTATGTGCTTAAAGGCTACTGTATTTCCAAATTGCCCTTGTAAATATATATTCCCCTTACATCTTCAAGAAAATTAGCAATAAGATAGAGTCTACAAATGTTTATCACATGAAGCAAATGGAGAATAAGCGTTTGTAAAAATAGTTTGTACAAGAGTAGAGAAAGTCATGTGAGTGTAACACATCAGATTTTTTTTAGTTATTTAAAATGAGTATTTTAGTAGAATTATACCTTTGTGTTATATGCCTAAAACTTCAAAGCTAAAGTTATATAAATGCAATATTGTGTTCTACACATCCAGTCATAAAATTAACAACACAAAAATAACAAATAATGATAGATTTGAACCGAGGAACTTATGGGCCCAAGCAATGTCTTCTCAACCTCTCATCCATCATAACGTTGTGTCTGTAGTGACCATTGCACTCACAGGTACAGGCCATTCTAAAATCCTTGCGTGTGCATTATGAACACATTGTGAATGTTACTACGATCGGTTCCTAAGCAAAGACTAAACCATTTACAACATAATGCAGCCTTCTGGAGGAAGGGCTGCAGAAATATTGGCATCTGTCGTTAGACAGGATGACAGATAAATATAAATGAGAGATTTAATTAGCGATATGGAGACGAGGGTTAAGATTATTGCCGCCATGGAACGGCAATAGATAAACCGACGCTAAGAAAATGGTAGTTTAGCATAAAAATATAAGGTTCAAGTTGTAATGCTATACATTGGCAGCTGGGCCATATTTTGGGGTTCCACCTCTGCAAATCTAGAACAAAAACAGATTAGACTACACTGGCAGAGGCTGGGCTGTATTTCAAAGTACCAGCATAAACGGCTGCTTTTCACTATGGACCATGTTTTATGCACATCAGTCTTCAAAATGTGCAACACCAAGAGTTGCAATAAAATCCCGCACCCCAAACTGACCTTAGATAAAAAAAA
Source organism: Deroplatys truncata (assembly GCA_030765065.1). Taxonomy (NCBI): domain Eukaryota; kingdom Metazoa; phylum Arthropoda; class Insecta; order Mantodea; family Mantidae; genus Deroplatys; species Deroplatys truncata. The sequence continues at coordinate 56,506,782 of CM060981.1, forward strand.
TTTTGGATAGTTTTTATTTTCTCAAAAATGGCTCTAAAGATTTTGATTAAAATATCATATATGTTAAGATGATTTCGTGAGAAACTAAATATGCATGTTGAATTTTCCGGCAAAAGCCTGTGAAATCACCTTTATTCTGAATGATTTTTCTATAATAGGTAAAGTGTAAGATATAGAAAAGTTCGTGCTACACAAACAACATTGATTTCGTTAAAGCACACAATTTATATAAAATCTTTTGTGATCTTAAGGAATTTTGAGGCATTTCTTATTCGTGGGAATTTTCAAATGTTCATACTTTTTCAAGTGGTAAGTTGCTATTCGTTTTTTGATGATCATGAAAACATCATGGAGTTTCAAAAGCACGATGTAGCGATCCGCCTTTTAAAAACCTGATTTCGCGTTACTTATACCTTTGGGCTCTTATACCTACTCTGAAATACGTAAATGTATTTTGAAAGTTTATCTCGACTAACATGAAGTAAACAGAGCAACAGGCTTTTGTAAGAATGGTGACCAGAGAAAATAATGTGAGCATAATACATCATATTTTTTTTCTTTCTATGCTAATTATAGAAATGGGACCACGATACCGTCAATACCCTGGATACTAGGTGGCATCGAAGTATGTCTAATACTTTGAGATAAACCTTCCATATCTTTAAATTCTTAAATTTTGCCTCGCAAGTGTTCCCACGAGTTGCTGAACTGCAGTTCTTGATAGACCTTGAATGCGTTTTGTGTAGACGAGTGCAATATTCCATAGACTCTTGTGCTCGAATGAAAATATGCAAAACAATGGGGAAAGGAGTGGATGTACTCATGCAACATACATCGTTAACTGTGTTGTGAATGAAGCTGATTTAGCTGACGTACTAAATCACGTTTCTGCAATAGCCTGGCTTGGTGACACTCTCAGCCATTACATTTACTTACTCCGGTGACCAAAATTTGTGAATCAAGCAGAAAGAAATCAGAACTTAAGACATGAGATAGATAATACAGCGCTTGGAAATGTTTGTTCTCTCCTTCCATCTGTTAGTTTGTGTTCATGCAAGTCACGAGCGTAGCATACAGGTATACTGCACGACTAATTTTCATAATATGTATAGACAGTCCATTATTATTATTATTATTATTATTATTATTATTATTATTAGCCTTGACTAACAATAGGGGATATATAACCTGTGACATCAAGATAAAGAAAATGCTGCAAATTGGAGAATGTTAACAATTTCGGACTTAGCACACAATAGATGGTTACATGCGTTTATACACAGAAAAGTACTATTAAGAACACAATTCAGTGAACAAGCCTTTATACTTTTTAATAAAATAAATATCGTGTATCAGTGCTAAAGTCAATATCGGTATCCAGTATCAGTTATACTAGTATCCTCCCATCCCTAAACGTAATGTAAATAGAAGAATCACTTTTTATATTGAATGGGCCTATACCAAACATATATAAGAATTCTGCATAGTAATATTATAATTCACCAAGGAACATGTTAAAATATTTAACAACCAAGAATTGTACAAAGCAGATTGTAAGAGTTGGGTGAGTTAGCAAATTCCAGGTAAAAGATAATTCTAGGTAGAGCCCACCTTTCACCAAGGTAATGAAAGGGAGCCGGTAGCGGTAAGGATAAATAGAAAGGGACAGATAGAGAAAAGAAAGAGACGGAGATATTGAATCCACTTCCTGACGCGTCATGGGGACGCGCAGGAGCAAAACTTTGGAGTGGAATATCCCCATACATGTTAAGGTAACGCGGTCTGAGGACCAATTAGAAATGCCGTTACATTTTGAGGCGCGGAGGTAAGTTTCACTAGGCTCATGTATATAAAGGGGAACAAAGCCCCAGATTTTCACTCTCTTCTAGAACCTCGACGACACAATGTGCTATGCTCTGGACGACAAATGCACGTGTGTGCATATGGGTGCAGTTAGTTTAGGCTCCTGATTTATTTTAATGGTGGAAATTGGTATAATGGGAAAAGCTAGCCGCCCATAAATAATTAAATTAATAATAAACCACATTTATTAAGGGAAATGCAGTATATTTTAATTTGCCTCAACAACGATAACCCTGAGACCCAAGAGGTTGGGTCTCAGGGTTATCGTTTTTATTATTAGGGTTATCGTTATATATTAGCTATATAGGTAAAGATTAGGAATGGTAAACACAGCCGCCGACGAGCAGCAAAGCCGAGGACAAGAACACTGCAGCAGATAGCATCAACCAGAGGAACGACGCTTTTCAGATGCTACTGAACAACGATTCTCCGCTACAATCGGAATGTAGGAACACCTCGCGCACTGCGCCATTCTGATTTGTGGCTACACTCCCCGGGAGGCAGGGATGAGGTGAAGGAGCGAGGAGATCTCAGGTCCGCAGGCAGACAGGTCCACAGAGACGCGCAGAAGTTTCTAACGTTTCCAGTTTGAACACACGCGTAGTGGCGAAGCATCTAAAGAGAGAGACGCAGCGAACAGGGACAGCTCACTCTGGCATTCACAGGGAGAAATCTTTCCAAAGCGCATGCATCCACGCCACCTGTCCGGCACCGCAGGACTAGAAAGCACACCTACGTGAACTGAAGATGAAATGAGAGAAAATGGGGGAAAGGAGAAATCGTGGTAGAATGCACTACCGCGTCATTCGCGTTGGCGACCAGGGAAAACCACGAAAAACCCCACAGTCAGAGAGGGCAGTCACCGAGAATCGAACCCGTGATCTCCCGAATGCGAGCCTCATACGCTACCGTGCAGCCATCTCGCTTTTTACACGAATATTCCGATATATTTGAGATTACGTAAAGTTTTAATGTATGTATAAAGTCGTGTGAGAATAAAATCAGGCTTGTTAACTGTTTCTAGATATTCAAAATGCAGTTCGTCACTTTCAATAAAGCCAGAAAAAAGACTAAGCCTGAAGCATGTTAATTTGCTGCTTTCATCTCTATCGTGAATTATGTGCCATATTTGTCAATGATTTATTTACTTCCTTTTACAATGTTTTAATTAAAAGTCTATATCTCTGTATAAATCAAAGGTTGTTATGTCTGTATGTGGTGAAATCCTGCATTCTGTAACGGTTTACATTACAGAAATTCTGCTTTAAATGATTGTGTCATTTCTGTTCTGCAATTTTTTTCTCAGAGAAAATAATGCATGCATGTATATGTTCTTTTCAATGTTATTCATCTGTTTATAGGGTTAATGCATACTATCATTTATTCTTGTTCCCATCTCAATTTACTTAAACATGGACACAACTGTTTGGTTCCAACGTTTTATGTCACCAATGCAAACATGCTTTAACTCTAAGCATTTTCTTCTGTCTAAAATTTACGTGCTACAAAAAATATGTCACAGTTACTCTATCTTCTCTAGTCATTATCGTTTTTCATACATCATCTATAAATTATTAATTATACAAAAGCATGTTGCGTTTTCTAAAAATCTGATGTGGAGCATCAACTCTACTCACTTTTCTACAAACTATTCTTCTATCTACTTGTTGTTAATCCAGATAAACCTTCATTACAGATTTACACATTTTATTATAGGTATAACAAGAAATTAAATTGAGTTTTATTTATAGAGCTCTTTAACTGCTATGGTCCTTAGCGTTCCATTCTATACTGGGCGTGAAAGACCGGTAATTTTGCTCAGATGCCTCTTTATTAGGCTTGAGGTTCTTTTACGTACGGCACAGGACCACCGACTTTACTTCCCTTCCGAAGGAAGCCATGCTATAGATTTTTAGGCCCCAAAAAATCATCGCCCTCCGCCGGGTTTGAACCCGTGACCTCAGGAACTAGAGGCTAGCATGGTAACCACTACACCACGGAGAACGACGTAGGTATAACAAGAATACACTAGATAAGTTAAAGCAATAATCAAAACTTTTCAAAGTCGGTCGCTATGTCATGTTCCCGTGACCTCAGGAACTAGAGGCTAGCATGGTAACCACTACACCACGGAGAACAACGTAGATATAACAAGTATACATTAGATAATCTAAAGCGGTAATAGAATCTTTTTAAAGTCGGTCTCTGTGACATGGCTTTGAAATTGTATTCTCTTCGCATGAACAGGAAAAATAATGATTTGTAGTTGAAAAAGTACAGTGCGATCGTTTTATAGCGAGGCCAGGATTGCCTGCTTGCGTGCTCGGTACACTCTCTATTACACTGGGGGTTTTTCATTCCGTATCTTCGGCATTATTTACGGGTAATAGTAACATGTGCTATCAAAGTGTCTAATACTGAACATATTAATCATCTCAAGCTTCATTGGGATAAGAATGCACAACAGATACTCAACATGGGGACTGACATTCCTGAACCAAGATTCAAGTTTGAATTGAAATTTACGGTCTCCTATCCACAGCGGGGTGAATGGGAAAGACTCATAATGAGAAACCTCATAATAACAAAGGCCCAATCTGGCATATTGATGATTCTAGAACCAAATCAGGAACGGGGGCTGGGCTTTACGGTAATGGCACCCAGATTTCTTATAGTCTGGGTACCTTAACTAGTTTTCCAGGCTGAGGTTTATGCAATCCTAGCCAGTGTCATTGAAAGCATTAACAAGAGATATAAGAATAGAAGTGTTCTTATCCTCTCAGACAGTCAAGCTGCTCTTAAAGCACTTGAATCACCATCATTAAAATCAAGGCTCTTCTCAGAATGCCCGGAATCCTTAATGACACTGGCTGAACACAATAAGGTTCAACTTATGTGGGTGCCAGGACACACAGGTATACCAGGCAATGAGAAAGCAGATGAAGCAGCCAGGATTGGCAACGAAATCCCAATTTTGGGGTCCCGAGCCTGTACTGGGGGTGTCCTACAGACGAGTGAAACAGTCTATTAAGTGCTGAGCTCAAGCAGAACACAAGAACTACTGGAACTCCATTGAAGGTTGCAGACATTCCAAGTTTTTTATTACAGACCTGGATAACAGCAGGGCAAAGTACCTGCGTGGTCTTAGTAGAAGAAGACTTGCATGGGCAACAGGATTCATTACAGGACACTTTGCCCTAAAGTTTAATCTATACAGAATGGGATTGTTTAACAACCCTATCTGTAGTAGATGCCTAGAAGGAGATGAGACTTTTACTCATCTGCTATATGATTGTCCTGCTCATGCGAATCAAAGAGGATGGATGAACTATCGAAAGCCTCAGTTAGCGGTCTGGTTAAGTTCATAACCAGCAACAGACTACTTAGCTGATGAAAGGGGGATGCGCAATAGATCTTTAAGGTCGCAGTGCTTGGGCATAAAACCCACCCCTTTTTTCATACTGCAAACTACAACAACATGTACTATAATGTGCTTATCTTGTTATAAGTGTTGTCCACTGAATTGACATATTCCTGGCATCTTTGGATGAAATTTCCATCCACACACATAAGTTCTGCTTGCATAATGTTGTAATTTATGTTCTTATGTTGTCCTTAAGTTTGTCTATTGCGTGGGAATTGTTCCTATAAACTAAATTTTTTAGAGTTATCCACAAATAGTTGCACAATTTTGTCAATCCGATTTTCCGACATTTCGTTTTTGCTTCTTAGGTTTAGCTGTCCTAAACTTATTAACCAAGCGTCTAACAGTTTCTCTACCTGGAATACCAGAAACTTTTCCCTAAAATTGTCTACATACCTGTCTGCATGATTCGGTGTATCGTACATAAAAATGTGTTGTTCAATCGTGAATTTATCGGCAGGCATTGCAGTGGACTAATAACAAGACACAAAGGCTCCCAACTTCAATACAAACTACTTCATAATGGCGCCCAACGCGGGGCAATTAACAAGGTAAAAATAACAACGCAACATAACTAATACCTACTTCAATATAGCCGTTCTGTGGCCTTATCTTAAAACGCCCGCACTGCATAAGTATTTGAAAATTCAAGGCAATAACAAACAGTGCTTATCTTTGAAATGCTTAACCACACAAAAAATGTTATTTCGCATAAATTGTGTGCTTTAACGATCCACTGGTTTTGTGAAGCCAGATTTTCTCTACCTCTTATGTTTACCAACTATGTAAGAGCCATTTAGAATGAACAGCATTTCTCAGGTATTAGCAGAAGATTCGATATATACATTTTATTTGCCATGCAAATATCCAAACAATACGCTATTTTAATAAAAATCGTTACAGCCATTTTTGAGAAAACCAAAAATAATAAAATATTTTCCATGTAAATGGTAGTGGAGGGATTGTCTTGATCTTCGTGTCACATACTAGGAAGTTTCCCACCTTAACTGTCATGTTTGGTGTCCACTTTTGGTTTTGAATTATTTCAAATCAAAGACATACCTATCTTTTTATAAAAATGTTTTTCTTTTATTCAGGGAGCCTCAAAACATGTTTTTTGGACGAAATCTCGATATCGATGTTTTGGATGGAATGTAATATTGTTACACGTTGGGGTGAAGGCCAAAAGGGTTACCAGAAAATGATTAATGTACCCCAACCCGCACATGGACTGAGGCGCAACTCGCCGGCAGCAAAAAGTCCGGGACCTTTGTGTGCAAAATAAGGGGAAAGCGCGGGTTTTATATTACACTACAAGATTACATAACACACATTACCTTCACATACCTGGGATTTATTTACAAATATCTAGCGACTCTACATAACGAACAAAGGAAACAGGATGGACGGAGCTGCCACAACACCGTAGACCGGACACACACGCGACTGGCTTCAATGACCACTTCCGCTCGAGTGACGCTAAGTTACCCCCACCAACCGTGTCTAGCTAAAGTCAGACAGCGCTGACGTCATACCAGATAATTTCAAACAGATCCTTCCCTTTTGCTTGGTCCACGCCGAAAGGAAGGACTGTTAAGCCGAAATATAACTAAGAAGACTCGTCTGGTAGCAACAGCACAGCACAACAGTGCGTTTGGTAATGACAATAAGTTTAATAATACGCCACGATATTTCCTCTGCCAACTTACTATAGGTAAGTAATGGATTAAAAGCTCAAGCAATGTTGCACAGTAATCGCATGTTATGAGAATCAGACAGCACAGGTATACCACTAGTAATTAATGTTCAGTAATAAATGAGGTAGATATGAATGCAAGGGATTGATAAAAAACTGCAACCCAGATAATAATGTCGTAACATGAAAGGTAATAAATAATAATGATACAACATATGTTGCAGAGATTTAAATATTTATGTATTGGAATTAATTGTTCTTTAACACAAGCCGTGTGTTGGACAGGGTTGAAAACGTAGAATCAGATGACTGAAAAATTCAATGCCATAACCGGGATTTGGTACCACGGATCTCCCGGTCTCCGTCCGGTTGCTCTAGCCACTGAGCTACCATGGCAACATGCCGACACGACATTAAATCCTCCAACTGTTTCGCATTTTCTCCGGTAAACCACAAGGAGATCTTAAATTGTATTGAGATGTCATACCCCAATGGCGACCTAAGTAGTTACAAAGAATGTAATGCACAAAGAATTAGTAATACCAGCATTCCATTTCAAACATATATGTACAAACCATCAGGTTAGAGAAACATAGGAAGACCGTTGAAGCGATGGAGGGAAGTATGAGACATGAACGCGAGACCTCTCCTAAACCGTGAGGTGATGGTGATGATGATGATGATGATATTAATTGGTTGATAGTAACTCCCCACAACAGGACAGTGATTAATCGTGTAATGTCGTAAAAGCTTGGTGTAACGTAAATTAATGCTTTGTTTGACTGAACTCCGGTAAATAAATAGAAATTTTAGGAGTAAAAGGGCAATGAAAATGTTATTATTTCAAAATCGCTGTGTTACCCACGTCCATAAGACGAGTTAGCTCAAGGCAAGCGAAGACAAAAAAAATCTGATGTGTTACACTCACATGACTTTCTCTACTCTTGTACAAACTATTTTTACAAACGCTTATTCTCCATATGCTTCATGTTAATCGAGATATCGAGATGTTAATCTTATTGCTAATTTTCTTGTAGATGCAAGGAGAATTGGTAGGCTTTAAGCGATAGTCAAATATTTTAAGAGGTGGTTGCTATGTGGAGTATTCCATTCTCTTTGCATTACCAGGACAAAAAAAATCTGATGTGTTACACTCACATGCCTTTCTCTACTTTTGTACAAAATATTTTTACAAACGCTTATTCTCCATATGCTTCATGTTAATCGAGATATCGAGGCCAATCTTATTGCTAATTTTCTTGTAGATGCAACGAGCAGTTGCAGTAGCGAGCAGTTCAGCATTTACCAAAAGAAAGAAAAGGCAATCATAAAAGCTGAAGCAATCCAGCGATCAAGGTTCAGATGATTGCGACCCTGGAATGTACTGAACTGTGTCAGAATTATAATGTTCAAACTTTAAACTCAGTTTTCTCAAAACAATATTTTTTCATACTTATGCACTTTTTTCTCAGAAAGTATAAGAGGTAGAGAGCTGAAATTTTCAGCACATGTATACAACACATAGCTAAACCTTCTGAACCACAATAATAATTTTATAATGTATATTAGCGATATTAAGAAAAAAAAACTTTGCAAATTTTCCACATTTTTACTTTTTTACTTTGCAAATAATTGTTTTTCAATTTCTAGTGAACTTATTAACATAAATAAATCATTGATGTTCAGAAAATGGTTTATTATACTAAGTAAAAGCATACAAGAGTGTGATTATGTATTGCAAGTAGTATCAGAGATAAGGGTACATGAATTCACTTGTTTTAAGAGCAAATATTATTTTTCTGTTGAATGAAATAATTTTTACGGACTCAACTACATAAGCTATCAAGGCAAACAACCACTTGAAATAATTGCCATGATGTGTAAAATAATACATAAGAAGTGCAGGAAAAGACATTGAGAACTTTAAGAGCAGTGGTAATTTAACGCACTTAAGGTGTAGTTTCCAATTGTTCAGACTATCTTGTCCCCTTAAGCATATTTAATTTTATGGCTAATTTTCTTGTAAGTGTATGTGTAGCACATAGCAACCAGTTCTTAAAATATTTGACTATCGCTTAAAGCCTACCATATTTCCCTTGCACCTACAAGAAAATTTATCTGGATTAACATGAAGTAGATGGAGAATAAGCGCTTGTAAAAATAGTTTGTACAAGAGTAGAGAAAGTCATGGGAGTGCAACACAAGAGATTTTTAAGTTATACTATTCACAGATACGGATACACACACACACAGACACACAGAAACGTTTTCCAAAAATGCTTCTTTTTATTCAGGGGTCCAAAAATAGATAGATAAGGTATCTTTATTGGTTTCAGAACATTGCATGTGGCATTGGCCGTACATGCACATTTAAGATACAACTAGAATGACAAAATAAACAACAGAAAAAGAAAGCAAAACAAAAAAGGAACAAGAAAAAGGAAAATAGAGATAAATTATTTTTGTCTAACTGAACAAATTTGACCTAGCTTCGCGCACTTTAGCCAATAAATTGCCCATGTTTTGCCAGTTCCTCTGGTCAGCCAGTAGCTCCCAACATGCCAATCTATTTCTTGATGGACGTAAGAATTTTTCACTGGTTCTCCCACTGTGCACATTCCGCCAAAATATGTACCCAGTCCTCATCCAATTCGCAGAATAGGCAGATTCTCCTGCCAGAATCGTCAGTCATTTTCTGTGCCCTCCAGCCCCGCAGTCTAAACCATGTCATTCGTGATGCTTCCTTTCTTCATAAATTAAGATATATGCCCCTTTACCCTAGTTCAATTTTATTTCATTTGCTAGACTTAGAGAAGGTTTAATATGTATTATTTGTAAAATCTCGGTATCGAATTTTTGGGTAGCATGAAATAACATCTGAAGAAGTTTTATTGCTGCTACGTATGGAAAGCCAATTTGAAGTAGGAGTTGTATTGTAGTTCTTATGCTGGGGAGCCGAAATTGAAGTAGTTGCAACCGCACGTATTGTAAAAAGTTTCCGGTAGCCTTCGCCCTAAATGTACTTACCGGTGGTCTTTGCCCCAAAAAATGTTTAAAAATAATTAACTTCGTAATCTTTGACTGTTTATTTAAATACTATCTATTTATTTTTGCCTCGGCTGTGTCAGTATTTATACTTTTTTTAGCAGGGAGTAGTGCGACTGAGGAATGTAGGCTTACACAGATTATAATTTTACTTCAATCCATTTATTAATGCTTGACACGATTTAACTGACACTTCACTGATATATAAAGAGAGAGAGAGATAGCTGTGAGCTGTATAAAATTTCTCGAGGACGCACCCCGCGTACGGTTAAGAACACTATCTACAACCAACTCGTCCAGTTATGAGCGCTGTCTACAAGCAACTGATTTGATTTCTACCGCCTAAAATTTGTAAATTACTGTATTTAAAGTCTCTGATTGGCTATTCCTAATCCAATACAATACTTTTATTTAACTTAAGCTTTTTTTCTGGTTGTTGATTGATTATTTTATAAACTGTCACAAAAATTACATTATTGTTGCTCCAAGAATGACTAGTAACATCATTAGACTTTCTTACTCATTATTGCCTCAAGGTTACCTCATTGTTACCTCATTGTTAGCAGCTTTTAACCTATTATTCTCCTACATTATTAAATTATTAAATTAGGTAATACATTCACATAACATTATTGAACATGTATACAATAATATAAACATATACAATGACTGTAATATGCACTTTCTATATATTGTAGATATACATATTGCTTTAAGGCGGGCTGTTATTATAATTTGTTTATTATATAATTTGACTTAAGTGTTAAAAATACTGCCTCACATCTGCAAATACCATGTACACGGTAGAAAAAGTATCAAGTAGAGAGAATAACAAACGTTTCTAAAAGTGAGTAGAGAAAGCATGTGAATGCAGGGAGAGAACCACTTGTGCATAAGAATGAAAACCTTGCTACTGAAACACGAGTCTCCTTGGGTCCTGCGGCGGAGAGAGAGGATTTGTTTTGCGACATTGCTGCCCTCTTTGAAGTAGTAGTTCAGGTTGCAGCCTGAAGCTCCCGCTCGGATAATTATACAATCTCCCTGCTTTTGCTTTCGTTTCTTGGCTAAACAAAATAGAGGATAAAGGAAGTTTCACCTCCGGTCATCTCAACTGCTTGTGCAAATGTTATGGTTGCCGGCCGACACGGTCTTCTCGTTCCGCCTCGCCTTAATTATCTACAAACAAGAGAAGATTTAAAAATGTAACCATTTTATTATTATAATCACGGTAGACACCTGCGTCAAAATGGGTTAATGTTAGTGAATACACGGGTGCTTAAAGGGTCCATTGGTTGAGACAGTATTTTTAACACTTAAATGACATCAGTCTAATTATATAATATAAAATATATCAGCCCGCCTTAAAATAATATATGTATAATATACAAAGCGTATGCAACAGTCATTGTATTATATTTATATTATTATGCACATGTATAATAATGTTATGTGAATGTATTACGTACATTAACAATGTAGGAGCTGTGAGAATAGAAGCAAGCTGCTTTATGTAGCAAACAGAATTACAAGGTAGAAGCCGAAGGTTGCTAACAATGAGATAAGAATAAATTAGAAAGTTTAATAATGCTACTAATAATAATTCGAACAATAAGAATGTAATATTTAAAACAGTTTATAAATACACAATCAAAAACTAGAAAAAGCTTAAGTTAAATAAAAGAATTCTATTGGAATAGGAATAGCCAATCAGAGATTGGTAGATCCTACAAGATTGCGTACCCAAGCAGCTCGGTACAGGTTCAGTGTGGGACATAAAAGTTAATTGCGGTGAGAATAATATAAAGCTTACTCGTTAAAAAAGTACAATTAACAATAATCTCACAGCTCTATAGTAGGATACATCAGTGAAGTGTTATTTAATGTGTGAAGGATTAATAAAAAAAAAGTACAATACAAAATTATAATTTGTGTAAGCCTTGTAATTTAGTCATATATATAATATTTAAATAAATATTAAAATAAAAAGTTGATTCTTTACCTTCCGTCAGGCGCACGCTTTGGGAGAACGCCGTTAGTCGCGGGCGGCCTAGTAGACTCGCGCTATATTTTTGTTGTTACTGTTTGTGGGTTTTTTTCTTGCGTTTACCTTCTTATTTCCCTATTTTTACCTTTATTTAGATTAAGCGTACATGGCTTTCATTAGTAGGTATTATCTTACAACATAAAAATACAAGCTAAAATATGAGTACATATACGTTATAAATTGTATTACAGTAAGTATAAAGAAATACATTGCCATTTCCAGATGTACATACAACTTGTAATTTCAAATGTTCAGTTACTCAGAATCATCTACTATCTCACCCGTGTTTTCCCCGACTAAGCAACTATCGCAAATAATTTTAGTATGTTTGCTCAAACATAGGGGGGGGTGTTGCATTTCCCACATGTATATTTAGTTTTGCAGTTCATTTTGTCTTTGTGGCAGAGTTCATATCGTTTCCTTTTTAATGTGCATAGCGGTGTATTTGACAATTCATCTACTCCGGATTCTTCAAAAGACCTTTCAAATCACGGTAGATTTGATGCTGTTGCTCTCCTTTGTAGCTGTTGCAACAGTAAAGATAAGGATAGTGCTTTCAAATATCCTGCCTTGTGGAATATTTATTTTGGTTTCCAAGGAAGATAGCCCTAGAATTAATACTTGCAATGTTTAAGATATGGTAAAAAAATTACCATGGGCCACCTTCTCGTTCTGGCTACACTGTATGTAGCACAAAATTTATCTACTACATCAACTCAGATTTAGTGTCGTTGTAATGCAGGATTATTTCAGGTTTTTTCTTAGCACCTTCTGATAAGTGTGGATGAAACATGCAGACGTGAGAGCAAAACTACTGTTTTACCCTTTTTTGGAACATATGAAACAAGTGTTTCATTTTTTGTGAAGCCAAATATGCTTTCGTACTGACTGCGATCTTTTGGAGAAGTGAAAATAGTGGGTAATTCGTTTTTGTTCTTTCGCACTTTACCGACACAAGAAAGTTGTCTTTTGCGCAATTCATTCACCAGCGATACACTGGTAAACCAATTATCTGCAGTAACATTTCCTCCAGAGCCAGAGATTGGTTCAGTTAGTCTCAGCACTACAGCCTCTGCAGAGTTAGTTTGCAAATATGGTCCGTCCGGCTGCTGTCCACAATAAATCTCCATGTTAGTTGTATAAAACAGCTTTGCATCACTCAAACAGAATATGTTTATGCCATACTTGTTTGGCTTGGATGGTATACATTGTCTAAAACCACATGGACCACAAAATTCCGGCAACTATTCGTCGACGTGACATTGTGTCCAAGAGAATAATGGTTCTAACAGTTATTTGGAAACAATGTAAACATTTCTCCAACAGCAGCCAGTTTATCCAATCTTCGTCGCTCCAGTCTTGAGCTTTTGTCATCAAGGCAAATACAGCGTATTAGAAAACCGAATCTTTTTCTGACATAGCCATTCGGAATAGAGGAATTCCAAGATCATCGATTCTCCAAAAATCGTGAATATTCTAGCGTCCACCACGAAAAATTCCTGCTAGGTACAATAAGCCTAGGAAAGTTTTTATTTCTTTTACATCTGTAGGTCTGCGGTCTCTTTCAAAATAAAATTTGTGCTGCACACTGCTAATGCAAGTATTTGAGCTATCAACAATTAAATCAACTATAACTTCGGTAACAAAAAGGTTCCAACAATTAATTTCCGTTTTCGTATTTTTGGCAGCTCCTATCACACCAGGAAGTATGGTCAATATATTGTGAACCCTTGTCTGTATTGTTTTCCAAGGTGTTTTTTTCCATGTTGTTCCATCTCTTCCTGTAAATAACAACAGAATGTATTGTCAATAACAATAATAACAACAAGAAGAATTACTATGATAAGCATTTAATGTTACCTATAAAATACATGTTATCACACAAGCTGCTTTCATCGTCTTCCTCTTCATCTTCATGATCAGTTTCTGAATCTAAAGATCTCGTTTCGAGTTTATCTTCAGAAACAGAACCATCTGATTCATATAAGTTGTCATCCACGGGCAAGGCATCATCAGCATCATCATCATCGCAAAGAGGCGATTCCTTCTTCCAATTCGTTCGGATTTTGAAGATTCTTTTACTCGTATTCATGACGAAGCCGTAACCTCCTTGCAATAGCAGATCAATATTGCACAACAGCTAATGAGAAACAAATCTATCAACAATATGTACCGAGAGCAGGCGCGTGGGGTCTGGTTGATCTGTGCGACACGTAACTGCGGATTAGTCATTCTTCCAGCCAAACAAATACGCAGATAAGGTTATGACTGCAGCAAATAATCGCGAAGGTGTAATGTTAGATGTCCTAGTCAGGCAATTGCATAGGTGCGTTCGTTCGAATATTATAAAATTTATATAATGCCAGAGGTCTCTCAGTCCCTTAGCGACCAACGGAGGGTTAAACTTGGGGCGAGGGCCATCGGAAAATTAAACGTGGGGCGAAGGCCAACGGAAATTTTGTACCATACGTGGTGCAACAGCACCTCATGCTGAAATGTATAAATTTACCGTTTTTACTTTCTCTACTACATATAGTAAATAGGGGAAGTGTTGTATTTCACCCAAAAAAATTCGATGTCGAGGTTTGACCGGAAGGCCCCCTGAATCCAGAAAAACACAATTTATTTCAAATAACTTTTTCTATCATCTGTCATTCTTTAAAGTCCCGTCGACATTCACTTTTTTCTCGTGATTGCATGGCAACAATATAGCATTTAAGACAGCGTATATTGTGGCGTATTATTAATTTTATTGTCATTACCAGACATACTGTTGTGTTGTATTGTTGCTATTAAGCGTAGCATTATTGCGTCACCTTAGTTATATTTCGGCTTAAGGTAATCCTTCGGTGAGGATCACGCCAAAGGGAGGGATCTATTTGAAACTGTCAGTTATGACGTAAGCAGTGTCTGGCTTCGGCTAGACAGAGTTGGTGGGGGTAAGATAGCATCACTTCCATGGAAGTGGTCGTTGGAGCCTGCCGTGTGTGTGACCGGTCTACCGTTTCCCTCCATCCTGTTTCCTTTCTTTATTATGTAGAGTCGCCAAACGTTTGTGAATAAATCCCAGCAATTCAAAGTAATGTGTGTCAGTGTAATACAAAACCCACGCCTTCTCCTTAATTACACATCAATATCCCAGACTTCTTGCTGCCAGCGAGTTGCACGCCCCCCTCCATGTGCGTGTTGGGGTCACCTAAATTAATCATTTTATGGTAACCTTTCTGGCCTTCACCACAACATGTAAAAATATTCTTAAACATTTGACTGTCGCTATTCCTGTTGTATACCAACAAAATGTGTTTAATGAATGAGATAGACAAATAAACTTTCCTCAATAATTTGTCTACTCACTAATAAACGATAGAGGATTGAGAAAGTCATGTTAATATAACATATCAAAATTTTCAACTCTAGTTATCACCCAAATTACTGCTTGCTGTGCAAACAGTAGCCTCGAGATTATAATCAATAAAATTGATTTATTATGACTATTCCACGAATAGAATATAAAAGATTATAAATAATTATTACTTTCCTATTTGTGCTGTTTAAAATGACATAATTTAGTCAGCTGCCAAATCACGGGATACTAAATACTGAACAATTGAACTTGACACTGAATACTAATCAGTGCTAGCAATATTTGGAATGAGAAAATGTTTAACCTCAAAATTAAGTTAAGCTAAAACAAGAACACAACTTCTTTGGAAACTGACAGTATGTGAATATGCATGAACACAGGTTTAAAAATTGAAAGTTGAAGGAATCCGCTGTTTTTCGGTAATGGAAATCGAAGTGGACGGGATAAAGGGATATTGAGATCGCAACAATCGAGATGGATGAGGTGGCCTATTGATCACTGCATATTGATACTATTACGGCTCCGTAACGAGGTGACGTTTTATTCGATAAAACCGCATCCTGGCATGCATGTTATAGGATAGACGGCCGTGATTCGTCGATGTCCGATGCATTGCTAAACGTTATTGGTCAATGTCAAATACGCGGTTTATGAATGGAATAGCCGTTAGAAATGTTCAGAAGTATAAAACTGACGAATTCGAGGTTAGAAACGATTTTTGTTCACTAAAAACGTAAACTATACAAAAACATACACCTTTGAATTTTTTTTTTCTATAGAAATTTATTTACAAATAAAGCGATCAGATCTCAATTTTTGCCTTCCAAAAATATTCAACATTTTGTAAACTGATTTTTCTGCAGATCATTAAAAGTCAGAATATATTTTTTCACCTAGGAAAACTACTTAAGGAACTCATTTGAATATTTCGTAGTTTTTATACTATATTTAAATTCTATATAATAAATATGTGGTAAAATAAACCTAATTGCTTAAGAAATACCGAATTTCCAGATTTCTAGGTCGAGTCCCTAAATGTTAAGATTCTTCTCTGTCTCTCTCTCTCTCTCTGTCTGTCTCTCTTGCTCCCTTTTTATTTTATAGTTACTCCTCTCGCTTTCTCTTTATTTTTCCTCATACTTTCTTCCTTTCCTTCCCTCACACTCCTCGCAATGTAATTTATACGTTAAGTAATATTCTGAAAACTCTTTATAAAACTGTTTTTTACTGGGTTACAAGTAAAAAGTTTTTATGCGTTACATTCACTTGGCATTCTCTACACACCATCGTTTCTTTTTATTTCTCTTCTGTCAGCTATTCTTACAAACCTTATTTTTCAATCTGCTTCTTGTTAATTAAGAGGCTGAAGCGATAGACAGTTCCATAAAAATCAGATCACCATATTATGATGGTTTTGTTATCCCAGGCTCTTTGCATTTTCATTATGAGAAACAAAAGAATGGTGTTTTAACAGTTCATAAAATGTATAACAAAATATCGAAAATTCAAGCAATAGCAACAAATATCTCGAAAATGTTTAATGGACAGGAAATGATAAAATATATGTTTGAAAGAGAACCAACATTTCCTAGTAGTAGGTTTGCCTATTTATTATGCTTCAGAGTTTATACACAAGTATATAAATTGATTCAGATTGACGAATACTTCATAGGCTACTCAAGATATGTATTTTATTATGTATCCTAATATTCTAAACGTTTATTGTTTTAATTAAAACCGTTTGACCCCTTTTCAGAAAAATTAAAAAATAACGAAGAATATTCGATGTGTAGAATAGATTGGTGTGATGGAGGTTTTCATCTGCAGTACATAATAGAATGGAGCTATATTGCCATACACTGCACTATAAGCTATTTGTCTTTGCTGTACACTTAGGGATGCACTAAAGATTGTGAAGAATTTTGTCACTCCTTTTAATGCCTCCTATTCGTCTCTTCTAGGTTGACGTTTATATGTCTTGCACACTATATTGTACAGCTCGTGTAAAACGTCGTGACAGTCCCCCACTCCTGAATCATAGATGCGCCATGACTGCCTCCCAGTTCTGATATACTTCTGGCCCCTTGCTCCCCCACTACTTCTCCTCATGTTTCCTCCCTAGCGCATATGGAGTGTCACGACGTTTTACACGAGCTGTACTAATATCATACGGAAAGAACATTTTTGTGTATATGGTAGTCGACAAGGGAGATCTAATTTCAACTATTAAACGACAAAAAAACAAAACTTCTAGATATAAGAATACCACATTTTGGACTCTTCAAGAATTTACTTGCGAAACAGACTTTGACTTTTCTTTGACATTGTCATGGAGTAGAGCACATTTGTATTCCACAGAAAATGCATGTCAAATAAGACAACTACCGCGAATATTTAATTCTAAGCATAAATGCATAGATGGTCATGATTTACAAACTGAGAAAAGTGAATACGCAGTAAAATAAAAGACAATCAGACCTGCTTATAACGGTAGATATTACTTTCTCTACCTCGTACGTAGTAGGATTAGATATCCATATTTCACCGGCAATAGATATTTTGAGGTCCCTGAATAAAAAATAAAGCATTTTTAGAAAAAGGTCAGAGTGTGTGTCTATGAACAGCATAACCCAAAAACGAAAGGTAGGATAAGTACGAAACTTGCAATTTAGGATCAGCACTTTACAAAAACAGGACAGAAAATCACCCACCCTAAACTGCCTTTTACGTGGAACATTTTTCGACTTTTTCTATTTTCTCAAAAATGGCTCTGTCAATTTTGATTCAGATGCCATATATTAAAGATATTTACATGACATAAAATGTATATCTTGAATTTTCTGGGAATAACCTATGATGTCCACTTCATTCGGAATGAATTTTGTATAATTTTGTATAACTGGTAAACGTGAAGCAATAGACGGAGACATATTACACATAAAACCCAAATTTATTTCAAATAAACTTTTGTGGCATGAGCCATTTCCGGATGTCCGTTACTAATAGTTCGAATTGTTCAATACTTTGTCATTATTTTCAAGTCCTTTCGATATCCAGTTGTATATTGCGTTTGCATGCAGAGCATGGTATTTTAAGGCCAGTACATAGCGTCCAGTTCTTAAACATTTGACTATCGCTATACATTTTGTATCTATAACGAAATGTGTAATGGAGCTGTTTCTGGCAAACTTTGTCTCTATTAAAATAAACTTTCGAAAGAATAATTTGTATACCCACTAATAAGCGTTAGAGTGTAGAGAAAGTCGTGTGAATGTATCTCTCAGATTTTTTTTATTTGTAGTGTTTAACTCCGTTCTTACTACACATGGTATTACAGGCGATGGATCATGATTATATATGGAATACAATGATGTTTGGGAAAGGTATTTTGGGAAGGAAACGTTCAAGGAAACAGTCTGTTATGAGGTCTGAGGAAAACCCGAAAAACCTTCATTTGGGAGGAACGGTCCTGACGGGATTTGAACTAGGACCTCCCAGATGCTTCACGTGTCTTCTAGCTTGGTATACAATGTTATACGTATGCAATACTTATGCCAAAAACTCTTATGTAAGAAATCTTTGCTGTATTTTCTCTGGATGTAATCGAATTCATTACCATTGTATCCTAAATAAGAGAATGAATTTTTCACCGTTAGCGTCAGGCGTGCGAAACACCACAATGTTATTGAATAAGAATGAGTGAATATCGCCAGTCATCTTCGTTTGTTATTGAGATTTTCGGAAAAAAATTGCAAAGATTGCTCAGCAAAAAGAAACAAATTTTATTATATAAGAACAAAGTTTAATTGGAGCTGTTAACAGAGGTAAATAAATAAGATCATAGCTTTTAAAGTTGCAAATTGAAATGGACAGTTCTTTCAACATTAAATATCAGCAAAACTCAATATCTCAGTGTTATTTCTGCCACTACCCCTCTATCGGTTTTAACGATTACCCATACACGTTTTAAAAGTAATTATTTTGAATGCTTCTATACCAGTAATTTAATAAATCTCTACCCTCTGTCATTTATTAGTGGATTTGTATGCAATTCTTATGAAAGCTTATTTTTCAATCTACTATCCACTTTATTAAAATCGAGATAAATCTTTGCAGAAATAGCTACGAATTAATAATAATAAATAATAATAATTAATAGCAATACGAACGAGTTTTTGCGTCGATTCATAACCATGGATAAAACATGGGTCCATCACCTCACACCTGAGACGAAGGAACAGTCAAAACAGCGGATTGAAAGGGAAGAATCGGCTCCAAAGAAGGCGAAGACAGTTCCATCTGCAGACAAGATCATAGCGTCAGTTTTTTTTGGGTGGGATGAGTTTGGGATAATTATCATTGACTATTTTCAAAAAGGAAAAGTAATCAATGGTGAGTATTATGCAAACTTATTGCAGCATTTGAATGATGAAATCAAGCAAATACGGCCGCATTTAGCAGAAAAGAAAGTTCTGTTTCATCAAGACAATGCACTAGTTCACACATTCATTATCGTCATGGCCAAAATCAATAAGTTAAAGTTCGTGCACCCTATTCGCCAGACTTAGCCCCCTCTGATTATTTTATGTTTACAAAGTTGAACTGGCTTGGCGGTAAAAGATGGATTTTGTAGTTGATGGCTATTTTGCAGAACTCGACGGTTCTCACTATAAACAGGGTATCGATTCTATTGAACATCGCTGGGCAAAGTGTATCGAGCTAAAAGGAGACTAGGCACAGTAATAAAGATATTTTACCCAAAATGTTTGTGTTTTCTTTGTTAGGTCGAGTACTTCTGGGACAGCCCTCGTACATTACACATTTCATTATGGTTACAAAGGGAACATTGATAGTCAAATGTTTAACAACAGATGCTGTATAGGTACTGGCCTTGAAATCCATGCAATGGCGAGAAACAGCTGAAAATCGGCAGGCCTTGAAAATAATGACTAAAGCATTGAACAATTTGAACCATTAATAACGAATAACTCGGAAATGGCTTATGCCACAAAACATTATTTAAAATGATTTATGTGTTTTAAAGTAATATACATTTGTTTATGTAGTACGTTTTATTCTATCGCTTAACGTGTGCTATTTATACAGCATTATTCACTTCCTTCGGAACGAAGAGCCTAACATTTAATTTTTTGTGGAAAGATATTCAATATATAGTATTTAAATTAAAATCTGTAGAGACATATTAAATATTGACACTTGTTCTTTACTTTTATTTTCTGTAATTATTTTAGACGGACCGAGTGAGTACCTTTAAATGCCATAACCTTAGTTTTCAATTGAAATTTCCATGCTGTATGTTTTTGATATTAAATTTAGTTTGTATGCCATCCTTTGAAGCTCCTCTTCACTTTTCGCTTTTAATATCTGATCATTTGCGAAGACCATTGTCTTTACTGTTCTCGACACCAAATTAATCCCTCCTACTGTTTGTTGCTTCCATGTTCTAATCATGTCGTCAAAATATAGATTAAAAAGAGTGGTTGACATTGCGCAACCTTGTCTAACACTTTTAGAATTATTATGGGTTCTCGATTATCTATTACAACTTTAGTTTTCAGATATAAATTTCTAACTACATCTATTATGTGTGTTGGTACTCCTTTATTTTCTAATATTTCCCATAATTTTTTTGTGCATAACTTGTCAATGAGAACACTAGAGAACACTAAAATATAAAATTAGAAAAGATTCAGTAAAAAAGTTGTGTAATGCAATGACCATCCCTTCAGTAGCTTATGGGTCTGAAACATGGATAGCGACAGCAGAAAATAAAAGAAGGATACAGACAGCTAAACGAAATTTCTCAGACCTATAGCAGCTTACACAAGACTGGATAAAGCGCCAAATAACGAAATAAGGCAAAAGTTAGAAGTAGAAGAGTTAAATAAAGTAATAATAGAATGTAGAACTGGAAGCAACACTTAGAAAGAATGTCATTAAATAGGATAACCCGAGCAACATATAACTACAGACACCCCAAGGATACAGAAACACAGGGCGACCAAAAAAGAGATGAACACAACAAGATTTTGGAGCCGGAACAGACTAAATGGCCTAAAACCGTAAAATAGAAGAAGAATAAATATTTTAAAAATTTCTCCATATAAAGGATAGTTGGGGTGGGGGGATTTTGTTGAAAATTTTCGGGTCACATCTTTTGAAGATGCTGAACCTAAATAACAGGTTTGGTATTTATACGACGTTTCGTTTTTGAGTTATGCTGTTCACAGGCATACACACATACGCGTGCGCGCGGACCTGTTTCTAAAAATGCCGTTTTTTGGGGGGGGGGATTCAGGGGATAACAAAACATTTGCGCTTAAATCTCGGTATCGAATTTTTGGATGGAATGCTATACCTTCTCTACCTACTATGCACGTTGTAGAGAAAGAAATAATAATTCTGAGTACATAATCGCTTTCAATTTGTCGGGTTGTACCCACAAAGACATACAGTTCGCTAACCACGGTAAAACATATGAACTGCGTTCCTATACAACTAGAAACTGCTGTTTTTGTATAGTCTCTTGGTTAGGAAGTCTCTTGTGATGGATTGCTTCTTACCAACATAGTGCTGCACGCATATTAAGTCTACTTATGATGAACGATGATACTCAGGAGCCAGGAAACCCTTCAAGTTATGGAGTACGACCTCTGTGACCTGGAAACAACCGCTTGTTAGAATAAAAGCCTAACGTTTTAGTTTGACATTCACATTTTGCAATTACTGAAAGCTGTAAGTGTGTTTCACGATCAACTTTACATCAGAGATCTACTACCCGCTCTGTCGGACTTGAGGGGAACGAATATTTCAGCAGTAAGAGTGACCAAGCCTTATGCGCTGCTTGTGTATATGGAGAGCGTATTGCTAGCGCTGTATTTATAAGCGAATTTTACCACTTATCTGTAGAAACAAGAGTATTTACATTCCATCCAAAGCTTTTTCATCGAGATTTCACTGGAAATACAACTTTTTATATCCCCTGAATAAAGAGAACATTAGAAATATCCATGTGGGTATCTGTTTCAAGCACAACTCAAAATGAAAAGTCCTATAAATATAAAACCTTGTAGCTGATTAAGTCCAGCCTCTTCCAAAGATGAAACCGCAATCTCAAAAAAATTTCCCAACCGCAATCTATCCTTTATATGGCAAATGTGTGAATAATTTAATTTTCTTAAAAGCTGTTCTAATGTTTATTAAAATACACCATATATAAAAATTATTTTCGCGGCAAAATATATATTCCTGAATTTTCCTCTAACATACTGAGAAGTCCTGTTTTGGATTATTGTTTTAATAATTTTGTATTAATTGTAAACCATAAGAAATACCTCGTTGAAATGAACAAATTATGCTGAGTTTTTTTTCGACGTTTACCATTTCAAAGAAATTTCTTGCTAATGGTTTGAATTTTCCAAAACTTTACATTTATTGAAATGGTTTGTTTATCATAATGTCATTCAAATAGTGCGGAATTTCAAACCCAGCAGTAGCGACACGCTTTTTATTAAAGATTTGATTATCACCTGAGGCTCGTTGTACGTAGCGTAATGAAATTATTTTTGTTAAGATCTGTCACAATTAGTGTGAGAATGACAAAAGCATCTACAAATTTCACCCCGTAGCTCAATCGGTAGAACACCTACACTCTGTGAAGCGCCCTGGGTTTGATTTCCGGGTTGGTGGGAACTTTACTCAACCCGAGCTTATTCCCTATCCTCCCCAGAGTCTGGGAGTAGCAATGAAAGTATGAATGTTTGAGTGGTCTATTGTATAAAACCCAAAGAAAAATCAGAAATCCAATGATAATGGCATACGAGTTAAGGCCATTGCGGTTAAAGGCGGGTTATAAATGCAGCAATAGAAAAAATACAATTACACGGCGTATTTACCAAATCAGTGCAGTATCCACAGGTAGATGAGGCAAATGACTATTTCTTATTATTTTTGTGTTTCTTACTTTCTCTACTACGTAGAGTAAGTAGAGGAAGTATTGTATTCCACCCAAAAATTCTATACCGAGATTTCACCTGAAATACATGTTTTGAGACCCACTGATTCCAAAAAAAAGCATTTCTGGAAACATGTCCATGTGTGTGTTTGTGTGTGGATTCTGTGAACAGCATAACTCAGAAACGAATAGTCGAATAAACACCAAACTTGGTGTTTAGGTTCAATATCTTCCAGTGACACGACAAGAAGATTTTCAAGAAAATCCCCTCCACCCTAGATTACACTTTACATGGAATATTTTTCGAAAATTTTAATTTTCTCAAACATGGCTGTAACGATTTTGATTAAAATATCATATGTTTAAGATATTTTCATGACAAATAAAATGTTTATCTCAAATTTTCTGGGAATGTCTCCAAAAGTATTCTTCATTGCAAACGACCTTTGCATAATGGTAAACCATAAGAGATAGACAAAATTTTACTACACAAAAAATGTAGATCGCGTTAAAATACACAATTTATGTCATATACGCTTTTTTTGTTTTTTGTTTTTGAGTGAACTATTTTCGAGATACTGCTTGTTATTCCCTTAAATTTTTCAATACCTATTTTCTCAAATGAGAATTCGTTATTAATTTTTTTGTCTTGGATATGCAAAGAGTATTAATATGTGGCAAAGAGAATGGTGCTGCACCTAGCAACCAGCTATTAAGAGATATGTCTATACTTAAACGCTACTGTATTTCTACATTCCCCTTGCAATTACAAAACAAGGGAACATAGTGCGCCTTAAGCAATAGTCAAATATTTTTAGAACTGGTCGCTGTTAAAAATGCAATTCTCTTTGCATGTCAAAAGATAGTTTCTGCAAATGTTTATCTCGATTAATGTGAAATAGAAGGAGAATAAGAGTTTGTAAAACAGTTTGTACAAGAGTAGAGAATGTCATGTGAGTGTAACACATCAGATTTGTTTTGTTATTTTTCCGTGCCTGAGGCAATTCACACGCCATTTTTACATACATCATAACGAGGAACGTATTCCAGAAACTGGTGTTTTTTGTATCACGAGCACGACCCCAAAGATTAAAGTGAGCCACTGCAAGATGGCCCTGCGACGCGACAACGTATACCTATGGCACAGAATACAACAGTCGCTGGTTTACTTGATCATTTCAATATACCTCATGTGCGTGGCGGTGAACAGCGTAATTCAAAAACAAACCTCGGGTAACCAAATTTGTTATTGAAGTTCAGTATCTTTTCAACAAAATTCTTCTACTGCAAATTATTTTTACATGGGAAAATGTTGGCCAGTTTTTATTTTCTGAAAATCAACAACGATTTTGGTTAAAATACTATATTCTGGTAAAGAATAATAAATAAATAATGTCTTAGTTCACAAAAATTGTAGATCTGGTTAAAGCACACTAGGTATTTCAAGTAAAACTGTTTCTGGGGTTTATCATTTCCCAGTTATTTTTTGTTATTGGTTTGGGTTTTCCAAGTGGTAAGACATTATTCACGTCTTAATACTGTATTTATTTTCTCTACCAGTATATCAGTAGGTAGAGAAGGTATTGCATTCCACCCAAACATTTGATACCGAGATTTCAGCGGAAATGAAAAGGGCATGTGCATGTGCCCGTGAACAGCATAACTCGAAAACAAGAAGTGGGATAAATACCACACTTGGTATTTAAGTTTTATATCTCCCAAAGTTGTAACACTTAGGTTTTCAATAAAATCCCCTACCCCAAACTACCGTTTACATTGAACACTTTTTAATGCTTAATTATCTGAAACATGGCTCTTAAGGACTTTTAATAAAATATATTAAAGATTCCAGATTAAATGTACGTCTTGAATTTTGTGGTAATAGCTTGTAAAGTCCTCATCATTCGGAAGGTATTTTGTACAACCTTATATAATTGGTAAATGTTAAGCGCTGGACGAAAACAAACTACACAAAAAATGTAGATCTCTTTAAAACACACAATTTATTTCAAATACCTTTTTGTAGCATATGCCATTTTTGGGTATCCATTACTAATGTTTCGGATTGATCACTACTTTTCCATTCTTTTAAAGCGTTGTCGATTTTCGGTTGTTTCTCGCGATTGTATGGAAAGAGTGGAATTTTAAGGCCAGCATATAGCGTTCGGTTCTTTAACACGTGACTATCGCTGTTCCCTTTGACGAAATGTGTACGCAACTATTTCTGAAAACATTTTATCTCTACTAAAATAAAGTAGATATAAAATAAGCTTTCGTAAGAATAGTTTGTATACCCACTACTAAATGATAAAGGGTAGATAAAGTCCTGTGAATTTAACACCAGACTCTTTCTTTGAGGTAGTATTTTATATCACAACACTGTGAATGCCAGATTGATTGTAGTGTAAATTAATATTATTTTATGACAACGATTTTAGATGTTTGTTAGCCATAAGCATTGTTAGGAAATAAGTTTACACGGCCTCACCGAAACTGACAATAGAAATGGGTAACAATGAACCGATGGGGTGAGTTGTTTATCACTATAAAGAGACAAACAAATGACGTCAGGGTAGCGTGGCTTTCTTTAGAAATGGAGGGAATATCTTCCCTAGAGCATATGTGTTAGTAATTGTGATTGGCTGACAAAACAGACGCTAATTTTGGCACGATTTGGTAACCAATAGCAGCTCTATTATAATGTTTAGGCATTTCGAGCTGAGGGAGTATATATTCTCGAGCCATAAGCAAGTTTCACGCAGTCTTGAAAAGTCATTCGCGAGGTACACGTCGCGCAGTCTTGAAGAATGTCTCGTGAAGTGCACATCATACAGTTTGGAAGAATCTCTCGCGTCGTAAAGTTAGTTACAAAATGTGAAGTACGCGGCAACAAATACGACAGTAATTACATTCGGAAATATAACAGTTTCAGTCAGGTGTGTATAAAGATTAAATAATGTGAACTATTAATTAAGTGTGACGGCAATGAAAGTGTGAAAATAAATTCTTTTATCAGTGTTATCTTTTAGTAACAACTCCTTTCCGTTTACACGACCTGCTCAGAGATATTTGCTCAACTGAGTAGTAATAGCTAGCCGGAGGACAAAGAACCCAAATCTTGAAATAATAAAACAATAACAGGCGCCCAGAAAATAAGATAACACGAGCCGATTACTGCGACATCTTACACCTAAATTGAAATGTGTAATAAACGTTTATCACGATTAACAAGTAGATACAGACATACTCTTTTTAGAAATGGTTTGTAGACAAGTGAATAAACAGTCATATCATGCTACTCACTTGTTAATGGTATTATGCGTGTTTTATTTTAAGCTGTATTTAGTCGAAAAATGAATTTGAATTAAGGCTCAATTCTCATAGAATAGCAGTCGCCAATTCACAGCAATTTAACCTAGAAGGTACAGAAAAGCTTTCCTTTACATAAAATGCAGCCAACAGCCCTCAGTGCACATACAATATACCCTGACCTCGTACATGGCGGGTCTTACCTTCTGAACCGGTTTATTCACGGCACGATGCGGCTGTAAGCGTCCTTTATGTCGACAACTTTTGATAAGCGTCTTTTGGGAAACGTTTCCATTGCATTAATGCCTTGGGCTGCAAGGAGTTTATTTTATCGGAGAAGGTTCAAAGGAAGGGCTTATTCAGATTGCGTTTCAAAAGAACCAGGAGAAGGAGAGGGAAGGGGGAGGTTACTGCCCCACTACGTCAGTCTAGAGGTTATGAAGTAATTTTGTTAGCTTCCGCCGATAATCTTTTATTGATCCTGACGAGGACTGCCCGCAAGCCGGAGTAGTCCTAGTGCTTTTTCTGAGAGTTTTTTTTGTACAAAAACCTCCACTTCCTCTCACGCTGAATAGGGGTTCCATATTTGCGGCCCGTAGACCTAAGGAAATCACTGCTGCCATTAAAAACTTATTATACAGACGTATTTTAGATATTATAATGGAAATCTGCACTGTAATATTCGCAAAATGTTCTCTACCCAGTAAAATTCACATACAGCGACTCCAAAACACAGGGTTATCCAAAAAGAAGGAACAGATTTCACATCTTTATTTCTAATGAACGGCAAAGAATGGCGACACATACGATAAATCACTGAATAGAGAAAAGTTCAAACATTTATTTTATGTGTTCAAAATGAGCACCATTTGTTATGCGAGGACGACCAGTGCTTTTCCGTTTGCATACGCATCCATCTACGAATTTATTGTACCAATTGTAAATTTTCAAGACGAGAACGGCTCGTTGTTGAACTTACAACGAAAGCCACGCTGCAATGAAACTATGGATTCACTCTTTGTATACTGCAGCACACAAAACGACTTTTGCTGTGGCGTCGCCATTTTCTCGTAAACAAACACAGCGTCGCTGCAGGCACTCAATGGAAAATAATAAGTCGGGTTAAAAGTTTGTTGCTATCTATTGTTGTTCATTAAAAATTAATATATAAAATCTGTTCCTTGTTTTTGAATAACCCTGTACATTAAAGTCCTTTTTTTAAAAAGAAAATTTACATTCATATTGATTTATCTACCCACTCTTACCAAATATCCAAACACAAACCGACCGATTTGATCCTGCGATATCGTGTGAAGCTTGCATTCAAGAGGCCCAAGTTTGATTCTCGCCAACGACACACTCCGGACTAGAGTTTTTCGTGGTTTTCCCTGGTCGTTAGGCGAATGCTGGGGCGTTTTCTCTTATCTAACACAATTTCCATTCCTTTATTTCCCTTTCATTTCTTTTTTCCTTCTTATGTTTCAGGTGTGCCTCTAGATTTCTGGCGTTGGAAGGTGCTGGACAGATAGCGCGGATGCTTGATTCACGTAAAGAGTATTTCCCGTGGAAACTGGAAGGCTGCCTGGTTGAACTGGTCCCCTCTATGGGCAGCTCCAGTAGTGGGACGGATCTTCGAACCGGGAACTATTAGAGACCTCTGCGCGTCTCTGTAGCCTGTAGCCCCCTGTGGTTCCTTTACTTCATCCGTTCCTCCTGGGGGTGGTAGCCGCAATAGATCTCCCGTAGTTCGCAGTGCGCGAGGCGTGTCCCTCGCTTATATACCATACTACTACAAAAGCTTATTACCTTCTCTACTACGTATAGTAACTAGAGCAAGTATCGTATGCCAACCAAAAATTCGATATCGAGATTTCACCGATAACAATGTTTTGAGACGCCCCCTGAACCCCCCAAAAAAAATAATTTTAGAAAAAGGTCCCTGTGTGTAGGTATGTGTGTGAACATCATTATTCAAAAACAAAAAGTCGGATAAATACCAAACTTGGTATATAAGTTCAGTGTTTTCCAAAGATGCGACGGGAAGATATTTAACAAAATCCTCCACTCCAACTATCCTTTACACGGAGCATTTTCAAAATTTTTTGTTTTCTAAAAAATGGCTCTAAAGATTTTGATTAAAATACCATGTTTAAGCACACATATATGGCAAATAAAATGTCTCGTATCTTGAAATTTCTGGAAATAACTTGTGAAGTCCTCTTCATTCGAAAGAAAATAAAATTAAACTGAGTTTTATTTATGGACGCTGTTTAACTGCTTAGCATCCCATTCTATATTAGACGTGAAAGACCGGTAATTTTGCTCAGAGACCTCTTTATCAGGCTTGAGGTTCTATTACGTGCGGTAAATCTACGACACGGGACCACCGGCTTTACTTCCCTTCTAAAGGAAGCCATGCTAAGGATTTTTACGCCCGAAAAAATCCATCGCCTTCCTCCGGGTTTGAAACCTAGGGAACTAGAGGCTAGTATGGTAACCACTACACCACGGAGGACGACTCATTCCGAAGGACAGTATTTTTAACACTTAAATGATTTCAGTCTAATTATACAATATATAATTTCAATAACAGCCCGCCTTAAAGCAATATGTGTATGTAACAATATATAAAAAGTGTATATTACAGTCGTTGTATATGTTTATATTATTATGTACAGGATCAATAACGTTACGTGAATGTATTACGTAATTCAACAATGTAGGAGCTGTGAGAATAATAGGTTGAAAGTTGATAACAATGAGGTAACAATGAGGTAACCTTGAGGCAATGATGAGTAAGAAAGTTTAACAATACTACTTATGATTCTTGGAAGCAATAATGTAATTTTTGAGACAGTTTAAAAAATAGCCAATCAAGAACCAGAAAAAGCTTTAGTTAAATAAAAGTATTCTATTGGATTAGGAATAGCCAATCAGAAATTGAAATACAGAAATTTACAAATTCGGGCGGTGGAATTCAAGTCAGTTGCTTATAGACAGTGCTCATAACTGGACGCGAGACACGTCCTCTGAGACGAAAATAGTTTTACGTGTTAAAAAAATGCAAGTAATTAATTAAAGAATATCACAGCTCTTTATATCAGTGAAGTGTTATTTAAATCGTGTCAAGAATTAATAAAAAAAGGAGTGAATTAAAAATTATAACCTGTGTAAGCCTACATACTTCAGCCGCATCACGACCTGTTAAGAAATTCATGTCTCTAAAGTTAACACTGACGCAGCCGAGGCAAATATAAATATACAATATTTAAAAGAAGAAGTTAAAAATTATAAAGTTAATATTTTTAAACTTGGAAAGAAGGCTACCGCAAACTTTTTACCATAAGTGCGGTTGCAAATACTTCAAGTTCGGCTCCCCAACAGTTGAACTATAATACAACTCTGAGGCAGTATTTTATATCACAACACTGTGAATGCCAGAGTGATTGTAGTGTAACTTAACATTATTGTATAACAATGATTTGAGATGTTTGTTAATTATAAGCATTGTTATGAAATAAGTTTACACGGCCTCACTGAAACTGACAATAGGAGCGGGTAACAATGAGCGAGGGGGTGAGTTGTTTATCAATTATAAGAGACAAACAAATGACGTCAGAGTAGCGCGCTTTTCTTTAGAAATGGAGGGAATATCTTCCCTAGAGCATATGTGTTCGTAATTTTGATTGGATATAAAAATAGACGCTAATGTTGGCGCGTTTTATTAACCAATAGCAGTTCTGTTATAATGTTTAGGCATATCGGGGTGAGGGAGTATAAATTATGAAGCCAGAGATGGGTAACGCACAGTCCAACAGAGTCATTCGCGGGTTACACGTCACACAGTCCAACAGAATCATTCACCGGTTACACGTCGCGCAGTTCTACAGAATCTCTCGCGTCGTAAAGCTAGTTACAAAAATTTAAATACTCAAATTAATAATGTGCGGCAAATAAGTGATTATAGTTACATTCGAAAATATAACAATTTCAGTTGGGCGTGTATCAAGAGTAAATATGTGAAATTAATGAAGTGTGACGGCAATAAAAGTGTAAAAACAAATTCTTTTTTTCAGTGTTATCTTTTAGTAACAAATCCTTTCCGTTTACACACCCTGTTTATGAGATTTACTCGACTGAGTAATAATAGCTAACCTAAAATTAAAAATAGTAAAACAATAACAGGCGCTCAGCAAATAAGATAACACGAACGATACCACGACAACTCCTATTTCAAATTGGCTTTCCATACGTAGCAGCAAGAAATCTTCTTCAAATTTGGCTCCCAAAGCGTGGGGAAAATAATAGCAATACAACAAAACACCTTCTTCAAGTCTTGCATAACTGGTAAAGTTTAAGCGATAGACGAAAGCATACTACACGAAAAGTGTAAATCGCATTAAAACACACAATTTGTTTAAATAACCTTTTTAAGAAATTTCTAAGATATCCGTTACTGAAGGTGTAAATTGTTCATTTCTTAGTCACCATCTTAAAGTCCTTTTAACATTCAGCTGCTTCTCGTGATCGCACGGAAACATTGTGGAATTTCAAGGGGTCCAGTTGACTATCGCTGTTTCCTTTGTATGCATAACGAAATGTGTCATGTATCTATTTCTGCAAAGATTTATTTAAATTAAAGCCTAGTAGATCGAAAAATAATCATTTGTAAGACAAGTTTGTATACCCAAAATTCCAGAATATACATTTTATTTGTCATGTAAATATCTCTCATATATGGTATTTTAATGAAATCGCTAGAGCTGTTTTTTAAATAAAGATAATTCGAAAACTGTAATGAGTAGTTTGGGGCGGGGGGTTTTGTTGAAAATGTGCCTTGAAGGATATTGAACCTAAATAGCAAGTTTGATATTTATCCGACCTTTTGGTTTTTAGTTACACTGTTCACAGATACACATACACACGGACCTTTTTTCTAAAATTCTGATGTGTTACAATCACATGACTTTCTCTACTCTTGTACAAACTATTCTTACAAACGCTTATTCTGCATATGCTTCATGTATATCGAGAATTGGTAGGCTTTAATATTTTAAGAGCTGGTTGCTATGTGCTATTTTCTATGCATTATCAGGACAAAAAAATTAATAACGAATTTGAGAAAAGTATAGTTATTGGAAAATTTAAGGGAATAACAAGAAATATCTCGAAAATGGTTCATCCAAGAAAAAACATGTATATGACATAAATTGTGTCTATCTCTTATGGTTTACCAGTTATGCAAAAGTCGTTCACAATGAAGAATACTTTTGGAGACATTCCCAGAAAATTCGAGATATACATTTCATTTGTCATGAAAATATCTTAAACATATGATATTTTAATCAAAATCGTTAGAGCCATTTTTGAGAAGATAAAAATTTTGAAAAATGTTCTATGTAATGGCTAATCTGGGGTAGGGGATTTTCTTGAAAACCTTCGTGTCGCATCTATGGAAGATATTGAACCTAAATACCAAGTTTGGTGTTCATCCGACTGTTTGTTTCTGAGTTATGCTGTTCACAGACACACAGAAAAACAGACACACACAGGCATGTTTCCAAAAATGCTTTATTTGGATTCAGAGGGTCTCAAAACATGTATTTCCGTTGAAATCTCGGTATCGAATTTTTGTGTGGAATACAATACTTCCCCTGCTTACTATTCGTAGTAGAGAAAGTAAAAATTCTTATTTTGGGGGGGGGGGGATTCGAGAGGTAGGGTCGCAAAACATATATTTCTGGTGAAATCTCGTAATAAAATTTTTCGGTGGATTGCAATACCTTCTCTACCGACTATGTAATGGTAGTGCAAGTAAAAATATTTACTTATTTATCTTGATTAACATGAAGTAGACAGAAAAATTAAGTTTTTTAGAATAGTTTATGAAGAATTGGTAGAGAAGGTCATGTAAATGTAATAAGTTTGACTTTTCTTTCTATGAAGTGATGCAGAATTGACAGTAAAAAGTAGCAGACGCGGAACCAATTTTAAAAACATATTTAAAATCTAAGTATTATGCCTATAAAGATAAAATATATATCACCTTAAACAGGAGCTTCTAATTTATAACATTTCATTAAAAGGGTACCTGAAAATACATTTTTTACAACTTTCCTCGTTTAATCAACCTTTAATACATGGTATATTGGAAACAGATCTATAATATGTGTAGCTGAAAACCACAGAAGCATCATTAAGAAAAATAATTCAACTGATTTTAGCGATGAAATCCAGAATTTAGCAACGTTGAAGCACCTTGTAATTACGGTGGTGAATTTATTTAAGCGCCATTAATTTTTCTGGCCATCATCAGCGCCTGTTTTGTTTGGAGTAACTTGGGTCAGAGGTGAAATAATAGAGCAGATCATGAACCAACACGAGGTAGTGGCTATTAATTTACAACAATAACACTGTGCTAAAGCACAGGCTACCAACATTGTTACTAGCTCTGTTTTCATCATCCCGAGGGTCTATCGTTTGACCCTCTATTAAACAAATAAATAATGATGTGCCTACATATCTGCAAACATAGGAGAAACACTCGACGTTCCCTCCAAGGAAAATTTCAACTGAAGCATAATTTAAGATTCTGAACAGGGTTAAAGGATGTTGAATTTTCTATACTTCGTACAAGAAAATTTTCATAAATTATTACTATTTTCTCGTTATGCAATATTACAATCCAAATTACCTAGCAAAAAAAAAAATTATGTGTTATATTCACATAACTTTCTCTACTCTCTAGCGCTTATTATTGGGTACCTATACAACTTATTGTTATGAAATTTCCGACTTCATTTTAATCGAGATAAACCCTTCAGAAATAGCTACATTATATATTTCGTTATAGATACAAGAGAACAGGGACAGTCAAATGTTTAAGAACTGGACGCTATACGCTGGCCTTAAAATTCCATATCCTTTCCACGACATGATAAGCAATTTAAAATCAATAGTACTTGAAAAGAATGGCTAAGTATTGATCAACTCGAATCATTAATAACGGAAATATCGGAAATGGCTAATGCCACCAAAAAAGTTGCAAAAAGCATTGTTTTTGTAGTACGTTTTCGTCTATCGCTTAATGTTTACCTGTTATACAAGATTATACAAAATTCCTTCCGAATGAAGAGGACTTCAAAGGCTATTTCCAGAAAATTTAACACATAAATTTTACTTGTCATGTAAATATCTTTAATATATGGTATTTTAAACAATGTCGTTAGAGCCATATGTTAGAAAATTACAAATTCAGAAATTTTTTAAAGTAAAGGGTAGTTGGGATTCGGGGAGATTTTCTTGAAGGTCTTCATGTCGCATCTTTGGAAGATACTGATTTTAAATATCAAGTTTTATATATATACGACTTTTCATTATTGAGTTATGCTGCGCGCACACACACACATACATACGGACGTTTTTTTATTATTCATGGTGTCTTAAAACATATTTCCGGTGGAATATCGGTATCGAAATTTTGGTTGGAATGCAATACCTTCTGTCTACTAGGTTCGTAGTAGATAAAGTAGAAAGCTGTAATATGGAGCAAACTTCGTATATATACCAAGCACATGTACTTCTTTACTTGTTATTAGTTACTTTCCTTACTACGTTCCTATATATCTAGTAAGTAGAGAAAGTAGAATACACGACCCAAAAGTTGATCATTGAGATTTCCCCAAAAATACATGTTTGAGGCCACTAAAATCAGAAAAAAATCAATTTTTGAAAAATATCCATGTATGTGTGCGTCTGTTTGTCTGCGAACACAACTCAAAAACGAAATCTCGGATAAGTACAAAACCGGGCAATCTCCAGTATCTTCCAAAGATGCGACCCAAGGATTTTCTAGAAAATCCTGCAGCACCAAACTACATGAAATGTTTTATTTAAGTTCATTTTCTCAAAGATGGCTAAAACGAATTAATTAAATACCATTTGCAGTGCTTTTCCTTCAAAATGTGGCCGTCGCACGGCTACACGCTTGCCGGCCGTCGCACCTCGGACACCTGTCAAAGTAGTTTTAATATCCCTGCAACCGCACACGGTCTCATAGTTACAATTACAATAATAATAACTATATATCTTATCATAATAGATGTTGGAATTGTTGTCCTCTATCCTACACTTTTGGCTTCTTCGCAGAA
Organism: Deroplatys truncata; assembly: GCA_030765065.1. NCBI lineage: Eukaryota > Metazoa > Arthropoda > Insecta > Mantodea > Mantidae > Deroplatys > Deroplatys truncata. Next base: position 56,541,652 of record CM060981.1, read on the forward strand.
AAGTTTTGTTCACACTAGAGAGTTTAAATTCGGAAACTGAGTGAATTTCTCGTCTGGTGCGTTCGATGTATGAGAATTGTGCACGCGCTTGTTTTTCAACTTCCCCATAGATAAAAATCATGTGCAGTTAAATCAGGTGATCGTGAGAGCCATAATTCTTTGCTAATTGCCCTACCTTAAAACATTCTCTGAATTAAATTTAATACTCATAGCAGCTGAATTAATTCCTGCATCTTTCTGCGTATTTGTTTGTTCACAAAATGCAGGTCCGATTATATATGCATTACAGCACACCAATTTTCGCGTCATGCAAGGGAATCTCATGTGTAAAATAGGGTTTCTCTGTGATCGAATATCTGTTATATTGCGACGAACCATGCTTCGTCAGAGAAGAGTATTAAGGCTGGGTCAATTATTGTATTGCTTTGCAAAATCCAAATACCCTGTTGATCACTAAAAGAAAACTTGAGGCGAGAAATTCCCTCAATTTCGATATCGAACTCTCCAGTGTGAATGAAAACTTCCTGAAAAGATGCCATAAATGTGTAGGTAGAGAAGGATAACAACTATTATACAAGGTATGTTATTATCATTGTAATTTTAATATTTGAGAATGTGAAGCGATTGCCGGGATAACTTCGGCGGGAGTCCGGGCTGTGCGGCCGGTGCGGAGGTAGCCGTGCGGTGGCACAATGGGAAGGAAAAGCACCGCATGTGGTATTTAATTAAAATCGTTAGAGCGGTCCTTGAGAAAATAAAAAGTTAGAAAAACATTCCATATAAAAGGTAGGGGGGGTTCCTAGAACATCTTTTTAAGACATCTACATGCAAATAAAATGTAAGTATATCTTGCATTTTCTGGGAAACGAAGTGTTGTTATGACTGGGGCGATAGTATATTGTTAAAAAAAAATCTAATGCGTTGCACTCGCATGACGTTCTCTACTATTTTACAAAACATTTTCACAAACATTTATTATCCATCTACTTCATATTAATCGAAATAAACATTTCCAGAAACTTATTGCTAATTTTCTTGTACGTGCAAGGGGAATACGGTTGAGAGCTAATTGCTATGGGAGCATTCCATTCTCTTTTTATGTACAGGACATAAAAAATCGGATGTGTTACACTCACATGACTTTCTCCACTCTTGTACAAACTATTTATACAAACGCTTATTCTCCATATGCTTCATGTTAATCGAGATATCGAGATGTTAATCTTATTGCTAATTTTCTTGTAGATGCCAGGGGATTTGGTAGGCTTTAAGCGATAGTCAAATATTTTAAGAGCTGGTTGCTATGTAGTTCTCTTTGCACTACCAGGACAAAAAAAGAATAACGAATTCCCTTCGAGAAAAACTAAAAGTATTAGAAAATTTAAGGGAATAACAAGCAATATCTCGTAAATGGTTCACTCAACAACAAAAAAAAATGTATATGACATAGTGTATTTTAACGCGATCTACATTTTTTGTATATAAAATTTTGTCTATCTCTTATGGTTTACGAATTATGCAAAAGTCGTTCATAATGAGGAATACTTTTGGAGACATTCCCAGAAAATTCGAGAATACATTTTATTTGTCATGAAATTTCTTAAATATATGAGATTTTAATTAAAATCGTTAGAGCAATTTTTGAGGAAATTAATTTAAAAAAATGTTCCATGTAAACGGTAATCTGGGGAGGGGGATTTTCTTGAAAACCTTCGTGTCGCATCTTTGGAAGATACTGATCCTAAATACCAAGTTTGGTGTATATCCGACTGTTCGTTTCTGAGTTATGCTGTTCACAGACACACACACGGACATGTTCCAAATATGTCTTTTTGGGATTCAAACATATATTTCCGGTGAAATATCGGTATCGAATTTTTGGGTGGAATGCAATACTTCCCCTACTTACTATACGTAGTAGAGAAAGTAAAAAAAACGTATGCACATATTGAACTTTCTGAGATTAGCCTCTTCATTCGAATGAATGTTGTATACTTTTGTATAGATGACCGGTCAACCTTAAGGGTAGACAAGAATTACCACACAATAATGCAGATTTTGTCAAAACACACATTTATGTTAGCCAAAATTATTTGTCATTAACTCATTATGTTTCTTTGGTTGAGTTTTCAAGCACTTTATACATTTTTATATAGCGACCACTATTTTAAACATTTGGCTAATGCTTCAGCCTCCTGTAACCTTCTTATACCTACAACGAAATGTGTAATAAAACTATTTCTTTTGACGTTTACCTCTACTAACATGAAATAAATAGAAGATGGTGCGGGATGGCTCAGACGGCAATGTCTGACTGTATTCGGGAGGTCCCGGCTTCGATCCCCGGCGACCGGGCACTGTCACCTATGGGTTTTTTCGTGGATTCCCCTGGTCGACAGGCGAATGCTGGGGTGGTTTCCTCTGTACCACGATTTCCTTTTCGTCAATTCCCTTTTATTCCCTTTCCTTCTCATCTCGTACCGAGCGGAATGGCTCAGACGGTTGCGTCTGTGGTCCGCATTCTGGAGGTCCTGAGATTGATCCCCGGCGACCGGCACTCTGGCCTATGGGTTTTTCGTGGTTTCCCTGGGTTGCCAGGTGAATGCAAGGGGTGGGTCATGTTCTACCACGAATCTCCTTCCTCTCATTTCCTGTACCTTCCTTGTCATCTGTTTCAGGGTTGTAAACCAGGCGACGTGTTCGGCGGGTTGCGGCTGGGCGGTTTTTTCCCTGGCGTTGCTGCGGTACTGCTCAGTTAGGTCTCTTCTCAGCGTGGGACTTGCCTCCGGGGTCCCTGGAGGTTGGTGACCTGAGAACAGGGGCCATACGGCGTTGGATGCAGTCTATCTGGAAACGTTAGTGATCCCGTCCCTGCTTCCGCCCCATGGCATCCGGATCTGATCGCCCTTCGAGTCTCTCCCCCTTCATCTGCTCTCAAGGGTCACGTTGGAAGCAAAAAGGTTCATGCGGTGCTCTGTTCTGGTTCCGGGGGCTTATCTCGTGGTGTATGGCGGTGTAGCTGGTGCAGGCTTACTAAGGCTTAGAGGGCTGCTCGACAGGTTAGTCGTCCATCGCCTCTCTCGGCGGCGACACACCGGTCTGCAAACTTCGAAATGTTAAGAGACCTCCGCGCGTCTCTCTGGCCTATATTCCTACGGTCTGTAGCCTTCTGTGTGGTTCCTTCCCCAGGGGGGTGGTAGGCAAACAGATCTCTGTAAGTCGCAGTGCCGTCGAACTACACATTACCTATAAATAGAAGTTTGAGTTTTTGTAAGAATGTGCAGCAGAAGTTATGTCAGAACGTTTTTAACTCAGAAGGCGGAATTGGGTCAAATTTAATATTTCTCAACCTATCTTGGCGATATAGAAGTGCTGAATTCTCACAGATAATAAACACTCGCTATGAATTCTGAAGTTATCAAAGGAATGAAACCAAAACGTAAAGTATCAAAAGCGAGAGAATCATCTCGCTGCTTTTAAAAGCTTGGAAATACTTTTTAAACAATGGGTTGTGTTTAGAGTAGTGCGGGCTTTGATGTAGGTTCCCAGAGCAAGAATCGAAACAAAGCAACATCATTGTGTTGGATGTTAGGAGGCCATGCGGTCCGTGTATGTTTAATTTCCTTGTGCTGACTTGCGCAAAGGCTTGTAGGAGACAAATGCGGATAATTGCTACCACACCCCTCCCCTCTAGCGGGATTAAAAACATGGCAAATTAGAAACGACTACAAAAAGAGAGATATAACATCAGAATGGGTCTGTCAAAGGAAGTTGGTGAAGTCGTGCCCACAATTACGACAGAAATATTTTCTGACTTCTGTCACAAAAACTGTTCCCCATCACACAGTAATGGTCTACTGGACAGGCTCTGTGAATTCTAGCGTGCAGATGGACATCGTATTACGAAAATAGAGCTGGTCATGCATCAGCGTGTTTCTTTTTTTTTTTAATGTCAGGAAACTTTACTCATATACTTCGAGAGATGTGCATATACGTAAATGAAATAATAAACAATATTCATTCTTAACATTTTATTTTCTACACCTTTTAAATCCCTAAAGCAGATGGAGTTTTGCGTCCGAAATAATGACGGTTTTATTGACACTAAACGTTTTGAATTCCCAAGAGACTTTCTGTACACTTTCTTCTGAGAAATATTCTTAGAAAACCTTATTACTTCTTTTGCCACACAGCAAGTAAAATAAAATTGAACTGGGGTAAAGAGGCATATATACTTAATTTCAGAAGAAAGGAGAGATCAGGAATTGCATGGTTTATACTCGGGGGCTGTAGGGCACAGAAAATGACTGACGATTCTGGCAGGAGAATCTGCCCATTCTGTGATTTGGATAAGGACTGGGTACATATTTTGGCGGAATGTGCACAGTGGGAGAACCAGCGAACAATTAAACTCAAAGAAAAATTCTTAAGTTCCTCAAGAAAGAGATTGGCACGTTCGGATCTACTGGCTGACCAGAGGAACTGGCAAAACATGGGAAACTTTTTGGCTAAAGTGCGCGAAGCTAGGTCAAGTTTGTTCAGTTAGACAAAGGTAATTTATCTCTATTTTCCTTTTTCTTGTTACTTTTTGTTTTGTTTTCTTTTTCTGTTGTTTATTTTGTCATCCTACTTGTATCTTAAATATGCACGTACGGTCAATGTCCCATGCATTAATACTTGTGAAATAACTTCAATAATTTGAAACCATTAAAGATACCTTATCTCTCTATCTATCTTTGCCACATAAATTAAATTCAGTTTTATTTTTGGAAAGCTCTTTAACTGCTGTGGTTCTCTGCGTCCCATTCTATATTGGGCGTGAAAGACCAAAAATTTTGCTCAGAGGCCTCTTTATCAGGGGCCGTAAATCTGCGGCACGGGACCAACGGTTTTACTTCCCTTCCGAAGGAAGACATGCCAGGGATTTTTACGACCGAAAAAAACGCGACCTCGGGAAATAGAGGCTAGTATGGTAGCTATTACGCCACGGAGGACGACATTTCCCACCTATGTAACTATAGTAGGTAAGCTATAATTCTATGTCAATATATGTAAATACATTTTTTAAGCCCTCCTGAATAAAAACAATGTTTTTTGAAAAAGGTCCTAGTATGTGTAAGTGTGTCTCTTCGTTTGCGTTTATGAACAACATAATAACTCTAAAACAAACTGTTTGATAAATACCAAAATTTGGTATTTAACTTCAATATTAGTTGGCCAAGATATGAGTGCGTGCGATGGAAAGAGGAACTAAACCGTTACGGTACAAGTGAGTGGGGCATCGGAAGGATAGTCAAGTAAAGGAAACCATCCACAATTCCGAATTGCATTTACTAGCCAGGGCAAGGCCTGCAAATGTAGTACTGTCTTCATTGTGCAATGTACATTCACCTATAGCCTAGCCCTGCATTGTCAACAAAATCAGTGACGCTTTCCTCCAAGCACACACATACCGTGGTCGACTAGTACCACTTTGTACCTAAAACAAATGGAACTACGATTTTGATTAAAATACCATATGTTTAAGATATTTTTATGGCAAATGAAATGTATATCTCGAATTTTCTGGGAATGTTTTCAAAAGTATTCTTCATTTCAACGACTTTTGCATAACTGGTAAACCATAAGAGATAGACAGAATTTTATTACACAAAAAATGTAGATCGCATTAAGATACACAATTTATGTCATGTACATTTTTGTTCTTGAGTGAACCATTTTCGAGATATTGCTTGTTATTCCCTTAAATTTTCCAACACATACTTTTTCTCAACCAGCTCTTAAAATATTTGACCATCGCTTAAAGCCTACCAATTCCCCTTGCATCTATAAGAAAATTAGCAATAAGATTAACATCTCAATTAACATGAAGCATATGAAGAATAAGCTTTTGTAGAAATAGTTTGTACAAGAGTAGAGAAAGTCATGTGAGTATATGACATATTTTTTCTATCTAATTCGTGTTAATTGAAACAAACGTTTGTAAAATAGTTTCAGTGCACATTTCCCTGTAGTCACAACAGGGTTGTATTAGACTGAAACGATACTAAAATTGTATGTTTAATTATGTGCTGGCTTTGAAATTCCAATTTTTTCATAACATCCGATAAACAAATGATAACCAAGTACTTCAAAAAACAAAATCATTCAAAATTCAAACCACTATCTCAGAAACTGATGATTTTTATAACTCGTTATCATTAGGATTTTAACACTGAATGTATTAATTTACACTGGAATTTACTCTCAATTGATACTTTCAGACTGGTGGAGGGAAGCAAATTATTCTAGTTAAATCAAAATTCCCCCTACCCAGCTAGGAATTGAGCCCAGGACCAAAACGCTGACCACTTGACCACAGAGGCGGTCAGAAAAATATTTGACAAACTTTTAACGGGATCTACATTTTCTGTGAAGCAGGTTTTTGTTTATTATTTATACAAAAGTTTACATTCATTTAGAATGAAGTGTACTTCACCGACTATTCTAAGAAATTTCAAGGTAATACACGTTTTACTAGTTCTGCAAATATCTTTTTGGTCGACCTTACTATAATACTCTGTTTACATGTGACGAATCCAACTGTTATCGTATCCATAACACTTCACCGACTAGTTAAAATCTTACTCAGCTACGCGCGCGTCTCCCCTATTGCCATACACAAAGCAGCAGTCCACTGGGATCCATTCCCCAGATAAACAACGAAATATGTGATTTAAAAACAACCTACAGTCTCTTCATTGTAATTTTAATATTCAAATAAGTTTAGTTCATTTCCTTAGCTTTATAATGTGTCGCTTTCACGTTACCTGCAAAATATCAATACATACGGCGTGTGCTCAAAAGTGCCGACATCTGTTGCACTACTCGCAAATATGCTCAAAGTCTTGCCATCCGATTAGCATTTCATTACACACAATTAACAATGTAAGATCGTTTTGTAAACACAAAGTTTTTAAATTATACTGCGGTTGACCAAAACCAGTGGTATGGTACTTGAATGTAATGGTAATTATAAACTTGTTGCATAGTAGAAATAAATTATATTCTAACTAAAATTGTTATTGCCAATTGAGTAAATTAAATACAACGGCGACAAAATTGTCCGTATAAAGATTAATTTGAGATGGCAGGATTTTCTTGAACACATTTGCAACGCTGTCTTCTAATTCGTCGAGAGTATGACGTTTGTTGAATAAACTCTGTCATTAAGCGTAATTAATTATTCTTTTGCACAAGCTATATGTAGGACAATTTTGGATCTTTCGTGGTTCACATTCCGATTATGGCGTTGAACTATTCATTCTGATTCTACATTTTCCAATTATCTTTAAGCATTCCCCACATATAATAACAACATGGATTTAGACCTGAAGAGCGAGCAGGCCAGTCAATTATTTTATAATTAAAAACTCGTTATAATACACGACAGCCATCTTCTGGGATTTATTATCGCGAAGTTCCTATCACGTCTAATTTTTCGTCAATTAGGATTGCTGGCTGTCTGCTTATGTTTCTTTTTGTCTGACGGACCCAGTCTGAATTGTGGATTCGTTATGAACAGTAACACATGCGATTTTCTGTATAAATTCAAGCTGACAAGTACATCTCGATGCGTTCGAGCAAAAATTAATACAATAAACACAAGCTACACACGGCTTTGCATAAGTTATTCCACCACAGCAAATAACCTTAGATGAACAGCATATGCCGTAAGCTAGACTGCCTCAAATCGAGGTTATTAACTCGATACTTTCACTAGTCGGTGCCGCCGACTCCAGTCGCGTTATTCAAGGTAAACTCGGTAGTTGTGAAATGGGACTAAGGAGAGGAAATTATAAAGGTTTTGTACTCTTGAAACATTACAAGCATTACAATAAAAATCTGATGTGTTACATTCACATGACCTTCTCTGCTCTTGCACAAACTATTTTGACAAACGCTTATTCTCCATATACTTCATGTTAATCGAGATAAACGTTTGTAGAAACAACCTTACTGCCTATTTTCTTGTAGGTGCAGGGGAAGTATGGTAGGCTTTAAGTGATTTTTAAGACTAAGTTTCTACAAATGTTTATCTCGACTAACATCAAGTAGATGTAGAAAAGCGTTTGTAAAAGAGTTTGAACAAGAGTAGAGAAAATCATGTGAGTGAAATACATCAGATCTTTTAAAACAAGTAACCGACTATCTTGTTAACACCAAAGTAGTTTCACAACAGCATTTAAAGGCTACTTTTATCATCATAAAGTTTAAGTCAGTTATCTTAGTTACTGAAAACGGGACATTTATGTCAGAAATTGTCATTCACAGAAACTTGCTGCTCAAACCCGAAATGGAGGAAACTAACTCGCACATATTTGCAAAGATAGAAACCACCTAGCTTGACTATACAGAGGCTGCTATACTTCACAGTAGTACCAATGGGTAGAGCAAAACTTCCCCTTATAGATGGGTAAAATTTTACCTCTCTACTCCATGGTGTGCAAGCATTTCTGTGAAGTGGGGCAGATTTCCAATACAAAATGGCAGATGCAGCACGTTATTTAAAGAAACTTTAAAATATAAATGTTGTGCCTAATAAAATAAAATATATATCAAGTTAAAGAGGAAAAGGGTTTTATTTTGAGAGTAGGAATGTTTGGTCAGCCTGCGGCCTTCATTTCGCAGCCCTAAGAGCAAAATAAAATCACTTCTAACACGTGTGGCATATGCTGTTTATTAGACAACGCTCGAATTTGTATATTAACAATAAAATAATAGTATATTGATTCTTGAAACTAATCAGAGATCAGTTTAGAAGAGGTTCTTCAAACAAATGAAATGACGTTAAAAAAGCGAGATGCCAGATGCTTTGATGTTTTGTTCATTCGCTAGCAGTCAATTTTTAGCGAAATTATTCTCAACTTGTTTTGTCTTATACCGGCAATGAAGCGATATGATATATCATATTGCTTTCTGGATTTTTACTTTCTCTACTACGTATAGTAAGTAGGGGAAGTATTGTATTCCACCCAAAAATTCGATACCGAGATTTCACCAGAAATACATGTTTTGAGACCCCCTGAATCGCATAAAAAAGCATTTTTGGAAACATTTCCGTGTGTGTGTCTGTGAACAACATAACTCAAAAACGAACAGTCGGATAAACACCAAACTTGGTTCAATATCTTCAAGAGATGCGACACGAAGGTTTTCAAGAAAATCCTCCACCCCAGATTACCCTTTACATGGAACATTTTTCGAAAATTTTAATTTTCTCAACAATGGCTCTTAACGATTTTGATTAAAATATCATATGTTTAAGATATTTTCATGACAAATGAAATGTATATCTCGAATTTTCTGGGAAGTATTCTTCATTGTGAACGACTTTTGCATAACTGGTAAACCATAAGAGTTAGACAAAATTTTACTACACAAACAATGTAGATCGCGTTAAAATACACAATATATGTCATATACATTGTTTGAGTGAACCATTTCCGAGATATTGCTTGATATTCCCTTAAATTTTCCAATATTTATACTTTTCTCAAATGGAAATTCGTTATTCATTTTTTATGTCCTGGGCATGCAAAGTGAGTGGAATGCGCCACATAGCAACCATTTCTTAAAACATTTAGCTGTCGCTTAAATACTACCATATTCCCCTTGCATCTACAAGAAAATTAGCAATAAGATTAACATCTCGATTAACATGAAGGATAGGGAGAATAAGCGTTTGTAAAAATAGTATGTACAAGAGTGGAGAAAGTCATGTGAGTGTAACACATAAGATTTTTTGGCAAGTATTCCTAATGTGATTCTTTCTGCTGCTTTTTCACCTAGCTCTTCCATTTTAGTTTCTTCTGAATTCATAAATTCCGCCATTTATTCTTTATATAGGTTAGATAAAAGAGTTACATTATATAACAAAAGAAGCAGGAGGCTGCCAATATGACGTATAGGTTAACTCTACAAAGAATTACAATAAATTAAAATATGACGATTTGTATTGTGAACAAATACTTCGAGCGTCATGAGAAATTAATCATTTAAAAAGACACAATGAAAAGTAAAACCTAATAAAACCAGGCTGAACTATTAAACATTTGTAAATACAAAAGGTAATTACCATGTAACTGGACTTGAAACCAAATTTGGTCACACTAGTGCGACAATCTAAAGCTTTTAACTCGTGTGCTGCCTGTTAGAAGTTCTATGTTTAGGTCATGCTGTCTAAATATTAATTATAAATGATTTTGGTTAAATTCCACAATTATTTCCACAGTTTGGAAACACGCTGCAGAGAAAACGCGGTGGAAAGGGGGTTACTGTGTTTTAACCCCGGATTAAATATTCATTTCTATGATGATTATTATATTTATCCCAAAAGCAATTATCCAACTTTTAATGCAGAAACAATATCAGCTTATTTAAATTTCCTTTAAAGCAAACAAGAACCGTTATGAAGTATTACGCGCATCGCTGCACACAGCTAGTGGGGTTAAAGTGAACGGTTTAAGCTTAAATTTCTTTCTTCAGCAGCTGGTGCCAGCAGACGCTTTGCCCCGGGTGTATTCGGTCCCTAGGTCCCTGGGGAACTGAATGAAAAGTGAACCTGTTGAGTTCGGCTAGAAATTATAGCACAGTGGGGAAATATCTAACTCAAGCCTGGCTATCTGTGGTGGACATGACGTAGGCTGTAACTTTATGAAGGGGTGTGTCTTAAGTGGGGTAAATTGTGGATATCTGTTGGCCAGGATTGGTTTGTTCATTTTTACTTGCCAAAACACGTCTTCAAGGCTTACGTAGCCTACTTTATCAGAAAATCTTATATACTACGTTCAAATAACTTTCTCTGTCCTCTATCTTTATTAGTAGATATACAAACAATTCTAACTAAAGTTTATTTTTCCATCAACTACATTTTAATCCAAATAAACATTTGTAAAAATAGCTGCATTACACATTCTGTTATAGATACAAAGAGAACAGCGATAGACAAACGTTTAAGAATTGGACGCTATATGCTGGCATTAAAATTTCATACTGTTACCATGCAATCGCCAGAAACAACTGAAATTGGCTGAAACCTTAAAAGAATGGCAAGTATTGAACAACTCCAACCTTTAATAAGGGATATCTCAGAGACGCCTATGACACATAAAAACTTAAGTAAATCGTGTGTTTAAAAAATACCTACATGTTTTGTATGGTAAGTTTTCGTCTATCGCTTAACGTTTACCAGTTATACAAGATTATAGAAATATCCTTCCGAATGAGGAAGACTTCGCAGGCTATTCCAGGAAATTCAAGATATAAATTTTCTTTGCCATGCAAATATCTTTAACATATGACATTTTAATCAAAAACATTAGAGCCATTTTTCAGAAAATCTAAATTTTCGAAAAATGTTCCAGTTAAAGGATAGTTGGGTGAGGGAGGACTTTTTATTTAAAATATTCGTGTCGCGTCCTTTGAAGGTACGGAACCTAAACACTAAGTTTAGTATTTATCCGACTTTTCGCTTTTGAATTACGCTGTTCACAGACACACGGAATTTTTCAAATTTTTGGGAGGGGATTCAGAGGTCCTAAAACATGTATTTCCGGTAAATCTCGATAACGAAATTTTGGGTGGAATCCAATACATTCTCTACCTACTAGGTATGTGCTAGAGAAAGCAAAAAATAAATGTTTTTCTGCAATAGACTGAAGGATATACATAATTAATAGAAAAAAATAGGACTGTTACAATCCAATGCAGGGTGATCCCAAAAACCACTCCACAAACTTGTTAATTTTTTCACCGTTGAAAAACCCTATTCTTTCTAACGGACACATTTATAAAACACCTCACTTAATTTCATAAATTACGAAATTATTCAATATTATTTTCAAAGCCTTATTACTTGAATACGAACACATTTAGAGAACATGATGGCTTAGAAGGCTTTGATTTTTAGTTGAGAATGCCATGCAGAAGAAAAAAGCTGTTACTTCACCGACAGAATATGTAAAATAAGACAAATACCAGAGTATTATCATTCCAAGCAATAGTAAGTAGATGGTCACGATTTAGCAACTGAGACACACCAAGACAAAATGGATTCCATTCTAATGGTACGATATGCTAGCTTAAATTCACATTCTTAAACACACTTATAATATACGTAAAAGTGTGTTTAACAATGCGAATTTTGGCCTCACGGTAGGCCATTTATAGGTTGGTATAAATTACATATGTCTGTGAGTGTGTGTGTTACCTTTTCACGCAAGAATGGCGTAAACAACAAGGATGTATGGCATCTTATTTACTTTTTCCGGTTAATTTTAATGGGCTACAAATCTGGCTTATTATTCACCCTATTGCACCTACTCCACTCAAATATTCCATTTAAATCATACAGAAAATACACGTTTTGATATCCATGGAATCCAAATAAAGCATTTCTGTAAAGATATCCGTGCGCGCTTATATGTGTGTGTATAGCATAACTCAAAAATCCACTTTTATTTAAGTTAGGTACTTGGATGAAAATTCTTTATATTTAAAACATTACTATGAAGAAGTTGATTAAATTAGCGCCGCGTATGGACGCCAATTTGAAGAAGTATTGTTCTTTACGTTGTTTGCTGCTACGTATGAAAAGCCGATTTGAAGTAGGAGTTGCATTATAGTTCAACTGTTGGGGAGCCGAACTTGTAGTAGTTGCAACAGCACGTATAGTAAACAGTTTCCGCTAGCCTTCGCCCCCCCCCATAAATGTATTTTTAGGAGGCCTCTGCCCCAAGTTTAAAAAATATTAACTTTGTAATTTGACTGTTTCTTTAAGTATTAAATATTTGTGTTTGCCTCGGCTGCGTCAGTATTATTGTTAGAGACATGGAAGTCTTGGCAGGGCGTGATGCAACAAGAATGTAGGCTTACACAGATTTTAAGTTTTAATTCACTCCTTTTTATTAATCCTTGACACAATTTAAATAGCACTTCACTAATATCGGAAGCTGTGAGATTAGTTTTATTAATTAGTTACACTTTTTACCACGTAAAACTATTTTTCGTCTCACATGAATACATATTAAATCTCTCGAGGACGCATCTTGCATCCGGTTACTATCACTGTCCGCAGGCAACTGACTAGATTTCAACCGTCTAAACTTGTAAATTTCTTTATTCCAAGTCTCTGATTGGCTATTTTTACTCCAATAGAATACCTGCATTTAACTAAAGCTTTTTGATGTTGTTGATTGGCTATTTTTTATAAACTGTCACTAAAATTACATTAATGTTTCCAAGAATCAGAAATAACATTTAAACTCTCAAACTCATTATTGCCTCAAGGTTACCTCATTGTTAGCAACTTTTAACTTATTATTCTCACACCTCCTACATTATTAAATTACGTAATGCATTCATATAACATTATTGAACATGTTTACAATAATATAAGCATATGCAATGTCTGTTACATATATTTTACAATTTATTACATACACATATTGCTTCAAGGCGGGCTGTTATTGAATTTACATATTATATAATTTGTGTGAAATCATTCAAGTGTTAAAAATACTGCCTCAACTATAATAAAATAAAAATAATTACTTGAATTTTAAGTAAATAGCCTGAAAAGTCCTCTTGATTCGGAATCAATTGTTTATAATTTTATATAACTTGTAAATCATAAGTGATATACAAAACACCTACTATAGAATAAATGTTTGTCTCGTTAAAGCACCCAATTTGTCTTTTTATTACTTTCTGTACTACGTATAGCTAGTAGGGATAGTATTGCATTCCAACCGAAAATTCGATACCAAGATTTCACCGGAAATACATGTTTTGAGGCGCCCTGAGTACACAAAGACCATGTTTTAGAAAAAGATCCGTGTGCGTGTGTGTCTGTGTCCTGGAACAGCATAACTCAAAAACGAAAACTCGGATAAATACCAAATTTGGCATTTAGGTTCAGTGTTTTTCAAAGATGCGATATGAAGATTTTCAAGCAAAGCCCTCGTCCAAGACTACCCTTTATATGGAACATTTTTCAAATTTTCGATTTTCTTAAAAATGGCTGTAACGATTTTTATTAAAATATCATATGTTTAAGATATTTTTATGGCAAATGAAATGCATATCTTGAATTTTCTGGGAATGTCCCCAAAAGTCCTCTTCATTCTGAATGACTTTCGCATACCTGGAAAACCGTAAGAGATAGACAAACTTTTACTACACAGAAATGTAGAGCTCATTAAAACACATAGTTTAGGTCATATTTGTTTTGTTGAGTGAACCATTTCCTAGATATTTTCTGTTATTTGTTTCAGTTTTACAATACTTATACCTTTTCTCAAATGGGAATTTGTTATTCGTTTATTATGTCCTGAACATACAAAGAGAATGGAATGTTCCACATAACAATCAGCACTTAAAAGACTTGACTATCACTTAAAGCCCTTATTCCCCTTGCACCTACAAAAAATTAGCAATAAGATTAACGTGAAGTAGATGGAGAATAAGCGTTAGTAAAATTAGTTTGTACAAGAGTAGAGAAAATCATCTGAGTGCAGCACATCAGATTTTTTGTACCATTAACCATTTCAAAAATATTCGTTTTTATTGGTTTCCATTTTTATATCCATTTTTGATGTGCTTAGTCATCATTCGTTTGTTTCTCGCGAGATCATGCAAAAAGTACCCAAATTAAAAGCCAGACTTTAGCAACTCAGTTTTAAAGATTTCGATATCACTTCAGCTATCTTCCTTGTGTACAATGAAATGCGTAATAATACCATTCGAAAAATGTTCAAATAGGAGAATAAGGTTTTGTAGTAGTTGTAGTGGTATTTATTAAGTACGTAGTATTACATTAATTGCATAACACAGTCGCATGGGTCATAAGACCGTACATGCTCTCTAGAAAAATACCTGGTCTGTAAACGTGACTTGCAGAATCGACCAGAAACAACTATGTTTATAATCACCGCATTATATATGTACATATAAATTTGAAAAACACTCTGAATCACTCACGCAAACACACACACACACACACACACACACACACACACACACAAGTGCTCAAGCACCACATATATTTAAAGAAAATTTACATAAACACCTTATCTCTTAGTACACGTGCTTCCATTAAGTATGTGCCGAAGCTTGGTCAGTTTTTGGCTGTTTAGAATCAAGTCCCAGCATGCTGTCCTCCGTCTGTTGGAAGCCAAAAATACTTCCGGTAATAATTTTTTCCTAATACTCTCCGTCTGCACGCATGCTGCCAAAATATGCGTCCAGTCTTCATGTACCCCGCACAGTGGGCAAATCCTCCTGTCATCATCATCAGCAATCTTGCGAGCTTTCCACCCTCCCAACCTAAGCCATGATATTCCCGTCCTCTGTTTTATACCTACTTTCAAAATATATGTTTTCTTACCCCACCTAGTTTTTATTTCATTTTGTAGCTCCAAATAAGGTTTTGTAAGAATAGCTTGTAAAAGAGAAAGAGAGAAAGTCATGTGAATGTAACATACCAACTCTATACAACTCTCGGTGGTTACACACAACCACAGTCTGGTCCACCTCTACCTTCTTCACTGACTGCGATTAACCAACGCCATTACGACAGGCGTTTTGTACATCGCTATCCAACAAGCTAGACAATACTGCAGTTTAGCTCTTAACGTTGGCGTCGAACAAGGCATCAAATTCTGGTAACGACTTCGGTCGATCTCTTTCGTCCATAATTCGGAAAATGGAAGCCTTGACCATAAGATATAAAGCTTATGATATGGTAAAATCCGCCATAATGCTTTTATTGTTCACTGCAATAAATGACCTGCATAAGAGGCGCTCTCTAGGGTGAGGCAAGACAAACTGTAAACCCTGAATTCACTTATTCAATTATTCTTTTTTATTTTCTCTACTGCTTACCTATACTAAGTTGAGGCAATATTTTATATCATAACATGCTGTGAATGCCAAAGTGATTGTAGTGTAAATTAATATTATTGTATGTACAGGATTTTAGATGTTTGTTAGCCATAAGTATTGTTAGAAAATAAGTTTACACGGCCTCACTGAAACTGACAATAGAAGTGGGTAACAATAAACCGAGGAGGGTGAGTTGTTTATCACTAAGAAAAGATAAACAAATGACGTCAGGGTAGCGTGCCTTTTTTAGAAACGGAGGGAATATCTTCCCTAGAGTATATATGTTAGTAGTAATGATTGGCTGGCCAAAACAGACGCTAAAGTGGGCGCGATTTGGTAACCAATAGCAGCTCTATTATAATGTTAGGCAATTTGAGGTGAAGGAGTATATATTCTAAAGCCATAAGCAAGTGTCGCACAGTTTTAAAGAATCTTTCTTGAGGTACACGTCACACAGTTCGGAAGAACCTCTCACGAGGTACACGTTGCACAGTTCTGAAGAATCTCTCATGAGGTGCACGTCGCAGAGTTAGTTACAAAAATGTAAAGTACGCGAAGTAATTGGTGCGCGGCAGCTATAACGATTGTAGTCACATTCAGAAATATCACAGTTTCAGTCGGGCGAGTATAAAGATTAAATATGTGAATTATTAATCAAGTGTGACGGCAATAACAGTGTAGAAACAATCTTTTTATCAGTGTTATCTTTTATCAACAACTCCTTTCCGTTTACACGCCCTGCTTAGAGATACTTGCTCGACTGAGTTATAATAGCTAGCCGGAGGACAATGAACCCAAATTTAGAATAATAAAACCAGAGACGCCCAGTAAATGGGATAACACGAGCCATGAGAACTGCGACAAAGTAAGACTAAGTATTCTATTTCAATTAAAAAGTTAATATTGAGATTTTACCGGAAATATACCGTTGAGACTATCTGAAACTAGAAAAAAGTATGTTTAGAATATAGTACTTGCGCGCGTGAGTGTGTGAAAAGCATAATAAAAATGCTGATGTATACGTTCACATGACCTTCTCTACCCTCTATTGTTGTAGTAGTGGGTGTACAATCTATTCTTACTAAAGCTTGCTTTTCTATCTACTTCATTTTAATCAATATAAACCTTTGAAAAAATAGCTAAATTAAACATTTCATTAAAGATACAAAGAGAAAAGCGACATTCAAATGGACACTATATGCTGGCCTTAAAAAACTCCATACTGTTTCCATGCAACCGTGATAACTGAAAATCGATGGGACTTCAAAAGAATGACAACTGAACAACTCATATCATCAACAACGAATATCTCTAAAATGATTTATGCCGCAAAAAATGGGAAAATAAATTATGTTTTTAAAGAGATATACATTTCATGTGTAGTAAGTTTTCGTCTATTGCTTAACGTTTACCAGTTATACAGGATTATACAAAATGTCTCCCGAAAATTCAAGATATAAATTTTATTTGCTATGTAAGTGTCTTGAATATAAGGTATTTTAATCAAAATCGTTAAAGCCACGTTTTGGAGAATCAAAAATTTTGAAAAATATTCCATGTAAAGAGTAGTCCAGAGCGGAGAGGGGATTATCGCATCTTGGATGATACTGTACCTAAATACTAAGTTTCGTGTTTATCCGACTTTTCGTTTTTGAGTTACCTATGCTGTTCACGGAAGTGATAAAATAATTGAAGTTAATTAAAACGGTTAAATTAATGTAGTGAAGTGAATTAAAATTAAATGAGGATAAATTAATGTGAAGTGTAATGAAAAGCAGTATAATTGTACACATTTTAAGACAAGTTAAATGACTTGTAGATAAGTAAGTAAATAAATAAATAAATATATATATAAGTATATAAATTGCACTTTAAATGTTAGCGATGGGAATTTAGATAAGTGCTGGATACCAGTACCAATAGGTGCCGCCGGATAATAGCAGCTTAGGGTAATGTAAATTTAGATTAATTTGAATTAGTTAATAACTGAATACCAGTTATTTTGTTGCTCAATACCAGTAATTGTATTTAAGCGTTTAATATTTAAATAACATCTATTAATTTATTGCATTTTGAAATATTAAATAAAAAGAAATTAAAATTTAAAAATTAAAATAAATTTGAAATGTGACAATTTGGATTAAAATTTATAAGAATTTTAATTTTGAATTGCTTTATTATTATTGAAATTGTTTCATTATTATTTTGAATAAAGTAAATTTGGTATTTCGAAAAAAATTAAATAAATCTTTAAACTATAGATTTTATAATTATTTTTTTTATAAGTTGTAAAATTATTTAACCACAGAGTTACTTTTACAGGATTTAGAGATATAAATTTAAAAAAATCTAACATTAAATAAACAATTTTAAAATTTTATTTATTATTATATTACATTATTTTATAATTAATCTGTACAATTACTGTATTTAAAATTGTAAATGTTTTTGAGATTGAATAAATTGCAATGTCTGATAATATAAGCCCTGTTTAAAAAATTAGATGCCAGGGTTTAGTATTACAGATTTTGTTTTTATTTTTTATGTTCACAGATAGAGGGAGACACACAAGGACATTTTGATTAAAAATGTTTTATTTGCATTCAGGGGACCTCAAAAAATGTATTTCCGGCGAAATCTCGGTATCACTTCCCCTACTTACTGTGAGGAAGTATAAACGAATGTCGGTTAAATACCGAACTCAGAGATAGGTAGTGCATTCGGGATGTCCCGAGTTCGCTTCCCGACAACCCATTCTGACCCATGGGGTTTTTTGGGAGTATTCCCGGATCGTCAGGCGAATACCGGAGTGCTTTCATTCAGCCCCCTCCATTTCGATTCCTCATTTCATTCACCCTTCACCCCGTTAGGTCTGTTTCAGGGTTGAAAGTATCAGAGCTGGTGTTTCAGTGCGGCGTGGCAGGAAAAAGGATGCTCTGTGTGACCTTTTTCATCCCTCAGCCTTCGGTTGGGAGTATACGGACCACCTCTTTGGAGGGGGTGTTGGACCCTCTGCGTCGAGCGGGAGTCACCGGTCTGTGTCTGTCTGACGGGGTGTCTCAATATGGAAAGTGTACGGACTCTTTCATTGCTGTGCCGACACTTTGATTCCGGCGGTTCGGTATCTTCTCTCATCTCCTCCTCCCTCCCAGAAGCGTCTCGTTATAGGGAATAGGTGCAATATCTTTACTGGATCATTGTCGAATCCTCTCTGATCATAAGAAAAGAAAGGGGGAAAATTCCAAACTTAGTACGTCAAATCCAGCGTTTTGCAACGATGCAACACGAATATTTTCAAGAAAATGCTTCCATCCCAAACTACCCTTAACTTTTTACTTTCTCTACTACGTATAGTAAGTAGGGGAAGTATTGCATTCCACCCAAAAATTCGATACCGAGATTTCACCGGAAATACATGTTTTGAGACCTCCTGAATCCAAAAAAAGCATTTTTGGAAACATGTCTGTGTGTGTGTGTGTGTGTGTGTGTCTGTGAACAGCATAACTCAAAAACGAACAGTCGGATAAACACCAAACTTGGGATTTAGGTTCAGTATCTTCCAGAGATGCGACACGAAGGTTTTCAAGAAAATCCCTCCACCCCAAACTACCCTTTACATGGAAGATTTTTCGAAAATTTTAATTTTCTCAAAAATGGCTCTAACGATTTTGATGAAAATATCATATGCTTAAGATAATGTCATGAGAAATGAAATGTATATCTCGAATTTTCTGGGAATGTCTCCAAAAGTCTTCTTCATTGTGGACGACTTTTGCATAACTGGTAAACCATAAGAGATAGACAAAAGTTTACTACACAAAATATGTAGATCGCGTTAAAATACACAACTTATGTCATATGCATTTCTTTTGTTGAGTGAACCGTTTTCGAGATATTGCTTGTTATTTCCTTAAATTTTCCAATACTTATACTTTTTCTCAAATGCGTTATTCATTTTTTTTATGTCCTGGACATGCAAAGAGATTGGAATGCGTCACATAGCAACCAGCGTTAAAATATTTGACTATCACTTAAAAGCTACCATATTCCCCTTGCATCTACAAGAAAATTACCAATAAGATTGACATCTCGATATCTCGATTAACATGAAGCATATGGAGAATAGGCGTTTGTAAAATTAGGTTGTACAAGAGTAGAGAAAGTCATGTGAGTATAACACATCAGATTTTTTATAATTGGTAAACTGTGACAGATTTTGTCTTACTACATAAAAACGCAGGTCTCGTTAAAACATGAAGCTTATGATTTCTTTTTCTTTTATGATGGTTTGTATTTCAGAGCTATTCTTTGTTATTGGTATGTTTTTTTGAATACTTATAATTTTTACTTTCTGTACCATATACCTATAGTAGAGGTGGAGTGATAGAGATTATTCAAGGTAGGGGCACACCTCGCCACTGCGACCAACTAAATCTATTGTAACTGCACCCATGGGAGGTAGGGATGAAGTGAAGGGTCCACAGGAGGTCGCAGGCAGACAGGTCTGCAGAGACGTACAGAAGTCCCTATCATCTCCAGTTTGAAACACCCGCCTTCACCAGCAGAGGACGACAAAGCGACCCTAGCAGGTAGACCAATGCATCCCGGAGTTTTACGGGAGAAACCCTTTACAAAGCGCAGCAACCGTGCCATCTGTCCGACAACAAACACACTACGGAACCCGAAGACACTTCCGGAAACAGGAAGTGAGAGAGACAAAATAACAGGAAATGAGGGAATCGAACCCAAGACCTCCCGATAGCGGGTCACAGACGTTGCCACCTGATCCACCCTCTCGGTCATACCTATAATTAAGTAAAGGAAGTACTGCATTCCACCCAAAAGGTCTAAACCAGGTTTCGCCCACAACACACGTTTTAAGGCTACGTCGTGCGTATTTCATTACACTGCGAAGAAAATGAAGTAATAATGAAAACAAAGTGAAGTGATGGGGAATTTGAACTAGTTCACATGTGAACTAAGTGAAGTCCCTGTGAAAGTTAAACTATATCAATCACAAAGTGACAGTGAGGAAGTAACAGTAGAAAGACTGGAGAATGTACATTGTGATTTTGTCCAGTTTTCAACTGTCACTTCTCTGTTCTCACTGTCACTGTTTAGTTTTATCTAGTTAATTTGTTCATACTTTCACTCCACTATGATGAACTAGTTCAAATCTCCGTCACTTCAATTCCTTTATGATGTAGCCTCCTCACGCTGGATGGTCACTTTACTCGGGAGTCAAACACAAGACCTCCACAACCCGTCGCTCCACAGTAGTTCTCGCTGCATGTCAAAAATAGCCGTCACCAACTCACTTGGAGAACGCACTTTATGTTGCACGGGAAAGCTACCTGCAAACTCGTTCGTTCACTGCTGTAAACAACTGCCCTGCTTTCGCGAGAGCGCTCGCTTATATAGTCACTGGAAACTTTCCACAAGGTTCTTGAACGTTCTAGAACTATTTCGGCACACTTTCTGGAGCAGGAGGTAGAGGCAACTTCCAGAAGTTCCTAGTTATCTGCCGATAGCGCGCCCGGTATTACGCTGGCGAACGGCTATCGATGTTTACTTCGACCGCCCGGCGCCGACCTCCCAATAACCTTGGGCTATAATCGCTGCATTACAATATTAAGTTTGGTATTTATCCAAGCTTGCGTTTGGAGTTATATTCGCACACACACACACACACACACACACACACACACACACACACACACACACACAGTCGTCCTCCGTGGTCTAGGAGCACCAAACTAACCTCTAGTTCCCAAGATTGCGGCTTCAAACCCGGCGGAGGGCGATGGATGTTTTTCTGAGGTAAAAATTCTTCGCATAGCTTCCTTCGGAAGCAAAGTACAGCCAGTGGTCCCGTGTCGTAGATTTCTGGTCTTTCACGCCCCATATAGAATAGGACGCTAAGGACCACAGTAGTTAAAGAGCGTCCATAAATAAAGCTCAATTTAATTTGAATTTCACACACACATAAGGACCTTTTACTGAAAGTGATAACGTTCTGGATGAAGGGAGCCTGAAATCTCGGTATCGAATTTCTGGATGGAATACATACTTCCTCTGTCTACTATGTCCGTGATAGAAGTAAAAATGAAGCTCGTGACTAAGTAGAAACGAAACTTTGTACAAGAGAAGCCATTCATGTCGGAATTGTGAAGCCAGAGGCATATCACTGACCGCGACCAACTGTTCCCTTGCCCGTGTTTGTCGATAGCGAGAGAATGCCATGGACCTCGTATCGCCTACGGTCGGCTGAATGCTAAATGTTTTTCCATCGATCGTCTTTGCGTTGCATTGTGTTGTACAAAAGGCGATGGCTTCGTGTAATGTTCCTGCCTTGACAAAGAGGACTGCATTGTGTGTCGCAGAAGATCACAAGAGGGCCCGAGTTCTCATTGGTCATTAAATATCATATCTGCAGCTGAAAATGAAGATAAAAGCTGTTAATTCCGCAGTAGAGCTTTCAGACCATACTACAGAATACAATCCATTAACCAATATACTACATTATGTATAATAATAATGATAATAATAATATCACGAATGTACTTTGTCACGTCGAAAATTGCACGCTAGACAAGGAAAATGTTTAAACAAGACAAAACCATAGACTAGTTTCTGAACTAAGGGGAGATTAAATGGTAAACATTTCCAAAAAATGCGATGTGATACATTCACATGACCTTCTCTATTCTCTATCTTTATCAGTGGATATACAGATTATTCTCACTAGAGCTTATTTTGCTGCTACATTTTAATCCATATAAACCTTTGCAGAAATAGATACATTATAAATTTCGTTACGATACAAAGAGAACAGTGACAGCCAAGTGTTTAAGAACTGGACGCTATTTGCTGGCCCTAAAATTCCATACTGTTTCCATACAATCGCGAGAAACAACTGAATGTTGAAGGTACTTTAAAAGAATGACCAAGAAATGAACAATTCAAACTATTAATAACGAATATGTCAGAAATGGGTTATGCCACAAAAAACTAATTTAATAAATTGTGTCTTTTAAAGAGCTCTACATTTTTTGAGCAGAAAGTTTTCGTCCATCGCTTAATGTTTACCAGTTATATTAGATTATACAAAATTCCTACTGAATGAAGAATAGTTCGTAGATTATTCGCCGAAAATTCAAGATATACACTTTTTTGTCAGGTAATTATCTTTAATTTATGGTATTTTAATTAAAGTCGTTATAGCTACTTTTTAAAAAATAAATTTTTTTGAAAATCTTCATATAATGTGTAGTTTGGGATGGAGGGATTTTATTGAAAATCTTCGTGTCGCATCTTTGTAAGTTATTGGTTCTAGATACCAACTTTGGCATTTAATCTGACTTTTAATTTTTTAGTTATGCTCTTCACAGACGCATACACAGACAGGCAGACACACACGAAGATGTTTCCAAAACTGCTTTATTTGGAATCAGGGGCCTCAAAACATGTATTTCCGGTGAAATTTCGGTATCGAATGTTTGGGTGGAATGCAATACTTCCCGTACTTTTAATTCAATGTTGTTTTCACACTAACTACTACAATTTTTAATTTTTTATTCTGTAACATCTGCTACTGTATTTAATAAATACTAGGAATGGAACCCGATACCGTCGATGCCTCGATATTCGATGGTATCGAAGTATGTTTAATATTCTGAGATAAACTTTCGATACTTTTAAATTCTTAGGTTTTGTATTATTGAAAGTTATTGCGTTTAATTTATGTAGATAAGAAATGAAAGGAGTTGAGACTTCATGTTCTTAATTCGCACGTGCCGCCTAAGAGTTGGATTATAGTTCTTGAGAAACCTTAATTGTGTTTCCTGCGGGTGAATTACTGCAACAGTCCATAGACTGTCTAAATGAAAACATGCAAACAATGAAGAAAGGAGTACAGGTGCTCATGTAACTTGAAGTATTTACAAAATTGTCAAAGAAGTTGGTTTACCTGAAACACTAAATCACGTTTCTGCAATAGCCTGGCTTGGTGACAGTCTCAGTCATTATATTTATCTACTACGTTGATGAAAATCCGTCAATCCAACAGATATAAACCAGGACTTAAGACGTGAAAGAATACAGCGCATGGGATATTTGTTATTCTTATTTGTTTGAGTTTCTGCAAAATATATATTTTTTTTATTCTCAAGATTGCAGAATAAAGAATAATTTCTAGTGCTTGTTTTAATATGAATAGAAAATACTTGAAAAGAACGTTTTCAGCACAAAATATAGTTACATAAAAAGGGAAGCAAAGAAATTATTATTATTATTATTATTATTATTATTATTATCATTATTATTATTATTATTATCATTATTAACCTTGACTTACAAAGAAGGGATATATTACCTGTAGCATTATCAATACAAAAGA
Source organism: Deroplatys truncata (assembly GCA_030765065.1). Lineage (NCBI taxonomy): Eukaryota > Metazoa > Arthropoda > Insecta > Mantodea > Mantidae > Deroplatys > Deroplatys truncata. The sequence goes on from CM060981.1 coordinate 56,565,974, forward strand.
ATCCTGTCAATTAGAGTACGTCAAACAAGAACAACTTCAAAAGTATCATACAATACAAAATACATAGAAAACTACTAATAACAACATAATTCAGAGAACTAGGTATCACCTTTACAGTTTTTTATAAAGTGAATATGGAGTATCGGTATCGAAGAAATAGTGGTATCCTACCATCACTACTATATAACAATTATTCGTTTTTGAACATTAAAACTGTAGTTGTTTTATATTCCCTTTTTAAGTCAGGTTTTTGAAACTTACCTCGATAATCCGTCGTTGACAATCCCGAGCATGCCGGAATATCAAAAATCTACTATATATACGAGGTGTGATCAAAAAGTTTCCGGAATGGCTTCACAACAATGCTGACGCTGAGATTTCTTTAATTCTTACCCAGACTGTGCATGCAGCGTTCCTTCCCGGTAAAAAGGAGAGGTCACGTGACTTCCTGTGACCATGCAGAGGTAGACGCTCTGAAGTGAACACGTGTTTTGCATGTGCTGCGATTTTTCCGCATAGCAAAAATGTCAGATTACGAAGAACAAAGAACGAACATAAAATTTTGCTTTAAACTCGGTAAAACTGCAACAGAAGCCTATGAAATGTTAAAAACAGCTTATGGTGAGGACGTTATGGGCAAAACTCAAGCATTTGAGTGGTTTTCGAAATTTAAAAGTGGTGTCACATCAGTTAAAGTTGCACATCGTTCGGGGCGACCCTGTTCCAGCAAAACTGATGAAAATATCAATCAGGTGAGGGATATGGTCTTAAATGATAGGCACATTACAATAAAAGACATCAGGACTCTCCTTTGGAAGTGTTCAAAGCATTTTGAAAGACAATTTGGAGATAAGAAGAAAAGCCGTCAAGTTCGTGCCTGCTTACAATTGACCAAAAGGAAAACCGTGTGATTGCCTGCACAGATCTTAAAGAACAGCTACAAAATGACCCACAGTTTATGGAGAAAATTATTACTGGTGATGAAACATGGATTTATGGGTACGATGCAGAAACGAAGCAACAATCTCCACAATGGAAGAGTCCTTCATCTCCACGCTCAAAAAAGGCCAGACAAGTTCGATCCAAAGTGAAGACAATGATGATTGTGTTTTTTGACATTAAAGGCACTGTACATAAGCAATTTGTGCCACAGAGTCAAACAGTGAATCAAGTGTTCCACAAACAAGTGCTGCAAAGATTAAGGGAGAATGTGCGACGCAAACGGCCGGAGAAATGGAGGATTGGTGACTGGTTCCTGCATCATGACAATGATGATAATGCGCCCGCGCACAAAGCCCTTTCTGTTCTCCAATTTTTGGATAAAAATGAGATTATACTGTTTCCCATCCCATCTATTCTCCAGATTTGGCGGACTTTTGTTTTTCCCGCGACTTAAAATGCGCCTCCAAGCAAACCGTTTCGAGTACATTTATGTCATCCATCGCGAATCGCAGAAGGCTCTGAACATGTTAAAAGAAGAAGACTTCCAGAGGTTCTTCCAGCAGTGGCAGAAGCGCTGGGACAAGTGTATCAACTCCCAAGGAGACTACTTCGAGGGTGACAGTGCAGATTAGACAAATCAAACTGTTGTGTAGTATTTATGAACGTCATTCCGGAAACTTTTTGATCACACCTCGTATATGTGTATGTGTGTCGTTGATCTGCCAATTATCTGGATTTGCAATGGAATAAAACAAATATCCTTAGAGCCATTTTTGGAAAAATCTAAAAATAGGAATATATTTTCGGGAGATTTTCGTGAATACCCTCGATACTCTGGATATTCGATGGTATCAAAGTATGGCTAATATTTTTAGATAAGCCTTCGAAACTTTTAAATGTTTAAGTATTGCATTATTGAATGTTTCTGTTTTAACTTTACGCTAGATAAGGAACGCAACTTCAGGTTATAGCCTCGCATGTATCCCCAAAGAGCTTCAGGACTGTAGTTCTTGATAGACCTTGATTGCGTTAACTGAGTTGTGAATGAAGCTGATTCAATAAATCACGTTTCTGCAATAGCCTGGCTTTGTTACTCACTCTCAACCGTTACATTTACCTACTCCGGTGACCTAAATCTGTGAATCCAGCATATCGGTAAATCAGAACTTAAGACGTGAGATAATGCATCGTATGCAAATATTTGTTTTTTCATCCCATCTGTTTGTGTTAATGCTAGTCAAACCTTTGTACTAAACATATGTATGTTAATATATGACGGTGGGTAGTAGAGAGGCTTAATCCACAACTTTCTATGTTGCAGAGTGTTTTATGGCTAATTACACATTACGTAATTAAAAACACGTATGTTATGTGCATATTGTATAACACACATAAATTTCATGTAAAATATGCATTAGTTTAAATTTTCAAGATTGCAGAATTAAGAGGAATTGTTAGTATTTCTATTTATACAGATAGAAACTCCTTTAAAATAAATTTTTCTACACAAATTATAGTTACATAAAAATGGAAGCCAGTAAACTATTATTACTATTATTATTATTATTACTATTATTTAGACTTTACTAACAATAAGGGATTATATAATCCCTTGTAGTATTAAGAAAAACAATTACTGCCGATTGGAGAATTTCAAAGACGACCAATTTCGGTATTAGCTCGTATACAATACAAAATTGATTACATGCATTTCTACACAGAAAACTACAAGTAAGAGCATAATTCAGAAAATAAGCAATTGTTTTTACAGTCATTTATAAAGTGAGTACCGAGTATCGGTGCTCATAATCAGGTCGGTATCGAGTATCCAGAAATTGTTATATGGTCCCAACAGTAATTTTTACCTTCTTTACTACGTATAGTAAGTAGATGAAGTGTTACATTGCACCCAAAAATTTGATATAAAATTTCACCGGAAATATATGTTTTGAGGCCCCCTGAATCGAAAAAAAGCATTTTTGGAAACATATCCCTGTGTGTGTGTCTGTCTGTAAACAGCATAACTCAGAAACGAACAGTCGGATAAACACCAAACTTGGTATTTAGGTTCAGTATCTTCCAGAGATGCAACACGAAGGTTTTCAAGAAACTCCCCCACCCCAGATTACCCTTTACATGGAAAATTGTTTTGAAAGATTTTAATTTACTCAGAAATGGCTCTAATGATTTTGATTAAAATATCATATATTTAAGATACTTTCATGACAAATGAAATGTATATCTCGAATTTTCTGGGAATGTCTCCAAAAGTATTCTTCATTGTGAACGACTTTTGCATAACTGGTAAACAATAAGAGATAGACGAAATTTTACTGCACAAAAAATGTAGATCGGGTTAAAATACACAATTTATGTCACATACATTTTTTGTTGTTGAGTGAACCATTTTCGAGATATTGCTTGATATTCCCTTAAATTTTCCAATACTTATACTTTTTCTCAAATGGGAATTCGTTATTCATTTTTTTATGTCCTGGACATGCAAAGAGAATGGAATGCGCCACATAGTAACCAGCTCTTTAAAGATTTGACTATCGCTTAAAACCTACTATATTCCCCCTGCATCTACAAGAAAATTAGCAATAATATTAACATTCGATTAACATGAAGCATACGGAGAATAAGCGTTTGTAAAAATAGTTTGTACAAGAGTAGAGAAATTCGCGTGAGTGTAACACATCAGATTTTTTTCTTTTTCTTTTATCTCCTGGTCATACAAAGAGAATGGATTGCTCCACATAGCAACCAGCTCTTAAAAGATTTCACTATTACTTAAAGCCTACCATATTCCCCTTGCACCTACAAAAAATTAGCAATAAAATAGTTTCTGCAAATGTTTAACATGAAGCAGATTAACAATAAACGCTTGTAAAAATAGTTTGTACAAGAGTAAAGAAAGTCACGTGAGTGCAACACATCAGACTGTTTCCTAGAACGGGAATATTTAAGAATTTTGTGTACACACGCCTGATCCTATAAAACGTTTAATCTATACATATAAGTCTGTCATTAATGTTCGCTACGGTAGCTTTTTGACACTTAAACCATTAATGAACGGGTAGATGGAAATAACGCCTACATTTTGACGTTCTACTGTAATGAAGCACTACCCTTTGAAACAGAAAATTGCCTTGTTGAATGTTAAATGCCCTGGTAGCACGTTATCAAAGGCGGTTCAAAGCAAACTAATAACAAGTGTAAACAAGTTTTCTTGGCAAACGCTCCTATAATTATTATGTACTACATCGACATGGAGAGAAGAGGTATGTATCTCGGTAATAAATTAATGACATGGTGTAACCGAATGACTGAACAAGTTATCGGATCCTGCCTTGCAAATCATTGCTAAATGTAATATTTCCATTATCGGTCATAGTGCCTGGTATTTAATAGGGTCACCTATTCATTAAAGAGGGATTACTACGGAGTTTGTGTGTTACGTTAAATTGTATGAAACCATCGCTTTTATTGATCCATTAATTTGACTTCTCGTCAAATTTACGCACATTCCATTATACGAGGATATTATTTAATTAATACAAAAAGTAATCCTTCTATCCTTTTGATTCCGCTCTGATATCACGCCCTGGAAGTGACTTATTGAATAACTAATTCCACAGCCGATTGGCACCTAGCTGAAGTATTTTTACTTGTTTTTAACATTCATCACTTTCCTACCATTATCCACATAGCGTGGATAGTAATTTGAAGGTAATTATTAAATAAAAGTATTATCATTCCTGATTGTTTATTTACTATTATTTCCGATACATTACACAAGTAACAACCATGTTACTTATTGCACCCAGATCACTATCTCCAATTTATGCCTATTTTAAAATGGTAACATGGCGTCTTTAACATTCATAAAACGAGTACCCTGCTTGTCACACAAGTAACTACAGCGTTACTCTTTGAGGCAGTATTTTTTAACAAAACGATTTCAGTCAAATTATATAATATAAAATATAATAACACCCCGCCTTAAAGCAATATGTGTATGTAACAATATATAAAACTGTATATTACAGTCATTATATATGTTTGTATTATGTACCTGTAATAATGTTATGTGAATGTATTACGCAATTTAATAATGTAGGAGCTGTGAGAATAAAAGGTCAAAAGTTGCTAACAATGAGGTAATAATGGGGCAACCTTGAGACAATAATGAATTTGAAAGTTTAATAATGCTACTTGTAATTACTGGAGCAACAATAATGTAAATTTTGAGACAGTTTATAAATAGTCATTCAACAACCAGAAAAAAACTGAAGTTAAATAAAAGTATTGTATTGGAGTAGGATTAGCTAATCAGAAACTGAAATAGGGCAAATTGTACAAATTAAGAAGTCAGTTGCTTGTAGATAGCGTTCCTAACCGGACGCGAGATACGCCCTCGAGAAGTTTAATACGTATTCAGTGTGAGACAAAAAGTAGTCTACGTGTTAAAAAGTGAAAGTAATTAATTAATAATCTCACAGCTCTCTCTATATCAGTGAGGTGTTATTTAAATCGTGTCAAGAATTAATAAAAGGAGTGAAGTAAAACGTTATAACCTGTGTAAGCCTATATTCTTCAGCCGCACTACACCCTGTTAAGAAATTCAAGTCTCTACAAATAAATACTGACGCAGCCGAGGCAAACATAAATATATAATATTTAAAGAAACAGTCAAATTACAAAGTTAATATTTTTAAACTTGGGGCGAAGGCTACAGGAAACTTTTTACCATACGTGCGTTTGCAACAACTTCAAGTTCGGCTCCCCAACAGTCGAAATACAATACAACAACCTACTTCAAATTGGCTTTCCATACGTGAAGCAACAAGTTTCCTCATTTGCAACCCCAAATAATAAGTAATTATAGATGGTGTCTCATACATAAACTCGATTTTTTAAGCAAAACATTATTTGGAACGTTTTCTGACAAGAAATTAAGCTACTTTTCAAAGTGGAGACCATCAGATTCTATGGTCTTTAGTCATCTTTCAGCGACGTTTATTATCTCGCGGCGGTATTAATCTCTGGTTTTTGATACGAAGAATTCGGTGAGATCCACTTCCACAGCTTCAATGTTTTCGAAATTTCTTCCACGCCAGAAATGGGCCATGGATCTAAACAGATGGTAATCTTAAGGCGCAATATCAGGGCTGTCTGCCTCGTGTGGTAGCAGTTCGACTTTTTTCAAGTCCTAAATTTCTGTCATGGTTGCTCCTGCGGTATAGGTGTTGCATTGTCCTGCTACAAGAGAACTCTAGTTAACTAATGATGGGTATCTCCGTCTCAAAATTTCATGAACTCGTTCCAGTTGTTGAGAATAAAGATCCGCATTGACTGCACGCCCGTTTGGAACTAACTCCCAGTGAATCACTCCTTCAAAATTCCACCAGACAAACATTAGTTTAGGGCCGAACTGATTTTGTTTAACGATGACTATCGTCCTCCGTGGTGTAGTGGTTACCATGCTAGCCTCTTGTTCTCGAGGTCGCGGGTTCAAACCCGGCGGAGGGCGATGAATTTTTTTCGAACTTAAAAATCCTTAGCATGGGTTCCTTCGGAAGGGAAGTAAGGCCGGTGGTCCCGTGTCATAGATTTACGGCACGTAAAAGAACCTCAAGCCTTATAAAGAGGCCTCTGAGCAAAATTATTAGTCTTTCAGGCTCAGTATAGAATGGGACGCTAAAGACCACAAGAGTTAAAGAGCGTACATAAAAAAAACCCCTCAATTTTAACGATGATTTTGAAGGTTCACAGCGACTGAGCCACCGTTTCGAGGCGTCAGGGTTGCAGTATAGACCCATTTTTCATCACATATGACAATTCTCCTTATAAATCTATCATCTATGGGAATACCGAAAGGCTGCCGACAGATATCCACTCTATGTTGAGCCTGTTGAGGTGTCAATTCAGGAGGTACGGATTTACAGATTCTGTTTAATTTTCCAAATTTCTTAATCTGGCGATGTATGATTGATGGACCAAGTTCTTCCGACAGTCTACGAGTCCTTTTTTGCGGATTTTCTTCCAAAAATCTGCAGTATTCTCAATATTCCATAATTTAATTCTTCCAGAACGTGGTAACCCTTTAGCATTTTCCCTCTCCAGTGTTGAAACGTTGGAACCATCGTTGTGCCACACGCCCACTAACGACACCTTCTCCTTCCCATTTTACATAATTTTCGAGCCCGGGCGGCAGCTTTATAATCTTGTTTCCAGTAGTGCTTCAGAAGGACTCTAATATCAAACTTTGTAACTTCCATTTTGTGATTGTTGTATTAACAACTGACGACTGATATATTCTCGCAGTATACACAATACTCGCCATGGCATCCGGTAAATAGCATTGACGAACCAAAGAAAAACAATTTCATCTTATAAAACACCAAACTTAAAAAGTAACATTACTCATAAGACAACCTAATACTACCTCCCAATAGGAACGTACAACTATTCAACATTTATAAGCTGAGAACTACACTCATAAATGGATAACTATAACGTTACTGTCTTAAAACCCATTTCAATGAATAAACACTTTCTTCACTATAACATAAATGATATATTTAAATATTATTTAAACACCTCAAATATTCAACAATTTTAAAGAGAGTATTCGAGTAACTCTGTAGTAGATACTGAACACAGGTGTAACAAACACTAACTGGAATTCATAACATTAACTCCAGTTAAATATCCCGAACATGAAATGCCTAAAATGCCCCTTAAACCCATTTGAAATACAAAAATCTGATGTGTTACACTCACATGACTTTCTCTACTCTTGTATAATCTAATTTTACAAAGGCTTATTCTCCATATGCTTCATGTTAATCGAGATATCGAGATGTCAATCTTATTGGTAATTTTCTTGTAGATGCAAGGGAAATATGGTAGCTTTTAAGCGATAGTCAAATATTTTAACGCTGGTTGCTATGTGGCGCATTCCATTCTCTTTGCTTGTCCAGGACATAAAAAATATGAATAACGAATTTGAGAAAAAGTATAAGTATTGTAAAATTTAAGGAAATAACAAGCAATATCTCGAAAACGGTTCACTCAACAAAAAAAATGTATATGACATAAGTTGTGTATATTAACGCGATCTACATTTTTTGTGTAGTAAAATTTTGTCTATCTCTTATGGTTTACCTGTTATGCAAAAGTCGTTCACAATGAAGAGTACTTTTGGAGACATTCCCAGAAAATTCGAGATATACATTTCATTTCTCATGACATTATCTTAAACATACGATATTTTAATCAAAATCGTTAGTCATTTTTGAGAAAATTAAAATTTTCGAAAAATCTTCCATGTAAAGGGTAGTCTGGGGTGGGTGGATTTTCTTGAAAACCTTCCTGTCGCATCTCAGGAAGATACTGAGCCTAAATACCAAGTTTGGTGCTTATCCGACTGTTCGTTTTTGAGTTATGCTGTTCACAGGCACACACACACACACACACACACACACACACACACACACACGGACATGTTTCCAAAAATGCTTTTTTTGGATTCAGGAGGTCTCAAAACATGTATTTCCGGTGAAATCTCGGTATCGAATGTTTGGGTGGAATGCAATACTTCCCCTACTTACTATACGTAGTAGAGAAAGTAAAACTGCCTGAGTTAAACTGGTCTACAATGAATTATAAGCCTTTAAATATCTCAAAATGGAATAATTTACTGTTTATAATGTAGTTCTCTGCCCCTCATGCCAACAGCGTTGCGTGCATGGCTCCCGGTGTACCGTTCCTCGGCGGTCTCTTCAATAACGTGCGTGTAAACATGAATCGCCTCCCTTCAATTTCACATACGAGTACGCAGTGAAACTCAGACGATCTCGTCGCTAAGGACGAGTATGAATTCTCATTCTCTTCACTAGCTCTCCTGACCTGCCTCACCAAGACATGTAACTGTCTCTTAGCTGACGTCGCACAGTTATATAATTGGGCACTTGTGTACCAGGCTAATGTTCATACGCGACTACTAACGTCTCTGTCACCCTGAATTACGTATGGTGAACTCATTGGTACGCACAGGGCTAATACTGCCTGATTACTGTGACCTCTCGCAAGCAAGAGCTTGCTATGTAATACAGTAGTGGAGATCAGTATAAAGGCACTGCGTTTCCTCTGAAAGGTACAAGATACAATTTGTTAGCCATATGTATCTAGTTTATTATAAAAGTGGTAGATGTGAGCAGTATAAAAGTCATAATAGAAGTAGTTTTTACTTTCTCTACTACGTATAGTAAGTAGGGGAAGTATTGTATTCCACCCAAAAAGTCGATACCGAGATTTCACCGGAAATACATGTTTTGAGACCCCCTGAATCCGAAAAAAGCATCTTTGGAAACATGTCCGTGTGTGTGTCTGTGAACAGCATAACTCCGAAACGAAAAGTCGGATAAACACCAAACTTGGTATTTGGGTTCAGTATCTTCCAGAGATGCGACACGAAGGTTTTCAAGAAAATTCCCCTACCCCAGATTACCCTTTACATGGAAGATTTTTCGAAACTTTTAATGTTCTTAAAAATTGCTCTAACGATTTTGTTTAAAATATCATATTTTTAAGATATTTGCATGACAAATAAAATGTATATCTTGAATTTTCTGGGAATGTCTCCAAAAGTATTCTTCATTGTGAACGACTTTTGCATAACTGGTAAACCATAAGAGATACACAATTTTTCTGCACAAACAATGTAGATCGCGTTAAAATACACAATTTATGTCATATACATTTTTTTTGTTGAGTGAACCATTTTCGAGATATTGCTTGTTATTCCCTTAAATTTTTCAATACTTATTTTCTCAAATGGAAATTCGTTATTCATTTTTGTGTCTTGGATATGCAAAGAGTGTTAATCTGTGACAAAGGGAATGATGCTGCACCTAGCAACCAGCTATTAAGAGATATGTATGTGCTTAAAGGCTACTGTATTTCTATATTGCCCTTGTAAATATATATTCCACTTTCATCTACAAGAAAATTAGCAATAAGATAGAGTCGGCAAATGTTTATCTCGATTAACATGAAGTAGATGGAGAATAAGAGTTTGTAAAAATATTTTGTACAAGAGTAGATAAAGTAATGTGAGTGTAACACATCAGATTTTTACCTTAAAACGAGTAACAAAACAAGACGTTTGCATTTCTTGGATGTAAATTGGTATAAAGGCATCCTCTGTCCTAATGGTTACTGCATTGTTAGTACCTTGTCGAACCACCTTTATTCTTATATACATTAAGAAGTATCGTAAGCATGTTTTACTCTCTCTACTACGTGTAGTAAGTAAGGAAAGTATTGCATTTCACACAAAAATTCAATATCGAGATTTCAGAGGAAATATATGTTTTGGGGGCCACTGAATCCAAAAAAAGGCATTTCATAAAGAGGACGGTGTTTTGTCTGTATGTCTGTGCGACCATGAGCAGTATAACTCAAAAACCAAAAGTCGGATTAACACCAAACTTGGTATTTAGGTTCAGTATCTTTTAAAGATGCGACACGAATATCTTCAAAATGCCTCCACCCCGGACTATCCTTTACATGGAAAACTTTTAGAAAATTTTGACAAAAATGGCTCTAACGAAACTGGTAAATCTTAGGAGATAGACAAAACGTTGCTTCACAAAAATGTAAATCTTGTTAAAATACACGATTTATGTCATGTACATTCTTTTTGTGGAGTGAACCATTTTCGAGGTATTCCTTTTATTTATTTCAATTTTCCAATATTGTACTTTTTCTCAAATGGGAATTAGTTATTCGTTTGTTTATTTCCTAGACATGCAAAGAGAATGGAATGCTCCATTACGCAACCAGCTCTTAAGAGATTTGATTATCGCTTAAAGCCTACCATATTCCCCTTGTACCGGCAAGAAAATAAGCAATTAAGATTAACATGATTAACATGAAACAGATGGAGAATAAGCGTCTGTAAATATAGTTTGTACAATAGTAGAGAAAGTCGTGCGAGTACAACACATCAGATTTTTCCTTTAATAACACATAGATCTCGTTAAAACACACAATTTATGTCAAACAGTTTTGGCGCAAAACATTTTCAAAATATTCCTTGTTATTGGTTTGAGTAATCAAATACTGATATTGTTATTAATTTTTTCTCGTGGTCATGCAAATAGCATAGAATTTCAAAGCCGCCACATAGCGACACGCTTTTAAACATCTGACTATATTTTTAGCTTACTTCTACTTGCAAGGAATTCTGTAAAGGTATGATGAAAGGATTTCTCTCCTACAAAAGCTAGATAGAAGAATCAGCTTTGTTAAGATAAGGTATCGATATGGAATATTCCGATATAAAACGACACTTTACCGACATGCTAAATAGCATGATTTCTGCAATATATTTTCTATTTTTCGAGAAAAAAAAACTCCAAAATACTCCGATTGTTTTAGGGTCATTGAAATTTTCATTTAAAAGGATTACGTTTAACCTGTAATTTACAGCAATTGGAACAAGAACACGTTTTCGCGTGGAGAAAATTTCTCGTGTTTAGAAAAAGAAAATGCAATATTCGCATAAAACTTCAATTTGAAATTATACCCATAAAGCCGCTTTGTCACCGATGAAAACGTCGCAAAGTCACGCCATAAGCTAGAAACAAAGTTTAATGTGACTGAACACAAAGAGATGCTGAAAAAATAATGTGTAAGAGTCACACGATATTCTCCACCCATTTTCCTTTCACGGCAATTCTGTAGGTAATATTTAATCATTCTGCATTGCAATTTAAGGGTGGTAAGTAGTTTATAGTAGAAACGAGGAACAGATTGGAAATAACGAGACGAAGCGAGTTTGGGCGAGCAGTGACGATTGTGTTATTTTAATTTTATATACTTGGTTATTCAACAGTTAGTTCGGGTATCAAAATGGCTGAGCAGTTAAAACAAATCTGATGTGTTACACTCACATGACTTTCTATACTCTAGTACAGACTATTTTTACAAACGCTTATTCTCCATATGCTTCATGTTGATCCAGATGTTAATCTTATTGCTAATTTTCTTGTAGGTGCAAGGGGAATATGGTAGGCTTTAAGCGATAGTCAAATGTTTTAAGAACTGGTTGCTATGTAGAGCATTCCATTCTCTTTGCATGTCCAGGACATAAAAATGAATAACGAATTCCCATTTGAGAAAAAGTACAAGTATTGGAAAATTTAAGGGAATATGTATTTTAACGCGATCTACATTTTTGTGTAGTAAAATTGTGTCTATCTCTTATGGTTTACCAGTTATGCAAATGTCGTTCACAATGAAGAATGCTTTTGGAGACATTCCCAGAAAATTCGAGATATATATTTCATTCATCATGAAAATATCTTAAACATGTGATATTTTAATTAAAATCGTTAGAGCCGTTTTTGAGAAAATTGAAATTTTCAAAAAAATTTCCATGTAAAGGGTAATCTGGGGTGGGAGAATTTTCTTGAAAACCTTTGTGTCGCATCTCTGGAAGATACTGAAATTAAATACCAAGTTTAGTGTTTATCCGACTGTTCGTTTCTGAGTTATACTGTTCACAGACACACACACGGATATGTTTCCAAAAATGCTCTTTTTGGATTCAGTGGGCCTCAAAACATATATTTCCGGTAAAATCTCGGTATCCATTCTCAGGTGGAATTCAATACTTATTATAATCCCTACAGACTATAATTAGTGGAGAAAGTAAGAATGTGTTTATATTCACAAAGTATTCTTATTAAAGTTTATTTTTCTATCTACTATATTTTAATCCATTATAAATTTTTGCAGGCGTAGATACATTACACATACAAAGAGAACAGCGATAATCAAATGCTTAAGAACTGGACGCCATTCGCTACCTTAAAAGTCCGTACTCTTTCCAGGCAATGGCCAGAACCAATGAATATTGAAAGGAATTTAAAGAATGACCAAGTAATGAACAATTCCAACAGCTAATAACGTCAGAAGTGGTTCATGTCACAAAGAATTATTTTAAATTGTGTGCTTTAAAGAGATCCACGTTTTTTGTGCCGTACGTTTTTGTCTATCCCTTAACGTTTACCAGTAATATATGATTATGCAAAATCCCTTCCAAATGAAGAGGATTTCAAGATATGCATTTTTTCTCATATAAATATCTTTAATATATGGTATTTAATAAAAAATTTTAGTCGTTTTATAGACAAACAAAAATTTCGAAAAATCTTCCATGTAAAGTCTGGGGTGGGGGTTTACTTGCAAATTTTCGTGTCGATCTTTGGAAGGTACTAAAGTTATATACCAAGTTTAGTATTTAAGTTTTTGAGTTTTTTTTTTTTTTAGTTTTGCTGTTCAGACGCACATATACAGACACGCGCGGAACGTTTTCTATTTTTTTATTCAATGGGCCTTAAAACATGTATTTTCAGTAAAATCTCGATATCGAATTTTTAAGTGGAATACAATACTTCCACTCCTTACTATAAGTAGCAGAGAAAGTAATACTGTATATTATGACGCAGCAAGGGCTCGAGCAACAAAAGTATCCGGACACCCCATAAACATGCGTTTTTCATCTTAGATGCATTGTGCTGCCACCCACTGCCTGATACTCATTATCCCGACCTCAGTAGTCATTAGACACCGTGAAACAGCAGAATGGGATGATACGTGGAACTCACGGACTTCGAACGTGGTCAGGTGATTGGGTATCACTTGTGTCAGGAGTCTGTACGCGAGATTTCCTCACTCCTAAACATTCCTAGATCCACTGTTTCTGATGTGATAGTGAAGTGGAAACGTGAAGGGACATGTGCAGCACAAAAGCGTACAGGCCAAGTTCGTCTGTTGACTGACAGAGACCGCCGACATTTGAAGAGGGTCGTAAAGAGTAATAGGCAGACATCTATCCAGACCATCACACAGGAATTCCAAACTGCTTCAGGATCCACTCCAAGTACTATGACAGTTAGGCGTGAGGTGAGAATCCTTGGATTCCATGATCTAGCGGCTGCTCATAAGCCACACATCACGCAGAAAAATGCCAAACGACGCCTCGCTTGGTGTAAGGAGGGTCAACATTACACGATTGAACAGTGGCAAAGCGTTGTGTGGAGTGACGAATCACGGTACACAATGTGGCGATCCAATGGCAGGGTGTGGGTATGGCGAATGCCCGGTGAACGTCATCTGCCAGCGTGTGTAGTGCCAACAGTGAATTTCGGAGGTGGTGGTGTTATGGTGTGGTCGTATTTTTCCTTGCACCCCTTGTTGGTTTGCGTGGCACGATTACAGCGCAAACCTACATTAATATTTTAAGCACCTTCTTGCTTCCCACTGTTGAAGAGCAATTTGGGGATGGCGATTGTATCTTTCAACACGATCGAGCACCTGTTCATACTGCACGGCTGTGGCGGAGTGGTTACACGACAATAACCTCCCTGTGATGGACTGGCCTGCACAGAGTCCTGACTTGAATCCTATAGAACACCTTTGGGTTGTTTTGGAACGCCGACTTCGTGCCAGGCCTCACCGACCTACATCGATACCTCTCCTCAGTTCCGCACCCCGTGAAGAATGGGCTGCCATTCCCCAATAAACCTTCCAGCACCTAATTGAAAGTGAATGATCGCTGTCATCAAGACTAAGGGTGGACCAACACCATATTGACTTCCAGCATTACCGATGGAGGGCACTACGAACTTGTACGTCATTTTCAACCCGTAGTGTATCAATTGGTTGTCGCAGCCCGGACGGCCTTTTGAAGTGATACGGAGAGATAAAAGATAACGCTCTCACCCAGCGTAAACATCAGAAGCGGTATCAAGAGATAATAAGAATCTTCTGAAAGTGTCCCTTTTCCCCGCCTCCCGAATATTCCAGAACGTTCTGGAAAATTCCAGCGGTTATACAAGCAAGCGCGAAATGCTCCTTTGGAAGGCACAGAATTTAAATACTAAGTTTGTATTTATTCGACTTTTCGTTTTTGAGTTATTGCTGTTCACAAACACACACACTGCTAGAACTGCTTTTTTGTATTCAGAGCATCTCAAAATAAGCATCTCCGGTGAAATCTCTGTATCGAATTTTTGGGTGGAATGCAATACCTTATCTAACTATTATGTACGTGGTAGGGAAACTAAAATTATATCTGAAAGAAAAAGCACTTGATTGATAACCTTTTTTTTTGTGTTTTTCTTTTATTTCTTGTTATTTGCATTATATGTTAATTACCACCAATATTTTGTATTTATTAAACAAAAATGTTTAGCTACCTTTCAAAGAATAACTAAAATTGTGCGTTACATGATAAATTGAGTGTATCTATCTCTAACTACAGTAAATATGTATTAATGAAGGTCAAGAGTGCATATATAAAACATGGTTTGGGAGGAAATAACACACATTCCCTTTTAAATATGGCTGATGTTATATGTATTACTTAAACATGCAATTAAAAATAAACTTATTAAAATATGAATTAATTTACATCCCTTCTATTATATGTTAGGTCTTTTTACTGGTAATTTTTAGGCAATTTATAGGTCTTCAACTTCCGAGTCCTAATTATAGTGGTTTGATGAAAGATTTGCGGTCATAATTTTCCCCGAAAAGTGCAATGTAGGTTTTCGATCAAGTGCTTCAAATTTGGTATTTAAATGACATTTAGCCAGTACAAACGATGAACATACACACAAGGGTAGAATATGTAAAGGCATTGTGCTAAATTAGTCAGCATTGATTTACGATACACTAAAATGTTTGTGTACAAATCTGTTCTTGATATTACAATCACTTGAAGCGAGTGTTGTTACCACGACAATAGCCAGTGATTCCAACAACCCCTCGAATGTACCATAGGCTTGTATGAAAACTGTGTTCAACCGATAAAATCCCCCGTTGTCCTACGTCACAATCCCTTTTTTTTCAACTGTTACAGACACAGTAAAGGACAAATTTCAGTAAATTCTAAAACAAAGCCATCTGCCCATAGGACAGCGACTGCTTTGTGCAATAACATTGCAATCTATGTATCCAGGGACATGACATGAAAACCAATTGAAGTAGCGATCAAAATCAGCAATATCATCATTATTATTATCACTATAAAATTTATTGGCGTCCAAATCCCACACTGTTAAAACAATTCCCCTTTGAATGCAAGTTTTATGTCATCATCCTCTGCTGTATTGTTCCAAACAGCAATTTCAAATGACGTTTTATCTACTTTTAATGTTTATTTCAGTGTTTTATGTCCACTTCGTGTGTCGTTATAGGCAGATAAAAATGATAATTTCTGTCTTACTTTCTGCTCCCTTGCAAAATGTTATTACTGCAGTGGTAAACAAAGAAAACTGTGCCAAGCAATATATCCCTTCGAATGTTATCATTAAGGCTTTAACTGCGACAGTGGCATCAAACAGGGGCATTTGATATCCATTTGTGGGGTCAGATTCGAAATTTATTTCAAGCTCACGAGGTTAGGAGTAATTACCGAGTAATTTGTATTTAGTACATGCCATGGTTTATTACAACATTGCAGTATATTGTATTATAATTGAACATAAACATTTTGGTTGGTAGTTGGTGCTGAAATTTCAGCCAATGTAGTTTAAATTTTCGTCAGAAATCTTTTCCTCGTAATTGTACTGTAAAACTAACTTTCATGTATATATGTACATAACATTCAATCAAAATAATTTTGAAAAACGAAATTGAACGACATGTCTCATTTGAAAATTTTAAACTTTAAATGAGGCGTATATTATTTCTCAAATATATTTCACTAATATCAATTATCATTTTTTGTGTAAGTTTAAAACGTTACCTGGAAAAAATTAGTAACGCATACAGCACTTTTTAACAAAGCATTAAATTATGAAACCCAAAATTCAAAACTTCATTTATATTCTCCTGCCAGTTGAGAAAGGAGTTGTTTTAGATGGAGTTGTATCGTATTTCAACTGTTGAGGAGCCGAACTTTAAGTTTGTTTGCAACCGCACGTATGGTACCCGGTTTCTGATAAGTCTTCGCCTCAAGTTTAATTTCAGGTGGCCTTTCCCCAAGTTTAAAAAAATATTATCTTTGTTATTTGGCTATTTATTTAAATGTTATATATTTATGTTTGCCTCCGCTGCGTCAGTATTATTGCTAGAGACACGTTTCTCTTAGCAGGGTTGTGGTGCAACACGAATGTACGCAGATTATAATTTTACTTCACTTATTTTATTAATGCTTGACACGATTTAAATAACACTTCACTGATATAGAGAGCTGTGAGATTCTTTTATGAATTATTTGCACTTTTTAACACGTCAACTATTTTTTGTCTCACACGAATACGTATTAAATCTCTTGAGGACACTTTTTGCGTCTGGTTAGTAACGCTGTAGGCGGCGCCGTGGCCGAGTGGTTAGACCGCTCGACTCCCACCGAGGCGGCCCGGGTCCAATCCCAGGGACCTGCATGTGGGATTTGCGGTGGACGAAGCGGCGTCTGGGCGGGTTTTCTCCGGGTTCTCCGTTTCCCCCGCCATTCATTCCACCAACTGCTCCATCATCACCTTTCCTTTCATCCATTTCACCAACATTTCGTTTCATCTACTTCCTTCATCCCATACCAGGCATCGGGCTGATCACCCATCCTGGATGCTCTGCCTGATCCATGAGTGTCTGCTCCTCGACGGGCCTCTGTCCCAGGCTTGCATTTTTCCCTCTTGTAACTTGGATTTTTATGAAGTACCTTTGTTCATATCTACTGAACATCGTTTTAGATCGGTATTACTTACTGAATGTGAGAAGCAGTGAATGCATTCACAAAATATTACTATTTCGAGACTTACAGATTTATACAACAAAGACTGTTCTACAGGATGTAACAAAAATGTACGGCACAAATTGCAGGACACATTCCTCACACGTAGATGAAGAAATTATGCTATATGAGCATAGGTCTGGAAACGCTTTGTTACCATGTTACAACTCATTTTCTCCAACTCATTCATTAATCATGGGAAACACACAAGAATAGAATGTACCAGAATACCAAATGCAACTCTTTCTCACAGAAGATTTTCAATATGCCCCCCGTGAACATTGATATATGCATCAACCCGCCGTCTAGTAAATCCCGGATGTACTGATATATCCCTGGAGTATTTCGTGTGGTTTCGCAGCCTTCCATAATACGGGCACGGAGACTCTGAACATCTGTCACTGGGGTTCGACATAAAAGAGCTTTCAAATGCCTCCACAAATAAAATTCCATTGGATTTAGGTCCGAGGAGCGTGGAGGTCAGGCAATTGGTTCACGTCTACCTATCCATCAGTCACCAAATCTGTTATTTAGAAGCCGACGGACATTAACACTAAAATGAGGAGGTGCTCTATCGTGCATAAAGTACATGCACACATAGCTAAAGACACATCTCCTAACAAATCAGGTAGGACATTCTCCACGAAATTATAGTAACTTTGTCCACTGAGCCTGGGTGGTAGAACGTAAAGCCCTACCAAACAGTCACCAACAATGTCGGTCCAAGTATTGACAGAAAATCTTAGGTTGGTTCAACAGTTACGTGAGGATTGACGTCAGCCCATACATGCCGATTGTAATAATTTACAATCTGATCCGTTGAAACGACGCCTCATCTGTGAACAGCACCGTTGCACTAAAATAAGGGTTGATACTTTGTTGCATAAACCATTCGCAGAAGCGTACCCGTGCACGAAAATCAGCTGCTGATAGTGCCTGCACACGCTGTAAATGGTATGGATACAGCCGGACTTCGTGTAACACTCGCCAGACAGTCATGTGGTCAACATTTATTGTTGTAGCTACTTGTCCTGTACTGACATTAGGGTCGTCGTCAACTGCCTGAAGAATTCCCCCTCCCGTTGCGGTGTCCTCGTCCTTCTAGGCCTCCCCCGGTCGTGAGTATCAGGCTGAAATGCCCCTTGTTCCCTAAGATGACGATCAATGGCTTGAAACGCTTTCCTGTCGGGGCACCTTCGTCCTGGAAATCTCTCCCGGTACAAACGTTGAGAGTAAGTGCCATCCTTTGTCGTCTGCTAATCCATACATCAAATGGGCATCTGCCATCTCCGCATTTGTGTACACTGCCATTGCACGAGCCAAGTCTGTGATCAACTCTGCTAGTACGTAGTAACCCGTGTGCTTGCCGAGGTCGTACTGCTCACTGGAACAGTTGATGTTACCTGTAAACAAGCAATGACATAAGTCGCATGGCAACACAGCCATGTAAAATAAAATACTGACGGTGCACCTAGGATAATGACAATCTAACCAGACGTAACCAAGAGTGCATGTTCCCCGTGATTGTAACGTTCTGTTCGTGTGTGTTTCCCGTGATTAACGAGTTGTGACATGGAAACAAGCGTTTCCGGACCCATGTTCATATAAATTAATTTCTTCGTCTATGTGTGAGGAATGAGTCCTGCAATTTGTGCCGTACATTTTTGTTGCAGGCTGTATACTACAAGATTACAATTGTCACTACCAGGATCTCTGATTTACAACACTGTTGTCATTAGTTTTCTTCCATAGCGCTAGTATTTTGGCTACAATGCTTATATCAAAGAGAAAATTCCAATTTTAAGACTACATAGGAAACTAAAAATGTCATTTTTGACAACTTTCGCAATTCAGTCTTCCCTTAAATAAAAAATCTGATGTGTTACACTCACTTTCTCTACTCTTGTACAAACTATTTTTACAAACGCTTATTCTCCATATGCTTCATGTTAATCGAGATGTTAATCTTATTGCTAATTTTGTTATAGATGCAAGGGGAATTGGTAGGCTTTAAGTGATAGTCAAATATTTTAAGAGCTGGTTAGTATGTGCAGTATTCCATTCTCTTTGCATTACCAGGACAAAAAATGAATAACGAATAACCATTTGAGAAAAAGTATAAGTATTGGAAAATTTAAGGGAATAACAAGCAATATCTCGAAAATGGTCCACTCACAAAAAAAAATGTATATGACATATATTGTGTATTTTAACGCGATCTACATTTTTCGTAGTAAAATTTTGTCTATCTCTTATGGTTTACCAGTTATGCAAATGTCGTACACAATGAAGAACACTTTTGGAGACATTCCCAGAAAATTCAAGATATACATTTTATTTGTCATAAAAATATCTTAAACATATATTCTATCAAAATCTTTATAGCCATTTTTGAGAAAATTAAAATGTTTTAAAAGTGTTCCATGTAATCTGGGGTGGGGGGATTTTCTTGAAAACCTTCGTGTCGCATCTCTGGAAGATACTGAACCTAAATACCAAGTTTGGTGTTTATCCGACTGTTCGTTTCTGAGTTATGCTGTTCACAGACACACACACGGAAAGGTTTCAAAAATACTTTTTTTCGATTCAGGGGGCCTCAAAACATATATTTCCGCTGAAATCTCGGTATCGAATTTTTGGGTGGAATACAATACTTCCGCTACTTACTATACGTAGTAGAGAAAGTAAAAATAATAATTTTATGATAATTTAGTTTGAGAAGTTTTGAAGAGAAAGCTCTATGTGCACAGAACGTATGTTTTATGCTACAAACGTCAGCCAAACGAGGTCAGTATCTGAATATGAATGAATGAACATTAAGGTCCTTTTATCAGTTCATCAAGTATAAGCGATTTATCTCCAAGGGTCATCTGATGCAGTACTGAACCTATAAATCTTATCGAATTTGAGAATGTGCATTGCAGAGTGAAGGACGGAGGGAAAGAGAAGAATGGAGGGTTAGGGAAGAATGGAAGGAGGGAATAAAGGAAGTAGGGGGAGAGAAGAACGTAGGGATATGAATGGAAGGGGAGAATAATGAAGGGGAGGGAAGAACGGAGGGGAGAGAAGAATGGAAGGGGCGAATAATAAAGGGGGAGAGAAGAATGGAGAGGAAGAGAATAACATCATCAGTAGGAGAATAACGAGAACGCACCTGTGGGTTTGGCCAGTAATCAGATGTAGCCCAGGTCTTCTGGCGAGCACGATGCAAACTCCCAAATCAGCCTGCAGGTATATGGGCTGTGCCTCACACCCCAACTTAAGTGCACCGTAATGTTACGATGGACCACTACCACATTAACAAAGGTATGCAAATTTGCTGGCTAAATGCATCCCTAAAGGTAACGTAAGTGCTTCTGCATCATGCTGCTATATAACACTCAGTGCATTCGTACAAGATCGCCAATGGATGCAGTTACGCTCACTCCCAAACAGATGGCTCTGCGTATCAAGCATTAGCTGTCTACAATGGGCATATCTAAGGTAACCTTCCGGAACATCGCTTTGTTTAGCGTATTAGTGCAACATAATATTTTCTATCCTATACTAAAAATCTGTGTTACAATCACATGACTTTCTCTACTCTTGTACAAACTATTTTTAAAAACTCTTACTCTCCATCTACTTCATATTAATCGAGATAAACATTTGCACATGCAAGGAGAATTACATTTTACACAAAGCGACCAGTTCTAAAAATATTTGACTATCGCTTAAGGCGTACTATGTTCCCCTTGTTTTATATACGCAAGGGCAATATAGAAATGCAGTAGCCTTTAAGCACATACATATCTCTTAATAGCTGGTTGCTAGGTGCAGCACCACTCTTTTTGCCACAGATTAATACTCTTTGCATATCCAAGACAAAAAAATGAATAAGAATTCCCATTTGAGAATATAAGTATTGAAAAAGTTAAGGGAATAACAAGAAATATCTCGAAAATGGTTCACTCAGAAAAAATGTATATGACATAAATTATGTATTTTAACGAGATCTCTTATGGTTTACCAGTTATGCAAAAGTCGTTCACAATGAAGCATTCTTTTGGAGACATTCCCAGAAAATTCGAGATATACATTTCATTTGTCATGAAAATATCTTAAACATATGATACTTTAATCAAAATCGTTAGAGCAATTTTTGAGAAAATTAAAATTTTCGAAAAATGTTCCATGTAAAGGGTAATCTGGGTCGGGGGGATTTTCTTGAAAGGCTTCGTGTCGCATCTCTGGAAGATACTGAACCGAAATACCAAGTTTGGTGTTTATCCGACTGTTCGTTTCTGAGTTATGCTGTTCACAGACACACACAGACACTCCTGGTTCGATCCCGGGTTTCGGCAAAACATGTGGGGGGGACAGCTAGCTGACGTCTAGGAAAGGATCTACTGTCTAGTGATTGCAGCAAATGAAGTACACCGTAAATAACTTTAACTCTTACACATTTATTGACACTAACGTATTGCATACATATTCGCGGCTAACATCACTCTCTCAGTCTCAGTCTCAGTCTAGCCAACATTACAATCATACAAATATAATGTCCGTGTAAGCTTAGCTCAATTCCCGACAGATGGCGTGGCGTTTCCAGGATTCTCCACATCCATTTTTCAAAAAATGCTTTTTGTTTAGATTTCAGGGGGTCTCAATACATGTATTTCCGGTGAAATCTCGGTATAGAATTTTTGGGTGGAATACAATACTTCTCCTACTTCTCCTACTTACTGTTATTTGTAGAGAAAGTAAACAGAATAAGTGAAGGGAGAAAAGCAATTGGAATGTTGAACTCGAAATAATGGAGCAGAAACATTTTAATTAAAATTAAAAGATCATTTGTAAAGGTATATTATTCAATGGAGCAGAAAAGTGGTCAACTAATAGGAAAAAAGGAAGAAAATTATTAACAACGGAGATGTATTTGAGCCACGGAACTCCCGGTTTCCGTCCGGTTGCTCCAATCACTAAGCTACCATGGTAACATGCCGGTAGGACATTAAATTCTCCAGCTGACTATCATTTTCCCGGTAAATCATAAGGATATCTCAAATTATGGCGATTCAAATGCCATAAGTACTTTAAGTCCCAGAGTTCACAGTTTAAAATGCGAGAATGCGAGAATTTAATGTCCAACCGGCATATTGGCATGGTAGCTCAGAGCAAACCGGACGGAAACCGGGAGATCCGTGGTTCAAATCCCGGCTATGACATTGAAGTTTTTAGTGGTCTGACTCTTCCTTTCCAACCTTATTCTACACACATGGCTAATGTGGAAAACAATTAATTTGTTTCAATGTTTTGTTGATTCACTGACAGTCATTTTCAGTGAAATTATTTTCAACATGTTTTGCCTTACACCAGCCAATGGAGCGATTAAAAGCTATTTCATACGGTTTTCTGGATTTGTTGGGAAAGTACTTCTAGTGTTATTCTTTCCTCTGTTTCTGTAATTTCACCTGGCTCTTCCTTTTCTGTTTCTTCTGAATTCATAATTTCGAACATTTAATCTCTATATGAATGAGTAACGTTTTAGATCAAAGAAAGCTGCCAATATAAGTATCTATAGTAGTGGTATACTTGTAATATTATTTAATTTGTTGAGCCCCACGTTGGGGAGCCAATTTGCGATGGTATTATTAATGTTGTTTGTGTATTTGTGTTTACTTTACATGGTGAAGCCATTTTGTGACGTGATTCTTTGTTAGGTTTGTTAGCTCCATGTGGTGTTAGCAATTTGCGGCAGTATTAGTGTTTGTTTATAAAGAATGCTACTGTTATTTTATTTAATTTTGGTTCACTGTCCTCCGGCTAGCTATGATCTTTTTGGTCGAGCACTTCTCTTTATACAGGTTGTGTAAACGGAAAGGAATCTTTTATCCAAAGATAACACTGATGAGGGAATTTGTTTTACACTTTTTATTGTCGAACACATTCACTATCACATTTAAACATTGATCTTGACAATCGCCAAACTGAAACTGTTATAATAACTTCATTACTGATCACTTTTAATTCGCGTCCTTCAAACTTTTGTATAATTAACTTTACAACACTTTAGATTTTTAATAACTCTGCTACGCATAACTTGCAAATCGATAACCGACGTGTACTATACAAATATTTCTGCTGGACTGAAGGCGACGTGTAACGTACAAATGTTTTCGACGAACTGACGGACTGAAGGCGACGTGTAATGTACAAAGATTTTCGACGAACTGACGGGGTATACCTCTAATCTAGCCCTTTTTATACTCCTACACCCCCATATGCCTAAATATTATAACTGAGTTGCTATTGGCTAATAAAACGCGCCAACATTAGCGTCTATTTTTATATCCAATGAAAATTATGAATACATATGCTTTAGGTAAAATGTTCCAGCGAATTCTAAAGAAAAACGCGCCAAACATTACGTAACTTCCTCGTCTCTAATAATGATAAACAGCTCGCCCCCTCGCTGCATTATTGCACGCTATTATTGTCAGTTTCAGTAAGGCAGTATAAACCCACTTCTCAACAATAATTACAATCAACAAACATCTCAAATCAATGTCACATAATAATGCATATTCATACTATATTCACTCTTTACTTTTAAATAATTTATGATACAAATTACTGCATCACTATAGATTAACTCTATGACGAATTGCGATTTGTATTGTGAACAGATAATGCAAGTGCCATGAGAAACTAATCATGTAAAAAGACGTAATTAAAAGCAAAACCTAATCAAACCAAGTCGAATTATTTAACATGTGCAAATACAAAACGTAATTGCTATGTGATTTTAAGTAGGTTGAATTTATGGTGTTGTATTGTATTTCGACTGTTGGGGAGCCGAACTTGGAGTAGTTGCAACCGCACGTATGGTGAAAAGTTTCCGGTAGCCTTCGCCCCAAATTTAAAAATATTATGTTTGTAATTTGACTGTTTCTTTAAATATTATATATTTATGTTTGTCTCGGCTGCGTCAGTATTATTGTTAGAGACATGGATTTCTTTGCAGGGAGTAGTTCGGCTAAGAATGTAAACTTACACAGATAATAAATTTCACTAACTCCTTTTATTAATTCTTGACACGATTTAAATAACAGTTCACTGATATCGAGAACTGCGAGATTATTTTATTAATTACTTGCACTTTTTAACACGTAAATTATTTTCGTCTCACACTCAATATGTATTAAACTTCTCGAGGATGTGTCTCGCGTCCGGTTAGGAACGCCGTCTACAAGCAACTAAATTCTGAATTTGTACAATTTGCCCTATTTCAGTTTCTGATTGGCTAATCCTACTCCAATAGAATACTTTTATTTAACTTAAGCTTTCTTCTGGTTGTTGATTGGCTATTTATAAGCTGTCTCAAAAATTACATTATTGTTGCTCCAAGAATTACCAGTAGTATTGTTAAACATTCTAATTCATTTGTGACTCAAGGCTACCTCATTGTCAGAAACTTTTAACCTATTATTCTCACAGCTCCAAAATTATTAAATTACGTATTACATTCACATAACATTATTGAACATGTACATAATAATATAAACATTAATACTATGACTGTTACATGCATTTTATATATTATATTATACACATATTGCTTTAAGGCGGGCTGTTATTATGTTTTATATATTATATAATTAGACTGATGTCATTTAAGTGTTAAAAATACTGCCTCAGATTGAACTTGAAACAAAGTTGGTCACAACGGAGTGGCATAAAAATTTTAACGCACTAGTGCAATAAAGTAAAGCTTTTAGCTCGTGTGCACGACGTTAAAAGTTCTACTTTTAGCCCATGTTTCTAAAAGGTTATTTCACATTAATTTTATATTTTAATGAGGCTTAGATTTTTTTGGTTATTAAAATGTCTATTTCACGGATAAGAGAATAACTTTTATTAAGAATAGCGTAATACATAATTTGATAATTTATTGGAGCCTTTAAGTATAAAATACAATTGACTAAGTCATAAAACTTAATAAAACATATAATTTTCATAAAATGTAAAACCTAACATTAGATCTTAGAAATAGTATTAAGGCATTCTTGCATATTGTAAAACTTTGTGTGTGTTTCCCGTGATTAACGAGTTGAAAACATGAATTGTAACTTGGAAACATGCGCTTCCAGACCCATGTTCATATAACATAATTTCTTCGTCTACGTGTGAGGAATAACTCCTGCAATTTGCGCCGTACATTTTTGTTGCACCCTGTATACTACAAGATTACAATTGTCACTACCAGGATCTCTGATTTACAACAGTGTTGTCATTACTTTTCGAATGCCCAAGTATTTTGGCTACAATGCTTATATCACAGAAAAAATACTAATTTTTAAGACTACGTAAGGATCTAAAAATGCCATTTTTACAGCTTTCGCAATTTAGTCTTCCCTTAAATTAAAAATAATAATTTTCAGATAACTTAGTTTGAGAAGTTTTAAAGGGAAAGCTCTATGTCCACAGAACGTATGCCGGGGCGATCTCTCTGCTGCTAGTTTGGGCCTCACGTACCCTGAGCTTAACGCTTAGTTTTCTTTTAACCTTGTGCATCAAGCCCTGCCAGAACTCTTCAGGTAAGTATATGTGATCATTGTAGGCAAACCCTGTGTTCGGGACTCGTCAGAGACCTTCAGCCTTTAATAAAATGGCCTAGTCCTTATTTTTATAGATCTTGGTGTTTTATTGGTACCCCCTAGTTCTACATGACAATCTCTCGTTCGAGCTTTTACCACCCTAGCTCATCCGCTTGTTGGTGGCCTCAGAATCCTCGCGGTTTGCTGCAATATTTGCATGCCAAACAAAATTAATATACTTAATGTTCTGAGTACTCTGGATAAATTCCTCTTCGGAATGAATTTTGTGAAACTTGTATAACTTTTGGTCTTGAACTTACATAATTCTTGAAATCTTTTAATTTTAAAGTTCTCACCCTCTCAGGAAGCATATTATATATATTGATTGCATTAAATACATGATAGTTATATATTTTACTTAATTTAGAGAATGGTATATGTATATTGGAATTGTACCTTGTATTATGAGTATGCAAATTGCTTCTGAGATTATAACTTACAATATTTTTCTTTAAAACATTAATATATCAACAACATATAAATTATACAGAGCTAGAATTCCTTAAGTTATAAACAAAGCCCTACAGGAGACATCAGCAAAACTTCTAGTAATTATTCTTAATGCTTTTTTTGTAATAGTAGCAGGTACTTCCTTTAAGCCAGCACTATTACCATACAACAGAGGTGGCGAAAACGTGACTCGCGAGTTATTTTGACTCGCAGGCGCACGTTCCCTCTCTGCAACCGTCCGTTTGATTTACACATGCTGCTGAGTGACGCCGTGCATGTTGCATATTTGGTGACTCGCGGAAGGAAGTCGTTTTCGCCACCCTTGCCATACAATATAAGACCATACCTAATGATACTTTCAAAATAGGCGAAATACGCCTGTTTTATATAATGTTGGGTATCTTATTTATAAGATTCATTAATAAATATATA
Source organism: Deroplatys truncata (assembly GCA_030765065.1). Classification (NCBI taxonomy): domain Eukaryota; kingdom Metazoa; phylum Arthropoda; class Insecta; order Mantodea; family Mantidae; genus Deroplatys; species Deroplatys truncata. The sequence continues at coordinate 56,593,256 of CM060981.1, forward strand.
ACTCTTGACAACCGTTTACAAATATAACTTGCGTGAGCTTGCCATGTTAGCTTTTGGTCAAAATTGAGGCAGTATTTTTATCACTTGAATGATTTCAGTCTGGTTATATAATGTGTGAATTCAATAAGCAATATGTGTATGTAATAATTTTTAAAATGTATGTAACAGTCATTGCATATGCTTATATTTTTGTATCCACGTGTAATAATATTATGTGAATATATTACATAATTTAATAATGTAGGAGCTGTGAGAATAATAAGTTAAAGTTGCTAACAAAGAGGTAACAATGAGGTAACCTTGAGTCAATAATGAGTAAGAAATTTTAACAGTACTACTTGTGATTCTTGGAGCTACAATAATGTAATTTTAGTGACAGTTTAAAAATAGCCGATCCACAACCAGAAAAAGCCTTAGTTAAATACAGGTATTCTATTGGAGTGGGATTAGCCAATCAGAGACTTGAAATACAGAAATTTACATGTTTAGACGGTTAAAATCAATTCAGTTGCCTGCGGACAGTGTTTGTAACTGGAAGCGTGATATGTCCTCGAGAAATATAATACGTATTCGTGTGAAACGAAAATAGTATACGTGTTAAAAAGTGCAAGTATTAAATAAAATAATCTCACAGCTCTCTATATCAGTGAAGTGCTGTTTAATTTGTGTCAAGGATTAATAAAAAGGAGTGAATTAAAACTTAAAATCTGCGTAAGCCTACATTCTTGTCGCATCACGGCTTGCCAAGACTTCCATGTCTCTAACAATAATACTGACGCAGCCGAGGCAAACATAAATATATAATATCTAAAGAAACGGTCAAATTATAAAGCTATTATTTTTAAACTTGGGGCAAAGGCCACCTAAAGTACATTTGCGCAAAGGCTACCGGAAACTGTTTACTATACGTGCGGTTGCAACTACTACAAGTTCAGTTCCCCAACAGTTGAAATATAATACAAACTACTTCAAATCGGCTTTTCATACGTAGCAGCAAACAACGTAAAGAACAATTCAAATTGGCGCCCAACTACTCCAACAAAACACCTACTTCAAATTGACGCCCAAAGCGTGATGAAAATAATGAAAAAAAAATAACTTTTTCAAAATAAATACCCAAAAGTTTCACTGGTTCTTCAGATGATACATTGTTTGTACTCTAAAGCGTGAATATTAACTTCTTAGTCTTATCATGATTTACTACAAAACCATTATTTGAATACCAGAAATGTTCTTCACCTCAACCTGTAGATAGGTGAATGACAGAGTATACCATGTAATTTGTTTTGCAAGAGGTTTTGAAGCAAGGTGTGGCAACTGGTCCAGCGCAGATTGAAGCAGGTTCTGTGTGCAGTTATCACTTCAGTCTGTAGTATACAATGGAAGTCATTTTCTGCTCCTCCACACAAAGGGCATCTATCCACATTAGTTCCCCCTTAGTTTCGCAACCCTCATACGAGCAAATCCTTCCCTCCACAATTTATCACTAAGCTCAACACATTTTTCTCCACCCTATTCGCTTTTTAATTCCCTATGCAATCTAAGTGAGATTTTCTCTCTAAAAGTGCAAATATTTCTGTTTTCTCGACCCTAGGTTTTCTTTCCATTTCCCTCTTTCTTTTCCTCGTTCATTCTAATTCTGTTTAGACCTCAAATACTACGGTGTGGTCCGAATCATTTATGTTATTACTAAAAACCTTATGTGTAACTGTTAAAAGGCGCACCTCCATCCAATTTATACTACTTTTATACTAAAATTGGATTTACCGTTTACTTTGCGCTAATTACCTTAGCCGTACAGCAAAATACTTTTAGCCCACTGCTCTTTCGCTTCAACTCGAGATTTTTCGTTTCATTACGACTTACTAGAAGACATCCTCCCCTGTTCCATCTCTCCTTTCCATCCCACATTCAGCCATGCATACGCTAATTCGTATCGTACTCTTTAACAGTAAAAACGCTGCGTGACTTCTAAATATTTTTACTTTCTCTACTACGTGTAATAAGGAGGGGAAGTATTGTATTCCACCCAAAAATTCGATACCGAGATTTCACCGGAAATATGTTTTGAGACCCCCTGAATCCAAAAAAAAAAGCATTTTTGGAAACATATCCGTGTGTGTGTCTGTCTGTGTGTCTGTCTATGAACAGCATGACTCAGAAACGAAAAGTCGGATAAACACCAAACTTGGCATTTAGGTTCAGTATATTTTAGAGATGCGACATGAAGTTTTCAAGAAAATTCACCCACCGCAGATTACCGTTTACATGGAACATTTCTCGAAAATTTTAATTTTCTCAAAAATGGCTCTAACGATTTTGATTAAAATATCATATGTTTAAGATGTTTTCATGACAAATAAAATGTATATATCTTGAATTTTCTGGGTATGTCTCCAAAAGTATTCTTCATTGTGAACGACTTTTGCATAACTGGTAAACCATAAGAGATAGACAATATTTTACTACACAAAAAATGTAGATCGCGTTAAAATACACAATTTATGTCATGTACTTGTTTGTTGAGTGAACCATTTTCGAGATATTGCTTTTTATTCCCTTAAATTTTTCAATACTTATTTTCTCAAATGGGAATTCGTTATTCATTTCTTTTTGTCTTGGATATGCAAAGAGTGTTAATCTGTGGCAAAGACAGTGGTGCTGCATCTAGCAACCATCTATTAAGATATATGTTGCTGCTTAAAGGCTACTGTATTTCTATATTGCCCTGCAATTACAAAACAAGGGAAACATAGTACGCCTTAAGTGATAGTCAATATTTTTAGAACTGTTCGCTATGTGTAAAATGTAATTATCTTTGCACGTCAAAAGAATCGTTTCTGCAAATGTTTATCTCGATTAATATGAAATAGATGGAGAATAAGATTTTGTAAAAATAGTTTGTACAAGAGTAGAGAAAGTCATGTGAGTGTAACACATCAGGTATTTTATAATTGCTGCTCCTTAAATTGCGTTACAGGAATAAACCTCTTGTATCATTATCCATAGTGCTGATGATCGTTATGTTACAGATCGGCATCTCCTCCTTTCGCAAGCATAATTCATCTGATTGGCATAAAGACTTCCAACCGATGTTGCCCCTATTGGAACTTGGAAGCACTAAAGCAGGCGGTTCCAATGTCTGGTATCATACATGGATACTTGTAACTACTGCGTTATAACACAATGTTTTCTAGAGGGTCTTATAGTTATTTTTGAGAACTCGTTATAAAAATACTATAATCATCGTCACTCCAAGGTTGGAGGGCTGTTCTCTCCGTTGGGATAAATTTTGTATAACTGAAGAGCAGTAAGGGATCGATAAAAACCCACTACACAAAAAATGTAGATGTGTTTAAACCATAAAACCTATCTCATTTCCACAATTTTTTATTTTAGCCTGAACCATTACGTTATTTTTGGTTTTAATTTTTTTCAATGCCTTCTGTTTAAGTATTGTCACTATTCAGTTGTTTATCGTGATGTCATATAAAACACATGGAATTTCAAAGCCAGCATATAGCGACCCGCTTTTTAAAGATTTGACTATCGCTCAAGCCTCCTGTATTCACCTACAACGATATAGGTAATGAAAGTAGTTTTCCTAAGAATTGTAAGTAAACGATAGTGGCTACAAATGTCGTGTAAAAGTAACACATTAGATATTTTGGCTTTGGCTGATCTCAAAATATGTATTGCTGGTGAAATCTTGATATCGAAATTTTGGGTCGAATACATGCTTCCGCTGCCATATGAAGGTGGTACATAAAGTAAAGATGTACTTTTTCCGGTTCTCAGCCAAGAAATGTGTATAGATTCGGACTTTCTGCGCACGTATACGACTGGTGTCCACTCAGCGTCGTGATGTATTTGAGGAGCTATGATAGATAGCGAACTGTAGCATTGCAGCTGACCACATCATATTCCCATATCGGTAGAATGATCGTACACCTTTTCCATTCCCGGGAGGTCTGTCGTGATAGGTATATAATCTTAAAATATGATAATTTATCTATATGGATCATTTTCAAATCCAATTACACATCATAATGCAAGGTCATTTTCTCAGAACCAATAATCTTAGGGAAATTAAATTCTGTTTTCATCTTAGCAGAGACATATTATTACATTTACTATTTTTAAAACAATCTATTAAATTTAAAACGTGTACTTGCATACTGTCATAAATGCTCAATAAATTAGGTGTTAACTGCATAAATATACTTGTTTTGTTTCATCGCAACTTTTGTAAGTGCATTTAGAATGATATTTAAATGTAATAAATCACAATGGATTATGTATTTAGCATAGACTTTCACGAGATTTAGACGTCTCCCACATTATATATAGTTACAAGAATTATTGTATTTCGAAGGCTGGAATATTTTTCAGAGAATTCTTTCTCCGCGCTTTGCCCTTGTTTCTGTGAAGTTGTGCTCATGTTGCAGTGAGGTGGTATAATGTTTGCAGGTCGCTGGGCACTGTCATGCATTTACACATTTCCTACCATTGTCACATTTTTATAATATTCATTTTCAGTGATATTCACTCGCGTAAATTAACTCATATCCGCAATGAGTGTAACAACACTGTATATGAATGAATCCATGGATTAAAGGATTTAAATCAATAAGAGAGGCATTTGTGGTCCTTCCGGGGTTTATTTTTATTCCTTATTTAATTATTCTGACACTAAAAAGATTGTGTGTTACATTTAGATGGCTTTCCTAATTCACTCTTCACAAACTATTTTTCCAAAAGTATATTCTTCTATGTGGTTCATGCTAAACTAGTTAAACATTTGCAACATCAGTTTGGTTAGACATTTCGTTGTAGATGCAAGGAGAGTACAATAGGCTTAAGCGATAGTCAAATCTTTTAAAAACGGGTGATGATTGGCCAAAATGGAATCAGCTATTCCTTATATCCAAATTCACATTTAAAATGTTTTCTAGAATTAGCTTTAAAGCACAACTAACGAGAAATTTATTTTTCCTTTACGTTTTTATCGCATCTCGTGCAAATATTTCACACCAAATTATATTATAACTGATTTTATTACCAGGCACAAAAAATGTAAAAGTTACAGGTAACATTTTCATCTAGAGTTACCACATGGTTTTATTTGCAAATTTGAAATGTCAGAAGAAACAGTGTTTCACCTATTGTTCCATGCGATCAACAATATATCAGAAAATAATTTCTACTAGGACATCTTTACAATTGTAAAAGCAATTATTTGCAGCCATTCACAAAATTATTCACTAAATCATGCTGCACCTCTAGTTTTATATCCTTTATTTCTGGCATTTATTCAATCATTTAATTATTCATATAATTATTGACGGGACTATATAAATAATGAAATAAAGAAATGACAGTAAAGTAGAGAAATATTTGCAGGAAATAATTTTCGAATATTAAACAAATGTGCAATTAATAAGCTTGAGTTGAAATGCCGTCCGGAAAGAGGAAGGTAATTAGGACATTAGGTTAACGAAAGTCATTAGCGACAGCGGAATACAGAAAGCATTAGCGTTAAAGATTCTGGGAATTCAGTTAGTTTAGCACGTTTGCGATCACCCAGGTCAGTTCTGTAAATTAGAGAGGCAAAAGAAATTCTGAGAAAAGTGAAATGCTCAGTTAGCAACAAAGTAAGAGACGTACATGAAGAGGGGTTAAGTGCAAGATGTAAAGTTGGAAGTGGAATAAAATATAGGCGGAGCTACAAGTAATAAAAGCGTGTAATTTTAAGTCAGAAAGTTACTCTCTACTCTGGTACCACCATTGGTTGCACTGCTGGCAGCTATTTTAAGCGCTAATGACGTGCTTGTGTAAAGAAGATTCCGCGTCTATTGCAAGAGGTCTTACCGATAAGAATTTTAGCGATTCGTCGCTAGTTACGCTATTAGTTTCTTTTATTGCGGAAGCAGCTATTTCCAAACGTAACTTTGATACTGCAGAAGTTAGCAGGTATAATAGTTCAGTTGTTACAATTTCGAGTGCTACGATTCATAATCAGTTTCGTTCTTTATCTTCAAACGGTCGGCAACTCTCTTCAAAAGCTCAGGTACTAGATCACATTAATTTCTCAGTGAACTTAAACTGGCGTTATCAATAACAACACGCCTACGCATACCCTGAGAGAAAGATCTCTTATCTTACCAATAGAGCAGCAGGCACACGAGCTACGAATTCATTGCAGTGGAATCAATAAAGAAGCAGTAAAGTAAACTGCCTAAAAGTGTCGATCATCGCTACTGCTTAATTGTAATATACTAATTGATTTGTTTATCGGATTTTGTGTAAGTATTTATAACCATAAGAAGTCATTTGATGCAATGGGGTTTAAATAGTGGTTGGAGAATAATAACAATAATAACAACAATAACAAGGGTAATGTCGTATTTCGGGTTACTAGTCGGCCACGGTTTGGGGGTGCTTGGAGGAGGGCGCCACTGTTTCTCTTGACAATGCTAACGTCATTAAGGCTAGGGTTAGGGAGGAGCGGGGGACAAGGGGAGTGTACAGTTGCACAACGAAAACAATACTACCTTTGAAGGCCTCAGCCTCGCTAGTATATACAAGTCGGAGCCCCGGATGTTTTCTTTATCTGATTGTCCTTTCGATACCCTGTCCACTTGTTTAGTTCCTCTTCCCACCGAATGCTCTCATATTGTGGTCGACTATTATAACAGCTTCAGTAACCAGTCCAAGCCCCAGCTCTTCATTCAAACTAGGAACTGAATCCAAATTGTCCGCCACTGTACAAAGAGTTAGCCGGCGATGCTGTATTTGTTCATATCGAGCCACCATCGATGATGCTGCATGTTTAAGCACACACAATCACACACACGTTTAAACTTTAAAGTAAATAGAGGATGTATCCACCCAAACATTTGATTGGGATTTCGTGGGAAATACGTCTTTTGAGGCCCCTGAATCCACAAAAGCATTTTTAGAAATAGGTATGCGCGCGTATATGTGTGTGGGCGAAGCGACATAACCCCCAAAAGGAAAAGTCGATTAAATAAGAAATTTGGTATTTAAGTACGGGACTTTCCAAAGATGCCACACGAAGATTTTAAAGAAATCGCCCCTCCTGAACTTCATTTTCTTTTATTTTCTCAAAAATGTCTTAACGACTTTGACTAATAGCTCATATATTTAAGCTATTTTCATGACAAATAAAATACATATCTTGAATTTTCTGGGATTGCTTGTGATCTCTTTATTCTACATTATTTTTGCTTATCTGCAAACCGTAAAAAATAGACAAAATCTTAGTATATAGAAAGCGTAGAATATCGTCGAAGCATACAGTTTTAAGTCAAATAAAAATGTTTGTGGCTTAACCATTTCCGAGATATTCTGTGTTATTGGTTTTTACTTTTCCAATGCTTTATCCGTTTCTGAACTGCAAATAGCTATGTTTGTTACTTTTCTTTATTTTCCGTGCTAATGCAAAGAGAACAGAATTTCTAAGGCATCACGTGACGACAGGCTTTGAAAAGATTTGATTATCCCTTTAGCTTAATGTATTTTTACTTTCTTTATCACCTACATAGTAGGTAGAGAAGGTATGACATTCCACCCAAAAATTCAATACCGAGATTTCACCGAAAATACATGGTTTGAAACCCACTGTGAACAGCATAACTAAAAAACAAAAAGTCTAATAAATATCAAACTTGCTTTTGAATTTAGTATCTTCCAACTATACGAACGATGATTTAAAGGAAGACCCTCCCAACGCAAACTAACCTTTACATGGAACATTTTTAAAAAATTTTGATTTTCTAAAAAGTGGTCATTTTGATTAAAATTCCGCGTATGAAAGATATTTACATGGCAAAAAATATGTATATCTTGAATTTTCTGGGAACAGCCTAGGAATACCTCTTCATTAGGAAGGAATTTTATATAATTTGGTATAATTGTAAATGTTAACCTAGAGACGAAAATGTGCCAAGCAAAAAAAAATTAGATCTCTTTAATGATTGTAATTTACTTAAAATAAGTTTTTTGTTGCATAAGACGTTTCTGAGACATCCGTTATTAAAGGTTCAAATTGTTCAATACTTCATTATTTTGAGTTGTTTCTTGCGATTACATGGAAACGGTGTGGAATTTTAAGGCCAGTGACCAGTTCTTAAACATTTTACTATCGCTGTTCCCTTTGTATCTATAATGATACATTTTACAAAGGTCTATCTGGATTAAATGTGCTAGGTGGAAAAAAAATCTGATATGTTGCACTCACATTACTTTCTCTACTCTTGTACAAACGTTTTTACAAAAGACTTATTCTCCGTATACTGTATGTTAACCGATTATGTTATTGCTAATTTTCTTGTAGATGCAAGAGGAATATGGAAGGCTTTAAGCGATAGTCAAATATTTTAAGAGCTGGTTGCTATGTGGAGCATTCCATTCTCTCTGCATGTCCAGGGCATAAAGAAAACGAATAACGAATTCCCATAAGTATTCGAAAATTCCAACAAATGACCAGGAATATCTCGGAAATGGTTCACTGGAAAAATAAAGTGTATATGACATAAATTGTGTATTTTAACGAGATCTACATTGTTTGTGTAGTAAAATTTTGTCTCTCTCTTACGGTTTATGAGTTATGCGAAAGTCATTCAGAAGAGGATGTTTGGGGACAGTCCCAGAAAATCAAGATATAAATTTAATTTGCTATGAAAATATCTTAAACATATGGTATTTTAACCAAAATCATTAGAGCCATTTTTGAGAAAATCAAAATTTTCGAAAAGTGTCCTATGTAAAGGCTAGTCTGGGGGAAGATTTTCTTGAAAATTACCGTGTTGCATCTTTGAAAGTTACTTAACCTAAATACCAAGTTTGGCATTTATGCTTTTTGAGTTATGGTGTTCACAGACAGACACGTACAGATATGCTACCAAACATTCAGGGTACCTCAAAACATATATTTCAGGTGAAATGTCGTTATCGAATTTTTGGGTGGATTTCCCATACTTCCTCTACTTATTATTAGTAGAGAAAGTAATAAGCTTTAGTAAGAATATTTTGTATACCCACTAATAAAGACAGAGGGTAGAGACAGTCGTATGAATGTATCACAGCGGATTTTTACAAGGAAATGTGTAAATGAGTAATAAAGGTTTAGCATGATAACTTCCAAATCTAGAGGTCCCGGTTTTGAATCCGTATTGAAGGGTGGGAATTTTTCCTTAGGACTATTCCCGATCCTATCTGGAGTATGAAAGTATGAATGGCAGTGTGAATGTGAGTATTTGGGTTCAATGTAGTAACCAGAAGTAATACCAACCACAAATTGACACTAGAGTAAGAGAATGAGCATCACTGCCAATGAGCAATTGCTACATGGCAAAAGCCTCTGATATGACCTTAGATGTTCAATGTGGTATATAAATTGATAAAAGAAAGCTTTTGTAGGGATAGCTTATAAAAGAGTAAGTTATAAAAATGCAACAGATCAGAGTTTTTCTTAGTGCTGGTTCAGGGTGCCTAATATCTGCTTCAGATGAAGGCGGCATCAAATGTAGGTAGAACAGAGAGAATGTTTCCTAGTTCTAGAAGTGTTTTTTTACTTTCTCTACTACGTATAGTAAGTAGGGGAAGTATTGCATTCCACCCAAAAATTCGATACCGAGATTTCACCGGAAATATATGTTTTGAGACCTCCTGAATCCAAAAAAAGCATTTTTAGAAACATGTCCGTGTGTGTGTCTGTGTGTGTGTCTGTGTGTGTGTGTGTCTGTGTGTGTGTGTGTCTGTGAACAGCATAACTCAAAAACGAACAATCGGATAAGCACCAAACTTGGTATTTAGGTTCAGTATCTTCCAGAGATGCGACACGTAGGTTTTCAAGAAAATCCCCCCACCCCAGACTACCCTTTACATGGAAGATTTTTCGAAAATTTTAATTTTCTCAAAAATGGCTCTAACGATTTTAATGAAAATATCATATGTTTAGGGTAATGTCATGAGAAATGAAATGTATATCTTGAATTTTCTGGTAATGTCTCCAAAAGTATTCTTCATTGTGAACGACTTTTGCATAACTGGTAAACCATAAGAGATAGACAAAATTTTACTACACAAAAAATGTAGATCGCGTTAAAATACACAACTTATGTCATATACATTTCTTTTGTTGAGTGAACCGTTTTCGAGATATTGCTTGTTATTTCCTTAAATTTTCCAATACTTATACTTTTTCTCAAATGCGTTATTCATTTTTTTTATGTCCTGGACATGCAAAGAGAATGGAATGCGCCACATAGCAACCAGCGTTAAAATATTTGACTATCGCTTAAAAGCTACCATATTCCCCTTGCACCTACAAGAAAATTACCAATAAGATTGACATCTCGATATCTCGATTAACATGGAGCATATGGAGAATAGGCGTTTGTAAAATTAGATTGTACAAGAGTAGAGAAAGTCATGTGAGTGTAACACATCAGATTTTTTTGTTATAATATAGCAGTGTACAGCGAACACAGCATTCTTCACCCCCATTACATAAGCTAGCCGTGCAGGGAGAGAAGGTAAGTCCATGTTAAACGACCAGAAAGCCCACTAATGCGAAGAGCAGAGTAGGCTACTTTTTCTCCTTTTCTACAAGCACAAACAAGGGCAGAGGTTTAAGATACACCGCCATGTTTCGCCTAGCAATGTGTTTTAATAGTTAAATACCTCTCGCTTTAAAATATATAAACTTTCTTTTATTTTTTCCATATATATTAGTTTAACTAGGTAGTAGTTATTGGGATTTCAACAGTCCGGTAAATTATATCTTGCAGTCCCTGAAGAATAATCAGATTTATCTCTGTGGTGAGTATGCAGCTCAAAAGTCTTATAAACACTAAACTTGGTAGTTAAATTTAGCATTTTCCAAGGGTACCACACAAAGATTTTCAAAAGAACTTCCCCACCTGAAACTACCCTTTATATGGAAAAATATTCGTTGTCTTTGATTCTCTCAAAAATATTTCAAATTATTTTGATTAAAATACCATATGTTTAGGGTAAGTAGGGTTGTCTCATAAGTTCGTTCGCTTTTCGTTACGTTTCAATCACTAAGAACGCCTGGGAACACACCTCACCCGCAGCATAGCTACGACAGAGTAGTTGCCGAACTTTCCGTTTACAAACTTTAAACAAAAGTCGTTCAAAAGATAAATAACTACTGCAGTTAGGTTTTGTAAACAAATTATTTATTTCCTGAAGAATACACCATTATTGTCGACAATATATTGCCAAGTTCCTGGTTACAGTAACACGAGCTAAATTGAGCTCCAATACCAACACCCAGTTGTAATTCGTGGATTGTCGACTATCGTTTCATGAATTCTCTCCACGTCCGTAACCATTGGCCGTCCAGACCGAGGTTTGTGTTTTAGGGAGAAATTCCCAGCTCGAAATCGACTAAACCTCTTTTGACATGCTCGCTTCGTTACTGCATCTTCCCCGTAGACAGCACAAATTTTCTGCCGGCATTGTGAGGCGGTTTTACCCTTACATTAGTAAAACAGCATAAGATGTCGGAAATATTCCTTTTTGCTTTCCATAGTTTGTAAACACAAGTTCACGCCGCTCTATCCAACGTCAGTCACAAATACACAGTAACATATCTAATAGTGAGTCTGGTTTTTGATCTCCAAGTCGTTGGGTGGTTAGGCAACTAGGATAACTTGAATGTACAGAGGGTTCAGGGTTTTCAGGCGCTATAGATGGAACTCGCGATCAAAACGAAGGAACTTATGAATCAACCCAATACTTACATGACTAATTATACTGAATGTTCTATGAATAGCCTGAGAAATCCTATTTCTAAATTTTATATAAGTAGAAGAGACCTAAAAAGGCCTTGTGAATGCAAAAATGTAAATAATGTGTACCCAAATTTTTTCACACAGTAAGCCATTCTCGAAAAGTTTCATGTTAAAATTTCACACTTTTACTAGCTAACATACCTTGAAAGTGTTCGATTCTTCTGTTTTACTTGTAGTCGAGGAAGTTATTAAATTTTAAAAAAAATCCATAACGAGATTTTACCAGAAATACACCTTTTGAGGATCCCTGAATCCAAAAATGGAATTTTAAAAAAAAGGTCTGTCGGTGTGTGTGACTGCAAAATTTAAAAAACCAAAAGTCGTTTGAACACCAAGGAAGCCGGCCCTCGTAGCCGTGGTCGCTGGAGTGTGTAGCTCTGGCGCTCCACCAAGCTGAGGGTCGTGGATTTGAGTCCCGCCATGGACATGGGTATTTATATGTGTGTGTAATTGTGATAATGCAGAACAGTATAAAAACACAGTAATGGTAAACAAGGAAAATAAAAGAAAAAAGTTGCGAAACGAAGATTTTCAATAAAATTTCCCTACCTTAAGCTACCCTTTACATTTTATTTACATTTGATTTCCTAAAAAGTGGCTCTAATGATTTTGATTCAAATAAAATATGTACAGTCCGATCGTTTTATGGTGAGGCCACAGATCGCGCGTATGCGTTACTCACAGAGTCTACTACACTGGGTGTTTTTCGTTCCGTAACTCCCACGTTACTTAAGAGTGATACTAACATGCACTATAGTGACTATTAAACTTGTTATAAGGGATGTTGAAAATGCTTGATGGACTGTCGAAGACATTCCCGCATCCCCGAATGAAATTTCCATTCCAATGCATAAATTTTTCTTGCGTAGTGTTCGTAATTTCTGTTTTTATATTGCCTTAAGTCCGTCTATGGTGTGGAGATTGTTCCCCAAAAATAGATGCGTCAAATTCGTTAATTTTTTGCTCCGTTAGAACAATTTGTTTTCGCTTCTAAGATTTAGCGTTTAGCCATCCAGTTGTCCTACACTCATTAACCAGACTCTACTTCTCTACCTGGAACTGGAATACCAATAAATTTCTCCTGGTATAATAATTGTAATTTAATTTCAAAGGTTTGAGTTTTTACAAAAGGTCTTACATGGTTAATTGTGTGTAATTAATTGATTGTAGAATGACAGGACCTAGAGCTGTTTGCGAGCATTACAACAGATGGCAGTTCTGTTGACTCCAGGCCATGTTTACTGATTTTTTGCAGGTAACGTATATTGAACAGTATTGAACGGAAAGAAATGTACTATATTTATTTAAATATTACAATTACAATGAACGGAATTTATTTTGTTTTAAATACACATATTTCATTGCTTATCTGGGAATGGATGTCAGGGGACTGCCGCTTTGGAGGTGTTAAAAGATATGGGGGAGCTACGCGCGCCGCGGAGTTGCTGAAGTATAATGGATGCAGCTATAGTAGTTACGTCACATGTAATTAGGTATTATAGTGTGGTCGACCAAAATAGTAAACTTGGAATTTTTCCACATTTCATTTTTACTTTCTGTACTACGTATAGTAAGTAGGGGATGTATTGCATTGGACCCAAAATTTTATATCGAGATTTCACCGTTTTGAGGCCCCTGAATCGAAAAAAACAGTTTTAGAGAAAAAGTCCGTGTGTATGTGTGTCTGTGAACAGCATAACGAAAACAAAACTCGGATAAATACAAAACTTGGTATTTAGGTTCAGTGTCTTTCAAAGATGCGACACGAAGGTTTTCAGAAAAACACCCTCACACCAGAGTACCCTTTACATGGAACATTTTCTAAATTTTTGATATCCTCAAAATTTCTCTAAAGTTGTGATTAAAATATCATATATTTCAGATATTTTTATGAAAAATGAAACGCATATCTTAAATTTTCTGGGAATATCCAAAAAATCCTTCTCATTCTAAATGGCTTTTGTATAACGGGTAAACCTTGAGAGATAGACAAAACGTTCTGTATAAAAAATCTAGAGCTCCTTAAAACACACAACTTATATGCTATACCTTTTCTGTGGCGTGAACCATTTCCGAGATATTCCTTGTTATTTATTTTTAGTTTTCCAATACTTATACTTTTTCTCGAATGGGAATTCGTTATTCGTTTTTTTATGTCCTGGACATAAAAAGAGAATGGAATGCTCCACTTATCAACCAGCTCTTAAAAGATCTGACTATCGCTTAAAGCCTACCATATTCCCCTTGCACCTACAAAAAATTAGCAATAAATTTCTGCTAATGTTTGTCTCGATTAACATGAAGTAGATGGAGAATAAGCGCTTGTAAAAATAGTTTGTACAAGAGTAGAGAAAGTCGCGAGTGCAACACATCAGATTGTTTATTTATACACCCAAACACACAAACATAAATACACAGACTTTTTTCTAAAATGCTTTTTCTATACAGGTAACTAAAAAACTTGTATTTCCGGAGAAATATTACTATCGGATGTTTTAGTGGAAGTGATAGTAGTATACCTTTGTATGGCTGAAAATCTCTGGCCCGAGTTTTTAAAGCCTCACGGCAATATAAACAGAATAAATAGTGTAGGAAAGTAAAAACCTAACATTCATAACGGTTTATTTAAACATAGATATTACAACAAACACATTATGTTTAAAGCTAACATAACAGAAATGTACAGAAACAATATTCTCTAAACATTTTTTAAAAAAAACTTCAGAATAAAAATATTACGAGGAATGAAATCTAAACCTTGGAGGTATTTACATAAGCATGCAGCACTGTGATCTGGGGCACGTCTCGACCACATGCATGTGTGTTGTATCCTAGCAACGTCATTTGCTGAGTACAAATCCATAGCAGCGATGATCAAGCAGGCAGTGAAACGCGATTTCCGTAACTTAAAGATGTTCCACTGTGCATGTGACGTCATAAAGGCTGATTTCCATTCTGCTGAAGGCCTTTTGTTTATGGCAGACCTCGTGTTCTGCTGCGCGTCAAACAGGTGCTCACAAGGGTAATGATGCAGTAAAGAGAATAATAAAGCAAGCTTTGCTGCAACGAAAATGGTGCCTGAATTTCAAGGGGCCATGATCTAGGAACAAAAGCGTTCATAGAAACAACATAACTTGGAAAGTTTAGAGAAATAAATAGAAACTTATTAACAGGGGCGTGTTTTATTGGTGATAATTTTTTCAGCAATGCGCATTTCATTTTTAAATCTTCCTGTTTACGTATTAATAATAAAACAACGTTTCGCGATAATTTTGAGAAAACATAAAAAGCAGAATATATGCTTGGTTCGTTTAACCCTAGAGAGGTGGCGCATGTACATCTTACATTAGTGGTGGCGCGGGGTCATTTGCGACCCCAGGAATAAAACGATTGTTGTAAATGGATCGAATTAATACCTTTGTTTAATTATTGCTTACATATACCGAGTAATACATGATTATTAAAATAACTGTTGGTTGTAGAAATCTACTTTAAAAAATAAAACAAAAAGCTTGAATTGACAGTTACCGTGTTAAATCCCAGAAACTTGGACTGAATTTCCTCTGAATTTCCGAATTGGTGAATGTAACGATACTTTGGAGCATATCGTCGGAAAAACCACCTTCCAGGCCTCTATAGGAGGTTTTGCATTTTTTGCTGTAGATTTTACATCTGGTAAGTGAGTCACTATCTTATGGGAGCGAGGAGGCTGAACCATTTTCCATGCCGTAACTCGATCCTTTCCATAAATATTGCACATTCTTTGTGATAGTGGAATGTCGTCACTCATATGTTCTTCCTCTTCTGCACTTTGCTCAATTTCACTATTTGAACACAGTATTTCAAGTTCATCTTCGGTTTCACTGCCTTCACCACCTAATACTTCCTCTTCCACTTCCCTTATTAGGGTTAATAACCTTGCCTGATGCTCATAGTAATTTATATTGAGATATAAAAACAGCACTACGTTTAAGACTAAACAATACGTATATACTATAACCACAACTTCTATAAGATTCAGGTGAAAACACACTAACTACAGAAACAATATGCAGACAAGACACCTAACAGGCAACGGGAGAGGTGGCGTGGGGTATTTTCTGCCCTCCTTTCAGCCGAAGAACATAAATAGCCTATATTCTAGGAATGTATGGCCTGTAATCCAATGCTAATGAACTCAAACAAAAGCCAAGGAATGCAGCGAAAGCTAAGGGAAAGGCAGGGTTCAGGTATCCGAAATCATTATATATAACTTGCAAATAAAACTGACTGGGGTCAAAAAATACCCCGCGCCACCTCTCTAGGGTTAAATACTGACTTTGAGATTCGTCTGGACAAAACACGTATTCAGGATGGACCATTTAAGTTAAGATTATACAATATCTCCAAAACTAAGCGTTGTAGAAAGAAATGTCTTCAATAAAAGTTGCTTGATATTACGGGGAAGGTAAATGTTATTAGTCGTGTTTTATTTGGAGGACGTTGTGATGGTCATTTTAATTTTTTTTAAATAGGATCCTACCCTTTTTATGTTGTTCTCTCACTCCTCATAAAAAACTTATTGTATAAAGCACTTTGCAGTTTTTCTTACACCAACAACTAAATTTCAAAGAAAATTCTGAATGGCTATGTAAGAAGAGCGCAATGAATGGTTGGACCATCCATGGATGGTCATTTGAGGGTCAAGTTACGTTTCGTAATTGTGAAGCAACATTTCTATTTTGTTTCGTTATTCCTCATCACAAAATAAACATATTTTCATAAACCATTTTCTGATGAGAAAGCAACATAAAAAGTGTAGGTTCTCATTTAAAAATATTAATTGACCTTAAAATGACCATTATAAAGTCCTTCAAACAAAACACGACTAAGGGGTTTACTTTTCCCCATAATATCAAGCAACTTTTATTCCATACATTTCTTTCTAAAACGCCTAGTTTGGAGATATTGTACAGTCTGAAGTAGTTTTATTGATATTTGCAACACGCTTTGGTCTTCAATTTGAAGTAGGTCGTATTGAAGGAGTTATATTGTATTTCAACTGTTGGGGAGCCGAACTTGTAGTAGTTGTAACCGCACGTATAGTAAACAGTTTCCGGTAGCCTTCGCCCCAAATGTACTTTCAGGTGGCCTTTGCCCCAAGTTTAAAAAAATATTTGCTTCTTAATTTGACTGTTTCTTTAAATATTATATATTTATCATTGCCTTGGCTACGTCAGTATTTTTGTTAGAGATACGTTTCTCTTAGCGGGGTTGTGATGAGACAAGAATGTAGGCTTACACAGATTATAATTTTTACCTCACCACATTTATTAATCCTTGACACAATTTAAACAACACTTCACTGATATAGAGAGCTGTGTGATTCTTTTTATTAATTAATTACACTTTTTAACACGTAAAACTACTTTCGTCTCACACGAATACGTATTAAATCTCTCGAGGATGTGTCTCGCGTCCGGTTAAGAACACTGTTTGGAGGCAACTGACAAGATTTCTAGCGCCTAAACTTGTAAATTTCTGTATTTCAAGTCTCTCATTGGCTATTCCTAATCTAATAGAATACCTTCATTTAACTAAATCTTTTTCTGGTTGTTGATTGGGTATTTTATAAATTGTCACAAAATTTACATTATTGTTGGTCCAATAATGACTAGTAGCATTATTGAACATTCTTACTCATTATTCTTAAAGGATGGGTATTTATGTTTGTTAGAAAATATTAGATTCAATATTATTTAGCCGCACACATGACACCAACTGTAACACACAATGTTAATTGCATCATATGTATTCTTCACTTTGTTGCAGTGGTTAAAGTTATGCATATTGCTTTGGCTTTTCTTCATTTATTAACCCATACTTTAGTTAAGACATTATTAGTTATATGCGCTGTTACAATATCTTCAGGCCACTGAAAGTCCTCCTCCGTGGTATAGTGGTTACCATACTAGCCCCTAGTTCCCGAGGTCGAGGGTTCAAACCATGCGGAGGACGATGGATTTTTTTCGGGCGTAAAAATACTTAGAATGGCTTCCTTCGGAAGGAACGTAAAGCCGGTGGTCCCGTGTCGTAGATTTACAGCACGTAAAAGAACCTCAAGCCTGATAAAGAGGCCTCTGAGAAAAATTACCGGTCTTTCACGCCCAATATAGAATGGGACGCTAAAGACCATCGGTTAAAGAGCGTCCATAAATAAAACTCAATTTAATTTAATGTATGCCACTGAAAATCTCATCAGTGACTAATAATTACAGTGCAAAAGTGTATTTCACCGTTCGCTTTTGATGGCGGCCGTAATGCTTGAACGGATATCTCTCAGAATTTATGAAACAGGCAACCTTCGTCTTTAAATGTTAACAGAGCATGCAGTACTATCCTATACAAACTTCGGACACAGCTGCAGAATTCAATATAACGTAAAATTGTATATTATTTTCACTCTCAAATCTAGATAGTGTCTCGACATCAGATTACACATCTAATTTTGATGGCTGAAAAAGAAAATCGAGTGCTTTGATTACCTTTATATCGTCAACATGTCAGTTGGTAATTAATTTTTAAAGTATCCTGTTTCGTGTTTATTACCTAAATAAATACTTTAGTGAGGAAATGAGAAATTCGTGAAAATTTACGAAAAACTACAAGAATAATTCTTCTGCATTTATTGTGAAACATACCTCTAGTTGAAGTTATAAAACATGTTTCGCGTTCATCCTTAATGACAAACAAACAAAAGCTAATGTTTTGCATTCACATGACTTTCTCACTCTTGTAAAAACTATTTTTGCAAACGCTTATTCTCCTTCTACTCCATGTTAATCGACATACACATTTTCAGAAATTACCCAATTGCTAATTTTCTTGTATGTGCGAGGGCTTTAAGCGATAGTCAAATATTTTAAGAGCTGGTTGCTATGTGGAGCATTCCATTCTCTTTGCATGTCAAGGACATAAAAAATGCGAATAAGGAATTCTCACTTGAGAAAAAGTATACGTATTGAAAGATTCAAACAAATAACAAGGAATATCTCGGAAATTGTTCACTCCACAAAAAAAAATGTACAGGACATAAATTGTGTGTTGGAATGGGATCCATATTTTTGTGTAGAAAAATGTTATCTATCTCTTACGGTTTACCAGTTATGGAAAAATCCATTAAGAAAGAAGAAGACTTTTTGGAACATTCCCAGAAAATTGAAGATATACATATTACTTGTTATGAAAATATCTTAAATATGTGATAGTTTAATTAAAATCGTTAGAGCCATTTTGAGAACATCAAAATTTTTGAAAAGTGCTCCTTGTAAAGGGTAGTCTGGTTTGGGGAATTGTCTTAAAAATCGACGTGTCGCATATTTGAGAGATATTGAACCTAAATACCAAGTTTGGTGTTTTTCCGACTTTTCGTTTTTGAGTTATGCTGTTCAAAGGAACACAGGCATGCACACAGACCTTTTTCTAAAAAGGTATTTATTGGATTCGGGAGGCCTCAAAATACATATTTCCAGTGAAATCTCGGTATGAAATTTTTGGGTGGAATGCAATACTTCTACTTATTATACGTAGTATCGAAAGCAAAAAACAAACAAACAAAAACACGGCTCTGCTTATTAATTAAGCTATCTATTATATTTTAGAAATACTTAAATATTAGAATACATTACTAACAAAGCAATGTAAATAAATGCATGTATATATTAATAGATACTTCGGAAAATCAATCAGGAAGGAGGTCAAACTCAGAAAACATAATATTTTGTCGAGACCTATTCTACTCTTTAGAAGTGAAACTTGAATTATGAGGAACAAAGACAAAAATAAAATTATATGCTCAGAAATGAGAGTCATAAGAAGGCTAATAGAGGTATCTTTAAGAGATAGGATGAGATTTAAGAAACGAACTATACCTACATAAAGAATAGTATAGTACAACAGACAGTTCAATATCAAAAGAACTGTCAAGAGCATATTAAACGATTGCATTCTGACAGACTACGGAAAGAAGCTTTTGCCAGGCCGCGGAATTTTAGTAAGTAAATCAGCAAGTTAGTAACGCGGGAAGGTGGAAGCACTTGTGAACTTGCAGTGTTTCTGTAAACAAATATGAGTAAAATGTGAAGACAATACACCCTGCTGCCCATTCCAAATCAGAGTGTCTCTCATTGCAAACAAACTCTTTGTATTATGCCCGCGAAAGTAGTCCACAATCCCCGCCCCAAATGGCTGCTTGTTCTCTCTCACGTGCTTGCTGCATATCACTTGCAGTTGCGCGTTGTTTCAATCTATAAAAAGGCGTCCTGCGTGAAAATCATAGTCCAAAATGCAACCTGAAGTAGCAATCGATTTTATAAGCATGCGGAAAATGAACGTTTTACTTGCGTTAATCGCAATCCTCAGGCAAAAGTGCAACACGCAAATCCTCCGAAGATGACTCAGCTGCCGGATTGGAATCAGAGCTATTCTCCAAGTTAATGACAAGCTCTGCAGCAGTTTCTATCTGTGAACTTTAAGGAGCCGCAATATCCGCACCTGCCGCTACTTGGTCCCGGCAACAACTCTTCGGATCTTTCATCTCATTCCCTCTTCTCGGAGGTTGCATACGGCAGAATAGGCCTCTGCCCGTTGCGAGAAAAATAAAAGTCATCTCTTAGCTATACACTCTTTAAAAAGCTGACTATCTCTATGCTTACTGTATGTGTAAATGCGAATTTAAAGTTTGTCTTGATTAATAAGAAGTAGATAAGGGTATATGATATTATATGAGAACTTGGTAGAAATGTGAGTACAGAAATTCATATGAATGCAACACATCAGAGTTTTTCTTTTACATTACTATTTTATACTTACTGTTGAAAGGGTGTAATTGTTGTAGCGATTGTACCAGTATGGGCGTCAATTTGAAGCTGTTCTAGACCACACACGTAATGGATGCCAATTTTCGGGAGTTTCTAGGAGTGTTCGCCCCACGTACGATACAAACTTTCCGGTGGCCTTCGCCCCACATTTACTTCTCCGGTGGTCTTCGCCCTACGTTTACTTCATGTGTAATAATTATTTTAATGTTATTTATTTAAATATTATATATGTATGCCTCGGCTGCGTCAGTAGTAATTTGCAGAACACGTATCTATTAACAGGGATGGTACGGCTAAAGAAGAAGGCTTACGCACATTATAAATCTACTCCACTCCCCTTATTAATCCTTCACACGATTAAATAACACTTCACTGATATATCCTACTATACAGCTGTGAGATTATTGTTAATTGCACTTTTAACAGGTAAACTTTATATTATTCTCGCCGTCATGAATTTTCATGTCTCACATTAAACCCGTACCATACCGAACTGCTTGGATACGCTTTCTTGTAGCGTCTACCGCCTGAATTTGTACATTTACCCTATTTCAAGTCTCTGATTGGCTAATCCTACTCCAATGGAATACCTATATTCAACTTTTAGTTTTCTAGTTTTTGATTGGCTATTTATAGACCGTCTTAAAAATTACATTATTATTGTTCCAAGCACTATTAGTAGCCTTTTTAAACTTTCTAATTTAATGTTATCTCAAGGCTATCTTACTGTTAGCAAGTTTCGGCTTCTACTTTGTAATTCTGTTTGCTACGAAAAGTAGCTTGCTTCTATTCTCACAGTTCCTACATTGTTAAACTACGTAATACATTCACATAACATTATTATACATATTCATAATAAAATACATATAATATAATGACTGTAATATACACTTTATATATTATATTATACACATATTGGTTTAAGGCGAGCTGCTATTAAATTCGTATATAATATAATTAGACTGATATCAATGTGAGATAGATGTCCCCCCCTAACATGTCCATGTAATAGGATTCAATCTGAATCCACAGAGAGATTCAGAATATAGTAAGTTGAAGTATTTAACAATTTAAAGTGAAAACTTGTATAGAATATTTAGATATCAAAATTTACAAATTGGTAAATTTCACAGTGAAGAAGAATGCTTCGAAGTATGGAAAATTAAGTCGGAGAATTTGAGGCAGTGATTTTAACACAAATGATTTCAGTCTAATTGCATAATATATAATTCAATAACAGAAGTTGCTAACAATTAGGTAACCTTGAGGAAATAATGAATTTGAAAGTTTAAATGCTACTAGTCATTATTGGAGCATCATTAATATAAATTTTGAGACAGTTCAAAATAGCCAATCAACAACCAGAAAAAGCTTTAGATAAATGAAGGTATTCTATTGAATTAGGAATAACTAATCAGAGACTTGAAATACAGAAATTTACAAGTTTAGGCGTTTGAAATCAATTCATTCGTTCATTATCTGTTTACCCTCCTCTTATGTAGGACTTACACCTGGGTGCCTGGGGTCAGAGGCCCGTCAAGGAGCAGACACTCATGGTTCAGACAGAATATCCAGGATGGGTGATCAACCCGATGCCTGGTATGGGATGAAGGAAGTAGATGAAACGAAATGTTGGTGAAATGATGAAGGGAAAGGTGATGATGGAGCAGTTGGTGGAATGAACGGCGGGGGAAACCGAGAAAACCCGCCAAGACGCCGCTTCGTCCACCACAAATCCCACAAATCCCAATTGAACCCGGGCCGCCTCGGTGGGAAGCTAGCGGTCTAACCACTCGGCCACGGCGCCGCCTGAAATCAATTCAGTTGCCTGCAAACAGTGTTCCTAACCGAACGCGAGGCACGTCCTCGAGAAGTATAATACGTATTCGTGTGAGACAAAAATAGTTTACGTATTAAAAAGTGCAAGTATTTAATAAGAAACATCTCACAGCTCTCTCTCTCTCTCTCTCTCTCTATATATATATATATATATATCTATATATATATAGAGAGAGAGAGAGAGAGAGAGAGAGCTGTGATATGTTTTTTATTAAATACTTGCACTTTTTAATACGTAAACTATTTTTGTCTCACACGAATACGTATTATATATATCAGTGAAGTGTTATTTAAATCGTATCAAGCAGTGAAGTAAAATTATAATCTGTGTAAGCCTACATTCTTAGTCGCACCACAACCCTGCTAAGAGAAACGTGTCTCTAACAATAATACTGACGCAGCGGAGGCGAACATAAATATTTAATACTTAAAGAAACAGTCAAATTACAAAGTTAATATTTTTAAAAATTGTGGCAAAGGCTACCGGGTACCATACGTGCGGTTGCAACTACTTCAAGTGTTCGGCTCCCCAACAGTTGAAATATAATACAACTCCTTCAATACAACAAAATAACGTAACAAACATAACTTCTTCAAATTGTTCGGTAAAATTTTGTAAAATAAATTGACTTTCATTAAAACTACAAGATTTTGTGCATAAAGGAAAAGGTTGGAAATTTCAGAATTTAAAAATAGTATTAATTTACTCTCAGTGATTGATTCGTGGGTTTTTCCTACTATCAAAACAAATAAAACTGAAGTATTAATTCTTAAAATTGATGTAATTATCGAAGTTAAATCGCAGTTTTATAAAGTAAAGTAATGAATACGTTGAAACAGATGAAGCAAATGACATCTCCAGCAAAGAAAATGTAGCATTATTTTATTATAATAACACTTAGATTAGGTCAAGAAGTGTAATATAAATGAGTAAATCAATAAATAAGTATATATAGAACAAAATGAGAAGAAAGAATGCAATTATTGAATAATTAAGTATGGTGTTATAACGACGTTAAAGAAATCTTAGTTATCTCAGGACGTCATAGAATAAATAGAATAGAAAGAACAGTTGAATGCATTATTGATGTTCACAACAGATACAATTGTAATGCTTGGATACGATAGACATTCTGTCCTGAGAGAAGGGTTTAGATAACCTTCCAACGGAAATATTTTCAAGCCGGTTTATTAACTTGTCCAGCTATAACAAATATTGTTACATGTAGACAGATTGTTTGTAAACAAACAGATGACTGTATATTGGTTTAAGGACGGCAGTTCCGCAATATCCGGCATATACATGGTCTTATTTGCTCTGGTAAGGTCATACATCATATCTCTGATGCCTGTGTGATACTGACATTTCAATAACGTCAAGGCACTACAACATTCACGTCGTTTTAAGTGGGGCAAACGTCCGTTATTTAAATAAATTGTTATGTGATATTTGTAATACATTCTATAACAATAACACAAATAAAAGTTGCCGGGGCAGCGCAGTGGTTTCACATCCAGCTCTCGTACTGGGTGGGAATTTTATGTCGGCCCTATACGAGGCTTCATCTCGGAATTGCTCATGTGATGTATCCGCAAGGTCCAACGTGGTTCGGAATCCAGGGTAAAAGCTGTAGGTCCTCTCATTACAGCACCATCCTCATCATTAGCCTACCGTTGGAGCAACAAATTGCGTTCGCTGGTTGCCTATACTTCAAGTATCTGATGTGTTACACTCGCATGACTTTCTCTACCCTTGTAAAAACTATTTTTACAAATTCTTATTCTCCATCTATTTCATATTAATCGAGGTAAACATTTGCAGAAACGATCTTTGACATGCAAAGAGAATTACATTTTACAAATAGCGACCAGTTCTAAATATATTTGACTATCGCTTAAGGCCTATTATGTTCCCCTTGTTTTGTATTTCCAAGGGCAATATAGAAATGCAGTTGCCTTTAAGTATAGACATATCTCTTAATAGCTAGTTGCTATGTGCAGCACCATTCTCTTTGCTACAGATTAATATTCTTGCATATTCAAGACAAAAAATGAATAACGAATTCCCATTTGAGAAAAAGTAGGAGTATTGGAAAATTTAAGGGAATTAACAAGCAATATGTCGAAAATGGTTCACCCAACAACAAAAATGTATATGACATAAATTGTGTATTTTAACGCGATCTACATTTTTGTGTAGGTAAGGCTTTGTCTATCTCTTATGGTTTACCAGTTATGCTAAAGTCGTTCACAATGAAGAAAACTTTTTGAAACATTCCCAGAAAATTCGACATATACATTTCATTTGTCATGAAAATATCTTAAACATATGATATTTTAATCAAAATCGTTAAGAGCCATTTTTGAGAATATTAAAATTTTAGAAAAATGTTCCATGTAAAGGGTAATCTGGAGTGGCGTGATTTTCTTGAAAACCTTTGTGTCGCATCTCTGGAAGATACTGAACCTAAATACCAAGTTTGGTGTTTATCCGAATGTTCATTTCTGAGTTATGCTGTTCACAGACACACATACAGACATGTTTCCAAAAATGCTTTTTTTTGGATTCAGGGGGTCTCAAAACATATATTTCCGGTGAAATCTCGGTATCGAATTTTTGGGTGGAATACAATACTTCCCCTACTTACTATACGTAGTAGAGAAAGTAAAAATGGGTCCAGTCATCGCTTGGTGAAATGAGGTATCTCCGAAGGTCACAGGTCATATGGGGAGCGTTAGAAGCAACAATAACATAAATTTTTCAGATTAATTTCTTGAACGACTGCTGAGAGTTTTTCTTTTTGCTTCTAAAACTCTTTTTGAAAAAGAAGTAATATAAAAGAGAATAACCAAGGAAACAAAGCATCCTTTCGTATATAGTAATCCTTTTAAGAATAAAATCATATAAAAATTAAACAACTAATTTCGATAAATCTTTCATGTAGAAAGTGTTCTTTCACTCATCCTGGCTGTTCTCTCTGGTCCATACAGTATGTTCTCCCCGACGGGTGTCTGGCCCGATGCACCCGCGTGTATGTCCTAGGTGGGGGGGGGGCGTGTAAGTCCTAGGGTGGCGTGTAAGCCCTAACAACGCGGAGGGTAAACGGAGAAAGAAGAAAATTTTCTTATTCATGACGGACATGGGCTATAAGACAGCTTTTAATTTCCACTCCAAGATGACCAAACAGGATATAGTGTCTGAATATTAAAAGACGAAAATGTTGGAGTCCTAAAATAACATATTTGCAAAGAAAGTTAGGACTTTCGTTCGAGAATTTCAAAAGTTATTGCACCGAATGTGCATGTAAAATAAAGAGAAAATCTACAAATATTTCAATCCCAGCATTATGTACAGATGGTTTCGATTTATCAACTAAGAAAGCAGAAGTCAGTAAAACAAAGGGAATCAGATCTGCTTATAACAGTACGCTACAATGCACTACCAACGCCAATTGTAGACTGTAATACACGTGCAGTAATTGCGTCATTGGAGAACTAGGAGCAATTTGAAACTACCAGACGAAGTCGAGAATTTTATAGTTCCTGGATTCGCCATATTACTTAACGTATGTGTATTGCATATAGCACTTAGGCGAAAATATAATGAATTACTAACATACTGTCAAAAACTGATTCCAGTAGCAACAACACCAACATTTACCTGGTAGATCAATTATCCACGCCTGGTTGTTGACCTTAAAAGAAATTAAATAAAATCGTAAGTAAATATTAACAAATAAAAAGGAAGTAAAGTGCTAGACAACTTTTAAACGGCATAATTCTGCTATCAAATACAGTTATATTCCATTTCTGCAACAATAATTATCAGGTGGCCCAAACACAATAGGTGCAAAAAGTTGTCGCATCACTGCTGTTCAAAGGGGCAGTGCAGTTACAAAGCGAAATGTCACTGAGGTAGTGCTGCTGTCTGCAGGTATTTACGTGGTAGTTACGTATTGATAAACGACGCGTATTCGCCTTTATGCAGCTCTGTGCGGAGACGCACCAAAATGCAGCTGAGGCTCGAAGGCTGTGCTCTGAAAATTTTCAGACGCAGCGTCTGTCCTCTGAGCACTTTTTTGTTTTAAGTACCGAAATTATATTAAGAAGTGGTGGATTATTCCGAGTAGAACGTGAATCAGATAGGTCCTTACATCAATTCGTGCACCAATTCGGGCATGTTTTTGCACATGCTTATTATGAATAAGGCAGTAATAGAAATAATTTAATTCTAACGCGCCTTTAAGGGTACATAAGTATAATAAAATAGGATTTTGTGTAATATAGTTAGCTTTGCGACACCAATTTGTGCTGTATAGTTGTTCTGCTTGTACACTAACTGTCATGAAACTAAATGACTTAACATGTAAACGTGTCTTTGTAACCCAAGAGGAAGTGGATTGAATGTAGGAATAATGGTAGATTTGTACTTAAAATATATATTACATAATTAACTAACAAGCCAATTTCTTACATTTAATAAACTTACATTCAATAACATACATAATTACCTTTTTAGAAACCCTTATTCTTTCACGATTCTTTGCATTTTAACGGTTTCAATACATTAAATTAAATTACAATAATTACGTACCTGCTTCCTGCTCTCACATTTACCGATATCTTTGAAATCTAAACCCCAATAAATGTATAGTTCGGACGATCAATCTTTCCTCACTGAATAATTACAAAAGAGAATTTTGAATAAGTTAAGCCAAAAAGGAATTTAGAAATACCGTCCGGAATGCCTTCTGTCTAAACGCTGCCCTGCTGTTTCCCTCGTGACCTCTCTCGCCGTCGAAGAAAGACTGATCAGTCTTGTGGGTTGCACGTTGAGGAGAGCTGTAACTAATCCGGCGCCTGCGCATTCGACGATCACCATCGCCTGACGTACTACCCAGCTCAAATTAACTGCGCGCTTTCTTGTTGTTGTCGTCTCCTTGACAAACCACTACTATAGTCGTTTCACTTCTGTTCCCGTAAATGTCAATCTTCTTTTGGTAGAACCCGTCATCGCCTAGAGTATGTTTCTCCGGGGGAAGGTCAATTTGGCACACATGTGTGCTCAAGTTTGCATCAAGCAACAATCCTCAATTCTTCTTAAAGAGCGAATTGCTTATTAAATAACCGATAATACCTCCCCCCTACACACATAGATACTCTCGCATTCAAACACCAGACTCTGGTTGTACCATGAAATGTTTTGTTTATAGACAATTTTCTGGAGCCTAGCCTGGAATTCAACCCGCAACACCTCATATAGCAGACAGTTTCTCAACCAAATGAGCCCTGGGACCAGTAGCAACAGTTAAAGTGTTCGTTTTCAAGCATTGTTCTTTCATTTAGCGGTTTCCTCTCTGTCAATATGGAGTCCCCTTGGCAGTTCTGCTTAGGCAAACCTTTTGGCATCCGCGCTATCCGGTATAAACTAACTACAACCGAGAACGGCTTGTGTGGGCCACTTGGTATATCAAAGTAAAATAACTTAATTTAACTCATGCACATACGTGCAGTAAAGTAGACAAAACACGCAGATACGTTAGGTTACCAGAACTGAATGCAGGAAATTCAATTTTATACCATGGCAGCGTGAATGGAAATTAGATCAAAAACATTGTCGTTAAAAATGTTTTAATAGCCCACATATAAGATAGTTTTGCTTCATTTACTTTGTATGTTTAAATTAAATTGTCAACATGGTGTGCTAAATAATTGTATAAACAGAGAAAACTGTCCCGTTAACATGAGAAGTCAGTCAAGCAATGTTTTGTGGTTAACTGAGATTATTTTCGTCGATGGTTTAGACTATGAAATTTCCATTAAAACAAATTTGCCTGGGAGTGGGAAATCTTCATATTCATAGTTTTGCACCAGGTCATTGTACATTGACAGCAGAGGCTTCTGTACTATGTAAATCTGCGTAGCTTTTATGTTATTAAATAATTACAGTACAAAAAAGGAAGTAGAAAACATACTCGACCATTTTAATAATGACTTCACCGCTAAATTATATTTAATTAATATTGTAGCTGTGTTGTTCGGTAGTGTTGTTGGTGTCTCTACATCTGTGTGTTACCTATAATCGCTCCATTCTTAGCACCAAACTTGATGTACACATATGACGTTACAACTGTTTGTTTTTCTTTTGTGTTAAATTTATTTACCTGGTAGTTTAGTGGCGTAACTCCCTTGACCTTGAAGTTCTTATTACGTTTTTACTTTTAAGGGCTTCTCCATTCTTCAGCAGTTGCCCTGTATTCCCATTTACCATTCTTCCCGATTCAACAAGTCATCCTCCTCCAGGCACCGATCATTCATCATTCTATGAATCTGTCCTATCCAGGTTGCTCTGGGTCTACCTCGCTTTCTTCTTCCACGAGGTGACCATTCTAAAAAGGTTCTTTTCACATGTCCATACCGTTGAAGACCAGCCTCGTCCGTGAATAAGATACAGGCTAGGAAATTGATGAACACAGCGCACTGCTGTAACATGCGTTGGCAGAAACGTCTTTTTGACTCAAAGTCCGCCTCATTTAATCCTTGCACACGTTGAAGGTGATGCGGATACAGAAGATTTTCATGCAGAATTCTACAGATATTCATATGACTAACTCTTTCCCTTACAGCCATACGTCTTGTGCTTTGTGATAGGTCTGCATTCACAGCACGAAGAACTCGTTCTTCAAGCTCAGTGCCTCGTAACGCTCTTGGTCTCCCAACATCCCCAGTACTCCTCTCAAATGCGCCATTCTCTCTCAAGTGTTAGTGAATTCTTGCTAGTGTTGCTGCACACGGTAAAGGTCTGTCAGGGTACCTTTCTGCATAAAGTTCACGTGCTCGTGCTGCATTGCCGGCTGCACGGCCATACGTGTAGTGCATATCGGTCTGTTCACTCATGGACTACATATTCTTTGACCTATAACAACGAAACGGTTGATTTTCAGGTCCATGTACATATGAACTTGTTTTACTGTTTTGATGTCAGGAACACCAATAAAGATACACTCTGTATAGATCCTTTTACAGTACTGTTATTTTGGCGAGTGACAATAAAGGTGAAATAATGAAGCATTCGGCAAGTAAGTCGTTAAATTCAGCGACAAAGGAATTGGCTGAAAGTTTTTAACCAATGAAGAAGAATCCAAATGTTCTTTTGAATAACACTGTTAAACAAACTGCATATTATATCGGTGTTTCCCTGTGGACTGTTGCATGTACGTAAAGAACATTGAGAACACCAAGGAAGAAAAGAAACAGACGTAAGCTAAAGTTTGAAGAAGCAAATGACTATACCAAAAATCTACTCGTAGGAAAGTGCGCGAGTTTTTCTTTAATAATGAACTGCTAATGTTAGATGTAGTTTTAAATTTTGTCACAAATTGCTAAAATTCAATTTAGTTTTGTGAGGAGAAATGACTTGATTATAATTACCGACAGAGAGATATTGTGTGATGAAGATCCAGATTGTGCACCTCTTTCCGATAACGTTGCAGTTAGAGATAAACACGAGTTTTATTTTAATAGACCTGTATTTAATTTAAACTTAGCTTTATTTGGGTCTTTATTATTATTATTATTATATTATTATTATTATTATTATTATTATTATTATTATTATTATTATTATTATTATTATTATTATTATTCGAAAAGCACACAGTTCTATGCTTTATAAATACTAGACATGAGTCCACTTGACGTTTTTTGTGTGTTTGTTTCTCACAGCTGATATGAACACGAGGCTAACGCGGAGGGATACAAAATATTTTGTTTACATCAAGCCCGGTGCTAAGGCTGGATCAACCTTAGTGTGTTAATTGTTGTGTGCACTGTGGGTTAAATTTGATGTTATCTATTTTGCCTCAGCTAAATTGTTATGTTCTTGCAGTTAGTGGGATGACGACGGGAAACGTGGTATAATAAATGCACTAAGATTTCTGAATTTGCGAAGTTTTAAAAAAATATATTGTATCTTTGAATATTTATCACACAGAATAATTTAGTTATAATGAGTGTTTAAGAAAAAGTCCATAAGGTAGGCGCGCGCGTATCAGCAAGACCTACTAAGTTTGCTTTAACTTCTTAAAAATTGCATAACTCACATATATTATCACACGCTCTAGTTAATTTGATTGTAATTACTATTAAATAATTTGTATAAAGGATTTTATTACATCATATTTGTACTTTATTTAAGCGCAACTAATGTAACACGTCAACATTTTATGAGTCTTTCTAGCGAACTACAACGACTTCAGAAGAGGTATCTGAGCGTCACTTCTTTCTAAGTTTAAACAAAATACTGGCCTTATATTGGTCTTTACTGTGACGTTTTGCCTATACTAATCTATCACAGCATAGCGTGTTACTGGAACGTTTGAAAATGACTATTGGCTTCAATGCATAAATCGAAATTTCAAGAAGCGCACTTCTTTGTTAGTTTTATGACAATGCCTTCACTAAGGGTGTTTCCGTTGGAATTGCTTCGCCCTGTGCTGCGTTTTAAGAAACTTTGCACGCTTAGCAAACATACTGTGCCACTGTTATACATGATTAAATATTACATTCGCAAAATACAGGGCGAGATTGAAGTCCGCCGACAAACTGGAAATGGAGCATGAGGCAATATTTTTAACCCTTGATTAATTTCTATTAACTTATATAGTATGTAAATTCAATAACAGCCCGCCTCGAAGCAATATGTATGTAATAATTTTTTAAAATGTATGTAATGCCATTGCATATGCTTATATTATTGTAAACATGTTTAATAATGTTATGTGAATGCATTACGTAGTTTAATAATGTAAGAGCTGTGAGAATAATGAGTTTAACGTTGCTAACAATGAGGTAACCTTGAGGCAATAGTGAGTTTGAGAGTTTAAATGCTACTAGTCACGATTAGAGCAATGATAACGTAAATTTTGTTACAGTTTAAAAATAGCCAATCAACAGCCATAAAAAGATTTAATTAAATGCAGGTATTCTATTGGACTAGAATTAGCCAATCAGAGACTTGAAATACAGAAGCTTACGGGTTTTGGACGGTTGAAATATGTTCAGTTGCCTGTAGACCTTGGTAGTGACCGGATGGAAGATGTGTTCTCTAAAGAAATATTACGTATTCGTGTGTAACGAAAATTAAGTATACGTGATAACAAAGTGCAAGTATTAAATTAAAGAAACTCACAGCTCTTAATATCCGTGTAGTGCTATATAATTTGTGCCAAGGATTAATAAAAAAGGTGAATTTTAACTTAATATCTGTGTAAGCCTACATTCTTGTCGCACCATGCCCTGTCTAAGAAATACATGACTCTAAAACAATACTGACGCAGCCGAGGCAAAAACAAACATAAATAATATCTATAGAAGCAGTTGAATAACGAAGTTAAGTTAATTTTTAAAAAATTGGAGCGTAACAACAAAAATACATCTTCAAAAATCGGCTTCTCATACGTAGCAACATATTACATAACAAACAATCTTCTTCGAAATTGACGTCCATACGTGCAGATAAATAAACAAACTCCGAAGACAATAACTACTTCAAGTTTGCTTTCCAAGCGTGTGGCTAAAAAAGTAAAACTTCAACAAAAATAAACAACATCAACAAAATACTTTCTCAAGCATAAAAGCCTGTATCAGCTTGTGCCCGGATATGCACAGTTTTCGCGGCAGATGGCACTGAAGAATGACATCAAAGAGCCCTGGCACACAGTATATGGCCCGAATCCCATTGATGTGGCAACATATGTTCAGAGTGGCCTCCATGAGATGCAATGTACGCGTTCACACGTCACATTATGGATTGCCTCACTGTTTCGAATGTTCCGGGCTGTGTCCGAATATCGTCACAGGTTACGTGGACACGCTGTTGAAGGGAATGAACATCAGAAACACAATGCCTTTTATATTTGCCCCTTTAGTAAAAATCCAGGAATTTAAACCCTGTGATTGAGCAGACTCTACAACAGGGCTTCCACGTCCTACCCAACGTCTGGAGAAGATGTTGTCGAGGTGTCAGCGAACATTAATGCGGAGGTAGGCTGGC
Source organism: Deroplatys truncata (assembly GCA_030765065.1). Taxonomy (NCBI): domain Eukaryota; kingdom Metazoa; phylum Arthropoda; class Insecta; order Mantodea; family Mantidae; genus Deroplatys; species Deroplatys truncata. Next base: position 56,625,856 of record CM060981.1, read on the forward strand.
GTCCCATCGTGCTGAAGTCACATTGCCAAAGGCACATTCTCCAGCAACGAAAGCAGAGTGTTTTGCAGGAAGCCCAGGTAGATTCTCCGTTCAGGCGTTGTGGAAGAATAACCGAGCAAAGTATGCGGTCGCCAATAATACTTGCCCAAACATTGATGTTGAACCATTGTTGAGATGCTTCAACAATCCCATGAGGATTTTCTGTAATCCACAGATACAAGTTAATGATGCCATCTCTACCGAAGGTCACTTTTCACTTTATCGGTGAAGAGGACTGAAGACAGAAATCCCATAATGTTGATGGCCTGTTGCACAAACCAGCAACAGAATCTTTCCCGTCGAGGAGAATCCATCGTGATAATCTCTGCACAGGTTGGAGGTGATAAGGATAATATCCGTTGTCATGAACGATACAAATAACTGTCCTTTGGCTTATTGGGGGCCAATATTAGGGGCCAATTGCCTGCAGCTTGTGGCCAGCTTTGTCCTCAGTATCATTTTCAAGAAAATCCCCAAACGATCCTTTGCATGGAAAATATTTTATTGCTTCGTCTCTCTCTTAAAAATTACTTAACATTTTTAGTCAAGTTTCATATGTTGGACATATTGACATGAGTAAAATTTGAATCTAATTTTTAGTAAATTATTGTCTTTGTGTAATTATGAAAACTATTAAAAGATAGACCAAAACTTACATTAAAAAATTGTAGAACTCCTTTAACATATCCTTCTTTGTGTTTTTGTAGCTTTATCCGTTTTACAGACATTTGCTTTTGTTGTCTGGAATTTCACAGCATTTCAAGATACGCACTTGAGAAAGAGAATTGATGCACTATTTCACTACTACTTAGATACCTACAGTAAGTAGAGAAAGTATTGCATTCCCAAAAATTCATACCGAGAATTCATCAAAATACACGTTTGGAGACTCACTGAACCACCAAAAAAGTTTTCAGGAAACGGTATGCATGCATGTGTGTGTATGTGTGTGTGTGTGTGTGTGTGTGTCTGAGAACAGCATAACTCAAAAACGAAGAATCGGTTAAATACTTAACATGTTTTAAAGATGTGACACGAAGTTTTCCAAGAAATCCCCCAAAAACTACGTTTTAGAATGGAAAAACTTACAATAATTTTCATGTTCTCAAGAATGACTTACGAATTGCATTAAAATACCGTATGTTTAAGATATTTACATGACAAATAAAAAGTAGGTATATCTTGATTTTTCTGTAAGTAGCCTTTGAAGTCCTGTTTGTTTCTGAAGGAATCTTCTATAGGATAGACAGGAGATTAGTACTAGAAACGGAGATGGACTTAACATCTCAACCTACGCAGATCTTTTGTGTCTAAGGCCCTCGACGGAGCGCCCCTGGGAGAGGAGTGATGAGGTGAGAGGAGTCAGGGAGCGGCCAGACCAGCAGTCAGACAGGCAGAGGGCAGGTTTCCTACCATTTACAGACTGAACTCCCTGGGTGCTCTATGGTACAGCCGATCTCCCCACCACGTGGAACGGGACTCTGAGATCACTCGCAGTCCACGGGACGAATATTTCCTCAGAGCATCCTTTTCCCCTGTTATGCAAACGCCGTGACCTCCCACCGACACATGCAACCCTGAAAGAAACCAAGATGAGAGGTGAAGTGAAATGAGAATGGAGAGAAATGGGAGAACAGGGCGGTAATTATTCTTCCCAGCATTCACCTGGCAATCCAGGTAAATCCCCGAAAAAAACCCATAGGCCAGGGCCATCACTACTATACCTTAAAAGACAGACGAAAACGTAATGGACAAAAACTGTACATCGTTTAAATCATACGATTTATTTCAAAAACCTTTTTTATGGCACCATCCACTTCCGAGATATTCGCTGCTACTAATTTTAAGTTTTCAATACTTTATTAGTTTTAAAGTGCTGTCGCTATTCAGTGGTTTCTCGCAATATCAAGGAAATTTCAAGGCCAGTATACGGCGATCAGTTTATAAATATTTATTGTCACTGTTCTCTTGTATCTACATATAACGAAATATTAATGAGTTTATTTCTGCAAAATTTTATCTCAAATTGAGGTAGATAGACGAATAAGTTTGGTAAGAATGATTTGTAGACGCTATGCGAATATAAATTCATGACTGAAAGAATTAAACGAGCCATTGCAATGTCGGTGTTTGAAATGTAACTATACGATACAAATTTCTCTGGATATCGCATCTACTGTTAATGCACCTGTATGAACGGTTACAAATCAGGGAATGCCTGAGGTGGCTCGGAAGTTCTGTCGTCTTGAGGAATTCCATTTCCGTTAACCGCACATTGTACCCTCTACTTCATAAACTTCGAGACGTACTTACCTTTAGAGTTTCGTTCATTGGCTGACTGCCAAGTCATGTTCCGACTTAATGAAACTTTAGATAGGCAACTCCTTTGTCTGCCAGCAAAGTTGCGGCCAACAATAATGATAATAGCGCTACACTAACTTACCGCCTGCAACCCAATTGCCCCCGGAGCATAAAACCAAAAGTTTAAAAGCAAACGGGGAAAGGATGGCAATATTGAAAGGAAATATAGGGGAGATAATGAACTTAGAACTTCAATAACACAAATCGAAGCATCTAACTCACATTAAACATAGCACATTATGTTGCATTCACATGACTGAGCAAGGTGGCGCTGCGACAACGTGTGCGACTCTCGTTCGGGAGGTCCCGGGTTCGGTTTCTGGGACCGCACACACTGACCCATGGGCTTTTCGTGGTTTACGCGGGTCGGCAGGCGAATTCTGGAGTGGTTCATTCTCTACCACGACTCTCCTGCCCCTCATTTCCTGTATCTGTTTCAAGGTTGTAGGACGGCAGATTGCTGCTAGGCGGTAGATGTGCACTCTGCAGAGGCTTCTTCCTTGGCGTCGTTGCGGAATTCAGGTCTGGAACCGTTAGCGTCCCCGACGGTCATCAGGATCTGGTTTCCCTTCAGGTCTCTCCCCTGATCCTTCACTCCCAGGGGATATGGTAGAAGCAAAAAGGGCTGTTTCGGCCTACTTGCGGTGCTTTGCCCGGTTGCGTGGCCCCTCCGTACCTTTAACTTTTACATTCACATGACTTTTCCTACCTACTATCTTGTATTTTAACATTTTTACTAAAGCTTATTTTTTTGATCAACTTCATATTAACCAAGATAAGCATTTCCAGAATTAGTTTCATTACACATTTCGTTGTACACTCAGGTGCAAAAAGATCTGATGTGTTACACTCACATGACTATTTCTACTCTTTTACAAACGTTCATTCACCATATGCTTCATGTTAACCGCGATATGGATATGTTAATCTTATTGCTAATTTTCTTTTAGATGCAGGGGGAATTGCTAGGCCTTAAGCGATAGTCAAATATTTTAAGAGCTGGATGCTATGTGGAGTATTCCATTCTCTTTGCATTACAAGGATAAAAAAATTGAATAACGAATTTGAGAAAAAATTATTGGAAAATTTAAGGGAATAACAAGCAATATCTCGAAAACGGTTCACCCAACAACAAAAATGTATATGACAAATTGTGTATTTTATCGCGATTTACATTTTTGTGTAGTAAAATTTTGTCTATCTCTTATGGTTTACCAGTTATGGAAAAGTCGTTCACAATGAAGAATACTTTTGGAGACATTCCCAGAAAATTCGAGATATACATTTAATTTGTCATAAAAATATCTTAAACATATGATATTTTAATCAAAATCGTTAGAGCCATTTTGGAGAAAATTAAAATTTTCGAAAAATGCCCATGTAAAGGGTAATCTTGGGTGGGGGGATTTTCTTGGAAACCTTCGTGTCGCATCTCTGGAAGATACTGAACATAAAAACCAAGTTTGGTGTTTATCCGACTGTTAGTTTCTGAGTTATGCTGTTAACAGCACACACACATACTGACCACACTCAGAAATGTTTCCAAAAATGCTTTTTTTTATTCAGGGGATCTCAAAACATATATTTCCGGTGAAATCTCGGTATCCAATTTTCGGGTGGAATACAATACTTCCCCTACTTACTATACGTAGTAGACAAAGTAGAAAGTTCAAGATATAATTTTATTAATCATACAATTATCTTAATAGCTATACAGTACCTTAATAATATTTTAGAGACATTTTTAAAATTAAAAAATTAATAAAACACGTCCATGTAAATGGTTATTTGGGCTGGGTTTTTTTCTCGAAAATCTTAGTGCTGCTTCCTAAGTAGATGCTTAACTTAAACACCTTCCATGTTTGCTATATTTTAAACTTTTCTTTCTGGAGTTTCTATGCTGTATACATACACATACACACACACACTCACACACATACACAAATACATTTTTCTAAACATTCTTTTTGAATCCAGTGAACCTCAAAACGTGGATTTCCAATAATGGCCCAATATGGAGTTGTGGGTGGTATTCAATATTTCTTCTACTTAATAGGTAAATAGCAGAGCAAGTAAAAAGGTAACGAGCCGACTCTTGGAGTTATTTATACGCAGCCTACATACGATGATATTGCTTTCCCACTGGGTATTTTCCTGGAGAATAATGTGTAGTGATGCACAAAAGCGTTAACGTAAAATTAAAAATTCCGTTTACAATTGATTGGTTAAAGCCTTCGACTGTAATTCGAGATTCCTGGTTGAAATTCATTGCAAATGCTTCCTGTTGTTCCTTCTTTTGCTTGAGGAATATCACAGTTCTTGTTCCAAGGCACTAGGACAAATAATTAGTATATTATATATATATATAATATACTAATTATATATATATATATAAATAGAACTATTATCAGCAACTAGGTATTTAGAAAATGTTGAGCCCAAACTTATCTTTATTTGGAACTGTTTTCCTTTATTTATTTTTTATTTTCTCAAAACTTGTCTTAAACAGGTGATTAAAATACTATAGATTTAAGATATTTGCATGACAAAGAAAATGTATGAATTTTTAGGGATTATCATGAAAGGCTGGTTCATTTTGAATATTTCCATACACGCTTGCATACTGATGAATCTTAAGATATAGAAAAACACTTACTACACAAAAAAGGGATATCACGTTGGATAAATATTTTGTAGCATTAACATTTCCGAGATATTCGTTGTTCTTGTTTGAGTTTTACAATAATTCCTATTTTAAGTGCTAAGTCACCATTTATTTGTTCACAAGAAGATCGTGAAAAGAGAATGGAATTATAAGCCAACATATAGTGGTTGAATTTTTTCTTAAAAGAGCTGACTATCGCTTCAATCTGCTGTATCCCTGCAACGAAATTTCTAAGGTAACAATTTCTGCAAACGTTTATCTTGATTCATATGAATTAAATATAAAAAGATCTAATTGCAATCACATGACTCTCCCCACTCTTGTACAAACTATTTTTACAAACGTTTATTCTCATCTACTTCACGTTAATCGAGAAACTATTTTATTGCCAAGGCTTTAAGGATAATCAGATATATTTAAAGCTTTCTTTTTAATTTATGGAAGCTCTTTAACTGCTTTGGTCCTTAGCGTCTTATTCGCTGTTGGGCGTGAAAGACCGGTAATTTTGCTCAGAGGCCTTTTTATCAGGCTTGAGGTTCTTTTAGGTGCCGTAAATCTACGACACGGGACCACCGGCTTTTACTTTCTTTCCGAAGGAAGCCATGCTAAGGATTTTTACTCCCAAAACCATCCATCGTTCTCCGTTCGCGACCACGGGAACTAGAGGCTTGCATGGTAACCACTACACCAAGGAGCACAACTACATTAAGAGCTGCTCGCTGTGTGGAATATTCATTCTCTGTGCATGTGCAGAACATTATAAAAAAACCAATAACGAATTCCTATTGGAAAACAGGTATAAGTGTTGGAAAATTCAAACAAACAGAAAGGAATAACTGGGAATGGTTCACTCGACAAAAAATAAACGTATGTGATATGAATTCTGCGTTTTAACTAGATCTACATATTTTGTCTATCTGTTACGGTTTACCAGTTACGCAAAATCATTCATAATAAAGAGCACTTTAGGGAACATACCCAGAAAATTCAAGATATACAATTCATGTGGCATAAAAATGTCTTTAAAAATATGCTATTTTAATCAAAATCATGTAGTAGTTTCTATTGTTGCTTCACGTATGGAAAGCCAATTTGAAGAAAGATTTATTAAACAGGAGTTTTATTGTAGTTCCGTTGTTGGGGAGCCGAACTTGATGAAGTAACTGCCCCACGGATGGTACAGAGTTTCCGGTAGCCTTCGCCCCAGGTTTTCTTTCCGGTGGCCTTCACCCCAAGTTTAGGAATCAACTTTGTATTTTTATGTTTCTTTAAATATTATATATTTATATTTGCCTCGGTTGCGTCAGTATTAATTTGTAGAAACATGTATCTCTTTGCAAGGGGTGATGTGGCTAAAGAATGTAGGCTTACACTAATTATAATTTTTACTTCACTCCATTTATTAATCCTTCATACGATTAAATAGCACTTCACTGATATAGAGAACTGTGAGATTATTTATTAATTACTTGTAGTTTTTAACACGTAAACTTTATAATATTCTCGCCGTAACGAATTCTCGTCTCACACTGGATACGTATTACACTTCTCAAGTCTCGCGTCCACGCGTCTCGAGTCCAGTTAGGAACGCTGTCTACTAGCAACTGACTTCTACCGCCTGAATTTGAAAATTTTTTCTATTTTAAGTCTCTGAATGGCTAATTTTACTCCAATAGAATACTTTTATTTAACTTTCAGGATTTCTGGTTGTTGATTGTCTATTTATAAACTGTCTCAAAAATTACATTATTGTTGCTCCAAGAATTACCAGTAGCATTATTAAACTTTCCAATTCATTATTGCTTCAATGTTACCTCATTGTTACCTCATTATTAGCAACTTTCTGCCTCTATTATCACAGCTCCTATATTGTTAAATTAGCTAATACATTCAATAACATTATTAAACATGTACTTAATAATATAAACGTAATACAATGACTGTTACGTACATTTTACATGTTAGTTATACACATATTGCTTTAAGGTGGGCTGTTATTGAATTTTATATTATATAATTAGACTGAAATCATTTAAGTGATAAAATACTGCCTCAATCGTTAGAGCCATTTTTGAGAAAATTAAAATTTTCCGTAAAGGGTAGTTTGCGTTGGAAGTTTTTTTTTAAAGTCTTTATGTGGCTATCCTGGAAGATATTGAACCTAGATAACAGGTTTGGTATTTATTCGTTTCCCGTTTTTGAGTTATCGTGTTGATAGTCACACAGACAGGCAGGTTTTCAAAAAGCTTTATTTGGATTCAGGAGAGACTCAAAACATGTATTTTCGGAGAAATTTCGGAATCGAATTTTTGATTAGAATACAATGCTTTTCCTACTTATTATATGTAGTAGAGAAAGTAATAAACTTTTGTAAGAATGATTTGTGGGAAAATGTGAGGAAAAGCCAATGAAAGTAACATCGATTTTCTTTACCAGATTGAATCGGTTCTTGACTAAAACAGGAGAGGTGCTGTAAGCAGCAAAAGCAGGTGAGGAGAAAATAAAGTTAACGTTTTTAAACGTGGGCCAGTGTAATTTTATGAGCGGGTACTGTAAATAAGGCTTATTATGAAAAAGTAGATGTTTATGCTAATGCTTTCTGTCGTGCTGTAATTACTGTTATTCAAACTTATGTCTCGTCCAGCTTCCAGGACATTAAATCAACACTTGGAACAACGTATATTGTAATTAGGGATAAAACGTTAAGTTCCTGTGAGGAATATGAAAATATCCACAATGGAAACAAAAGTAATCGCATTTCGAGGCAAGGAACCAATAAGAATAAAAAATCTGATGTGTTTCACTTTCTCTACTCTTGTACAAACTATTTTTACAAATACTTGTGCTGCATCTACTACATTATAATCGAGATATCAAGATGCCAATCTTATTTCAAAGTTTCTTGTAGGTGCAAGGGGAATATGGTAGGCTTTAAGTGATAGTCAAATCTTTTCAGAACTGGTTGCTATATGGAGCATTTTATTCTCTTTGCATGTCCAGGACATAAAAAATAATAACGTATTACCATTTGAGAAAAATTGGAGAATTCAAACAAATAACAGGTAGTATCTTGGAAAAACTCTAGTAACTCGACAAAAAGTGTACCTAACGAGGTGCATATTTTTTCTCTAATAACATTTCGTCTATCTCTTACGGTTTACCAGTTATGCGAATGTCATTCCGAGTGAAGAGGACTTTTGGGGACATTTCCTGAAAATTCAAGATATATGTTTCATTTGTGACGAAAATATCTTAGACATATAATACTTTAATCAAAATCGTTACAGCCAATTTTGAGAAAGTCAAACTTTTTGAAAAATATTCCATATAATGGGTGGTCTGGGTTGGGGAGATTTTCTTGAAAATTTTCGTGTCGCGTCCTTGAAAGACGTAAACTCAAACACCAAGTTTGGTATTTATCCGATGTTTGGTTTCTGAATTATGCTGTTCACCACACACACACATACATACATATACTTACACACACACTAGCACGAACGGAATGTTTCCAAAAATGCCTTTACATTTCCGGTGAAATCTCGGTATCGAATTTTTGGGTGGAATGCGACACTTCCCCCCACTTACTATACGTAGTAGAGAAAGTATTAATAAATAATAAAATCTTAAAACAAATGAGCATTTTCAGCTATTTAGGAAGTATGTTATCTATGATAAAGAGCGCGACATTAATATTAAAGCAAGAAAATTACAAGGTATTTGTGGCTCTATTAACCGTACTCTGAGAAATCAAGAATAGATACAAAGTTGAGAGTTTATAAAGTAATGTCTGTACCTACGTTATCTTATGGATATGAACTATGGTGATGCAGTAATTTGTATCACAAATTACTTAAATGTAAAGAATGATTGTAATATGAATATGCATTTTATGTGACATTGATTTGAGATGTTTTGTTGATTGTAATTATTGTTGAGAAGTAAGTTTATACTGCCTTACTGAAACTGACAATAATAGCGTGCAATAATGCAGCGAGGGGGTGAGCTGTTTATCATTATTAGAGACGAGGAAGTTACGTAATTTTGGCGCGTTTTTCTTACAATTTGCTGGAACATTTTTCCTAAAGCATATGCATTCATAATTTTCATTGGATATAAAAATAGACGCTAATGTTGTCGCGTTTTATTAGCCAATAGCAACTCAGTTATAATCTTTAGGCATATCGGGGTGTAGGAGTATAAAAGGGCTAGGTTAGAGGTAGAGTCCGTCACTTCGTCGAAAATATTTGTATGCTACACGTCGCCTTCAGTCCGTCAGTTCACCGAAAATATTTGAAAAGTACACGTCGGCTATCGATTCACAAGTTACGCGTAGCAGAGTTAGGAAAATTCTCAAGTGTTGTAAAGTTAATTATACAAAAGGTTGAAGTACGTGAATTAAAAGTGATCAGTAAGAAGTTGTTATAACAGTTTCAGTTTGGCGGGTGTCAAGATCAATGTGTAAATTGTGATAGTGAATGTGTTCGACAATAAAAAGTGTAAAACAAACTCCTTCATCAGTGTTATCTTTAGATAAAAGATTTCTTTCCGTTTACACAACCTGTATAAAGAGAATGCTCGACCGAAAAGATCATAGCTAGCCGGAGGACAGTGAAACAAAATTAAATAAAATAACAGTAGCTTTCTTTCAAACAAAAACTAAAACTACCGCAAATTACTAACACCAGATGGAGCTACAAACCTAACAAAGAATCACGTCACAAAATGGTTTCACCACGTTGAGTAAACACACATACACAAACATTATAAGCAATACCACCGCAAAATTGGCTTCCAAACGTGGGACTCAACAAAATAAATATAACAAGTATACCATACAAATTGGCTCCCAAACGTGAGGCTACAAAAATGTTAAATATAAATAACATTAAGTCACTTCAATGGATAACAAAATAAGTAGGAAAAGAAAGTTCAGGCATCACAAATGAAGTTCTTAAGATGAGTTAAAAAGCACTCTATACTTAATCACATAAGATTTAAAGATATTCGTTCAAGAATTAGATAGTTTAATATTAACGACAAATTAGAAACTACAACCGAAAATAAAAAGCGCATCCAGAAAGAATGGACTCAAAATTGACAAAACAAATAAAGAGATACGAGGGGCATCAAAAAGTAACCGGATTCCTGTGTGAAGACGCACGCGCAAAATTCACCAATCTTGGTAATGAAGAGATTGACATTGATTTGCACTGTGATTTCGGGACATTGCCTATGAGCTGTTCAGTTTGTCAAAGGGAGCCATTGTGCAAACACGTGTTTTCAATGACCCAGCATGGATTTTAATTAGGTTTTGTGTTCTCAAAAAAAACCGGAAACTGAAACGCTGAAAATTATGTAGGAAGTATATGTAAATCAAACTTTATAAAAAAGCACGTGTTTTTGAATGATATAAAAAGTTTATAGATGGTGAAAAAAAAACCTGAAGATGCTCCACCCCATAACGGCCCTCCACATCACCAACTAAGCTGAACCGCAATATTATTGACGCCATGTTGCAGGACGATTGGCGATTAACAGTAGCAAAGTTTGGAAACAGTATGAACATTTGTGTGGGTCGGTTGAAGACACAATTCGTAATGATTTGAGGAACATAAAAGATGCAGAAGAGGATTCCATAAGTGCTTCATGAGGAACAGATGTCTCATCACTCAACTAGGCAATGAAGTCATGCCCCACCCGCCATATTCGCCGGATTTTACACCATGTGACTTCCACTGTTTCTAAGAGTGAAAAGGCACTTCGTGGCCGCCATTGTTAAAGAGATACTGAAATAAATAGTGCAATTTTGGATATACTGCACAGGATGTCAAACAAGGGCTTCTCCAGGTGTTTTGAAAAGTGGATAGAAGGTTGGAACAAGTGTGTAGCCGCAGGAGGAGAGTATTTTGAAAGCTTATTATTGGATTTGAATATAAAGGTCATACTGTCCAAACAATAAAAGCTTTCCGGTTATGTTTTGATACCCCCTCGTATAGGCTAATAGGAAGAACATCCGTGGAATGACTCAGGAATAGATGGTTGGAAAATGTTTCAGGACGAAACAGGCAGTTTTTGCCTATACTTTGAAGTGTAGTGGAAGAAGATGGTGTTAGGTTTCCTGGAAAACCTTAGAATCCCCGATTCTAAGGTTCTGCTAATAATTTATCATCATTTTAAACTCTCAGGAACCATTTTAATGGGCCATAACTCTTTAACCAATAATAGGATACATATGAAATTCTGGAAAAGTATGATACATAATTGGAAGATTTCGTTATTCATTGTTCCTCAGAGCAAATGTTGGAATTGTCCCCCACCGGCATCCATATCTGCACTTGTTTTACCATATTCTGTGACGTTCTACGAAGAGTATCCTTCAGTGTTGTTTATTTCGTTACTAATGTATTCAAGCAGTTGTCCGAGGTCTATTCTTATGCACTCTATTTATAAGTTACTTCTATAAGAAAAAGTCCAGCAAGTTTAGGTCAGATGGTCTGGTGGGGGCACAGGCCCTTTGAGATTATTCTATTAACAAAGAAACTGGTTACAAGTTGCATGGAGAAGTTAGATGAATAACACGTTGCTACATATTTCTGGAAATGACCTGTCAATTCGATGTCATTCAGCTGCTCCAAAAGTGTATAGAAGATGCCCGTATAAACTGCAGTGTACAGACGTATCAAAGAAAATGGGGCCAACAATCCTGGAAGCTGACATCGCACACCAAACTCCAGCCTTTCAATCATGCAGTGGTGTTTCGTGGATGATATGGAAGTTTACAGCAGCCCACCATATTCACCAGATCTGCTGTTTTTATGTTGCTGTAGCCTGACAGATGAAACCATTCTTCATCTGTAACCCATATTAACGAGAGAATGTTGGACGTAGTATAAGCAAACCCTGAAGTCATCGACAATAACGTTTTTCATTATCTGCTTCTTTCAATTGGTGCGTCATATACACTCCATATGGTCGCAATGCCGATTTCATCGCAGTTCTTTGACATCTGCCATGTGAATAGCCTGCCTCCTGGCTCAATCCACGCAATCACTTCTTTACAGAGTTCACTGATCGTCTTCGAACATTATCAACAGACTATGACTCAATGATGGTCTATGTTTTCCACTCCCACTGACGAGTACATCAATTGTCTTCAGCTTTCTTACTAGCGATAAAATTGTTGCCTTTGATAGAACATCGCGTACACTAAATTCTCTTCGAAATTCCCCGTTGGGTTATTTAATTTGTCTTCCAATACATTTTCACAACAAAATCATTCTCTCGAAGTCAGAATTGCATGTTTCTGTTACGACTGCAAACTAAAGATTGTCAACAATGCTCATAATTATCATCAAAATCAACAAAATAGTGAACAATGGCAGTGGTATTGATTCTCCCAGTGCCACCTATATCATCAAAACAAATTTCCCATTTCTTCGAGCTTTCGACCATTAAAGTAGTTCAGGTTTATATAGATCGCACTGTACTTCAGTGAACATAAATACTACAAGAAACCTCAGTTACACTTCAGTCACACAGTCAACACCCGAGAAAGAAGAAGCCACCATATTTGATTCCCATGACGGTCTTACTATCAGATATTACATCCTCGCAGTAAATAAACTTACAACATCAAGCAACACTACGTTTATGTCAAGGATCTCCAACTCCAGAATATGCATATATTTAACATCCTTCAAAGTAGCAAAATCTCTAGTAAGCAATCACCTTAAAATAAGTACAACAATGTTTCTCTCTAACTTCTTCCACTAATTAACAAAAGGGTAGTACTCCGCGATGTTTGCCACGTAATAGAATAGCAAACTTGGTTATTGAGACCTACCTACTGCCATATGAAGTTAAACTCATGTGAAACATAACTTTCATAATGGTTGGAATTCCCGATCTGGTATTTTATCACATCCTGAGTTTCAGACACCAGTTTTTCATTCCACCCAATGACATTGAAAAGTTGCAATCTAACATTAATATTCAATATTTAGTTCCTTAATATTGGATATATCAGCGGATACACACCCTGTTTTATTTGCAAGCAGGAAGGGCACCTTGCCAAACACTGCCATGATTCCGAGGGTACATAAGAAACGACCTCCAAGGTATTGAGTATACACAAATTCCCTGAGTTACCCCAATACCACTAGAAATACGCCGGTACATACTTCTTCTGCTCCAACTACTTGTAGTGCTAAAGAAAACATCCCTGAGCCAACAAGCTTCATTCCATCCACTCCTAAACATCCACTAGCATCCCAATGTGAAACTAAAAACACCCAAAATTCTATCCATATGGTACGAGAGTCGCAAAGGCCCAAACGGCAAATGTCAAACAGCAAAACCGACATTGACCCCCCGAATGAATATCAAGTTACTATGTCCAGAAGAATTGAAGGGTCTTTCAACAAGAGTGTCCCATCTTTGAACTTAAATAAAACACGTTCTATAAATGATAGAGCTTTACTTATTTTTTATTTTGAAACATAATTAATGTCATTACGCGTGGAAGAGAACATCAGTTAAGTGACCGCCGCGACTTCGTTGGGTTACGCGTGTATGTTTAACCCAATTTTCAATGACAGAGGAACGTAAATTAGTCCAACTTCACGAATAACAGCGTGATGTTATTCATAAGATCATTTACTGTTTCTGGCTTGTTGACATAAACTCGAGATTTAACATAACCCCACAAAAAGAAATCCAACGGCGTTAAATCACATGATCTCGGGGGCCAGTTAATATCACCAATACGGTAAATGATGAAACCTCTGAACTTCTCCATCAAAGGGTCGATTGTTTCGAGAGCAGTATCACATGTGGCACCATATTGTTGGAACCAGATGTTTCTGAGATTCATACCATCCAATTGAGGTCAAAAATAGTCCATTATAGGAGCCCGGTATCTTTCTCAATTGACAGTTAGAGCTTCTCCATCTTCATCTTGGAAAAAATATGGACCAATGATTCTACCATACCAAAATCCACACCACACAGTAACCTTTTGGGGATGACGTGGTGCTTCTTGAATATGCATTGGATTGTAATTGCTCCAATAGCGGCAATTTTGTTTGTTAACACAACCATCCATCCAAAAGTGGGCTTCGTCACTGAAGATGATTTTTTAACAAAAATCCGGGTCAGCTTCCAATTGCTCCATAGCCCAGTCAGCGAATACACGGCGCAACCTATGGTCCTTGGGCTTTAGTTCTCGAGTTAACGCCATTTTGTAAGCGTGAAACTACAAGTCCAGATGCAGAATTCGCCAAGTTATCGGCGAAAGCCCCAATTCTTGCGCTCGACGAGAAATTGATTTTTTTCCGTTCTCGCGTACACTCTCACGAACGGCGCCTATGTTTTCGTTGGAGCGCTTACGTGGATTATGTACGCGTACTTTGATCGCTGACAGAACCACTTCTTTCAAATTTATCAATCAAACGCCGAATCGTTCTCTCGCAGAGACGATTATGCACAATGTAAACTTCACGCAATACTTGGCGAACAGATGGTCCAATTGATAATAAATTTTTACAATTTCTACGCGTTACTGAATGCTGTAACGTTCTATGGATATTTGTCAATAACAACTGTAACCACATGAAAAACATGACTGCTGTAACTCAATAAAAACGGCAGCTATCGCATGTTAAAGATAGGATACTCTTGTTGAAAGACCTGTATCCGATTCGCAAATTATTTCCACACAAACCACACATCAGGAAAAAAGGTTTAAAATCTGAGGTTGCTCCGTCAAGTGCAGAAATGGTCCAAACGATTCGAGGCATAATCGAGTCAGACACTCACAGTTACTCATTAAGCTTCAATTAGCTGCAAAGCTTAATGGAAGGCATAGTTGGTATAACAAATGTAATCAAATTGCTCAAGAGTACACCACAGACCTGCAGTTTCTAGTGAATACCTTACGAATGCTTTACCCCCGCTATAAACACCGAAGCACAAATGTTAGAAATAGCAGACTTGAAAAAAGGTTGCTAGACTACACAAATCAGAACAAGAAACACGCCAACTAAACAAAGAATTAGGTATCCTTAGAACAGTTAGCTACCTAATGCTAATTGCTGTTTTAGACTTCATAATAGAATAAAATAATTATGGTTTATTTACTTCAATTGAGCATTAATGGCTTCCATGTAAACTTCCAATTTCTTAAGATCTTACTAAGCAAACATAACCCTGCAGATATCTGTATTCAGGAAACAAATTTCAAACGAAAATATGATGCGGCCCTAAAAGGATGCACCCCCACCACAAAAATCGAGACCACTATTACATGCCAGTTGGGGCGTAGTTACTACATTAAAGATGGTGTTAAACATCGAACAATTTCACTTGTAAATGAATGGAAGCAGTTTCTATCACAGCATACCTACATCACCAATGTCAATATGCAACGTCTATCTTCCAAATAAAATTACGTTAGATGCGGATAAATAGCAGCATTTAACACAACAAATTTCTAATCATTTATTTTACTGGGAGACTTCGACACTTATAATACAATTTGGGGCAATCTGTATACGAAGATCAGAGTGAAGAACAACATCTTAACGATTCCTCACCATACATTTTAATGCAGCAAATTGAACCCTCAGTGCCAAAGACTTAACATTAAGTACCCCTGATATACAAGTTAACTTTCAATGGTCAGCTTCTAAACAAATATACGGCAGTGATCACTTTCTCGTGGTATTAATCGATGTAATTGGCACTCCTGAGTTTCACAAATCCCAACTGCAGTTGGATCTAAAAAATGCAAATTGACAAAATTTCAAGGCGCACATGTCTGAAAACTTACCTTATCTAACTCCAACAAAGGAATTATTTTAATTAAATGCTAATGAAATAGTGATCTCATTTACAGAGTTGATCCTCCAATCCGCCGATATGACCATTCCGAAGAAATATCTAATCACCAAAAAAAAGTGTAAGCTGATGAAATCAAGAATGCATAAAAGCGACAGCCAGCAAGAAAAAGGCGTACTATAAATTCAAACAGCAGCCCACGCAAGCATAGCAAGAGCTAAGGCAAGCCAAGTGCTTAAAACAAGCAAAAAAGACTCCTGGTTAACTTTTACTTCATCTCTAAATAGCAAAACACCTAAAAAACTGGTTGACGGAAGAAGTCCGGTGTTCCATCTTCGTTATGCCTAGGGCCTATGTCTAAGTTGCAAGCTAACATAAAATAAATTTAAAGAGCTGACCGTCACAGAATCCTGCTAGGGAAGTGATAGGCAGAGCCCAAGCCTTAAAAATCTCTTACGTTTAAGTACCCGAGGAGTCTGCCGACTAGTGCTTTAGCCAGCAGTAGTGTATGCGTGTATCAGCAAGGATTGCATAATCCACCCAAGTGTCGAATATGTGATCATGCCCCTAATATCCTACCTAAAACTCTGCTTACATAAGCATCCGGGAAATGACTCGCAAGAATTCTAAAGCCAATTTCATGGATTTACTTAATTAATTTTGTCCTTAATATCTCGAACTTTATAAATTATTTTTAGCAAATTCTTGAAAAACAAATCTATAAACATATCACAATATCCATTGCATGCCAGTTAATTTTCCGAACTATTAGACAATTCCGTTAATGTAGGCAATGCATGACAGCTACCTTGGAAGCATTCGCCGTTATTCTTTCAACGTTTCCCACATGTTAAGCAGTGTACATGAAAATGTTCGTTGTTTTGTTTCTCATAAGCAGCTGGAAAGAGCTTATGGTGTGGTGTATAACAATTCATTTACTTGATTTTTAAATTTAAAATTAAAATAATGTATCAACTTTTAGAATTAATATTTAATTGGTGTTAATTACCCCCCAAAAATATTTACAAATCCTTATCGGAATGCACTAGATAGAAATACAACTTCTACAGTTTGTCACCAATTTTCGAAAATATTCTCATAGCAAGAACGTAGGCATAGACTTCAAAATCAACACCCACGAAGGCATCAACACCCGCCAAGTCCGTTACTGGAAGTATCACACCATTCAAATTACCAGCAAAACCGTTGACCTCAAATAATGAGACTGGCAAGCCCATAGTATGCAATGCACCACCGATAAAATTCAGGACCAGCTATGACAGAGCCGACTTCCTAAAAGAAAGGATAAGTCTGCAACCAGAACATCTAAAGGGAAGCACAGTCCACGAGCATCTCCTCGGAGATCCTGCTCTGAGGAATTTTCCGGGAAGGTCTCAGATCGGCGATGAACATAGCTGATCTCAGCTTCCAATCGGTTTGAGGTTCTCGAAACCGAGGTTTACTATTGGAAAGGGGTCCCGTGGAGGAGATGAAGCCGGAGAATAATAATAAAGTCAATAACGTTGGCAAACTGTGTTTGTTTGTAACGTTTGTTAACCTTACACATCAGTAGCTGATTCCCACACCACTGCTTACCAAGAAAGATTCGGGAGATTTTGTATAGCTTCCAATATTTAATCACAATAATGTACTGCAAAACACAAATAAATAAAATGCGTTATGAGTATAACAATATACCTTACCCTATCGAAAGCTCAGTAGCAAATATCTCACTCACAAGAAAAGGGTTATATGCTTCAACAGTTTCATGTATATAGTCTTGAAAGTCTTGTAAATGTTATAAATCAGGTTTTGTTTTAATTCTACGTGCAAATTTATGAAACTATGAATGTTTAATTCTTATCTCCCGATATTTACTCTAGGACAGTGAGAGAAGTAAGTGTGGCATGTAGACGGTTTATATGAAACAGAATAATGGACCCTCACAAGTAAATATAAATAAAAGATTGCGACATCAGAGATGAAATTGCTGCGTCCATAGTTGGATAATGAAAAGAATGAACATATAAGGAAATAATTAGGAATTGTAAATATAATAGATAGAAAATAAAACAGATGGCTAGTATACGCACCTTTGTAGAATGGACTCTCACTGTAGTCCTCTCCATGTATTAAATTACCGTCCAACTGGTAGAGGAAGTCCAGGAAGACCTAAAAATCGATAGAGAGATTAGTTGTACTCTAGCCGGAACGGATCTTTAAGTACAAACCGCGTAGTTAATGCTAATATGGACGATTTTAAACTTAAGAATTTACGGGGAAAAATTATCATACTTTTTCACACCGTTTCCTCTACCCATTGTCATTTCAGAGGCATCCCCTATGTTTCATGCTATTCATGTGAAAATTAATTATTTTCTCCACGACCGCAACCACGATAAGAATGTTTGCCTAAAGATGATTCCAAACTCAGTTACATTTATTTTACTATTACAAGTTGTAGAATGAAGGTCTGTTTATATCCTAAGTCAGTTTTTATTTGTCATAATCTCTTTGAAACAACTAGAGAATTGCTCAAATTCAAACCTTCGTAGTTTCATATTCGTGCCTTCTTTTTCTGGCCACTATACAAATAGTATTGAATTTTTAAGTCCTCACAAAGCGACCCCCGTTGAAGAGATTTGAGTATCCCGTAAGTTTGCACATATCTCCCTAGTACTTACAACAAAATGTGTAATGAAAGCATTTCTCTAAAGATTTATGTTTAAAAAGAATTAGATAGAAAAATTAATTTTTTTACAATATTTTGTAGAAGATTGGTAGAAAAAATAACGTGAATGTAAAATGGCTTTCTTAATTAGTTTAAAAGCACAACAAAGCGTGTAGCCCCACAGAAACGGCAGCATCCTCTAGATGCGGTGGACATACCGTCTCCAGAAACCAGTGAAACTGAACCTTCTCTTAGAATTTTCATCAATGGCACCAAGAACGAGCATAGAGTAGGTTTTGGAGCGGCTGTATTCAACAATGACGAACTGCTTCAAGAACTATTTTTAAACTCAGAAGCAACTACACAAACAACCAGGCTGAACACATGTCATAGTAAAAGCCCTTGAAGCAATAATGGAAATACAGGAGAGAAAAATGTCATCAACAACTGAATAACAATGCGAGGCCAAATGTCGTGTGAACATGTGTGTGCCTCGCACCAGTCTGTCAAACATCATGGTTGCGCGAGTAGACTACATGCTTCGTAGGATCGCCGATTAAGTGTGGAAGAAATTTAAAGTATACACCAGTGCTGAAAAAAGTTAGGTTGTCATGATGTTACCGGCTGTTGCGAGGCCGAAGTTGTGTCTGTTGGTTTTCACACGACGTTCGGCCTTTTATGAACTGTTGGACCTACGAACGCACACTTTTTACATTTATGACTCACTCAACTAGCAATTAATTTCAATGTATGTCACTACAACTGGAACATTGGTGTATAACGGATAAAGGTACATTTTGGAGCAATAGGCAATGAACTGACAAAGAAGAAAAGCGAGAAGCACTGAGAATAGATACAACCCAATGTTACAAAATCCCAAAAAGTGTTAGTGATAAGAAACCAAAAGAATAGCACTCAACTATGGCAGACGGGATGGAACGAAACAATGAAAGGGGCTGCGACGAAGGCATTATTTCTGAGTATGATATCCAGCTTAACTTTCAAGATCAATACAATGCTTAATTTCACCTCAATAACAACCGGACATGGAAAAATCCGATCACTTGAATTATGGAAAGTTCCCGTGTGTATTTGTAATACTAGTGAACACACTAATTTTTTTATGCCGGATACTAAAACTATTCCACGAACAGATACACGACCAGTAACTAAAAGTGGAACTAGTGACAAAATGTATTAAACAATTCTCACATTTTGTTAACTCAAAAGACATATATATATATATATATATATATATATATATATATATATATAGTTCAATAAATCCAAATATATTGTAAACAGTTAAAAACAGTTAAGTTAAACAAATTGCGAACTAACTTAAAACTAAGGAAAATAATGTGTATATAATATAGCATGTAGTATTAGTGTCTGTAATGGAAGGTGTTATAAAATAGTAGAGGGCGATGGAATTTTTTTTCGGACGTAAAATCCTTAGGTTGGTTTCCTTTGGAAGGTAAGTAAAGGCTGTAATAAGGTGCCGTGGATTTACGGCACATAAAATAACCTCAAGTCTGATAAAAAAGGCCTTTGAACAAAATCTCCGGTCTTTCAAGCCCTATATGGAATAGGACGCTAAGAAGTATAGTAGTTATAGAGTTAATTTAAGTTTGTTCTTTAAAATAAGCGTAATTGAAACAAACCGTGTATTTTCAGTGAAACTCTCATATTCCCCCTACTTACCATAAATAAGATGAAGAACAAGTAAACATCACCGTTACAATCTTTACGTATACAAGGGAGGGGGTACACCTCGCGCACTGGGACCTAGAGAGATATGTATATAGTGGCTACCACCCCTCAAAAGGAAGGGATGAAGTGAAGGAACCATAGCAGATTACATAGAAACGCGCGAAAGCTCCTAACAGTTCCTAGCTCGAGCATGCGTCCCACTATTGGAGCCGAGTGGGATGCCTCAGGCGGTTATGTCTGTGGCCCGCATTCGGGAGGTCCCCGGATCGATCCCCGCGATCGCTCACTCTGATCTATGTGTTTTTCGTGGTTTCCACGGGTCGCTAGGCGAATGCTGGGGTGGTTCATCTTGTACTGCGACTCTCCTTCTCATTTCCTGTACCCACTATCTTCAGGGTTGTAGGACCAGGTGACAGTGTTCGGAGGGTTGCGGCTGGGCGGTGGCTTACGCTCTGTAAAGATTTCTACCCTAGCGTCACTGCAGGACCGCTCAGTTAGGCCTCTACGCAGCGTGGGGCTCCTCTCCGGGGAACCCTGGAGGTCGTAGCTTGTGGGCAGTGACCGTACGCCGTCGGATGCATTCTATCTGGAAACGTTAGGGACATCGTCCATGCTTGCGCCCGTCGATATCCGGATATGGTCGCTCTTCAGGTCTCTTCACACATCTTTCCCTCCCAGGAAACACGTTGGAACCACAATGGGCCGCCTGGCTTGCGGTGCTCTGCCTCGATTCCGGAAGGAAACGGAATGAAAAGGAAATGAGTGAGGGAAAATATTGGTAAATGAGAAACCGCCCCATCATTCTCCTGGGAAAACCACAAAAAACCCAAGGTCTGAGCGGTCAGTCGATGGGATTTGAACCCGAGTCCGGAATGCTCGCCGCTCAGCTCGCTCGGTTTGTTACAAGCTAAATGATCGAAAACATTTTTTTCTGGCTAGTGTACCTTGTGCATATGGGAAATGAAGACACATCTCCACTACTATAAAAGAAAGCTAAGTTTTCAGGATATACAGTGCAATATTACTGCTCCGGAAAATTCCAATAGCCCAAAGTTTGGAATAAATTCAAAGTTTTCGATGATTTGCGGGGGAAGAAGCGCTGTACCTTTTCGAGTGTCACAGGCATGCTGTATCTACAAACAACCGCAGTTCTCCGATATATTCCGAGCACAAAATGCCAGTATACGATATCGACCCCACACAACGGAGTTTCAACTACAAGAAACACATACATAATCTTGCTGGAGTGTGGTTGTGGAAGCATCTGAAGGGGCAAAAATACGACATTCGCTTCATAAACCCTGCACATAGCTTTTAACTCGTGGTATGTTATTGAACATGGTTCTTTGTGTGTAATGTATTTGCTTTCCAATACAGAACCTATACATTTGAAGAGGCTTTTGGATACTACACATCTTGAGCCAGGAGGAGCTTTTTAGACTGTCCATAATCTCACGTTTTTCTTGGATTCAGGTCAAATCAAGGAAAATCGACCACAAGCTCTTTTTGGAAGCATTTATCATCTAACATCTCACTCTCTCCACTTATTCCGCTACGTTTTAAGAAATTTCTTCCATTTACATTTGAGGCCTACAAATGTTATGCAACTTAATTAAGAGAGACGTATTATGAATTATGACGTATTCTGTATTATGAATTAAAACCTGTCGTTTTATTTTCTCTGGTACATATTTATCGTAAGTAAGGGAACACTAAATCTAAGTAATGATTTAAAATCTATTATTTTTATGTTCGCTGGCACTTATTTGTTGTGAGTAAAGGAATATACAAAACTATTTAATGGAATAAAATCTGTTACTTTTATACTCGCTGGCACCTACTTATCGTGAGTAAAGGAATAGACAAAACTATTTAATGGATTAAATTTGTTGCTTTTATATTCGCTGGCACCTACTTATTGTGAGTAAAGGAATAGACAAAACTATCTAATGGATTAAAATCTGTTACTTTTATACTCTCTGGCACCTATTTATCGTGAGTGAAGAAATGGACAAAAATTGTGTAATGGATTAAATGTTTTACTTTTACTACCTCTGGCACATATTTATCTGAGTAAGGAAATAGAAAAAACTATCTAATTCTTTAAAACTGGTTACTTTACTTTCTCTGGCATGTATTTATCGTGGGCAGAGGAAGTATTGCATTACACTCAAAATTTTTTTATTGACAATTCCCCGTAAATGCATGTTTTAAGGACAATTGAATCCAATAAAAGGGGTTTTTAGAAAAGGTTGCATGCATATATGATAGAGCGACAGACCGACAAAGATTATTGGTTTGTACGCCTGCGCAAGCGCGTTCTTCTAAGATATTAGCAAACATTTTAAATGGGATGTGCGTCGGGAGCGTGTCGCCATGAGATATATATGTGCGATGCTGCAGTCATATGCTGAGTTTTATTGCTTTGTGGAATACAGTATTTGAATTCTTCCTCTACTTACCATAAGTATATGAGTAATAACAGTTAAAACAATAATATTGGGATAAAGAACAGTTTGTAAAAGTAAAAATGAATAAATTTACATGTGGGGGAGTTTCCGATTTATGTAGCTGCGTCACGTGTGTTACAAATTTCTGACTAACTAAAGTTAGCCTCATCATATGTGCAATTTGCCAGTTAACTTAATGCTATAACCTCAAGGCACTTATTTAATAAACAATGTTTGAAACAATGTTTTAACTATTAGCAACAGAAAAGCTTCAAGCAATAACTTAACCATACTGCATAAAGAGACAGTTCTAAGTCTCTTAAAATGAAAAGCAAAATATTGCGGGAACCAGCTAGGACATCACGGCAGGAACTGACCAGGAGCTAATTAGGTATGTTATTCCATCTTACCATGTGGAAGGTCAAGGCTGGAATTTTTAATTTCGATCGCCGAAACAATTGCCAAAACTCGGAGCCATACCCACCACAATGTTAGCCTCTAATTTTCTGCCGGACCTTCTCTAGTGGCAGTTACCAGCAAGTATGCAAAGCAAACATGTTTTTTTTTAACGGTGGCTGGAATAATGCGGAGTAGCGTCAATTCATGTACGTTAGCAAAGCCAACAAACGACATAAAATAGATAAAGGTGGTTAAGGAGGGAGTAATATGAATGTAACACATCAGACTTTTATCAGCTACTGACATACTCATATGGATTTTTTGCCCCAAATACGAAGGTCGTCCAATAAGTAAATTTCCTTATTTTATAAGGAACATTACGCACCTTTTATCATGTTGAGTTAATTTTATTTATATTGTACAATCCTTCTGTTATATTTCTACGTAGTCAGCATGGTTTTCCAAGCATTTTTGCGGACGTGACACACGTTTTTCCAAACCAGTGTTGTGCCAGGTCGGATCCTGTGCTCGCAACCAGCTATTCACTGATTTGACTTCTTGATCAGTGTTAAAAGTGCTTACCTTTGAGTTGGAGGAACATGTGAAAATCACTTGGGGCAAGCTCCGGTGAATACGGAGGATACGAGAAAACTTCCAAGTTGAATCTTGACCCAGGCGAAGCTCAGAAGATTAAACTGGGAAGTTTTCTCGCATCCTCCATATTCACCAGATCTTTTCTCAAGTGATTTTCACATGTTCCCCTGACTCAAAGGTCATCATGGAGGTAAGCACTTTAACATCGTGACGAAGGTCAATCAGAAGTGAACAACTGGTTACGAGCACAGGACCCGACCTGGTATAGCACTGGCTTGGAAAAGCTTGTCACGTCCCCAAAAATGCTTGGGAAAATGTGTTGACTATGTAGAAAAGTAACAGAAGGATTTAAAGTATAAATAAAATTAATTTAGCATGATCAATTGTGTGTAATTGTTTTATAAAATAGGGAAACTTACTTACTGGACTCCCCTCGTACAATGCTTCCGTTAGAGACACTAATAACGGAGTCATTGCAGCAATGTTATTGTTTTCATTGTTTATGTCCCGGGGATCACATACAGCTTCGAGTGCAATCCTTGATCACTGTCAGACATACCTTGTGGAGGCAGATTACAGGGTTCCTGTTGTGGCCAAGACTTGAATAGAGGATTGGGGTTAATATAACTCAACCGGCGGAATGAATAGCAAGGGGAAACCGGTCCAAGCACCGCTTTGTCAACCACAAATCCCACATATGGCCTCTGGAATCGAACACCAATCACTTGGTCACTGTGCTACTCTCGGATCAGGTGAGTACACAGGATGCTGGGCTAAATTAAACCAGTGATTTTGCTGGTTCATTGCGGTAATGAAAAACTTCTTTCTGAAGCATTTTTGGAGTAATAGCTCTAAGATTTTGAATATCAGGATCAAAGCGCCTATCAGCTGCGATCTGCTGCATAATTTTAACAAGTAAACCTTTTAAAACAAGTAGAAATATAAATATTAACATCGAAATAATTTTATTTTATTGTATTGTATTACTGAATCTTTTGAGAGAGTCTAGAAGTTTGAAAACACCAAGAATCTTGGAATAATAAAACAACAATCTTAGAAACAACCCTGGCATAAATCCCACCGAGAGTTTAAGGAACATTATCAAAAACTGACAAGAAAATTAGCTACAATCACATGACTTTCTCTAACCGCAATCGTTTATTTTTGTACATCTTCTACAGAATATTCCTGAAGCAGATTATTTTTCATGTTAGTCGAAATAAAACCTTCGCAGAAATATTTTCAATCTAGCAAAAACGAATATCTCGGAAATGGCTAATGCCACAGAAAAAAATTATTTGAAATAAATTATGTGTTTTAAAGAGAACTACATTTTGGATGTAGTGTGTTTTATCGATTTCTCATAGTTTGCCCGTTATACAAAATGTTATAAATACCTTCCGAATAAAGAGGACTTCCCAATAAAGTCAGGATATAAGTTTTATTTGTATATATTTTGTATGTGATTTCTGTATATCTTAAACATTAAAAACATCTTAATTGAACTCATTAGAGCCATTTTTTGAGAAAACCAAAAAGATTAAAACATTTCCAAACATGTAAAAGGTAGGCTGATGGGGGTATTTCATTGAAAACCTTGTGTCGCATCTTTGTAAAATGCTAAACCATAATAGTAAGTTTGGCATTTATTGGACTTTTCATTTTTGAGTTATCAGGCTCACACACACACAGGCGTTTTATAAAAACACACTTTTTGGGGTTTAGGAGGTGTCAAAGCATATATGTCCAATATATCGAATTTTTAGGTGGAAATTCTCGAATAGAATTATTTTATGGAAAATGATGGACAAACAGGGGAGATAGTTAAACGTATACATACAAATACTAAATATATTATAAGTTTAGGCACAAATCGAAACCAATAACAGCAAACCCGAAGTAAAAATAATAAGCAGCCTCCAACACACTTTATTCTTTCTTCCTTGGTCGGCTTACCCTACCCTACAACCGTGCTTAAGGTTAGAGAATGAAGAATCCGACACGAGGTAGCCAGGTATGAGAGTGAGGAAGATACGAAATGGATGAAAGGAAAGATGATGATGATGATGATGATGATGATGATGGAGCGATTGATGGAATGAGTCGCGGAGGAAACCGGAGAACCCGGAGAAAATCCGCCCAGACGCCGCTTCGTCAACCACAAATCTCACATGCGGGCCCCTGGCCCCGTGTCACCTTGGTGGGAGGCGAGAGGTCTAACCACTCGGCCACGGCACCCACTTTATTCAATTTGATGATCTTATAATAACATGGAGACAGGGATTGTATCCAGGAGTACAACTGAGCACCAATTCATATTTAAACAATGTTATACGAGATGATGTAATACAACAAAGTAGCGTAAACACCTACAGCGCTCTGTTTATGAATTATATCAACAAAGCAGTGTCCTGCGCCATGACGCCGTGTGCTAGAGCGTGGAGTTGTGGTCTCCCGGCCACGGAATACGCCCGTGTTCAATCCCACCAATGGGAGTGCGGATTTTAGTACCGGGTAGGATCGGTGCCCACTCTGCATCGTGAGGAAAGTGAGGTACTGCGATAGGTAGCGATCCCGGCCACGGAGGCACATTCTGTCTTGGTAATGCGTGATGCTAGCCACATCACCTCCCCTTTATAAGCTGTAGCACCACGGGAGGAGTAAATATAACCTAAAAATGTCCCCAAAAGGCAAAATAATGACA
This sequence comes from Deroplatys truncata, assembly GCA_030765065.1. Classification (NCBI taxonomy): domain Eukaryota; kingdom Metazoa; phylum Arthropoda; class Insecta; order Mantodea; family Mantidae; genus Deroplatys; species Deroplatys truncata. The sequence goes on from CM060981.1 coordinate 56,652,288, forward strand.
TACCAGGGAAAATACTAGTGAGAACCAAAATATTAATTGGAAATAATAGCCTGGGAAAGGTCATATGTTTTAACTATTTGAGTTATGATGTAGGTTTCTAAGTCGATATAGATATAGAAAATAGATAATAGCTTTCAACAAATATATGCAACCATAACAAGAACTCTACAAAGTAAAACAAGGAAGGCAATAAAAATTTGGAGCTCACAGGAAGATCATGGTGGTCCCTGTGCTCATGCATGACAGCTAATCCTGGATAATAAATAAAATGACAAGTGTAAAATTCAGACACCAAAAAGGAGATTTTTAGGTAGAACTAAACATGCATGAGAAATGGAGCAATTAGGGAAGAATTTAATATTTAGAAATGATATGATAGAATTAAAGAAAACAAACAAGTGGAAAGAAGGTCTGAACTGCAGGAGTAAAGCAATCCCGATCTTAATTCACTATTATAAATCTTTATGAAAAGTCTTGTCACATCCACGTACTTACTCTAACCATTCTCTAACAACCTATTACTAGAAAAGGTTATTTTTATACCTATATCACGTTAATCGAGATATATATTTGCATAAATAGTCAAATCTTTTAAGTGGGGATCGTTATGTGATGGCTTTCCTTTTTGTGGAGGGGGCACTTTGGTCATCAAGCACCATTTAGCCATTTATTGCTTGCTTTGATGACAAATTAACCTTTAACCTGATAGGTCATATACGATGAATGAACGAAATGGTTGAAATGATACTCAAATGGCAGGGGGTACCTAGAGTTTAGAAACATCTGACTTTGAGAGCAAGGGAAAACTACATTAAAAGCTTAATCCAGGTATGTTATACTAACCGAGATTCGAAATCGACACCTCTTGAATTCGAGATAGACGCACTACCCGCACACCACAAGGATAGGCATGTGATGGCTGATATTGAAATTCCGTTAGAGAAAATTTTGTGTTTGAAAATTGAAACGGCTAACAAAGAATATCTCGGAAATAGTTAACGGCACAAAAAATGTTATTTTGCATAAATTGTGTGCTTAAAGGAGATCTAGACTTCTTGTATAGCAAGATTTTGTGTTTTTCTTACGGTTTACCAATTACACCAATCTCGTTTATTATGAAGAGGTCTACACAAGTTAGTCGCAGAAAATTCAAAATATGCATTTTATTTGTCTTTTCAATATGTTAAATATATGAAATTTTTTCCCATATCGTTACAGCCACTTTTGGGAAAATACAAAATTTGAAAAAAAGTTCTATGGAAAGGGTATTTGGGGTGGGAATATTTTTTTAAAATATACGTGTCGCATCTCTGGAATGCAGTAATAATAAATAATAATAAAAATAACCCCGTGGTGCCAAGGGGCATAGACCTGCCTAACCGACTACTGACCTCACTCCCAAGTACGCACGGTGAGCGATCATCCAACGGGGAGGTGATGTTGTCACGCATTCCCAGCCAGACTGTTGGCCTCTGTGGGAGGGATCGCAGCCTATCTCAGCTCCTCACTTTCCTCGCAAAGCTGAGTGGGCTCCGGACCTATACCCGAGACTTAAATTCCACACACACATGGGTGGGATCGAACACGAGCGCATTTCGGGGCCGGGAACCAGAGCACCATGCTCTAGTTTAATACTAGACTGGGGGGCTGGAGAGCACAGAAAATGACTAACGATTCTGGCAGGAGAATCTGCCCATTCTGTGTTTTGGATGAGGACTGAGTACATATTCTGGCGGAATGCCCACAGTGAGAGAACCAGCGAACTATTAAACTCAAAGAAAAATTCTTAAGTCCCTCAAGAAAGAGATTGGCATGTTGGGAGCTACTGGCTGACCAGAGGCACTGGCAAAACATGGGCAATTTATTGGCTAAAGGTCAAATTTGTTCAGTTAGACAAAGGTAATTTATTTCTATTTCCCTTTTTCTTGTTCCATTTTGTTGTGTTTTCTTTCTCTGTTGTTTATTTTGTCAGCCTACTGTATCTTAAATATGCATGTATGGTCAATGATCCATGTACTAAATACTTGTGTAATAACTTCAATAATTTGAAACCAATAAAGATACCTTATCTATCTGCCTATCATACTAAGTTTAAATCCCAAATCTGGTATTTATCCTTCATTTCGTTTTTGAGTTATGTTCACAGACACAGACACGCACACGCACACGCACACACACGAACGCGCGCGCGGAAATATTCCTGAAAAATCTGATGCAATAATTTACACGCCTTTCTCTATGTCGTATCACTTATTATTGTGTAAACAAATTATTCTTCTCAAAGTTTATTTTAATTTCAATCCAGAGAAACCTTTCCGGAAATACTGCATTACACATTTCGTTATACATACAAAGGGAATAGCGATAGGCAAATGTTAAGGAACTGGACACTATGTACGGGCCTTAAAATTACATGTTGTGCTCGCAATCGCGATTAACAACTGAATATCAAAAGACTTGAAAAGAATGACAAAACATAGAAGAATTTGAGCCATTAATAAGGAATACCTCGAAAATAGCTAATGCCAAAAAAAAGTTACTTGAACTAAATTGTGTGTTTTAAAGACATGTACATTTTTTGTGTAATACGTTTTCATCTATCGCTTAACATTTACTAGTTATACAAGATTATACAGAATTCATTCCGAATGAGGAGGGCTTCAAAAGCTATTCCAGGAAAATTCAAGACATACGTTTTATTTGTAATGTAAATATCTGCAATGTATAATATTTTAATCAAAATCCTTATAGCCATTTTTGAGAAAACAATAAGTTTCGAAAAATGTTCCATGTAAGGGGTAGTTTAGTATGGAAAATTTTCTTGAAAATCTTGGTGTCCATCCTTGGAAGATAAGGAACCTAAATACTAAGTTAGGCATTTATTCTGCCTCTTTTTGAGTTATGCTGTTCACAGATACACTGACACACACTAACCTTTTTTTCTAAAAATGCTTTTTTACCTACTCTACTACGTATAGTAGTAGGGGAAGTATTGTATTCCACCCAAAAATTCGATACCGAGGTTTCACCGGAAATATATGTTTTGAGTCCCCTTGAATCCAAGAAAAAAAAGCATTTTTGGAAACATGTCCGAGTGTGTGTGTGTCTGTCTGTGAACAGCATAACTCAGAAACGAACAGTCGGATAAACACCAAACTTGGTATTTAGGTTCAGTATCTTACAGGAATGCAACACGAAGGTTTTCAAGAAAATTCCCCCCAGATTACCCTTTACATGCTACATTTTTCGAAAATTTTAATTTTCTCAAAAATGGCTAACGATTTGATTAAAATATCATATGTTTAAGATATTTTCATGACAAATGAAATGTATATCTCGAATTTTATGGGAATGTCTCCAAAAGTATTCTTTATTGTGAACGACTTTTGCATAACTGTTAAATCATAAGAGACAGACAAAATTTTACTGCACAAAAAAATGTAGATCGCGATAAAATACAGAACTTATGTCATATACATTTTTTGTTGATTGAACCATTTTCGAGATATTGCTTGTTATTCCCTTAAATTTTCCAATGCTTGTACTTTTTCTCAAATGGGAATTCGTTATTCATTTTTTGTATGTACTGGACATACAAAGAGAATGGAAGGCGCTACATAGCAACCATCTCTTAAAATATTTGACTATTACTTAAAGCCTACCATATTCTCCTTGTAGCTATAAGAAAATTAGCAATAAGATTAACATCTCGATATCGCGATTAACATGAAACATATGGAGAATAAATAGTTTGTACAATATTAGAGAAAGTCATGTGAGTGTAACATATCAGATTTTTTTTAAATTCAAAACATATATTTCCAGTGAAATCCCGGTATCGAATTTTTGGGTGGAATACAATATCTTCTTTACTTACTAGGTTCGTAGTAGAGAAAGTAAAATTGCCTTGGTTTGTTTTCAGGGGGTCTGAAAACATGTATTTCCGGTGAAATATGGACATCGTATTACTTCACTTTCTCTGCTTAATGTGTACGTGGTAGAAAAAGACAAAGGAGAGATCAGACGTACCAAAAAAAAAGAAAGTGAAGAATGCAAGGACGGAATAGCCGGAATGCCTAATCCTTTAAGTGAAAAATAAGACTGTACAAGGCAATATAAGAGATAATAAAAGTCAAATGTTTGAAAATGCGTTCATTATGTTTCACTTAAATGCCTAGATACGCTAGGAGCGGTTTAATAAACTAACCGACGTTGTTGATATACGATTATGCAGGTTTCCAACCACGCGGCAACAAAGATCATTGCTTGAAATCTCCATGTGGAAATTTAACGCTAATTCAAAGCACATATGCACCGCTATAAACATTCTTCGATTTATCGATTATCTAACATCGAGAGGGAAGCGAAGTTGGAGAGCCCTTACAGCATCCTCTCTATGGATAAGTTATGCTTGTCTGATCATTAACTTTTGTTTTCATTCCTCACATCTCTACTCCCTGTTGTTTTATGTATTCAAATTTGTTTCTTGCCCCTTTTCACTGCATTGGAGCGTCAACAGCGTCTACAGTTTTACTTTGTTTACGTTTAAGTAAGTTACGTTTCACTAAAAAGTTGCATATCCAAACTTTCCTGGATATACCTTGAAGTTTTGAGACATACGATTTCCAAAAAAAAATATGTCTCGGAAGTTAACAGCGGCCAAATTTTAAACATTTGGGGGCACCATTTAAAAAAATCTAATGTTACACTCACATGACTTTCTCTACTGTTGTACAAACTATTTTTACAAACACTTATTTTCCACATGCTTCATGTTAATCGAGATGTTAATCTTATTGCTAATTTTCTTTTAGATGCAAGGGGAATTGATAGGCTTTAAGCTATAGTCGCACTCAATTCTCTCTCCATGTCCAGGACATAAAAAAATGAATAACGAATTCCCATTTGAGGCAGTATTTTAATACCTGAATAATTTCAATTGTAATTTAAAATAGGTAAATTCAATAACAGCCCGCCTTGAAACAACATGTATGTAATAATTATTTAAATTGTTTGTAACAGTCTGTGCAAATGCTTATTTTTATTGTAAACATATTTTAATAATGTTATGTGTATACATTACATACTTTGATAATGCAAGAGCTGTGATAATAATAATTTTTAAGTTGCTAACAATGAGTAATAATGAGGTAATTGTAGCAATAATGTGTTTAGAGTTTGAAATTCACTGGTCATGTTTAGAGCGACGATGACGTAAAATCTGTAACAGTTTTAAATTAGCCGATCAACAGCAAAGAAAAGTTTTAAGTTAAATGCATAAATTCTATTGTACTAGAATTAGCCAATCAGAGACTTGCAATACCGAAGCTTATGGGTTTTGACCATTGAGGTTACTCAGTTGCTGGCGAGACTTGTTAGAGTACAGATGGGAAAATGTGTTCTCTACGGGTGATTAGTAAAAACAGATATACGCGCTAAGTGAATGTATAAAAGTTTCTCACAGTTCTTTAAAAAGTGTAGTGCTGTATAAATGTGTGTAAGAATTTAAATAAAAGAAGCTAATTTAAAAATTTAATTCTGTGATGTCTACAATAATTGTCATACCGCGCCCTGCCCAAGATACATGACTCTAAAGTAAGACTGACGCAGCCGAGGAAAATTCAAACAGTAATATTACGTAAGCATCAAATTCTAAACCGACGCCCAAAGCGTGTTACAAACTACAAAGCAACTACGTATTATTACATAAAACAACATAACCTTCTTTATGTTTACGTAAACATATATTACGTAACAAAACACTTCAAGTTGGCTTCCAAGCGTGTGGCTAACAACAACAACAACAGTAATAACTAACAACAGAAGAAGAAAACAACTACTACACGTTAGCTCCCAATAGCAGGGTAGACAAAGCAATTTACGTAAAAATATACGTAATTTATTACGTAAACCAAATAACAGTTGAAGAAAATTACTTTCTTCACATTTGAGTAAATGTATAAGTATTGGAAAATTTAAGGGAATAACAAGTAATATATCGAAAATGGTTCACTCAACAAAAAAAATGTATATGACAAACTGTGTACTTTAACGCGATCTACATTTTTTGTGTAGTAACATTTTGTCTATCTCTTATGGTTTACCAGTTATGCAAAAGTCGTTCACAATGAAGAATACTTTTGGAGACATTCCCAGAAAATTCAAGATATACATTTCATTTGTCATGAAAATATCTTAAACATATGATATTTTAATCGTTAGCGCGATTTTTGTGAAAATTAAAATTTTCGTAAAATGTTCCATGTACAGGGTAATCTGGGGTGGGGGATTTTCTTGAAAACCTTCGTGTCGCATCTCTGGAAGGTACTGAACCTAAATACCAAATTCGGTGTTTATCCAAATGTTCGTTTCTGAGTTATGCCTTTCACAGACACACACAGGACATGTTTGCAAAAATTCTTTTTTTTATTCAGGGGATCTCAAAACGTGTATTTCCGGTGAAATCTCGGTATCGAAATTTTGGATGGAATACAATACTTCCCCTACTTAACTATGCAGTAGAGAATGTAATAAAACATAATAATAATAATAATAATAATAATAATAATAATAATAATAATAATAATAATAATAATAATAATAATAATAATAATTTGAGTTTGCGTATTAGTTAGTAACATAACTATTGCTCCACCCCAATCACGGTTGTGAACCGCGCTCTCATTCGAATGGACTTAGATAACATTTAACTGTTCAAGAGAACACCACTTTTAGTTTGACCAAGTGTACACAATACGGGACCGGGACTGAAAACTCAGTCCAAACCCTCGCAATCCGGGAGTCGAACTCCGGGCTTTCCATTAGGGACGGTGTGTATTTAATATACCCCCTTGCATAGTCGAGACTGGGTAAGGACACCTTTCTCCCCTCATGCCCCGCCACACAGAGACGGAAGTGGATACGCCACTTACGCGCGTTAGGCTAATAGGGAAAAACCCTATCGATGGAGACTACCGAATAACCCCAGTGGGGCCGACAGTATATCTAGGTACCGTCTCCAGCTCTCTTTCATGGTTGGTGCCAGCTAGGCATACCCAATCTCCCATGGGTACCGGGAACCACTGCTCTGCCGAGTCCAACCCAATCCGAACAGCTCCCTATCGGGAGGGACTCGAATGTTTGGCCCGGCGTACTTATAGTAAATTCAGAAGTATCAACGTGTGCTCAGAGTCCGCAGCGCCCGCGCCACAGCAGCTGAAGGGGTGGATCCCCCCTTACGGGGGCCGAGTAAACCAGAGGATTATAGGAGAATGAACCCATAGTCAAATCCTTAAAATGCACTATGTGACGTCTTGAAATTCCACTTCTTGCACGACATCGCCAGAAACAAAACAAAGTAGCTTAGTGCTTCAAAAATATTTGAAAAACAAAACCATTGTCAAGGAATATCTTTGACATGGTATATACCTCAAAAAGTATATTTGGTATAAATTATCGGCTTTAGTGAGATATACATTATCTGTTAAGTCTCTATCTACCTCTTATGATATACAAAATTCATTCAGGATGAAGAGTATTCACAGAAAGTTCAGTATGTACATTTTATTTGTCATAGAATTATTTTAAATGCATGGAATTCAATAAAATAGGCCCGTTTTGAATAATCAAAAATAAAAAGAAGCTGTTGGAGGTAATTAGTAGATTTGGGTGGACAATTTTGTTGAAAACATTCGTGTTAGATCATTGGAAGATGCCAAGTTAGATAAATATGAAGTTTGGTGGCTATTCCAATTTTCATGCTTGAGTGACGCTGTTCATACACATAAACACACACATAACGCACCTTTTCTAAAACTGCTGGTATTTTATTTCTATTCGGTGGACTAGCTACAGATCCGATATTATAAGGAAAGGAAAGGGAGAGATAAAGAGGTGCGTGGGTTATTAATGATTTTTAAGTATCTCGGCTATTGGCGTTTCGATGTTAAATGAAGATGTTTATGGCTAAACAATTTTATTCCCACGAACATTTTTTGTATCCCTTATATGATCCGACCACATAAAAACGTTTAAATTTTATTTTTCGAAGCCAGGTATCGCATCACATGTCCAATACTTCAGCACTGCTGTGTATAGCATTGACTCGCACATCTAACTTTGCGGATCTCCAGATCGTGATTGACCTTAGTCCGTGGATGTAAGATTTCGCCATATAGTTTATCGCTTCTCCCACTAGGTCATACGGCACATGTCTTTAATATTATTCGCTGAACACATTTCTTTGAGGAAGTAACGTCTGTTTTGGGTTTAAACTTCTTCTTCCTTCATGCATTAAATATTTCTGTGTGTAGGAATCTACATAACCTCTTCGTGTCACCTTTTATTTGGTCTTCCAATATTTATTTCCCCTATTGTTTTATAATTTTTAAAATGGAATGATAGTTTCTCTCTGTATTCATTCTCTGAAGCCATCAGTTTTATATTTTTAAATTTTTAATTCAGATTGTATGTATCTAATTATATACAATATATATAAATATATTACATATATTTTACATATTCATCTATTTAGATCTATTATCTTATATCCTGCCACTGCGTTCAGAAACTTCATTTCATTTACCTCCCGTTTCCTTTTTCTCTGTCATAAGCCATGCCACACTTCCATACAGTCATTTTAACACTGACATTACTTTATAAAATTGTAATATTGTCTTTTCCTGCTTCGTTTGTCAAACACATTTTTTATAGTGCCATTAAAATAATTAGTGGCTTCCAGTTTTTGCTTTGTTCGGATTGTTTTATGTGATAAATTGTAGCTCAAATATTTAAATTCTACCACCTTCGCCATAAACTTGTCTTCTACAACATGTTTTGATCTTATGCTTTCTTTTCCTTTGAACGTCACCACATTTGTTTTACTGAGGGAGATTCCGTCTATTGTTGAACATTTAACCCCCTTTCTCACATTTCTTTCATTACTGAATAACCATACACTTCCTTTAGTTGACTGCAGTTTTCAGCATCGGGTATTCAGAAAGTCATTATCTCTCACCTCACAGTTGGCGGGACTTTTTATCATAAACAGTTCATTTTGAACAATCACAGAAAGCACAATAACAACTTGCTTCGTCTGCAACTCTCACAACACTAAGAAAAGATGTCAAGGAAACCATTAAACCTTAAACTGAAGGCCGACAGCGAATTCGGGTTACTTTCGTTACTTTCCCGTATATAATATTATAAAACTCCCCACTTAGCTCTGTTGTGTGAATCTGAAGCATAAATCTCACACGAAGTGATAAGTCAAGTCATGTTATTCTCAAACCTTAAATTCCCAAACGTAATCCTATCTTGTATTGATACATACAGGTTTGTTTTACTTACAACAGAATTTTTATTAGTGACAACTTTGTGCTGGACGTGGATTTAGGGAAAACTTCCCTGTTGTCCTGCTGAAATGGTGCTTTTTCCACTGAACTTATTTTTCTCCATCCAAGCTGTAGTGGGAAACGATTGTTGGGCGCTGTTTGTAGCGGGAAATCGTCGATCAGTTGAATCTGGAAAGCGCCGGTCCATGGGTTGATGCTATCTGCAGCAGTGTTCTTCCTCGGCTATGGGCGGCTAGCTTTTCCCATTATTCCAAATTAAATAACTCAGGAGCCTAACTATCTGCATACGCACTACCACCCATATGCACACACACGTGCATCTGTCGCTAAGAGCGTAACATTCGTGTCGACGAAAATTCCAGAAGAGAGAGAGAGAGAGGGGTCTGGGGCCTTGTTCGCCCTTATATACCTGAGCCTAGTGACGCTCACCTCTGCGTTTAAAAATGTAACGACGTTTCTAATTCGTCCTGAGAACGTGTTATCTTAACATGTATAAGAATATGTTACTCCAAATTCGTGCGCTTACGCGTCACCCTGGCGCGTTGTGAAGCGGGTTCAATATCTCCGTCTCTTTCTTTTCTCTATCTGTCTCTTTCTATTTCTCCTGACCGTTACCGGTTCCCTGCTCGTTGGCTTGGTGAAGGGTACGCTGTACTTAGAATTACGTTTTACCTGGAATTTTGCTAGCTCGCCCGTTTCTTACAATTTGCTCTGTACAAATGTTGGATGTGAAATATTTTAACATGTTTCTTGGTGAATTATATTATTACTGTACAATTCCTATATACGTATGGTATATCCCCTTTCATATATACAATTCTTATATATGTATATTATATCCCCTTTCAAAGCTCTAACTGCTTTTTGCATGCTTCTTGAAACAATATTAAAACAATACAAAAATACGAAGTTAATTAGTTTAATTATCTTACTGTGGACATAATGTACAGCTTCAACTACAAACATGTATTTCCAGTGAAGTCTCGACATTGAGTTTCTTGTTTGAAAGCAATACCTCCCTGTCTAGATGCTAGGGAAAGTAATAAATAGAGACACCACATAATTTGATCGCATCTGGACAGCAAATCGATTATGATAAACTGTAAAAGGGGGCTTATCCATAGTGGAATTTTCTTTTATGCTTTCTCCCAGAAGGCCAAATGAACTTCAAGACACGTACGCAATAAATTTGTAATAGTCCCATTTCCTTCCTGGGGAATACTTTCCATAAAACCTCTTTGTCACTTAAGCGAGGTGAGCTCGTAATTCCAGCTTGTAAAGAAAATATGTAGGGAAGCCCTGTTTTCGCTCCTAGGTTTTAAGAGTTTCTCACCTAGCACTGTATCTGATACAAAAATGATTCTTCAGCAGGGAGTTGGGATATTGTAAAGGGAATGGTTAGTTATACTTTCGACCTAGTAGGTAGAGGAAGTATTGTAATCCACAAAATATTTCGTACCCTGATTTTACTGGAAATGGAGATATTGAGGCTGCCTGAAAAAACCGAATATTTACAAAGGCCCGTATGTATGTGTATGTGTACAGCAGAAACCTAAGTTTGGAGTGGTTGACAACCAACATTTCGTATTTGAGTTGCGCTGTGTACAGGCACAGACAAACACTAATGTACCTATTTCTAAAAAAATGCTTTTTAAGGAATTCAACAAGCCCTAATTCATTGTATTTCAGGTGCACTCTCGATATCAAATTTTTAGGTGGATTACAATACTAAACTTCCTCCTATGTCACAAATAAACCCCTCTTGCTATTAACCCCTAGACAATCACTTCACCTAAAATAAATTTAGAACTGAACATCATCTCCAAAGAACACAGGCATTCCTCAGGTTATCTCCAACTATTTAATGAATAATGACAGACATGGAAAACATTCAACAGTCTACACAGATGCATCAAAGTGTAATGATAGAAATGCTTGTGTTGTTGTTTATCCAGACCACACTATGTTATTCAGACTTCCTGATCTTTATACATCTTCTCAAGTGAACTGTTTTCAATTAAACAAGCTGTTATTTATGTTTTGAATACTCGGTGTTCAAAGTTACTTTTTATATACTCAGATTCTAAAAGCGCACTACTTGCAATATACAATCTGTCATCAACCCATATTCTTACACAAAAAATTCATCACTACTTCATAGAGCTAATAAGCAAGGAAAGCAAGTGTCTTTAGTATGGATTCCATCCCACATTGGAATACAAGGCAACCAACTGGTCGATCAGGCAGCAAAAAAAAGCCACTAAACATCCACTAAATGACCCAACTATAACTATACCAGCCCATGATGTTATCTCAACCGTTAAAAAGAGCTCTACCAGCAGTGGAAGACAGGATGGCTTGACTCCACGAGAAGCAAACTCCGTGATATAACATCGAATTCTTCGACACTCTTCCTAGTAATTCTCTTTTCAGACAAGATCGGGTTTTAATATCCCGACTGAGAATGGGCCATATCAAGATCACACACAGTTGTCTTCTTTCAAAGGACCAGCCACCCATCTGCCACAAGTGTAACATACTGTTAACGATGAAACATTAGTTGTGGACAATGGGGAAAAAACTACCAGATACCCAAAGATTTACAAGCAGCACTCAACTATTCGATGCAGCCTAAGTGAGGCAATATTTTATATCATAACATGCTGTGAATGCCAGAGTGATTGTAGTGTAAATTAATATTATTGTATGCACAGGATATTAGATGTTTGTTAGCCATACGTATTGTTAGGAAATAAGTTTACACGGCCTAACTGAAACTGACAATACAAGTAGGTAACAATAAACCGATGGGGTGAGTTTATTTATCATTAAGAAGAGATATACAAATGACGTCAGGATAGCCTGCCTTTTTTAGAAATGGAGGAAATATCTTCCCTAGAGTATATATGTTAGTGGTAGTGATTGGCTGACAAAACAGACGCTGAAGTGGGCGCGAGGTGAAGGAGTATATATTCTCGAGCCATAAGCAAGTGTCGCGCAGTCTTGAAGAGCCTTTCACGAGGTCGTCACGCAGTCCTGAAGAATCTCTCGCAAGGTACACGTCGCAGAGTTAGTCACAAAAATGTGAAGTACGCGAAGTAATTGGTGCGCGTCAACTAAAACGACTGTAGTTACATTCGTAAATAGCACAGTTTCAGTCAGGCGTATATAAAGATTAAATAGGTGAGTTATTAATTAAGTGTGAAGGCAATAACAGTGTAGAAACAATTTTTTTTATCAGTGTTATCTTTTAGCAATAACTCCTTTCCGTTTACACACCCTGCTTAGAGATACTTGCTCGACTGAGTTATAATAGCTAGCCGGAGGACAAAGAACCCAAGTTTAAAAATAATTAAACAATAACAGGCGCCCAGCAAATAAGATAACACAAGTCATGAGAACTGTGACATAAGACAGTTGAATATTTTAAACGCATAAACTTATATAAAAGTATACAATGTTCAATCATTTTGATTAATTAAAGTGTTACAATTTTAGACTAGTAATGGTTCAAAGCTGCCAGTATGTTAAATATCCTCATTGTTTTATTGTTAAATATTTATTTTAAAACTTGTAAAGTCGCGATGACTAATACGTTAAAGCAACTATAAACTTTTAAAATAAAAAAATAATCCTGCGTAGATATTTCTTAGATAATCTGGAATTCGAATTATGTTGCGAAACATAGGTTTATAGATACCCACGTCTCTGGCACAAGTGTTGTAATATTGTGAGGGCAATAGTTTTATTTCACAAGAATGTGATATGTCTAAGTATATGAGGTTCGAGATGTTCAGGATAAAATTTGTTTAATTACATTAAATAGGCTTTAGAATTCTTGCAAGTCATTTATCGGATGCTTATGTAAGCAGGGATTGGATCGCATGATTTTATGGGAAATTACCTCAGGTTCCTGGAAGTACGATACATAGAGAAATTAGGCAATTCATGCTGACGATGTGTTCCGTAAACGCTGAGACTATCACTTGATCATCTCGAGCTGTATTGTTTAAAGTGACACTTTTTGACGGTCTTGGGCGGCCTTCGTCACATGCTTATCCGGACTCTGTGTCGGTCGTTGCTTTAAATGCATTCTAATAAACTTGCAATTTTTGCACCGGTCCCCAACAACGTGAAGATGGAACACCGGACTTCTTCCGTTAACCAGGTAAACTCTAGCTCTCTCCTTCTTACAATGTAGTGTAGATTATATATTAGAAATATTTAAGCCTCTCTTGAAATCAAAGTTACACGTCTAATAGTGTCACGCTTCACCACCTTTCCAGCTACCCGCAACCTACAACTCTCGCGATTAAATCCCTAAGTTACTCTTTCACCCATTCCTTCCTGTCACCCCCAATAGGGAGTGCAGACGTACCATTTAGTAAACACCGTCACATCTGGTGCGGGCGCCGGTTTGGACAAAGTGACCGTACATAATAATATGAGATGTGATTGGCTAGACATTTTTCTAGTTTTGCATTTAACTGAATGCTAGAAGTTTTTGTATCGGATAATCAACGAAACTTGTTGAAACTTGCACGAAGCCTATAAAAGCTTGTGTATTTTACCAGGTGTACATTTTCTTTGGAACAAATGCAAAATTATTCCTCAAGTGTTTGCAAGTTGTAACCTGTAAAATTAACTCCTGTTTTCTTTTAATTTTACTGTCTCTGATTCCCTAGATAAGCAGTAAAGAAAGTAAAACAGAATAATGCTTAAAATATCAAAGAGAAAATAAGTTAAAGACGCTCACCAAGGCACATTCTGAAGGATTTGGTTCATCGCAAACATCAACACAGGTAACTTTACGCCACGTGTTCCAAGAAGAGAAACTTTGTTTCGTGAACTGTGTGTTAAAAGAGAGAGAGAAAAAAGACAAGAAATCGTAAAAGTTGCCGGAATCTGAGTTCGAAACAAAGTTTTCACTCGAGCATAAACATGGAGTGTGGCTTACAATAAACGTTATCCTCTGAGTGGACGTAGCCGATAAGAATAAAACTCGGCGAGTTGTAGTGGTTTTGGTCAGTAGGAAATCTTGCTAAACGTATGGGCGATAACCTTCCTTTCCTTCTACGTCTCTTTTATTCCGGAGTTTTGCAGGGGAAGTTGCTTCCCCAAACCTCAATGGAGCTTTAGGTTCCTCGCTCTACACGGCCCTCTAGGGCATAACAGGCACACGTGTCTTTCCTTCTCAGCAGGTGGTTACTGTGGATGGCTTCCTCGGGAAATATGTGAATATCTCGGTCTGGGAATACCTGCCTGGCTCTTCTCAAGAGAAACAACATAGCAGGACATGCCAGTTTAAAACCTTTGTGAAGCAATCCTCTATATTTCTACTTTCTCTACTACGTACAGTAAGTAGGGGAGGTACTGCATTCCACCCAAAAATTGGATTCCGAGATTTTACTTTTAGAATAACCCTCAAATTATGCTTTAAAATGATTAATTTTCTCAATATTTTCAATTATATTAATCTTATTCGTAAATACATTTTCTGAGACCCCCTTAAACCAAGTAAAGCATTTTGGATAAATTTGGTATTTAGATTCAATATCTTCCAAACGCGACAAGACGATTTTCAACAAAATCCCCCAACCCAAACTACATTTTACATGGAACATTTTTCGAAAACTTTCATTTTCTAAAATATGGCTCCCACGATTTTGATTAAAATACCATGTGTGAAAGAAAATAACTGACAAACTGTATATCTTGAATATTCGGGGAACACCTATAAAGTGCTTTTCATACGGAAGGAGTTCTGTATAATCTTGTATAACTGGTCAACGTTAAGCGATAGACGAAAACATACTATAAAATTCTGGTGTGTTACACTCACATCATAAGATTAACATTTCGATATCTGGATTAACATGAAGCATACGGAGAATAAGCGTTTGTAAAAATAGTTTGTACAAGAGTAGGGAAAGTCATGTGAGTGCAACACATGCTGATGTATGTTCTTATGGCCAATTAATCTTCTCCATGCTTCTCTGTCTTCCAAATCAGCTTCTTCTAATCCCATTTATCGCATTTCTTAAACGACTTCTTCCATCTTTAATGTTCCTGCTAGTATCAATCACACCCAACATGTATACACTATGTTAATTGCTGACAATGGATTAATTTAATTGATGATAATCTATCCTTCTACTCTCTTCGTTTATGATTTTGTCTAATTTTGAGCATAAAGCCAAGGTTCTATGAAAATATATTTTTGTATATTATGGTTTAGGCCGAAATTGTTTTTAAAACTGTGTTTTTTCTACAATATTCTATATAAACTTTTTATCAAGGTCTTACTTTTGTTCTTCCCTGTCGCATTTCTATTTCATGTCGATTCTCTTTTGTAATTTTAACGTCGAAGTGTTTATATTCATCACAAATTTTGATCAATTCTCCAATTAAAACAGTTGCTAAATTTAGAAGCAACCCATTTTTATTTTCTCTACCATATACTGATTAGACAGAGGAAGTGTTAAGTTCCGCCCAAAAATTCGATACCTAGATTTCACCCGATATATGTTTTATAGTACATTGAATTCCTGAAAAGCATTTTAATAATAGGATTATATGGGGATAACTCTAAAGCAAAGAGTCTAATAGGTATCAAACCTGATATTTAAGTTCAGCATTTTCCAAAAATACGATACCAAGATTTTAACAAAATCCCCCAGCATAACCTACACTTTACATGGAAAGGTTTTCTATATTCTAATTATTAACGAGTTTGAAAAATGTCATATATTTAAGATATTTAAATTTAAAATGCATATCTTGAGTTTTCTGGAAATAGCCAGTGAATGCAAGTTCATTCTGAAGGAATTCTGTATAATTTTGCTTTACCGGTAACCCGTAAGAGATTGACTAAAGCTTACTAAGCATACAATTTAGGTCTTTTTAAAGCTCACAATTTATTTCTAATTATCTCCTTGTGCAATCAGAAATTTGCAAGATATCCATTAATATTGGTATGAATTTTTCAATACTTTGTAACGTTTGTTTTAATGCTGTCACTATGCAGTTGTTTCTCGTGATGTAATGGAAATGGTTATGGAATTTTAAAACCCGTATTTAGCGAGCCGCTTTTAAACATCTGTCAGTTCGGTTTCCTTTACCCCTCTTGTGCCTAAACTAAAGTAGAATCAAACTATTTCTGTTTATCTCGATTCATACCCTTAACTTTCTCTTAGATGAAACTAACTTACCCAGGTCCCCTGAAAGAAGGACATAGACGGCTGTTATTCCAAGTAGACTGTCGTCTGTTCCGGCACGTTAGTCCTAAGCACCTCGCACCAACTTTGAGAAGACGTCGGGACATCTATAAATTCCAACATCGGCACATCCGTTTTTGGTTCTTATAAATCTCCCTTACCCATAAAATAGAGGAAAGAGGGGGAAACAGACAATAGCACAAAATCAAACACCCCTGGTAATCACTTGGCGAGAAAAGAAAAAGAATAGCCATAGTTACGAGTCATACAGAAGGGGTAAATTTATAGGAGATGGACTGCAAACCATTTGCACTAATCTCAATCATCATTGGATGTTGCTGCTTTCACATATCTACAGAATTGTTCGCTAAGAAGCTTTAGATACACAGGGTGATAAATGAAGAACAGACACATTTATTTCTTTGGTTGTTTCAAAACAAGTAATGCTACCAAAAACTTATTATACCTGAAATGCAGAGGAATTCTTGGAGATTATTTACCTCTATAGCAAATGTTGAAAATGTCCTCCATCCTGCATAAGCCACAACTCAACACGTCGTTCCATGTTACTGGCCACTCGTTGAAGGACTCTGTTGTCAATAGCTTGAAGCTCCTGTGTAACGTTGTGCTTCAGATCGTCCAATGTCTGGAGACGTGTGGTATAAACCCTGTATTTTAAGTAGTCCCATAGAAAGGTCGGCGATGTCAAACCCGGTGATCTCGGTGGCCACGGGTTCTTGCAAATTATCCAGTCGTCAAAGAAACTTGCAATTAGTGCCGTGGATTCATTTGATGTATGGCATGTAGCGCCGTCCTGCTGAAAATATCCTTGACTCAGCTCTACATCGTCTAGTTGCCTAAAAAACTCCATGAAAATCCGTCGGTACTCTGCAGTGTTCACATTGTTTTCAAAAAAGATTGATCCCACTATTCTCTGTGTGGATATTGCGCACGAACTCTGATTTTAAACGGGTGCATAGGTGCTTCATGAATAACTTGCGGATTTTCGCTAGCCCAATAGCGTGAGTTATTTGAGTTCACATAGCCGGATAAATGGAACCACGCTTCATCTGTAAACCATGTGATGGACAATACGGTAGGATTCTACACAATGAACGCCTGAAACCAACGACAATAATTGAGTCGTCTATTCTTATCTGCTTCCTGTAACTGATGGACAACCGTAATCCTATACGGCTTTAGACCTGCACTTTACACAGCTCTCTGATACATTGAGTAGCTGTACCCTGACTCCTGCAACAAACGTCTTAATGACTTTTTGGTGACTGATCCAGTCGTACTCTTACGCCAACAACAACCGTGGGCGTCAATTTGAAGTAGGGAAGCCTAGATGAACGAGTTTTGCCTTTTTCACTCACCAGAGATCCACTTGTTTACAATTTGTTTACCAGTCCCAGTATTGTGTTTCTTTGGGGAGGGTTCCGAACATTAAATTCTCTCTGCTATGCCCTTTGAGTAGCTGTAATTGAATTCGTAATACAGTACTGCTTTACAAGGAAGAGTCGTTCATTTAATGTGACCTACTCATTTTCACGTTGATTAGAACAAAATCTCAAAAACAGTTACCGACAATAAAAGTAACAATTACGAATAAAACATGAACATATGCGCATCTAGTGACAGACAATCGAAACTCCAGAACGTTCTGCTTAATTTGGTGCTAAAATTGATGCATTGAGTGAATTTCGAACAGAATAATTAGAGAAAGAAGTGTGTCAGTTCTTCATAAATCACCCTGTATAAACTTATATTAAACAAAGTAAGTTGGAAGAACGAGGACAAATGCCAAGCTAACCAGTGATTATTGTTTGTTCAGTCTTTTGAGAGTGAAAGGGGGAGAAAAGTAATTCACGCGGTCGGTACGGTAGCTAGCACATAAGCCACCACACGAAGCCGAACTGGGCGCGCAATCGGTTTTTATCTCATCTTCTCCATTGTCTCAAAGCACTCTGAACGAAGTATATTTAATGGAACAAATAATAATTTTTCAACTGTCTTACATATTTATACAGTCTTATTTGCAAGTATTTCTTCTAGCATAAATGGTACAAAGAGCGCCAAACAAAATCTCACTCTATCCCGTCTATGTCACATTATTTATGGTTGTTCGTGGCCTTGTGAAGCTATGGCCATTTAGGCCACGGTGCAAGCGTACGCCACTCCTTCTGCTAAATAGTTCCACCAATATCCACAAGAAAGGTTACAAAATGGCGCAGAAACGAAATATATGTTTACGCGCTCGATCGTATTGGCTAAAAGAGAAAGAGGTAGAGTGAGTTCATTAATGTTTGTCATACAGAACTTTTATCGTGATGGGTAGCCCATACCGTATCGGCTAGTGCAGGACACGCCTTTGAAAGGGTTAAAAGCTAAGGGAGAAACTTGATGAGCGCCCAGGTTAGCGAAATATAGTATGTGCAGTGTGAGAAGTTTTTCAGGGGGTGCAAATTAAAGCTTGAATGGTACAACAGGATTATAGACAAAAATATAGCCCAATTTTATTACCATAATGTGTATGTCATATTCGGTAAACCATATACATATTTATTTATAGTTTCTAAACATGATCACTCAATTATAACAAAAGAGTAATTTGCATTTAGTAAACGAATATCATAATCTGCGAATGTTTCCGGGGAGTGCTCACTTTCTGACGAGTAGTTTTCTCCACTTTCCTGGAATATATTTATCCAGTAATTTACTATAAAAACACTTTTATGCACTGCCGTTGCAATTGCTGTAACAGTGCGTCCAGCCTCCCACATACCCACGATACGTCCACGAGTAATATCGCTAGTATACGGCATGACTGGTTCTGAGACAATAAGCACGTTTTGGTTTCAATAACACCAGAAAAAGCAAAGGCATCAACCCCCCTCTTTTCCCCCTTATTGCTGTGTTATCAAGCCACCACTCTCTGCAATAGTTAAGCTGAAGGACACGCCTCAAAAGACCCCAGAAAACGATACAAAATCTTTGGTGCTGTTTGTACATCACCATGTACCGATGAGATAGTGGCGCCGCGGTAACACGTGCAACTCGCATTCTGGAGGTCTCGGGTTCGATCTCCGGTAATCGCCTAACCCGGTATTCTAATCCATGAGTTTTTCATGGTTTCCCCGGGCACACAGGCAAATGTTGGGGTGGTTCATCTTCTACCATGACTCTTCTGCCAATTCCTTGTCATCTGTTTCAAGATTGTAGGACCAAGCGATGGTTTACGGCTGGATGGTGAATGTGCGCTCAATAGTGGGTTCTTCCCTGGGGTCGTTGCGGGACTGCCCAGTTAGGTTTCACCTCCGAGTGCGCCCCGTCCTGGGGAACCGCCTGGGGTTCGGTGGTTTGTGGGTGGGCCCGGGTGGGGTAGGATGCGTTCAATCTGGGAACGTTAGGGACCCTCCATGCCTACGCCCGTCGTCATCCACATCTGGTCGTCCTTCAGGCCTCTACTATCTTCCCTCCCTTTCGGGGGCCCGGTTGCAGGCACCCCTTCGTTCATAGCTTTACCACTCCATGTTTTTGTTTTAATATCCAAACGTGCAGTCGCCAATGTTTCTTTCTTCCAACGCATTTTTCTACAGACCTATGAAAGATACGTAAAATGTGCTCATAGACATTTTCAGTTCTCTCGCCGATCTCCGCCTCCTCTCTGTCTCTCTCTCTGGTTTAAGTATTACATAACCTATGTCTTATGTTACCCATGGACAAATTTTCTACACATTTTATTCTATGTACAGTTTGTTTTTAAATAATTGTAAATAACTTTAATAACAGTTTGTTCCTCGTGCTCCAGCATTAGTTTTCCTAGGTTATTTTTCACATGTATTTTACATCACCAGCTACTCTTCGAATGTCTGGGACTTTCAGTACAATTTCTGCGATGCTTGGATATCTCTGGTAGTTTGTCGATAAACTTGAAGAGGGGATTGAAAGCCTCCGAGTATTGAAATTCATTAAGTGCGCTTCATGCGTTAAGATATAGATTTCTTTCCCACAAGTCAAGTTCTTTTAGTTTCTGAGCAGTCTTTGAATCAGGTTTGATGTTGTGATTCTATGTTTCTGTATATTATATTCCTCCAGTAATCTTTAAATCGCATGCCTAATTTTTTTCTATTTCCTATGTAGTTTTTATCACAGTTTTTATCACTGATTTTTTCACTGGGTGTGTGTGATGTGTT
This sequence comes from Deroplatys truncata, assembly GCA_030765065.1. Taxonomy (NCBI): domain Eukaryota; kingdom Metazoa; phylum Arthropoda; class Insecta; order Mantodea; family Mantidae; genus Deroplatys; species Deroplatys truncata. The sequence continues at coordinate 56,673,057 of CM060981.1, forward strand.
TTCTTTAACCTTATAAGGTTTCTTAACAATTGCAACTCTTGTTATAGGCAGGTGTAGAACATGGGTTGAATATGGTATTCGGGAGCTCCCGAGTTTGATTCGCGCCGACCTCCCACTCTGATCTTGGGTGCTCATGGCTTTTCCCTAGTTGGTAGGCGAATACTGGGGTATTTTCTCATCTACCACGACTTCCTTTCCACCATGACTCTACACTCACTCCGTTTCCTTCTCATATTTCATGTGTGAATTTTGGTTTCGTGGCTTATGGCGGCGCGGACAAACGGCGCGGATGCTTCCTCAAAGGAAAGAGTGTTCATTGTGGACACCAGAGGGCGCTTGCTCGATAGGTCGTTCTCGCCCTCTCTAAGCAGTTCCAACAGTGGGACGGGCGAGCTTGGAATTATTAGAGATTTCCTCTCGTCTCTATGGTTGTAGTCTCCTGTTGTTCCTTCACCTCATTCCTTCCTTCTGACTGCTGTTAGCCACAATAGATCTAAATAGTCGCCGCAGTGCGAGAAGTGTCCCCTCCGTTGTGTCCTATACCTATAGCTGAATATTTGAAGATAGAATCTTATATTTAAAATGTTAATCCAGTCCTATGTCTTTCGAATTGGGATTCTTGAGACCCATATTTACGGTGTTACACTGAAGTACAGGGTGATTTATGAAGAACTGACACATTGCTTTCTATAATTATTCTGTTCGAAATTCACTGGATGCCCAAATTTTAGCACCAAATTAAGCAGAATATTCTGGAGTTTCGATTGCCTGTCACTAGATGCGCAGATTTCATGTTTTATACGTAATTGTCGGCAACTGCTTTTGAGATTTTGTTCTAGTCAGCGTGAAAATGGAGTATACATTAAAGTAATACTGGATTACGAACTAAATTACAGCTACTCAAAGGGCATAGCAGAGAGAATTTGGTGTTCGGAATCCTCCGCAAAGAAACACAATATTGGGACTGGTAAAAAAATTGGAAACAACTGGATCTCTGGTGAGTGAAAAAGGCAAAACTCGTTCATCTAGGCTTCCCCCGGTTGTTGTTGACGTAAGAGCACGACTGGATCAGTCATCCAAAAAATCATAAGACGTTTGTCGCAGGATCAGGGTACAGCTACTCAATGTGTCAGAGAGCTGTGAAAAATGCAGGCCTAAAGCCGTATAGGATTACGGTTGTCCATCAGTTACAGGAACCAGATAAGGATACACGACTGAATTATTGTTGTTAGTTTCAGGCATTCATGGTGGAAACTGCTGCCATATTGTCCATCACATGGTTCACAGATGAAGCGTGGTTCCATTTATCCGGCTATGTGAACTCAATAACTCACGCTATTGGGCAAGCGAAAATCCACATGTTATTCATGAAGCACTTATGCACCCGGTTAAAATCGGAGTTTGGTGCGCAATATCCACACAGAGAATAGTGGGACCAATTTGTTTTGAAAACAATGTCAACACTGCAGAGTACCGTCTTATTTTCATGGAGTTTGCTGAGCAACTAGACGATGTAGAACTGAGTAAGAATATTTTCACCAGGACGGTGCTACATACCATATATCAAATGAATCCATGGTACCAATTGCAAGTTTGTTTGGCGACCGGATAATTTCCAAAAACCTGTGGCCACCGAGAGCTCCGAATTTGATATTGCCGGACTTCTTTATATGGGGTTACTTAAAAGACAGGGTTTATGCCACACGTCCCCAGACATTGGACGATCTGAAGCACAACATTACACAGGAGATTCAAGCTATTGACAACAGAGTCCTCCAACGAGTAGCCAGTAACATGGAACAACGTGTCGAGTTGTGTTTTACGCAGGATGCAGGACTTTTCAACATTTGCTATGGAGGTAAATAATCTCCTAGAATTCCTCTGCATTTCAGGTATAATACGTTGTTGGTAGCATTACTTGTTTTGAAACAACTGAAGAAATAAATATGTCAGTTCTTGATAAATCACACTGTATATGACAAGCTTTTAACTTATTTTGAAAGGGTTTGTGTTCTAGATTGTCCAAGATATACAAACAATTCTAAACTATTGGCATTTGAGGTATTAAATCGAATTCAAATCCGTAATTTATTCATAGGCAACTGTTTCCGAAGCGAAGCAGTCGAATATTTCCAAGAGCTTGGAACGTTTGTTAACCGAAATGAAAATAACATGCGTCAAATGTATACGTAACGCACTAATATTTTTGTTTTCTCTACCATGTATATAGTAGGTAGAGAACGAACTGCGCTCCAACCAAAAATTTTATACCGAGATATAAACGGAAATACATGTTTTAAGGACCCCTGAATCGAAATAAGTATTCTTAGTAAGAGGTCCGTGTATGTGTGTGCTTGTGAACAGATAACTCAAAAACGAAAAGTCGCATAAACATCAAACATAGTATATTACACCTGCCACAAACTACCCTTTACATGCAAGAAGTTTCCAAAATGTTTTATTTTCTGAAAAATGGTTCTAACGTTTTAGATTATAATTACATACATTAAAGATGTTTAAATGACAAATAAAATTTATATCTAGTATTTTCTGGGAATAGCCTGTGACGTACTGTTCATTCGGAAAGAATTTTGTATAATCTTGTTACTTTCTCTACCACGTACATATTAGAGAAGATGCTGCATTTCACACAAAAATTTGATACCGAGATTTCACAGGAAATACATGTTTTGGGGTCACCTAAATCCAAAAAAGTATTTTTAAAAAATGGTCCATGTGTGTGTGTAAAGTCATAACTCAAAAACGAAAAGTTGGATAAACACCAAACTTGGTATTTAGGTTCAGTACCTTCTGAAGATTCGACAAAAAGATTTTCAAGAAAATCTTTCCGCCACAAACTACTCTTTACAAGGAAACGCTTTCGACATTGTTTATTTTCTAGAAATGACTAAAGATTTTGATTAAGGTACCATATATTAAAGATATTTACTTGACAAATAAAATCTGCATCTTGAATTTTCTGGGAACAGCCTTTGAAGTCCGCTTCATTTGGAAGAATTTTGTATAAATAGTAAACGTTTAGCGACATATGAAAACGTACTTCCAAGAAATGTAGATCTCTTTAAAACACACAATTTATTTTAAATAACCTTTTATGTGGCATCAGCCATTTCCGAGATATCCTTTATTAATTGTCCGAATTGTTCACTACTTGTTCATTTTTAAAGTTCATTCAACATGCAGTTGTTTCTCGCGATTGCATGGAAACAGTATGGAATTTTAAAGCCGTATATAGCGTCCTGTTCTTAAACATTTGACTGTCGCCGTTCCCTTTCTACCTATAATGAAATTTGTAATGCAGCTATTTATGCAAAGGTTTATTTAGATTAAAATGAAGTAGATAGGCAAATAACCATTAATAAGAAGGGTTTGTATACCCAGCAATAAAGATATAGGGTAGAGAAAGTCCTGTGAATGTGTTACATCAAATTTTGCAACTGGTAAATGTTAAGCGATAGACGAAAACGTACTGCGCAAGAAATGTAGATGTCTATAAAACAGTTCTTTTCAATTAAATTTTTTGTGGCATCATCCATTTCCGAGATTTTCGTTATTAATGGTTCAAATTGTTCAATACTTAGCCATTCTTTGAAAGTGCTGTCGATTTTCAGTTGCTTCTCGCGATGTCATGGAAACAGTATGGAATTTTATGGTCAGCATATAGTGTCCATTTCTTAAAAATTTGAATATCGCTGTTACGAATTTTGCAAAACTTTATTGGGATTAAAATGAAGTAGGTATAAAAATAACCTTCAGTATAAACTAGTTTGTTTACCCAGTATAAACATTAGAGGGTAGGTAAAGTCATGTGAATGTATGACGTAATAACTTTATGGCTCATAATCTGACACGACTTCTGTGGTGCAATGCTTAAGTTGTGTGTTGCGTAAATGAGCTGGTTTTTGATGCCACAGTATAAATTATTTTTTTGCTGCGATTAGCCATAGTGATTTACCATATTATCATTTATGTATGGTTTTGTTGAGGATTATAATTATTACACTTTCTATTTTGCAGTTATTCTCCTGAATTGAGAATCCGCTCGGATACGCTAGAAGTGTCCTAACACCATATAGCTTGAATTGTTCGAAAACAGACTTATATTACAATAAATATTACAAGTTCACATACCTACTGTACGTCACTACTATCAGCCAGGCGAGTTCAGTATCTAAAGTGGGTGAATGGCAATTTATGGACTATTTAGATCTTATCAAGTCTGTGCGAATTATTCGCTCGGGTTATCTGGTAATAAAATAAAATGGCAGAGTAAAGCTCACGATTCACTGCACCTCCACTTATTAAAAGTAAACCTATTTATGGTTTATAATATTGTTAATATCGGTCACAAAACAATTATGCATGTAGTAAATTCTAAAAATTATTACATTCCAAAAAAGAAATTAAAACTGAATTAATTGTTTTTCCACATAAGAGTATGATGGACAAGGTTTGAAAGGTAGAATCAGACGACTTAAAATGTAATACCATCGCCGGAATTTGAACCACGGACTCCCGGTTTCCGTTCGGTTGCTCTAACCACTGAGCAACATGCGTTATGACATTAAATACCCTAACTGATTCTCTTTTCTACCGACAAGCCACAAAGAGATCTCAAATTGTGCTGAGATGTGAGGCAGTATTTTTGACACTTAAATAATTTCAGTCTAATTGTATAATATAAATTCTATAACAGCCCGCCTTAAAGCAATATGTTTATGTAACAATATATAAAAATGTATGTAACAATTCATTGTATATGTTTGTATTATTGTACCCATGTGTAATATTGTTACGTGAATATATTACGTAATTTAATAATGTAGGAGCTGTGAGAATAATATGTTAAAGTTGCTAAATTTGAGGTAACCTTGAGGCAATAATGAATTTGAAAGTTTAAATGCTACTAGTCATTATGGGAGCAACAATAATGTAAATTTTGACACAGTTTAACAATAGCCCATCAACAACCAGAAAAAGCTTTAGTTAAATGAAGGTATTCTATTGGATTAGGAATAGCGAATCAGAGACTTGAAATACAGAAATTTACAAGTTTAGGCGGTTGAAATCAGTTCAGTTGCCTGCAGACTGTGATTGTAACCGGATGTGAGATGCGTCTTCGAGAGATTTAATACGTATTCGTGTGCGACGAAAAATAAGTTTACGTGTTAAAAAGTGCAATTAATTAATAAAAACTATCTCATAGCTCTCTATATCAGTGAAGTCTTATTTAAATCGTGTCAGACATTAATAAAAGAAGTGAAGTAAAATTATAATCTGTGTGAGTCTACATTCTTAGTCACACCACAACCCTGCTAAGAGAAACATGTCTCTAACAATATTACTGACGCAGCCGAGGCAAACAAAAATATATAACGTTTAAAGAAACAGTCAAATTTCAAAGTAAATATTTGTTTAAACTTGGGGCAAAGGCCACGTGAAAGTACATTTGGGGCGAAGGCTACCGGAAATTGTTTACCATACGTGCGGTTGTAAACAAACTACTACAGGATCGGTTCCCCAACAGCTGAAATGTAATACAACTTCTCCTAAAATTAACTACTTTAGATGACATATCCAAATGGCGACTTACAATGCTGCAAGTTTTTAAGTCTCGGGCTTCATGGTTTCGACTACTATTAGATCAATTAATGGCTTGTGTGGAAGAACAATTAAAGCTGTTGCCATGGTAGCTCAGTGGTTAGAGCAACCGTACAGAAACCGGGAGATCCATGGTTCAAATCCTGGCGATGGCATTGATTTTTCCAGTCGTCGGATTATACCTTTACAAATAAAAACGATGTTATATTAGAATTAATCGTGTTTATTACTTTATCTACCATTGATCTGCTTAGATAGAGGATTCATTCTTTCCATCCAAAAATTAGAAATTGGTATTTCACGGAGCTTTGTATTTAGGTTCTTCAAAAGATGAGAAGGTTTTCAAGGAAATTCTTGGGCCGCAAATGGCCCTTTAGAGATTATAATTCTTCGCGAATGTTGATTTAAATAAAAATTGTAAGAATACTGATTAAAATACTATACTTTTAAGATACTTGCTTGAGTAATGATTAATGAAATACGCATCCTATATTTACTGTGAATAGCCTCTTGAAGTCCTCTTCATTCGGAATAAAGTTATATAAACAAAGCCACATGAAAAATGTGTATCTTGTTTAAATACTGCATTTCAAACAAATGTTGTGTTGTTAGCCATTTTAAAGATATTAGTTATCTAGTTCAATTTTCAAGTAAACCATACTTACTTTTTACTTTCTCTACTACGTAGGGGAAGTATTGTATTCCACCCAAAAATTCGATGCCGAGATTTCACCGGAAATACATATTTTGAGACCCCCTGAATCCAAAAAAAGCATTTTTGGAAACATGTCCGTGTGTCTGTCTGTGTGTGTCTGTGAACAGCATAACTCAGAAACATACAGTCCGATAAACACCAAACTTGGTATTTAGGCTCAATATCTTCCAGAGATGCAACACGACGGTTTTCAACAAAATCCCCCCACCCCAGGATACCCTTTACATGGATCATTTTTCGAAAATTTTAATTTTCTCTAAAATGGCTCTAACGATTTTGATTAAAATATCATATGTTTAAGATATTTTCATGACAAATAAAATGTATATCTTGAATTTTCTGGGAATGTCTCCAAAAGTGTTCTTCATTGTGAACGACTTTTGCATAACCGGTAAACCATAAGAGAGAGAAAATTTTACTACACAAACAATGTAGATCGCGTTAAAATACACAATTCATGTCATTTACATTTTTTTTGTTGAGTGAACCATTTTCGATATATTACTTGTTATTCTCTTAAATTTTTCAATACTTATTTTCTTAAATGGGAATCCGTTATTCATTTTTTGTCTTGGATATGCAAAGAGTTATAATCTATGGCAAAGGGAATGGTGCTGCACCTAGCAACCAGCTATTAAGATATATGTATGTGCTTAAAGGCTGCTGTATTTCTATATTGCCCTTGTAAATATATATTCCCCTTACATCTACAAGAAAATTAGTAATAAGTTAGAGTCTGCAAATGTTTATCTCAATTAACATGAAGTAGATGGAGAATAAGCGTTTGTTAAAATAGTTTGTACAAGAGTAGAGAAAGTCATGTGAGTGTAACACATCAGATTTTGTTAAGTAATAAGTTACATTTCTTCTGTTTCTCATGGTGATACAAATTTTAAAGTCAGCATACAGCAAGCCACTATTTAAACATTTAATTATCGCTTCAGCCTCCTGTATATCTCTTGCACTTAAAACGAAATGTCATGTTAACTATTTCTGCAGACATTTATTTTGGTTAATATAAAGTAGATGGAAAAATAACCTTTGGATGAATAGTTTATGTGAGAATGAGTGGAGAATGTCATGTGAATGTAACACCAGATTTGTTTTTATGTAGCGTTTAAATGTATTATATGGGGAATGGGAGTTTAATATCGTCATTGACACTGCATAGAAAACAAAATTAATTTGCTTAGCAACAACTAAAAATAAATGAATTTCCGTTTGCAGTTCAGCAAAATATGTAATCTGCCTTCGTGTTCCAACATGATGATGCACCATCTCACTGGGCGAAAGATGTTCAGGAGGATTTCAATGATATACAGTGCTTTTCCTTCACAATTTTGCCACCGCACAACTTCTCGGGTGCCGGCAGTCGCAGCTCGGGCTCCCGCCAAAACATTTATAATATCCCCGCAACCGTCACACATTATCATATTACGATCACAATATTGCAATGATACTATATACATCAGTTGAGAAGTTCACTCAATTCAGGATACTGAACTTTTGAGTATGAATTAAATTTCCTGAGAAGATGCCCAAAATGTATGGATAGAGAGAGAGAGAAATCTTCAACATCTCTTATGACATGGTATGTACTTGTTATCATTTAATTAAATATTATATATAATATCATCATTTAATTAATGATATTTTTTCAAGTGGAGGGGAAATACAGTTACGTACTAACACCAGATAAGCTGGGAGTGTGGGACTGGCGATTTGAAGATGACCATACCCACTAAAACCCCGCCACCAATGGAAGCGGATATCTTTTCGACGATAGAAGGAACCAAGGCGGAGGTGCGGTGGCTGTAGTGTGAGGAGAAAGCGCTGAACTTGGCAACAAATCACACCTCAAGGTCAACCAGTTTAATGGATTCTAATTCCTCCAGTTCTCAAATCACAAGGTTTGTTAATTCGAGGCAGTTGTCAGAATGTCGTTTATGCACAGCACCAGTGGATATTCATGATCCCAGTGAAAATACTTTCAAAGGTTTCGAGTGTTGCATCTGAATGCTAGAAGAAACATAGCGAACCAGTCACGTTATAGCCTAGTCCAAACAGAAGTTCCATCCTTCTAGAATGTATTTATAGATTATGCAAAAATAAATGAGAGTACTTCTGTTATAAAAACCTTTTTACTTTCTCTACTACGTATAGTAAGTAGGGGAATTATTTCATTCCACCCAAAAATTCGATACCGAGATTACACCGGAAATGTATGTTTTGAGACCCCCTGAATAAAAAAAAGCATTTTTAGATACATGTCCGTGTGTGTGTCTGTGTGTGTGACTGTGAACAGCATAACTCAGTAACGAACTGTCGGATAAATACCAAACTTGGTATTTAGGTTTAGTTTCTACCAGAGATGCGACACGAAGGTTTTCAAGAACATCCCCCACCCCACATTACGCTTTTCATGGAACATTTTTCGAAAATTTTAATTTTCTCAAAAATGGCTCTAACGATTTTGATTAAAATATCATATGTTTAAGATATTTTCATGACAAATGAAATGTATATCTCGAATTTTCTGGGAATGACTCCAAAAGTATTCTACATTGTAAACGACTTTTGCAAAACTGGTATACCATAAGAGATAGACAAAATTTTACTACACAAAAAATGTAGATCGCTTTAAAGTACACAATTTATCTCATATATATTTTTTGTTGAGTGAAACATTTTCGAGGTATTGCTTGTTATTCCCTTAAATTTTTCAATACTTATATTCTCAAATGGAAAATCGTTCTTCATTTTGTTGTCTTGGATATGCAAAGAGTATTAATCTGTGGCAAAGAGAACGGTGCTGCACCTAGCAACCAGTTATTAAGAGATATGTCTACGCTTAAAGGCTACTTTATTTCTATATTTCCCTTGCAAATACAAAACAAGGGGAACATAGTACCTTAAGCGATAGTCAAATATTTTTAGAACTGGTCGCTATATGTAAAATGCAATTCTCTTTGCAAGTCAAAAGATCGTTTCTGCAAATGTTTATCTCGATTAGTATGAAATAGATGGAGAATAGGAGTTTGTAAAAATAGCATGTAAAAGAGTAGAGAAAGTCATGTGAGTGTAACACATCAAAATTTTTTTATGTTTTGCCAAACGAATCGCTGTATGTCATTTCTCTGTATATCGAACAGATTTAAAAAACTGAAGTAATGGCTCGTGACATCCATGAACCCTTTGACGTCAAACAAAATCCTGCTTCCTAACCTGACGTTGTTTTAAAACATCACGTTATTTGTTTGTTTTTGTGCTGAATGAGGGTGTAATAGAATCCTTGCGCTTATTAATATAAAATGAGAGTAATGTTGCTTCAAACTGAGTGAAACAACCGAACACAATGCAATTTTAGGGCACATTTCACCAAACGTTTAATACCTTCTTTTATATCCATTGCAACCACATTTTGAAATGCATACTTCCAAATTTCTAACCTTATTTCTTCTAATCTATCCAATGTAACTTATTTTCATTGGTTATGATACAGCTTTTTTACGTGAAAATGCTTGTTACTTTCTCTATACTTATTTGTAGTAGGTATTGTATTCCACCCACAAATTAGATATAGAAGTTTCCCCGGAAATACATGCTTTGAGGCCTTCTAAATGCAAAAACAGAATTTTTAGAAAAAACTCATAACTCTGGAGTTATGTGCACAACATAACTCAACAACAAAAATCTGATGTGTTACACTCGCATGACTTTCTCTACTCTTGTAAAAACTATTTATACAAACCCTTATTCTCCATCTACTTCATGTTAATCCAGATAAACATTTGCAGACTCTATCTTATTGCTAATTTTCTTGTAGATGTAAGGGGAAAATATATTTACAAGGGCAATATAGAAAAACAGTAGCCTTTAAGCACATACATATCTGTTAATAGCTGGTTGCTAGGTGCAGCATCATTCCCTTTGCCAATGATTATAACTCTTTGCATATCCAAGACAAAAAAATGAATAACGAATTCCCATTTGAGAAAAGTATTGAAAAATTTAAGGGAATAACAATTAATATCTCGAAAATGGTTCACTCAACAAAAAAAATGTATATGACATAAATTGTGTACTTCAACGCGATCTACATTTTTTGTATAGTAAAATTTGGTCAATCTCTTATGGTTTACCAGTTATGTAAAAGTCGTTTACAATGAAGAATACTTTTGGTGACATTCCCAGGAAATTCAAGATATAAATTTTATTTATCATAAGAATATCTTAAACATATGATATTTTAATCAAAATCGCTAGAGCCATTTTGAGAAAATTAAAATTTTCGAAAAATCTTCCATGTAAAGGGTACTCTGGGGTGGGGGGATTTTGTTGACCACTTTCGTGTCGCATCTCTGGAAGATACTGAACCTAAATACCAAGTTTGGTGTTTATCCGACAGTTTGTTTCTGGGTTATGCTGTTCACAGACACACACACGGACATGTTCCCAAAATGTTTTTTTTGGATTCAGGGGATCTCAAAACATGTATTTCCGGTGAAATCCCGGTATCGAAATTTTGGGTGGAATACAATACTTCCCATACTTACTATACGTAGTAGAGAAAGTAAAAATGGCTATAACGATTTTTTATTAAAACATGTTTACGATATTTGCATTACAAATAAAATGTATATCCTGAATTTCGTGCGAATGGCCTGTAAAGTCCTCTTTATTCGGAAGTACAAGAGGTGATCAGAAGCTAAGGTTACAAAGCCTCCAGTGAAACGTGTACATTTTATTGCATACACCCAACGCAGTCAAATGATGTTACATACATTGGGTTATTTTTCAACATAATCTCCATATCGGTTTAGGCACTTGTCGTTTCGAGGGATGAGATTGAACATTCCCTCCTGGTAAAAATCCTGTTCTTGCGTGTTCAGCCACATTGTCGCGAAGTGTTTCACCTCCTCGTTTGAAGCGAATCTCGGACTCCTAGGTGCTCTTTCAAGCGAGGAAAAAGGTGAAAGTCGCTTGGAGCGAGGTCCGGGCTGTAGGGAGGATGGTCGAGGATGTCCCAGCGAAACTGCTTCAACAGCGTGGTGTTCTTCTGGGCTGCATGGGGTCGCGCGTTGTCGTGAAGGAAGATAACGCCCTCGGTAAGAAGTCCTAGCCCTTTCCTCCTGATTGCTTCGCACAATTGTGTCAAGTTCTCGCAGTATTGGTAAACGGTCACCGTGTACCCTCTTTATAAAACCCCACGAGTGTTACACTCCCAAAACTCTATGGCCATTACCTTCCTGGCAGACGCCGCCACCTTAAACTTCCTTGTCTTTGGAGAAGAGCGGTGTTTTCACTCCACTGACGACCGCTTAGTGCAGTGGTGAATCTATGTTTCGCCACCCGTGACAACGGGATGAAGGAAACTGTTCCCTTCCGTGGAGAACCGTTGCAGACTTGCCCCCATGCGCTTCTCCTTGTGTTGAATGCACAGATTTCGTAGAACGCATAGAAAGCAAACTTTCTGGCACTGCAGAATAACGTGAGTATTGTGACAAATGATTCCGAACGGCATTCCCAATTCTACCGTCTTATGCTGTAGCGTGATCTTCCTGTTGTCCTGGCTCAGCTCCTCCACGACAGCTGTGTTCAAATCTGTTGATCTGTACTGGGTCGGCCACTGCGATCCTCGTCGGTGACGTTTTCTCTACCACCGCAAACTTTCGAACCATTCTGCAACAAGCTGACTAGATATTACAGTCTCTCCATAAACTTCTCCCAGCTGCCGGTGAATGTCAGCCGCGGTTACGTTTTTCACCCACAGAAATCGAATAACGGAGCGGATTTCTTCGCGAGACGAGTTTTCCAAGCGAGTCACCATTTGTATTTACCTTCAACTAGCGTTGTAGGTAGCGAATGGCTCAAACTCTGCACGACTGCCAACCGCGTGTATTAGAATTACCGCACAGTATTACTTTCTCTATAACGTACGAAACACCAGAAATACTGGCCTTGAAACCTTTGATCAACCTAGTAATTTTATATAATGTTATGCGACTATTAAACCATAAGAGATACACAAATCTTTCTTATTGGTTAGAATTTTCAAATAATTTACACTTTCTTGAAGCGACAAGTATCCTCGATCGGTTACTTCTCGTTGTTATGTAAATATCTGAGTTTTACAGCCAGTACATAGCGAACCACTTTTTAAGGATTTAACTATTGTTAAATACTCTAATCTCCTTACACCTACGAGGGCTGATCAATAAAGACTGAGACTGATTTTTTCATGAAGCGTTCTTGATAGTTTCCTGTCTCTACTATAAATATTTGAAAAGAACGGGGTTTCATGTATAATGTCCATAAGTGGCAGCACTCTCGTATTGGTAGGTTGGTAGTAATGCTGTATATTGTTGACCCTACTTGAATTTCGCATACCACAAAATGGAGGTGACACGAGAGGAGCAATACAGCGCAATAAAGTCCTGCTTTCGTTTAAATCATACAGCCTCTGAAACTTTCGAAAAGTTGAAGCAAGCATACGGTGAAGATGCATACATCGTGCAACAGTGTTTAGGTGGTTCAAATACTTCAAAAAGGCGAGTCTTCTGGGCTAAACATGGTGGGCCTGATGTTTCGGCTTCCGTTATGACTGAAGCCAACATCAACACAGCTGCTGTGATTGTTGTCCCTCCTTTCGCTACTATTACAGCAGCGGATTACACGTCAGTATTGGCTACACTGAGGAAGCACATTGCAAGGAAATGTCCAGAATTTCATCGGAATGGGTGGTGACTTCATCACAACAACGCGCGGCTTCACGTCGCCAATCAAATCCAGGCATTTTGGCTAAATTCAACATTACCTGTGTACGCATCCGCCTTATAGCCCAGATCTTGTCACCTGTGATTTCTTTTTTTTCCATCACTAAAGGCAAAGCTCCGGGGAATTCGATTTGAGAGCACTGAAGCAGTGCTGAAGAAAAGTGAGGCGATTCTCAAAGACCTGACAAAGAATGGCCTGCACCATGTGTTCGAGGACTGACAGAGACGGTATAAAAAGTGCATTCAAGTAGGAGGGGACTACTTTGAAAAATAGCGGGACAACATTGAAATGGATAAATATCTGTGAAAAAAAATCAGTCTCATTCTTTATTGATCAGCCCTCGTACAACGAAACGTGTTGTTATGCTGTATCTTCACAGATCTATTTAAACATGAAGTAAATGCCTCAATTAAAATTGGGAATGCTTGTTTGCATTCCTTGTTTGGCTCAAGCCAGTAAATGAAGATTCATTCCGCTAGTTTCGCATGACATGCTGATGTAAAAATCAACATGATGTGATAATTAAATGCATATAAGAAATAAAAGCAAAGACAAAAGGAATGATGGAACTTTAAGTAAAGTGATGTATTAAACGCACATAATTTTGTCTATACCTATCGTTTATTAGTGGGTATATAAATTACATATACTTGCGAGTTAATAACTTTATTACTTATTTTAATAGAGAAAACCTTCTGAAATGGCTCCTTGCACATTTCCTTAGATACAAAGGGAAACGCGACAGCCACTTGTTTAAAACTGGAGGTTGTATGTTGGTCTTGAAATTCCATACTCTTTCCATGCAATCCCGCGAAAAAACTGAAAATGGAACGGATCTTGAAAAGAATGACAAGGTATTGAACAAATCGAACCATTAATAACGGATATTTCGGAAATGGTTGATGTCAGAAAAAAATTGATTTGAAATAAATTGTATGCTTTAAAGAGATCTAAAACTTCTTTGTAGTACATTTTCGTCTATCACTTAACGTTTAACAGTTATACAAGATTGTACAAAGTTCCTTTCGAATGAAGAGGACTTCACAGGCTATTCCCCAAAAATTAGGGATATACATTTTATTTGACATCTAAATACATTTAATATATGGTATTTTAATCAATATCGTTAGTCATTTTTTAAAAATTAGGAAATTTCGAAAAATTTTCGATGTAAAGTGTAGTTTGGGGGTGTGTGGGATTTTCTCATAAATCTTTGTGTCGCATCTTTGGAAGATGCTGCACCTCAATACCAAGTATGGTATTTGTCGAACTCTTCATTTTTGAGTTATGCTGACAACGGGCGCGCGCACACACACACACACACACACACCCACCCCCACATCCACACCCACAACCCACAACCCCCCACCCCCACCCCACCCCCACACCCACACCCCCACACCCACCCACCCACCCACACACACACACACCCACCCACACACACACACACACACGTTTTTCTAAAACTGTATTTCAGTTGAAATCTCAATATTTTCCGTTGGAATGCAACCTACTATGTACGTCGAAGAGAAAGTAATATGAGCATAATCCACTATAATAAAAAATGATGTCGTTGCAAAAATCTGGACACACTTTACATGAATTTATTTTCATAAGCCTGAGTTAGCAGGTACCATGCAGATACCGTTTCCTGGAAGAAAGTCCCTGTGTATTTACTGTTTCCATGGTGACACACACTTTAAGAGGTTCTCTAAGCTTGTTATTATAATTCAATAGCTAATCTAAAGTTGGAGATGTGGAAGCAATTTGAACACATGAATGACGGAGGGTTATACATGGTGAACTCTCATGAACCCTCAAAGTATTTCCTTGTAACTACAGAACATGAAAGGTGGAATGTTAGACACACACATACACGTTTTGGAATTTCCTCATCCCCTCGCTGCTCCTTGTAATCGAGATTTAGTGAGGAAGGTCTGCGACTAATCGATAGTCGAACAAAACGACATGGCTCCCAAGGGGAACTCCCAGGCACGTTCCTTATGTCCCAAAATTATTTCATTCTACCGTTTCTTTAGCCTTCCTTCCAAGGAAAATCACGTCTTTCCTCACGGGAAAGAATATTATTTCAGGAACATTGCTAACACATCGCTTGATAGGGAAATGCCTATTTTATTTGATTGGCAATGGTTAAAGGCATTTTATAATATATCTGCACGAGCCTTGAAAAATGAAGCAAGTGCAATATCTTATGTCACCATGTTAGCTATCCTTCTGTTTTATAAATTCTGATGTCTTACATTCACATGAATTTTTCGACCGAGCGGTAGAGTGTTGTTTATAAGGGGTTGAGAAAGACTAAGGGTAGTTTTTAAAACTGCAGAGGTAATATATTAGCTATTGAAAATAAGGGTTAGGTGATTTTTTGAAACTGTAAGGTGACCTAGTATTTTTCTGTAGTCGTGGTACCGTGCTAGCCTCTAGTTCCCAAGGTTGCGGGTTCAAACCCGGCGGAGGGCGATGGATTTTTTTGGGCGTAAAAATTCTTAGCATCACTTCCTTCGGAAGGGAAGTAAAGCCGGTGGTCCCGTGTCGTAGATTTACGGCACATAAAAGAACCTCAAGCCTGATAGAGGCCTTTGAGCAAAATTACCGGTCTTTCACGCCCAATATGGAATGGGACGCTAAGTTAAAGGGCGTCCATAAATAAAACTCAATTTAAATTTAATGCCCTATAGTATAATTATTTTACAATATTTAGCAGTAGCAGTATTTATATTACTATACTGTAATGTATTACGAATATTACATTATTCATATTGTAAACATATAATACTATACGAAGTATACAATTAATAATACACCAACAGTATGTCGGTCAGTATGTATGTATGTATGTATGTATGTATGTATGTATGTATTATGTATGTATGTATGTATGTATGTGAGTATGTCGGTTAGATCAATGTAACAATCAAAACTAAATGTTAGTACACCAAATAAACCGAGCGGAATGGCTCAGACGGTTTTGTCTGTGGCGCGCATTCGGGAGGTCATGTGTTGGATTCCCGTGGCAGACCTTCCTGACACATGGTTTTCTTTCGGGGGTTTCTCCGGGTCGCCAGGCGAATGCTGGGAAGGATCCACGAATTTCCTGTCTCTCCATTTTATCTCTCTTCTCATTTCACTTCATCTTTCATCCGTTGGTTTCTTTCAGGGTTGGAAGTGTCAGCGATGGTGTTTCGGTGCAGTGTGGCAGGGAAAGGGGATGCTCTTTGTCTCTCCGTCCCTTGGCTTTCGGCTGGCTGCCGGGGTTATCCGAACCCCCTGTGCAGCGTGAGGTCCCGGTCTGTCTGCCCCTCTGCCGGGTCTCTATCTCCCTGCCATTCATGTACCGTGACTCCTGGTTTCGGCCGCCCGGTGTCTCCTCTCGCCTCATCCTTCCTCCCCGGGAAGGCCTCTTGTGCAGCGTAGGTACTACATTCACTGTGTGGTTCAGTGCGAGTTCCTTACGTAGCCAATCCAATCCACACTAAATAAACTTGCCTCGTGCTCGAGAGTGTTAACATTACCAGAAAGTTTTTAAATAAAACTGGCTGAAATACCTGACATTGCCCGTAGTTTCACGGTTTATCCTGCAGCGGTAAATCTTTGGTCAGTCGCATCTGGAAAGCGTCGAGCCTTGGATTGATGCATCTGCTGCAGTGCTCTCGTCCTCGGCTATGAATGCTCGTCGGCTGCTGCGTTTTCCATTCCTAACCCTCCTTATATAGCCAATTCTTGGCTCTCAGGGTTATCGTAGGTGAGGCAAATTAAAAATATGCTGCATTTCCCTTAATAAATGTGGTTTTGTTAACAATTTAAGTATTTATGGACGACTAGCTTTTCCCATTATACCAATCCCACCATTTGAATAAATCAGGAGCCTAAACTATTCCCACACACGTACATCTGTCGTCAAGAGCGTAACACTTTGCGTCAACGAAATTCTAGAAGAGAGAGTGAAAATCTGGGGCCTTGTTCGCCTTTATATACCTGAGCCTAGCGACGCACACCTCTGCGTTTCAAAATGTAACGACGTTACCTTAACATGTATGAGAATATTCTACTTGAAAGCTTGCGCTTACGCGTCACCATGACGCGTTGGGAAGCGGGTTCAATATCTCCGTCTCTTTCTTTTCTCTATCTGTATCTTTCTATTTCTCCTTACCGCTACCGGCTCCCTGCTCATTAGCTTGGTGAAAGGTGGACTCTACTTAGAATTATCTTTTACCTGGAATTTGCTAGCTCTCCCGTTTCTTACAATCTGCTTTGTACAATTCTTGGTTGTTGAATATTTTAACATGTTTCTTGGTGAATTATATTATTGCTATGTACAATTCTTATATATGTGTGGTATATCCCCTTTCAATCCCTACAGCCTTAGGTTGCACTTAACCAATAGATTGCGTTTGTTTTAGAGGCGTTTAACAATTATTAAATCAGATATTTAAAGAATTAATTAAAACTCTCATGATACTATAAAGAACAAAGGCCCTAAAGTCACTGAAAAAAACTGTACAAAAGCAATCTTAAACAACAAACATCACAGTTTATAATGATGATTTTCTCGTAAATGCTGCGGAACGACTTCCACGTTGTCACATTAGGGCCGCCTCGGCATTATTTAGAGATAAAATCTGAGTTGGAAAGAAATAATAGCAGTTTAAGTAGTATAATCTTGTTTGTTCATACATCATATATAAAACTACTAAAAACACAAGAAAGACAAAACAAAAGAAAGTCCAAAATTATCAGAAGTGGTACTTCGTGTGGTTTGATGCTATTGCTGGTATCCACTCCGACTATCATTTTATGTCACTCAGTTTTTGTTTTTCTGCCTATGACAACATGACGAACTTCCTATAGAGAAACAAACTTACTGCTTACAAAAAATGAGGAGCTATAAATTATAAGTGAATATCCGAACATTTTGACTGTGTTATTACTCTATCATCACTGTTAGAGTGAATAATAATGAATAATATGTGAACATGTTCTTTGTTATGCCTTGAAAGTCTAATTAATTATTATTCTTATGTTGGGAATATTACGATTATCGTTGAGAAAAATACAGATATGCTCTTACGAGCTATGGTAAGCATAACGCAAAATTAAATAGGTAATTAATATTGTGAAATAGTGTCAAAGGTTATCTGTGCTAAGTTTCATCGAAATCGCTACTACGTGGTAGAAGTCCATAAAGAAACACATACACAAACAGACTGGCATGTGGGCTGCAACAGACACACGCAGAGTTCCCTAATAGTTACAGGCTTGACCAGCCGTCCAGAGAGACCTCGGCTGCGACCCTCCCAAGATCCCCGAGGGTGGCTCATAGGCTCCCCTCCAGCGGAGACCGGGCAAAACTCGACGTAGTAGTGGAGGCTCGAACGGCTGCCATCTGACGGGGCCGAGAAGAAGTTCCAAAGCGCGATTGATCTGTCGCCGCCGACTGACCGACATACAGCACCAGAGTAAAAAAAATTACCTTGAGTTTTATTATGGACAAAAAATTAAGTTTTACTTATGGACGACCTTTAACTGCTGTCGTCCTTAGATTCCCATTCTATATTTGGCGTGAAAGACCGGAGATTTTGCTCAGAGGCCTCTTATCAGGCTTCCGGTTCTCTTACGTACCGTAAATCTACGACACCGGACCATCGCTTTACTTCCCTTTCGAAGGAAACCGTACTAAGGAGTTTTACGCCCAAAAAAATCCATCGCCCTCCACCGGGTTCAAACCCGCGACCTCGGGAACTAGGGACTAGTGAAAGAGGGAGATGAAATGAGAGGAAATGAGGTAAAGAGGCGATCGTGGTAGACACCACCCAAGCATTCGCCTTGCCGATCAGTGAAAACCGCTGAAAAACCCATAGTCAGAGGTGGTCACCAGGAATCGAACCGGGACCTCCCGAATGCGAGTCTCACACGTTACCGCGGCGCAAACTCACTTGGTATACATTAAGGCAACTGAAACAGAAGCAAGTAGGGCTACTTAATTTAATTATAAATGAAAGAGATATCTTATCCAATTTGGGTTGCCCATTAGCACAAAGGATGTATTCTGGAACATCTTATAATTGGCAATTTTCTCCCATCCATGAAGACTTCACACTTCAAAGTAAAAAAAAATTAATTAGATAAAGAATATGGAACTTCGTAATATAAACTGTAATTATATTACATATTTTCCTGCTTAAATTTAATACCATTAGTCCCTTTTAGCCATCTATAGCATTAGACATTGAGGCAGCCCGCCTTGAAGCAATATGTATGTAATAATTTGGAAAATGTATGTAACAGTCATTGCATATGCTTATATTATTTTAAACAAGTTCAATAATGTTATGTGAATGCATTACGTAATTTAATAATGTAAGAGCTGTGAGAATAATAAGTTTAAAGTAGGTAACAATGAGGTAACCTTGAGGCAATAATGAGTTTGAGAGTTTAAATGTTACTAGTCACGATTAGAGCAACGACAATGTAAATTTTGTGACAGTTTAAAAATAGCCAATCAACAGCCAGAAAAAGCTTTAGTAAAATGCAGGTATTCTATTGGACTAGGATTAGCCAATCAGTGAATTGAAATACAGAAGTTTGAGGGTTTGAACGGTTGAAATCTGTTCAGTTGCCTGCAGACCTTGATAGCAACCGGATGGAAGATGCGTTCTCTAGAGAAATATTACGTATTCGTGTGAGTCGTAAAATTAAGTATACGCGTTAACAAAGTGCAAGTATTAAATTAAAGAATCTCACAGCTCTTGATATCAGTGTAGTGCTATTTAATATGTGTCAAGGATTAATAAAAAGAAGTGAAATTAAAACTTAAAATCTGTGTAAGCCTACATTCTTGTCGCACAACGCCCTGATTAAGTGAAACGAGTCTCTAAAACAATACTGACGCAGCCGAGGCAAATATAAACATACATAATCTCTATAGAAGCAGTTTAATAACAAAGTTAATAATTTTTTTTAACTTGGAGCGTAACAACAAAAATACATCTTCAAATCAGATTTTCATACGTAGCAGCATATTACATAACAAACAATCTTCTTCAAATTGGCTTCCCAAGCGTGAGGCTAATAACTTACGTAACAATAAATGCCGTAAATAAACTAAAGCAACTAAATTTCTTCTTCAACATATTTCCTTAACATCCTATGTTTAAACATCACGAATCATTCTTTACGGACAGAGCGTGTCGCTTGGGCCCTGATTCACAGTCCACAAAGGGAGATATGCAAAGCAGCTGGCGAAGAGAAGAAAAAACCACTGCAGGGTAGCGTTGTTCTGCGGTATTCTGTGGTTCCGAGTTCGAACTGTCCTCGCTTGAGTTCTAAATTCAATCGATTTGCTTAGGTCGAAAGTTCACGACAGGAACAAGAATAAAGAGGTGATCATCGTATACGGGTCAAAAGGTTCTTCTCTTTGACGTGCATCTGGCATTTTGCCCATACCAGGGCCTGTTCCATAGTTATTTTATTTTGTAAGATAGTTCTTTTGCCCCAGAGAAATAAAGAAACTTATGCATCAAGTAAATCATAAAAAATTTAGAATTTACATATACCACCTGACTTTCTCGATCTTTCACGGTGAGTCAGTATACGTAGATTGCGCTAGTAATTAATATTAAGTAACAAATAGAATGAATATATATCAAGTGATTCATTAGAAATAGCAGTGCAGAATAATAATGAGAGTAATAATAGAAAAGAGAATATGCAATGCTAATAATTGTCACTAACAACATATCCTTTAGGCTGGTTGTTCTTGCCTATTATATTGACGTTACGAGGCCAAGTGTCCAAAAGAACTGCACTGTGATAGGAAAGGGCAACCTGTTTGTGCTGTGTCGGAGAGCGAAGTACTGGTCGACTGGTAGGAGTACGCTTGGAGGAGGGCGCCACTATTCTTGTTGACAATGCCTAACGTCATCAAGGTTTAGGGATCAGAGGCGAGTAAGGGGCAATGTACAGTATTGCACAATAATTTGCAGACCTCAGCCTCGCTAGTAAATGTAATCGGAAAGGCGGATGTTATCTTTACCCGACTGTCACTCCGACTGTCCCCTTCCCACCGCATGCTCTTATATCGTAACCGACTTTATTTCTTTATAATTCCTGGCTATTCAGAAGTGTGTAAAATAAACATTATATAGCTTGATTTCAATAACGTAGATAATAGTGCGATGTTGAGCGAACTTTCTCGCAGTGTAAACATGTTTTCAGTGAAAATAATGAACTTCAGTTTCTCACCTTAAAATACACAGTAACGAAATGAAACTTTGTATCAGCGTAATTTTACCTAGACTGCAAGCATTTGTGTGTAATTTGACTGACTCGTCTGTTTTATATATAGTGTTGTAAATAGGTGTAGGTAAGTAATATTCTAAACGTGTAAATACTCAAGGCATAAGTATGATATGCGCATACATGGTAGTAGTAACCTGCAGAAAACTTGCATATTTGTTTCGCTGATCTATACCAGCGAATAGTAGCGTGCTGTCGGAAAAATTAATATTTTGGTAGACGGAAAGTAATTAGTGGCTCAGGCGGGTCATATATTACCAAAGTCTAAGGTATGGTTCTAAATTTCAAGCAGATGCATATATATTTGGAATACTGAGAGTTAAGAACTTGTCAGCACTATGAGAAAGCACTATGCTGGAAAGCGGAGCCTAATTGAAATACGAGGGTGGAACAGAAAAGATTATATTATAAAGTTTAATAGTTAAAACAACAACAAAAATCACAAATGAACTTACACCTTTTACTTACTTTTCGACATAGTACCAAGTTTCTCAATACATTTTTCCCATCGTGATAGCAGTTTCAATATGCCCTGTTCGAAGAAGCCCGTTTCCTTGGAGTATAGCCATCTGCGGACTGTTGATTTCACTTCCGCATCTGTCGCAAAGCGTTGACTGGCCAGAAAATTCTTCATGGGACCAAACAGCTGAACTTCTGACGGTGAAAGGCCCGGACACTATGGTGGATGCTGGAGCACCTCCCAACCAAATTTGGTGATTTTCTGACGAACACCAGCAGCAACATGGGGGCAACTTCACATAAGTTTTCATGTAGGCTGCAGCATTCACAGTGGTCCCGTGTTCAGCAAAGTCCACCAATACAACACCATGCATATCCCAGAAGACCATCACAAGGACTTTCCTAGCAGATTGAGTCTCTATGAATTTTTTTTCACCGGCGAACCAGCATGTTTCCACTCCATACATGCCTGATTTGTTTTGGGCGTGTAGAGGTATGCCCGCGACTCATCATCAGTGACGATTCCTTACAGAAAGTCATGCCCTTTTGTGGTGTACCGCAATAGATGATCATTCGCTGGCCTTTGTGGTTGTCTGTCATGTTCTTAGGCATCGGGGAGCACTAACGTTACGAAATTTCAACGTGTCATGAACAATATCGCACATTGCACCATACGAAACGCTGAACTGTTGCGATAAGGTTCGCAGTTGCACACGCCGATCGTTCAAAATTGCCGGTTCAATGCCTCTGATATTCTGCGGGGTTGCAGCTGTTACCGGCCTCCCGGAGCGTGGCGAATCACTAAGGTTCACGCGGCCCTCTATGAAGAATTCACACCAACTGGAGACATTGCTACAGTCCAGGAAATCATCCCCATACACGCCACGCATGTTCCTGTGAATATCACTCGGTTTATGCCCTTTAGCTCACAAATATCGAACCACCCTCTCTGCTCTTCACACCATCTTGCTGCGTAG
Organism: Deroplatys truncata; assembly: GCA_030765065.1. NCBI lineage: Eukaryota > Metazoa > Arthropoda > Insecta > Mantodea > Mantidae > Deroplatys > Deroplatys truncata. The sequence goes on from CM060981.1 coordinate 56,695,923, forward strand.
TTCACGCTTCTCTCGCTAGAACTGCACATGAAACAAAAATATCCTCTGTAGTGAATACTTCAAACTATATCTGTGTGAAATTGCAAAATTCCAGCTGCAATACTAAGGCAGAAGAAAATTATTGTGCGTTACTTTTCGATCCGCCCTCGTATAAAAACATGTGTCGACACCCTCGCTCATTAAGGCCCAGCATTCGGAACTCAGTCCGCCACTCACGTAATCAATTCGTTTGACTCATGGCAATGTTAACCGGTGAGAAGTTTCTTAGAGTGTGTAGCAAACGACGTGAATTGCTTGAACGTAATTTCCGCAATAGGCAAATATTTATGCGTGTAATGTAGTAATAGTTTGTCTCGGCGTAGCGTAATTTAATACTTTGTTTCACTGGACTCTGGTGAATACACAAAAATTGTAGCAGTAAAGGACAATGAAAGTGTCATTCTCTCAAAATCACTAAATTAGCTACATCCAAAAGATGAGTTGGTCAAAGGCAAACGACAATACGACAGCATAAATATCACAGAATGTTCTGCACCATCACAAATGACCTACAGTTACAACGGATGGCTTTTCAAACTAGTGATGATTTCGGTAATTTAATTTACTTCCTCCGTATTCTTTATGAAATAACTGTTCAATAATCTAAAATATTTTCAGTGAAACATACCTTTAACCCCCATAATTTTAATTTCAACTCTGGCGAATGAAAAATCCCCTAACTATAAAATAAGCTACGTTGGTTTCTTTTTTACTCACATCACATATGCTGTTGGATTTTCTTACTATAAACGTTTTCGGAAGAAACTGCTGTTCCATCAACAGAAACCGACTGAGTTCAGCTTCTCTCCCCTGACCCCCAGGATTTGAATCCAAAGATGAAATTACTGCCCTCTATTGGGGATAGTTATTACCCATTCGTGCCGGAATTATTGTCATCTGTGGTGAAGGTTGGGAATCTCTTGTCTTCTCTTTTGTTTTCTACAAGCTGATTGGATAATTTGCGTCAAAGAATCTGATGGTAGGCGGCGCCTTGGCCGAGTGGTTAGACCGCTCGCCTCTCGCCCGGGTTCAATCCCAGGGACCCGCATAAGGGATTTGTGGTACACAAAGCGGGTCTGGGCGGGTTTTCTCCGGATTCTCCGGTTTCCCCCGCCATTCATTCCACCAACTGCTCCATCGTCACCTTTCCTTTCATCCATTTCACCATCATTTCGTTTCATCTACTTCCTTCCTCCCATACCAGGCATCGGGCTGATCACCCATCCTGGATATTCTGTCTGATCCATGAGTGTCTGCTCCTCGACGGGCCTGAGACCCCAGGCAGCTGCCTGTAATTCCTACGGGGTGTAAGTCCTACATAAAAGCAGGTTAAACAGGTAAAGAAGAAGAATCTGATGGTGGAATTTAAAAACTCAGAATATTCTTGATATTATAATGGATGAATATCTTTTCTCAAATGTACTTCACATAGTACAAATGGGTAGTAGCACTCGACATAGTGTTTTTCCCTCCATAAGGTTTCCACCCAGCCGGTATCAGTTCTCTATGTGACTGGCCTGGAAAACAATACATACTAAATCAACTATGCTTATAATCCACGTGGAATGGAGCGGTGCTTAGGATACATCTCTGTGAAAGAGTTTCACCACGATTGATACACAAGGAAAAGTTTAACCAATTACAATACAAATCGGTCTTGTAGAGGAAAGAGTGAAGAATGTTTGGTTAAACTAACAACAGCTACGGCATATATGGGAGCTTGCATCAGCCAGATGCAGCTAAAGTTATTGCCGCTTTAAACAGCAATAATAAAACAGGCATTAAAATGATAGTGCAGCATGAAAATGTAAGGTTTAAACTGTAATTTCACTCTTTGGCCATGCTTTGGGGAAGTACCCTGAAAACAAGTGTCTCTAATTGCGCTCGAAAAACTGAGGTGATCACGCTGGTACGGGATGTGGTCACATTTTGTTAGTAACAACTTAAGACAGCCCCGTTACATTATGGGCCACATCTAATGCACGCCAGTGTAAAGAGCAACATGTCCTGATTAAAATGTGTGCCATCCCCAAAATCCCTGCAATATGTAACCAACATTACCGGCGTGTTCATTCACGACTACGAGATATAAGTTCCAAGTTATGGACGGGGATTCGTAAACACTGTAGACTTACAGGGCATTTAAATCTTTTAAGAAAGAAATTAAAGGTCATCTTGTAGCCTATGTCCATCGGGAAGAATAGAATTTTTCATAGTTGAGGAATCACCAAAATGTATTAGTAGTTTCGAAGATTAATATGCACACACGCACGCACGACGCACGCGATTTTTTTAAACTCTTTTTTGGATTGAGAGAATTTCAAAACGTATTTCCGGGTGAATAGGTATTGAATTTTTGGGTGGAAGAAAACACTTCTACTCTCTAGTGTATTTAGGTGTGTTCCCCTTGGTCATGGGTTATGCAACCACCTCAAGAAAGGGCTAATGCATCGGAAATTATGACGCGAATCATCGAGAGAAGCAGTTAATATCCGAAGCTTCGAAAAAGATGTCATGCATGACGTAATTCATCATTCCACAACTCAAAGCGTCGTGCAGAGTTAACATTGGCTGGCTTGTTTCACTTCACTGACGGCAGCGCCATGACGCTCATGGTCAACTTCAGCAACTCCTGGGCAGGCAGCAGAGGCAGTCTTCGGCCAGGGACCGAGTGGCTAACACCCAGACTCGTGTTCTGGTTTTCTGACGGCGAGATTTGGCGTAAACCACCAAGAGTAACATTTTTTGCTTTTTCTGGATTATTTCCAACTGTTTGGTAAGCTACAACATTTAACCTTTTTACTTTCGGTGTTTCTAAATTCACATTTACGGGAGAAGCATTTATATTTTTCACTTTGTGTAACATTGCATTGCATTAGTCGCCGTTTCAGAAATATTCTCGATTTGTAGGGCAACTTAAATTGTAAAAGGGTGAAAGAGTACATGGCATTGTCGTCTCCGAGCATATCATTTGTAAATCACACAAGTTTTAAAATGTTAAAGCAAGCTGATGATGGAATTATTGACAAATGCAAAACTATATAATAAATTGTTAACATATGTGGCGGTGACTCTTTTCAATTCCTAGCTCCTACGGTAGTCCTTTCCACAATATTTAGCACCACTGGGTATGGGGAAAACCCAGTGACTCAGGTATTATTAATATATCATCAGCAACGTAATATGCATATAATAATCGATTTTTATATCAATACTATAATATATAATAGATGTATATGAATTGTGATTAGCAAACAAAGTCAGTCGATTATTCACATAGAATTTTTTCTTTCTTTCCTTTTCTTTCCCCCCCCCTTTTTGGTGATGTGCAATTCAGCACTGTTTATACTACTGATACAGCTTAAATATATTGACTAACATTAAAGTAAATAAAAGTGAATCCATTGACTACATCATGCTTCATACATTGAAACTTTTGCGGGAAGTTGTGCTGAACGTTTGGGGAATATTTAGCAGGTTTATTTGGTATTGGCTGGTCACAGAGTAACGTTGTTGATATGTACATTTAACTTGATGGCCCGTGTAGCCAAGGTTTGACGATGCATTTGGTTTATTGCTGTGTTTGTTTGTAGCGAGTTTGCAAGAGCGACTGCAAACCTAGCGTTGCATAGCAGCGAACGTTATGTGCTGAAAATGAGCAGGCTTGCTGTTTAAATGGGGTTCCTATCACTCTCTCCTTGTTTACCCCGCGATATTCTGTTGCCAGATCAATTCAGCCACCGCCTTGTTATATACATTCAGAAAAATCTCATGTATTACACTCTCTATCCTGCATTACACATTACGTTATAGATACAAAGGAAATAGCGATAGTCAAATGTTTAAAAACTGGATGCTATATACTGGCCTTAAAATTCCATACTGTTTCCATGCAATCTGAAGATGTTTTATTGCTGCTACGTATGGGAAGCCGAATTGAAGTAGATGTATTATATTTCGATTGTTGGGGAGCCGAACTTGAAGTCGTTGCAACTGCACGTATGGTAAAAATTTCTGGTAGCCTTCGCCCCAAAAATGTTTAAAAATTATTAACTTTGTAATTTTGACTGTTTCTTTATATATTATATATTTATGTTTGCCTCGGCTGCGTCAGTATTTGTATTTTTTTTAGAGACATGAATGTCTTAGCAGGGAGCTGTGCGACTGAAGAATGTAGGCTTACACAGATTATAATTTGTACATCACGCCATTTATTAATTCTTTAAACGATTAAAATAACACTTCATTGATATAGGGAGCTGTGAGATTCTTTTATTAAGTACTTGCAGTTTTCAACACGTAAACTATTTTTCGTCTCACACTGAATATGTATTAAATTTCTCGAGGCCGCATCTTGCGTCCAGTTAGGAACACTGTCTACAACCAATTGACTTCTGAATTAGTAAATTTTGCTATATTTCAGTTTCTGATTGGCTAATCCTACTCCATTATAATACCTTCATTTAACTAAAGCTTCTTCTGGTTGTTGATTGGCAACGTTATTGTTGCTCCAATAATGACTAGTAGTATTATTAAACTTTGTTTACTCATTATTGCCTCAAGGTTACCTCATTGTTAGCAAGTTTTAACCTCTTATTCTCACAGCTCCTACATTATTAAATTATGTAATACATTCACATAACATTTACACATGTATACAATAATATAAACATATACAATTACTGTAATATACACTTTTTATATCTTGTTATATACATATATTGCTTTAAGGCTGGCTGTTATTGAATCTATATATTATATAATTAGTCTGAAATAATTTAAGTGTTACAAATACTGCCTCAAATCGCGAGAAACAACTGAAAATCGACAGTACTTTAAAAGAATGACAAAGTATTGAGGAATGCAAACCATTAATAACGGATGCCTTGGAAATGGCTAATGCCACAAAAAAGTTATTTGAAAAAAATTGATTGTTTCAAAGTTCTTCATTTTTCTGTGGTGATTTTCGTCTGTAGTTTAAGTATAATATTTTTGACAAATTTCCTTTCGAATGAAGAGGAGTTCAGAAGCTGTTTCCAGAAAATTCAAGACATAGATTTTATTTGTCATGCAAATATCTTTAATACATGATATTTTAATGAAATTAATTTTTCATTTTTCATACCGTTTAGAAAAGTGTCCCATGTAAAGAATAATTTGTGTTGGGGGATTTTCTTTAAAATCTCCATGTCGCTTCTCTAGAAGGAACTGAACCTAAATACCAATTTTGGTATTTATTCGACATTTCCTTTTTGAATTGTGTGTTCACAGGCACACGGACTCTACCTAGCTACTTACTATGTATGTGGTAAAGAAAGTAAAAATATCTTATGTGCTGCATTCACATGCCTTTCTCTATTCACTCTGCTACAAAATATGCTTAGAATATCTTATTCTTCAATTTCATGGATGAGATAAACGTTTGTAGAAAATGTTTCATTACACTTTCGTTATATTTGCAAGAGGAATATAGGAGGCTGAAAGTATATTTAACCCTAGATGGGCCAAGATTTTTTTGGTAACACGTTCGACCAAGCGAGGGATAATAATGCCCAACATTTACAATTTTTGCGCAAGTATTACTTCTTTTATAACCTTATACAGACCAAGGGAGGGTCAATTTATGCCCATACCTTTTTAGAACTATTATTATTACACAGGGAGAGCCAAAAACCTACGAGCCGGCTGAGCGGTGTTTTTCCTGTCCGCGTCCTCGGCGCTCATTGCCGTATGCCGCTATCATAGAAAGGCGCGTATGAAACCGTACAACATTTTTAAAACTACTTTTAAAGGCTTTACTCACCAACTTTATGAAAGGAGATGCTGAAACTGGCCAGCGACGTTGTCCATACATTTTTGGCAGCTCTTTAGGAAACCATTCATCAATCGCCGTAGTTCACGTGGCAATTTCCCGGCGGATATTTTGTTTTAATTCTTCCAGGGTGTGTGGGTTTGTCTTGCATACTTTGTTTTAAGTTAGCTCAGAGATAGAAATCACGGAGGGTTAGGTGGGGGGACTAAGGGGGTCACAAATCTGTACTAATAATTCTGTCCTCAAACACACTTTCAATTGTTCTCATCGAAATATTGGCCTATGATCTGTTGCAGAGTATTTTTGGAAAAAAGGCAAATTCATGCTCCCTGCCTGTTAATTCTCTAAAAATAAGGGGCGAAATTGTGGCCAGATTCAGCATCTCCTTTCATAAAGTTGTTAAGTAAAGCCTTTAAAAGTAGTTTTAAAAATGTTGCGTGGTTTCATCCGCGTCTTTCTATGATAGTGACAGACGGCAACGAGCGACGAGGACAGTTAAGCACCGCGCAGCCGATTTGTAGTTTTTTGGGTCTCCCTGTAGCATAGAATATGTCCAGATCATGGTGTCAGAAATAGTATAAACTTAACAATTCAATAAAGACAATCAAGGTTCTTTAGTTGGAAAACTATCATATGGACCAAAATTCGAAATGTCACAAAAAGCCCTCCCTTGGCCCAACTTGTAACAATTGTTATTCGAAATTATAAACATATGTTACAACAATTGCCTTATTGTTCGAAACTGCAAACATATGCTGTAACATTGGACTTATTTGGAAACCAGCATTATATTGCATTGTTGGCATTGCTGCATGGATTGAAAATGGGTTTATAAACAGTGTTATTCTGTCTCACAGAGGTATGAGTCAGAAATACGAGCAGATAATTATATAATACGGAAAGAGAAGCGGAAGCAGTTTTAGAACATCACGAGGAAGAAAGTAATTATATATTCTTTATTGTCGCTTCAACTTTTAAAGTAATATCGCGACTACTTAGAATACAGAACATGATTACAGTGAAAATGCAAAATGTAAACAGCAACAATACATACAACAATGAATTCTCTAGATAGGTGTTATATAATTTTGTCGCTTTCGTAAAGTTTAAGGTACTTTGTTGGGCTGAATTTAGAGCGTCTGTAGGGATGTCACATCTTTCTCTGTGTTTTAATGCCGTCCTTCGTGGAATAGTGGTACCGTGCTAAACTGTAGTTCCCAAGGTCGCGGGTTCAAACCCGGCGGAGGGCGATGGATTTTTTCGGGCGTAAAAATCCTTAGTATGGCTTCCTTCGGAAGGGAAGTAAAGCCGGTGGTCCCGTTTTGTAGATTTACGGCACGTAAAAGAACCTCAAGCCTAATAAAGAGGCCTCTGAGCAAAATTATCGGTCTTTCACGCCCAGTATAGAATGGGACGCTAATAACCACAGCAGTTAAAGAGCGTCCATAAATAAAACTCAATTTTTTTTTCTGTGTTGTACATAGCGACGGTAGATTGTGACGAGATGATGAACTGTGAGGTTGGATCTGCAGAAGACCACACAGGAGGAAGGTCACCGTTGAGGAGATGTTTGTGCGTTATAGAAGTATGTCCAATACGTAGTCGAGTTAACACAACTTGGTCTTTGCGGTTGAAATGATAGTGTTGAAGTTTGGACTCGGAAATGTAAACATCCTGTAACTTGCTTCTAGATGTTGCTTGCCATGTTTGTCTCCATTGATTAATGCAAGTCTTTTTGATGAAGTCCGTGTGTAGGATCTTGATGTCCTGAGGGGAGATGTTTGGCTGCCTGACCAGCTGATTCATTTTCCAGAATTCCGACATGAGACGGAGTCCAGAAGAATGTTACTGATTGACCAGAGATTCTGAAGTTCTTTAACAATATTTTGGGGGATTGAGGTTTGTTAAATGGATGTTTAAGCACTCAACGAGTCGGGGAGTATTATGTAATTATGTGGGTTATTTTTAAAGTATACATTCCAATGAGAGTTGAATTGCGAACAATTCACAAGAATAGACAGAAAGAGAGTTGTGAAGACTGTATTGTATGGTGTAATCAGGGAATACCGCTGCGCATTCATTATATCCATCAGGTCTGGATCCATCAGTGAAGATATGAGTGTGTGTTGAACACAGTGTACACAATTTGTTAAGAAGGGGTTTGTACGAAACACTATCTATTGAAGATTTTCTTTGTCTACCCAGTGATGTATCAATACAGGGGCATGTGAGTCTCCACGGTGTATATTCTGAATCTATGAAACAAGGGAAAGTATTAGGCAGAGTAATGTCAAATTCCTTGAGGTACGCTGAGAGACGAGTTGAAAAATCTGAGGGTTGTGCTGATTCTGTGGCATTTTCTATAGTGTTGATGTGAAATATGTAAGAGTGGACTAGGGATGATGGTCTAGTAGCAGTACGTGTTGCTTATGATAGACTTGAGATTTCCCTTCTAATTGTAGCGGAGGTACGTTAGCTTCAATTTGTAAGCTCTCTATGGGGCTGGTGTGAAGGACTCCTAAAGAAATCCTTAATGCCGAAGACTGGATTGAATCTAGCATTTTAAGAGCTCCGGTACTTGAATTGTAAACTATAGATCCGCAGTCCAGTTTAGGTTGTATGGTAGATTTGTAAGTGCGTAGTAAAACACTTAAGTCGGCTCCCCATGATCTTGCTGATAATAGTTTCAGTATATCGAATCTTCGGTCACAGTCGACTAGGAGTTTAAGTCAGGAATCCAGATGAGCTTCCAGTCGAAGAGGACACCAAGAATGCGAACTAACTAAATTGACTATAGGGAATTGATATTTATCGATGATAAGTTTCGGATTCGGTGAGTGTTTGCGAGCCTTGGAGAAGACCATGCACTTACTTTTTGATGGAGCGAAATTTAAATTTGTGAGACGCTTCCAGTTCAAGAGTTGGTGTAAGCAGTTATTAAGTAATCTTTGTGTTATTTCGATTGTGTTGCCTTTGCAAATTAAGGTAAGATTATCGGCAATGATTACAATAAAACTATGATTGTTACACTCACATGACTTTCTCTACTCTTGTACAAACTATTTTTACAAACGCTTATTCTCAATATGCTTAATGTTAATCGAGATATCAAGATCTTAATCTTATTCCTAATTTTCTTGTAGATGCAAGGGGAATTGATAGGCTCTAAGCGATAGTCAAGTATTTTAAGAGGTGGTTGCTATGTGGCGTATTCCATTCTCTTTCCATTACCAGGTTAAAAAAAATAAATAACGAATTTCCATTTGAGAAAAGTATAAGTACTGGAAAATTTAAGGGAATAACAAGCAATATCTCGAAAATGGTTCATTCAACCACAAAAATGTGTATGACATGAATTGTGTGTTTCAACGCGATCTAAATTTTTTGTGTAGTAAAGGTTTTTCTATCTTTCATTATTTATCAGTTATGCAAAAGTCGTTCACAATGAGGAATACTTTTGGAGACATTCCCAGGAAATTTGAGATATGCATTTCATTTTGCATGAAAATATCTTAAATATATGATATTTTAATCGAAATCGTTGGAGCCATTTTTGAGAAAATTAAAATTTTCGAAAAATGTTCCATGTAAAGGGTAATATGGGTTCGGGTGATTTTCTTGAAAACCTTCGTGTCGCCTCTCTGGAAGATACTGAACCTAAATACCAAGTTTGGTGTTAATCTGACTGTTCGTTTCTGAGTTATGCTGTTCACAAACACAAATACGGACATGTTTCCAAAAATGCTTTTTTTGGATTCAGAGGGTCTCAAAACATATATTTCCGGTGTAATCTCGGTATTAAATTTTTGGGTGGAATACAATACTTCCCCTACTTACTGTACGTAGTAGAGAAAGTAAAAAGTGTATGTAACAGTCATTGTATTATGTTTATATTGTTATATACATGTATAGTAATGTTATGTGAATGTATTACGTAGTTTAACAATGTGAGAATACAAGCAAGCTGCTTTCCGTAGCCAACAGAATTACAAAGTAAAAGCCGAAAGTTGCTTACAATGAGGTAAGTGAGACAATAATAAATTAGAAAGTTTAATAATGCTACTAATAATTCTTGGAAAAATAATAATGTAATATTTAAAACTGTTTATAAATAGCCAATCAAAAACTAGAAAAAATCTTAAGTTAAATAAAAATATTCTATTGGAGTAGGCTTGGCCAATCAGAGACTTGAAATAGAGGAAATGTGCAAATTCAGGCGGCAGACGCTACAAGATTGCGTACCCGAGCGGTACGATACAGGTTCAATGTGAGAGATGAAAAGTTATTGCGGTGAGAATAATGTAAAGTTTACGTGTTAAAAGTGCATTTACAATAATCTCACAGCTCTATAGTAGGATACATCAGTGAAGCGATATTTAGTCGTGTGAGGGATTAATAAAAAAAATACAATAGAATTATAATCTGTGTAAGCGTTGTTCTTTAGCCTTACCAGCCTTGCTAAGAGATACGTCAGCCGAGGCATGCATATATAATATTTAAATAAACATTAAAATACAAAGTTGATTTTTAAACGTGGGGCGAAGGCCACCGGAAACTTTGTACCGTACGTGGGGCGAACACTCCAAGAAACAATCTCCCGCAAAAATTGGCATTCCATTACGTGAATTTGTATACTCATTAATAAACGATAGAGGGTATACAAATCATCTGAATGTAACACAAGATCTTTTTTTATTCAAGTAGCCTCAAATCTTGTATTTTGATGCTGTAATTTGTATCATAAATTACTTAAATGTAAATAATGATTGTAATATGAATATGCATTTTTATGTGACATTGATTTGAGATGTTTGTTGAATGTAATTATTGTTGAGAAGTAAGTTTATACGACCTTACTGAAACTGTCAATAATAGCGCGCAATAATGCAGCGAGGGGGTGAGCTGTTTATCATTATTGGAAACGAGGAAGTTACGTAATGTTGGCGCGTTTTTCCGTTGAGAACCTTCTGGAACGTTTCCCTAGAGTATATGTATTCATAATTTTCATTGGATATTAAAATATGGCGCGTTTTATTAGCCAATTGCAGTTCAGTTATAATCTTTAGGCATATCGGGGAGTGGGAGTATAAATAGAGGCTAGGTTGGAGGTAAAGTCAGTCAGTCTTTCAGTTCATCAAAAATCTGTGTACACTACACGTCGTCTTCAGTCAGTCAGTTCGTCGAAAGTATTTGTACGGCAAACGTCGGGTATCGATTCACAAGTTACGCGCAGCAGAATTATGAAAGATCTAAAGTATGGTAAAGTTAATTATACAAAAGTTTGAAGTACGTGGATTAAAAGAATTATCAGTAAGAAGTTATTATAACAGTTTCAGTTTGGCGAGTGTTAAGATCAATATATAAATGTGATAGTTAACGTGTTCGACAATAAAATTATAAAACAAATTTCTTCATCAGTGTTCTTTTTGGATAAAAGATTCCTTTCCGTTTACACACTCTGATCAAGAGACATGTTCGACTGAGAAATAACAGCTAGCCGGAGGACAATAAACAAAACTTAAAAATTCTTTCAAACACTAATACTACCACAAATTGCTAACACTAGATGGAGCTACAAACCGAACAAATGAATGACGTCACAAGATGGCTTCACATGAAGTAAACACACATACACAAACATCACAAGCATCAACATTATAAAGAAAACCGTTACAAATTGGCTCCCAAACGTGGGGCTACAATAATACAACATCCAAACCACCACAATTTCCGATATAAAATCGGTAATGAAATTTTTGAAATACAATACTTACTATAGGTAGGAAGTAGGTAATACGATAGTGGATGAGGAAAGTAGTGTGAGCGTAACATTAGATGCTTCAAATCATCTCCATGTATCCCCTCGTTAATTAAAGTGGGTCCACATTAATCATAAATACTACGAAATGTGATGTAAATCCTAACGCTATCAAGAGTGAAACTAGACCAAGCATCAGCACGAATACCAATCCTCTCTCCGAGAGCATACAATGGAACCGCACGGTTTAAGGAAAGCCCTAAATTCCCAACATCTCTTTAGGACATGGCAATCTCATGATAATGCGTCTGTGCTGAATGTGCAGTTATTTCCAAAAGGCATATTCCCCACTAATAGTTTCACAGTGGCCCATTACCAAACACAATGGCACCAACAGTTTCATTTACAATGCGTACGTACATGGCCATAAAAGATATTAAACGTCTGTTGGTAGCAATGCGGGTTCCGCAACGCAATCAAAACGCCGGGAAGATGGAGCCTGCCCGGACCGGAAAGTGGAACTGGTAAATGTCTCTCTAGGGATAACACAGGAAAGGAAAACAAGCAGGTGAGGGAGGGGAGGATGTAACAATATAGCATCGTTCCTGTGTTGTGACTGTTGCACGTGCGCAGCTGGGCCTGCAACATACTGCAGTAATGCAGCTCGAGTTTATAACATCTGTATACTGTGAATGGAAATACAGCAAAGTAAAACACTTCTAAATGCGTCGACTGTACTTCAGCGCTAACTTAACGTTTTCTCATAAGATCAACTGAACCTTTGACTACCTATTTATGCCCTTTAGACCGTGACACCAGTGAACATTGAAGTAGTTTTGTTATTTTGAAGGAGTAGTATGTATTTCGACTATTGGGGAGCCGAACTTGAAGTAATTGCAACCGCACGTGTGGTAAACAGTTTCCGGTAGCCTTCGCCTTAAGTTTAAAAATATTAACTTTGTAATTTGACTGTTTCTTTAAATATTATATATTAATGTTTGCCTCGGCTGCGTCAGTATTTATATTTTTTTTAGTGACATGAATGTTTTAGCAGGGAGGTGGTGGGACTGAAGAATGTAGGCTTACACAGTTTTTATTATTCTTGACACAATTTAAATGACACTTCACTGATATAGAGAGCTGTAAGATTCTTTTATTAAATACTTGCACTTTTTAAACACGTAAACCATTTTCTCACACCAAAATACGTATTAAATTTCTCGAGGACACATCTCGTGTCCGGTTAGGAACACTATCTGCAAGCAACGCGTCCAGTTATGAACAACTGACTTGATTTCTACCGCTTAAATTTGTAAATTTCTGTATTTCAAGTTTCTGATTGGCTAATCCTAGTCCAATAGTATGCCTTCATTTAACTAAAGCTTTTCTGGTTTTTGATTGGCTATTTTATAAACTGTCACAAAAACTACATTATTGCTTCCAAGAACTACAAGTAGTATTGTTAAACTTTCAAATTCATTATTGCCTCAAGGTTACCTAATTGTTACCTCATATTAGCAATTTTTAACCTATTATTCTCACAGCCCCTAAATTATTAAATTACGTAATACATTCACATAACATTATTACACATGTATACAATAATATAAACATATACAGTGACTGTAATATACACTTTTTATATATTGTTACATACATATATTGCTTTAAGGCGGGCTGTTATTGAATTATATAATTAAACAGAAATTATTTAAGTGTTAAAAATACTGCCTCAAGATATATAACAAGTTTGGTACTTATCCTACTTTTCGGTTTTGAGTTATGCTGTTCCTAATGTTTTATTGGGATTTGGGGGATCTCAAAGCATGTGAAATCTCAATATCAAAGTTTTGGGTGGAATGCAATACTCCCCTACGTAGTTGTAGTAGTAAAAATGCTTCTAGGTTTTCAAGAGGATAGTAAAAAATTCAACCAAACTAATAATAATAATAATAATAATAATAATAATAATAATAGTCTAGGCGTGTTTTTGAAGTTGAAAATTTGGGAAGTTTGGGCTAAATCGCAAAACTGCAATTAATCCTAGTGAAAAATTGACCTTTAGTTTAAATTAAAATTATTTATTGGTTTGTTTGGACTGGGAAGCGTAATAATGAAAGCGCAGGCTTTTGTATTATCCAGTACTGGAACTGGCGTCATATGAACTGAACAAGATGCGAAGCCGCATTAAGTTTTACATAGTAATCAATCATTTTACGAATAAGTGACATTAATGCACTACATTATAAATTCTGCAAATGAATCAACAAAGCGGATTTCGAAGGAAAGAAAAAAAACGAACAAAGCGCGCCAGAGTAAAAATAAATCTAACATAAATAAACAATTATATTGCGTTACCACAAATTAATGTGCCCATCTCTCATGTGGAATATATGTACGTAAAATATTAACCCTCTGTGCGGTGGATGAAAAATTTACCTCTCAATTCAGCAATTCGCCTGTTTTATCCCCCGTCGCGTCAAATCGTAAACAAAATCATACACACATGAATGTGGTCGCGCTAAGCTGTGGTCCCAGAACGGCTGATGTACCCTTGGGCTGTATTTCGGAGGTTCAGGTCCCTTACGAGCGTCAACTATTTATAGTTCGCTGTATTACCATCGGTGACATGTAGTGACACTTTCACAAATATACCCATGAGACAGAAGGTACCACAATTATGTCAGACTTTTGTAACATTCCCTTAAATTTTCATTAAAAATAATGGATTTTGTTGGATTCGCATTACTTTCTCCACTCTTCAACTTACTGAAGTTTATTCTTCTACTATACCTTTTTCACTATGAGCTTGAAAGGGGATATGTTATACATATATAGGAATTGTACATATTAAAGGGGAGCTATGAATATAAGAATTGTACAGTAATAATATAATTCACTAACATGTTAAAATATTCAACATCTAACATTTGTACAGAGCTGATTGTAATAAACGGGTGAGCTAGCAAAATTCCAGGAAAAGCATAATCTTAAGTAGAGCATACCTTTCACCAAGCCAACAGACAGGGAATCGGTAACGGTACGGAGAAATAGAAAGAGACAGATAGAGAAAATAAAGAGACAAGATATTTAACCGGCTTCACAATGCACCAGGGTGATGCTTAAGCACACGGATTTGAAGAAACATGTTCTCATGCATGTTACGGTGACGGGGTCTGAGGATCAATAGGAAACGTCGTTACATTTTTCAACGCAGAGATGAGCGTCACTAGGCTCAGAGTCCACTCTCTGATCTAGAATTTCGACGGCATGAGGTGCTACAGATGCGCGTTGTGCACAAGTGTGCAGATAGCTAGGCTCCTGACTAATTTCAAGTGGTGGGATTATAATAATGGGAAAAGCTAGCCATCATCCATATTTCAATTTGGAATAAACTTCATTGATTAAGGGAAAACTGCAGTGTATTTTTATTAACTTGCCTCGCCCACATTAACCTGAAAATTAAGAATTAGATGTAGGTAGGAAAAGTTAGGAATGGAATACGCAACAACCGATGAGCATCTATAGCCGAGGAAGAAGAACACTGCAACAGTCAACCTCACACCCAAGAATCGGCGAATTCCCGCCACAAGCTGAAAGGAGAATTAAACAAAACCACGTGACAAGAGAGCACTTCACTTGTCGGTGGGCAAACTACAACCTTTTCCGCATAGCATGTCGTCTCTTCCTCTATAAAAAACAGTTCGGTTCAGATCGTAACATTTTGTGGTTATTATCATGCAGATAAATAAAAAAAATCATTATTGTAACAAGTCAATTTATGAAACTAAATATGTTTGTTCAGATTCACCTATAACTACATGAACCGTTATATCAGAGGGTTTAAGAGGCTATGCGCAGGCGCTGCAGTTCGTTTCCGGTTTCCGGTTTCCGGCTGAGAATCTTCTGCCACTGTGGAAAACATAAACGAGGGAAATGGAAGGAAGACAATTGTGTTAAATGCTTTTAACAAATTCTGTGAAAAGTATCCACCTTTAATCGACAATGAATATGGTTGGCCATTCTTTAGCAACGATTGAACTTCTTTGTTAGTGATGCAAAATTGTGGTCGCGTTTGTTTTCTGTTGTGTTTTAACCTATAGTGCTAATCGTTAGTTAACTTGTTGACTCATAAAAGGTTAAAGCAAAGGCGGTTTACTGATATTAGTCATTAAACGAATGATTTCTAAAGCCTGAAGTTAAGAACAGTTTATCCAGTAGATACCTTTAAACATAGATGGCAAACTGTTCAGGTACAAATGTTATATGTCTACTCTTAGTATTGTGTGTTAGCAGTTTAGGATGTAAGGCAAAATATAGAAATAAGACATACAATGTTTAAAAGCTAGTGATTCCCATGCTGCGCAATATACTGTATTCACATTCTGTAAGAAGCAATTTCCTCTCACGGATCTTAGTTCCCGTCATCCTCCACGTGGTGTTGCCATGTGTTCGGCGGAGTGATACATTTAAGTTGTGTACTTCTCCTTTCAGCTTATAGTGAAAAAGGTTTAGTTGAAATACTCGACGTTGCCGTGGTGTTTGGTTTATCCCTACAACATAAGCTAAACTACTAAGAAAACATAAGAAAGAAGGCCAAATTAATATACAAAGAAAGGAAGAATAACAATAAGAAGTAGTACTTCGAATGCTGGAGTGATTCTTTCATCCTCCGAATTTTCTGACCCTCCATTTCGATTTGTTCTTCATTTCATTCATCTTTCATCCCGTTGATCTCTTTCAGGATCGGAAGTGTGCAGATGGTATTTCGGTGCAGCGTGGCTGGGGAAAAGAGTGCTCCCCGTAATTCTCTCCGCCCCTCTGCTTTCGGCTGGTTGGCTTCCGGAGTATCCGGACCCCCTTGAGAAGCATTGGACCCTCTTTAAATGGGGTAGGGTCCCTGGTCTGCTTGGATGTCGCGATTTGGAAACTTAGGGACCTTGCTGTACCGCCGCTCCTGGATCTGGCCGACAGTGTGTCCTCTCGCCTCATCTTCCGCCTGGGGACATGCCCTTATGGGACGTAGGTATAATATCTACCCTGAATCGCTGCCGAGTTTCCTCCGTAGTCAATCCAATCCAAGTACTTCGAATGGGTTGATGTTTTGCTGTTACTCATGTCCACTATCATTTTAAGTCATTCAGTTTTTTGTTTTTATTCTCATAAAAGCATCACAAACTTCCCATAGGGAAAGAAACCCACTGATTATCACAACAAAAAAAAGATAAACTACAAATTATAATAGTGAATATCCGAACATCGGAGTACGATCGCACAATGAATGGATATGAACTTCGACTTATTTATTACTCTTATATTAGCAATGTTTGAGGACCATATACTTTTGTAGTCAATGTGATTATGTTGAAAGTTTTTGTGTTACTATATCAATACGCAATAAATAATCATACGAAGTTAAAGAAGAATAAGAAGTGGAGTTTTGTCCGCTTTGATGCTGTTGCTCTTATCACAGTCCAATATAATAAATTCGAAATGTGAACTTTTTACCAAGCGATGTAGTCCTTTACACTTGCGCAGTCATAACCACAGGTGGCATAAGTATTGTAATTTATTTAACTGACTGTGTTATTACTCCATGATTAATGCCAGAGAGATCAATGAATATGTGAACTCGCTGTTCCTTTGTTATTTTGTGAGACCGCGAAAGCCTAAGTAATTATTCTTATGTTGGCAATATTCCACCTACTGTGGTTATTGTTGAGAAGGATATAGAAGGTTGGGAGAGCTTTCGTGGGCATTATATAATACTAAATAATTACTAATCGTGTGAAATGGGGAGGAATTCAAAATTCTAAGCTAGACAGTGATTTTCTCCTTGTGTCAAAGGCTATCTGTTCCAAGTTTTATATTCGAAATCGATGCAATGGTGTAGATGTGGTGGCAATGAGTGCGATAATTTATATGATATAAGTATGACATATAACTTTAAAATTAAAGGCATGCCAAATTAAGTTTTGTTTCTTACCATTCGGTTTTATCATTATTAATTTCTTGTACCGTCATTTCCGACTGTTTACTTAAATCGGAATCTCGTACAATTCTCGGTTATTCCATACGTGAAAATGGTTTGGACGCATTCTAGACATTCTAGATCTTCTGTTGTGCATATTGTTACACGCTGTGGTGAAGGCCGCAAAGGGTACCAGAAAATGATAAATTTAGGTCACCCCAACATGGAGGCGCAGCAAAATGGGACCTTGGTGTGTAGAATTAAGAGAAAGGCGTGGGTTTTATATTATATTGAAAGATTATATAACACCCATTACCTGGGACTTATTCAAAAAACTTTTGGCTTCTCTACATAGTTAACAAAGGAAACAGGATGAAGGGAAATGCCACAGATCGAAGGCTGGCTACACACGACTGGTTCCAACAACGACTTACACTCAGGTGACGCTATATTGCCCCACCAACCGTGTCTAGTCAAAGCCAGACAGGAATGACGTCATACCAGACAATTTCAAACAATCCTTCCCTTTGGCATTGTCCACACCAGAAGGAAAGACCGTCAAACCGATATATATCTAAGAAGACCCAATACTGCTACGCCTGCTAATGACAATAGGATTAATATGTCACATCTCCCCCACTTACAAGAATGAGATGTCCCCGCCGAAAAAGAAAGAAGAAAAGGCTTCTCTACAAAGTTAACAAAGGAAACAGGATGGAGGGAAATGACAAAGACCGTAGATCGGCCACACACGCGTCTGGCTACAGCGACCACTTACTCTCGAGTGACGCTATCTTGTCCCCACCAACCGTGTCTAGCCAAAGCCAGGCAAGGCTGACGTCATACCAGACAATTTCAAACAGATCCTTCCCTTTGACGTGTTCCGCACTGTTGTGCTGTATTATTCCCACGCCAAAGGGAAGGATCTGTTTGAAATTTTCTGGTATGACGACAGCCTTGCCTGGCTTTGGCTAGACATGGTTGGTGGGGACAAGATAGCGTCACTCGAGAGTAAGTGGTCGTTGGAACCAGTCATGTGTGCCGATCTGCGGTCTGTGGCATCTCTCTTCAACCTGTTTCCTTTGTTTTCTATGTAGAGAAGCCAAGCGTTTTTGTGAATAAATCCCAGGTAATGTGTGTTATATAATCTTTCTATGTAATAAAAACCCATAACTTCCTCTTATTTTTACACACCAAGATACCGTTCTTTTTGCTGCCAGCGAGTTGTTCCCCCATGTGCGTGTTGGTTTGACCTAAATTATCATTTTCTGGTAATCTTTTCGGCCTTCTCCCCAACATGTAATATTTTTTGTTTAAAAATAACTTGCATTTCATCATCACTAATGTCTCCTTAGCTTAAACCACAGTTCAATACGGTTAAAGCCAAACCACGTATAGAATCAGATTATCCCTTGAACTACACACTATAAAACTCGATTGTGGCTTAAGCTCGATTCGAAACTTAAGTTCAAACTGTGAAATTTGGCCTAAGTCTTCCCTTTTTTAGTTTTCTTCGGGGTCATTACATCAGTCCAGTTCGCAATAAATACAGAAAAACACCCTCCGATATTCATACACAACCAAACGACTTGAATTTGGTGACAATATTACGTATAAGACCCCAAAAACACACAATCCAAAACTTTTTGTAGACGTAATATACCTTATGTTTGTCTGTTCAGCTATACAGTTGAGAAAACGTTTACCAATTCGGTTTAGTGAGTTTTGAGATAACCATATTTACACACACAAATATATACTAAGGTATATATGTATAAAAATAGGTACATAATGCATATGAGTTCTCACAGCTGATTTTAACTTTCTCTGGCAGTTATCTATGGTAAATGGAGGAAGTATTCCACTCCTCCCGGAATTTGAATACCGAGATTTTACCACAATTACAAGTTTTGAGACCCATAAATAATATAAATAGGTTTGAAAAGGGTCCATATATGTACGTGTACAACCTGAAGCAGTATTTTAACACTTAAATGCTTTCAATCTAATTATATAATATATATAAATTCAATAACCGCCCGCCTTAACGCAATATGTGTATGTAACAATAAAAAAGTGTATATTACGTAATTTAATAATGTAGGAGCTGTGAGAAATAGGTCAAAAGTTGCTAACAATGAGGTAACCTTGAGGCAATAATGAATTAGAAAGTTTAAATGTTACTTGTGATTCTTGGAAGCAAGAATGTAGTTTTAGTGACAGTTTATAAAATAGCCAATCAACAACCAGAAAAAGCTTAGTTAAATGAAGGTATTTTATTGGACTAGGATTAGCCAATCAGAAACTAAAAAGGAGAAAAATTTAGAAGCCAGTTGCCCGTTGACAGTGTTGTAACCGTATGCGAGATGCGTCCTCGGGAAATTTAATACGTATTCGTGTGAGAGGAAATTATTTACGTGTTAAAAAGTGCAAGTAATTAATAAAAAAATCTCACAGCTCTGTCTATATCAGTGAAGCGTTATTTAAATCGTGTCAAGCATTAATAAATTAGTGAAGTAAAATTATGATCTGTGTAAGCCTACATTTTTAAGTCGCACCACAACCCTGCCAAGATATCCATGTCTCTAACAATAATACTGTCGCAGCCGGGGCAAAAACAAAATATAATATTTAAAGAAACAGTCAAAATTACAAAGTTAATATATTTTTAAACTTGGGGCGAAGGCTACTGGAAACTGTTTACCATACGTGCGGTTGCAAACAAACTTCAAGTTCGGCTCCCAACAGTTGAAATATAATACAACTCCTTCAGTACAAGCTACTTCAAACTGACACCCAAAGCGTGGTGCAAATAACGTAAAGATACCATCTTCTTCAAACTGGCTTTCCATACGTAGCAGCAACAAACAGCCTTCTTCAAATTGGCTCCCAAAGCGTGGGACAAATAATAGCAATACAGTAATTTGAACAACCATCTTCAAACCTAACTGAAAAACGAAAAGTTGGACAATACCAAACTTGACGTTTAAGTTCGGCATTTTTCAAATCCGTATGCAACACAACAAGACTTTCAAGAAAATCCAGCATTCCAAACTAACCTTTACATTAACACTTTCGAAATATATTTTTTTATTTTCTCAAAATTAGCTCTAACGATTTTCATTACAACATCCATTTAAATTATTTACATGATTAATAAAATGTGTATCCTGGACTTGCTGTGAATAACCAATGAAGCTCTCTTCATTCTGAATGACATTTGTATAATTTTATAACGGTAGAAATTTGACGAACATTTACTATATTAAGTACTTAGATCTCGTTGAAGACATACAAATTGAACTGTTAAATACTTTAGACTGTTTGAAGTGCTAAGTTGTCATTCGCTTGTTTCTCGTAATGTCATCAAAGGAAAATTTAACCTCAATGCCAATGTTGGCATTATTATTATTATTATTATTATTATTATTATTATTATTATTATTATTATTATTATTATTACTTTGCACGTTTTTCAATTTTCACTCACTTCTTATCGCCACTGTTTCATTTTAATGTAGTTCACTTCACGATGTTACTTCACGAAGAACTAGTTCAATTCTGTCGCTTCACTTCTTTCGTGGCGTAGCCTCTACGCCGAACAGTTCACTTCGCAGAGGAATCGAACACAAAACCTCCACAAACCGTGTTCTGTCGTAGTACTCGCTGCACATCATAACAGACGTCACAACTCGCTGGGAGAATCGATCTTGATGACATACCAGAAACGCAGTTGCTAACTTTCTTGCACGCTGACTAACTCAACTTCACTCTGTCGCACTCGACTCGCAACTCGACACGCACTGACCCACTATACTGTCACCACTGCTTTCCTCGCACTGACTGCCCGCGAGAGCGCTTGCTTGTATAGGCAGTGGAATCTTCCACAGAAGGTTCTCGAACGTTCTATAACTATTCCGCCACACTTTCTAGAGGAGGGGGGAGATGAAGCTTCCAGAAGGTTCTAGTTATCTCCGTAAGCGCGTCCGGTGTTTACCAGGCATGCGGCGCTATCGTTGTTTACTCGGACCGCTCGGCACCGACCTCCCGATAACCTTGGACCAGCCGCTGGTCACAATATCTACTCGCTACATTTTATTTTCTTTCGTTCCTCTATATACAGAAAAATATTTGGATGGTGTACATTAGCACAGTACATCATTACATGTAATGGAAAGAACTTCATAAATTTAGCTTTCTATTTCCACTACTCTGGAAACTGCATCAGCTTTCCAAAGCGTATTAACATCAAGAGTAAAACACATAATATACAGGTACATAATGAACGCAGCACGATCCCAGGAGGATGGGGAGAATGGAATACTTTTTGCAGTCAGTAAAGCGAATGAAAATAGCTCAAAAATTAGGAATGACATATGAGCTTCTGGGACATATCATCACTAATGTAAAATTTTTGTAATGCACTTTTATAAATGTCCCTTTAATACGGTACATTTACTCTACCAACTATTGCCATTATGGAAGTCGATAACTCCACCAACAGGGCATAAAAGGGAATGCATACGAGTATGGCTTACGTTAGTGACGGAATAATGCACTAATTTTGATGAAATCTATGATTCGCCTATTTTCGAATACATTCTGAACTCGTGAAATGTTTTAGCTCTGCATATAAATTGGCCTTAATTACCTTCTCTGACACCTAGTGCTTATGACAGAGGAAATATTGTATTCCGCTCATCACAAATTCTATATAGATATTTCAGGAAAACATCTTTTTGGTACCGCATGCATAAAAAACGACAGCTTTCAGAAAAATGGTTGGTTGTGCACATCTGTGTACGATACAACCAAACAAAATCTTTACATAACTTTCTCTACTCACTATAGGTATTTCACAAATTATTCCTACAAAAGCTTGTTCTTCTATCTGATTTATGCTAATCGAGATAAACGTTTCCAAAAATTATTTCATAACTCGTTTCGTTAAATGTATAAAGGTGATACAGGAACCTAAAGTGATAATCAAGTCTTTAAAAATCTGATGTGTTACACTCACATGACTCTTGTACAACCTATTTTTACAAACGCTTATTCTCCATATGCTTCATATTAATCGAGATATCGAGATGTTGATCTTATTGCTAATTTTCTTGTAGATGCAAGGGGAATTGGTAGGTTTTAAGCTATAGTCAAATACTTTAAGAGCTATGTGGAGTATTGGATTCTCTTTGCATTACCAGGACAAAAAAAATGAGTAATGAATTCCCATTTGAGAAAAAGTATAAGCATTGGAAAATTTAAGGGAATAACAATCAATATCTGAAAATGGTTCACTCAACAAAAACAAAAACGTATATAACATAAATTGTGTATTTTAACGCGATCTACATTTTTTGTGTAGTAAACGTTTGTCTATCTCTTATGGTTTACCAGTTATGCAAAAGTCGTTCACACTGAAGAAGACCTTTCCGGACATTCACAGAGAATTCCAGATATACAATTCATTATTTGCCATAAAAATGTCTTAAACTTATGCTATTTTATTCAAAATCGTTAGACATTTTTTAGAAAATTAAAATTTTCGAAAAAATTTCCATGTAAAGGGTAATCTGGGGGATTATCTTGAAAACCTTCGTGTCGCATCTGTGGTAGATACTGAACCTAAATTCCAAGTTTGGTGTTTATTCCGACTGTTTGTTTCTGAGTTATGCTGTTCACAGACAAACAGACACACGGACATGTTTCCAAAAAATGCTTTTTTTTGATTCAGGGGGCCTCAAAACATATATTTTCGGTGAAATCTTGGTATCAAATTTTTGGGTGGAATACAATACTTTCTCTACTACGTATAGTAAGTAGCGAAAGTAATTCTATATATGCTTTGAAACCCCTTGAATCCAAATAAAGTATTTCTATAATTAAGCCCGCGTGTGTGTTTGTGTGTGTCTATGAACACTATAACACAAAAAAGTCGGATAAACACCAAAATTGCTATTTAGGTTTAAACAAAATCCCCAAACCCAAACTACCCTTTACATGGATGCTATTTCGAAATTTTTTATTTTCTAAAAATGGATGTAACTATTTTTATTAAAATCACATATATCAAAGAGATTTACATGCCAAGTATAATGTATACCTTGAATTTTTGTGAAAAACCTATGAAGTCCTCTTCATTCGGAGAGAATTTTGTATAATCTTGTATATTTCGTAACGTTAAGCGATAAAGGAAAACGTACTACACGAAGAATGTAGATTTCTTTAAAACACGCAATTTATTTAAAAGTAAACTTTTAGTAACGTAAACCATTTCTGAGATATCCGTTATTAAAGGTTAGAATTGTTCATTTCTCTGTCATTCTCTTAATGTCCTTTCAACACTCATTGTTTATCTCGTTTGCATGGAAACCATGGAATTTTAAGGCTAGCATATAGCGTCCACCTGTTAAACATTTGACTATTGGTGTTCTCTCTTTATCTATAATGTAATGTGCAATGTATCCATATATGGAATGGTTTATTTGGATTAAAATGTAGTAGATAGAAGCATAAGGTTTAGTAAGAATAATCTATGTACCTACCCATCTAGCTCAAACTACCCTATAGTGGTTACAATGCTAGCCTCTAGTTCCCGAGGTCGCGGGTTCCAACCCGGCGGAGGACGATTAATCTTGATGCGGTAATTTGTATCACAAATTACTCAAATGTAAATAATGATGGTAATATGAATATGCATTTTTATGTGACATTGATTTCAGATGTTTATTAATTGTAATTAATATTGGGAAATAAGTTTATACGGCTTTACTGAAACTGTCAATAATAGCGCAATAATGCAGCGAGGGGGATGAGCTGTTTATCATTATTGGGAACGAGGAAGTTACGTAATGTTGGCGCGTTTTCGGTAGAACCTTCTGGAATGTTTCCCTAAAAGCAATATGTATTCGTGGTTTTCATTGGATATTAAAATAGACGCTAATGTTGGCGCGTTTTATTAGCCAATAGCAGTTCATTTATAATCTTTAGGCATATCGGGGAGTGGGAGTATATAAAGACAAGTCCGAAGTAGATCGCCCCCCAGTTCATCAAAATTCCTAGCACATTACACGTCGTCTTAAGTTCTTCAGTTCGTCAAAAATATTTGTACGAGATACGTCGGCTATAAATTCAACAGTTACGGAAATCTAAAGTATTACAACGTTAATTATACATAAAGTTGAAGTACGTGAATTAAAAGTGATCAGTAAGAAGTATTATAACAGTTTCAGTTTGGCGAGTATCTAAATCAATATGTAAAAGTGATAGTGAACATGTTCGACAATAAAAATTATAAAAACAAATTTCTTCATTAAGTGTAATTTTTGGATAAAAGATTCCTTTCCGCTTCACAACCTGTATAGAGATACATGTTCGACCCAAACAGCTAGCCGGAGGACATTTGAAATGAAATCAAACGAACACTAACCTTGACGCAAATTGCTAACGCCAGATGGAGCTACAAACCAAACAATGAATGACGTCACAAGATGGCAACGCGTGAAGTAAGCAGCACAATATAAGATCTCCAAGTTCTAATAACTTACGTAAAACATATTACGTAAGAAACATATTACTTCAATCTTTTGGGCGTAAACATCCTTAGCAGGGCTTCCTTCGGAAGGGAAGTAAAGCCGGTGGTCCATGTCGTAGATTTACGGCACGTAAAAGAACCTCAAGCTTGAAAAAGAGGCCTCTGAGAAAAATTACCGGTCGTTCACGTCCAGCATAACATGTGACGCTAAGGACCACAGCAGTTATAGAGCGTCCATAAATAAAAAAAAAGAAACTTTCCTATAGATGTAAATTTTTTCTTGTGTATTATTCTCTTGAAAACGCCAAACAATTTTGACTAAACTATCATATGTTTAACATATGTTGAGGCAGTATTTTTAAATCTTAAATGATTTCAGTCTAATTGTATAAATATATAAATTGAATAACAGCCCACCTTAAAGCAATATGTGAATGTAACAATATATAAAAAGTGTATGTTACAGTCACTGTATATGCTTATATTATTGTATTCATGTGTAATAATGTTATCTTAATATATTACGTAATTTAATAACGTAAGAGCTGTGAGAATAATAGGTTAAAAGTTGCTAACAATGAGGTAACCTTGAGGCAATAATGAGTTTGATATTTTAAATGTTACTTGTGATTCTTGGAAGCAATAATGTCATTTTAGTGACAGTTTATAAAAATAGCCAATCTACAACCAGAAAAGGCTTTAGTGAAATGAAGGTATTCTATTGGATTAGGAATAGACAATCAGAGACTTGAAATACAGGAATTTACAAGTTTAGGCGGTTGAAATTAATTCAGTTGCCTGCAGACTGTGTTTGTAACCGGATGCGAGATGCGTCCTCGAGAGATGTAATACGTTTTCATGTGAGACGAAAAATAAGTTTACGTGTTAAAAGGTCTAATTAATTAATAAAAACAATCTCACAACTCTCTATATCAGTGGTGTTATTTAAATCGTGTACAGTATTAATAAAAGGAGTGAAGTAAAATTATAATCTGTGTAATCCTACATTCTTGAGTCGCACGACACCCCTGCTAAGAGAAACGTGCCTCTTAACAATAATACTGATTTAGCCGAGGCAAACATAAATATTTAATACTTAAAGAAACAAGCAAATTAAAAAGTTAATATTTAAAACAAAATTGGGGCAAAGGCTACCGGGTACCATACGTGCAGTTGCAACTACTTCAAGTGCTCGGCTTCCCAACAGTTGAATTATAATACAACTCCTTCAATACAACATCATCAAATTCACGCCCAAAGCGTGATGCAAATAACGCAACAATACAACCTACTTCAATTTGCATAACAAATAAAATATACAGGGTTGACCATTTAAGTTACACTATACATTATCTCCAAAATTAAGCGTTGTAAAAAGAAATGCCTTTCATAAAAGTTACTTGATATTATGGGGGAAAGAAATGCCATCAGTCGTGTTTTATTTGAAGGACGTTTGATGGTCATGGGGTTAATTTAATTTTATAAAATGGAAACCAACATTTTTTAGTTTGTTTTCTCACTCCTCATAAAAATCTAAGCGACATTTGTATAAACCACTTTGCAATTGTTCTTACAGCAACGTAAATAACAACGAAAATTCTGAATGGCTGTGTACGAAGAGCACAATGATTGGTTGGACCATGGTTATTTGATGGCCAAGTTACTCTTCGTAATTTGGGAAGCAACATATTTTATTTTGTTTTGTTATTCCTCATCACAAAATAAACAGCTTCTTATAATCCATTTTCTAATGAGAAACAACGTGCCAAATGTAAGTCCCCATTTAAAAAATTAAACTGGCCCTAAAATGACCATCATAACGTTTTCCAAACAAAGCACAACTAATGGCATTTATTTTCCTCCGTAATATCAAGCAATCTCAAATTAAATGGTCCAACCTGTACATCTTGAATTTTTTGAGAATAACCTGTTAAGTCTTTTCCTTCTGAATGAATTTTGTATAAACTGTAAGAGGTAGACGAAATCTTGCCTTACAAAAATTTAAGCCTAGTTAAAGCACAAAATTTATTACAAATAATTTTTGTTGCGTTAATCATTTCCGAAATATTATTTTTTGTTTTGAATTTTTAAATACACTTTCTCCAAGTAACTGTAACTTTCCCTGTACGTATAAGGACGTGTAAATTTGTAATTAAACTTTATTTTGATTAGAAAAGTAAGCTTTTTAAATAATATTTTGTAGAAGAGTGTGTAGAGAAATTCGCTTGAATTGTTTTTAAGCATGTTTGTATGGGATCACAAAAATGAATATTTTCTTATAGTTCTATTACACAAATCCGTGACGAAAATTTCAACTAAACTGGCTGAAAATTGTAGATATATCAAATTTCAGTACCTACCGATACACTTAACTCATCACGTTATTAAAATTTGAGATAAATATAAGAAGGAAAATCAAGCTTTCGCCTGAAATCGTTTCATTTTTTAGCCAACCACCGAGAATAAAACTTTAGGTATATTGCTGAAATATACAACAACGTGAATGTGTATTACAGTTTTTCTGCTGTTGTACACGTAGAACCCAGATTTAATTACAAATGTGTTACCAATGTTGACATTATCTATTCAAAACACTCCCTCTCAACGTACTTTAACCTTTTCCAAAAGAGCATGTTGGTAGGTGCAAACAAGTGTTCAGAGTTTTAAAGTTGGCAGAATCGACAAATATTTGCACTCCGGGATTCAACATATAAATAACTAGCTACTGACCATACTCTCGTGGGATTAGAAGCCCTGTGTTTCATGAACCCGTGACAAATAGCGAGTGCGGTTTTTTCGTAACGGTTTGATTTACACACATTACCAGCGACAGATGTGATGTTTATGGGCCCATTACAACCTGCACTTCATGGGCGAGCAAATCGGAAAGAATGGCTCTGCAAATATGTGTGTTCAACTGTAACAGATGCCCCAGATTGGGGGCTAAACCCTCCGGAGGGGCGTTTACAGCTATAGCCCAAGTATCGGTGTTACCGACGTCATACCTTCAACACAGTGATAGGGAACATACATCTACCAGAATGATAGATACTGTCCTCTGGAGGAGGGAGTTTGTATTTGTGACTGGAGTCTTAAATATTGTGCAATTATGGGGGCCGCATTGTCGGACCCATTGCTGAAGTCTACAGGCCGGTGAGTTAAGTGTACGAATGTCAGCTTCTACAATAGGAGAAAAGAATAGATCTTATGCGTTGCATTCGCGTGACTTTCTCTACGAACTATTGTAACGACCCGAGAAATACCGCGTGCTACACGGGCGGAAGAGCAATTGCCTAGGGGGAGGACAGCTCTCGAGAAGTGGGTGCGGGTTCCGGTGGCAGTGAGAACCCAGATAACACTCCTGCCCATGCCTTGAGCCCTTTATTCTATTTAAGGGCCCACGGCACAGTCTGGCTGGTGGTGAAGTTGTTTCTTTATCCACAAATAATAATCAGGCTCGTCAAGACCACGAACAGCGGAGAGACATTCCGTATAGGATGTGGAGGTAGTCTGCTCCTGCGACTTCAATTCGGTCAGCTTAAACATCCTACACTATAGGGTGTCGCAGTAATCGACTAGTGTTATCTTATTTGCTGGGCGCCTGTTATTGTTTTATTATTTTAAGATTTGGGTTCTTTTGTCCTCCGGCTAGCTATTATTACTCAGTCCAGCAAATATCTCTGAGCAGGGCGTGTAAACGGATAGGAATTGTTACTAAAACATAACACTGATAAAAGAATCTATTTTCACCCTTATATTGCCGTCACACTTAATTAATAGTTCACATCTTTAATCTTTATACACGCCTGACTGAAACTGTTATATTTCCGAATGTAATTACTGTCGTTTTATTTGCCGCGTACTTCATATTTTGTAACTAACTTTACGACGCGAGAGATTCTTCCAAACTGTATGACGTGCACTTCACGATAGATTCTTCAAGACTGCGCGACGTATACCTCGTGAATGATTCCACAGAACTGCGTGAAACATGCTTTGACTCGAGAATATATACTCCTTCACCTCGAAATGCCTAAACGTTATTTGGTTACCAAATCGCGCCAATATTAGCGTCTGTTTTGTCAACCAATCACAATTAATAACACATATGCTCAAGGGAAGATATTCCCTCCATTTCTAAAGAAAGGCACGCTACCCTGACATCATTTGTTTGTCTCTTCTTAGTGATAAACAACTCACCCCATCGGTTCATTGTTACCTACTTCTATTGTCAGTTTCAGTGAGGCCGTGTAAACTTATTTCCAAACAATGCTTATGGCTAACAAACATCTAAGATCATTGTCATACAGTAATGTTAATTTACATTACAATCACTCTGGCATTCACAGTGTTGTGATATAAAATACTGCCTCAAAGGCATCAGCTTTCTGTTAATCTAGATTCACCATATCCCAATTTAAAACCTTTGTCCCACTCCGAACCTGGGGTTCGTTCCCAGCTCTGGGATGCTATGCTATTATTACAAAATCTTAACCTTCCGTCTACTTCTTGTAAATTGAAATAAAATTTCTTTACGCATTTACACATTTCGTTGTAGGCAAGTATAAGAAGAACACAATAGGCTAAAGAGTAGTCTGAAATTTTAAAAAGCGCATCTATATGAGAACTAATGATATTCCAGGCTCCTTGCATGACCATGAAAGAACAGAATAGCAACTTACCACTTTAAAAAGGTATAATTAGTTCAAAACTCAAACCAATAATATAGAATACCTCTGAAATGGTCAATGCCACAGCATTTAGTATATAAATTGTGTGCTTTAACGAGTTCTGTGTAAGTTTTTGCCTATTGTGGTTTAGCAATTATAAGAAAATTCATTCAGAAGGAAGAGACTACTTCTAGAAAGCTTAAAATGCACATTTCATTTGTCATGTAGATATAAATATATTTTTACTTTACTCAAACTAGAGTCATTTTGTAGAAACTTCAAATAGGAAATTTGTTGCATGTAAAAAGTAGTTTGGGATGGGGTTTTCTTGGAAATCTTGCTTAACTTAAACACCAAGTTTGGTATATGCTTTTAAATATAACTAAGGTACTCATGGCTGAAATTTGGTCAAAATCTTTTTAAAAAATTAAAAAATTTGTTTTTGTATACAACAGATATTTTAGATTCAGTTACATACTATGACTTTGGAGATCTTTAAGGTTTAAGCATAACACAATTTCAAATGCCCAAGACATCAAGGCCTAATGGTCTAATTTCATTTCCTTTTACTCCAATTTGATTTTTGTTACAATGTTGCGCATTTAAAATGTTCCATATAAAGTAGTTTGTAGCCAATCTTGTTCAAATAAACTCGGGATTAATATTAAAAGTGGACATGGTTTTTGCGACACTTTTAAATTGATCAATATCAGACATAATTTATTCGACTCTGTGTATAAATTGTTCAAAAATTATATTTAGAGGCTTAAACATTTTTTTGAAAGAATAAGAGAGAATAAAATTCTGTATTACAGTTGGTATATGTATATTTGAATAATCTGGTAGTGGTTTTATTTCTTTAAATTACGATTTCTGTATCTGTGGAACACTTAATTAGTTTAGTAAAAGTAAAATTATTTTTTACCAAAAAATATTATGCATAATTATTATCGGCATTTCTTCATAGATAAGGAAACTACTTTTTCGGTCTTATTTCTCTTTTCACTTCCTCATCAGTCTTCCAGGATCTCTTTTTGCAAATGGTTGTTATTCTTGTGTCATTTTGGGATTTGGAGCTTTTTTACTTTCTCTACTACGTATAGTAAGTAGGAGAGGTATTGTATTCCAACCAAAAATTCGATACCGAGATTTCACCTGAAATACATGTTTTGAGACCCCCTGAATCCAAAAAAAGCATTTTTGGAAACATGTCCGTGTGTGTCTGTGTGTGTGTGCGCGCACCTGTGAACAGCAAAACTCAAAACGAACAGTCAGATAAACACCAAACTTGGTATTTAGGTTCAGTATCTTCCAGAGATGCGACACGAAGGTTTTCAAGAAAATCCCCCCACCCCAGATTACCCTTTACATTTAACATTTTTCGAAAGTTTTAATTTTCTCAAAAATTGTTCTAACGATTTTGATTAAAATATCATATGTTTAATATATTTTCATGAGAAATGAAATGTATATCTCGAATTTTCTGGGAATGTCTCCAAAAGTATTCTTCATTGTGAACGACTTTTGCAAATCTGGTAAACCATAAGAGATAGACAAAATTTTACTACACAAAAAATGTAGATCGCATTAAAATATACAATTTATGTCATATACATATTTTTTGTTGAGTGAACCATTTTGGAGATATTGCTTGTTATTCTCTTAAATTTTCCAATACTTATACTTTTTCTCATATTCGTTATTCATTTTGTTTATGTCCTGGACATGCAAAGAGAATGGAATGCGCCACATAGCAACCAGCGTTAAAATATTTGACTATCGCTTATAACCTACCATATTCCCCTTGCATCTACAAGAAAATTAGCAATAACATTGACATCTCGATTAACATGAAGCATATGGAGAATAAACTTTTGTAAAAATAGTTTGTACAAGAGTAGAGAAAGTCATGTGAGTGTAACACATCAGATTTTTTTAGTTCCATTTATACCCCGCCTTTAACTACGTTGGTCTTATCGCGGCCTTTCCTTTGGAACTTTTTACCTATTGGCAAGGGTGTTAACTCGTAACTCTTGCCGTTGGGTTTCTTGCACTTTTTGAGTTTTAATCATTAGATCACACACACACATTCACACTTCCAGACTCTGGGGAGGATAGGTATTAATCTTGGAACCCGGGACCTCTCCCACTGCAAACAGGTGCTCTACCGACTCTGAAATTGCTTTCTCTATTTTCTTTATGTTTTTTTATTTTGTTATTTATAGGACTAATGCCTAATTCTTCCGATTTCTTCATGTTTTTATTTTATACATTTTACCCTTTAAAAGCTCCGAGGAGTTTCGTTTCGGCCACATTTATTTTGCCCCATTCTTTTTACTTCCACTACCATGTACATTATAGGTAGAGAAGATATTGCATTCCGCCCAAAAATTCCATACCGAGATTTCCCCGGAAATAGATGTTTTAGGGTCCCTGAAATAAAAATAAGCACTTATAGAAAACTCCATGTGTGTGTGTGTGTGTGTGTGTGTGTGTGTGTAAAGATAATAGCTCAAAAATAAAAGTCTGATAAACACCAACTTGGTATTTTAGTTCAGTACCTTCCAAAGATGCAACACGAAGATCTTCAAGAAAATCCCCCTACACCAAACTACCCTTGCATGGAACATTTTTCGAAATTTTTTATTTTCTTAAACATAGTTGTAACGATTTTGGTTAAAATACCATATATTAATAATATTTACACGACCTAAAATGTATTTCTTGAATATTCTGGCAATAGCCTTTGAAGTCCTCTTCATTCGGAAGGAATTTTGTGTAATCTTGTATAACTGGTAAATGTTATGCGATAGAGAAAAAGATAGTAGACAAGATATGTAAACTAACTTTTCTTGTGGCATCTGCCATTTCCGAAAAATTAAATGAAATAAAAGTTTAATGTATTGAGCTCTTTGATTGTTGTGGTTCTTAGCGTCCCATTCTACATTTGGCGTGAAAGACCCGACATTTTGCTCAGATGCTCCTATCAGGCTTGATGTTCTTTTACGTGTCATAAATCTACGATTTACTTGCCTTCCGAAGGAAGCCATACTACGGATTGGCACGCCCGAAAATAATCCAACGCCCTCCGCCGGGTTTGAACCCACGATCTTGGAACTAGAGGCTAGCATAGTACCCCTAGTCTGAGATATCTGTCATTAATAGTTTATTTTGTTCAATGCATTGTCATTCTTTTAAGTCCCATCGATTTTCAGTTGTTTCTCACGATGTCATGGAAACAGTACAGAATTTTAGGCCAGCATATAGCGTCCAGTTCTTGGAACATTTGACTATCGCTGTTCCTTTGATCTATAAAGAAATGTGTAATGTAGCTATTTCTGCAAAGCTTTATTTGGATTAAAATGTGGTAAATGGAAAAGTAAGTTTTAGTAAGAATATTTTGTACAAGGTAATAAACGATCGAGAGTAGAGAAATTCATGTGAATGTATGGCATCAGATTTTTTCTTTGTATTTCATGTTTCACAACTATACATTAGGTTTGGAATCAGCACTGTCTTATAAAATTTTAAACTAGTTTCTTTTCTTATTTTCCGATTTGGTGTTCTATTGTTACATAATTATTTTGGAATTTACCTAATATTAAAGATATCTGCATTAAAATTAAAACATATTTATTATTGTGGTATAGCAATATGTGACATTTTGAAAACATTTAGTTAAAAACTACAACATTTAGAAATTTCACCATCGGGCGTCATTAACGAGATAAACATTCCTAGAAATTGTTTTTGATAACTTTGTTGAGGCTCAAGAAGAATACAGGATGCCAAAGGGATATTAAAATGTTTAAAAACTGAGTTCTTTTATGCTGGCTTTGAAATTCCGTACTCTTTACACGACATCGCGACTAACAATTGAATGGTGACGACTTTGAAAACCTTGAAAATTTCAAACCAGTAACCACTAATATCTAGGAAAGGGCTGATGTCAAATAGCTTGTTCCAAATAAACTGCATATTTTAAAGAGATCTGCATTTTTACATCCTCTACTACGTATAGTAAGTAGGGGAAGTATTGTATTCCACCCAAAAATTCGATACCGAGATTTCACCGGAAATATATGTTTTGAGACCCCCTGAATCCAAAAAAAGCATTTTTGGAAACATGTCCGTGTGTGTGTGTGTGTCTGTGTCTGTGTCTGTGTGTCTGTGAACAGCATAACTCAGAAACGAACAGTCGGATAAACACCAAACTTGGTATTTAGGTTCAGTATCTTCCAGAGATGCGACATGAAGGTTTTCAAGAAAATTCCCCCACACCAGAATTGTAATTTTCTTAAAAATGGCTCAAACGATTTTGATTAAAATATCATATGTTTAAGACATTTTCATGACAAATGAAATGTATATCTCGGATTTTCTGGGAATGTCCCCAAAATAAATTCTGCATTGTGAACGACTTTTGCATAACTGGTAAACCATAAGAGATATACTTTTTTTCTTGAGTGAACCACTTTCGAGATATTGCTTGTTATTCCCTTAATCTTTCCAATACTTAAACTTTTTCTCAAATTCGTTATTACTTTTTTGTCCTAGTAATGCAAAGAGAATAGAATACACCACATAGCAACCAGCTCTTAAAACATTTGAATATCGCTTAAAGCCTACCAATTCCCCTTGCATCTACAAGAAAATTAGTAATAAGATTAACATCTCGATATCTCGATTGACATGGAGAATATGGAGAATAAGCGTTCGTTAAAATAGTTTTACAAGAGTAGCGAAGGTCATGTGAGTGTAACACATCAGTTTTTTTTAAGGATAGTCTGTGTCTCTTATTCTTATCAATTTGGCAAAATTATATTAAATTTAGGAATGTAGAGGAGATACACATATTATTATCAGTCATGTTAAATAGTATTTTAACAAATAGTCATTCAAAATGAAGAGGATTATTCATGATAATCATTTTATTTGTCTATAAAATATCTTACATATGTGGTATTTTAATCAAAATCGTGAAGGTCTAATTCTGGGAAAATCAAAAGCAACCACAGTTATTCCGTGCTAAGAATAGTTTGGGTTGGGGGACTTACTTTAAAATATTTGTGTGGCACCATTGGAAGGCATTCAATTTAAATCGAAGTTTAGTATTTATCCGACCTCTTGTTTATATTTATGCTATTAAAATACACAGTAAGTTTACGGACCTTTTCTAAATGCACCTATTAAGATTCAGGGATCTCAAAGCATGTATTTCCTTTTGAGGCAGTATTTTTAACACTTAAATAATTTTAGTCAAATTATATAATTAAAAAATATAATAACAGCCCACCTTAAAGCAATATGTATATGTAACAATCTATAAAAAGTGTATATTACAGTCATTGTATATGTTTATATTATTGTATACATTTAATATTGTTATGTGAATGTATTACGTAATTTAATAATGTAGGAACTGTGAGAATAATACGTTAAAAGTTGCTCACAATGAGGTAGCAATGAGGTAATCTTCAGGCAATAACGAGTAAGAAAGTTTAATAATGCTACTAATCATTCTTGGAGCAACAATAATGTAAATTTTGTGACAGTTTATAAAATAGCCAATCAACAACCAGAAAAAAGCTTCAGTTAAATAAAAGTATTCTATTGGATTAGGAGTAGCCAATCAGAGACTTGAAATACAGAAATTTACAAATTTAGGCGGTAGAAATCAAGTCAGTTGCTTGTAGACAGCGCTCATAAATGGACGCGTTGGTTGCAGATCAGTGTTCCTAACCGGACGCGAGACGCGTCCTCGAGAAATTTAATAGTATTCGTGTGAGACAAAAAGATGGTTTACGTGTTAAAAAGTGCAAGAAATTAATAAAAAAATCTCACAGTTCTCTATAGCAGTGAAGTGTTATTTAAATCGTGTCAAGCATTAATAAAAGGAGTGAAGTAAAATTATAATCTGTGTAAGCCTACATTCTTCAGTCGTACCACTCCCTGCTAAGACATTCATGTCTCTAAAAAATATAAATACTGACTCAGCCGAGGCAAGCATATATATATATATATATATATATAATATTTAAAGAAACAGTCAAAATTACAAAGTTAATATTTTTAAATTTGGGGCGAAGGCTACCGGAAACTTTTTACCACACGTGCGGTTGCAACGTGAAGCAACAAATCTTCTTCTCACTGTGAAATGACTATATCGAATTTTGGGGTGGAAGAAAGTACTGGAGAAGTTAAGCTCTCAAATACGGCTACACTCAATACAGCATAATAATTAGTAAAACAATAAAATGAAAATAATTTGTATGACAATATGAATAATAAATAAAACGCCAAAAGAATATCATGCATAACTAACACATTATTATTTAAAACTTAAATTCGATTACGCAGTCCCTTATTGTATTGGTGAAGGGTGAAAGATAGCATACACGTACTTCAAATCTTCTCACTTCACTAAATTTTGTTTGCAAATTTGCAGTAATTAATTTATCTATTGAATAATTATATTTGATGTTTTCAAATACGTAATTCGTGCGCTCTCTAATGAATAATTTCTGATTACAAATTCATGTATTAAAATTCTATGCCACAAAAATCAGGAATTAATTACCTAAGAAAAGCTTTATTGATCGTATTACGTAACCATTAGCACTAACAATGATATTCCTAGGTTTATATTGCACGTAATAGTTACATTGATTACTATTATTATTATTATTATTATTATTATTATTATTATTATTATTTTACGCTTAATTTTCAGGGGTACTGCGCGGGATGGCCCAGACGGTAACGCCTGTGACCCACATTCAGTAGGTTCTGGATTCAAGCTCCCGGTTCCGACGAATATGTCCGAAGACTTTTTCAAGATTTTTTCTCGGCCGCTAGGCAAATGCTGGGTTGGATAATTAGATCCGTGAATATTCCTATCACCGTTTCATTTCCTTCTTCCTCACACCAGGCATTGGGCTGATCACCCTCCACGGATATGCTATGAATTAAAGCTTGCTTGTTCCTCGACAGACTACTGAACCAAGCCATTGGCTTGAAGGTCCTGGGGGTGTAAGTCCTACAAGGAGAAGGGTAATCCGTTTAAATAAGTAGTTTCAGAGGTGAACTCTATATTACTTCCATACAAGTTTTGAATAGAATAACAACAAAACTGTTTGTACCTCGCAGTTACCGATATTAACAGTATTTTTAAGACGAACGACTATACGTAAAATGATTCAGACACTAAGATCATTAAAATAGCAGCCAATAGAGGCGTACCGTTTTTGAAGCATAAAATAACGTCTCTATACTTAAAAGTAATTCTATGCGTTTACCTTCATCACTTTTTCAGTGCTCTTTAGCATTCAAATTGTTCCTTGGGGTACAAAATTTTGCCAGTTGCTTTGAAAATTTCACCAAGAAACTTAAGATTATAATAAATAAAATGTATTGTTGTAAATTTTCACAAAATTAAAAATGACCGGGTACATGTCTTTAGAAATAACCTTTATTAATTAAAACCATAAAAAGCAAAACTTATATGCTTCTTAATTTGTTTTACAGAGTAACTAATCTTTATTTGTAAGTCGTGTGATAAGTTGGTAAGACAAGTATGTTTGGAACAAGAATTGAAATTTGATTCCAATATTTTGAAACTTTATCTAAATGTGATTTTCCTGTGATCATTAAGAAATAAGTTTTTTTAAGCACATAAGGAATTGGTCTGAAAATTTGAGAGTTTAGTATACAATGTTTACTTTCTCTACTGCGTACTTGGTATTTAGGTTCAGTATCTTCCAGAGATGCGACACGAAGGTTTTCAAGAAAATCTCCCCACACCAGATTACCCTTTACATGGAACATTTTTCGAAAATTTTAATTTTCTCAAAAATGCCTCTAACGATTTTGATTAAAATATAATATGCTTAAAGTGTTTTCATGACAAATGAAATGTATATCTAGAATTTTCTGGTAATGTCTCCAAAAGTTTTCTTCATTGTGAACGACTTTTGCATAACTGGTAAACCACAAGAGATAGACAAAATTTTACTGCACAAAAAATGTATATCGCGTTAAATTACACCATTTATGTCATATATATTTTGTTGTTGAGTGAACCATTTTCGAGATATTGCTTGTTATTCCCTTAAATTTTCCAATACTTATACTTTTTCTCAAATGGAAATTTGTTATTCATTTTTCTTTTTTTTTTGTCCTGGTAATGCAAAGAGAACGGAATACACCACATAGCAACCAGCTCTTAAAATGTTTGAATATCGCCTAAAGCCTAGCAATTCCCCTTGCATCTATAAGAAAATTAGCAATAAGATTAACATATCGATTAACATGAAGCATATGGAGAATAAGTGTTTGTAGAAAATGTTTGTACAAGAGTAGAGAAAGTCATGCGAGTGTAACACATCAGATTTTTTTAAAACGTCACAGGTTGATACCCTTAAAGCGTGTTTGTCCTACCTTATATTATTGCTTGTTATTAGCATTGCACAAAAACTAACATTTAAACTTTACCCAATTTCGCTTCACTATCATTTCGATGCACTGCCACTCGAAGAAAGCCGATTGTAGGTTCCAGCCAACTATTGCAAACCACCTTATCAGAGCAGAGAACCACGCCACAACCTCCAGTATGCTATTCCCTGTGAACCCGAACCCAGAACGAATCCTAGAAAAGCCTCCCGCACATATGGTTACATACAGCCTGGCTGCCGGACCATTTGACGGTTGTCGCTCAATTCTCTTAACGAACCAAAATAACTAATACCTAAAGGCTATTAGTTTGGATTTAAATAAGGCATTGCTTCTTCAACGTGATATCAAATGATTAAAATTTACGAAGTAACCAATGCTACTTATAAATTGTCTCTGTGATTTGTTGGTTGGCATGGTAGCCCACAAATCCAGAGATCCCCGGATCGATTCCAGGTTGGAGGGTGGGAATTTTTCTTTGGGTAGGATTATTCCCTATCGACTTTAGAGTCGGAAAGAATGAAAAAGAGTTAGAAGGTGTGTGTATGAATTTAAATACAACCCAAAAACAGACAAATAGTAAACACGCGAACACTATTGCCATGAGAAATGCTCTAAAGGCAAAGCCGCCGATATAACTCAGATGTTAAAGGTGGGGGAAGAAAAGCTGACGTGTTACATTCACACCACTTTCTCTACCTCTAGCGCTTATTAGTGGGTATGCAAATTATTCTTATGAAAGTTTATTTTCCTATCCACTTCATTTTAAACGAGATAAACCTTTCCGGAAATAGCTGCATTGCACATTTTGTTACAGATACAAAGGGAACAGCGATGGTCAAGTGTTTAAGAATCGAACGCTATATGCTGGTCTTAAAATTTCATACGTTCTCATGACATCACGAGAAACTGATTTCAATAGGACTTTAAAAGAATGACTAAGTATTGAACAATTTGAAACCACGGCTTTTTTGCATTACTTTCGTCTTCATTGAAAACTTTAAATAAACTCCCGTAAATCAGAAACGAAAATAACTAATAAACCTAAAAATAAAAGCTAATTAGGAACGCACGCTGTGAGCGTTGGCGGTATCTCACCGTCTTTTAAGACCAACGTAATGCAAATTACCGGTAAATTGCAACAAATTGTGTGTTTTAAAAGATCTACATTTTTTGTCCAGTACGTTTTCGTCTATTGCTTGACCTTTACCAGTTATACAAGTTTCTACAAAATTCCTTCACAGGCTATACCCAGAAAATTTAATATCTACATTTCAGATGTCATGTAAATGTTTTTAAATATGGAATTTTAATCAAAATCATCAGTCATTTTTTTAGAAAATCAAATATTACGAAAGATGTTCCATATAAGGGGTAGTTTGTTGTGGCAGGGTGTTGAAAACATTTGTGTCGTATCTAGGGAAGGTACTGAACCTAGATACCAAATTTTCTATTTATCCGACTTTTCGTTTTCGTTTCATACACACACAGGGGCCTTTTTCTAAAATTAAATTTATTTGGAATTGAGGCGCCTCAAAACATGTATTTCCGGTGAAATATGGCATCGAATTTTTAGGGTGATAGAGAATGTGAAACAAAACACACAGATACTTATAGCGCCAAGTCACTGCAAATTTCCAGTGACCTACTTACAGGTGATGAGTTTTCCAGTATGAAATAGCTGATCCAAGGTCCTCCACT
Organism: Deroplatys truncata; assembly: GCA_030765065.1. Taxonomy (NCBI): domain Eukaryota; kingdom Metazoa; phylum Arthropoda; class Insecta; order Mantodea; family Mantidae; genus Deroplatys; species Deroplatys truncata. The sequence goes on from CM060981.1 coordinate 56,735,859, forward strand.
AATGCACGTACACATATCGCCTTGGCAACTTTCACTATTGCACATACGACCGGACTCGCACACACAAACGGCTAGTACGACTCAGCACGCGACAAACGAAAAACAACCATATCACCTCACTGACACACACTTACAACTGAGTTAACCTTCTTCGTGATTTCAGGTATACCAATCTCATAAGAATGATTCCTATTATACGTGGCGACCTCACTGTCTGCCGCTACAACGTGAATTCAACTTTGTGACACGGACACAATATTGCCTTTGGTTCCATTCAACACACACAGTCACACACCGACAAATGCCAACTTTGGCTCCAGGGTAGCCCATTATATACACCTGTAATATTTTAGAATCTAGTATGTTTTTACTTCCTAAAAGTTCTTCTTTTTGTTTCAGAAGGCATCTAAACCTGTGGTTTTAGTGAAATCTTGATACAGGATTTTTGGTTGGAATATAAATCCTTCTCGGTCTACTAGGTACATGGTAAATAAAGTAAAAAATCTGAGGTGTTACACTCACATGACGTTCTCTACTCTTGTACAAATTATTTTTACAAGCTATTATTCTCCATCTATTTCATATCAAGCGAGATAAACATTTGCAGAAACGATCTTTTGACATGCAAAGAGATTTACATTTTACACATACCGACCAGTTCTAAAAATATTTGTCTATCGCTTAAGGCGTACTCTGTTCCCCTTGTTTTGTATTTGCAAGGGCAATATAGAAATACAGTTGCCTTTAAGCATAGCAATATCTCTTAATAGCTGGTTGCTATGTGCAGCACCATTCTGTTTGCCTCAGATTAATACTCTTTGCATATACAAGACAAAACAATGAATAACGAATTCCCATTCCAGAAAATAAATATTGAAACATTTAAGGGAATAACAAGCAATATCTCAAAAATGCTTCATTCAACAAAAACAATTAATATGACATAAATTGTGTATTTTAACGCCATCTACATTGTACAATTCTGTCTATCTCTTATGGTTCACCATTTATGCAAAAGTTGTTCACAATGAACAATACTTTTGGAGACATTCCCAGAAAATTCGAGACATACATTTCATTTGTCACAAAAATATTTTAAATATATGATATTTTAATCAAAATCGTTAGAGCCATTTTTGAGAAATTTAAAGTTTTCGAAAAATGTTCCATGTAAATGGTAATCTGGGGTGGGGGGATTTTCTTGAAAACCTTTGTGTCACATCTATGGAAGATAATGAACCTAAATATCAAGTGTGGTGTTCGTTTCTGAGTTATGCAGTTCACAGACACACACACGGACATGTTTCCAAAAATTGTTTTTTTTTGGATTCAGGGGGTCTCAAAACATGTATTTCCGGTGAAATCTCGGTATCGAATTTTTTGGTGGAATACAATACTTCCCCTACTTACTATACGTAGTAGAGAAAGTAAAAACAAAGTGGAAGTTCTGAGTTTCAATATTATTCTCTAATAACAATATTGCAGTATCATTTTTCCTACTAGGCCTTAAAACTATACAAAGAACAAAGCGTTCCTATGCTATAACAAGTATACACGACTCAATTTAAAATGTGTTCTTAGTTTTTGACGGACAATGATGGATGACTTCCAACATTTACCTAAACCACATTTTTTTAATTTCTCTACTACGTATAGTAAGTAGGGGAATTATTGTATTCCACCCAAAAATTCGATACCGAGATTTCACCGAAAATACATATTTTGAGACTACCTGAATCCAAAAAAAACATTTTTGGAAACATGTCCGTGAGTCTGTGTGTCTGTGTGTGTGTCTGTCTGTCTGCGAACAGCATAACTCAGAAACGAACAGTCGGATAAACACTAAACTTGGTATTTAGGTTCAGTATGTTCCAGAGATGCGACGCGAAGGTTTTCATGAAAATCCCCCACCCCAGATTACCCTTTACATGGAAGATTTTTCGAAAAATTTAATTTTCTCAAAAACGGCTCTAACGATTTTGTTTAAAATATCATATGTTTAAGATATTTTCATGACAAATAAAATGTATATCTTGAATTTTCTGGGAATGTCTCCAAAAATATTCTTCATTGTGAACGACTTTTGCATAGCTGGTAAACCATAAGAGGTAGACAAAATTTTACTACACAAAAATGTAGATCGCGTTAAAATACACAATTTATATCATATACATTTTTGTTGTTGAGTGAACCATTTTCGAGATATTGCTTGTTATTCCCGTAAATTTTTGATTACTTATTTTCTCAAATGGGAATTCGTTATTCATTTTTTTGTCTTGGATATGCAAGGAGTATTAATCTGTGGCAAAGGGAATGGTGCTGTACATAGCAACCAGTTATTAAGAGATAAGTATGTGCTTAAAGGCTACTGATTTTCTATATCGCCCTTGTAAATATATTACATCTACAAGAAAATTAGCAATAAGATAGAGTCTGCAAATGTTTATCTCGATTAACATGAAGTAGATGGAGAATAAGCGTTTGTAAAAATAAGTTGTACAAGAGTATAGAAAGTCATGTGAGTGTAACACATCAGATTTTTTTTTATTTTCCTTCACGTATAGTACCTAGTGGATTGCATTCTACCCAAAAATTTGGTATCAAGATTTCACCGGAAACACATGCTTTGAGGTGCCCTAAATGCATATAAAGCATTTTTGGAAATATGTCCGTGTGTGGTGTCTTTATGTGTGTGTGTGTGTGTGTGTGTGTGTGTGTGTGTGAACAGCGTAAGTCAAAAACGAAAAGTCAGAAAAATACCAAACTTGCTAACTACGTATCTTCGAAGGATGCCACACGAGGATTTTAAAGAAAATTCCCCATCCCAGAGTACCCTTTACATGGAAATTTTTGATTTCATGAAAAATGTCTAACGATTTTGATTAAAATATCACATGTTTAATATATTTTCATGAGAAATGAAGTGTAAATCTGGAATTTTCCGAAAGCGATCCCGAAAGTGCTCTTTATTCTGAAAGACTTTCGCATAACTGGTAAACCGTAAGAGATAGACAAACTTTTATTTCACAAAAAATGTAGATCTAGTTAAAATACACGATTTATGCCATATACATTTTTTTTTTGTGGAGTGAACCATTTCTGAGATATTCCTTGGTTTTTTTCAATTTTTTCAAATGGAAATTGGTTATTCGGTTTTTTTTTTTTTTTTGTCCTGAACATACAAGGAGAATGGAATGCACCACATTGCAACCAGCTCTTAAAAGATTTGAATATCGCTTAAAGCCTACCATATTCTCCTTGCACCTACAAGAAAACTACCAATAAGTTTCTACAAATGTTTATCTCGATTAACATGAATTAGATGCAGAATAAGTGCTTGTAAAAATAGTTTGTACAAGAGTAAAGAAAGTCATGCGAGTACAACACATCAGATTTTTTCCTTCTTCAGAAACTTATTTCTCTCGTGAAAGGACAATTTTCACCTTTTCGTAAGAAAGTCACAATTCTGATTCGTGGTAATTCTATATGCATTTTATCACACCAAAGTTTCAATATATTGTGGATATGAACTTTTAACAGTAAGGAAACAAGCAAATCACGAAAACGTTACTTTAAATGTAGTACGTTGTTTTTATATAGGTTATCATAATATGTTCATCCAACATTGCAAAACACCAAAACATTCGCTTCACATCCATGTATATAGATTACATAATGCTTTTCTAGAAGAAAAAGATAGACAAAAACGAAAAAATGATTACGTAAATACATGCTTCTTGTGTATCCAAACTAGGTTGTAAGTTTTTATAAGGTTCCAGCTACCGATTTGCAGCAGCTCCCTTGTGAGTAAAGTAACTTTAAACTTAAAAGCATTGGAATAAGACAAATGACGCCAAGAGACGACTATACAACTAGGATCATCCATCAAGCCTCTTAAAAGAAACCGGACTGAAGGTTACAAACTTTCACAGAGATGCTGCAAAACGTCCTGCACAGTGAAACTCAAAATAAAAACCTGATTCGTCACTCTCGCATGCCCATTGCAACGTATCATATCTCTTTTACAGGAATAACTACTTCTACTCTTCTTGTGTTGAAGAGAATATAAAAATTAATATGTTTTATTCAGAAATTAGTGCACGAAAAAGGTTCATTTTCAATATATGACAGAACTAACAATTATGGCTACATTTGTGTTCCAGCTGTTCTTGTTACCATGGAAATAATAAACAATTGAAGTTATATATCTCAACTACTACTTTCTCTACTACGTATAGTAAGTAGGGGAAGTATTGTATTCCACCCAAAAATTCGATACCGCGATTTCACCGGAAATATATGTTTTGAGACCCCTGAATCCAAAAAAAAGCATTTTTGGAAACATGTCCGTTTGTGTGTGTCTGTGAACAGCATAACTCAGAAACGAATTGTCGGATAAACACCAAACTTGGTATTTGGGTTCAGTATCCTCCAGAGATGCGACACGAAGACTACCCTTTACATGTAACATTTTTCGAAAATTTTAATTTTCTCAAAAATGGCTCTAACGATTTTGATTAAAATATCGTATGTTTAAGATATTGCCATGAGAAATGTAATGTATATCTCGTACTTTCTGGGAATGTTTCCAAAAGTATTCTTCATTGTGAACGACTTTTGCATAACTGGTAAACCATAAGAGATAGACAAAATTTTACTACACAAAATCGCGTTAAAATACACAATTTATGTCATATACATTTCTTTTGTTGAGTGAACCGTTTTCGAAATATTGCTTGTTATTCCCTTAAACTTTCCAATACTTATACTTTTTCTCAAATTCGTTATTCATTTTTTTTATGTCCTGGACATGCAAAGAGAATGGAATGCGCCACATAGCAACCAGCGTTAAAATATTTGCCTATGGCTTAAAACCTAACATATTCCCCTTGCATCTACAAGAAAATTAGCAATTAGATTGACATCTCGATATCTGATTAACATGAAGCATATGGAGAATAAGCGTTTGTAAAAATAGTTAGTACAACAGTAGAGAAAGTCATGTGAGTGTAACACATCAGATTTTTTTATGTCCTGGACATGGAAAAAGAGTGGAATGCGCCACACAGCAACCAGTTCCTAAAACATTTGACTGTCGCTTAAATCCTATCAATTCCTCTTGCATCTATAAGATAATTAGCAATAAGATTAACATATCGATTAAAATGAAGCATATGGAGAACAAGCGTTTGTAAAAATAGTTTGTACAAGAGTAGAGAAAGTCATGTGAGTGTAATACATCACATTTTACTTCTTCTCAAATTCGTTATTCTATTTTTTTGTCCTGGTAATGCAAAGAGAATGGAATACTCCACATAGCAACCAGCTCTTAAAATATTTGACTATCGCTTAAAGCCTACCAATTCCCCTTACATCTACAAGAAAATTAGCAATAAGATTAACATCTCGATATCTCGATTAACATGAAGCGTATGGAGAATAAGCGTTTGTAAAAATAGTTTGTACAAGAGTAGAGAAAGTCATGTGAGTCTAACACATCAGGTTCTTTTTGTTAAAATCCGAATAATAAACAACTGAAGTTAGATAATAAATGTATTTCTATTTTCCGTGCTTATAGTTTTGATCTAGAAGGCATGGAAGATACCAACGTTTCGCCAAAGACTGCGCTTGACATCTTCAGAGTGTTGGTGATCCACACATTGGTCAGAGTTCTAATGCAACAAATAAGCCCGAGGCCTATAGAGATTAAAGATATTCTACATTAGGCTTATCAGGATAAGGAAAAGCCGCGAAAAAAACCGTAACTCAACCTAAACGAGATTCGAACTCGGGATCTCCTGAATGTGAGGCAGAAGCGTTACCCCCACACCACATAGGTGGGACTAGATATATGATTTGAGTGCAGAGAACATAAATGCAAGTGCAACTGGAATCCCTGCGCAATAATCATGCACATGGACCATTTAAGTTGAGACTACAATATCTCCAAAACTAAACGTTGTAGAAAGATATGTCTTTAATAAAAGTTGCCTGATATTATGGGTAAAAGTAAATACAATTAGTCCTATTTTGTTTGGAGACGTTATGATAGTCATTTTAGGGTCAATTTAATTCTTTTAAATGGAAACTACAATTAGGGTCAAATTAAATTGACGCTAAAATGACCATCACAAAATCCTCCAAATAAAGCACGACTAATGGCAATTACTTTCTCCTGTAATATCAAGAAACTTTTATTAAAGATATTGTTTTATTCAACAGTTAGTTTTGGAGATTTGTATAATCTCAACTGTGCCGTTTTCCCTTCACCTTCGGTCAGGGCTTATGCAACCAGCATAAAATACGTCACAATGCTTCAGAAATGATGACTTCGTTCATCGACAGAGACAGTTAACATCGGAAGCTTCAAAGACCATATCGTCATGCATGACGTAATTCATCACTTCACAACGCCAAGCGTCATGTACAGTTGTGATTGGCTGGTATGCTTCACGCCACTCCGTCAGCGCCATCATGCTCATGGAGGATTCCAGCAACTCCTGGGCAGGCACCAGCAGTACTCTTCGGCCAGTGACGAGCTGTTAACAACTAGACTCCGTGACAGCGAGATTTTTGGCGTAAATCACCAAGAGTGATTTTTTCGTCCTGTTTGGCAAGCTTAGAAATTCAACCTTTTAATACTTGGCGTTTTCAAACTTCTTTTACCGGAGGAGCGTTTATAATTTATGTAACTTTCCATTGTGTTCGTTGATTTTCATAAAAATTCTAAATTGGTATGGCAACTTTAAACGTAAAAAGGTGAAAGAGTACATTATATTGTATCTGAGCATATTATTTTGTAAAATATTAAAGCACACTGATCAAAGAATTGTTGACGAATACAACAGTTTAAAATCAATGGTTAACATATGTGCCGGCGAGTGTTTTAAATATCCTAGTTCCTACGTAGTAATCCCTTTCCACAGTAATTAATAACTCTGGGTATGGGCAATCCTGTATAGAAATTACAGTTGTATTATTAGAGTAGATAATTCGTTCAAACTTGGTAAGAAAAACAGCAAAATCTTGGTTAGAATTCGACTTAAACGATTTCGTGACAGTTTTCAGTGATTTTTGTAATCATTCTAGCTGACATAGCAAAGTAAAACCCTTGAAAACTTCTTCGAGCGAACACAGGTGCCAGTCGAAAACTTCTGAAAAGGAAATGTAAAGTGGAAACTTTTCAAGTTAAATATTGTTCTTGGAAGTGAGTTTACTTTCAACTGCCTACTTTCCATCTCAGCGAATTCCACTGAAGAATGCCTTTGTGAAACTCTCCCTCTCTGCTTCTTTATAAAATTATAAGCTGCCACTAAAAAGCTATTTCAAAGGTCATATAAATATTAACCTTTGTTTCTCCTCCCTAAACACAAAGTGCAATGAATGTTTTAAACAACATAAACAATCTTGTTATCTAAATAAGGACATTATAAACAATCTGATGTGTTGCACTCACATGACGTGCTCTACTCTTGTACAAAATATTTTTACAAAACCTTATTGTCCATCTACTTCATGTTAGTCGAGATAATCGAGATCTTATTGCTAATTTTATTGTAGGTGCAAAGGGAACTATGGTAGGGTTTAAGCGATCTTTAATCTTTTAAGAGCTGGTTGCTATGTGGAGCATTCCATTCTGTTTGCAAATATTCAAGACACAAAAAAGAATAACGAATTCGCATTTGAAAAATGTATAAGCATTGGAAAATTAAAAAAATCTGATGTGTTACTCTCACATGACATTCTCTACTCTTATACAAACTATTTTTACAAACTCTTATTCTCCATCTATTTCATATTAATCGAGATAAAAATTTGCAGCAACGGTCTTTTGACATGCAAAGAGAATTACATTTTACACATAGCGACCAGTTCTAAAAATATTTGATTATCGCTTAAGGCGTACTATGTACCCCTTGTTTTGTATTTGCAAGGGCAATATAGAAATACAGTAGCCTTTAAGCATAGACATAGCTCTTAATAGCTGGTTGCTAAGTGGAGCACCATTCTCTTTGCCACAGATTAATACTCTTTGCATATCCAAGACAAAAAATGAATAACGAATTCCCATTTGAGAATATAGGTTTTGAAAAATTTAAGGGAATAAAAAGCAAAATCTCTAAAATGGTTCACTCAACAACAAAAATGTATATGACATAAATTGTGTATTTTAACGCGATCTACATTTTTGTGAAGTAAAACCTTGTCTATCTCTTATGGTTTACCAGTTACGCAAAAGTCGTTCACAATGAAGAATACTTTTGGAGACATTCCCAGAAAATTCAAGATATACATTTTATTTGTCATGAAAATATCTTAAACATATGATATTTTAATCAAAATCGTTAGACCAATTTTTTGAGAAAATTAAAATTTACGAAAAATGTTCCATGTAAAGAGTAATCTGGGGTGGGAGATTTTCTTGAAAACCTTCGTGTTGCATCTCTGGTAGATACTGAACCTAAATACCAAGTTTGGTGTTTATCTGACTGTTCGTTTCTGAGTTATGCTGTTCACAGACACACACACAGACATACACATGGGCATGTTTACAAAAATGTTTTTTTTTTGGATTCAGGGGGTCTCAGAACATGTATTTCCGGTAAAATCTCGGTATCGAATTTTTGGGTGGAATACAATACTTCCCCTACTTACTATAGGTAGTAGAGAAAGTAAAAATAACAAGTAATTTCTCAGAAATAACAAATTCACGTAACGTAAATTGTGTTTTTTTAACGAGATCTACATTTTTTGAGTAGTAAAATTTTGTGTATCTCTTACGGTTTACCAGTATTGCGAAAGTCATTCAGAATGAAGAGGACTTTTAGGGACATTCTCAGTAAATTCAAGATATACATTTCATTTGCCATGAAAACATCTGAAACATATATTTTAATCCAAACCGTTAGAGGCATTTTTGAGAAAATCAAAATTTTCGGAAAATGTGCCATGTAAAGGGTAGTCTGGAGTGGGAGATTTTCTTGAAAATTATCGTGTCGCATCCTTGAAAGATACTAAACTCAATACCAAATATGGCATTTATCCGACTTTTCGTTTATGCTGTTCAAAGTCAGATGGACACACATACGGACATGTTTCCAGAATTGCTTTATTTGTATTCAGGGCACCTTAAGACATTTATTTCCGGTGAAATCTCGGTATCGAATTTTTGGGTGGAATGTGCAATACTGCCCGTACTTACTATACTAGTAGAGAAAGTAAAAAACCCAGATGTATTACATTCTCATGACTTTCTCTACCCACTCTTTTGCAAATTATTATTACTATTCTTATATACTTTAGTTAATTGAGATAAACCTTTGCAGAAATTCTTTTATTACAGATTGGTGGTAGATGTAAGAGGAATATAGTAGGCTGAAGCCATAGTCAAATATTTAAAAGCAGGTCGCTAAGTAATGGCTTTGAAATCCCATACTCTTTGCATGATCACCAGCAAAAGGTGTTTAGTCACTTAACTTGAAAAAGGCATCACGTTTTGAAAATTCAAAAGATTAAAAACGAATATCCTGGAAATGGTTAATGGCAGAGAAAAAGGTTTGACATCAATTTTGTAATTTAATGAGCTCTAAATGTTTCACAAGCTAGGTTTCTGTCTTTCTCTTAGGGTTTACCAACTATATTTTATTCAAGTAAAAAGGACTTCACATACTATTATCAGAAAATTGAGGATATGCGTTTGATTGGTCATAAAACATTTTACACGTGTGCTTTAATAAAAAATCATTACAGCTACATTACAGAAAATAAAAAATCTTCCATGTAAAGGATAGTTTGAGGTTGGGAAATTTTGTTGAAAATCATCGTGCGCATCTGTGGAAATCATTTTTTGTATATATCGGACTTTCCCCTTTTGAGTTTTGCTGTTCACAGACACGTAGTAGAAGCACGGACATTTTTTTTCTAAAATGCTTTGTTTTTGGGTTCACGGGGATTTGAGGCAGTATTTTTAACACTTAAATAACTTCAGTCTAATTATATAATATGTAAATTCAATAACAGCCCGCCTTGAAGCAATATGTGTATGTAATAATTTGTAAAATGTATGTAACAGTCATTGCATATGCTTATATTATTGTATACATGTTCAATAATGTTACACGGATGAAATGCATAATTTAATAATGTAGGATCTGTGAGAAATAGTTCAAAAGTTGCTAACAATGAGCTAACCTTGAGGCAATAATGAATTTGAAACTTTAACAATACTACTTGTAATTCTTGGAAGCAATAATGTAATTTTACTGACAGTTTATAAAATAACCAATCAACACCAAAAACGCTTTAGTTAAATAAAAGTATTCTATTGGATTAGGAATAGCCAATCAGAGACTTGAAATACAGAAGTTTACAAATTTTAGGCGATAGAAATCTGTTCAGTTGGTTGCAGACAGCGCTACTAACCAGATGCAAAAAGTGACCTCGAGAAATTTAATACGTATTCGTGTGAGACGAATATAGTTTACGTGTTAAAAAGTGCAAGTAATTAATTAAAGAATATCACAGCTCTCTATATCAGTGAAGTGTTACTTAAAATCGTGCCAAGAATTAATAAAAGGAGTGAAGTTGAAGTAGGTGTTTTTCTGCTATTGTTATCCCCACGTTTGGGAACACAGGTTGAAGTAGGGTTGTTTTCAGCTCCACGCTTGGGACACCAGTTTGAAGTAGATTTATTGTTTGTTTGATGTTAGTTTATCTCTACATATGGACGTTAATTTTGAAGAAGATTGTTACGTAATATGTTCCTACGTATGAGAAGCCGATTTGAAGATGTATTTTTGTTGTTACACTCCAAGTTTTAAAAAAATAATATTAACATTGTTATTAAACTGCTTCAATAGATAGTGTTTATGTTTATGTTTGCCTCGGCTGCGTCAGTATTGTTTTAGAGACACGTTTCTCTTAGACAGGGCGTGGTGCGACAGGAATGTAGGCTTACACAGATTTTAAGTTTAAATTCACTTTTTTTTATTAATCCTTGACAGAAATTAAATAGGACTACACTGATATTAAGAGCTGTGAGATTCTTTTATTTAATACTTCCACTTTGTTAACGCGTATACATAATTTTCGTTTCAGACGAATGCGTAATGTTTCTTTAGAGAACACATCTTCCATCCGGTTACTACTAGGATCTACCAGCAACTGAAATATTTCAACCGTCCAAACCCGTAAACTTCTGTATTTCAAGTCTCTGATCAGCTAATCCTAGTCCAATAGAATACCTGCATTTTGCTAAAGCTTTTTCTGGCTGTTGATTGGCTATTTTTAATCTGTCAAAAAATTTACATTATTGCTGCCCTAATCATGACTAGTAGTATTCAAACTCTCAAACTCATTATTGCCTTAAGGTCAGCTCATTGTTAGCAACTTTAAACTTATTATTCTCACAGCTCTTACATTATTAAATTACGTAATGCATTCGCATAATTTATTAAACATGCTTACAATAATATAAGCATTTGCAATGACTGTTATACATTTTTTACAAATTATTACATACATATTGCTTCAAGGCGGGCTGTTATTGAATTTACATATTATATAATTTAATTTAAATTATTCAAGTGTTAAAAATACTGCTTCAAAGTAAAATTATAATTTGTGTAAGTCTACATTCTTGTCGCACCACAAACCTGCCAAGACATCCATGTCTCTAACAATAATACTGACGCAGCCGAGGCAAACATAAATATATAATATTTCAAGAAACAGTCAAATTACAAAGTTAATATTTTTAAATTATTGGGGCGAAGGTTCCCAAAGTATGGTGCAAACAACGTAAAGATACTATCAACTTCAAATTGGCTGCCAAAGTGTGGTGCTAATAAATAACGTAAAAAATTATCTTCTTTAAATTGTTTCCCAAAGCGTGAGGCAAACTACAATACAACTCCTACTTATAATCGGCTTTCCATACATAAAGCAACAAACTTCTTCAGATTCTGCAGAAAATCTCGACAAGAAATGTTGGGTGGAATGCAATAAGCTTTTGTAAGAATAGTTTGCAGTAGAATAAGTAGATAAAGTCATGTGTCATAAGTTGTAATCTGTGTTTTGTACAGATAAAAATGCCCAGTAACCTGTTGTGAGGTAAAGAGTTGTATCGCAGGATTTAGTTGAAGTGTAACTTGTTTGTTTTGCAGCCTGCAACAGAACCTACTACGGGGACGTCGGCAGGACATACGAGTTGGAGATCAGAAGGCCTCGCGAGGACAGACTCCCGTTCCTGTGTCATCTCAACTTTACTGCTGGCGGCGCTGACCTCGGGGACCTCGTTCAGGTCAGTGCTTACCGGAGCTCTCAACCGTAAACACTAGTCATGTGTAACGTACACTGAGGTGGCTAAGAGCTGCAAAATGACGACTGGACTTGCTTTACATTCACGAATTGAGCTCCACTGTTCCCATTCGTTTAACAGAGCACCACAAGCCAGCATTCTTCCTCTGTATACTAAGAGGGACCTGTATGGAGTTTCCTTTAGAATTGTAACCAATCCCAAGAGACAAACAATTACTAAGACTAGCATAAATGGGAAGTAATTATTTCCACAAGCACTTCATATAGAATTTTTCATAAGAAACACGTAATACAAATAAAATGTAATTAAGTCGCTATGTAGGTAAAAGAAGTGTTCTCCCCTCTCTAATTATTTCACATCCCTCTAACTACGTGGTCATATCGCGACGGATCTATTACTCGATTTCGTGGCTCGGTATGTGGACGACATTTAGTCTTCTAGGTCTCATCCCTTACCATACCATCCTGCTTCTATACATGACGAGCAAATAGCAGCTTTGACAGTCCAAACAGGTCTTAGTTCTAGTCATCAACCCTCTGCTTCTACGCGTGCCGTACATTTGGCAGCTTCCTCAGACGCATTAGTGTAAGCAACAATATCTCTGATTCTACACGTGATGGATATATGGCAGCTTCGACACGTGTTTACAGAGACCTTAGTGTTAGGCAACTGTATCTCTGCTTCTATACGTGGCGAGCAAATAGCAGCTTTGACGCTGTCCAAACAGACCTTAGTGCTAGGCATCAAACCTCTGCTTCTACACGTGATGGGTATATGGCAGCTTCGACACATGTCCACAGGAACCTTAGTGCTAGGCAACTGTACCTATGCTTCTATACGTGACGGTCATATAATAGTTTTGACACGTGTCCACAGGGACCTTAGTGCTAGGCAACTGTACCTCTGCTTCTATACGTGACGGTCATATAATAGTTTTGACACGTGTCCACAGGGACCTTAGTGCTAGGCAACTGTACCTCTGCTTCTATATGTGACGAGCAAATAACAGCTTTGACAGCTGTTCAAACAGGCCTTAGTGCTAGACATCAACCCTCTGCATCTACACGTGCCGAGCATATGGCAGCCTCGACACGTGTCCTCAGAGGCCTTAGTGTCAGACAACAATAGCTCTGATTCTACGCGTGATGAGTATTCGGCAACTCCGACACGTGTCCCAGAAACCTTAGTGCCAGGCAACTGTACCTCTGCTTCTATACTTGATGGGCAGTTGACAGTTTCGACATATCTCCAACAGAGACTTAATGCTAGGAAGCTGTACCTCTGCTTCTATACGTGACGAGCAAATGGTAGCTTCGACACGTGTCCAAAGAGGCCTTAGTGCTAAAAAATTAAACTGGTTTTTATTTATGAAGTTCTTTAACTGTTACGATGCTTAGCGTTCCATTCTATATTGGGCGCGAAAGACCGGTAATTTTGCTCAGAGGCCTCTTTGTCAGGCTTGAGGTTCTTGCCGTAAATCTAGGACACGGAAACCCTGGCTTTACTTCCCTTCTGAAGAAAGCCACGCTTGAATTTTTAAGCCTGAAAAAATCCATCACTCTCCGCAGGGTTTGAACCCGCGACCTCTGGAGCTAGAGGCTAGCATGGTACCACTAGACCACAGAGGACGAATCTAAGAGCTAGGTATCAACTCCTCTGCTTCTACATGTACCGGGCATATGACAGCTTCGACACATCCTCAGAGGCCTGTACTAGACATCAACACCCGTGCTTTTACACGTGCCAGGCATATGCCAGCATCGACATGTATCCTCAGGGCCTTAGTGCCAGGTAGCTGTACCTCTGCTTCTATACGTGACGGGCAAATGGCAGTTTTGAGAGACCTAAGTACCAGGCAACAGTATCTGATTCTATATGTGCCAGACAGATGGCATTAGGGTGTCGTCCAGTCTACCTGCTTCATTATCTATGGATAGGTGGCAGTGCATTCGCTATTAACATGATTTTTCATTTTTCCCATTGTTTTAGACCTAAGATGGAACTTTGTTTCGTGGTATTAATAATCCAAGTCGGTATTTACCTTGATGACCGAGGGAAACCACAAAATAACCCCAGCCAGAATGGTGGGTCCACGGGATATAAATTTGGACCTCCTGAATGTGAGACCAGACGTTACCGCCTGTGCCATCTCGTCCGGAGCGAAAGTATTGTATTCCACCCAAAAATTTAATAGGTATCCAGATTTTACCTGGGACTTTGGCATAAAACCTGACCGCTCGCACGATGTTGAGTGTCACAGCCAATGCCTGCTGCCATTCCCAATCCCCACATCCCACACTTACGACGGGCTTTGTGTCTGTCAGTTACCACGTAGTCAATAGGGCATTAGTCGACTTTCGTTTATGTTGAGAAGGCAGTCGTTTAGAACAATGTATATTCGTATGTGTATGTTATTTTATATACGAATCGTCTCGTCACGTTCATGAGGAATTCACCCTGTACAGTTCTCCTTCCAGAACCTCAATTCAGAACCTTGTAAATAAATGTGAGACTACTGGTTCAGTGCAAAACAAGAAACACACGCGAAGTCATACGGTGGTAATAGAAGACATTTAAATATATATTGAGTTCATTGGATAAATTTTATTTTCTGTAACCAACATTCATCTATAGTGTGATTTAAGTAAAGAAACCAAAATTGGAAAAATCTTGAACGTTCAACATGAAAATCACTATTGAACCAGTTGGAGTTTCAATGACTTCTGCACATTCAGCGTTTGCTATGACCTAAGTGTTAATTTTGTCATATGTTATGTACAGGTTTACAGAAATACAGATTTAAAAAGCGAAGACAGATTGCTGGCACGGTCGGCTGTGGCATATCGTGCTTCCCAGACACAAAACCCTGTCATATGTGTATATGCTTAGTGTCTCCCTTGCACTTATTGCTTAAATGGAGGCAGTGGCTGGATCATATAGCTTAAAAGACTGAGGTCAACTGGAAACCTGCGGGATGCCTGGGACGTCCCAATAGCATATTAGATGACGTGGGGATAAATCCAGTTGCAGAAATGCCATGATACTTTATGAAGCCGTCTATCTGCTTTAATAAGTCTTTCAGTGTAACAATTGAAGGTAGAGAGCATTGGGAGGCTAATCATTAACACCGAAAAGGGTATGTGTTTGTGTGGTTCACCGAAGAATCCAAAACAAAAGTGCAGTTGTTGAATTGTTGGAGTTATGTTATATTTCAACTGTTGGGGAGCCGAACTTGAAATTCGTTGCAACTACACGTATAGTAAACAGTTTCCGGTAGCCTTCGCCCCAGTTTTTAAAAATATCAACTTTGTAATTTGACTGTTTCTTTAAGTATTATATATTTATGTTTGCCTCAGCTGCGTAGTATTATTGTTTGAGACATGTTTCTCTTTGCAGGGTTATGGTGCGACAAGAATGTAGGCTTACACATATTGTAATTTTACTTCACTCCTTCTATTAATGCTTGATACGATTTAAATAAGACTTCACTGATATACAGAGCTGTGAGATTCTTTTTATTAATTAATTACACTTTTTAACACGTAAACGTTTTTTCGTCTCACACGAATACATATTATATCTCTTGAGGATACCTTTGCGTCTGGTTAGTAACGCCTTCCGCAGGCAACTGAACTCTAAATTTGTAACATTTTCTTCTTTTCAGTTTCTGATTGGCTAATCCTACTCCGATATAATACCTTCGTCTAACTAAAGCTTTTTCTGGTTGTTGATTGGCTGTTTTATAAACTGTCACTAAAATTACGTTATTGCTTCCAAGAATCAGAAGTAGTATTGTTAAACTCTCAAACTCATTATTGCCTCAAGATTACCTCATTGTTACCTCATTGGTAGCAATGTTTAGCCTATTATTCTCACAGCTCCTACATTATTAAATTACGTAAAGCATTCACATAACATTATTGAACATGTTTACAATAATATAAGCATATGCAATGACTGTTACATACATTTTACAAATTATTACATACATATTGCTTCAAGACGGGCTGTTATTGAACTTATATTATATAATTAGACTGAAATCATTTAAGTGTTAAAAATACTGCCTCAAAAGATGGAACAGGAGCTGGTATACCTATATATGGAAGACAGCCCAAGCTGGAGAAGTGGTATCCCTTGGGAGCTTTGACCACGGCATTCCAGGTATATACCATCAATGCTTGTGTGGAGGAGAGTGAGGACAGATGCTACAGGAATTGTAGCATCTGTATATTCTCAGACAGCCAGGCGGCACTGCGGGCACCAACAGCATCCTTTATGATACCAAAGACGTTAAGGAATATCGAGAAGCCCTAGAAAGCCTAGAGGAATGCAATGTATTTACTCTAGCGTGGGTGCATGGCCACACTGGTGTAATTAGAGATAAAAATGCACGGAGGCTGTCTAAAATGGGAACTTAGGCCCTAATTATAGGATCAGAACCGGGCTTCAGGTATTACCAAATTAATTGTAGGGACAAATTTATTATACTGGATTTAAAGACAGCATATAAAATACTGGAAACATTCAGGTACAAAGACATGGAAGTTAAAAACGCAACAGCCACGCCTTAGAAGGAGTACTGCAGTCTTTAAATTAAGTAGGAAGCAGATGAAGCTCCTGATGGGTTGGATGACTGGTGATGGGAGTTTTAAAAACCACCTGCAGAAAATGGGGCTTACAGATGCAGGATGTGTGGTGTGGTGGAGGAAACGGCCTGGCACTTAATATTCCAGTGTGAAGCACTGGAAGTGAATAGATACAATGAATTTGTACCTACCTGTTGATCCAAATGATATGTTATCTAATAAGCGTAATCAATCGACAGCTGAAACTTGTTAGAGCTTAGGGAAGTGATGATTGGAAAAACAGGGAGAAAGCCGTACAATAAACCTAAGGTTTCAATGCGGACAAGTAGGGGTATGTCCCTCCTGCTCATCTCCCTGTCAAATCTAATCTATATGTATATTCAGGGTGGACCATTTAAGTTGAGACTGCACAATATCTCCAAAACTACGGTTGATTTCACGGATTTCACCGGAAATATATGTTTTGAGAACCCCTGATTCCAAAAAAAGTATTTTTGGAAACATGTCTGTGTGGGCGTGAGGGTGTCTGTGTGTGTCTGTGTGTCTGTGAACAGCATAACTCAGAAACAAACAGTCGGATAAACACCAAACTTGGTATTTAGGTTCAGTACGTTACAGAGATGCTACACGAAGGTTTTCAAGAAAATAGCCCCACCCCAGATTACCCTTTGTAGCGGGGTTTGGGAATGGAAAAAATAATGGTTTTGTAATGGTGCGGTTCTTGGTGGTTGGATTGTTGTTGCTGCCGGCTACTCAGGTAGAGGAATTTAGGTTCAGGAGTCTCTTATCTCAGGGAGTGTGGATGGGAGATAAATGAAGTTCACTTTCTCCTCTCAGATGGCCCGTTTATTGATGATCCACACTGATGTCCTCGTACAAATCTCCTTTCCACACAAGACGCGATTTTTCCTGTCACCCCTGCAACTGTTTCCGTGATCTTACCCTTTCTTAATTACTTTGCGAAGTGGAAGTACGTTACAAGACTATGCTAATGACTTTTCCTTTCGTCAGTTCCTAGCTACCCTGTTCCTCACGGTTGCCTTAAACTGGTTTTCAATACATAAATATTTACTCGAAGACGGCTACGCTGTTTCCCTCTTTAATATAAGATATTTTGAATTTCTAGATCTATCTTACTTTTCCTTCACGTTTCCTACACGAACCTATTTCTTTCCCTACAAATCATCTTCGCTCCCCGACGTTTCGACACAGTCTTCTTCATTCCCCAACGTTTCGACACAGAGTGAGTTATCCTACGCAGTCTGAACGTCGCTCTGCCTCATAGATAGTTTTCTATTTCACGCCTATTTTCTAGTTTCTCTCTCACTTTTTGCTATTCACGTGACTTTCCTTCGTTATGATTGGTTACATTTCTGAAGTTTTCCTCGTCTACCATTGGTTCTCAATAACATCGTCCGAGCGTCGCTTGCGTCTAACATTAACAAATTATGTTCGTTTTACTGCATTTTCTGTGCGCTTGATTAACTTCGGTTTCCTGCCCGTTGTCTAGGCTTCCCGTGTGCACAACTCGGTTCCTATTGTCACTAAGCGAATTCTAATGTTCTTTTTCCTGTCCTTTCCTACGTCTGCTATCTTTATGTGATTTTCGCCAAGTTTGTTCGTTCTCAACTACACGTTTTATTTCATGTTCTTATTATTAATTAATATCTACCCTTTACGTTTTTTCTCTCTTCATGATTTCATTCCCCTCTTTTTCTAATTCTTAATGTTCTGTTTTATTCTTCCCTCGTACTGGTATTCCTTCTTATTATTTTGATGATATGCTTATTAATTATTCTTCTTATTCGTTATTAGTTATTATTCGGGCGGACCTTATGAATTCACCTTTCATGGAATATTTATCGAAGATTTTTATTTTTTTAAAAATGGCAATAACGATTTTGATTAAAATATCATATGTTTAAGATATTTTCATGAAAAATAAAATGTATATCTCTAATTTTCTGGGAATGTCTCCAAAAGTATTCATTGTGATCGACTTTTACATAACTGGTAAACCATAAGAGATAGACAAACTTTTACTACACAAAAAATGTGGATCGCGTTAAAATACACAATTTATGTCATATACATTGTTTTTGTTGAGTGAACCATTCTCAAGATATTGCTTGTTTTATCTACTGGACCTGCAAAGAGAATGGAATGCTCCACATAGCAACCAGCGCTTAAAAGTGTTGACATTCGCTTAAAGCCTACCATATTCCCCTTGTACGTACAAGAAAATTAGCAATAAGATTAACATCTCGATTAACATGAAGCATATGGAGAATAAGCGTTTGTAAAAATAGTTTGTACAAGAGTAGAGAAAGTCATGTGAGGGTAACACATCAGATTTTTTTTAAATTGAAGCGAAAACAGCTACGTCAAACAATGAATGGCAGATGCACATAGCGTATATTTCTCGACAGCGTTTAAATTCAGCATGTTCCGTTTGTATTAAAAATGTATGTCAAATGAATGTTGAAGTCGGCCTCTCGCATGCAGTTGGAGAAAGCAATTCTCTGCTAAGCCCTGCTCCTGAAGCATGTTCGTAAAATATTCCATTCCCGAATAAGTTCTTTATTAAATCCCTTTCGTATGAATGATATTTTGCATGTGGTGAAAGTATATTCCTTGCCCGAGCTTGTAATCTGATCATTCTTCCCCCCCCAAAAATCTTGGTGCAAGACGGGCCTACATAAGGCCAGTAAAAGTATCCCTTAGTTTTTATAGCCTCGTGCCTCCTAAGTCCAGTTGCGAATGTTGAGTTCTCGGTTTGGAACCCAATCAAATCAGGATAAGGCTTTCTGCAGGATTTTCTCTTACCTTGCATTAAATTTCACTCCTCGTCGCTATCTCTCTGTGGGCAAAGTAACTCGGCAATCAAAAGTAATATGAATAATGAGTATAATATTTTTAGGTATCTTCCAAAACATGTAAGGAGATAACATTTAAAAAAATCTGATGTGTTACACTCATATGACTTTCTCTACTCTTGTATAAACTATTTTTACAAACACTTATTCTCCATATGCATCATGCTAATCGAGATGTTAATCTTATTGCTAATTTTCTTGTAGATGCAAGGGGAATATGATAGTATTTAAGCGATAGTCGAATGCTTTAAGAGCTGGTTGCTATTTGGAACTTTCCATTCTATTTGTACGAGCAAAACTCGTTCACAATGAAGAATACTTTTGGAGAGATTCCCAGAAAATTCAAGATATACATTTTATTTGTTATGAAAATATCTTAAACATATAATATTTTAATCAAAATCGTTAGAGCCATTTTTGAGAAAATTAAAATTTTCTAAAAATGTTCCATGTAAAGGGTAATCTGGGATGGGGGGATTTTCTTGAAAACCTTCGTGTCGCATCTCTGGAAGATACTAAACCTAAATACCAAGTTTGGTGTTTATTCGACTGTTCGTTTCTCAGTTATGCTGTTCACAGACACAAACAGACACACACATACAGACATACATACGGACATGTTTCCAAAAATCCTTTTTTTGAATTCAGGGGGTCTCAAAACATATATATATGGTGAAATCTCGGTATCGAATTTTTGGGTGGAATACAATACTTCACCTACTTACTATACGTAGTAGAGAAAGTAAAAAAATGTTCTCCATCACACCTATCACTGTATATATAAGATGGACCATTTAAGTTTAGACTGTACAATATCTCCGAAACTAAGCACTATAGAAAGAAATGTCTTGAATAAAAGTTGCTGGATATTATAAGGGAATGTAAATGCCATGTCACGTTTTATTTGTGGAACGTTGTGATGGTCATTTTAGGGTCAATTTAATTTTTCTAAATGGGAACCTACAATTAGGGTTATTAAATTGAACCTAAAATGACCATCACATCCTTCAAACATAACAGGATTAATGACATTTATTTTCCCCCATAATATCAAGCAACTCTTATTCAAGACATTTATTTCTACAATGCTTAGATTTAGAGGTATTGTACAGTATCAACTTAAATGGTCCACACTGTATAAAACGTTGATATGTTGCATTCAGATGACTTTCTCTACTCATTCATATACAAACTATGGACAAATGGACAAAGCTTTTCAATACGTATTTTCGCAGTTCGTTGAAAGGGGTGCGGGGGTAGCGCAGTGGTTTTGTTATTGGCTTTCGTACTGAGTGTCCGGGGTTCGGTTCCCGGTCCAGGGGTGACGATTTTAAGTCAGCCCTATCCAGGTCTTCACCTCTGACCTGCCCTGAAGTATCCCCAAGCCCCAACGTGGTTCAGAATTCCCGTTAAAACCTATATCCCTCGTTCCACCCCCATCCTCATCATTACCCTACTATCGGAGGCAACGGATTCCCTCACTGGGTGCCTCCACCTCAGAAATGGGTCCAGCATCGCTTTAGAATATGATATCACCCGAAGGTCGTAGGCCATAATTACAATGCCGTTTGCAAACATTGCAACACCAAGAAGGAAACGCATGTATTCAATGCCATGGTTAGGTACATGACGAGTAACAAATTATAAAGTTTCCAAAACTATACATGACCTTTGAGCCCTAATATTCAGTAGTTGGTGTGGCCTCCACGCACTGCAATTAGAGCTGCTATAAGCCATGGCATTGAGTAAAACAGGCTCTGAATAAGTCCCTGGGGGATTTCCCTCCACGTAGTTTGTATTCGAGCCCACAAATCCGTGACACTGGTTACTGGAGGACCGCGACACACCAGGTGCCGACTAATCACATCCCAGGCATGTTTGATGGGCGACATGTCAGGCGAACGTGCAGGCCAGGGAAGCAATGTTACCCGTCGCTCTTCTAAAAAGGCTTGTGCATTCCTCGTAATATGTGGCCGGGCATTATGCTGTTGAAATATGGCCTGTGGAGATGCCTGAAGCAAGGGAGTACCTCAGGATCTACAACTACCGTTAGGTACCGGTTACTGTTCAAAGTGCCCTCAATTCGTAGGAGGCGAGATCGGTTGTTGTAACCAATGGTGCCCCAAACAATCACACCTGGAGTTGTCCGCTATGCCGCTCAACAATGCAGCCCTACAGGTTGCGCTCACCACAGTACCGTCGGACACGTACGCGGCCATCGCTGTAGAGCACGTTGAAGCGGGACTCGTCTGAAAAGACTGCATTTGCCACTCAGCACCTCAGTGAAGGTGTTCACATGGCCATTGCTGTTGCAGGAGCTTGTGAGTTCTGAACAATGGAATCCGACGTAATGGCATGCATGCAACCAGTCCAACCTGCAGCAGACGGCGACGAACCGTTGATGCAGACAAGTTCACACCTGTTACAGTGCTCCAGCGATGAAGCTGTACGGTCCGTTATTGCCATGCGGAAAAGATGACGGTCATCCCGTGCTGTAGTCATGTACCGTGGTCCAGTACGCGCTCTTCACTGCGTACGAATTCATCTATCCACTGCTTGCACACACGCATCACTGTCGTAGCAGCATGCCCTGTACGAGCCGAAATGTCACGGTATGGCAAACCCGCTTCCAGGAGACCGATCATTCCGCCCCGTTAGAATTCACTCACATGCCGGTATGGCTCCTTTGACGTCGATGAGGCATACTGGAACTCACTGTATATTTCTACCTTGTTTGACAGCTCTGCACTGACTACACTGGGCGCAACACTGAGCTACACGAGAGGGCTCTGCTCGGCCTACGTATACCCCATCTCTCTACAAACCTAATCACTTATTGCTTGCGCAGTCTTCTACACTTCCACCAAGTTTGGAGCTATTCGGGAAATTCTTTCTTGGTGTTGCAACGTTCACAAAAGGCAGTGTATAGGGCAGCGTTAGAAATAACGACAATTCGTTTTGGACATAGATTATACACGACGGAGGAGGACACTTCGCGCACAAGAAGGAAGGAATGAGTGGGGAATCACATGAGGCTATAGGCCCCGGAGAGACAGGCCACAGAGTAGCGCGGAAGTATCTAATAGTTCCAGGCTCGAGGACCTGTCCCACTGCTTTAACTGCCTAGAGGGTGATGAACGATCTGTCGACCAAGCAGCCCTCTAGTGTCCATGATAGGCGTCATTTCCTTGAAGGAAGCATCCGATCCATCTGTTGGCACCGCCATACGCCACGAAACCTAGAAGTACGGAAGGAAACGGAATGAAAGGGAAATGACGGAAAGTAAATTGTTGTAGATGAGAAACTACCCCAAGATTCGCCTAAAAATGCGAGTCTCACACGTTAGCGCGGAGCCATCTTGGTCAGTCGTTATAGGTTTAAGAAGAAGACTACTATTGCGATAATCAAATCCTTTCAAAGCCGGTCGCTATGTGATGGCTTTGCATGAGCAGTGAGAAAATATAAATAGCAATTTACAAATGCAAAATAAAAAAGAATAGTTATTAAAAGGTTGACCAAACAAGAAACTGTATTTGACACAAACTGTGTACTTTAAAGAGATCTATATTACTTGTTTACAAGACTTCATACCGGTTATACAAACTTCACGCAAAATGAAGAGCACTTCAGAATCTATTCCCAAAAACTTCAAGATATACATTTTATTTATGATACAGATATCTTAAACACACCGTACTTTAATCAAAATGGTTAGAGCCGATTTTGAAATAAATTTAAAATAAACAAATATATTAACAATAAGGATTAGTTTGGATGGGGAGAGCTTTCTTGAAAGTCATCGTTACGCATCCCAGGGAAGACCCTGAATTTATATATCAAGTTTGACTTTTCGGTTAAACAATTCGATATCAGTATTTCACAGTAACTCGAAAGTAAAAGCCAGTTAAATAGCAAACCTTTGTGTTACACTCCAAATTTCGATATAGATACAAGCTTTTGGAACCCTTAAATTCCAAAGAAAAGCATTTTTAGAAACATAACATGTACGTGTGTGTGTGTGTGTGTGCCTGTCTGTCTTTCTGTCTGTCTGTCTATGAACAACACAAATCAAAACGTAAGTCGGTTAAGATCAGTATGCTGCAAGGATAAGAAGACTTTCAGGAAAATTCCCCCATGTGGAAAGTGTTTCGTATTTTTTATTTTCTTAAAAACAGCTCTATTTAGATTAAAATGTGATATGGTTAATATATCGGCATAAAACTGTTACATTTGTTTATTTCCACCTAGCGTATAACCTAGTTATATATGCATGTACGTAAAAATGTGAAGGAAGCTCAGAATACGGAATTCCCCTACTCGATATAGGTAGGAATAAGCTGTAACTAAAACACGAAAATATCTGTTTTGCTGTTTTATTTCTCCACGGTTTTTGTTATAATATAAATGTTTGTGTTACCTAGTATTTACTTGGTAATTACTACATAATTAGTGGTATATATTGTATATTGACTCCTGTTTTAATTCCTGAAAAATATTGTAACATTACAAATTATGACGTATTGACAATGTTTAAATCTTTCTTTCCCCCACGTAGGAAAATTTCTTTATATTATACAAGAAACGTTATAGCCCTCTCTTCTTAGCTTGCCCTGTGTACTTGGTACTTAAAATTAAATAATTTTGAAAAGTTACTCACAAAAACTGTTGTTATATAAATTTTGACTAGACCGACAAAAACAGCGCACCTTGACACACATTCCGTGTTAGCGTGCCAGAATATGTGTCCAGATAGTTCTATATTGTCATGTGAAAGTTTCCATTGCCTATATAAGCGAGCGTTCTCGAGAGGAGAGTCAGTCAGCTATTGAGCGAGTTAGCGAGTGCGATTCTGGTGCGACATCAAGTGCGGTTCTTCGAGTGAGTTTGTGACGATAGACAATTGCGACGTGCACTGAGTGCTGCTGCAGCGAGAAATTGAAGAAGCCTTGTGCTGGACTTCCCAGCGAGTGCTCCAGAAGAATTAGTAAGTCGTACATATTGCATTACGTCGCTACGTCAAGAAGGAAGTGAAGTGACGGGGAAATTGAACTAGCTTACATTAGTGAAGTGACAATGTGACTAAGAAAGTCCCAGTGAAATTGAACCAGATAAAAACGAAAATGACACAGAGCATTAGAGAAGTGGCAGTTGAAAAACTGGACAAAGTCACATAATATACAGGGTGGAAGGGAAGTCATTACATTAATTTAAACAGTTACAGCTCTCATTATTTGGAACATATTTTGTATCTTTAGTTTTTACTATGACCATTTTCTGCGGAGATATTTTAGGTTTTTCGAGAGCATAAAATGCACACGATACCAAGATCGCAGCGACAGCGGACCGGTAGCTGTGAGCGGGGGTGTAATTCTCGCTTTCAAAACCATAAGTAGGTCAGCGCGTAAACAGGTTTCACTTTCGCTGCATGGCGCGTGGTTCATGAGTGTAGATAAAGGATTCGTGTCTGTAACGTTCTTATAATTGATACTGCTCATTTGATAAACGACACCATCTTTCTGAATGTACATGCAAATATATATATAGTTAGGTTCCTACAAAATCTACTAGGACAGCAAAACCATGTGATTCACGATTCACAGTTTTGTTTCTAAATGTAAACCATTTGCGCATCTGCAAGCGTCGTACTCTAGCAGGCACTTTCATTGTTGTGTACTTCTTCCGCAGCCAGATGAATATATTGTCTCAAAGATTTGACTCAATAATCGATGTTTCATAGGCCCTAATTTTTATATCCCCCCAGAAGAAAAAGTCCACGAGAGGTAGGTTCCTTTATCACTAAAGCTATGAATTTCAAAGCTTAGCACGATGTTACCTTAATAGTGACATAACCTCTACTGCAGCTGACATAAACATGGTATGCTTTTCAGTCAGGAACCGTAAAACGCTTATTGGACGCTGAAGACTACTTTCATGCTGCTAGTGTAGGCCAGTAGCCACCAAGTTGTACTTGTCTTTTCGCCAAAACTTACGCCATCGTTTCGTCGTGTTTGTTTGAATTTAAAATGGTGTGGTAAACAAAACCGCTAGTGCTTCCACCTCCCAGTTCTGGTATGCTGTTTTGTTTATGTCAGGAAGCCGGTTCCACACTCGCCTGCCTTAAACAAGCAACATTACCTGTGTTGAAACCACATTTCGTCTTCAATACGGTGTTCAGAAAATTATAATTATTTTAAAACTCCGTATGATGTCACATAGTTACTACCAAAACTAAGTCAGAAATAGGTTACTTTCCCGATCTTACAAGTATTATCTTCATACATTCTCGTGAAATAAATCATCAATTTGGAAACATACTCTTTTTATGAAATAGGCTGAGATCAATACAAAATGCTATTATACTTTTTTTGTTTGTAATCCCCCTATGAAGTACATATTAGAAGGAATGTAATATGTTTTTTTCCAAACTGTGTACATTTTATTTGTCATGCAAACATCCTAAACATATGAACGTTAGTTAAAATCGTTGGAGCCACTTTGAGAAAATAAAAAATAACGAAACAGTTAACTTACACATATTAGTTTGGATGTGGGTATTTTCTTGAAAATCTTCGTGTCGTATCCTTGAGAGATGCTAAACTTAAATATCAACTTTGAGTTTTGAGTTATGCTTTTCACGGACAACGAAATGTAATTAACTAATTTCTGCAAATGATTGTTTAAATTAACATGAAGTAAAGAGAAAAATAATATTTTGTAAAAGCATTTTTAGAAGAGTTGGTAGAGAAATTTATGTTAAAGGAACGCATCATATTTTTGTCCCTTGATAGGAACAAAAGCGCAATGGGTAGCGGTTGGAATTTGCGATAGCAAGAACCGAGGATGCATGCTGGATTATGTTGCATGCACCAGCGGATACAGCTAGCGTTTCGTGTTAGTTAGGTTCACGTACGTTTTTATTCTGCAGTTGACGATGTTACGGAAAACAGTATATTGGATATTTCCTTCCCCACAGCTCTACCAAACATTAATTTCACAGTTCATTTTCTGTTCAAACTAGTTCCTCATCTACATTATTAGCTTTTTTTTATTTTTACCCTTCCTTCGCTATTAGATTAGTATTTCGTATGAGATACGCTACGCTTTGTTGGAAATGGAAATTGCTTTAATATATGATTTAAAAATATTCTGTTCGTATTGAAGCAATAATTACACTTCACCGTTTTACACATGCACGGAATTGCTTTGAGGAATTCAACTTTTACAAAATAAGGCAGCTTTTTGCCCACTCAGATCAGTAAAACAAATAAAAAAGAAGAGTGCTGCTTCGAATCACGTCAGGTATCTCGTTTTTTATTATTTGTTCGCGAAAGTACATCCACAAAAAGAAGAGTCATATGCGAAAATTCACTGCCCTATTCCCCGGTTCGGCAGCAAACATATATTAATTAGAATTCCTTTACATGATATAACGTGTTCCAGTACAACGATTCTCGGCTACTGCAAAATATACTAGAGCTTATTGCTTGAGAGCTAGTTTTGTTGTCTGTAGTGCCTACCTAGATAAAAAAATCTGATGTGTTACACTCACATGACTTTCTCTACTCTTGTACAATCTATTTTTACAAACGCCTATTCTCCATATGCTTCATATTAATCGAGATATCGAGATGTCAATCTTATTTGTAATTTTCTTGTAGATGCAAGGGGAATATGGTAGCTTTTAAGCGATAGTCAAATATTTTAACGCTGGTTGCTATGTGGCGCATTCCATTCTCTTTGCAAGTCCAGGACAAAAAAAGAATAACGAATTTGAGAAAAAGTATAAGTATTGGAAAATTTAAGGATATAACAAGCAATATCTCGAAAACGGTTAACTCAACAAAAAAACTGTATATGATATAAGTTGTGTATTTTAATGCGATCTACATTTTTTGTGTAGTAAAATTTTGTCTATCTCTTATGGTTTAACAGTTATGCAAAAGTCGTTCATAATGAAGAATACTTTTGGAGACATTCCCAGAAATTTCGAGATATACATTTCATTTCTCATGACATTATCTTAAACATATGATATTTTCATCAAAATCGTTAGAGCCATTTTTGAGAAAATTAAAATTTTCGAAAAACCTTCCATGTAAAGGGTAGTCTGGGGTGGGGGGATTTTCTTGAAAATCTTCGTGTCGCATCACTGGAAGATACTGAACGTAAATGCCAAGTTTGGTGTTTATCCGACTGTTAGTTTTTGAGTTATGCTGTTCACAGACACACACACACACACACAGACACACACACGGACATGTTTCCAAAAATGCTTTTTTTGGATTCAGGAGGTCTCAAAACATGTATTTCCGGCGAAATCTAGGTATCGAATTTTTGGGTGGAATGCAATACTTCCCCTACTTACTATACGTAGTAGAGAAAGTAAAAAAATGGGTAATTACCAAAATTCACGCCTAATTTTAGGTACTTTTAAGTACACACGTGGTAGATTTAAAGGAATTCAACCCAACACAAACCTCTTGGCTATCTCTCCCGCTTACCTATGGTAGATAGAGTATTATAAAGGTAGAATCAGACTGAAAAATTCACTACCTGTTTTGAACCACGCAACTTCAGCTTTCCGTTTCGGTAGTTTAACTAAATAAATAAATTCCCCAATTGCCTCACTTTTCCCCCCGGTAAAACATAAGGCTTTCTGAAATTAATTTTGAGATAACATACCCAATGTCGACTTACAAACTCGTAAGTACTTTTAAGTCCCAAATTAAATTGAGTTTTATTTATGGACACTCTTTAACTGCTATGGTCCTTAGCGTCCCATTCTATATTGGGCGTGAAAGACCGGAAAGTTTGCTCAGAGACCTCTTTATCAGGCTCTAGGTTCTTTTACGTGCCTTAAATCAACGACACTGGACCACTGACTTTACTTCCCTTCCAAAGGAAGCCATACTAAGGATGTTTACGCCCGAAAAAATCCACCGGATTTGATCCAGCTACTTCAGGAACTAGATGCTACCATGGTAACCACTACACCACCAAGAGGACGACTCTTCTAAGTTCCAGACTTCATAGTTAACCACCATTAGGTCAATCAATGATAATTGAGTGTTTAATTGTGGAATTAAAGGACCTGCGCGATGTTGCTATAATGGCTCTGTTGGTTAGCAGCGGCACAGTCAGCCGAAGATCTGTGGTTCAAATACGAGCTATGATAGAATTTTTCAGTGTGTTTCTACCTTTACAACTTTAACCTACACATGGCATATGTGAAAAAACAATTAAATATCGGAGTGCGTATTGTATTTTCTACCTAAACTAAAGATTCTATGTCTATGTTTCTCCCTACCTCTCCAAACAAAATATTATTAATTATGAATGTCCATGTGTGTCTTTGTGTCTGGGGACAGCATAAAACAAAGCTCTATATGTTACATTCAAACGTTTACAAGTCGTTCTTAAAAACGCTTATTTTTCTATCGACTTCATGTTCATCAAAATCACCGTCTGCACGAAAGGACCCAAGAGACGTAAACGATAGTAAAGTTTTAACAAGGATTGGTCGTATAATAGCTTTGAAATTATATACCCTGCATGGTATTGCGAGGAACAAAACAACAATGACTTAAAACTCAAAATTCGAGCGAGATAGTTCCACGATAACGCGTTTGAGAGGTCCTGGATTCGATTCCCATGACTCTAACCATCGGTTTTTTCGCAATTTACCCAGCTGTTGTAGCACCAGGTAATGGTGTTCGGTTTGTTGCGGCTGGGCGGTGGAAGTGCACTTTGAAAACATTTCTCCACCCTTCAGGTCTCCCTTACATCCCTCTGTCCTAAGGGTCACGTTAGAACCACAAAGACCTACCTGCAGTGCTTTGCCCCGTTTAGGGGTCTTCTCTGTGATATGTATTTCTATTTCCAGAACTCAAAAAATTGGGCTGATTTGATGCATTCACATGACGTTCTCCATCCATTGTTGGGTATACACTCTAGACCTTCTAAAGCTTATTTTTCTACTTCATTTTAATTCAAATAAACCTTTGCAGAAGTACTTACATTACGCATTCCTTTATAGGATACAAAGGGAACAGAGATAGTCAAATGTTTAAGAACTGGATGCTATACGCTGGCCTTAAAATTCCCTACTGTTAGCATCCAATCGCGAGAAACAACTGAATGTTGACAGGACTTTAATAAATGGCTAAGTGTTGAATAATTCTAACCATTAATACGGGATATCTCGGAAATTGCTAATGCCACAAAAAGGTTATTTGAAATAAACTGTGTGTTTAAAGAGATTTGTATTTCTAGTGTAGTATGTTTTCGTCTATGCTTAACGTTTACCAGTTATACAAAATTATACGAAATTCCCGCCGAATGAAGAGGACTCAAAAGCCAATCCCAGGAATTTCCATATATACATTTTATTTGTCATGTAAATAGTTTTAATATGCAACATTTTAATCAAAATTGTTACAGCCATGTATTAGAAAGAAAAAATTTCGAAAAATCTTCCATGCAAAGGGTGTTGGGGTGGGGGATTTTCTTGAAAATCTTCATGTCGTATCTTTGGAAGGTACTGGATCTAAATACCAAGCATCCGAATTTTCGTTTTTGGGTTATGTTGCTCACAGACAGACACATACATACGGATATTAATCCAAAAATGCTTTTTTTTATTCAGCGGATCTCAAAAACATGCATTTCTCGGTTTAATCTCTATATCAACATTTTGGATAGAACACAATAGTTCCCCTACGAGCCAGAGAAATTAAAAATTTCATCCCGTAGAGCAATTTGAGTGTGGAAAAAATGCTAAAAGGAAATTACTGAGCAAACATGGTTTAAAGTTGGCGATACCTATTAATTCGAGGGTGGTCTGAAAAGTTTCCGACCTCAACATGAAGATGGCAGCACTCGTAAATAAATGCTACTGAATTTCGTTGTTCATCTATTGACAGTTACTCACCAAAGTTTCAGCCATTTTGGACGCTCAGTTGTTATGTAACAGTCGTTTGAGTGAGGTGATGTGAGTGTTTTTATGAAAATGAACAAAATCGAGTATCGAGCTGTCATTAAATATTTGTTTCTGAAAGGCAATATGCCTACGCAAATCAAAGATGAGTTGGATTCTGTGTATGGGGACTCTGCACCATCATTTACCACAGTGAAATTTTGGGCAGCTCTATTTAAACGTGGCCGTAAGAGCTCGGGAGACGATGAACGTTCGGGACGTCCAAAAACTGAACCACCGACGAAAACATCGCCTAAGTTCACCAAATTGTGCTAGACGACCGCCGAATTAAAGTGAGAGAGATAGCAGAGGCTATGAGAATTTCAAAAGAACGTGTTTGTTACATATTAAATCCACATTTAGACATGAGAAAACTGTCCGCGCATTGGGTGCCGCGTTTGCTCACGTTTGACCAAAAACGTGTTCGAATGAACATTTCCAACGCTCTGTTGGCGCAGTTTAGGCGCAATAAATCCGAGTTTTCGCGCCGATTAATTGCTGTAGATGAAACTTGGATACACCATTATACGCCCGAAACAAAAATAGTCCAAAAAGTAGACTGCAAAGGGGGTACCGGCTCCAAAGAAAAAGCAAAAACTGTTTTTTCGGCTAGGGAAAATGATGGCGAATGTTTTTTGGGATAGTCATGCAGTTATTTTAATCGATTATCTTCAAAAAGGAAAAACCATTACAGGAGCATAGTACGCATCATTACTTGACAAGCTGAAGGCAGAACTTGCGGAAAAACGGCCACATTTGCAGAAAAAGAAAATCCTGTTTCACCAAGACAACGCACCGTCTCACACCTCAGCGGTTGCAATGGCGAAAATCCACGAATTACGGTTTGAACTGCTTGAGAACCCGCATTACTCAACAGATCTAGCCCCAAGCGACTTCTTTTTGTTCCCTCATCTGAAAATTGCGCTCGGAGAACAGAGATTTTCGTCAAATGAAGAGGCAATCACCTTCGTGAACAATTATTTTGCAGAGAAAAATGCCGAGTACTATTTGGACGGGTTACAGAGATGGAAGCATCGCTGGGAGAAGTGTGTAGAGTTACAAGGAGACTATGTTGAAAATAAAAAAAAATCTGAAAAAATGTCTTGTATCTTTTTTAGGTCGGAAACTTTTCATACCATCCTCGTATGTTGCTCTCACACAGCTTTTGAGGCAGTATTTTCAACTCTTAAACAATTTCAGTCTAATTATATTATATGTAAATTCAATAACAGCCCGCCTGAAGCAATATGTGTAAGTTATAATTTGTAAAAATGTATGTAACAGTCATTGAATATGCTTATATTATTGTAAACATGTTCAATAATGTTATGTGAATGCATTACGTAATTTAATAATGTAGGAGCTGTGAGAAATAGGTCAAAAGTTGCTAACAAAGAGGTAACAATGAGGTAATCTTGAGGCAATAATGGGAAAGAATGTTTAATAATGCTACTAGTCATTATTGGAGCAACAATAATATAATTTTAGTGACAGATTATAAAATAGACAATCAACGACAAGAAAAAGCTTTAGTTAAATGAAAATATTCTATTGGAGTAGGATTAGCCAATTAGAAACTGAAATATAGCAAAATTTATAAATCTAGTTGCCTGCGGACAGTGGTTGTAACCGGATGCAAGATGCGTCCTCAAGAAATATAATATGTATTCGTGCGAGACGAAAAATAAGTTTACGTGTTAAAAAGTGCAAAAATTAATAAAAAGAAAAAAATCTCGCAGCTATCTCTCTATATCATTGAAGTGTTGTTTAAATCGTGTCAAGCATTAATAAAAGGAGTGAAGTAAAATTATAATCTGTGTAAGCCTACATTCTTGTCTTACCAAAACCCTGCTAAGAGAAACGTGTCTCTAACAATAATACTGACGCAGCCGAGGCAAACATAATATAAAATATTTAAAGAAATAGTTTAATTACAAAGTTAATGTTTTTTTTTAAACTTGGGGCAAAGGCCGCCTGAAAGCACATTTGGGGCGAAGGCTACCGGATTCTGTTTACTATACTTGCGGTTGCGACTACTTCAAGTGTTCGGCTCCCCAACAGTTGAAATATAATACAACTCCTTCAATACAAACTACCTCAAATTGACGCCCAAAGCGTGGTAAAAAAATAACGTAACAAACCAACTTCTTCAAATTTGCGTCCATACGTGAAGATAAAATAAAATGCTTCTTCACTTTAATTGCACTGAACATTGAATTTTTATTCCAATTTTGTCTCTTTGCCATCTGTAAATAGGAAGAGAAACTATTTAAAGATAAGCTAAGATATGTACGCAAATATGGCCCCGGGGCCATAAGCACCGTCATGAGGACCATATTAGGAGAACTGCCTGCACTGAAGAGGACGCTTGTTTACCAAATCTACTGTTGATGTAAAATATGTTGAACAATTCCAAGGTAATGATTAAAAACTGGTTTTCTAATATTTATATTTTACACTGATACATATTCTATACCAAAAACGTGCCAAAACTTATCTTTGCACTGAAAAGAAAACACAAGATTCAGGACTGTCACAGATAAAATTCTTGTTTCACGTACTGTATGAATTACTAGTGCTCTCTGACAAAGTTCATGTTAATAACGTCCAACTGCGCAACTTACTGGAGAGTTTACATAATGTGGCCATATTTGGATAAGCGGCCATATTTGCTTCCTTTTCCTTAAGTGTGTAATGTGGATTTATCTTGATTGACAAGATGTACTTAAAAGAACCGCCTTTGTAAGAATAGTGTACACGAGAGAATAGTGAAGGTCATACGAATGCAACAGATCTGTGAAGTGATGCAGAATTCACGGCACCAAATGGCCGATGCGGTAGCATTTTTTAAATTTATTTAAATCATGGATATTCTGCCTACATTGATGAAACATATATATGAAATTAAAGCGGAAATTCCATTAGTATGGGTACATAAAAATCTAAAATTCATTTATTTTGGCAATTTTCGCATTTAGTCTCCTTAAGTCCATGTCTCATTAATCATTTCTACGCTTTGTTCTCTGCTATAGTCTTAGAAATGTTGGAACAAATTTCCTCTGATACTTCCCCAGCAATCGATTTCCACTAACAAACAAAAGTGCCTACCCAAGATGCATTAGGAAGATTACGTCACGTAGGTGATAGCTTGAACATATGTGGAGTTGTCTGCACCTTGTTGTAGGTGCAGTAATTTAGTGGAAAACACGGCCCTACACGACGCTGACAGAATGACAGGTTAATGGACAAGAGAATATCGGACGCATAGAAAAAAAGTTTTGTTGACAGGAAACCCTGATCCTGGACGTCAATTTATTGTCCATCACCCTCAACTATATGCAACGCCCATACCAGACACCCCTTAATTTATTTTCTGCAATCTGATGATCGGCTCTACAAATGATATAATGGCTTGGCCCCAGAAGAATAAATGCTTTGTGAGGGAGCTTTGAAATAACGTCAGCTGTGAACGGTAGTGTCACCAGAGCCGGAATAAACGTTGTGTATCACAGTTAATATACCCGTAGTTCAACAGGATAATTGAGAATTAGTCTTAAAAGTATCTACTAAGCACGTTCAGAAATATTTTCATTGCACATTTTGTTGAGGGATACTTGAGGCTGAAGTATTAATCAAATCTTTCAAAATATTTTACTATCTGCTCACTTGAAGTTCAGCTTTCTTTGTTTGATAACAAGAGAAACAAAAGAACAATGTGTTTGTGCTTCAGAAGTATGTACTGGAAAACCCAAGTCAAGAGCAAGGAATTTCTCGAAAATTGTTTTCCTTCAAACAAATTTGACAGAAATAAACCTACACGTGTGAATCAAGTATAAACCGTAATTTTAAATTAGCGCCTCTGGTAGTGAACAGAAATGGGTGGGGCTTTAAGAGCATGTTGGTGGGGATGTCTGGATTAGTGACATTGTCGTCACACACCGCAGAACAGTCGTTCGCTTCAGTACGCCATGAGCAAGCAAGAGCTAGACGCGTCCGTAAGTTTCTGGCGAATGAAGGCACCAAAGCTTCGCAGATTTTGAGAAGATTTCATGCATAGTTTTGGGAATCAACTCTTTCAAAGACCCAGGTTTTGGCAGGGCGGGATCCTGTGGAAAATGAGCCCCACCAAAAAGCCAAAACACGCCTTTCTGCTGGAAAGATGCTTACAACTGTTTTTCGGGACTCAGCGGGTATTTTCCTGGTGCACTTCCCTCATGAACAAAAGACAGTGAAACCAGACTATTATTACCGTCTTTTGGGCGAGATAAAGGCTGCATATTGTAACAAACGACGCAGGCAACCAATCCGAAATGTGATTGTTCTACATGACAGTGCAAAGCCACACACTGCTGTCTTAACACGGGAGAAAATGGAGGAAATACATTGGACGCCTCTGGAGCATTCTCCTCACAGTCCAGAGTTGTCGCCCTCTGAACTGAAAGAGGAACTGGGATGAAAGAGATTTAATGACGATGCAGCGGTACACGAGTACGCGCGCGCGACTGACTGTACACACGTTCCTCTTCCTTCTTCAGGGACGGCATCCAAAAAGTTGCCAATTCGATGGCAAAAATGTGTGTCAAATTCGGGAGATTATGTGTAAGAATGAGGTATTTGCTTGGTCTTTGTTGGTCGTTTCAATAAAATTGTAAAAAATAATTCCCCCTTATATTTGATTCACCCTAATATGTGTTAAAGAGGACTACGTTTTTTGATGCAGCATGATTTTACTATTGGCTCCGTGTTAACGCGTGAGGCTTGTATTCTTGAGATTCAGGTTAGGCTACCCAATTTGACCTTGCTTCTTTGTGGCTTTTCCTGGATGATAGGCGAATACTGGAATGGATTATATTATGCCTCGAATTTTCCTACTCCCATTTCCTGTCATTTCGTGTCCATTATCACGTTTTAGGATGGACGGATCAGGCGAGTGGACGGCAGGTGAGACATATTGCGATGAAGTTTGCTTTTTGGCACTATTTGCCCTGGCGTTCGATGTGTGACGGGCCACCAGAAATACCTCTCCGTAGAGAGGTAGGCTTGTGGGTGTCCCGCCGCAGTCAGGATGTAATCACTGGAGACTTAGGAATCCAAGCCTGTCACCCCTTCCTTCTGGAGGTCCTTAAGTATAGTAGGCAACTGTGCGCTTAAGTACCGAAATCTTCCTCAGTTTCCTGATAACTAACAACAAAATCCACAATATTGTAAGTGAAAGTGTGTTTTGGAATTATAGCTTTATATTTGACACAGCATCAAAAGATTCATAATATTTTTTATAAAAGTCAGTGATGCGTTTCCTTAAGAAAACACTAAATGACAAAATTGCTAAAAAATAACACTTATAGTATTTTATGTCTAATAAAATCAATTGGAGTAACCTCTTTAACTTGATGGACCAAGCGTATTTTTAAATTAAGTACCGATAATCTTTTAAAAAATAACAGAACATTATTTTCCAAATACTTTATTATCATTCATTACCTTACACTACTTCTCCACATTGTCACCGCTATTCAGGCACTGGTCGTAACAGAAACAGTTTATTATGCCTTCGTCAAAGAATGATGCCGCCTGTGATGGAAGCCAAGTCTACACTTCTTGTTTCACAACATCATCATCGTTGAAATTTCTCCACCAAGGAATTTCTTCAAATGAAGAACAGATGAAAATCGCTTGGTGCCAAATTCTGACTGTAAGGGGGTGGTCGAATTGTTCCGAAACACATGACACGATCAGATCTTGAGTTTGTTTGGCTATATGTGATCGGGCATTGTTACTAATTATTGTTCTTCCATAAACGTCATACAACTAGCGATGAATATTTGCTGGCGTAACATTTCTAACATTCAAAAAACGAATGACTGGTCGACTTCACACTCGGCGGGTTCTTCTATTCTTTTGAACATTTCGAAACGCTCTAACAACAGGAATACTTAAAGTAACGATCGATCACAGTTGCGTCTGGCTTCTTAATGATTGGAGAAAGTGAACGCGCATGCTCAAAATCCCGACTGCAGCGCTGCGGCGGCAAAATCTTAAAACAGTACTTACTTTAAAAACATTCTCTAACTACGTATGTTCTATCACTATCTATCTATATATATAAATATAAAAATGAATGTTTGTCTGTATGTCCTTTATAGAATCGTAAACTATGCATTTGATCATGTGATGATCTTCAGCAAAGTGTTGTGCATGAGCCCACGAAGGTTTCTGAGTTGGTACGACCAATCTTCGAAGATGGCTCCACTATCATTCCAATGAATTTCATATATTGCCGTGACAGTTAATGCTGATTTGAATTGAAACGAAAACAGCAAACGAATGATGACATTTCGAGTTGTGGGTGACGTAAGAATTTATGTAAATTGTGAAATTCATGTCCGGCTCACATTGAACAGACAATATTTCACGAAGATCATCGAATGTGTATGTAAAGGATTTGACTGCTGATTGACGTTCCGAACGCATTTGCTGTGCAGTTTTTTTTTTGATACAACCGTGAGTGGAATTAAAATCGATTTCAACAATTCTCGAATGCTGATTTGTTTCACTTAAAAATTTTCCTCAGAGAATTGGTGATCACCGGGTGTGAACAGCCTGTTCAATTGGATTGGATACATCGTGAGATTCGGATTGCTGATTGACATCTAATAAATTCAAATGCATTTTTCACGTCGTTTCCATACAATTATGCCTCCAAAGCGACAAGCAATTGGCCGACCTATACCTCAAGCACGGAAGAAAAGAGCATTACGAGCCTTAGAATCATTACGAGCATTAAGGCTGGAAAATCTTCGAGTGCATGCCGCTGAGACCCGTTCGTCTGAATTCTTGAGAATGATGCGCATTGGGACACTGCACTTGCTGATGCATCGAATACTTCTCGACCACAGAAAATACGCACGTTATTTGCCATAATATTGACAACCTGCTTCCCATCTAATCCAAAAGATCTTTGGGAAAAATACAAGGACTACATGACTGAAGATATTCTACATCGTTTGCGCGCTGCGAATCAAAATCCGGACATCCCATTCACACCAAACGTGTATAATGAGGCATTGATTTTGATTGAAGTCATATGTTTAGTAATCGCTAACAAGGCACTGGTGCAACTGGGAATGCCTGCTCTGAACCGAGCAGCGAACGACCTTTTCGATTGTGATTTGTAACGAGAAATACACTTTGATTCTGACGAACTGGGGACATTTGTTCAGAGAAATCTTCCGCAGTTGGTTCCAGAACAACGCATTGCGTATGGCAGAATTATGCGTGCAATCACAGAACAAAGCGGTGGACTGTTTTTCATAGATGCGCCCAGTGGTACAGGTAAGACTTTTCTTCTTTCACTCAGTTTAGCAACCATACGATTATAAAACAATATTGCAATGGCATTGCATAATCTGGAATTGCGGCAACTCTTTTGGATGGTGGCCGAACAGCGCATTCAGCATTGAAACTACCGTTGAATTTGCAAAACACTGAGACCCCAATATGCAGCATCAGCAAAAACTCTAGAATGGGCAAAGTACTCCAAACGTGTCAAATTATCATATGGGACGAATGTACAATGTCTCACAAGAAATCATTGGAAGCGCTTGATCGTACACTGCGAGATTTGAGAGGAAACGCACGGATCTTCGGTGGCGCACTCATTTTGTTGTCTGGTGATTTTCGACAAACACTGCCGGTTATACTACGTTCAACACCCGCTGATGAACTTAATGTATGTCTCAAATCATCAGTTTTATGGTGTCACTTACAGAAATTGACTTTAAAAACCAACATGCGTGTAGTACAACTACAACGGGATGCATCGGCTGAAAATTTTGCAAAACAATTAATGGATATTGGAAATGGGCGAATGCAAATTGATGAATCTACGCAATGTATCACCTTGCCAGAAAACTTCTGTAAGATCACAGACGAACTGGTGCAAAACGTTTTCCCAAACATTGCACAGAACTACAAAAATCATCAGTGGCTCAGTACGCGTGCTATATTAGGGATACATAGATATATTAGATAGTGAAGTAACAGATGAGGAGGTAGTGAAACAAGTGAAGGTAATGAAAAACAATAAGGCAACAGGTATTGATGGAATTCCTACCGAGTTTATCAAACAATGGTGTAGCGATGAGACTAGAGTAAAGATGTTTACTGATTTGTTTAATGTAATAAAAACCAAGGGGTTTATACCGAAGCATTGGAGGAAAGCAATAATTCATCCTATATATAAAGGTAAGGGGAGTGTTGATAAGCCCAATAATTACAGGGGAATAGCATTACTTTCAAATGTTGGAAAGATTTTCACAGGGATTTTAGCTAATAGGATACAAAACTGGGTAGAGGAATATAATATCCTCTCGGAGTTTCAAATGGGTTTCCGCAAGAGGAGGAGAACGGTAGATAACTTATTCATAATTAAAACTCTGGTGGATAAGTATTTAAAAGAAAAAAGGGGAAAATTATACATGGCATTTGTTGATTTGGAGAAAGCGTATGACCGCATTGATTTAAATTTGTTATGGCACAAACTTTTGAGGAAGGGAGTAAGCCAACAGATGGTAAATTTATTTAAAGCTCTATACAAGGACAACACATTCTGTGTGAAAGTAGGAGTAGGATTGGTGACAAAAGAAGTAAATCAAAGGAAGGGGCTACGACAAGGATGTAAATTAAGTCCAGTGTTATTTAATCTGTACATTGATGATATCCTCACTGAGATAGGAAGGAATAATAGTTGGTTGCCTACGATAAATAAGGTATCAATCCCTGGGTTATTATTCGCTGATGATTTAGTGATAGGATCAGTTTCAACGATTGGTATGAAGCAGTCCCTACAGCAAATGAATAAATACTGCGATGAGTGGAATTTGAAAGTAAATCAAGAGAAGACTCAAATTATAGTGTTTAAGAAAGGTGCCAAACTGAGCAAGTATGAAAAGTGGAAGAATGGAGAGAAGGAATATAAAGTGGTCAGAGACTGTATATATTTAGGGGTTAAAATGGATGGGGGTGGAAAATGGGAGAAACAGAAGAAACTGGTATTGACAAAGGGGAAAGGGGCAATGGCAGCGATTAGAGGGTGCAAATATAGAATACCAGATATAAATGTTAAATGGCTAGAGAAAATATATAACACAGTAGTTGAAGCAAAAATGTTATATGGTAGTGAAATATGGGGAGTAGAACAAGGCTGGGAAGAGATAGATATGGTACATAGGAGTTTCTGCAGAGAAGTTTTAGGCCTGCCAAATGCTACAGTTAAGGAATTTGCTCTAATTGAAATGCAGAGAGTGGGGGGAAAGGGGTAATAATGGAGAGAGCTCTTAAATATTGGTACAGACTATTAAATTTAGAAGAGAAGAACTTGTTGAGGCAGTGTTTGGAATACCAAGAAAGGAGCTTACAGAAGAATGGGTGGAGTTATAGTATACAAACTAATTTGGAAAATAGTGGTCTAGGGGAAATCTGGAGAAGGAGGGAAAATAATGTTAAGGGTTTCTGGAAAGAAGCTAGCCAGAGGTTTGAAGATATAGAGATACAATATTTATTTAGCAACATTGGGAACAAAAGTTCCTTGGAATCATATATATTAATAAAAAATGTATGGGCTAGAGAACAGTACGTGGATAACACAAATAAGGAACAAAGAGAAAGTATTGCCTGGGCACGAGCAGGTGTATGGAGATTAATAGGAATGAGAAATGGGTTCCCACAGAATCAGTGCCCAATATGTGAGGAAAGAGAAGATTTAGAACATATCGTTTTTGACTGTAAAGGTACACAACATTGGAGAAAGGTAGCTATAAATGGGAAATGGTTAAATCGGGACAGGAAAGTAGCCTTAAGCAAGATTTTTAACAAGGATAGTAAAAAGGTAGGAGAATACTTGTCCAAAGTTAAAAAGAAATGGTTATGGACAATAAAAAGAGATGTAAATTAATTTCATCAAGTGATGTTAAGTTTTGTAATTATATTATTATTAGTATATTATTATTATTATTATTATTATATTATTACTATAAGATTATTATTTTGGTACCATTACTATTATTTTTATTATTATTATTATCATCATTTTTTATGTTATAATAAAGAGTGTAATATGGGTAGAATATGGCAAGATAACAGCTTGGGCTGATGTAAGCCATATTCTAAGGAAGATTGCTAGCACAAATAAATAAATAAATAAATAAATATTAGCGGTCAAAAACATCGATGTCAATATCATCAACTTCATTACTCAGAATGGAATACCAACGACAACATATAAATCCATTGATACTGTTGTGAATCAAGACGAAGATGTCAACTATCCAACTGAATTCTTGAATTCGCTTGATTTGCCAGGCATGCCACCGCACGTTCTTACATTGAAAATTGGCGTACCCATCATTCCTCTTCGAAACATAAATCCACCACGACTTTGCAACGGAACCAGACTCTCCGTCAAGAAAATGATGAACTATGTTATCGAGGCAACAATTTTGACTTAAACTTCAAAGATGAAGACGTACTGTTGCCACGTATCCCAATGATCCCGACAGATATGCCATTCGAATCCAAACGTTTGCAGTTCCCGGTGTGACTCGCTTTCGCAATGACTATCAACAAAGCACAAGGACAATCGTTGCAAGTGTGTGGATTAAGTTTGGAGAATACATGCTTCTCACATGGGCAGCTCTATGTGGCCTGCTCACGCGTCGGAATAACCTTCTGGTTTACGCACCAGATGGAAAAACAAGATATATTGTGTATCCCACAGCACTTCAATAAATATCGAATTGAAACGTAACGCTGCAATGTCACAATTTTTTCGACATGAACAAAATCAATAAAATGACTCAAAATAAATTGAATATTTGTGTAATGTCTTTCCTTCAAATTTATTTCAGTTAGTGGCGTAGCAACGCGCGCAGGGCACTATTGGCTGGAAATACATCTCAATCAAAATTGTTTTTGCGTAAAATTCGTAAATTCAATTCTTGCTTCCAAATGACATCATTTGGAGCAACAAAAATCGTTGAGAATGAGAATGACCGTAATTTTAATTCAACATTTAAGATACAGAGCCAAGTGTATCATCGAATTGGTTCTCTGTTCTCAATACCTGATACCGATCCTAAATTTTTGCAGATCTACTTCATGGGAAATGCAGAACAACAAATTAACACACAATGCCAATATAGTCACACCGAGAAACAGGAACAAATTATGACAAAACAGAACAACGTCTGTCAGGTCCGCTAGTAGGTACATAAATGTATTTTGAAAAATCTGATGTGATACATTCACATGACTTTCCCTACCCTCTATCGTTTATTAGTGGGTACAGAAATTATTATTACTCAGGCTTATTTTTCCATCTATTACATGTTACTCCAAATAAATATTTGCAGAAATAATTATTTTTATACATTTCGTTATACATACAAACGGAATAACCACAGTCATATGTTTAAGAACTGAACGCTATATGCTGGCTTTAAAATTCCATACTGTTTCCGTCCAATCACGAGAAACAGCTGAATGTTGAAAGGACCTTAAAGAATGGCCAAATAATGCACAATTCGAACCATTAATAACGGATACTTTGAAAATGGTTAATGTCACAAAAAAGTTATTAGAAATAAATTGTGAGTTTTAAAGAGATCTGCATTTCTCATGCAGTAACCTTTCTTCTATCTTTTAACGTTTACTTTATACAACAATATACATTTCTTCCAAATAAAGAGGACCTCAAACGCTATTCCCAGAAAATTCAAGATAACTATTTTATTTGCTATGTAAATATTTTCAATATACGGTATTTTAATAAAAAATTTTAGACATTTTGTAGAAAATAAAAATTCTCTAAAATGTTCCATTTAAAGGGTCGTTGGGTTGGGAGGATTTTCTTAAAAATATTGGTGCTGCATCCTTAGAAGATACTAAACTTCAATAGTAAGTACGCGGACCTTTGTCTAAAAATGCTTTTTTGGATTTAGGGGGCCTCAAAACATACACCTCTGGTGAAATCTCGACATCGTATTACTTTCTCTACTACGTATAGTAAGTAGGGGAAGTATTGTATTCCACTCAAAAATTCGATACCGAGATTTCACCGGAAATACATGTTTTGAAACCCCCTGAATCCCCCTGTGCGTGTCTGTGTGTGTGTGTCTGTGTAACATTAACTCGAAACAAACAGAAGGATAAACTCCAAACTTGGTACTTAGGTTCAGTATCTTCCAGATATGCGACACGAAGGTTTTCAAGAAAATCTCCCCCACCCCAGATTACCCTTTACATGGAACATTTTTCGAAAATTTTAACTTTCCCATAAATGGCTCTAACGATTTTGATTACAATATCATATGTTTACGACATTTTTATGACAAATGAAGTGTATGTCTCGAATTTTCTGGAAGTGTCATAACTGGTAAACTATAAGAGATAAACAAAATTTTACTATCGCCTTAAAATAAACAATTTATGT
Organism: Deroplatys truncata; assembly: GCA_030765065.1. Taxonomy (NCBI): domain Eukaryota; kingdom Metazoa; phylum Arthropoda; class Insecta; order Mantodea; family Mantidae; genus Deroplatys; species Deroplatys truncata. Next base: position 56,779,105 of record CM060981.1, read on the forward strand.
CATATACATTTTTTTTGTTGGGTGAACCATTTTCGAGATATTGCTTCTTATTCCCTTAAATTTTCCAATACTTATATATTTTCTCAAATAGGAATTCGTTATTCATTTTTTGTCCTGGTAATGCCAAGAGAATGGAATACTCCACATAGCAACCACCTCTTAAAATATTTGATTATAGCTTAATGCCTACCAATTCCGCTTGCATCTACAAGAAAATTAGCAATAAGATTAACATCTCGATATCTCGATTAACCTGAAGCATATGGAGATAAGGGTTTGTAAAAATAGTTTGTACAAGAGTAGAGAAAGTCATGTGAGTGTAACACATCAGATTTTTTTGGGGTGGAACGTAATACTTCCCCCAATTACTATACGTAATAGAGAAAGTAAAAACGATTTCTGAAACAATCAATAAAGTTATTCTTCATCTTCCTCGTATGTATCCTTGATGTATATCTTCTCGTACATCTAGTTAAAGTTGAAATTAGTATTCCTAAATCCTTGACCTACCTAAGGTATCAAAACCTACCTTAGGTATAAGACTGAAATTTTTACAGAATGTAGATACACACCTGCTAAGATCACAGTACTTAATATCTTATGTTGTTTATCCTAAAATTTAATTTAGCTACATCAGTACTTTCTGAGAAACCTTTATACCAGAAAATGTCATTCACGAAAACAATTTTCAAAACAAAAATATCGAAAGCTAACTAGCATACATTTGCAAATCCTAGAGAAGTACCATACTTAACAGTAGTGCCAGTTTTTAGAGCAGAACTTCCTGTAAAATATGAACAAAAGTTACCTCTCTACTCCAACATGTACAGCAGTTTTGATTCTTTTTTCTCTCTGTGAAGCGGTACACAATTCAGTGAGATGGAGTGCCTAGTTACTTTCTCTAGTACGTATAGTAAATAGGGGAAGTATTACATTAAACCCAAAAATTCTATCCCGAAATACATGTTTTCAGCCCCCCTGAATCCAAATAAAGCATTTTTGAAAATATTTCCGTTTGAGTGTCCGTGTGTTTATGGACAGCATAACCCAAAAACGAAAAGTCGGATAAATAACAAACTTGGATTTAGATTGAATATCTTCCAAAGATACCACACGAAGATCTTCAACAAAATCTCTTCACCTCAAACTACCCTTTATAGGCGAAATTTTTCGAATTTTTTTAGTTTCTAAAACATGGCTCTAACGACTTTGATTAAAATTCCCGGGAATTTTGTATAATCTTGTATAACTAGTTTACGTGATAGAAGAAAACATACTACAGAGAAATGTAGATCTCTCTAAAGCAGACAATTTATATCAAATAACTTTTTGTGGCTTCAGCCATTTCCGAGATATTCGTTGTTAATGGCTCGAATTGTTCATTACTGCCATTCTTTAAATTCCTTTCAACATTCAGTTGTTTCTCACGATTGCACGGAAGCAATATGGAATTTTAAGGCCAACACATAGCGTCCAGTTCTTAAACATTAGACATTTCTGTTTACTTAGTACATATAACGAAATGTGTAACGTAACTATTATTACACAGGTATATTTAGATTAAACTCAAGCCCAGAGAAAAAACATCTGATGTGTTACACTCACATGACTTTCTCTACTCTTGTAAAAACTATTTTTACAAACTCTTATTCTCCATCTATTTCATATTAATCAAGATAAACATTTGCAGAAACGATCTTTTGACATGTAAAGAGAATTACATTCTAAACATTTTGACTAGTTCTAAAAATATTTGAGTATGGCTTAAGGCCTACTAAGTAGTCTTTAAGCATCGACATATATCTTAATAGCTGGTTGCTAGGTGCAGCACCATTCTCTTTGCCTCAGATTAATACTCTTTGCATATCCAAGACAAAAAAAATGAATAACGAATTCCCCTTTGAGAAAATAAGTATTGAAAAATTTAAGAGAATAACAAGGAATATCTCGAAAATGGTTCACTCAACAAAAAAATGTATATGACATAAATTGTGTATTTTAACGCGATCTACATTTTCTGTGTAGTAAAATTCTGTCTATCTCTTATGGTTTACCAGTTATGCAAAAGTCGTTCACAATGAAGAATACTTTTAGACACATTCCCAGAAAATTCGAGATATACACTTCATTTGTCATGAAAATATCTTGAACACATGATATTTTAATCAAAATCGTTAAAGCCATTTTTGAGAAAATTAAACTTTTCGAAAAATGTTCCATGTAAAGGGTAGTCTGGGGTGGGGGAATTTTCTTGAAAACCTTCGTGTCGCATCTCTGGAAGATACTAAACCTAAATACCAAGTTTGGTGTTTATCTGACTGTTCGTTTCTGAGTTATGCTGTTCACAGACAGACACACAGACAGATACACAGAAACACACACATCAGATACACACACGGACATGTTTCCAGAAATGCTTTTTTTGGATTCAGGGGGTCTCAAAACATGCATTTCCGGTGAAATCTTGGTATAGAATTTTTGGATGGAATACAATACTTCCCCTACTTACTATACGTATTAAACTTTAGTAAGAATAGTTTGTATATCCAGTAACAAGTGACAGAGGGTAGAGAAAGTCATATGAATGTAACACTAATATTTCTTGTATCACGTTTTGAACCTTATATCAGACTTAAGATTGGTGGAACAGACCTTGTAATCTCAACTTAAAGAGGCGAGGATTTTAAATGAATACGTTTCAGAAGATTTAATAGCCACTTTTGCTAAGCAACCATTATGGTTCCCGTGCTACAATGACTGAATTATGTACCAGTTTGGCCATTATAGCGACGTGTTTATAGTGCTAGGATTGCATAAATAGGAACGTTTCCAGAATAATTTTGAAATGGTAATGGACAGAGAAGTTTACGCAGCCCGGTGTTTCAACTCGAGTGGACACACTAGTGAAGCTATAGGTCTTGCTACGCTCGATACGCTCCGAACAATACTCTCGAAATTAACAACCGTACAAACCCCCTATGCACTACAATTGATGTGACACGCACACTGATACATCACCCTCAGCAGCCTGAGGGTACACGAGAACTGTCAGAAAATGATTGGCTATAGCTTCCAGGAAGAGTCATTCAGCATCTAAATCACTATCCCAGCAATAATAGACTTGACCCAACTTCTCGATGAGTGGTCCTTCAAAATCACCCTCACGTTTTTGATAACAACGTACACTGATGGGAAGCATTGAAAACAAATTGATTTCTTCGATGATAGAAGTGGCAAGGTTCCGCAAAGGTGTTCTAGATTGAACAAGACTAAAAAATCTGATGTGTTACACTCACATCAGATTCTCTACTCTTGTACAAACTATTTCTACAAACGTTTATTCTACATATGCTTCATGTTAATCGAAATATCGAGACGTTAATCGTATTGCGAATTTCATTACCAGGGCAAAAAAAAAAAAGAATAACGATTTCTCATTTGAGAAAAAGTATCGGAATATTTAAGGGAATAACAAGCAATACTTCGAAAATGGTTCACTCAACAACAAAAAATGTATATGACATAAATTGTGTATTTTAACGCGATCTACATTTTTTGTGTAGTACAATTTTGTCTCTCTTATGGTTTACCAGTTATGCAAAAGTCGTTCACAAAGAAGAATACTTTTGGAGACATTCCCAGAAAATTCAAGATATACATTTTATTTGTCATCAAAATATCTTAAATATATGATATGTTAATCAAAATCGTTAGAGCAGTTTTTGAGAAAATTAAAATATTCCAAACTCTTCTATGTAAAGGGTACTCTAGGTTGAGGGGATTTTCTTGAAAGCCTTCGTGTCGCATATCTGGAAGATACTGAACCCAAATACCAAGTTTGGTGTTTATGTGACTGTTCGTTTCTGAGTTATGCTGTTCACAGACACACACACGGACATGTTTCCAAAAATGCTTTTTTTGGATTCAGGAGGTCTCAAAACATGTATTTCCGGTGAAATCTTGGTATCGAATTTTTGGATGGAATGCAATACTTGCCTACATACTATACGAAGTAGAGAAAGTAATAATCTGATTTGATACATTCATACAACTTTCTCTACCCTCTATCGTTTATTAGTGGTTATACAGGGGTGTGAAAATTATTAGACTCAAGAATATTTTGTGGTAAAATGATTGTAATCTCCGAGTTTAAAAATAATTTACAAATATCTAAAATATAATCAGAATATTTTGTGAAATCTATCAACCATTTGTCACTATGTATATGTTATTATCCAATAATAACAGTACATTAGCAATACTTATTGGTAAAATCTACATATAAAACTGTTACACATCATAGATCAAATGTATAATACTTAATTTCCAGATATAGTCTTGAAATTTCACAGTTAATGCTTAGGTGAAGAATCACTGAAATCGATTGTCTAAAATCTATTTTTGGCAAACTTACTTCACTGAAGAAAAAGTATTTCCTTCAGGGTAAAATGTTGATTTTGTGGTTTTAGTCTACTTGCTCATGTAGACAGTCACTTTGTTCCGATTTGTGGAAAATTATATAAGCATTCTATCACACTATAGGCTCAATATCTTAGACAATCGTGAGCAGTAAATAGCCAAAAATTTGCTTTGACCCTAATAAATATCACACCTTTGTACAAGCTATTCTTACTAAAGCTTTTTATTTTCTTACTTTCTTTACTACGTATAGTAATTAGGGGAAGTATTGCATTTCACCCAAAAATTCGATACCGAGATTTCACCGGAAATACATGTTTTGAGGTGCCCTGAATAAAAAACAATTTTTAGAAAAAGGTCCATCTCTGTGTAAGTGTTAATGTGTGTCTGTTAACAGCATTACTCATGAACGAAAAGTCAATAAATACCAAATTTTTAAAATAAGACCAAAAAATAACAAAGATTTACAAGAAAATGCCCTTCCCCAGACTACCCTTTACATGAAACATTTTTATTAAAATATCACATATTTAAGACATTTTTATGACAAATAAAATGTATATCTTGAAATTTCTGGAATGTGCCCTCTTAATTCAGAATGGCTTTTTCATAAGTAGTAAGCCGTAAGAGAGACAAAAATTTTCTACACAAAAGGTGCAGATGTCGTTAAAACGCACAATTTAAGTCTGTGACATTTTTTGCCGAATAAGCCATTTCCTAGATATTCCTTGTTATTTGTTTCAATTTTCCAATACATATACTTTTTCTAAAATGGGAATTCGTTACTCGTTTTTATGTCGTGCATATGCAAAGAGAATGGAATGCTCCACATAGCAAACAGCACTTAAAAGATTTGGCTATCACTTAAAGCCATTCCCCTTGGATCTATAAGAAAATTAGCGATAAGATAGTCTCTGAAAATGTTTAACTAAATTAACATGAAATAGATGGAGAACAACGTTTGTAAAAATAGTTTGTATAAGAGTAGAGTGTAATAGATCGGATTGGTTTTTCTATCTACTAGATTTTGATCGAAATAAGTCTTTGTAGAAATAGCTACATTACACATTTCGTTATAGATACAAACAGAACAGCATTAGACAAATATTTAAGATCTGGACGCTATATGCTGGCCTTAGAATTCCATACTCTTTCCATGCTATCCCAAGAGACTACTGAAAGTTGATAGGGCTTTAAGAGAAATACCAAGAAATGAACAACTTGAACATTCTTTAAGGGATATCTCAGAAATGGCTTATGCCACAAAAAACTTGCTTAAAACACATTGTGTGTCATTAACATATGGTATTTTAATAAAAATAATTAGTCTTTTTTAGAAAATAAAAAATGTCGAAAAGAATCCATGTAAAGGGTAGTTTGGGGTGAAGGGAATTTCCATAACATTTTCGTGTCACAATTTTTGGAAAGTACTGAATCTAAATACCCAGTTTGGTTTCTATCCGGTTTTTCGTTTTTGAGTTATGCTGTCCACAGATACGCACAGAGACCAAAATGTTTTTTTTTTATTCAGATGGACCCCAAAACAGGCTTCAAAATCTCCTTATGGAATTTTTGGGTGGAATGCAATACCTTTTCTGCCTACTATGTACGTGGTTGAAAAGGTAAAAATCATAATGCGTTGCACCCATATGTTTACCTCTATTCATGCTTCTACAAACTATTTTTACATAAACTTAGTCTTGTACCTGCTTCTTGTTAACCGAGACAAACTTTCAATGCACATTTTTTTGTAGGAATAAGTACACATTAGGTTAAAGCCATAGTAAAGATTTTCAAAAATGGATCGCTGTGTGACTGCTTCGAATTTGTCGCAGTTCTCAATGGCTAGTGTTATCTTATTTGCTGGGCGCCTCTTGTTTTATTATTTTTAAATTTGGGGTTCTTTGGCCTCCGGCTAGCTATTATAACTCAGTCGAGCAAGTGTCTCTAAGCAGGGTGTGTAAACGGAAAGGAGTTGTTGCTAAAAGATATCACTGATAAAATAGTTTGTTTCTACACCTTTATTGCGTCACACATAATTAATAATTCACATATTTAATCTTTATACACGCCTGACTGAAACTTTGCGACGTGCACCTCGTGAGAGATTCTGCGCAACTTGCTTATGGCTCGAGAAAATATACTCCTTGACCTCGAGTTGCCTAAACATTATAACATAGCTCCTATTGGTTATCAAATCGCGCCCACTTTAGCGTCTGTTTTGTCAGCCAATCACTGCTACTTACACATATACTCTAGGGAAGATATTCCCTCCATTTCCAAGAAAAGTCACGCTACCCTATCGTCATCTGTTTGTCTCTTCTTAGTGATAAACAACTCACCCTCTCGGTTTATTGTTACCCCCTTCTATTGTCAGTTTCAGTGAGGCCGTGTAAACTTATTTCCTAACAATACTTATGGCTAACAAACATCAAAATCCTGTACATACAATAATATTAATTTACACTACGATCACTCTGGCATTCACAGTGTTGTGATATAAAATATTGCCTCACATTTCCATGTTCTTTGCATGCACTCAGAAAGGACAACCAATAGCGACTTATCAGTGGGAAAAAGTAAAACTATATTATTAAAATTCAAACAGTAACAAAGAATAAATATGAAATTCTCAATGACACAAATATTTATTTGACATAAACTGTGTGTTTCAACCTTATCTAAGACCGATATTTTAAAAGAAAGTTCCATTTTGCAATAAAATAGGAACTGCTAAAAGGCTTATTTTACTTTCTCTACTACGTATAGTAAGTAGGGGAAGTATTGCATTCACCCAAAAATTCGATACCGAGGTTTCACTGGAAATATATATTTTGAGGTATCCTGAATACAAATAAAGCCTTTCTGGAAACATGTCCATGTGTGTGCTTGCCTGTGAACACCATAGCTCTAAAAGTACAAGTAGGATATATACCAAACTTGGTATTTGAGTTTAGTATGTTCCAAGGATGCGACACGTAAATTTTCAAGAAAATTCCCCGCAGGTTACTCTTTACATGGAAAATGTTTCGAAAAGGTTTATTTTCTCAAAAATAGTTCTAACGATTTTGATTAAAGTATCATATGATTAAGATATTTTCACAACAAATGAAATATTTATTTTCAATTTTCTTGGAAAGTCCCCAAAAGTCCTCTTCATTCTGAATGATTTTTGCATAGCCCGTAAGCGTAAGAGACAGACAAAATTTTACTACACGAAAAATGTAGATCTTGTTTAAACACAAATTTATGTCATAAATTTTTTGTGTAGTGAACCATTTCCGAGACATTCCTTGTTATTTGTTTGAATTTTCCAATACTTATACTTCTTCTCAAATGGGAATTCGTTATTCGTTTTATTATGTCCTGGACATACAACGAGAATGGAATGCACCACATAGCAACCACCTCTTAAAATATTTGACTATCGCTTAAAGCCTAACATATTCCCCTTGTACCTACAAGTAAATTAGCAATAAGATACATTCTGCAAAAGTTTATCTCGATTAACTTGAAGTAGTTGGACGAAAGCGTTTGTAAAAATAGCTTGTACAAGAGTAGAGAAAGTAATGCGCACAACACATCAGATTTTTTTAGACTGGAAAGCAATACTTCTTTGCTTACTATACATGAGTAGTAGAGAAAGTAAAACACTGATGTGTTAGAATCATATGACTTTCTGTATTCGCTCTTCTACAAAGTAGTCTTACATAAGCTTATTCTACCGAGCGGATTGACACAGGCGGTAACGTTCATGGCACGCATCCGGGAGGTCGTAAGTTCACTTCCCGCGACCGATCTTCCTGAGACATGGGTTTTTTCGGGGGTTTCCTATGGTCGCCAGGCGACTGCTGGGAAAGATCATCACATCTCTTGAATTTCCTGTCCCTCCATTTCATCTCCATTCTCATTCCATTGCAACTTTCATCTGCTGTTTCTTTCATGGTTACAAGTGTCGGCGGGAGGCCTCGGCATGTGCATCACAGGGGAAAAGAATGCTCTGAGTAAACCTTCGTCCCCGGAATGGGGGCGGATTCCGGTTCCCGGATCCTCCAGAGGTGTGTGTTAGTCCACAGTGGGGAGCGGAGCCACAAACCGGGGAGTTTATAGTTGTAAGCGTTAGGGACCCTGCCCTCTGCCTGTAGTGCCTCCTGGTCCGGCCACCCTTGTCTCCTCTCACCTCATTACTCGCCCCCGGGGGCGCCCCATCAGCGGCATGGATACAATAGATCTGCATAGATCGAGGTTGCTAAGTCTCTCTCCGCTTCCCGGTCTATCCGTCTATCCTAAGCTTATTCTCGTTGTTAATGGAGGTAAACTTTCGCTACACAGTTACACATTTCGTTGTAGGAGTAAGAAGGATACAGTAGACTAAAGCCATGCTCAAGATTTTTAAAAACCTAATCACTATGTGATGGCTTTGAAATTCCATGTTCTTTTCATGTTCTCGGAAAAAAAACGAATACCGACTTACCAATTGAAAAAAGTCAAAGCATATTCAAAATTAAAACCAATAACAAAGGAATATCTCAGAAACGATTAATGCCACAAAATTTAATTCACATAAACCGTATGTTTTAATGAGATCTATATATATATATATATATATATATATATATTTATGTAATGAGATTTGTCTATCCCTTGCGGTTTACAAAATTCGTTCAGAATGAAAAGACTTCACAGATATTCAATAAAATAAAGATATATTTATTTTAACATATGGTATTTAAATCAAAATCGCTATATATACACGAATGTTTTTCTAAAATAAAAATTTTATTCAGAAAAGTGTATTTACGATGAAACCCCGGTAATGACTTTTTGGGTGGAGTAAAATACACACTCTATTTGCCTGTGACAGAGAAGCTTTGAATTCCATCCAAAAATTCTATGGCCAGATTTCAACTGAAATATGTGTTTTGAGTCGAAAAAATAGTGTGGAGAAAGCCATGTAAATGCAGTAGGTACATCAAATTTCTGTATTTATTTTCTTGGAAAGTTAAGTATGTTGGACTTTGGACATTAACTTTATGTTGTCATTATGCCAAAATTTCTGTGATAACACTTTCAACTAAATTAATTGAAACGTGTAGAAATTAAAAACTTTTCAGTTTCTATATTCAAAAAACCTATCCTTCCACATATTTTCAACCCCTTTTATATAAAACTGCACTGTTTGGCCAATCTCATATGTAAACTTAAACCATATATTTCGCAGTATTATTGGTTACCTTAATCATCCTATTCATTCGAAAAAGTCTGACACGTTACATTTAGACGACTTTCTCTACCCTCTATTGGTTATTAGTAGATATACAAATAACTCTTACTAAAGCTTATTTTTCTATCTAGTTCATTTTAATGGATATAAACCTTTCCGGAAACAGCTACATTATACCGGGTGATTTTTGAAGAACTGACACATTTATTTCTTTGATTGTTTCAAAACGAGTTATGCTAGCGACAACTTATTACACCAGAAATGCAGAGGAATTTGGGAGATTATTTACCTCTGTAGCGGATGTTGAAAATGTCCTCCATCCTGCATAAGGCACGACTCAACAGGTCGTTCCATATTACTGGCCACTCGTTGGAGGATTCTTGAATCTCCTGTGTAATGTGCTTTAGATCGCCCAATGTCTAGGGACGTGTGGCATAAACCCCGTCTTTTAAGTAACCCCATAGAAAGAAGTCGGTGATGTCAAATCCGGAGATCCCGGTGGCCACAAGTTCTTGTAAATTATCCCGTCATCAAAGAAGCTTGCAATTAGTGCCATGGATTCTTTTGATGTATGCTGAAAATATCCTTGACTCAGCTCTACATCGGCTAGTTGCTCAGCAAACTCCATGAAAATCCGTCGGTACTCTGCAGTGTTCACATTGCTTTCAAAAATAAATTGGTGTCACTATTCCCTGTGAGTATATAGCGCACCAAACTCCGATTTTAACCGGGTGCATGGCTGCTTCATGAATAACATTTGGATTTTCGCTGGTCCAATAGAGTGAGTTACTTGAGTTCACATAGCCGGATAAATGGAACCATGCTTCATCTGTGAACCATGTAATGCGCAATATGGCAGAATTTTGCACAATGAACGCCTGAAACCAAGGACAATAATTCAGTTGTGTATCCTTATTTGGTTGCTGTAACTGATGGACAACCGTAATCCTATACGGCTCTAGGCCTGCACTTTTCACAGCTCTCTGACACATTGAGTAGCTGTACGCTGACTCCTGCGACAAACCTCTTATGATTTTTTGGGTGACTGATCCAGTCGTGCTGTTACGTCAACAACAACCGTGGGAAGCCTAGATGAACGAGGTTTGCCTTTTTTAGTCACCAGAGATCCAGTTGTTTACAATTTGTTTACCAGACACAGTATTGTGTTTCTTTGGGGTGGATTCCTAAAACCAAACTCTCTCTGGTATGCCCTTTGAGTAGCTGTAATTTAATTCGTAATCCAGTATAGCTTTACAAGAAAGAGCCGTTCATTTAATGTGTACTCCATTTTCACGTTGACTAGAACAAAACCTGAAAAACGGTTGCTGACGATAAAACTGAATAAAACATGAACATCTGGGCATCTAATGACAGGCAATCGAAACTCCAGGACATACTGCTTAATTTTGTGCTAAAATTGGTACCTTGAGTAAATTTCGAACAGAATAATTAAAGAAAGAAATATGTCAGCTCTTCATAAATCACCCTGTACATTTCGTTACGGATACAAAAGGAATGGCGATACTCAAATATTTAAGAACTTGACGCTATATGCTGGCCCTAAAATTTCATACTGTTTCCATGCATCGCGAAAAGCAGCCGTATCTCGACAGGACTTTAAAAGAATGATAAGGTGTTTAAATATGCGTACCATTAATGTTCGAAATAAATTGTGTATCTTAAATAAATGTACATTTTTGTATGTACATTTCTGGCTATTTCCAGAAAAGTCAAGATATACGTTTTACTTTTTATGTAAATATATTTAATATGTGGTATTATGATTAAAATTGTTTCCGCCATTTTTTAGAAAATAAACAAATTAGAAAACTCTTACATGCAAACGGTAGTTTGGGGTGGAGGATTTTCTTGGAAACCTTGGTGTTGCATCTTTGTAGAATATTGATCTTAAATTCCAAGGCACCTTTTTCTAAAAGTAATTCAAGGGTCCTCGAAACATGATTTCTGATGAACTCTCGATATTGAATTTTAGAGTGGAGTGCAACACCTCCTCTACCTACTATGTATGTGGTGGATAAATTAATAATGTAATCCCTGCTCCATTTGACCTTTAGGCAATACTTGGATGTTACGCATCAACGAAAATAGTACGCTTGTCAAGACTTTCAAAAGCTGTTCCTATACTTATGTTCAATCCCTTATTTACAGAATGCATTAGTTTAACGCTGAGAGGGACTGTTAATAATTTCTCAGTTCCCAGAGTAACACTGGATAAAACATCACGAAACAGCCCCTCTAAGACTCTTACAGTTGCAAATTTAGCACCCACCCATGAGGAAACTGGCGATTTTCTCTTCTTTACTTCCCACCTTTACATCTACCATAAGTCACTCCATGCTGCAGAGGCTTGCTATATTAGCATAGGGATGCAATAAAAAGAGACTTTATACCGCTCTGTGCTCTCATTAAAATGGGAACCTATATATCAGAGAGTAGCTCACTATATCTCACTGCAATGTAACACTTAGGACAAAAATTAAACACCAGAAAATTGCTTAAACCTTATAAGAAAATTAAATGGGGTTATTATACAAAGAAGCCATATTTACAAAATGTTTTAAACAACGGTGCTATAAATTTTAATAATCGCATGGCTTTCTCTAGCCTTTACTATTTCTCGACTACTCTATAAATTATTCATAAAAAATAATGGTCTACTTTATTATAGTGTGACTTCGTCCAGGTTATCAACTATCACTTTTCCAAGTTCTCACTGTCGCTGTTTAGTTCTTATCTAGTTCAAGTTCACTGGGAGTTCACGTCACTAAGATGAGCTAGCCTCTTCATGCCGGACGGTTCACTTCACTCTGTCGCGCTCGACTCACAACTCAACAGTCACCCGCGAGAGCGCTCGCTTATATATACAGTGAATTATTTCCACAAGGTACTCGAACGTTCTAGAACTATTTCGACACACTTTCTGGAGGAGGAAGAATAAAGCTCCCAGAAGGTTCAAGCTATCTCCGGATTGCGCGCCCGTTGTTTACGCCGGCAAGCAGCAATTATTGTTGTTTACTGGGACCGCTCGGCGCCGACTTCCAGATAACATTGGGCCATAACCGCTACGTTCAAAATAGGTAGAGAAAGTGTTACAAAGACTTATTCAAGTGTCTACTTCTTAATTTAAATAAACCTTCATTACACAACATTTCGTTCTGTACGAGTATAAGTAGGATAAACTAGACTAAAGCGATAAACAGATTTTTAAAGACCATATCGCAATGTTGTGGCTTTGAAGCACCATGCTCGTTGCACGACCACGAGAAAAAATGAATGGCGACTTACCACTTAAAAAAAGAATGATCTCGGAAATGGTTAACGCTACAGAATCTGATGTGTTGCATTCACATTGCTTTCTTTACTCACACTCCTACAAACTATTCTTACAAAAGCTTATTATTCTATCTACTTCTAGTTAATCCAGATAAGCATTTAATTCATATTTACACATTTAATTACAGTATAACAAGTAGGTAGGTGCAGTAGGTAAAGCGATAGTCTGATTTTTAAAGAGCTCGTTGCTATTTGATGGCTTGTAAGTTCATGCTCCTGCATGTCCACGAGAAAAACGAATAGCAACTTAGTACTATAAGCATTGAAAATTCATACCAAGCACAAGGAATATCTCGGAAATAGTTAACTCCACAAAAAAGTGTATTATACAAGTGTATTTTAAAGAGATCTACATCTTTTATGTGGTAAAATTTTATTTTGCCGGTTATACAAAAGTCATTCAGAATGAACAGGATTTCACAGGGTATTCCCAAAAAGTTCCAGAAATTGATTTTATTTGTGATATAAATATCTTAAAAATACGGTATTTTAATGAATATGTTAGAGCCGTTTTTGAAAAAAAAATAACCAAAATGTTTCCATTTAAAAGATATTTGAGGTGAGGCGATTTTCTTGAAAGTCTCTGTGCAGCACCCTTGGAAATTTAGTATTTAACAAACTCCATTTTTGGGTTATGGTATTCACAGACACACGGATACAGACACATGCACAGGTACACACAGAGATGTCTCGCAGCGTGTATTTCCAGTAAATTCTCGGTGTATAATTTTTGTGTAGAATTCAATACTTCTTCTACTCACCACATTAAATGCTAAGGAATGTAAACTGTATTTGATAGATTGGGTGCTATAACGATATCTACTTTTTACTGTCTCTACCACGTACATAGTAGGTAGAGAAGATATTGCAGTTCACCCAAAAATTCTATACTTAGATTTCAACGGAAATGCATGTTTTGAGGTCCTCTGAATCCAAAAACATGCATTTTTAGGAAAAGGTCCGTGTGTGTATGCGTGTGTCTGTGTATGAGTATTTGTGAACAGCATAACTCAAAAACAAAATGGCGCATAAATTTCAAACTTGATATTTAGGTTCAGTACCTTCCAAAGATGTGACACAACGATTTTAAAAAAAACTTCTTCACCTACCATTTCCATGCAACACTTTTAAAAAACTTTTATTTTCTACAAATATTCTAACAATTTTGATTAAAATATCATATATTAAAGACATTTACATCACGTATAAATGCATATCTTGAATTTTTTGGAGTAACCTGTTAAGTACTCTTTATTAGGAAGGAATTTTGTATAATTTTGTATAACTGGTAGACCCTAAGATATAGAAAAAACATCTGATATGTTGCACTCACATGCTTTCTCTACTCTTATACAAACTATTTCTACAAGCCCTATTCTCCATCTACTTCATGTTAATCGAGATAAGCATTTGCAGAATCTTATTGCTAATTTTCTTGTAGGTTCAAGCGGATTATTATAGGATACAAGTGACAATCAAATCTTTTAAGAGCTGGTTGCTATGTGGAGCATTTCATTCACTTTGCATGTCCAGGACATAAAAAACGAATAACGAATTTCCATTTGAGAAAAAGTATAAGCATTGTAAAATTCAAATTAATAACAAGGAATACCGGAAATGGTTCACTCCACAAAAAATATATGTGGCATAAATTGAGTGTTTTAACGAGGTCTACATGTTCTGTGTAGTAAACTTTTGTCTCTTACCGTTTACCAGTGCGAACGTCATTCAGAATAAAGATGACTTTTGGGGAAATTCCTATAAAATTCAAGGTATTCACATCATTTGTCATGAAAATATCTTCAACATATATTTTAATCAAAATCGTTTAGAGCCATTTTAAGGAAATCAAATTTTCGAAATATGTTCCATGTATAGGATAGCCTGGGGTAAGGGAATTTTTCTTGAAAATCCTCGTGTCGCATCCTTGGAAGATACTAAACACAAGTGCCAAGTTTGTTATTTATCCGAATTTACGTTTTTGTGTTATGGTGTTCAGAGTCACACAGACAGACAGACAGACACACACACACACACACGGACAAGTTTCCAAAAATGCTTTCTATATATACTTCTGTATATTCTGTGCTTACTTACTTACGTAGTAAGGAAAGTAAAAATGTACCACATAAAAGGTAGACAAATCAATTTCTATGGCACTAGTCATTTCCAAAGTATTCATTCTTATTGGTATGAATTTTTCAGTACTTTTACA
Source organism: Deroplatys truncata (assembly GCA_030765065.1). Classification (NCBI taxonomy): domain Eukaryota; kingdom Metazoa; phylum Arthropoda; class Insecta; order Mantodea; family Mantidae; genus Deroplatys; species Deroplatys truncata. The sequence goes on from CM060981.1 coordinate 56,794,317, forward strand.
TTCTTTAAACTGCTGCCACCTTTCAGTTGTTCATTGTGATATCAAGGAATAAGTATGGAACTGTAGGCCAGCATATAGGGACCCTTTGGCAACTATGATTCGGTTTACTATATTCTTCCTGTATCTTTAAAGAAGTGTGTAATGTAACAATATCCTCAGTCGATTTCCTCTATTAACGTGTAGAAGATAGAAAAAAAGCTTTCTTAAGAATAGTGTGTAGAAGTTATATACAAATACGAGGGTAATCCAGAAAGTCTCAGACGTTTTGAAATAAACAATTAACAAATGCAAATATTAGCGTTTATTATCTACATTTGAAAGGTACACTCTTAAGCTATTTTTCTACAGAATCGCCATTCAAATTGAGGCATTTATCATACTGGCACAAGTTTTTCAATACCCTCTCTGTAGAAATCTGCCGCCTGCGACTTCAACCACTGGTTTACACCGGCATGCAGTTCACCATCAGTATCAAAGCATCAATTTGATGCATCAAACTCCGTGATATTTGGGGAAAATGTTGCGAAAGTTCTGTATTCGTGAAACGACGATTTTCACGAAATTTATCATTGATTTGCATTAACAGTTCATCAGTCATAAGGCTAGGCCTACCATTGTGATCCTCGTCGTGAACATTAGTACGGCCATTTTTAAAATCAATGCACCATTGCCTGACTCGGCTTTCACCCATTATTCCCTGCCCGTAAACATCACAAAGTTGACGATAAATTTTAATTGGTTTGTTCTTTTTAGCCAACCGCACTTCACAAATGGCGGGATTTTATATTGCAGCACACATTTTAAAAACTGACAGAGAGCACAGTCCTCACGCTACCACAGCTGGATGCATACTGAATGTAGGAACGTTTTGACATCGCCACGATAGGCCAAAACGTCTGGGACTTTCTGGACTGCCCTCGTAAACGATATTGCCTGGAGAAAGACATGGAATTGTAACACTTCGATTGTTTCATACATCTCTGCAGTATATAATCACCTTCTAAACGTGTGATATCTCTACCCATTCAACTAAATTTTTAAGAAACTCCTACTAAAATAACTCTGCATTTCCCTTCTACAATAAAATCCCAAGAATACAAGAGACGGAGTGTGTGTAATTTTCATTACCATTTAACATTTAAGAGAAGTACTCAAATATCGTTTCTGTCTTTACAGCTGAATGCTCGTTACAGTTGAAGAAAGATTCCATTTGGCGTTCTCTTTCCTCCACTTTGCCTTTCAGTTTCCCCTCAATTACTTACCGATCCTCCCCCTCCCTTCTCTCTTTCTGCTGAGAAAGACGTGTTACATGAAATGTGTTCGAAATCCGATTACAGTAACAAGCGAGGCGAATCCGCAACACCTTACCTGTCTTTAGGCGCGTTCGAGGAGCAGATTAAATGTAATAAGCAAGACAGATGAACCGGAAATGGATGTTCATTCACCCGATCACTTAACTATGTTAGAGGATGATCTTTCTGCACACAAAAATTTGATAACGAGTTTTAACCTTTATGTATTTCTGAGATCTTTTAAATACAATAAATACATAAAAGAAGAATTTTAACACAAGGTTTGTGTATGAAACACGAGATATCAAATAAATACAAACTTGCTACTTAAGAGACATCGGCACTGAGTTTTTTGTTTTATTTAACTGTTACTTAAGTGTGTTACTCATAATAAAACTATCAAATTCGAAGTAAATCAGATGAATAGTTTTAAAGCTTTTTAAGAAAATCTATTTGTAAAATAACTGTAAATTTAATTCTGTCAGGATGTAAAACTAGGACATTCATAATGTTTTTAAACTGCTTCAGGACACAATAAACACTACTACACATAGATACATCAGTAAAGTCTTTAATTTAGTTACAATATTTTTTTGTAACTTAGATTCTTAAATTTATTAAAATTGTATATATTTTTAATCATTAATTTTTTATTCATTTAAATTTGAATATAATTTAAGTTTCTTTCTGTTGGTTTGTATTCAGTATATTTGTATGTAAAATTGCAATGAATTTGGTGAATATATTGACAGTTATAGTTTTATTTTATAATAATGTGGTAATTATGATTTTATAAAATCCGAGGTATCCAGGACAAACTTTAAGTAAATCCATGAAATTGGGTTTAGATTTCTTGCGAGTCATTTTCTGGATGCTGAAGTAAGCAGGGATTTGGTGGCAGGATGTTTGGGGAAATATCGCCCTCATATCAGACGTGGGTGAGTTATGTAATTTCTGCTGACATACGCTTACGTCAGTTACTAGCTAGGCACTAATCAGCAGGTAAGGTATTTAAACTTATAATTTTTTGACGGCAACGACTGCGGCTCGGCCGATCGCTTTCCTAGCAAGAGCCCGTGCTGGTCACCTGCTTAAATATAATTAGTGCTAACTTGCAACATCGAAGTAGGCCCCAGGTAGACGAAAATGGAACGTCGGACTTCTGCCACTCAGGTAAACCTACAAGCTGTCTTCAGTTTGCTATTAGAAAGATTAAATTTTTTCTTGGGAACAGAATTACATGTCTGATACTGTCACCTTTTCATCACCCTTCCAGCTATTACAATCTGTAACTCCGATCTCATCCTGTGCTACGTCCTTATCCTTTGCGAGACGTGTGATAAAGGCACACATGGTATCAACGTCACAAAATCTAACGCACGAGGACCGTTTTGCACATGGAAAAATGCGAATTTGTAGAGGCCAGTTGGAGGGGCATGTCAGCAATAATTTATATGCTTTATACACAAGTAGTGCAAAGGTTCAACGTATCGATTTTTGCAAAACATATAACTTTTATTTTTTGAGTGACTTTAAATGAAAATTCAGTCCCATTTGCAACAGGCAAACAAAAGAAAATTCCCCACCATAAACTACCCTTCATTATTTTTAATGTTTTCGAAAAAAAGACACTAATGATTTTTATTAAATACAAAATGTATGACAAATAAAGTGTGGATGTATTTTCAATTTGTACTAATAGCCTACCAATAAAGTCCTCTTTATTCTGAATGAATACTGTATAATTTTGTGTTACTGGTAAAACACAAGAGATGGGCAGAAACTTACTGAACGAAAAATTTAAATCTCGTTAGAGCATACGCATCATGTGAAGTAATTTTCTCGTTTTCGGCTCTCGTGCTGAGAGTCCGGGTTTCGATTCCCGGCGCTGCGGTGACGATTTTAAGTAGGCTTAAACCATGCCTTCACCTCTGACTAAGGCCCAGTGTGGTTCGTAGTCCACTATAAAAGCTGTAGGTCCTCTCATTCCATCGCCATTCTCATCATCACCCTATCATCGGAGGCAACAGACTCTGCCCATTAGGTGCCTCCACCTCAGAAATGGGTCCAGAGATCGCTTGGTGGAATGAGGTACCCCCGAAGGTCATAGGCCATATGGGGAGCGTTAGTAACGACAACTATTTCCTAGATATTCGCTATGTATTTGAATATTCAAATACTTCATATCGTTTTAAAGAGATAAGTAAACATCTGTATCTTTGAGGTCTCCATACAAAGGAATTTCAAAGCCAGCACACAGCGACCTGCTTTTTAAATATTTCACTATCGCTTCACCTCTTGCATTTCTCTTCCACCTACAATAGAATGTCCATTGATTCCATCTCTGCAAACGTTTTTTCTACATTAACATGAAGCAGCTTTTGTAAGAAGATTGGCTAGAGAGATGTAACACATCATATGTTTGTAACCAACAGAGATAGCTGTCGATGTTAAGGTCTGCGGTTCAAATCACGGCCGGACCGTCCCCCGCAGGTTTTCCTCAGTCCCCACAGCTGGTAAATGCCAAAGAATGTAACCTCCAAACTTTCTATCCCAAATATCATTTCATTTCTTGTGTCAGCAATATTCAGCACCTGTAGTGTCGTATGTAGCAACACTATTAAAAACATCTGATTTGATATAATCACATGACTTTCTCTACCCACTGTCATTTAGGTTTATACAGTATCTACAAGCTGTTTTTATGAAAGCGTATTACTTTCTCTACCACGTACCTAATAGGTAGAGAAGGCATTCATTCCACCCAAAAATTCAACATCGAGATTATACCAGAAATACATGTTTTGAGCTCCCTGAATTTCAGGAAAAAGGTGCTGTGTGCGTGTCTGTAAACAACTTAGATAACCCAAAAACGAAATGTCTCACAAATACCAAACTTGACGTTTAGGTTCAGGATCTTTCAAAGATATGACACAGATTTTCAAGAAAAATCGCACCCCTAACTATCTATGGAGGATTTTTTTGAAATTCTGGATTTCCTTCAGAATAACAATGATTTTTATTAAAATACCATATTTTTAATACACATGACAAATAAAATGTATATTCTGAATTTTTTGGAAATAGCCGGTGAAGTCCCCTTCATTCGGAAGGAAGGAACGAACAGAATTGGCCCCCTAAATCGGACAGAGCACGCACGCAAGCACAGATGGGATCCCTAATGTTTCCAGATTGAACAAATGCGACGCGCCCGATCCTAACCACAAGCAACAAACCTCCAGCGTCTTCGAGGCGGAGCTCAATCGAAGGAGAGACCTTACTGAGCAATCCCCGCAGCGACGCCAGTGAAAAAACCCCTACAGTGGGTACTACAACCCTAAAACAAATGACAAGGACGATAATGGTAGGGAAATGAGAGGAAGGAGATTCGTGTAGAAGATTAACCACCTCAGAATTCGCCTGCCGACCCGGGAAATCACGAAAAAAACCATGGAGAGTGGGCGGTCGCCGGAGTCGAAACAGGGACCTCTTGAATACGTGCCATGGACGTTGCTGTCTGTGCCATCCCGCAGGTATAATTTTGTATAACTGGCAAACCATGTAAACCATACTTTTGTGTGGCATTAGCCATTTCCGAGATACGCGTTGTTATTAGTTTGAATTTTTCAGCAATGTCATTTTTAAGTGTTGCAGCTGTTCAGTTGTTTCTGGCGATGACATGGAAAGATTATAAAGTTTCTAGCCCAGCATTTAGTGAGTGCCTTTTAAACATCTGACTATTCTGTACCTTCAACAAAACTGTTTCTGCAAAGGCATATCGCAGTCAAAACGTGTATTGCGGTGTAATGTCGGTTTCGAGCTTTTTGGGCAGGAATACAATACTTCCCCTATTTACAATTGTAAGACTCGAACATAGGTCCTCCAGGGCTTGCTCATGATGAGCTGGTCATACGTAATGAGAGGTAGGCAGCCAGGAAGCTGATAATGAACCACAAGCTAATCCTTTTGTTTTTCTTGCATTTTTGTGACCGTAAGAAAGGAAGAGGATTTTCTGGGTTGCCACATTTGCGAGGCATACGGTCTGGGTTGATGTTCCTAATGTGATTCCCCAAGCCAGGTAACCGGCTACTGCGCTATATGCCCGCCGCTTGTTTCACGTATTAAACCCGTGGGAACAGACATGTTGCGTTCCTTCCCTAGAACCGTTGTAATGCTATTACACAACACTCGCTCCTTAGCTGCGCCTGCTAAATAATACATATGCTGCCAGCCTATTTCTTCCTTAACTTGGCAATCATCTATATAACTGCGTTTCAGGTAGGGGAAATTTTACTGCCCTAGTGTCATGTGAGACACGCAAGGACGCTTGTCAAAATAAAGACGAATATACGCATTGGAAAAGCGAAATAAGTCCTATAGTATACGTAACGAGCATTCGGGAGAATGGGGTTTGTGGCTCGATGTAAACAAAACAAAGTATCGGCTTATGCTTTCCAATACCTGGTTTCGTAAGATACAGATGGATTGAGGTATTTTACCCTGACGCTTCAAACCTAGTAATGGACAAATAATTTAGAAATTTAGGTTTTGGTTATGAGTTTATCATTTAGTGGAGCCAGAAAACGGTGTTCTGTTGTGAATTTCACAAAATGAGTTATTGTCAAATTAATTCCTCCTGAAATTTGTAAAATCGAATGGCAGCATTTTTTCCTGTCACGTATTTTAAAGGCCTTTAAGGAATATAGAGCTGAAAAATTCTAAAGTATGATTTGAACATTGCAAAACCTTGATTCTTTTTTTCTAAATTTTTCTTTTTAAAACTTTAAATTTGCTCATCTCAAAACCTACTGTAGCTACAAGTCTAAATATTTTTGTGGAATTTGCTGAAACTACTTTTACTTTCTCTATCACATATATAGCAGGTAGATAAGATATTGCATTCAGCCCAAAAATTCGATATAGAGATTTCAACGGATTACATGCTTTGAGGCGCCTCGCCCCCCCCCAAAAAAAGAAGAAAAGCATTTTTAGAAAAAAGTTCCATGTGTATGTGTGTGAACAGCATAACTAAAAAATCTGATGTGTTGTACTCACATGACTCATGACTTTACATGACTTTCTCTACTCTTTTACAAACTATTTTTACAAACGCTTATTCCCCATATGCTTCATGTTAATCGAGATGTTAATCTTATTGTTAATTTTCTTGTAGATGCAAGGGGAATATGGTAGGTTATAAGCGATAGTCAAATATTTTAAGAGCTGGTTGCTATGTGGCGCATTCCATTTGAGGCAGTATTTTATATCACAATACTGTGAATGCCAGAGTGATTGTAGTGTAAACTAACATTATTGTATGACAATGATTTTAGATGTTTGTTAGCCATAAGCATTGTTAGGAAATAAGTTTACACGGCCTCACTGAAACTGACAATAGAATGGGTAACAATGAAGCGAAGGGGTGAGTTGTTTATCACTAAGAAGAGACAAACAAATGACGTCAGGGTAGCGTACCTTTCTTTAGAAATGGAGGGAATATCTTCCCTAGAGCATATGTGTTAGTAATTATGATTGGCTGACAAAACAGACGCTAATGTTAGCTCGATTTAGTAGCCAATAGCAGCTCTATTATAATGTTTAGGCAATTCGAGGTGAAGGAGTATATATTCTCGAGCCATAAGCATGTTTCACGCAGTTCTACAGAATCATTCGCGAGGTACACGTCACGCCGTCTTGAAAAGTCATTCACGAGATACACGTCGCACAGTCTTGAGGAATCTCTTGTGAGGTGAATGTCATACAGTTTGGAAGAATCTTTCGCGTCGTAAAGTTAGTTACAAAATGTGAAGTACACAGCAATTAATACGATAGTAATTACATTCACAAAAATAACAGTTTCAGTCAGGAGTGTACAAAGATTTAAAATGTGAACCATTAATTAAGTGTGACGGTAATAAAAGTGTGAAACTAAATTCTTTTATCAGTGTTATCTTTTAGTGACAACTCCTTTCCGTTTACACGCCCTGCTCAGAGATATTTGCTCGACTGAGTAATAAACGCTAGCCGGAGGACAAAGAACCCAAAATTCAAAATAATAAAACAATAACAGGCGCCCAGTAAATAAGATAATACGGACAGATTACTGCGACACATTCTCTTTGCATTACCAGGACATAAAAAAAGCGAATAACGAATTCCCATTTGAAAAAAGGATTAAGTACTGGAAAATTCAAACAAACATCAAGGAATATCTCGGAAATGGTTCACTTGACAAAAAAATGTATATGACATAAATTGTTTGCGTTAACGAGATCTACAATTTTTGTATAGTAAAATTCTATCTATCTCTTACGATTTACCTGTTATGCAAAAATCATTCAGAACGAAGAGAACTTACAGGAACATTCCCAGAAAATTCATAATAAACATTTCAATCGTAATGAAGGTGTCTTAAACATGTATTTTAATCAAAATTGTTATAGTCATTTTTGAGAAAATCTAAATTTTAGAAATACGTTCCAAGTAAAGGGTAGTCTGGAGTAGGGGAAGTTTTTTCAGAATCTTCGTATTGCATCTTTGAAAGATTGAACCTAAATGCCAAGTTTAGTATTTATCCAACGTTTTGTTTTTGAGTTATGGTGTTCAAAGACACACAAAAGGACCTTTTTCTAAAAACGATTTTTTGTTCGGGGGCCACAAAACAGGTATTTCCGGTGAAATTCGATATGGAAGTTTTGGGTAGAATACAATACTTTTTCTGCTTACTATGCCTAGTAAAGGAAGTAAAAAATCAAAATAAATAAATATAAAATTTTCACCTACTAAAAATCAAAATAAACATTCAAGAATTGCATTTCTACTGGTTGAAAGTAAAAATAACTAACAGGTACACAGGTAAAACCAAATAACTAATTAAAACGTGCGTCAAAAGCCCACAAATTAGATATTGTTAACCTACGCTAACACCATAAGGAAAAAATGAAAAATCATACATTTACAGTTACAGATTTTTTTTACCATTATTTGCTTTAACTTTTATAAGCAATTATTTAAAATTTATTTTGTGATGTATATATAGATTTATATTCTTATTAGTTGAATTTTAATTTGCAATCACTTCACCCATTTTCTTCTATACTCTCAACACTAAAATGAATACTACAATTCACAATTATTAAATTGTGCACTTCACTTCAGGGTGATTTATGAAGACACACTTATTTCTTTAATTATTTCAAAACGACTTATTCTAGCGACAACTAATTATACCTGAAATACAGAGCAATTTTTGGAGATTATTTACTTATATAGCAAATGTTGAAAATGTCCTTCATGCTGCATAAGGCACAATTCAAAACGACGTTCCATGTTACTGGCCTCTCGTTTGAGGACTCTGTTGTCAATAGCTTGAATCTCCTATGTAATGTTGTGCTTCAGGTCGTCCAATGTCTGAGGACGTGTGGCATAAACCCTGTCTTTTAAGTAATCCCATAGAAAGAAGTCCGGCGATGTCAAATCCGGAGATCTCCGTGGCCACAGGTTCTTGGAAATTATCCGGTCGACAAAGCAACTTGCAATTTTTGCCATGGATTCATTTGATGTTTGGCGTGTAGTGTCGTTCTGCTGAAAATATCCTTGACTCAGCTCTACATCGTCTAGTTGCTCAGCAAACTCCATGGAAATCCGTCAGTACTCACATTGATTTAAAACAACTTGGTCCCACTATTCTCTGTGCCGATATTGCGCACCAAACTCGATTTTAACCGGATGCATAGGTCCTTCATGAATAACATGTTGATTTTCGCTGGCCCAATAGCGTGAGATATTTGAGTTCACATAGCCGAATAAATGGAACCATGCTTCATCTGTGATGGACAATATGGTAGGATTTTGCACAATGAACGCCTGAAATCAACGACAGTAATTCAGTCGTCTATCCTTATCTGGTTCCTGTAACTGATAGACAACCGTAATCCTATACGGTTTTAGACCTGCACTTTTCACAGCTCTCTGACATATTGAGTAGTTGTACTCTTTGTCCTGCGACAAACGTCTTAATGACCTTTTGGGTGACTGATCCAGTCGTGCTCTTACGTCAACAACCGTGGGAAGCCTAGATAAACGAGTTTTGCCTTTTCATTCACCAGGGATCCAGTTGTTTCTAATTTGTTTACCAGTCCCAGTATTATGTTTCTTTGGGGTGGATTCCGAATACCAGATTCTCTCTGGTATGCCCTTTGAGTAGCTGTAATTGAATTCGTAATCCAGTATTGCTTTACAAGGAAAAGCTTTCATTTAATATGTACTCCATTTTCACGTTGACTAGAACAAAATCTCCAAAAAAGTTGCCGACAATAAAGCTAAAAATTACGTATAAAACATGAACTTCTGCGCTCTAGTGATAGGCAATCAAAACTCCAGAATATTGTGCTTAATTTAGTGCTAAAATTGGGGCATTGAATTAATTTCCAACAGAATAATTAGAGAAAGAAATGTTTCAGTTTTTCATAAATCACCCTGTACTTCAATATTTAATATCCATCAAATCTTCTCTTCATGCCGACAATAACTTTTCCTCGTTCTCCTCCATTTATAGTTGCTCCAGTATCCTCACTTTCTTCTTCCTTTAGCCTCCCTTCTTACATCTCCTCTCGCCGTTCAACCCATGGCTCCTCCTTTCCCCTTAATAATTCATCCTCCCCGGTCATCCCGCCGCTCCTCCTTCCAAGATATAATTGCATTCTTATATATTTATTTACGTTTAGTGCTTGTAGTAGTTTATAGATTGACCTTTATTATTATAGTGTCATTGTATTATTGAGAAATGTTTTAATTATTTATTTTAAATGCAATTAATATTGAACTGTTGTTGTTATTATTTAAATGTTGGTTATTGGTAGTATTGTACATATCTGTTTTTATTGCTATAATCATATTATCGATAATTGTTGTTGTAGTAGTTCATACACACGCACACACATTTTTTCTCTCTTTATAATATAAGTATAACTTTAAATTTTCATGTTGCAAGTGGGAAACCAAATCGGTATAGCAATTCTGCATAAGTAAAGTTGTTAGTTTCATAATACTAAGTTACTGACTTGTCGTTCAATGTTTACACGAAGTCAGCATAAACTTGTGAAACAGCCAAAGAGACATACAGAATTCTTTTGTTCTCTAGTAATTTGTTAATAACAATCTCGTAAATTCATGAAAATTAGAAAGTATTCCTAAAGCTCCTTGAGGGCTTGAATAAAACTGACATCCAACCGATACCCAACTCTTGGATGCAGTTATGTTTTGCTTAGTCTTGTTACTTTCTCTACTACGTATAGCAAGTAGGGGAAGTATTGCATTCCACCCAAAAATTCGATACCAAGATTTCACCGGAAATACATGCTTTGAAACCCCCTGAATCCAAAAAAAGCATTTTTGGAAACATGTCTGTGTGTGTGCCTGTGAACAGCATAACTCAGAAACGAACAGTCGGATAAACACCAAACTTGGTATTTAGGTTCAGTATCTTCCAGAGATCTTCAAGAAAAACCTCCCACCCCAGGTTACCCTCTACGTGGAACATTTTTCGAAAATTTTAATTTTCTCAAAAACGGCTCTAACGATTTTAATTAAAATATCATATGTTTAAGATATTTTCATGACAAATGAAATGTATATCTCGAATTTTCTAGGAATGTCTCCAAAAGTATTCTTCATTGTGAACGACTTTTGTATAACTGGTAAATCATAAGAGATAGGCGAAGTTTTACTACAGAAAAAATGTATATCGCGTTAAAATACACAATTTATGTCACATACATTTTTTTTGTTAAGTGAATCATTTTAGAGATATTGCTTGTTATTCCCTTAAATTTTCCAATACTTATACTTTTTCTCAAATCGTTATTCATTTTGTTTGTCCTAGTAATGCAAAGAAAATGTAATACTCCACATAGCAACAGCTCTTAAAATATTTGACTATAGCTTAAAGCCTACCAATTCCCCTTGCACTATAAGAAAATCAGCAATAAGGTTAACGTCTCGATATCTTGATTAACATGAAGCATATGGAGAATAAGCGTTTGTAAAAATAGTTTGTACAAGAGTAGAGAAATTCATGTGAGTGTAACATATCAGATTTCTTTCTATTTTTATGACGCCTTTAATATCTATGGTCATATCGGCGGTTTTATCGTTGGAACAATTGCTCATTGGAAGTGATGTTCACTCGTTATAAATATTTTTAGGTTTTCTTTATAAACATTAAGTTCACACACACACACACACACATTTATACAATTTACACCCTCACTTATACTTTCAGACTCTAGGGAGGATGGGGAATAATCCTGGCTAAAGAAAAATTCCCAACCTCCAGCCGGGAGGTCTGGATTTGAGAGCTTGCATGCTGACCACCAGACCACAGAGACGGTCTTTCGCTGCGTTTTACTCGGCATGTCGTCATCTTTGTGTTTCAAAACTTAGAAATTGAGTTGTGATGTACGCATCATGAAGTTTCGGCCTCAGACTTAGAAATTCTTACAAAGCCTGGCTTCCAGCACACATCAGCAACATTTAGGGTAAATGTAGGGATGCATCCTCATTACCGTCGATACCTCGATACTTGGTGGTATCAAAGTATGTGTAATACTTTGAGATAAACCTTCGATACTTTTTTTATTGCTTTTAAATTTTAAAATCTTTAAGTTTAGTATTTTCCATATTGCTTCGCACATGTCCTCAAAGAGCTGCTATAGTTCTTGATAGAGCTTGACTGCGTTTCCTATGGGTGAATCAATGCAACATTCCATAGTCTCTTGTGTCTAAAATAAAAGCATGCAAAACAATGGAGGAAAGAGTATGTTTCTGCAATAGCCTGGCTCGGTGACTCACTCTCAGCCATTACATTTACCCTCTCCGTTAGCCTAAGGCTGAATCAAATCAGAACTTAAGGCGTGAGGTAATACAGAGCATGGATATATTTATTCTTTCCTTTGATCTAGTAGTTTGTGTTTGCGCAGTTCAAACGCCAATCACGAGTAGGCTTACAGGTATACCCAACGACTAATTCCCATAATATGGATATAAAATACTTTAAAAGAATGTTTACGGTATAAAATATAGTTACATAAAAAGAAAGGATATAAATGAATTATTATTATTAATACTATTATTAGCCTTCACTGACAATAGGGAATATTATAACCTGTGGCATTATCAAGTTAAAACAATTGTTGCTAATTGCAGAATGTCAAAGAGGAACAATTTCCGAAATAAGCATGCAATTACATGCTTTTATACACAGAAAACTGTTAATAAGAACATAATTCAGTGAACAAGCTATCGCCTTTACAGTTTTTTATAAACTTAGTATCGAATATCGAGCATACATGCTCAAAAATCAGTATTACTATCGAGTGTGAAGTATCGAGAAATAGATGGTTACATCACTAGGTAAATATAAACATTGTCAGAATGAAATCTATGCATTTCCGTCATAATGTTATAAGTAGGTTTTGGAATTCTTTTTGTGCATTAATCGCTGTACCATTTAACTTCTTTTGACCTGCACGCCTCGTAACGTGTCTATGTGGTACTGATATTTGGGCTACCGAGCGGGATGGCTCAGGCGGTAACGTCTGTGGCCCACATTCGGGATGTCGTGGTTTCGATTCCCGTGGTTGACCTTCCTGACCCACAGATTTTTTCGGGGTTTCCCAGGGTCGCCAGGCGAATGTTGGGAGGGATCATTACATCCCACGAATTTCCTGTCCCTCCATTTCATCTTCGTTCTCATTTCACTTCACCTTTCATCTGCTTAGTCACTTTCAGGGTTGCAAGTGTCGGCGGGAGGTCTCGGCTGTGCATGGCAGGGAAAAGGATGCTCTGAATACACCTACGTCCCCCCGGACTGCAAGCGGTCTCCGGACCCAGGCACCCCAGGGAATGTGTAAGCTCACAAGGGGGAGAGAGCCAATTGCACTTACCAGCATCGCGGGACCCTGCACTCTGCCTATCGTGCCTCCTGGTCCGGTCGCACTTTGTCTCTTCTCAACTCATTCCTCCCTCACGGGGGCGCCCGGTCAGGGACCTAGGTACAAATGATCTGCGTAGATCAAGATGCTAAGTCCCCTTTCACCTCTAGTCCTATCCTATCCAATTGGACTGTAGGATTATAATTACGATCCGCTCTCCTCTTCTCTCTCACTTCTTTTGGTTTGTTCTTTGGAAAGTTAGAATATGTTTGACATATTGACGATAAATAAAATGTGCATCTTAAGGTTTTTCTGAGACCCCCTGTGAAGTTCCCTTTGACTGAACTTTGTATAGTTAAAAAGCGTAAGAGTTTAACAAATTTTATTACAATAAAAATGTAGTTCTTATTAAAATACACAATTTCTAACACAACTTTTGTTGCAACATTAGTTGTTTTGGAAACATTCCATAGCGCACATTTACCCCTTTCTCAACTATGCATACATCATCTAACGAGCAGAATTGAAGGTTTGTGATCATTTTTACTTTTCCTACAGCGTGCAGGGTATATAAGGAAGGGGCCCACCAGCGCGCTGCGACTTAGGGATAACTATCGCCCCCTAAGAGGAAGTAAAGGAACCACGGAGGCTACATATTGCATGCAGACAGGCCATAGAGACCCGCAAAAGTCCCTAACAGATCATGGCTCGAAGAACCGTCCCAATACTGAGGTTACCAGAGAGGCAATGAGCAACCTGACAACCTGGCAGTCCTCAAGTGTCCACAGGGAATACTCTTTCCTTGGATCAAACATCCGCGCCAGACACCACGTAACTTAGTACCGCACCTGAAGCACGAGAAGAAAATGAGGGAAAGAAAATCGTTTATTCGCCTACCGCCAGGGGAAAACCACGAAAAACCCAAGATTAGAGTGCGCGGTAAAATTGAAACCGCAACCTCACGAATGCTAGCCTCAATGTTTGCACATAGCCAACTCTCTCAGTACCACTTACCTATAATAAGCATAGGAAGTATACATTTTACCCAAAACTTCCATATCCAGATTTCACAAGTAATAGAACCTTTGAGGTCCACTAAACCCCCAAGAAAAAACAATCTTAGAATACTTAGGTTCAGCAACTTTCGGAGATGTGACAAAAAAAATTTCAACTCATTATCCCATCTTATACTTATATTTTTATGGATATTTTTTCATAATTTGTTATATTCTCAAAAAAGGGTTTGATTAAGCATATTTTGAGTCTGTAAACTCCATTTTGTTCTGAATGAATTTTGCATAATTTCAATAACTTGTAAACTAAAAGAGATGGACAATATTTCTAAAAAAAAATGTAGATCTCTCAAATCACAAAATTTATGCAGTCTTCCAAGTGACATTGACAATTTATGAGATAATCTTGACCACTGGTTCGAGATTAAAATCCTACATTATAACTTTTGCTGGTGCTAAATCACTATTCTTTTGTTTCTGGTTATGCCATGCAAGCAGTATGGAATTTCCAAGGCATCACATAGAGACCCACTTTTTAAACATTTGGTCGTCACTTAGCTTCCTCTGAAGCTCTATATCCTCTATACCTAGAAATAAATGTGTCATGAAGCAATTTAAGTAAAGCTTTATCTCGGTTCGCACGATGTAGACAGAAAGATAATCTTATCCAGAAGAGAGTTTTAAAACAAATCCTCTAACTTTATTTCGGGTATACAATCTATTCTTACTACACCTTATTACTTTCTCTACTACGTATAGTAAGTAGGGGAAGTATTGCATTCCACCCAAAAATTCGATATCGAGATTTCACCGGAAATACATGTTTTGAGACCTACTGAATCCAAAAAAAGCATTTTTGGAAACATGTCCGTGTGTGTGTCTGTGTGTGTGTCTGTGTGTGTGTGTGTGTCTGTGTGTGTGTCTGTGTGTCTGTGAACAGCATAACTCAAAAACGAACAGTCGGATAAGCACCAAACTTGGTATTTAGGTTCAGTATCTTCCAGAGATGCGACACGAAGGTTTTCAAGAAAATTCCCCCACCCCAGATTACCCTTTACATGGAAGATTTTTCGAAAATTTTAATTTTCTCAAAAATGGCTCTAACGATTTTGATGAAAATATCATATGTTTAAGATAATGTCATGAGAAATGAAATGTATATCTCGAATTTTCTGGGAATGTCTCCAAAAGTATTCTTCATTGTGAACGACTTTTGCATAACTGGTAAACCATAAGAGATAGACAAAATTTTACTACACAAAAAATGTAGATCGCGTTAAAATACACAACTTATGTCATATACATTTCTTTTGTTGAGTGAACCGTTTTCGAGATATTGCTTGTTATTTCCTTAAATTTTCCAATACTTATACTTTTTCTCAAATGCGTTATTCAATTTTTTTATGTCCTGGACATGCAAAGAGAATGGAATGCGCCACATAGCAACCAGCGTTAAAATATTTGACTATCGCTTAAAAGCTACCATATTTCCCTTGCATCTACAAGAAAATTACCAATAAGATTGACATCTCGATATCTCGATTAACATGAAGCATATGGAGAATAGGCGTTTGTAAAATTAGATTGTACAAGAGTAGAGAAAGTCATGTGAGTGTAACACATCAGATTTTTTTTCTAGCATTATTACTTTCTCTACTACGTATAGTAAGTAGGGAAAGTATTGTATTCCACCCAAAAATTCGATACCGAGATTTCACAGGAAATACATGTTTTGAGGTGCACTGAATGCATATAAAGCATTCTTGGAAACATGTCCGTGTATGTGTCTGTGTGTGTGTGTCTGTCTGTGAACAGCGTAACTCAGAAACGAACAGTCGGATAAACACCAAACTTGGTATTTAGGTTCAGTATCTTCCAGAGATGCGACACGAAGGTTTTCAAGAAAATCCCACACCCCAAATTACCCTTTACATGGAACATTTTTCGAAAATTTTAATTTTCTCAAAAACGGCTCTAACGATTTTGATTAAAGTATCATATGTTTAAGATATTTTCATGACAAATGAAATGTATATTTCGAATTTTCTGGGAATGTCTCCAAAAGTATTCTTCATTGTGAACGACTTTTGCATAACTGATAAACCATAAGAGATAGACAAAATTTTACTACATAAGGCTGTAGTTCGCGTTAAAATATACAATTTATATCATATACATTTTTGTTGTTCTTGAGTGAACCATTTTCGGGATATTGCTTGTTATTCCCTTAAATTTTCCAATACTTATACTTTTTCTCAAATGGAAATTCGTTATTCATTGTTTTTTTGTCCTGGTAATGCAAATAGAATGAATACTCTACATAGCAACCAGCTCTTAAAATATTTATCTATCGCAATTCACCTTGCATCTACAAGAAAATTAGCAATAAGATTAACATCTCGATATCTCGATTAACATGAAACATATGGAGAATAAGCGTTTGTAAAAATAGTTTGTACAGGAGTAGAAAAGCCAAGTGAGTGTAACACATCCGATTTTATTTTTATCCAAATAAGCCTTTGCAGAGATGGCTACATTACACATTTCGTTACAGATACAAAGAGAACAGCGATAGTCAAATGTTTAAGAACTGGACGCTTGGCCTTAAAATTCCCTGCTGTGTCCATGCAGTCGCGAGAAACAACTGAAAATTAATGGGATTTAAAAAGAATGACAAGTATTGAACAACTCGAACCTTTAATATCTCAGAAATGGCTAATGCCACAAGGAACATATTTGAAATAAATTGTGTTTTTTAAAGAGATCTACATTTTTTGTATGGTAGGTTTTCGCTTAACGTTTATCAGTTATACAAGATTATACAAACTATCTTTTGTATGGAGTGGACATTCAAGATACACATTTTATTTCCAATGTAAATATCTTTAATATACAAGGTGTGATCAAAAAGTTCCTGGAATGACGTCATAAATATTACACAACAGCTTGTTTTGTCTAATATGCACTGTCACCCTCGAAGTAATCTCCCTCGGAGTTGATACATTTGTCCCAGCGCTTCTGCCACTACTGGAAGCATCTCTGGAAGTCCTCTTCTTTCAACATGTTCAGAGCCTTCTGCGATTCGCGATGGTTTACATCAATGTACTCAAAGCGGTGTCATCGGAGCCACATTTTTAGTCGCGGGAAAAGAAATAAGTCCGCCGGTGCCAAATATGGAGAATAGGCGGGATGGGGAACAACATTCATCCTATTTTTATCCAAAAATTGGCGAACAGGAAGGGCTTTGTGCGCGGGCGCATTGTCATGATGCAGGAACCAGTCACCACTCCTCCATTTCTCCGGCCGTTTGCGTCCCACATTCTCCCTTAATCTTTGTAGCACTTGTTTGTAGAACACTTGATTCACTGTTTGACCCTGTGGCATAAATTCCTTATGTATAATGCCTTTAATGTCAAAAAACACAATCATCACTGACTTCACTTTGGATCGAACTTGTCTGGTCTTTCTCGGGCGTGGAGATGAAGGACTCTTCCATTGTGAAGATTGTTGCTTCGTTTCTGGATCGTACCCATAAATCCATGTTTCATCGCCAGTAATAATTTTCTCCATAAACTGTGGGTCATTTTGTAGCTGTTCTTTAAGATCTGTGCAGGCAATCACACGGCTTTCCTTTTGTTCATGTGAAAGCAGGCGGGGCACGAACTTGGCGCAATTCTTCTCATGTCCAAATTGTCTTTCAAAATGCTTCGAACACTTCCAAAGGAGAGTCCTAATGAGTCAGAAAGTTCTCTTATTGTATTATTTAAGACCATTTCCCTCACCGGATTGATATTTTCAACAGTTTTGCTGGAACACGGTCGCCCCGAACGATCTGCAGCTTTAACTGATGTCACATCACTTTTAAATTTCGAAAACTACTCAATGCTTGAATTTTGACATAACGTCCTCCCCATAAGTTGTTCTTAACATATAGGCTTCTGTTGCAGTTTTACCGAGTTTAAAGCAAACTTGGATGTTCGTTCTTTGTTCTTCGTAATCTGACATTTTTGCTACGCGGAAAAATCGCAGCACATGCAAAACACGTGTTCACTTCAGAGCGTCTACCTCGTCACTGCATGGTCACAGGAAGTCACGTGACCTCTCATTTTAATCGGGAAGGAACGCTGCATGTACAGTTTGGGTAAGAATTAAAGAAATCTCAACTTCAACATTGTTGTGAAGCCATTCCGGAAACTTTTTGATCACACCTTGTATGGTATTTCAATCAAAATCGTTAGATCCGGTTTTTAGAAAATAAAAAGTTTCGAATAATGTTCCATATAAAGGATAGTTTGGGGTAGGGTCCTTGTGTCGCATCTTTGGAAGGCACTAAACTCGAATACCAAGTTTGGTATTTATCCGACTTTTCATTTTTGAGTTATGCTGTTCACACATACAGACACACACACACGTATCTTTTTCTAAAAATGCTTTTGTTTTGAATTCAGGGGTGTAAAACATGTGCTTACGGTAGAATGTCGGTATGGAATTTTTTATTGGAATGCAATATCTTCTCTACCTACTATGTACGTGTAGAGAAAGCAAAAAAAATGGTAGAAACAAGATTATGAATGTAACACACCAGATTTATCTTTATAGTTCAAGGTTACTGTTCAATCGCACATTACCGAATGTTCACGAAATATTAAATGTCGCAAAGTAATTGTTATATATAAATTGTATTTAACAAGTATAAATTTTGTTCTACAGGATATCCATCTTGCGCTTCTATAAAATGGATGACAAGGATGATGAAAATTTGAAAGCTTAGTGATACAAAGTTCAGGTTATACATTTTACGTTGCCAATATCTCAAATATATAACATTTCAACAAATTGTTAATACATATTTGAGAAAAATAGTCTTATACAACCTTTTTCTAAAGATGCTTCGAAGCATGCATTTTAAGTGAATTCTGGGTATCGAGTTTTGGATCGAATGTAATACTTTCTCTATCATATGTAAGTGCTTGAGAAAGAAAAAAGTAACAATGCAGAGCGAGTTTCTTTTGACACGATAACGTAAAGCGATAGCCTGGATCATTAGGTAAGAGGGTGGGTACTGTGGGGTGGGGGACAGGGCCGCGGGTGTTATTGGAAATGCAATCTGGGCATCGATTCTACACAACTCTGCGTGTAGTGGTTGGCCGTCATTTAGACAGGGTGCTTCGCGTTCCTGTTTTGTTTTTCTTTTTGGAAACGCCGATTCCACCTTCAGATGACTGTCCTTTAAGGCCCGTTCACACCTGGGGTCATTTCAAACGGAGAAACGAACGTATGATTCAGGAAACGGTTGTCGCCTTTTGAGGCGGAAAACAAAATAAACAACATTAGATTGTGGATAGAATTATTGCCGTTTCTCAGTTGCTAATGCTCTTCTGCTGCTAATGGTGACGAGCTAACTGCAGCCTGCGTTAGCATCCCATTATTATTGCATCGATTTAGAGGATGCACGCATTAATCACTCAGGAGCAGATAAGCGAGTATGGGAAAGTAATAAACAAGCCTACATCCTTACGTCCAGCTTTCCGAAATTTATTATTATCATCAACATAGTATTGTCACGAATCATAAAATAATTTCCAATGTTTTCATTTATTTATTTAGAACAATTACAGCATTATGGAGTCCATAGAAACTAGTCTGACCACCTGTCTCATAGACGTCTGACGATATTGTTACATGTTGGGGTGAAGGCCAAAAAGGTTATCAGAAAATGATTAATTTAGGTCACCCCAACACGCACATGGGGGGACGCAACTCGCTGGCAGCAAAAAGTCCGGGACCTTGGTGTGTAAAATTCAGGGGAAGGCGTGGGTTTTATACTACATTGAAAGATTACATTACAAACATTACCTGGGATATATTCACAAAAACGTTTGGCTTCTCTACATAATTAACAAAGGAAACAGGATGAAGGGAGATGCTACAAACCGAAAACCGGCCACACGCGTCTGGTCCCAGCGACCACAACCACTCGAGTCACGCTATCTTGCCCCCAACAACCGTGTCTAGCCAGAGCCAGACAGGGCTGACCTCACATCAGAAAATTTAAAACAGATTTTTCCCTTTGGCGTGGTCCGCGCCGAAAAGAAAGACCGCCAAGCCGAAATATAACCAATATATATTGGAGACCCAATAATGTTACGCCCTGTAACAATAATATAGCACAACAGCGCCTCTGGCACTGACAATAAAAATATGCCACAATATATTCCATTTTCACAATTTGTTCTTTTCTTTATTGTACGTTCAATATCACCCTATTTACAAAATGTAAATTTTCTCGGCTGATCATTTCCATTTCATTCTGACATTACAAAGAACGTCCCTAATTGTCTTAACTGAGACTAATCAATGGGCATTTTCCTAATCACTACAACTCTATTATTTCTGAGCCATTTCTACCTGTTAGGTTTTGAATTCCTAATGTAGAATACATCTAAAAACTAACAAAAGAGCTATTTTCTTTGTTTTTCTACCGCTTCCTTGCAGTAGGAAGAGGAAATATTGTAATCCATCTAAAAATTTAATATAGAGATTTCACCAGAAGTGTATATTTTGAAAACAATTCGTATTCGAAAGGTAAAATCTGAAGCAGTAGTTCATTGCTCATAATATAATTTAGATTCTGAGTGAGACTAACTGCAGATTCCCGTGAATTTGAAAGGTGTAATTCAGGCTTTTGGACACCCTTGACGTGGTCAGCACCCGCTACACAAAAGAGAAGCTAAGCTCTGCATAGCGTCATACTGGCTGGGTTCGAGTCTAAATGTAAACCCCGTAGCACGTAGGTCAAAGTTGATATAAATTAACAGAATAGTTTAACGAATGATGGATGGGTAAATACGTAACTTATGGAACATTTTGGAGAAAAATGGGTTAGGAGACATGTGGAGAAGGAGTGAAAATAAGGTGAAAAACTTTGGAAAAAGGTAAGGAAAAGACTGGAAGATATATAAATACAAAACATGTTCAGTGAGATTGCCGAAAAGAGCTCATTGGTTTGTTACAGGTCAATGAAAAGTACATGGGGTAGGAAAAAATATATAGACATAGTAAATAAAGAAGAGAGAGAATCTATTGCATGGGTAAGAACCGGAGCAAGGAGGCTAAGAGGGTTAAGACGGGGTATTCCTCAAAACCAATGTCCGATATGTGGTAGTAATGAAGACATTGTACACATAGTATTTAAGTGCCAAGGAACAGAAAATTGGAGAAGAGAATTTATTAAAAAGAAGTGGTTGAAGGGGGATAGAAATACACGTATAATGGAAATTATGTGCAAGGACGCTACGAGCATTGGACAGTTTTTGTGTAAAGTCAAAAATAAATGGCTTTGGACAGTGGATAGAGAAAATTAAGAGGTAGTGTATCTTACTTTGAATGGAAAACTGTGGTGAATGTGTGATGGTTAAGTAATCAATAAGTGACAAGTGAAAAACAAGTGGAAATGGGACATGAAAAACTTAAGCAAGATAATTTATTGACGGGTAATTGTAAATGTAGATAAACTGTAGTGATTGTCTACAGAATGAGTGGCCAGGGTCAAAGTTCAGTAGACAATCAAATTTAAAATCTCTTAGCACAATAAATAAATAAATTAAGGAGAAACGTAAAACTCGTTCTCTAGTATCTTGTTGACTTCGGCGAGTATACATATATCCATCGACGCTCCCAGGAGCACGTGTGTACGTGATATGTGAACGTGATAAATTAATTAAAGATAATAATATTCCGGGAGCATTTAAATATTTGAATCGCCGTTTATAATTGGGAGGGAGTTTCGTTTTTATGTAGTGAAATAAGTTTAAGCCACTATTCCCGTAAAGCACTCAGCGTTTGCTACGAGAACATTTTTGCCTGTAAAGTGAGTAACCAATAAACTGTGAATCAACGCAAATCGTAGACTTCATTCCAATGTGGTAAGCCTGGTTACCCTGCAGAATAAGTTACTCATCGGGAATTTGAGCACGACAGCCTCAAATCAGGTACTAAATTTTAATGCCATAGCCGGGATTTGTACCACAGATCTTCGGCTTTCAGTGTCGCTTGCTCTAATCAAAAAGCTACCGTGGCGCAGATTTTTCGGAAGAATGAATTTCGAGGACCCCTTGTAGTTTGCCAGCAAATAAATGTGGGTTAGTTGGGGAATTTAATATCGTGCCGGTATGTTGCCATGGCAACTTCGCTAGAGCAGTGACACAGAAAGCCGAAGATCTTGGTTCAATCCCGGCTATGACAAATATTTTTTCAATCTGATTTTAAAAGTAAATCTATAAGTATCCACCATTTTAAATTTGTTGTAGATTGGCTGTATCGGTGTTTGTGCGCGCGCACGACGACATATTGTTCCTTTGTCTCCGCTTGTGGAATGTTTGACTGTTACTACTCCAGTGAGTGTTGTATTGCTGCATAATATGCATGGATTCACGCATCACCGTTTACACCAAAGAAGAGCAGCCTTTTTTTCGTCTAAAGGTGTACAGGAGCCAAAACCCACCAGAGACGTTTTGCACAACATTGGGGCGAATGGATTGAAAAGTTAAAATGCTGTGTAGGACAACTGTGAAGCACGAAGAAAGAGCACTGAGCAAGGCTGTATTTTGATTCAGAGAACCGATTGTCGATGAAGTTGCAAACGATATTTTTATGCTCCATTTAAAAATGCCTTAAGAGACCGTCAGTTCACCACACACCAAAAAGTGAAGGAAGCATTGCATAGATGGTGCTCAACCGAAAACCTTTTCTTTCTCTAAGGGCATCAGAAAGCTTCTGAACGATAGACCGTGTGCATTGATAAGCAAGGTGGGTATATAAAAAAAACTGATGTGTTACACTCATATGACATTCTCTACTCTTGTACAAACTATTTTTATAAACGCTTATTCTCCATATGCTTCATGTTAATCGAGATATCGAGATGTTAATCTTATTGCTAATTTTCTTGTAGATGCAAGGGGAATTGGTAGGCTTTAAGCAATAGTCAAATATTTTAAGAGCTGGTTGCTATGTGGAGTATTCCATTCTCTTTGCATGTCATGACATAAAAAAATGAATAACGAATTCCCATTTAAGAAAAAGTATAAGTATTGGAAAATTTAAGGGAATAACAAGCTATATCTCGAAAATGGTTCACTCAACAAAAAAAATGTATGTGACATAAATTGTGTACCTTAACGCGACCAACATTTTTGTGTCGTAAAATTTTGTCTATCGCTTATGGTTTACCAGTTATGCAAAAGTCGTTCACAATGAAGAATACTTTTGGAGACATATCCAGAAAATTCAAGATATACATTTTATTTGTTATAAAAGTATCTTAAATATATGATATTTTAATCAACATCGTTAGAGCCATTTCTGAGGAAATTAAAATTTTCGAAAATTGTTCCATGTAAAGGGTAATCTGGGGTGGGGGTATTTTCGTGAAAACCTTCCTGTCGCATCTTTGGAAGATACTGGACCTAAATACCAAGTTTGGTGTTTATCCAACTGTTCGTTTCTGAGTTATACTGTTCACAGGCACACACACAGACATACATACACACGGACATGTTTCCAAAAATGCTTTTTTGGATTCAGGGGGGTCTCAAAACATTTATTTCCGGTGAAATCTCGGTATGGAATTTTTGGGTGGAATACAATACTTTCCCTACTTACTATACGTAGTAGAGAAAGTAAAAATGAGGTAATTGTAAGTTTCTGTTACTGTTATAATAAATTTAAAAAATTATGGTTGGGATACTTATTGTCCTACCCTCGCACCTTTGTAACTTTAGCTTACACACCCATATGTGGAAGAGCAATTAAGTATTATCATTAATTGGCCTAATTAAGGTTTCCCTCAGCAACCTAAATTAAAAGTACAACTTGAATAAATATTGAATTCAAAACTTTAATCAGATATAACTTAAGGCCCTCAAACGAAGACTAAAGAAAATACTCCATCAAAGTATCCTTGATATGCAATATTACTTTCCCTACTACGTATAGTAAGTAGGGGAAATATTGCATTCCACCCAAAAATTCGATTCCGAGATTTCACCGGAAATACATGTTTTGAGACCCCCTGAAACCAAAAAATGCATTTTTGGAAGCATGTCCGTTTGTGTGTCTGTGTCTGTGAAAGCATAACTCAGAAATGAACAGTCGGATAAATACCAAACTTAGTATTTAGGTTCAGTATCTTCCAGAGATGCGACACGAAGTTTTCAAGAAAATCCCCCTACCCTAGACCACACTTTATATGGAACATTTTTCGAAACTTTTAATTTTCTCAAAAATGGCTCTACATTTTTGAACAAAATACCATTAAGTTTAAGACAATTTTATGGTAAATGAATTGTGTATTTCGAATTTTCTTGGACTGTATCCAAAAGTATTCTTCATTGTGAACGTCTTTTGCATAACTGGTAAACCATAAGAGATAGACAAAATATTACTACACAAAAAATGTAGATCGCGTTAAAATACACAATTTATGTCATATACATTATCTTTTGTTTGAATGAACCATTTTCGAGATATTGCTTTTTATTTCCTTAAATTTTCCAATACTTATACTGTTTCTGAAATGGGAATTCGTTATCCTGGTAGTGCAAAGACTATTGCTTAAAGCCTACAAAGCCTGCATCTACAAGAAAATTAGCAATAAGATTAACATCTCGATATCTCGATTAACATGAAGCATGTGGAGAATAAGCGTTTATAAAAATAGTTTGCACGAGAGTAGGGAAAGCCATGTGAGTGTAACACATCAGCTTTTATTCGTAATTTATTATTTCATAAAAAAGTGCTCTAACGATTTTGATTAGGATACTGTGAATGTATGCTTCTGAATGCATTTTGTATAACAGGTAAATCATAATAGAAGCTTACTAACTACACAAAACCCATAATATAACTTTTTTGTGCCATTAGCCATTTCTGAGATATTTTTGTCGGTTTGAACATCTTTTTAAGCGCTATCATGACTTTAGTTGTTTTCGCGATGTTGTAAAAGAGTATGAAATTTTAAATCCAGGATAGAGTGACCCAATTTTCACCACAGCCTCCTTTCACCTACAACGAGATGTGTAATGAAATCAAGCCTGCTTTTGCAGGAATAGCTTGTAAAAGTTACATATAAAAATATAATGGCCAAAGAAAGTCCTATCGGTATCGGATTTTCTGCTCCAGGACACTTTCAACGAACAGAAGCTTTTTCCGCGAGTAGGTGTGTTCTGTTGTATGTTCGTATTATAATATTTAGGCTGCGTAAGTCTTTGGTCACTTTTTTCTTTCTTTTTAAATGGAATGTGACTAAACCGCTTATCATATGTTTCCTGCCCCCCTTCTCCTAGTGCGGGCTTTTCGGAAGAGTAAACACAATGGATGCATATGTGCAGGATGCCAGCAACATGGTATAACTCACAAAGTTTAACTCTTTTTCCACTGCTTATTTTTACTCGAATAAATATAATAATCAAAATAAATGTATAAATCCCCGTTTCATACGGTTTACTTCTCTACTCACTAATAGTAAGCAAAGGAAGTATTGCATTCCACTCAAAAAGTTCGATATCCAGATTTCACGTGAAATACACATTTTGAGACTCCCTGAATCCAAAATAAGCATTTCAGAAAATGGTACGCACGCGAGCACGAAAGTGTGTTTGTGGCTGTGAACAGCATAACGCAAATCCGAATAGTCGGTTAAGTGCCAAATTCGGTATTCAAAATAATCCTCCCACCCCAAACTACCCTATGTTGATTTTTTCAGAAATGGCTTTAATGATTTTCGTTAAAGTACCATGTGTTTAAGATATTTTTATAACTATGGAATTTATATCTTTAATTTTCTGATAAATAATAGTCTCTGAATTCCTCTTTAGCCTGAATGCCATTTTAATAATTGGTAAACCCTAAGGATAGACAAAATCGTACTACAGGAAAAACGTAGACCTCGTTAAGGTACAAAATTTATTCATCTAATTTTTTTCTGGTGTTAACAATTTCCGAGATATTCCTTGTTATTGGGAAGTCTTTTTTTTCTTTTCCGTGGTCTTGCAAAGAATATAGAATTTTAAAATCATCATATACCAACATGCCCTTTAAAACTCTGACTATGCTTACTGTAACCTGCAACGAAATGTGTAAACATAATTTGAAAGTTTATCTGGATTAACAAAAAATACATAGAATAACCTTTTTTCAGAATATAAGAACGAGTAGAGAAAGTCATGTGAATGTGATATGTGAATTGTTTGGTAGATGTATGATAAATAAATTTCAAAGGTTTTAATTTAATTATTTTATTAGGTACATACTATATATAAAATAATTTAATTATTGAGGGACCGTCGAAAGAAAAAACAAGAGCGGAAGCTTCGAGAAAGAGGAAAAGAAGGAACTGACAGAGTAGCTTTGGAATCAAATCAGAAGGCATCCTATAATCTATATCCGTCGGTAAAAATAGTGCTTTCTCTGGTGAAAGGTGGTACGGTAAGATATAAATAATTAAATAAAGAAATAACTGTAAATCAATTTGTAATGTAATAAGCTTGACTTGAAATATTTGTCCAGCGAAAGAGATTATTAGCACAAAGGAAGTTCATTAGTAACAGCCGAGTAGCGAACACGTTAGCACAAAGATTCTTCGAATGCAGTTAAGGTGTGAGTTCATTGCGTTTGCAAAGTCACGTAGTCAGGAATTCTGTAAGTTAGAAAGGGAATGAAATTCTTGGATTCGAGCAGTGTCAATTACGCATACTTAGAGTTTTTAGGATTGCACCGCGTGAGTAGAGACGTTGGTAGGGGTAGCGATAGGTAACTGGAGCTTAAATTAAGAAAACAGAGTGCACTCTGTATCAGAACTAACTTACTTAATCTCTAATTGGTTACTAAATCATGTCGCTTACTCGTGCGACGTCTCTTGTGATTACTCGCATGGTATTTATTTTCATTTTAAGTTGTGTAGTGCCCAGTAACGCGCTTGAGTATGTAAGACTTAACGGGTAGTGCGAATGATCCTTCCGAGTTAAATTTCTGCGACTTATCGCAAATGACTCTTCACATAATTACTATTCTATAAATAATTTAATTGTTTAATTCAATAGTAGGCGACACTTTTCAAAAGAATATTTGAATCAATATTAAAATATATCAGCTAACTAAACTGGTGATATCCTTTCACACTACACTCACGCATACCCTGAGACAAAGAACTCATAGCAATACCACTGAGGTAGCTGGAGGACCAGATAACGCAGAACGAGCTAGATGACATCGTAGAACTCGACAACAAAGAGGTAATACAGGATGATTTATGAAGAGCTAACAAACTTATTTCTTTAATTATTCTGTTCGAAATTCACTCAATGCCGAAATTTTAGCAACCAATTAAACAGAATGTTCTGGAGTTTCAATTTCCTGTCACTAGATGTGCAGATTTCATGTTTTATTCGTAATTGTTAGTTTTATTGTGGACAACTGTTTTTGAGATTTTTTTCTAGTCAACGTGAAAATGGAGTACACCTTAAATGAACGACTCTTCCTAGTACTGCACCACTGGATTACGAATTCAATTACAGCTACTCAAAGGAGAGAATTTGGTGTTTGGAATCTTCCCCAAAGAAACACAATACTGGGAGTGGTAAAAAAATTGGAAACAACTGAATCTCTGGTGAAATAAAAAGGTGAAACTCGTTCATTTAGGCTTCCCACGGTTGTTGTTGACGTAAGAGCACGACTGGATCAGTCACTCAAAAAATCATTAAGACGTTTGTCGCAGGAGACAAAGTACAGCTACTCAATGTGTCAGAGAGCTGTGAAAAGTGCAGGCCTAAAGCCGTATAGGATTACGGTTGTCCATCAGTTACAGGAACCAGATAAGGATAGACGGCTGAATTATTGTCGTTCGTTTCAGGCGTTCATTGTGCAAAATACTGCCATATTGTCCATTACATGGTTCACAGATGAAGCATGGTTCCACTTATCCGGCTATGTAAACTCAAATAACTTGCGCTATTGGGCCAGCGAAAATCCACATTTTATTCATGAAGCACCTATGCACCAGGTTAAAATCGAAGTTTAGTGCGCAATATCCACACAGAGAATAGTGGGACCAATTTTGTTTAAAGCAATGTGAACACTGCAGAGTATCGACGGATTTTCATGGAGTTTGCTGAGCAACTAGACGATGTAGAGCTGAGTCAAGGATATTATCTGCAGGACAGCCATACATCAAATGAATTCATGGCACCATTTGCAAGTTTCTTTGACGACCGGACGACAGGGTTTATGCCACACGTCTCCAGACATTGGACGATCTGAAGCAAAACATTACACAGGAGATTCTAGCTATTGACAACAGAGTCCTCCAACGAGTGGCCAGTAATGTGGAACGATGTGTTGAGTTGTGCCTTATGCAGGATGGAGAATATTTTCAACATTTGCTATAGAGGTAAATAATCTCTGAAAGTTTCTCTGCATTTCAGGTATAATAGGTTGTCACTAGCATAACTCGTTTTGAAACAATTAAAGAAATAAATTTGTCAGTTCTTCATAAATCACCCTGTATTAAACGTTATTCATATTGATGCAACTTCGTGAAAGCTAAGGGCACGGCTTCAAAATTGCCACACCAACAGTTTCCGCGTTCCTGTGTCTTACTACTTCTGCCTTAGTGCTACCATCTAGTGGCATCAACGTAAAATTGTAGTGGGTGTATGGAAACATAGCACGGGAGACGCTGTGCACGAAGTGTGCGTCTTGAAGAGTGTACGACCTGCATGTATTTAGTCCATAGGTTAATTATATCAAGTGGTTGCGTTTGCGCAAAAGCTCCTTAAAGCGTGCAGAAGTTAAAATGCGCTACCGACCCTGTTATCATATTTCATGGAGTTTAGAGAAGTAAGACGGTAGATTTAAACGCCGTATATTTTAAATTACCGCATTTACGTTACGTTTAAAGGCATTCAAGGAGAAAAATAACCAATTAATCAGCAAGGTGGCAAGCTTTAGGGTGTTTATGTACCCTTGTGCTCTTATACAGCAACTGCCACCTTGTAAATACAAGGAAGGACTAATGCCCATAGAATGAATTGTCATGGAGCGCCATTCGCTCAGTTTGATTCTAGGGAGTGACAGAGGACAAGGACTTGAGTTCACTCCAAGCCTAAGGACCTAAATCACACTACAGTTGATGATGAAGCCATTATCTTCACGAAGGACTTATGTCACTAACAGTGGAGTTTCTTGTCTCACGTAACACTCAGCACTTTGTCGCCTGAAATCTCTTCTTCCTTTTTGTCCGAGAAGAAATAAATTTGATTCCGGTCTTCCCCGCGAGAGTGCAGCTCAGATCATCGTGTCGACAAACAAAGGTCACGTGACTACTCTGCCATAAGGAATTCATGAGCAATTAGCTCCAACTACAGAGGTTATGAATAATACAGAGCCTTCCCGACCCCCCCTTCACACAGTAACAACGATCTATGGACCATACCTACCGGAAGCTGAGTTTCTCCTTCTTTGTGCTGCAATTAACTCTGCCGAGAGGCAAATTTATGGGCTCGTCCTGCGTCACGGACAATTTTCTGGTGTTTAAGAGAAAGCCCCGGCAAAAATGTCCTCCTTGTTCAACATGAACACGTACTTTGGGACCATGTTCGCTGACAAATCTAAAATTGAATTATAAACGCGTTCCACTGGAGGACTAGCCCACAGTTTACTCATGGGGTATTTCAAAAGCCGTTTGAGGTTTTACAGCGTTATGAAGTTTGCAGAAATTTGTTGGGAAAGTAACAAAACCACCACCTTATTTGCCTAAACATTGTGATTTAGTTTTCTCAAGGCAAAAGATCGCTAAAAACGAACGGGCTGTAGTATATAGAGGAAGTATTACATACCACCCAAAAATTCGATATCGAGAGTTCATCAGAAATATATGTTTCGAGACTTCTGAAAAAAAAGCAATGCATTTTTATGAAAAAGTCTGTGTGCGTGTATGCCTGTGTGTGTTTGTGTGTGTTTACAGCTTAATTCTAAAACGAAAAGTCAGTTTGTTGAATTCTAAACTTGAAATTAAGGATATTCCAAGCATCGACACGACGATTTTCAAGAAAATTCTCCGAAATTAAGCTACCCTCTGTATGGAATTTTTTTCGCTATTTTTTTTTCTCAATTATGCGAGGTTTTTATTAAGATGTTTACATGTTGAATTTTCTGCGAATAGTCTCTTCAGTCCGAATGACTTTTGTATAATTCGTAAACTGTAGGAGGGATGAAATATCACAACATAAAAAGCGTGTTAAACCACACAGCTTATGTCAAATAAGCATTAGGCATTTCCTAATAATCTTTGTTATTGATTTAAACGTTTAAATGCTTACATATCATTAAGTGCTAATTTTTTCACCCTGTAGTCATGCAAAGAGTATGTAATTTGAAAGTTATCACCTAGTGATCCGCAACATTTGATTACCACTTCATCCTTCTGTATTCCTCTCGCACTCATAAAACAGTCTTGTCTTTTGTCATACGATACAGATTTTTGTCATTGCTCCGGACGCAATTCAGCTTGAGCTTAGCGTGCTACCCTTACCGTTTTAAAGTCAATTCATTAAGTCTGCACCCTTTACCAAGAAACACATTCTCATAGCAGAAATGGTTTCAAATTCTTGTGGTTCTAAAAACACTTTCCCAAAGCAATTCAAAGCTTTACAGGAGCATATAATATGATGGACTGTTTCTTTCTTTCTTGCACAATATGCAACCCAAGTTACCCTGAATCACTCCCTTCGTGTAAGATGCTCTTTCACAGGAGCATGTCCTGTGAGAGATGCAATAATCGTTCTCAGCTGAAGTCTGTTACATTTAAAATAAAGAGAGTTGGAGGTTGTTATACACTACATCACTAAAAGGTTCTTAATTTGAAAACGTTTCGGGAGAACGGTTTGCTCCCATCGTCAGCATGTTTCCGACTGATTTTGCCGGTTCCTCTCTGGGGAATGTGTGTGGTTAGTGGTGTTCTC
Organism: Deroplatys truncata; assembly: GCA_030765065.1. NCBI lineage: Eukaryota > Metazoa > Arthropoda > Insecta > Mantodea > Mantidae > Deroplatys > Deroplatys truncata. Next base: position 56,825,573 of record CM060981.1, read on the forward strand.
TGGTGCTGGGTTGATGAACCTCCAAAGGCTGCTGGGTTGGGGCAGTTCAAATTTATTAGGTGATTTCTGTATCTGTCGATGTGCATCTTTTCTCATTGCTGCTGTTTTAGGAGTTTTATGTTTGGAGTGATTTTATGGTTTGAAGACCAGAAATGATGCTGATTTCTGGTAAATGCATCTCACATGCTCTTTAAGTCTTATTTCAAGATTTCTTTTGGTTCTTCCTATGTATACCAGGTTACAGTCATTACAAACTATTTGATATATACCAGCTGATTTATCGTTGGGATAGGGTCTTTTGTTCTATTGCATAGTAGTTTCTGTATATAGCGATTATTCTGTGGAGTCAGGGTGATGTGTCCAAGGGTGGTAAGTAAACTTTCTATATACTTGTGGTTTTTGTTGTCTGAGTAAAGCAGTCATTTGTTGGATGTCTTTCAAACTTTTTATCTACTTATATATTTTCTTTTCTGGTATCCATCCATGGTGGTTATGTGGATAATTGTTGGTATTCTTTATGGTATTTCTCTTTTTCCAATTGTATATGTACTAACCTGTTTGAAATTCTATTTAAAATTGCATGTTTGTGGCTTGTAGGATTGTAGCTATTGTTTTTAATATAATTTTTTGTGTGAGTTGATTTCCTGTAAACGCCAAACGTTAGTTTGTTGTGTGCTTTATTTCTGATTCGCCATGCTGACGATGGGAGGAAACCGTTCTCCCGAAACGCGTTCAAAGTAAGAAACTTTTAGTGATGTAGAGTAACAACCTCCAACTCTATTTTAAATTATAGCACATCACTGTTACTAGCTTCTTAATCTTCAAAATTAATTACTGCTACATTTAAGTAAGCTTTCAGCTCTTTTCTTACATGGTTTCGTAATAAACAGTTTACCAGGTTTGTTTCCTGCCGTTTTGAGCCAGGTTTTATGATGTTCTACTTTGGACCAGTTCTTAATGGCCTCTCTTACTAATCATCAAGATTATCCTAGAGCCAGCTCTGGCCCAATAAATTGTGAAGCTGCTCCTTGTCTAGCAAGTTCATTAGCTTTTTACTTTCTCTACTACGTATAGTAAGTAGGGGAAGTATTGTATTCCACCCAAAAATTCGATACCGAGATTTCACCGGAAATATGTTTTGAGATCCCCTAAATCCAAAAAAAAACATTTTTGGAAACATAGGTTCAGTATCTTCCAGAGATGCGACACGAAGGTTTTCAAGAAAATTCCCCACCCCTGGATACCCTTTACATGGAAGATTTTTCGAAAATTTTAATTTTCTCAAAAATGCCTCTAACGATTTTGATTAAAATATAATATGCTTAAGATATTTTTATGACAAATAAAATGTATATCTCGAATTTCCTGGGAATGTCTCCAAAAGTATTCTTCATTGCGAACGACTTTTGCATAACTGGTAAACCATAAGAGATAGACAAACCTTTACTACACAAAAATGTAGATCGCATTAAAATACATATGTCATATACACTTTTTTTGTTGAGTGAACCATTTTCGAGATATTGCTTGTTATTCCCTTAAATTTTTCAATACTCATTTTCTCAAATGGGAATTCGTTATTCATTTTTTGTCTTGAATATGCAGAGAGTATTAATCTGTGGCAAAGGGAATGGTGCTGCACCTAGCAACCAGCTATTAAGAGATATGTATGTGCTTAAAGGCTACAGTAATTCCAAATTGCCCTTGTAAATATATATTCCCCTTACATCTACAAGAAAATTAGCAATAAGATAGACTCTGCAAATGTTTATCTCGATTAACATGAAGTAGATGGAGAATAAGCGTTTGTATAAATAGTTTATACAAGAGTAGAGAAAGTCATATGAGTGTAACACATCAGATTTTTCATACTAGCAACATGCTGGACTTTTAGTTTTTGTATTACGCTGTTCACAGACAGACAGACAGACAGACAAACAGACAGACAGACAGACAGATAGTCCCACACACATGGAATTTTTATTAATTTTTTTTGTATTCCTCCATCTACTTAGTATGTGTAGGTGGTAGAGAAACTAAAAAACAAGTCAATATGTTACAAACTATACAATACTTAGAATTCATCCATCGCTTGAGAATATTTTGGAATAACCTGTATTCACGTGAACAGTTCTTCCTTTAAAGCTAAAACTACAGCTTCGAAACGATGTTCATGTGATTCCAGCACAATAAACATATTTTAACCTGGCTGAGGATCCGGGTCAACTTAAGAGTGAAGTGAAGTTCACTGTGCAACGAGAAGGGTGGAGTGAGGTGGCACATTGGGTGTTGTTTACCTGTAAAGCCTTGACTAGAGGTACAATACACTTGTGTCTCTCATTCCGATGTATTGTGGCATGTATGTGTGTGTATTGTCACACCAGACACATTATTGCTTCTTTGGTGACAGTTTTGTTGGTGTAATTCTCTCGATTTTGCGTTTGAAGTTCGTCTGGCTGGCGATCCCAGCCAGAGGTGGAGAGAGAATGGGGGAAGTCTACGTTGCTTCTTTTTGTTTTGTGGTGAGCGTCACTTTGGTCTGGTATGAAAGGCTGTATGTGAAATCGTGTAAGTTTAGCCTCGTGTGTGTAGCATCTACCTTCAATTTATTCATTTTGATCTTTTGTGTATGATGTAGGGGTACCGTGTTTATACTGAATAAACCACAAAATGTATTTTGTGTACTTTGTTATAACTATCCCACGCCTGCTCTGGAATGTGTAGTTTAAGATTCTGGTCCTCTTGCTACCTCTGCAGCTATGCCTCCCAATGTATATGCTGGGGTAAATAAAATTTAATATCTACTGCAAACCTTTTGGTCTCACCTCGTTATACCATATTTTGTGTTCTACTTCATTTTCCACCATCACTAGACTACACTGTTTACAGTAACAAATAAGGCAGCACATTTGCGGCTTTGTTTCCATCAACAGTACTGTGTTTAAGGAACTCTTTAGTAAGGTCGTATATACATTGGTGTCGTCCTCCGTGGACTAGGAGTACCATGCTAGCCTTTAGTAGTTCGGAGGTCGCGGGTTCAAATCCGGCGGAGGGTGATGGATATTTTCGAGCGTAAAATCCTTATCATGGCTTCCTGCGGAAGGGAAGCAAAGCCGGTGGTCCGTGTCGTAGATTTACGGCGCGTAAAAGAAGCTCAAGCCTGATAAAGAGGCCTCTGAGCAAAATATCTAGTCCACGCCAAATATAGAATGGTACGCTAAGGACCATAATAGTTAAATAGCATCCATAAATAAAACTCATTTAATTTAATTACATACATTGGTTCATAAATTATCCCCAATTCTTTGCCTGCTTATAATCGATAAAATCCTACATAATTGCGTCTTTCTAACACTGCTTAGCAACAGCGAACTAATAAGTCTGTTGAAACTTTGTGTTTATAGTAGATTTCATTCTAATTCTCTCTTAAACGCAACTTTCCAAAGCCTTTCGTAATATTGCCCTTTTGGTTTATTTTTATTTGAGTTGGCAATGAAAACGATAACGTCTTTAGTTTCTCTATCACTTATAGTAAGTAGGGGGAGTATTGCATTCCACCCAAAAATTAGATCCGAGATTTGACCGAAAACACATTTTTTATCCAATAAAGCGTGTGTGTGTCTGTCTGTTTGCTGTGAACAGCATAACTCAAAAACCAAAAGTCGGATAAATACCAAACTTGGTATTTAGCTTTAGTATGTTTCAAAGATGCAGCACGAAAACGTTTAAGGAAATCCTCCACCCCAGACTGTCCTTAACATGGAACATTTTTCAAAAATTTGATTTTCACAAAAATGACTAACAATTTTGATTACAATATCATATGTTTAAGATATTTACATGGCAAATGAAATATATATCTTGAATTTTCTAGGAATGTCCCTAAAAGTCTTCTTCGTTCTGAATGACTTTCACATAACTGGTAAACCGTAAGAGATAGACAAAATTTTACTACACAAAAAATGTAGATCTCGTTAAAACACACAATTTATGTCATATACATTTTTTGTCGAGTGAACCATTTCCCAGATATTCCTTTTTATTTGTTTGAATTTTCCAGTACTTATTTTTTTCTCAAATGGGAATTCGTTATTCGTTTTTTATGTCCTGGACACGCAAAGAGAATGGAATGCTCCACATAGCAACCAGCTCATAAAAGGTTTGACTATTACTTAAAGCTACCACATTCCCTTTGCACCTACAAGATAGTTTCTGAGGATGTTTATCTCGATTAATACGAAGTAAATGGAGAATAAGAGCTTGTAAAAATAGTCTGTACAAGAGTAGAGAAGGTCATGGGAATGCAATACATCAGATTTTTTCTCAAAGACCGAACATTTGACTTATATAATTGCTTCCTAAATTTACATATATAAATTAAGATTAAAAATCTTCCTTATTAAATATACCAGAGGTTGCCATAAATTTAAGACACCCAGGTATTAATATAGGTTACTTATAGTTTTCTCTCAAACCTTTCGTTCTTGGCGAAGCAATAAAATGAATGGAAAACCTGCGAACTTGTAGAGATTGATTTTCAGCTTTCTTTAATAGTTCTAAAGGAATATCTCCCATTTAAGCCGGATTATTATTAACTTCATTCATTTTATAGTTAGATACAGCAACAAACTGTAAACACCTAAGCAATGTTCTCTCTGTAGCTATGAATCCATGGTGTGATTTTTTCGGCTAACAAGTAAATAAAATGAACTTTAATCCTCTAACTTTGAAATTATTATCAATTTATTATTCTATGAGTGTATAATCATTATTTATGATACAAGTGTTAAAAGTGGAGTTTTATTTAGCAGTAACAATCCTACGAGAAAAGAAAATCATTTCCAGTGCCTGTTGTCATGCACTATTTTCTAGATGTCCCTAACTTGTAATGTATCAAGATAAATTTGTGCGGAAACAACAAAATATATTCGGACTTTTGCAATGGTGAGCTCGAATCTGGTTGTTTGGCCTTCACAGCACCAGTTCTGACAACACATTTTCACTGTAATTATTTTCTACGTTTCTAGTTTTGCACCGCCGAAGAAAGCTGTTGTATGAAATGTCGAATTCTTTCCTCGATTTTTTGGTACTTGGCCAAAAATTCTGAAAATTTAATGAATTAAATTCTTATAATAAAACAATATGAATTCTAAACCGTAAGGAAATACATAGTTTTTCCTCTTTGTGTATTTAGATTACCAATTAAGTGAAACTATACATTGTCAGGCGCGTGCTTATTAATAGGCAAGCCCAAATTTAAACTTTGTTTTCTCTTAAACTTTCTTAAGCATTTTTCTAAAATTCTCCACACAATGCAACTTTTTGCTAATTCGTTTCAAAATTCTTATACTGCATTAAAGAAAATCACCACCATCCATTTTAATATAAATCTCCAATTTTGATAAATAAATTATTAACTTTTGTAAAATCAAGAAGCTTGGAGAGTACAAAGAGCGGGATGGTTCAGGCAGCAACGTCTATGGTCCGCATTCAGGATGCCCCGGGTTTGATTCCCGGTGACTGCCCACTCTGACCATAGGGTTTTACGTGGTTTTCCCCTGTTCGCCTAGGCGAATGCCGGGATGGTGTATTCCACCACGATTTCTCCTTGCCCCTCTCATTCAATCTCTCCCTTTCACATTTCAGGTGTACCTATGGGACCTGCAGTGCTGGTGGTATCAGACAGATGGCATAGTTGCTTGCGCATTGGAAAGATTGAACACCGTCCGTTAGGGTGGCTTCGTTTAACTCTCTCCGGATTCTTCGCATCTACTGGTGGGCGGGTATTCAAACTGTAGTAATAGGTACTTGTGTGGGTCTCTGTAGGCTGCATATCTGCGACCTCCTACAGCTCCTTCAACTCATCCCTGCCTCCCGGGGGGTGCAGCCCCAATAGATCAGGCTAGTTGCAGTGGCGAGGCATCCCCCTCCTCTAAACACATCCCGCATCCTACAAAAAGTAATTATTTTGCTACAATATTTAGAAGTTAATATAAAAAACTGATTTAGTAGACACTTTTGTAATGTTATCTATTGTAAAATTAAAATTATTCATGTGAACATTTTTAAAAATGCAGCTTGTGCAGTATTAGTATTAAAACATTGACTTTACAGAATAACAAATTAATGTTTAAATAACCATGCAAGCTCAAACTTCGAAATACGATAAAAACCTTATTGGTATTGTATGTAATAAATTACATACATTTCACAAATATGTTTCGCATACTGTGGATTTTCATGGATGCATTACTTTAATACTTTAATATATAATTTCCATTTTAAGAAACAGGGGTGGTGACAATAGTGTTATAATATATTATTCTACTGAGTGTTATAATCTTTAATTTTTAGTATGAGTGACTCGCTTGAATAGCTCTACTTTTAGTGCCAGCCTTCTAAAAAATGTTACAGTAATTCGTGAAAATCGTTTTTATCCGCTTTACCACATAAACTATAACTTGTTTCGTCCTGCCTAGCAACCTAAATACTAGTTACTTTCTCTACCACGTACCTAGTAGGTAGAGAGGGTATTGCATTTTAGCCAATACTGAGATTTCATCGGAAATACAGGTTTTGAGGCCCCGGAATCCCAAAAAATAGAAAAAGGTCCATATATGTGCTGTCTGTCTATCTGTGTGTTTGTGTGTCTGTGTACAGCATAAACCAAAAGCTAAAAGTCGGATAAACACCAAACTTGGTATTTAAGTTCAGTACCTTCTAGAGATGAGACACGAAAATTTTCCAGAAAATCCCCCCACTCCAACTACCCTTTATATGGAAAATATCTAATAACTTTAAATAAGTAATTTGTGAGATATCCATTATTAATGGTTAGAATTGTTCATTACTTGGTAATTCTCTAAGTCCTGTCAATTCAGTTGTTTCTCACATTGGCATGGAAAAAGTATGGAATTTTAACGCCAGCATATACAGTCCAATTGTTCAACATTTGACTATCGCTGTTCTCTTTGCATCTGTAACAAAATGTGTAATGTACCTATTTCTGCATAGAATCATTAGGATCAAAATGTAGCAGATAGAAAAATAAACTATAGTAAGAATAGCTTGTATACCTACTATTAAACGATAGAAGGTAGAGAAAGTCATGTGAATGTATCACATCATATTTTTTTAATCACAGTATTGAATTAAAATGTTTAAATTGATTACTATAGACTCGCATACGGGAAACCGGTTTCGATTCCCATTGGACCGGACACTCCGACCTTAGGTTTTTCCGTGGTTTTTACAGGTCGGTAGGTGAATGCTGAGGAGATTCCCATTTTGCCACGAATTTCCTGTCCCCATATTTCCTTTCATTTGATTCATTTTCAACCGCAGGCATGTGGTGCGTTGCGGCGGGACTGTGCAGTTTGCGCTGTGTAAAGATTTCTCCCTGACGCTTGGATGGCCGTCTGGCGCCTTCTCCTGTGGAGCTCGTTCGTGCCGGAACACCTGGATGAAGATGGAACAGGAAGGCTCTATCCGGCGTCAGGAAGGATCTCATTGTGGAATCGTTAAGGACACTGTCCATGTTAGCGCACATCGTCGTCCGAAACTAGTCACAATTAGGGTCTGCACTTCATCCTTTTCTCCCAGGTGAGGTCATGTACGAGGGTAATCCAGAATGTCCCAGACGTTTTGAAACAAACAATTAACAAAATGCAAGTATCAACGTTTATTATCTATATTTGAAAGATACACTCTTAAACTATTGTTCTACACAATCGCCATTGAAATTGAGGCATTTATCATACCGTGGCACAAGTTTGTCAATACCCTCTCTGTAGAAATCTGCTGCCCGCGAGTCAACCACTGGTTTACAACGGCATGCAGTTCAGCGTCAGTATCAAAGTATTGTGTACCGAGCCATTTCTTCATCGCTGGGAAGAGGTTGTAGTCGTTCGGCGCCAAATTCGAGCCGTATGGTAGATGGTCAAACACCTCCTATCCAAAACCATCCAAGAGTTTTTGGGTACGATTGGCCGTGTCTGGGCGTACACTGTCGTGAAGAAACAACACCTTGGTGCTAAGTTTTCCCCGACGCTTATTTTGTATGGCACGCCTTAACTTTCTTAGTGTTTCACAATACCTCTCTGAGGTTATTGTTGTTCCACGTTCTAGAAACTCAACGAGAAGCACTACCTTATATTCCCAAAACACAGTAGCCGTGACCTTTCTTGCTGACTGCGTTTGCAAACACTTTCTTGGTTTCTTGGGAGAATGTGTGTGTCCCCATTCCATCGACTGCTGTTTTATTTCACAATCAACATGCTTCACCCAAGTCTCGTCCCCGGTTACGATACGATCGAGTAAAGCGTTACCATATTTGTTGAAATCTTGGAGGAAGGTCAGTGTTGCAACCAGTCTCTGTTTTTTTATGGTCTTCCGTTAGGATTTTCGGAACCCACCTAGCACAAAATTTGCGGTAACCAAGCTTCTCCACCACAATTTGATGCACCAAACTCCATCAAATTTGGAGAAAATGTTCCGAAAGTTCTGTAATCGTAAAACGATGATTTTTACGAATTTTATCATTGGTTTGCATTGACAGTTCATCAGTCGTAAGGCTGGGCCTACCATTGCGATCCTCGTCGTGAACATTGGTACGGCCATTTTTAAAATCAATGCACCATTGCCTGACTCGGCTTTCACTCATTATTCCCTGCCCGTAAACATCACAAAGTTGAGATAAATTTCAATTGGTTTGTTCTTTTTAGCCAACAAAAACCTAATCACAGACCGCACTTTACAAGTGGCGAGATTTTCTATTGCAGCGCACATTTTAACAACTCACAGAGAGCACAGTAAGGAAGGCACAGTCCTCACGCTACCACAGCTGGATGCGTACTGAATGTAGGAACGTTCTGACACCAAGATGGCGGCTCTAGCCCTACTCAACGCCACGATAGGCCAAAACGTTTGGGACTTTCTGGACTGCCCTCGTAAATCACAAGAGCATACAATGGCCTATGTACGTAGCTGAGTACCAGTGGCTGGGAGCTCTTTCCACCTGACTGATCCTAATCCTAATTGCTACTAATTTACAGATTTTTTTTAGAAACGAATGAGTTTATTATTTTAAACCTTTATACATAAATTATTATTTTAGATAGCTGACAGTAAAAATAGCACTTTTAACGCAAAACACAGGAATTAAAAGCTGTACTTTATTGTACTAGTGCGATAAAACATTTATGCAACTCATTCATTACCAATTTGACAATTACCATTGTATTAGCACCTGTTTAATATATCGACTTGGATGGATTATCTTTTGCATTTTATTATGTTTTTTTACATGATTAATTTCTTATCTTTTCAAAATTTAAATCTCAATTTAATGCGTTGTCCAGTTAAGCTGTTCATTGTGTTGCCAATCTTGCACTTTCTTTTATATGAATCGTTATTTTTTTGTGTAATATTATACAAATATGTTATATTTTATATAATCCATAAAATAGCGGCACTTACGAGTATGGATAAAACTGAATTCCAAGAGTCGGACAAAATTCTGGAAGCTGCTAAAAAGGCAACAATATGATATAGTACATAATCGCTTCATTGACTGGTGTAATTCACTGCTAGTGAATCAAAACATCAACATCTTCGCTGCACACATGTATTAATCTTGCTCTAGGCACCATTTCTTTCAGTTGTATATAGGCCTGGATTCATTATAATCTTATTTTATTGTTATTTTACAAATTTCAGAAATCTAAGAAACAGTATTGGCACACATGTTAAAAGTGATTTCATTTTGATTGTACGTTAAATTGAGTTTTACTTATGGACGCTCTTTAACTGTTCTTAGCGTCACATTCTATATTGGGCGTGAAAGACCGGTAATTTTGCTCAGAGGTCTCTTTATCAAGCTTGAGGTTCTTTTACGTGTCGTAAATATACGACGAGGAACCACCGGCTTTATTTCCCTTCCGAAGGAAGCCATGCTAAGGGTTTTTACGCCCGAAAAAATCCATAGCCCTCCGCCGGGTTTGAACCCGCGACCTTGGGAACTAGAGGCTAGCACGGTACCACTATTCCACGGAGGACGACATTTTTATTACTATACTCGGTCTAAGGCTGGTTTCGCAAATATTCCTAGTCGGAAAATAAAACCCTAGTTTTAACACTTGTATCATAAATAACTATTTCTCCATTTGCGGAAAACTTTGCCACAATCTCAAGCCATATGTACTTGTTACATAAATAACTATTTTGCCACTTGTAACAGCCTTTGCCAGAATCTCAAGCATTATTCACTTGTTACATAAAGAACTATTTTGCCACTTGTGAAAACTTGTGCCACAGTCTCAAGCATCATGGATATGTTACATAAATAACTATTATTAGACAGTGGTTAAAGTTATAATTCAATTAGCATTGTGGCATGTTTGGGAAGGATATGAAGGTGTGGCGTGATGGATGGTAATTACGTAAGTGGGAGTGTGCTTTGATGGTTAACTGAATCTTGATGAACGAGGATAGATGTCTGTATGATGCGGAGATGATGGATGCCATCTTGAAGTTGACTATTTTCTTTCCTGTAACTTTGTCCTAGCCATTTTTATATTATGCCATGCTGTATGAAAAATAAACTCTGCTGTTTTCTATACGAATCTATTTATTTACACACATTACTCAACAGTGTCGCCAGCATACTTCTACAGTTCCCAGAAATGCTCAGCTTATGTGTATCTACTTTATTTACTTGTTTTCTATAGAAGCCTTGCATAGAATATAAACCATAGTAGCTAATTTCTAGCACCAGCCCCAAACTACCCGTTACAAGAAAATGTTTTCGTTATTTTTTATTTACGTAAAGATGGCTCAAATGATTTTAATTAACATATCATATGTTTAATACATTTCCCTCTGCTTCTTATTTACGCTCCTCTTTGTAAGAGGATGTACAAGTCAATGTCTTGGGTCAGTAGCCTGTCGGGAAGCAAGCAAACTCTGGATCCTAGCATATCCAGGATGGGTGATCAGCCCAATGTCTGGTAGGGTGGTTAAGAACAAGGAAACAAAATGTAAGATGATAGAAAAATTTGGATCAAATTATCCAACCCAGCATTCGCCTAGCGATCGAGAAAACTCGCAAAAAAGCCTTCTGTAAGATTGGTCGGCCTCGGGTTTAGAACCTGGGAGCTCCAGAATTCAGGCTACAGACGTTACCGCTCGGTCTAGAATGATATTCCCATGACAAATAAAATATATATCTTGAATTTTCTTGGAATAGGATGAGCGAGATGGCTCCCTGGTAACGTGCGAGACTCGCGTTCGGGAGGTCATGGGTTCGTTACCCTTCGTGTCGCCCACTCCATTAGTTTTTTGTAGTTTCCTCGAGCCGGAAGTTGAAAACTGAGGTAGTTCCTCTTCCAGCATGAATTTCCTGTCCTTCCATTGTTTCAGAGTTCAAGGAGAGCGTTTTGTATGTTGCGGTAGCACGGTGGATTGTGCACTTTGGAAAGTTTTCTTCCTCAGGGGGCACAGGGCTAAGGCGTGGCTAGTTAGAGTCAGAATGTGCTCCATCTGGAATTGTTAGATTCCACATATTGCTTGCCACATCGTCGTCCGGATCTGGTCGCCCTTCAGGTCTCCCCTCAACCCTCCCAGGGATCACATTAGAAGCCAAAAGGACCACTCTGGTCTACTTGCAGCGCTGTGCTCCAGTTTCTAGAGGCCCATCCATCTTTTTTCTCCTACTGCTACCCCTTTTGGGAATTGACTGTGAAGTCCTCTTCATTCGAAAGGAATTTGCATAATTGGTATAACCGGTAAACTTAGAGAGACAGACAAAAATATTTTATGCACAAACGTAGTTCACATAAAATTGGTAACCGAAGCAGCATCCTTTCTTAAGCATTGTGCATACGGATTACATATTACTATGTATTCTACAAGTCTTCCATTTTTGTATGTCATCTTAGTGACCTATCATCATGTTGCTTCCTTGTTACATTGTACAAGAGTGTTTCAATGCTTTTATGTTGTTTAGACTACAAAGAAAGGATTGGAAGCACTGCTTTCAGTATACCCCACAAGAAAACAAAACACAACGACAAAGCAGGTAAAAGTAAAGGCAGTGGCGAACGAGAGGAACCCAAAACTGGGGCAGAGCACCGCACGCAGGCCATCTGGTTCCTTGTGCTTCTACCGTGACCCCTAGGAGGGAGGGATGAGGACTGGATGATAACTGAGATCCGGATGACTACTGGCGCAAGCAGCTCACCCACCAATCCCTAACCTTTGGGGTCCCCAAAGAAGCGCTTGCCCATAGCACCCTGAGGCGCAACTGGAACGACCTCAGGAAGAAACCTCTACATAGCGACAGCCACCACCTAACCGCAACCCGCCGAAAACCATGCTCTGGTCCTACAATCTTGAAGCAGATGACAAGGAAAATGATGGGTAAAGGAAATAAGGGACAGGAAAGTCGTGGTAGAAGATGAACCACCTCAACATTCGCCTGTGGCACAGGAAAAACCACAGAAAATCCATGTGTCAGTCGCTAGAGGTCGAACACGGGGCCTCTAAATGTGATTCCACATGTTTCCGCGGCGCTACCTCACTCAGTAAGACAAAGCACTTCATAAAGGTTATGGAAGATCTTTGTGTCTGGAAATCAACCGACCAGAAACAATTGTTGAAGTGGGTGCTGTTTCCCATGAACAACATTGTAGGTGCCCCCATCTTGCTTAAGATTAAGTCGGTAATAGTACACAATTCTATTAAATTCCCCTAAAAACGTTCAATAACTTGCTCTCTATACATTTTTAATCTGACGTTATTGTCCCTACATGTATCATCTATGAAGGGGGGACTAGCGATTCTAAGGGAAGATTTAACCTCTTCTCCATCCACCAGAAAAGATGGAAAGGAACAAAGAAATAGAGGAAAAAGTAAGTTTATCATTGCATCATTCTTCCAGCCCGTATCCTCCTGACCACATGGAACCATTGCTGAGCTGCTCAATGGAGTATTTCTGTGTTATCCCTCCTTTAGATCTACTCAGCGACCCACACCCACACCGACCCCCACTGCTACTTTATTTAAATATTCTCTCTGTGCATATTCAGTTTTTCCCAACCGAAAAAATAATAATTTATTAATAATAGCCATTCACCAGCACATCATATTCACCAGACCACCACCAGACACTCAGAGCCTGGACACACATTGAACAGAACATGTGCAGTACTGGACACGTGCTATGAAGTCTGGCTTCCTCAGCTCATGGAATACCTGAGTTCCATATGAGTGCACTCCAACATCATCAGTCATGATTTATAACAAAAGCAACTAAACGTGTAACCTTCTTTGTAGTGTAAGCCATTTCCGAGACATCCATAGTTAATGGTTTGAGTTTTTCAATTCTTTGTCATTCCTTTAACGTGCTGTCGCTATTCAGCTGTTTCTTGTGATGTCAAGGAAGGAGTATAGAACTTCAAATATACGAGATTAATTCAATAAGTATCCGCACAGAATTTTTTAAATTTATTATAAGAATAGAAACATACCTCATTTTTCAACGTAGTCCCCTTGCTTCTCAATGTAGATGGTCAGTAGGATATATAGGAGAGAGCTGGCGCAGTTTTTTGCGTTTATATGGGAAAGGATAGGGAAAACGAGGCTAGATGCGACGGTTCAAGGTGGAAAATGCGTTTATATGGGGGAGATAGGGAATACGAGGACTGACGCTAGGCTAGACAGTGGTAGGAGGGAGAGTGCGCTTTATATGAGAGAGGTAGAGGAATATGAGGAGAAGTGCTAGGCTAGACAGAGGCTGAGTAATGTATGGTTTATATGAGCGGTATAGGAAAACGCGGAGATGTGTTAGGCTAGACAGGGCTTGAAACGTAGTGCATGGTTTATATGAGAGATATAGGAAAACGAGGAAAGGTGTTAGGCTAGACAGAAGTCGAGGAGTAGAGTATGGTTTATATGAGAAGTATAGGAAAACGAGGAGAGGTATTAGGTTAGGAGAATTGAGTTTGTGTTTATAAGGAGAGACGAGAAAACGGAGAGAGATCCTATGCTAGGATAGACAGGTGTTAAAGTTAGGTTAGATAGGAAACCAAGGAGTGATACTCAGCTAGAGGGGGGCAGGAGGGAATGAGCTTTTGAGAGGTAGGGGATACGGGGAGTGGTGTTAGACTAGACAGAGGTTTAGAGTATGCGTTTATATGTATGAGAAGTATAGGAACAGGAAGAGGGGTGCTAGACTAGTCAGAGGTTGAGGAGTAGAGTATAGTTTATATGAGAGGTATAGGAAAACGAGGAGAGGAGTTAGACTAGACAGAGGTCGAGGAGCAGAGTATGGTTTATGTGAGAGTCATAGGTAAACGAGAGAGGCGTTAGGCTAGACAGAGCTAGAGGAGTAGAGTATGGTTTATATGAGAGGTATAGGAACAGGAGGAGAGGTGTTAGGCTAGACAGGTAGTGTAGCAGTAGGAATATGGACTTATATACAGGAGAGATAGGGAATATGAGGTGCTAGACTTGAAAGCGACTTTAGACGTGAACTTAGTGGAAAACTGTTTCATGTCAATGTTCTAGACATACCCATCACGTAACCTATTCAGGGAAAAGGTGACTCGTTCAGGGGAAAAAGGTGACTGCTCAGGGAAAAAGGAGGTCCACAAAGGGAAAAAGTTGACTAGCAAAGGGAAAAACGTGACCAGCAAAGGGAAAAAGGCGACCAGCAAAGGGAAAAATGTGACCAGCAAAGGGAAAAAGGTGAGCCATAAAGGTAAAAAGGTGACCTGCAACGGGAAAAGCTAACCCACTAACACTAACAGGTAAGTAATTCAGCTAGTATTGCAAGAGGTTGACTGCATCATAGCAGTGTATGATTTCACATGTAATTCAGCTAGTATCGTATGTATTTAGGCTAATTCATCTAGTAACACAGAATAGATTCCAGAGGCTAACTGCATCATAGCTCTGCATAATTTCACAGATAATTCAGCTAGTATCGTAGGTATTTAGACTAATTCAGCTAGTATCACAAGAGGATAGATTCTAGGGTTGGGTATAGCTTAGTGTCGTATTTCACAGGTAATTCAGCTAGTATCGTAGGTATTTAGGCTAATTCAGCTAGTATCACAGGAGGCTAGATTCCAGGGTTGGGTATAGCATAGTTTCATATTTCACAGGTAATTCAGAGGGTATCGTAGGTATTTAGGATAATTCAAGTAACATAGGTGTTTAGAGTAATTAAGCAAGTATCACAGGAGGCTAGATTCCAGGGTTGGGTATAGCATAGTTTCGTATTTCAGAGGGTATCGTAGGTATTTAGGATAATTCAAGTAACATAGGTGTTTAGAGTAATTAAGCAAGCATTACAGGAGGGTAGGTTCCAGGGGTTGGTTATAACCTAGCTTCGTATTTCACAGATAGTTCAGGTAATATCGTAAGTATTTGAGGTAATCGACAGAGCTTCACAGATATTATTGATAATTTCGATCAGAGATTTGTATCACAGCTATTTAAGGTAAATGCAGATGATTCAGGTTGTATCAATGGTATTTGAGTCATCTTAACAGGTAATTCAGATAGTATCACAGGTGCTCGTGCTAATTTAGAGCAGGAATTCGTATCAGAGCTAGTTAAAGTAATTTCACATGATTCGGATAGTATCACAGGTATTTAAATCATTTTCATAGCCAATTCAGCTAGTATCGTGAGCATTTAAGCTAATTCAGCTAGTATCACAGGAGGCTAGATTCCAGAGGCTAACTGCATCATAGCTATGCATGATTTCACAGCTAATTCAGCTAGTATCGTAGGTATTTAAATCATTTTCATAGCCAATTCAGCTAGTATCGTGAGCATTTAAGCTAATTCAGCTAGTATCACAGGAGGCTAGATTCCAGAGGCTAACTGCATCATAGCTATGCATGATTTCACAGCTAATTCAGCTAGTATCGTAGGTATTTAGGCTAATTCAGGTAGTATCACAGGAGGCTAGATTCCAGGGTTGGGTATAGCATAGTTTCGTATTTCAGAGGGTATCGTAGGTATTTAGGATAATTCAAGTAACATAGCTGCTTAGAGTAATTAAGCAAGCATTACAGGAGGGTAGGTTCCAGGGGTTGGTTATAGCCTAGTTTCGTATTTTACAGATAGTTCAGGTAATATCATAAGTATTTGGATAATCAGCATAGTTTCACAGATGCTCGTAATAATTTCTATCAGAGATTTGTATCACGGCTATTTAAGGTAAATGCAGCTGATTCAGGTTGTATCAATGGTATTTGAGTCATTTTAACACATAATTCTGATAGTATCACAGGTGTTCGTACTAATTTAGAGTAGGAATTCGTATCTGAGCTAGTTAATGTAATTTCACTTGATTCGAGTAGTATCACAGGTATTTAAGTCATTTTAACAGGCAATTCAACTGGTATCACAGGTACTCATGGTAATATAGAGAGTAATTCGATTATAAAACTTTTCTCATCCAGCGTTACAACAATTTATATACTTTTTTCTAAATCTTACAAATTTTTATATGTTAAACAGTTATTGTACGATGCAGAGAGGGATAAACTGTATATGGTTTACAAACTGAAAAGCTTTGCGTCAACATACCTTTATTTCAGTTCGTTATAGATGTCTCTCCCCTTTTATCTAGGCTTGAGACTAGCACTAGGATTGCTCCTAATGGCAGGGTTACCACCTTCCCTTCCATCTTCTTCTTTCTTCATCAGGCGTCAGCTATCTGCATATACAGCACACAGATAACCTTCTTTTTAAGATTGTAGACTCACGAGAAAATCTTTATCTTTAACTTACATTCTTTTAAGCACTGTTTGTAATGGCGTAATGTCCATACGCATATGTCGTTATCCCATCCTCAGCAATAATTCTTTTATCATCAAACGGAGTCAATGCAATTTTATTCACTTGCACTGTAGCAAGAGCATGCTTTCGTGATAGGATCAGATTCATAGGTGTTCTGATGATTTCACAGGTTTTAAGACAGTCTGTATAGCTGTCAAACGAAATGTACTGCTTAATAGCGCTACGTTTTATACCTTTAATCTTTTTTATCATTGACCCTTGAATATCTAAGGCATACATCTTAGGACGTAGTCCAACAAAGCGTAGGATGATTTTGCTATTAGCCTCATCTTTAAATTTTCCCAATACCTTCTTGTTCTGAGAAGAGTAACATATATGGTTGGCAGGGTAATCAGATGTATCGAGATGCTCAAGAAAACGTAGCTTGTCCTGGTACACATCTTCAGTTGTTACACGATGAATGAACGAATCAGTGTCCATATACATAAGCTTCAGGTTTTCAGCTCCATAATAAGGCAACAAAACGTCGTAATGATAGTTATACATTAATGTCTTGGAGATGTCCAACACACTCATACCAATGTATATAGGCTTGTTGAATACAATCTGACGAGAGGCCATATGTACAGCAGCTAGATTATCAGCATATATCGTCCTGTCGATAAACGTAGGCTTGGCGATCAGCTTCTCTAGAGTTTTTTCATTGGTCACCAGTCGTATATCCATACGGTTACGCAGGTTCTCCATAGTTTTTCCAAACATAGCGTTGTTAAAGAGCTTGTAGAGATCCTTCTCGAAATCATTTGCAGCTTGTTGTCGTAGCCTGTTGTTAAATTCCACATAAGGTTTCAACCACTGAGACTGTCGGAATTGTAGCACACGATGGATTTTTGTTAGTCGTAGTCCATGACTAAGAGCTTGCTTCAAAGCCATGTAATGCACTACATACTTCTTTCGAGGTCCAAGATGAGGTATCAGTTTCTTTGTAGATGATTCCAATGGTTTCATACACTCTGGCAGGAAAGGTAGATCGTTGTGTAGATCGTGAAGTTCAGCAGGATACTCGATGTCGACTTCTAATATGTACCCATGAGGATCATCTTCTTGTAGTGTTTCTAAGTTGATTTCTTCAGGCGACACCCACTGAAATCCACCAAAAGGAAGGGCGTGACACATTGCCCACCCATATTGGTTATTAGCGTCCTCGTATGTGATAAATTGGGTTGGTCTCGACGGATCAAACTTATCCATATAAGTGTTATTAGCCTCAGCATACCGATGGGAAACTTGGCATAAACCTCCTCTTATACCTGATTCCACCATGAGTAGTTGATCATAATCTTGTAACAGCTCTAACTTAATTCCAGTATACAGTAACATAGCGTCCCATGTTAGACCTGGAGAGGTAAAATAATGGGCGGGATCGACTTTGTGTGTTTTAAGGGTTTGCTCTCTGAACGTCTCAAAGACGTCAGCTAGAAGAAGTACATCCGAAGTTAAGTAGAGATCGCTGTACTCTCCCAGGTTTCTCACATTAAACAGCTCCCATACATTTCTAGCATGATCGTAGTCAGCATCAGTAATTTCTTCTTCATTTAATCTATTGTAGAAGGAGTCCTTAGGAGGCAAGCAGGTCTCGTTCAGGGCATCCCATGACGTAACAAAATCATATGGAAATACACCCTTACGGGTCATCAACTTCAATTTGTCTTCTCCAAAGTACTTTAGCGTTTCAGGATACGAGGTTAGATTTTTTACCAACTTATCCAAGCTTGTACTGAGGAATCGGAAGCTATCCACAAATCGAAGATTTATATCTCCTACATACTTGGTGAATGAGATATAGCTTTCTTCAGAGTTAGGAATTACCTCCACACGTTCACTTGTACAACCCAGCTCCTTAACAATGAAATGAGAGTCATATCCGCTAAGGTTATGCATGAAGACTGGTATATATTTAGGTGTTTTACAGGCTAAATTACATTCATTATGAAGACTTCCACGATATTCACCGCTGATGTGATCATGGTCGCGTACTTTGTAGTTTTCTCCTGTAAAGCCTTTTCCACACAAGTAGCATGCCGTAGAAGACTCAAAATCCTTTTGCTGTTGTTCCGTAAGTTTCAGAGGCTTAGTAGATTTGTATATGCCATCAATCATTTTTGCAAGATATGTCAGGTACAGCATAAACTTCTGAGCAGCATCTGCACCACGATACACATAGGGCTGCTTAGGAAGACCAGTTTCGAGATGTTCAACACTGGATGTAGGCTTCACGTAAACACAGAAGCTCATTGGTGTGTGCTCTTGATAAGGGGTTGTATAGGAGGTTTCAGGATTGGGTATACACGTATGGCATGGAGTGAGAATACTCTCAAAATCAGCATAGACGACATAAGGTACTTTCAGCATCCTCTCAACATTTTTAAACTGAACAATTGATTTCTCCTTGGTAGGCATAACTACCCTCGCAACACCATGTTGAATACAGACGGCTACATGTTCTTGCAGTTTTTCCTGTCCACTTAGTCCATATCGATCATCAAAATGTGTAAAGCAGCGCTTACAAGTATAAACCCGTCCATTATGGTTAGTTTTCTGGCGTCGAACGAGTTTCTCAAAATTCTTTATATATACGTAGTGATGTTTTCCACTACTATCATTCAATAGTAGCAGGTCGCGATGTTCAGGTAGTTCAATATCAGCAACCTTTATCGGATACACTTCGTGCTTCTCATCCAGCCCAAACACGTTAATAGACATATTGTTAAACTTCTCAAATTTAGGTATTTGAGAAAGTGGAGTAGGGTAGGAAACACAGCTGAAGTCGTACTTATCTTGAAGTTGTTTGTATTTGTTCACACGCTGTGCATCCTTCCCTGTGAATTTGGCCAGTATAGAGTACATGAAACATTTCTCGTCGCTAAAGTTCTGGATGTTTATACATGCTTTCCTTGCTTCAACAGCTGACGGTAGTGGTATGTAGCTACTTCCTCGTAACGGGTTGTACTTGTTGATACGAAGTCGAACTCCTTCCACAGCAAGCAAAGCCCAGCTGCTACCCTTAAGCTGAGACTCCTCCATTTCAGTCACCAATTTCTTGAATTTCACTTCCATCGTTGAGTCCAGATCAGTTTCCAGGAAAACAGCTTGATTCCGTGTTTTAAATGTTTTGTCACAGGTTTCTCCAATACTGTTAACAAATCGACACTCAGCCAGCAGATTAATTTTAACACTCTTATGAATGCTAAGCTCTTTATGCACAGCATGGATTATACGTTGTTTTGCCTCTTGCAGATACATATTTAGGTCCTTAGCTGATTCGCATCGTATAAAATACGATTTCAATCGTCCTTCGAATGAAGTTTCGTATTCTTTCATATCGCAGTCCTCCACTGTTGACAGCAACTGATGTTTAGTTGGCTCCAATCTTCTTTTCTTCTGAGGGCTGCTTATTTCACATATATCTTCGTGTCGCTGTCCCTTATAACAATCTTTGAAGGTTACATTACAATGTTTACATTTGAAGAGCTTCTTGCAGCTCATCTCGTGTCTTCTCTTGTCATAACCTCGGAGGAACTTCTTCCCACATTTTCCGCATGCATATCCAGTAGCGCTTGGAATAATATCCTTATACGCTGAGTTATTCATCTTTATTCTTGATGTAATAACGTATTAATCACTGATCAATGAAATGTAGACCTCTTCACCTTGACACCACTTTAGAAAGCTGATTATTCTTGGAGAGAACACGATGTTAACACCTCAAGACTAATTAGCACAATGAAGTCCAATGCCCTAGATCACCATATTTATAGAGGGAGCACGAACCTTTTAGATCAATCATAAACTCGCTCCATAACCACCTGTATATGATCGCTCAACGTGTACTAACCCCCCAGCCATATAACCTCAAGTCTAGAGACAGGATGTTTATGACGTCACACCCAGAGACAGGATGTCTGGCAGCATCAAACACGTTTAAACTCGTCTCATAACTACCTGCTTATGCTGTCACACCAGCAAGAGAAGTATTCCCACACGCTCATTCAGACATATATTTCAAATTCAAGCCCACCACCACCATCACCACCTATTGTACCAAGGTTAATTCAAGCTGTATTATCACAATACTTAAAAGTAAAAGCTTAAAAGGAAACCTAGAAGATTTCCCCCCCTTATTTACTTAATTATTTCATGTTTTTATTCCCTTTTCAATTCTTCCTTTCCATCTTCTCACAGAAAGACCATTACATTTCACTACAATCATGAGAAAAGCAATTTTTCCAGAGTTACACAGATTCTAAGCTTCTAAATCGAACCCGGTAATACTTTTAATAAATGTATTTTAGCTCCCCAATATCAGCATCTACCATTTAATCTTTACTCGAACCTGATATGATCCATAAGCTTGAAGATATATGAAATCACCCTTCGGGATTCGATCTGAGTACTTTAAAGTAATATTTGTCACGATAACGACATTTAAGGACTAGATACTCTGTTTGCGTTTACCTTGACATGTTTATCTAAATTAAATTACGAGTTATTAAATTTTTGCAAGTAAATTTCATTGAATCGGTATTCGAACCCAGAACACCAGGAACAGGATAATTTATAATATTAGTCTGACATGTTAAACAAAGTTGTATGCAGTTACATCATCGATCTAAGTGATATATTCTAGTGTACAGAGGAAAATTAAGAAAGTCATTAAAAGATGGGGAATCGAACCAAGCACAACTGATTGACAATTATATACAGCATTAATCACACATCATAGAAGCTATCAATCATGCTTTGCTACACTCCTCTACCTCACTTAGTTCCCGAGATAATGAAAATTTAAAAATTTAGGATCGAACCCAGGACGTCAGGTATCTAATTACACATTTACAAGATACTACCTAATATCATAAACGCAATAAAGTTTATTTGGCGTCTTTATCTTAATTGGTTTAGGAGTTATTAAATTTATAAATAAATTCCATCGAATCAGTATTCGAACCCAGAACACCAAGAACAAAATAATTTATAATATGAGTTTGGTATGCTTAAAGGTGCTGTATGTAGTTACAGCATCAATGTAACTGATATTTTCTAGAGTATAGAGTAAAATTAAGGAAGTCATTAAAAAATCGGGATTCGAACTAGAGACAACTGATTAAACATTATATACAGTATTAATTACACATTATAACAGCTATCAAACATGCTTTGGTCCATTCATCTAGCTTTCTTAGTTTCCGAGATAATAAAGTTTTTAAAATTAAGGATCGAACCCAGGACACCAGGTACCAAAATATACATCCACAAGAAACTAGCTAATGACATTAATGTAATAAAGTTTATTTGGCGTCTTTATCTTAATTAGTCTCTGAGTTATTAGAAGATGAATTTGCATTCACTCCTAGGATTCGAACCCAGGCATCCCGGTCAACTTGGAACAAGGTCCTAATGACGCGGCGCATTCCAAAGAATTGATTAGTTTTTATCCCATTGTTCTATCTCTTTTCATTCAGGAGATATAAGCGATTAAACAGTAGAAATAGAATGGGCGGAGCTGGCCGGCATAGATCAAAGAACTTTATCAGATGTCGGCATCTCTCTGTGCGCTCAAACCGGTATTCTATTTCTACTGTTTAATCGCTTATATCTCCTGAATGAAAAGAGATAGAACAATGGGATAAAAACTAATCAATTCTTTGGAATGCGCCGCGTCATTAGGACCTTGTTCCAAGTTGACCGGGATGCCTGGGTTCGAATCCTAGGAGTGAATGCAAATTCATCTTCTAATAACTCAGAGACTAATTAAGATAAAGACGCCAAATAAACTTTATTACATTAACGTCATTAGCTAGTTTCTTGTGGATGTATATTTTGGTACCTGGTGTCCTGGGTTCGATCCTTAATTTTAAAAACTTCATTATCTCGGAAACTAAGAAAGCTAGATGAATGGAACAAAGCATGTTTGATAGCTGTTATAATGTGTAATTAATACTGTATATAATGTTTAATCAGTTGTCTCTAGTTCGAATCCCGATTTTTTAATGACTTCCTTAATTTTACTCTATACTCTAGAAAATATCAGTTACATTGATGCTGTAACTACATACAGCACCTTTAAGCATACCAAACTCATATTATAAATTATTTTGTTCTTGGTGTTCTGGGTTCGAATACTGATTCGATGGAATTTACTTATAAATTTAATAACTCCTAAACCAATTAAGATAAAGACGCCAAATAAACTTTATTGCGTTTATGATATTAGGTAGTATCTTGTAAATACGTAATTAGATACCTGACGTCCTGGGTTCGATCCTTTATTTTTAAATTTTCATTATCTCGGGAACTAAGTGAGGTAGAGGAGTGTAGCAAAGCATGATTGATAGCTTCTATGATGGGTGATTAATGCTGTATATAATTGTCAATCAGTTGTGCTTGGTTCGATTCCCCATCTTTTAATGACTTTCTTAATTTTCCTCTGTACACTAGAATATATCACTTAGATCGATGATGTAACTGCATACAACTTTGTTTAACATGTCAGACTAATATTATAAATTATCCTGTTCCTGGTGTTCTGGGTTCGAATACCGATTCAATGAAATTTACTTGCAAAAATTTAATAACTCGTAATTTAATTTAGATAAACATGTCAAGGTAAACGCAAACAGAGTATCTAGTCCTTAAATGTCGTTATCGTGACAAATATTACTTTAAAGTACTCAGATCGAATCCCGAAGGGTGATTTCATATATCTTCAAGCTTATGGATCATATCAGGTTCGAGTAAAGATTAAATGGTAGATGCTGATATTGGGGAGCTAAAATACATTTATTAAAAGTATTACCGGGTTCGATTTAGAAGCTTAGAATCTGTGTAACTCTGGAAAAATTGCTTTTCTCATGATTGTAGTGAAATGTAATGGTCTTTCTGTGAGAAGATGGAAAGGAAGAATTGAAAAGGGAATAAAAACATGAAATAATTAAGTAAATAAGGGGGGGAAATCTTCTAGGTTTCCTTTTAAGCTTTTACTTTTAAGTATTGTGATAATACAGCTTGAATTAACCTTGGTACAATAGGTGGTGATGGTGGTGGTGGGCTTGAATTTGAAATATATGTCTGAATGAGCGTGTGGGAATACTTCTCTTGCTGGTGTGACAGCATAAGCAGGTAGTTATGAGACGAGTTTAAACGTGTTTGATGCTGCCAGACATCCTGTCTCTGGGTGTGACGTCATAAACATCCTGTCTCTAGACTTGAGGTTATATGGCTGGGGGGTTAGTACACGTTGAGCGATCATATACAGGTGGTTATGGAGCGAGTTTATGATTGATCTAAAAGGTTCGTGCTCCCTCTATAAATATGGTGATCTAGGGCATTGGACTTCATTGTGCTAATTAGTCTTGAGGTGTTAACATCGTGTTCTCTCCAAGAATAATCAGCTTTCTAAAGTGGTGTCAAGGTGAAGAGGTCTACATTTCATTGATCAGTGATTAATACGTTATTACATCAAGAATAAAGATGAATAACTCAGCGTATAAGGATATTATTCCAAGCGCTACTGGATATGCATGCGGAAAATGTGGGAAGAAGTTCCTCCGAGGTTATGACAAGAGAAGACACGAGATGAGCTGCAAGAAGCTCTTCAAATGTAAACATTGTAATGTAACCTTCAAAGATTGTTATAAGGGACAGCGACACGAAGATATATGTGAAATAAGCAGCCCTCAGAAGAAAAGAAGATTGGAGCCAACTAAACATCAGTTGCTGTCAACAGTGGAGGACTGCGATATGAAAGAATACGAAACTTCATTCGAAGGACGATTGAAATCGTATTTTATACGATGCGAATCAGCTAAGGACCTAAATATGTATCTGCAAGAGGCAAAACAACGTATAATCCATGCTGTGCATAAAGAGCTTAGCATTCATAAGAGTGTTAAAATTAATCTGCTGGCTGAGTGTCGATTTGTTAACAGTATTGGAGAAACCTGTGACAAAACATTTAAAACACGGAATCAAGCTGTTTTCCTGGAAACTGATCTGGACTCAACGATGGAAGTGAAATTCAAGAAATTGGTGACTGAAATGGAGGAGTCTCAGCTTAAGGGTAGCAGCTGGGCTTTGCTTGCTGTGGAAGGAGTTCGACTTCGTATCAACAAGTACAACCCGTTACGAGGAAGTAGCTACATACCACTACCGTCAGCTGTTGAAGCAAGGAAAGCATGTATAAACATCCAGAACTTTAGCGACGAGAAATGTTTCATGTACTCTATACTGGCCAAATTCACAGGGAAGGATGCACAGCGTGTGAACAAATACAAACAACTTCAAGATAAGTACGACTTCAGCTGTGTTTCCTACCCTACTCCACTTTCTCAAATACCTAAATTTGAGAAGTTTAACAATATGTCTATTAACGTGTTTGGGCTGGATGAGAAGCACGAAGTGTATCCGATAAAGGTTGCTGATATTGAACTACCTGAACATCGCGACCTGCTACTATTGAATGATAGTAGTGGAAAACATCACTACGTATATATAAAGAATTTTGAGAAACTCGTTCGACGCCAGAAAACTAACCATAATGGACGGGTTTATACTTGTAAGCGCTGCTTTACACATTTTGATGATCGATATGGACTAAGTGGACAGGAAAAACTGCAAGAACATGTAGCCGTCTGTATTCAACATGGTGTTGCGAGGGTAGTTATGCCTACCAAGGAGAAATCAATTGTTCAGTTTAAAAATGTTGAGAGGATGCTGAAAGTACCTTATGTCGTCTATGCTGATTTTGAGAGTATTCTCACTCCATGCCATACGTGTATACCCAATCCTGAAACCTCCTATACAACCCCTTATCAAGAGCACACACCAATGAGCTTCTGTGTTTACGTGAAGCCTACATCCAGTGTTGAACATCTCGAAACTGGTCTTCCTAAGCAGCCCTATGTGTATCGTGGTGCAGATGCTGCTCAGAAGTTTATGCTGTACCTGACATATCTTGCAAAAATGATTGATGGCATATACAAATCTACTAAGCCTCTGAAACTTACGGAACAACAGCAAAAGGATTTTGAGTCTTCTACGGCATGCTACTTGTGTGGAAAAGGCTTTACAGGAGAAAACTACAAAGTACGCGACCATGATCACATCAGCGGTGAATATCGTGGAAGTCTTCATAATGAATGTAATTTAGCCTGTAAAACACCTAAATATATACCAGTCTTCATGCATAACCTTAGCGGATATGACTCTCATTTCATTGTTAAGGAGCTGGGTTGTACAAGTGAACGTGTGGAGGTAATTCCTAACTCTGAAGAAAGCTATATATCATTCACCAAGTATGTAGGAGATATAAATCTTCGATTTGTGGATAGCTTCCGATTCCTCAGTACAAGCTTGGATAAGTTGGTAAAAAATCTAACCTCGTATCCTGAAACGCTAAAGTACTTTGGAGAAGACAAATTGAAGTTGATGACCCGTAAGGGTGTATTTCCATATGATTTTGTTACGTCATGGGATGCCCTGAACGAGACCTGCTTGCCTCCTAAGGACTCCTTCTACAATAGATTAAATGAAGAAGAAATTACTGATGCTGACTACGATCATGCTAGAAATGTATGGGAGCTGTTTAATGTGAGAAACCTGGGAGAGTACAGCGATCTCTACTTAACTTCGGATGTACTTCTTCTAGCTGACGTCTTTGAGACGTTCAGAGAGCAAACCCTTAAAACACACAAAGTCGATCCCGCCCATTATTTTACCTCTCCAGGTCTAACATGGGACGCTATGTTACTGTATACTGGAATTAAGTTAGAGCTGTTACAAGATTATGATCAACTACTCATGGTGGAATCAGGTATAAGAGGAGGTTTATGCCAAGTTTCCCATCGGTATGCTGAGGCTAATAACACTTATATGGATAAGTTTGATCCGTCGAGACCAACCCAATTTATCACATACGAGGACGCTAATAACCAATATGGGTGGGCAATGTGTCACGCCCTTCCTTTTGGTGGATTTCAGTGGGTGTCGCCTGAAGAAATCAACTTAGAAACACTACAAGAAGATGATCCTCATGGGTACATATTAGAAGTCGACATCGAGTATCCTGCTGAACTTCACGATCTACACAACGATCTACCTTTCCTGCCAGAGTGTATGAAACCATTGGAATCATCTACAAAGAAACTGATACCTCATCTTGGACCTCGAAAGAAGTATGTAGTGCATTACATGGCTTTGAAGCAAGCTCTTAGTCATGGACTACGACTAACAAAAATCCATCGTGTGCTACAATTCCGACAGTCTCAGTGGTTGAAACCTTATGTGGAATTTAACAACAGGCTACGACAACAAGCTGCAAATGATTTCGAGAAGGATCTCTACAAGCTCTTTAACAACGCTATGTTTGGAAAAACTATGGAGAACCTGCGTAACCGTATGGATATACGACTGGTGACCAATGAAAAAACTCTAGAGAAGCTGATCGCCAAGCCTACGTTTATCGACAGGACGATATATGCTGATAATCTAGCTGCTGTACATATGGCCTCTCGTCAGATTGTATTCAACAAGCCTATATACATTGGTATGAGTGTGTTGGACATCTCCAAGACATTAATGTATAACTATCATTACGACGTTTTGTTGCCTTATTATGGAGCTGAAAACCTGAAGCTTATGTATATGGACACTGATTCGTTCATTCATCGTGTAACAACTGAAGATGTGTACCAGGACAAGCTACGTTTTCTTGAGCATCTCGATACATCTGATTACCCTGCCAACCATATATGTTACTCTTCTCAGAACAAGAAGGTATTGGGAAAATTTAAAGATGAGGCTAATAGCAAAATCATCCTACGCTTTGTTGGACTACGTCCTAAGATGTATGCCTTAGATATTCAAGGGTCAATGATAAAAAAGATTAAAGGTATAAAACGTAGCGCTATTAAGCAGTACATTTCGTTTGACAGCTATACAGACTGTCTTAAAACCTGTGAAATCATCAGAACACCTATGAATCTGATCCTATCACGAAAGCATGCTCTTGCTACAGTGCAAGTGAATAAAATTGCATTGACTCCGTTTGATGATAAAAGAATTATTGCTGAGGATGGGATAACGACATATGCGTATGGACATTACGCCATTACAAACAGTGCTTAAAAGAATGTAAGTTAAAGATAAAGATTTTCTCGTGAGTCTACAATCTTAAAAAGAAGGTTATCTGTGTGCTGTATATGCAGATAGCTGACGCCTGATGAAGAAAGAAGAAGATGGAAGGGAAGGTGGTAACCCTGCCATTAGGAGCAATCCTAGTGCTAGTCTCAAGCCTAGATAAAAGGGGAGAGACATCTATAACGAACTGAAATAAAGGTATGTTGACGCAAAGCTTTTCAGTTTGTAAACCATATACAGTTTATCCCTCTCTGCATCGTACAATAACTGTTTAACATATAAAAATTTGTAAGATTTAGAAAAAAGTATATAAATTGTTGTAACGCTGGATGAGAAAAGTTTTATAATCGAATTACTCTCTATATTACCATGAGTACCTGTGATACCAGTTGAATTGCCTGTTAAAATGACTTAAATACCTGTGATACTACTCGAATCAAGTGAAATTACATTAACTAGCTCAGATACGAATTCCTACTCTAAATTAGTACGAACACCTGTGATACTATCAGAATTATGTGTTAAAATGACTCAAATACCATTGATACAACCTGAATCAGCTGCATTTACCTTAAATAGCCGTGATACAAATCTCTGATAGAAATTATTACGAGCATCTGTGAAACTATGCTGATTATCCAAATACTTATGATATTACCTGAACTATCTGTAAAATACGAAACTAGGCTATAACCAACCCCTGGAACCTACCCTCCTGTAATGCTTGCTTAATTACTCTAAGCAGCTATGTTACTTGAATTATCCTAAATACCTACGATACCCTCTGAAATACGAAACTATGCTATACCCAACCCTGGAATCTAGCCTCCTGTGATACTACCTGAATTAGCCTAAATACCTACGATACTAGCTGAATTAGCTGTGAAATCATGCATAGCTATGATGCAGTTAGCCTCTGGAATCTAGCCTCCTGTGATACTAGCTGAATTAGCTTAAATGCTCACGATACTAGCTGAATTGGCTATGAAAATGATTTAAATACCTACGATACTAGCTGAATTAGCTGTGAAATCATGCATAGCTATGATGCAGTTAGCCTCTGGAATCTAGCCTCCTGTGATACTAGCTGAATTAGCTTAAATGCTCACGATACTAGCTGAATTGGCTATGAAAATGATTTAAATACCTGTGATACTATCCGAATCATGTGAAATTACTTTAACTAGCTCTGATACGAATTCCTGCTCTAAATTAGCACGAGCACCTGTGATACTATCTGAATTACCTGTTTAGATGACTCAAATACCATTGATACAACCTGAATCATCTGCATTTACCTTAAATAGCTGTGATACAAATCTCTGATCGAAATTATCAATAATATCTGTGAAGCTCTGTCGATTACCTCAAATACTTACGATATTACCTGAACTATCTGTGAAATACGAAGCTAGGTTATAACCAACCCCTGGAACCTACCCTCCTGTAATGCTTGCTTAATTACTCTAAACACCTATGTTACTTGAATTATCCTAAATACCTACGATACCCTCTGAAATACGAAACTATGCTATACCCAACCCTGGAATCTAGCCTCCTGTGATACTTGCTTAATTACTCTAAACACCTATGTTACTTGAATTATCCTAAATACCTACGATACCCTCTGAATTACCTGTGAAATATGAAACTATGCTATACCCAACCCTGGAATCTAGCCTCCTGTGATACTAGCTGAATTAGCCTAAATACCTACGATACTAGCTGAATTACCTGTGAAATACGACACTAAGCTATACCCAACCCTAGAATCTATCCTCTTGTGATACTAGCTGAATTAGTCTAAATACCTACGATACTAGCTGAATTATCTGTGAAATTATGCAGAGCTATGATGCAGTTAGCCTCTGGAATCTATTCTGTGTTACTAGATGAATTAGCCTAAATACATACGATACTAGCTGAATTACATGTGAAATCATACACTGCTATGATGCAGTCAACCTCTTGCAATACTAGCTGAATTACTTACCTGTTAGTGTTAGTGGGTTAGCTTTTCCCGTTGCAGGTCACCTTTTTACCTTTATGGCTCACCTTTTTCCCTTTGCTGGTCACATTTTTCCCTTTGCTGGTCGCCTTTTTCCCTTTGCTGGTCACGTTTTTCCCTTTGCTAGTCAACTTTTTCCCTTTGTGGACCTCCTTTTTCCCTGAGCAGTCACCTTTTTCCCCTGAACGAGTCACCTTTTCCCTGAATAGGTTACGTGATGGGTATGTCTAGAACATTGACATGAAACAGTTTTCCACTAAGTTCACGTCTAAAGTCGCTTTCAAGTCTAGCACCTCATATTCCCTATCTCTCCTGTATATAAGTCCATATTCCTACTGCTACACTACCTGTCTAGCCTAACACCTCTCCTCCTGTTCCTATACCTCTCATATAAACCATACTCTACTCCTCTAGCTCTGTCTAGCCTAACGCCTCTCTCGTTTACCTATGACTCTCACATAAACCATACTCTGCTCCTCGACCTCTGTCTAGTCTAACTCCTCTCCTCGTTTTCCTATACCTCTCATATAAACTATACTCTACTCCTCAACCTCTGACTAGTCTAGCACCCCTCTTCCTGTTCCTATACTTCTCATACATATAAACGCATACTC
Organism: Deroplatys truncata; assembly: GCA_030765065.1. Classification (NCBI taxonomy): domain Eukaryota; kingdom Metazoa; phylum Arthropoda; class Insecta; order Mantodea; family Mantidae; genus Deroplatys; species Deroplatys truncata. The sequence continues at coordinate 56,856,206 of CM060981.1, forward strand.
TAAACCTCTGTCTAGTCTAACACCACTCCCCGTATCCCCTACCTCTCAAAAGCTCATTCCCTCCTGCCCCCCTCTAGCTGAGTATCACTCCTTGGTTTCCTATCTAACCTAACTTTAACACCTGTCTATCCTAGCATAGGATCTCTCTCCGTTTTCTCGTCTCTCCTTATAAACACAAACTCAATTCTCCTAACCTAATACCTCTCCTCGTTTTCCTATACTTCTCATATAAACCATACTCTACTCCTCGACTTCTGTCTAGCCTAACACCTTTCCTCGTTTTCCTATATCTCTCATATAAACCATGCACTACGTTTCAAGCCCTGTCTAGCCTAACACATCTCCGCGTTTTCCTATACCGCTCATATAAACCATACATTACTCAGCCTCTGTCTAGCCTAGCACTTCTCCTCATATTCCTCTACCTCTCTCATATAAAGCGCACTCTCCCTCCTACCACTGTCTAGCCTAGCGTCAGTCCTCGTATTCCCTATCTCCCCCATATAAACGCATTTTCCACCTTGAACCGTCGCATCTAGCCTCGTTTTCCCTATCCTTTCCCATATAAACGCAAAAAACTGCGCCAGCTCTCTCCTATATATCCTACTATGGTCCGTAGTTCACAAGCTTTCTGATACCCTCAGAAAAAAGTTTTTCAGTTGAGCAGCAAACCATGTATGCACCGCTTCCTTCAGTTCTTGGTCTGTGGTGAAGCGATAGCCCTTAGGCATTTTTAAGTGGACCAAAAAGGATACGGTTTGCCACTTCATCGATAGCCAATCTTCGTTTCTCTGAATCAGGATATGGACTTGCTCATTGATGGCATCACTAGTGGTTATGGACGGACGTTCTGCTCTTTCCTCGTCCTTCACAGTTGTCCGACCATTTTTCAACTTTTCAATCCATTCGTACACATTTCGCCGGGTAAACATTGTGCGAGAAATCTTCGATGGATTTTGGCTCCTGGTACGCCTTCAGACGACAAAAAAACGTATAACCGCAAGCTGTTCTTTGGTGCAAACGGTGAGGGGTGCAGCCATGCTTATTATGCAACAGCGCAACACTCACTGGAGTGATAACGGTCAAACATTCCACAAGCGGAGACAAACGAACAACATGTCGACGTGCGCGCGCACAAACCGATACAGCCAATCTACGAAAAATTAAAAATAGAGTGCGGATACGTATTGACTTACCATCGTATTTTAAAAATACTTTGTTTGTTAACGACACTGTCAACTGCCGAGGTGCCTGAATTTCGTCCCGCAAGGATTGCTTTACATGCTAGTAAATCCAATGACATGGGGGTGTCGCTTTTAAGTGCACTTAAAAACTATCGATCAGAGCCGGGTTTGAACCCGTAACCTTGGGATCAGAAGGAAGTGCCTAACCAATGAGCCATCCAAGCGGATATGGAATTTCATTGCTAGCATATATGTAGTCATCAACTTTTGTTAGTTTTCTTTCCTTGGTGAGAGCTTGTTACTGCGAATAAGCAGTTGCATACTGTTTCTGCATGTAATTAAGCACATTTGGCTTAATTTGAAATCATAAGGATTGTGACTTCGTCTACTTTTCACTTCATTTTATTTAGTTCTTTACTAATATGATGTAGCTCAATTTTCCCTGTCACTTCACTTTTCTCCGGGACGTAGAAGCTTAATGAAATAAGCGCGAAGCAGTCTGTTATTTGGACGATTCATTACCTTGTAAGTCGAATACAAGACCTCTATAATCTCTTACAGTAGCAGCACTCACTGTACGTCACAACTATCATCGAAACCTCACTCGGAGAGCGTACTAAATAACCAATACTTTACGTCGCACCGAGAAGAAAAACAAAAAAGCTTTGTCATTTACTAACTTACTTGCCAGCACGCTTACTTTTGTAGGCGATGGAGTTCTCGAGAGTTCTGGAATGTTCGGGAGGCGGAGAGAAAGAAGGTTCCAGAATAATCCGGTTATCTCCCCTAGCACTTCTGGCGTTGATGCTTGGTGATATTCAATCCGCCAATTGCCTTCTACGTGATAACTTCCCAACTGTATCAGAATATATATCATGAGTAATGCAACGTGAAGATAAGAATCAATTTTACACAAATATGTGTAAATTTGTATTATTAGAGAAATTCTTGTGAATGTATCACATCAGAATTTTTTCTCGTAGTTATGCAAAGAGTGGAATTTCAAAGCCATTATATAATTAGACTATTATTTAAGGCTACTGTATGTCCCATGTACACTCGCTTCCATTTATGGCGTCACCGCAGCTTCAGGTGGCATTGTATTGCCCTTCACAGGTGGAGTACGCTACACATAGCAAGGAGGTGTGTGTGTGTGTGTGTGTGTGTGTGTGTGTGTGTGTGTGTGTGTGTTTACCTTTTCACAGTGGCTTCGTTTTACGTGCTTAGTTCTATATTATGTGCATATGATATACAAGTTTGCGCAATAGATTTACTCATCATCAATTACAATAACCATGTTATATATATATGTTACTAAATAAAACCCTGTTTTACACAATATCTCTACGAAAAAATATTTTTAATGGCAACATAATGTAAAACTGAAGTACATTGTATTTTTTACTCTCAAAGAGCACAGATTTACTACGCATTGTTGTAATAATCTGTCCATGCGAATTTTGCATGGAATTGCCCTAGCAAATAGTTGTTTGCACCACGTATGGTAGACCAACTTGAAGTTGTTTTAGACTACACACGTAATGGATGCCAATTTTGTGGGAGATGTTTCTAGGAGTTTTCGCCCCACGTACGATACAAACTTTCCGGTGGCATTCGCCCCACGTTTACTTATCCGGTGGCCTTTGTTTAAGAACCAACTTTTTTTAATTTTAATGTTTATTTAAATTTATTATATATGTATACCTCGGCTGCGTCATTAGTAATTTGTAAAGCACGTATCTCTTAGCAGGGCTGGTACGGCTAAAGAACAAGACTTACACAAATTACAATTGTATTGTACTTTGTTTAGTAATCCTTCACACGATTAAATACCACTTCATTGATATATCCTACTGGAGAGCTGTGAGATTATTGGTTTTTGCACTTTTTAAACACGTAAACTTTATATTATTTCACTGCTATGAATTTTCAATGTCTCACAATGAACCCGTACAAAATCTAAATTGGACTGCTTGGTTACGCTTCCTTGTAACGTCTCCCGCCTGAATTTGCACATTTCCTCCATTTCAAGTCTCTGATTGGCTAATACTCCAATAGAATACTTTTATTTAACTTAAGCTTTTTGTAGTTTTTGATTGTCTATTTATAAACTGTTTAAATATTACATTATTGTTCCAAGAATTATAAGTAGCCTTTATTAAACTTTCTAATTTATTGTTATCTCAAGGTTACCTCATTGTTAACAACTTTCGGCTTCTACTTGGTACTGTGTGACCACGAGAAGAAGGCAAGCGAGAGGAATGTGTAACATCAACACTTTCCTGCGTCCATATCATATTTACGCTCGCCGTGTGGATACGATAAGCATGTTAGGAGGTTATAAACTACTACACAGTGTTGTCAAGTACTCACCCATGGCAAGAGCCACTGCGTTAACACCTATTACGGCGGTTGCTGTTCTATTAGTATCACATCTGGCAGCATGGGTGGTTCATTTGCACACATAAACACATTTCGTAGTAAACGTAGTAAACAATCGCCAGTACGTGAGCAGATAAACAGTTAGAGAACCGCGCTCGCCTTCTTCTCGTTGACCAACAGTAATTCTGTTTGCTACGGAAAGCAGCTTGCTTCTATTCTCACAGCTCTTACATTGTTAAAACTATGTCATACATTCACATATTATATATAATAAAATAAACATAATAAAATGACTGTAACATATACATTATGTATTATTACATCACATATTGCTCCAAGGCGGGCTGTTAGTTTTTTATATTATATAATTAGACTGATATCATTTAAGTGTTAAAAATACTGCCTCAACATATATACCCACAATTCTTCACCGATACACCTCCGAAATATTTGCATATATCGCGTGAGCTACAGTTAACACACACCACTGCTTGATCGAGCAACAAAGACAGAATGCTCCAGACGCACTCCCTGCTATGTATGCGCCCGCTGAGAAAGATGGTAAAATGCCTCCCGAAGCTGTGGTAAACATAATTGGAAGCGAGTGTACGCACAATATATATAATGAAAATATTTCTGTCAATTTTTATCTTGGTTAGCAAGAAGTAGATAAAAGAATAAGCTTTTGTAACAACGGTTTGTAGAAGAGAGGTAGAGAAAGTCATGTGAATGTAACATATCAGAAATTTTTTCTGCTTTGACGCACCTCATAATATATTTGTAAGACAAAACTGCACGAATAATATATCTTCAATGTATCATCCACTGGCTTAACAAAAGGCATCTCCATATGAGATAACATTTAGCCATGCATTTTCCTCGTAAAGCAGGAATTAATTTAGTCGCACATGCAATTAATTTGCCCGAGGTGGAACACGTGAGCACATTACTGGAGCTATGTAAACAAGGAGCTGCTGTATGCCTATCTTGCACTGAGCAGAAGGCAGGCAAGTTTGCACCTATACTTGCTTGTGACGAGTGTGAAATAGCAAAATTACTAGGAGTAACACTAACACTTACAGCCCTAAATGAGAAACCTTTTCACAGCAGCGTTCTTTGCGTTAAGTACAGGAAGGAATGAAGTGCTGCCAGGGGTAACCAAACGTAACATGATCTCATGAACATATACAGCGTTATTCTGAAGTGGGGTTTTGCTAAATTTATGGAAATCTACATCAAGCATTTTAACACATGTGTGAACTTGAGTACCTAAAGCAATCAGCAAAAATCATTATTATTATTATTATTATTATTATTATTATTATTACTATTATTATTATTATATTCCTTCATTCATTAGATATTTCTCTCCATAGCAAACTACATATCCTGCTCATACCACCTTTTATTTGGTCTTCCAATACTCATTTTCCCTATTGTTTTATAATTCTTAAAATGGAATGATAATCTCTCTATGTCCATTATTTGAAGAATATTTATCCACTTAGTTGTATGTTCTTTAATTTTTTCATTCAGATTGTATATATCAAATTCTTTTGTTATATATTCATTTCTTTTATGATCTGTTTTCTTATATTTCGTCACTACTTTTAAAAAAATTCATTTAATTTGTTTCAGCCTCCTTTCGTTTTTACTTTCTCTACCACGTACAACTTAGTAGGTTGAGGCAGTATTTTTAACACCTAAATAATTTCAGTCTAATTATATAATATATAAATTTAATAACAACCCGCCTTAAAACAATATGTGTATGTAACAATATAAAAAGTGTATATTACAGTCATTGTATATGTTTATATTATTGTATCCATGTGTTATAATGTTATGTGAATGTATTACGTAATTTAATAATGTAGGAACTGTGAGAATAATAGTTTAAAAGTTGCTAACAATGAGGTAACAATGAGGTAACTTTGAGGCAATAATGAGTTTGAGAGTTTAACAATACTACTTCTGATTCTTGGAAGCAATGATATAATTTTAGTGACGGTTTATAAAATAGCCAATCAACAACCAGAAAAAGCTTTAGTTAAATGAAGGTATTCTATTGGAGTAGGATTAGCCAATCAGAAACTGAAAAGGAGAACATTTTACAAATTTAGAGTTCAGTTGCCTGCAGACAGCGTTACTAACCAGATGCAAAAAGTGTGCTCGAGAAATTTAATACGTATTTATGTGAGACAAAAATAGTTTACATGTTAAAAAATTGCAAGTAATACATAAAAGAATCTCACAGTTCTCTATATCAGTGAAGTGTTATTAAAATCGTGTCAAGCGTTAATAAAAGGATTGAAATAAAATTATAATCTGTGTAAGCCTACATTCTTAGTCATACCACAACCCTGCCAAGATATCCATGTCTCTAAAACAATAATACTGACGCAACCGAGGTAAGCATAAATATATAATATTTAAAGAAACAGTCAAATTACAAAGTTAATATTTTTTTAAAAATTGCGGCAAACTCCTACAACAAACAAACTTCTTCAAGGTAGAAAAAGTATTGCCTTCCACCCAGAAAGTAGATACTGAGATTTTACCGGAAATACATTTTTGAGGCCCCCTGAATAAATAGGATAAAGCATTTTTTAGAAAAAGTTCTGTGTGTGTCTGTATGTGTATCTATGAACAGTATAACTCAAGAAAAGAAAGTCGGATAAATACCAAACTCAAAAAAATCTCCCACCCCAAACTACCCCTTACATGCAACATTTTACGAAAACTTTTATTTTATAAAAAATGGATCTAATGATTTTTATTAAACTACCACATAGTAAGATATCACTAAATAAAACGTATATCTTAAATTTTCTGGGAATAGCCTATGAAGACCGTTTATTCGGAAAGAATTTCGTATAATACTGTATAACTAGTAAATGTTAAGCGATAGACAAGAACATACTACACAAAAATGTATATCTTTTAAAACACGATATATTTTATATATGTTTGAATTGTTCCTTACTTTGTCATTCTCTTGAAATCCTGTCAAGTTTCAGTTGTTTCTCATATCATGGAAAGTGTATGAAATCTTAGTATAGGGGGTGATGTGCTCGTAGGTGACTACCACGTGCTATCTCACGTAGATGTTGTCTCAGATCTCCGAAGCTCCTTGAAGTTCTCTGCCGGGCTGCTGGTCGTGGAGCTGAAGAGAAATTTCTATTCTAGCTAGCTAGCTAATGTGATCTTTCTCAGGATTTACGTAGATGAACTTTCCCTTAAACAGCTTAATTTATTCAAAATATAATGCCCATTGAGGCGGCTAGCAACTTTCCCTTGCTTAACACAAAATGATACAAAAATTTTAGATTTTAACCTTCCGCTATTGTTAATTCTTTACTTGGACCTGTCTAACTGCGTCACACGATATTTACCCACACACAGTCTTTCGCCTGACTCACATGTGTTACATCGTGAGAATAAAATCAGAGAGTGCGTAACTTGGGGCCTCGTCCCCTTTTTATGCCTTCTACTATGACGCCAGGATTCACGCCTTTGTATGTAACAACTATTCTCATTGGTTATCTACTTAGCATGCTATGAAAACAAGATGCTCCAATTTTAGCAGTCATGCTTCTCTTTGACTTCTCTGGTAAAAGCCACCATCTCTGTTTCACTTTACAACTCTCGTTTCTCTTCCTGTTTTTCCAAATCCCTTGTCTTCCAGAAATTGGATAACTATGTCTACCTACTCTAATCTCGAACCTCTTTCACTATTTTCTGCGACTTTGCTAAACCCTGTGTGCATTAGCGTGTGTGCGCTCGCCTTGTAGTTTTGATTACCCCGTTCCTTATATGCTTGCTTTCACATTAATTACATTCAGAGGCTCTAGTTATTTTACAGTAAAGCTAATTGTCAATACTATTTTACATCAGTATTTCAATATTCTACTCTACTGGGTATATGTCCCCTTACAAATACCAATGTATAGGGTCCAGTTCTTAAGCATTTAACTATTGCTGTTCTCTTTGTATCTATAAAAAGAACATACACAGAGACACACACACGGACCTTTTTCTGAAAATGTTTATTTTGATACAGAGGGCTTCAAAACATGTATTGCCGAAGAAATTTTGGTATCGAATTTTTGGGTGGAATGCAATATCCTCTCTGCCTACTAGGTACGAGTACATAAATTAAAAATATACAGCTCTTAAAGTACATAATATGTATCCAATAACTCTTTTCGTAGCGTCAGCCGTTTTCGAAATATTTCACATTGTGTTTCTTTACATGTAGTTTTCCGCGCAAGAGTTCGTTACTGTAACTATGAGGGAATCGTTTATTCCTCCATGTTTGCGATGAAAAGATGTGTTCCCAAATATTGTATCTAACTAGGTTACTTATTACTCAATTTTAAATAATTTCTAGACAAACATATATTGAGGCAGTATGTTTTTCACTTAAATCATTTCAGTCAAATTATATAATATGTAAATTCAATATTGCCTTGAAGCAATATGTGTATGTAATACTTTGTAAAATGTATGTAACAGTCATTGCATATGCTAATATTATTGTAAACCTGTTCAATAATGTTATGTGAATGCATTACGTAATTTAATAATGTAAGAGCTGTGAGAAATAGGTCAAAAGTTGCCTACAAAGAGGTAACAATGAGGTAACCTTGAGTCAATAATGAGTAAGAAAGTTTATCAGTACTACTTGTGGTTCTTGGAGTAACAATAATTTAATTTTAATGTCAGTTTATAAAAATAGCCAATCAACAAACAGAAAAAGCTTTAATTAAATGCAGGTATTCTATTGGAGTAAGATTAGCCAATCAGAGACTTGAAATACAGAAATTTACAAGCCTAGACGGTTGAAATCTAGTCAGTTGCCTGCAGACAGTGATAGTAACCGGTTGCAAGATGCGTCCTTGAGAGATTTAATTACGTATTCGTATGAGATGAAAATAGTGTATGTATTAAAAAGTGCAATTATTAAATAAAAGAATCTCACAGCTCTCGATATCAGTGAAGTACTATTTAATTTGTGTCAAGGATTAATAAAAAGGGGTGAATTAAGCCTTCAAATGCGTGTAAGCCTACATTCTTGTCGCATCACGCCCTGCCAAGACTTCCATGTCCCTAACAATAATACTGACGCAGCCGAGGCAAACATAATTATTTAATACTTAAAGAAACAGTTTAATTACAAAGTTAATATTTTTTAAACTTGGGGCAAAGGCCACCTAAAAATACATTTGGGGCAAAGGCTAACGGAAACTGTTTACTATACATGCTGTTGTAAGTACAAGTTCGGCTCCCCAACACTTGAAATACAATACAAATCTTTCAATAAAACCTATTTAAATCGTCTTTTCATACGCAGCAGCAATCAACGTAAAGAACAATTCTTCTTCAGTATCTAAAATAGCGTTAACATTGATAAAGGAATGCTATAATATATAAACCCTGTATGAGTGGAGAAGGTTCCTCTACTGTACTGCATCAGAATTTTATTTTAATTTCCTAATTTTCCAAACGACTGTGATAAAAAAATGCTCCAGGTCTTCTTTTGTCTTTGTATTCAACCAAAAATATGTCATTAGACGACATATATTCTTTGTAAATTCTTACTGTTTCAGCAAATAAAGTTTTAAGGGCCCTCATTCAAGCTTTATTTATTTTATTGTTTGCATTAGCCTTTAAATTTGGAATATGAAACGAGATCACAAAAACAAAACCCGTAGTATGAAGGAACAAAGGCCCGACCTCTTTTGTCAAATGCAAAATGAAATAGAAAATGCTTCTCTCTGTTATCCAAGCAACTTCATAAAATACCCCCTCCCCTCACTGCCCACCGAACCTGAAAGCATTATACATTTACACAAATAATTCAGAGCAGATAATATGCTTCTTTTATTCGCTACGAAAAATGCGGGAATTTAATTTCACTTTAATATATTTACATACTCAGTGCCCTTTGATCTTAAATTGAGCAGTATTGTTATTATCATTGTCGTTTTCATCCTAAATGATATAGAATGTCCTGTACCATTTTATTTAATCCTTGTTGTACATTCAACAGATATGTATTTTTGAAGAAAAACAATCTGAAGGATAAAGCATGTGTTTAAATCTGTGCTAATAAATTAAATAATATGAATGGGGGTATAATAAATAAATTCTATTTACACACTGGAACCATGAAATAAAAATATAAGCCGATGGGAATAACAGCAAACCCGGATTACGATATGTCATAGACAAATTATTTTTGATATGTGCAACAGTTATTAAAGCTAACAGAAAGCGTTTCAAAATCACGCTTTAATCACAGCATTCTCTGTTTTGGTTTGATTTTAATTTAATTCGTGTAGAATAATTTGCTCTGCAATTAAAATAGATAACATGTCAACAGTGATCGGAATTTCAATCCGCTTTCATTGATTCACTTTCCGAGCGAGCTTTTATGTGATGCCGTTGCAAATTTGCTAACAATATGTATTTAAGCGAGCAAAGATATTATGATGCTGGATAGAAAGACCTTTTGCGTTACCCAATATTTAAATATGAATAGCACTTTTATATAAACATTATATCAGTGTTATACAGGCTTCCAGTAAATAATTGACGGAGTGCAAACAGCGTATTATGTTGGACATGCCACAAATAACAAGTTCTCTGTTAATTGTCTGCGGTTAATAAATGTGGAATATTCTAAATAAAATGCCTAATTAAATGATGCTCATTTAATTTTATCGAAAACAATATTTTGTTCTCTGCGGTCTGAGTTTATGGGACTTCTGCCGGAAATCATACAGGGAATGTATCCTGAACGTATTCAACATACGACTATAAGTTATGAATATCCGATAGAGCAAAAGAAATTTCTGATACACTATTAATCTATACGTGAATTTTTTACTTTCTCCACTTGTATAGTAAGTACAATAGTATTGCATTCCATCCAAAAATTCGATACCCAGATTTCACGGAAAATACATGTTTTGAACTACCCTAAATAAAAAAACCTAACTCAAAATCGAAAAGTCGGATAAAAACCACACCTGGTAATTGCCTTTAATATCTTCCAAGGATGCGACACGAAGATTTGCAAGAAAATCCCTCCACCCCCAGGCTACCCTTTTCATGTAACATTTTCCGAAAGTTTTGATTAAAATATCATACGTTTAAGATATTTTCATTGCAAATGAAATGTATATCTTGAATTTTTTGGGAAAGTCCTCAAAATTTTCTTCATTCTGAATACCTCCACATAACTGGTAAACTGTAAGAGATAGATAGACAAAAATTTACTACACAAAAAAGTAGATCAATTTGTATCCTATACATTTTTTGTAGAGTGAACCATTTTCGAGATATTCCTTGTTATTTTTTGAATTTTGCAATGCTGTGGCATATTAATTTTATTGTCATTGCTAGATGCACTGTTGTACTGTATTGTTGCTACCAGGCCAAAGCCAAAGATCTGTTTGAAATTTTCTAGTATTACGTCAGTTCTGTCTGCTTTGGCTAGATATGGTTGATGGGGATAAGATAGCGTCACTTGAGGGTAAGTGGTCGTTGGAACCAGTCGCGTGTGGCCGGTTTCCGGTCTACGGCATCTCCCTCCATCCTGTTTCCTTTGTAAACTATGTAGAGAATCCAAAAGTTTTTTGTGAATAAATCCCAGTAATGTGTGTGATGTAATCTTTCAATGTAATATGAATACCCACGCCTTCCCCTTAAATTGACACACCAATGTTCCGGACTTTTGCTGCTAGGAGTTACGCCCCCGTGTGCGTTTTGTGGTGACCTAAATTAATCATTTTCTGGTAACCTTTTCGGCCTTCATCCCAACATGATACATTTTTGTTGGAGGAGCAATGTTTTTGATGTAACAATACTTATACTTTTTCACAAATGGAAATTCGTTATACTTTTTTATGTCCGGGACATACAAAGAGAATGGAATACTCCACATAGCAACCAGCTCTTAAAAGATTTGACTATCGCTTGAGGTCTACCGTATTTTTCTTGCACCTACAAGAACATTAGCAATAAGTTTCTGCTAATGTTTATCTCGATTAACATGACGTAGATGGAGAATAAGCGTTTGTAAAACTAGGCTGTAAAAGAGCGGAGATAGGTATGTGAGTGCAACACATCATATTTTTTAGTTTTCACCGTCACTTCCCTATTGCTCGCGAAGTAACCACTTTTTCCTTCCTCTTCACTCGCTGGAGAGTAGAACACAAGGCTCGCAGTAGCAACACTCCTGATTGCCTTGTCATCTCACAACAAGCTAGAAATGCGGTGGGTGCCGGGGCATCAGGGCATCCATGGAAATGAATGCTTATCAGCTGGCTAAAAGAGATACCTAATGATGCCCTGAACCCTTGGTTGGAATCAGCACACGTATTGCCAAAACCTCGGTAAAAGCATTCATTAAGGAAAAACTCCAACTGAGGTGGCAACCTATCCTGGACAAACGCAAGCCAGGAAACTCTCTCTTTGACTGTCCATTCCATGTAAGAAAGAGACTTAACCTTTCTATAACCAGGGAAAATAAGGAAACGATGTTGACATTGGAACCAAGATACTGCAATTTGTTCAGGAACAGATTTTGGGAAACCATAAATGTATCCATTCCAATGGGGTTGCACAATACGCCTTTTAGACTTACGTGCGGAAGGTCAACAAAACTTCAACAAAAAAAACGTTATCTATCTAGCAGCACTGACTGTGCTCATAACTGCCATCATAACCTCACTCGTAGAACTAGCGCTTTATGTCTCATCAACAACTGACTATCTCGCTTACTAACTCACTAGCGAGCACGCTCGCTTTTATATAGCCACTACAGTTTAGAGAGAATTCTAGAATTTTCGGGGGCAGAAATAAAACAGCTTCCAGGAGAATCTATTTTTCTCTAATAGCGCTTCCGGTGTTCACTCTGGGTGAGAGCGTTACTCCTCCCCTAATCTCTCCCTATCTCTTCAACTGACTAGGCTGTCGTTGGATCGATCAGCGGCTTCAACGCGATAATTTAGGTTCGTAGCGGCGTCACTGTATGTATAAAGTATGTGTGTGCCTGTGGTGAAATATCAAATTGTTCTGGGTGAAGGATAAAATACACGCAAAGTCACAAAATAAAAATTACAATTTTTTCGGATTTACACTTTCATCAGGAGATAAGGGGGAATAAAGACACACACAAAATCAAAACGTACTTGACTGTTAGTAACCAATGCAGTCGAACTTGCTAAGAAAAAGAAATTAACAAAAAGAAGAGAACGTGCAAATATATTCCTTCAGATGAAGCCCTTGCACTTGGGAAAATGTAGGTGAACCTATAATATAGAATATTTCGTAACGACCTAATGGTACGGAATATAAATAGATACACATATATACGCGTATATTCATACATACACTCACACACACACACACATATATATATATACACTGCCGTGTGTAAAAAATTGTAACACCAAGAAGAAAACGCATGAAATCAATAAATTTAATACCACGGGTTAGGTACATGACAAGTAACAAATTGTAAACTTTTCAGATCTATACATGACCTTTGAGCCCTTATATTTGGCGTGGCCTCCATGCGCTGCAATTAGAGCTGCTATACGCCGTGGCACTGAATCAGAAAGGTTCTGAATACGTTCATGAGGGATTTTCCTCAACAAAGTTTGTATTTGAGCCCACAAATCCACGACACTGGTTACTGGTGGACCATGACGCGCCAGGTGCCGACCAACCATATCCCAGACATGTTCGATGGGCGACATTCAGGTGAACGTGCAGGCCAGGGAAGCAATGGTACCCGTCGCTCTTCGTAGAAGACTTGTACATTCCTCGCAAAATGTGGCCGGGCATTGTCCTGTTAAAATGTGGCTTGTGGAGATGCCTGAACCAGGGAGAGTACCTCAGACTCTACATCCACCGTTAGGTACCGGTTGCTGTTCAAAGTGCCCTCAATTCGAAGGAGGCGAGACCGGTTGTTATAACCAATGGCGTCCTAAACAATCACACCTGGTATTTGTCCGCTATGCCGCTCAATAATACAGCCCTCCACGTTGCACTCACCACAGTATCGCCGTAAACGTAAGCGGCCATCACTTAGAACACATTGAAGCGGCACTCGTCGGAAAAGATGAGCACCCCAGTGACGGTGTTCACGTGCCCATTGCAGTCGGAGGAGTTGTGGTTTCTGGACAATGGAAGCCGACGTAATGACATGTATGCAACCAGTCCAACCTGCAGCAGACGGCGACGAACCGTTGATACAGACAAGTTCACACCTGTTGCGGTGCTCCAGCGTCGAGCCAACACTGTGGATGCAGCTGTACGGTCCGTTATGGCCATGCGGACAACATGATGGTCATCCCGTGCTGTGGTCATGTTCCGTGGTTCAGTACCCGCTCTTCGCTACGTACGACCTTCATCTATCCACTGCTTCCACACACGCATCACTGTCGTAGCAGCATGCCCTGTACGAGCCGAAATGTCACGGTATGACAAACCCGCTTCCAGGAGACCGATCATTCTGCCCGGTTCGAACTCACTCACATGCATATATGGCTCCCTTTGACGTCGGCGAGGCATACTGGCACAGATTTTTTGTTGTTTCCACCTTGTTTGATAGCTCTGCACTGACTACACTGGGCGCAACACTGAATTTGCCGTACCGACACGAGAATGCTCTGCTCGGTCTACGTGTACCCCATCTCTCTGCAAACCTAACCACTTATTGCTTGTACACTATTCTACGCTTCCACCACGTTTGGAGTTATCCAGGGAATTCTGTATTTTAACTAGCTCTGCATTTTATTCTGCAGTTCATTTTTGTCTGTGTCTTATTCCTTCCCTTTTTTCCTTCTTTCTTTTTTCCGTCACGTATTTACAATAAGTAGAGGGAGTATTTTCAATGTCGAGATTTCATGGGGGTAGTATATGCCTTCAGACCCCTCAAACCCCCAAACAAAAAACATTTTTAGAAAACGCTCGATCTATGTGTGTGTGTCTGTGAACGGCATCACGTAAACGAAATGTCCAATAAATACCAAATTTTATATTTAGGATCAGTAATTCTCAAAGTTGCGACACCTAGATTTAAAAAAAATCGATTTTCACTAAAATGGGTCTAATGATTTTGATTAAACTCCCTTATGATGATGATATTTAACATGACACACAGCTTGTGTAAATTGAATTCTTTGGGGATAACCTGTGAAATTCCCTTCTTTGGGAAGGGAATTTGTAGAATTTTGTATAACTGGTAAACGTTAAGAGATAGTCAAAATAGTAGGTACTATATGGGATGGTAGAACTCTTTAAAACATACAATTTATTTCAAATACCTTTTTGTGGCATAAGCCATTTCCGAGTTATACGATATTGGTCTGAGTGTTTCAATACTTTATCATTTTGTTAAACTCGATGTCGCTACTCAGTTATTTCCTACGATGACATGCGAAGAGTATCGAATATACAGGCCAGCATATAAGGACTAGCTTTCAAATATCTCAATATCGAATCGGTTTCCTCTATTACTGCTGTACCGTCAACGAAATGTGTAACGAAACAATCTCGATTAACATGAAGTAAATACAAAAGTGAACTTTCGCAAGAAATTTTATGGAAACTACATAGAAATATGCTATAGTAGGTAGAAAATGTCCTGTAAATGTAACAGATCGGGAATAGTTACTTTCTATAGCACTTACGTATAGTAAGCAGAGGAAATATTATGTTCCACCCAAACTTCTATACCAAGATGTCACCGGAAATAGATATTTTGAGACCATCTACCACCTATTTTGAGACTGTGAAAATTATTGGTACAGTTTTAAAAATTTTAGTAGCCAAATCAATGCAAAAAATAAAGAGAAAGAACAAATAGTATTACAGTTTACTTCTTACAGTTTTCAATATCCTCTATGTTATTCATCTTATAATTTTTTTTGAAAAGTATACCGATTTTTCCACTTCTTTGTACGTGGTGTTACAGAATTTTTGTTCGTGCATTAAATACAGCAGGGAGCTTTGAGGATACCTGATACAGTCAAATAGGTTTTCATTTCTATGATTTGCCGGCCCTCGTAGGCGTGGTCGCTAGAGTGTGCAGTTCGGTGCTCCGCTAAGCTGAGGGTCTAGGTTTCGAGTCCCGCCATGGGCATGTGTGTTTTTGTGTGTGTGCCTAATTGCGGTAATAAGTGGTAATGCAAACAACATTACAAATACAATAACCACAAACTGGGTAACAACGGCTGTTTAAAAAGATGAAAAAACAAAAGTATAATTAAAAAATGAATAATATGTCAAAGTCAGGGATTTTCAAAATTTTCTTCAATCTCCTCATTAACGCCTCAAATTTAATTTCACATAAATTTATTTAACCGCCAGTTTAAATCATACGCCGATAAAAATATGAGGTAGTATATACAAAAAATCTGACGTGTTACACTTACATGACTATCTCTACTCTTGTACAAACTACTTTCACAAATGCTTATTCTACAGCTACTTCATGTTAATCGAGATAAACATTTGAAGACACTAACTTATTGCTAATTTTCTTGTAGACGTAAGGGGAATATATATTTACAAGGGCAATATAGAAATACAGTGGCCTTTAAACATATACATATCTCTTAATAGCTGGTTACTAGGTGAGCAGCACCGTTCCCTTTGCCACAGATTAATACTCTTTGCATATCCAGGACAAAAAAGTTAATAACGAATTCCCATTTGAGAAAATAAGTATTGAAAAATTTAAGGGAATAACAAGCAATATTTCGAAAATGGTTCACTCAACAAAAAAATGTATATGACATAAATTGTGTATTTTAACGCAATCTACATTTTTTGTGTAGTAAAATTTTGTCTATTTCTTATGGTTTACCAGTTATGCAAAAGTAGTTCACAATGAAGAATACTTTTGGAGACATTTCCAGAAAATTCGAGATATACACTTTATTTGTCATGAAAATATGTTAAACATATGATATTTTAATCAAAATCATTAGAGCCATTTTTGAGAAAATTAAAATTTTGGAAAAATCTTACATGTAAAGAGTATCTTGGGGTGGGGATATTTTCTTGGAAACCTTCGTGTCGCATCTCTGGAAGATACTGAACCTAAATACCAAGTTTGGTGTTTATCCGACTGTTCGTTTCTGAGTTATGCTGTTCACAGACACAGACAGACAAGACACACACACACACACACGGAGATGCTTCCAAAATGCTTTTTTGGATTTAGGGGGTCTCAAAACATATATTTCCGGTGAAATCTCAGTATCGAATTTTTGGGTGGAATACAATACTTCCCCTAGTTACTATACGTAGTAGAAAGTAAAAATTTCACTACTAAGTACACATGAAATCATTGTGTAAACACCACAAATGAAAATTGGAGAAAATTAATAAAATAAAAGATTTTGAAGAACGCAAAAACGCGTAAAATGTAATATAATTTCTTCTTTCTGTGTATTAAAAAAGAGAACTTTATCTGCAATAATTAGGCTGCTAGAATTGAACACGAATTCTTTTGTCCGCCTCTGTAAATCCATAACGCAAAATTGAAAAGTTATAGGTATATCTAACTTCGTATTTAACTTCAGCTTGTTCAAACGATGTGAGACGATGAATTTCAAGAAAATATAATTACCTTAAATTACTTTTTACATGAAAAGTTTTTCGTTGCTTTATTTTTCTCAAAATGACTAACCTTGTTGATTAAATTTACAACATGTCTAAGATATATGAATGAGTAATTAAATGTATTACTTGAATTAATTGCGGATAACCTATAAACATTTGTTATTTGAAATGAGTTTGTATAATTGGTAGAGTGTAAAAGATTGACAAAAACGTGCAATACAATAAAGAAATGTAGATATGTTTAAAACACACCAATTATTTCAAATAACCTTTTTGGTGGAACAAGCCATTTCAGATATATTCGCTGTTATTGGTTTGTTTTTACTTTCTCTACTACGTATAGTAAGTAGGGGAAGTATTGCATTCCTCCCAAAAATTCGATACCGAGATTTCACCGGAAATACATGTTTTGAGACCTCCTGAATCCTAAAAGCATTTTTGGAAACATGTCCGTGTGTGTGTCTGTGTGTGTGTGTGTGTGTCTGTGAACAGCATAACTCAAAAACGAACAGTCGGATAAACACCAAACTTGGTATTTAGGTTCAGTATCTTCCAGAGATGCGACACGAAGGTTTTCAAGAAAATCCCCCCACCCCAGACTACCCTTTACATGGAACATTTTTCGAAAATTTTAATTTTCTCAAAAATGGCTCTAACGATTTTGATTAAAATATCATATGTTTAAGATAATGTCATGAGAAATGAAATGTATATCTCGAATTTTCTGGGAATGTCTCCAAAAGTATTCTTCATTGTGAACGACTTTTGTATAACTGGTAAACCATAAGAGATAGACAAACGTTTACTACACAAAAAATGTAGATCTCGTTAAAATACACAACTTATGTCATAAACATTTTTTTTGTTGAGTGAACCGTTTTCGAGATATTGCTTGTTATTCCCTTAAATTTTGCAATACTTATACTTTTTCTCAAATTCGTTATTCATTTTTTTATGTCCTGGACTTGCAAGGAGAATGGAATGCGCCGCATAGCAACCAGCGTTAAAATATTTGACCATCGCTTAAAAGCTACCATATTCCCCTTGCATCTACAAGAAAATTACAAATAAGATTGACATCTCGATATCTCGATTGACATAAAGCATATGGAGTATAGGCGTTTGTAAAAATAGATTGTACAAGAGTAGAGAAAGTCATGTGAGTGTAACACATCAGATTTTTTTCAATATTCTCTTACCTTTTGGAGTGCTGTCGATTTTCGGGTTTAAGAATGTTTCTCTAAATTAGCATGAAGTAGATATAAAGTAAGGTTTTTAAAGAATAGTTTATTGATGTTATATAAAAACAAAACATAGTGGCTAAGAAGGTTAGTGAATCTAATAAAACGGAGTTTTTCCAGCTAAAAATTCTCTGATATTAAGCAAGGAAGTTTCAACAGCGGGAAACGTATTATATTTATTCATGGTAACAAGCTCTTGCGATGGGAAGAAAAGAATAGAGATAAGCATGTCGGTTAGGTGAGGTTTATGAAGCTCCAGACATACAGACTACATAGAATATTGTGAAAACGGCTAACGCCACGAAAAACAATTGACACAAATTTTGAATCTTAATGGACATAAAATATTTTTCTGTTCCAAGCTGGACCTATCATATTCTTTATGAATGAATACGATTGGTTTAAAGCAGCCTAACTTAGGATTAGGATTCAATGTAGAGGGCGACTTAGGACGTCCACCATAGATCTTTTGTACCTCTGTCCCGGATGGGGCGCCCCCTGGATGAGGTGAGAGGAGACGAAGCACGACAAGCTGAGGGCAGGGTCCCTACTATTTAGAGATTTAAACTTCCCGGATGGGCACAGGTGCAGCCAGCTCTCTCTGCCCTCCTCGTAAGGAAGGGTTTCGACCCCTTCAGCTGCTGGAGCACTCGTAGTACTTCTAACTTACTAGAAGTAACGTAAGGGAGTTGTTCGGATTGGGTTGGACTCGAAGGGGCAGTGCTTCCGATAACCATGGGAGATTAGGTACGCCTGGCTGGTTTATCCGCCCAGGCAGGGTTATGAGACGCTCCGATGTTCTCCGGCACCAGCCATGAGGGAGAACTGGTAGACGGAAGCTACGTACTGTCAGCCCCACCGAGGTTGTTCGGTAGTCTCCCCAATAGGGCATTCCCCTATTGGTCTGACGCGCGTGAGTGGCGTATCCACTTCAGTCCCTGTCTGGAAGAGATGAGGGGGAATGTGTCCAACCTCGACCTCGACCACGCAGGGGGGAGGCAGTATTTAAATAGACACTGCCTAATGGAAAAAAACCGCGAGCTTGTCTCCCAGGTGGGGCCCGGAACACGGAGACAGCCCCCATCGGGGGACGAAGGTTTCCACAGAGCAACCCTTTCCCCTGCCATGCGTACGCCGAGACCTCCCGCTCACACGTACAATCTGAAAGAGACGAAGCGGATGCAATATGAAGTGAAATGAGAATGGAGGTGAAATGTAGGGACAGGAAAGTCGGGAGATATACTGATCCTTCTCATTCGCCTAGCGACCCGGGAAAACCCCCGAAAAAATACATGGATTAGGAAGGTCGTCCACGGGAATCAAACCCACGACCTCCCAATGCGGGACACAGACGTCACCTACTGAGCCAACCCGCTCGGTAAACAATCTAACTTCGTCTAAGGATAAACCAGACCAACGTGGAATCCGTGAATACGGCCCACAAATATTTAACGTAATTCGACGTTAAAAAAGATCTGATGCGTTACATTTACTTGACTTTCGCTACCCATCTTCAACAAACTATTCTTAAAAAATCTTATTCTTCTATAAACATTTTAGGAAATCGTTTTATTGTGTATTTCTTTGTAGGTACAAGCGAACTGTGGGTAAAGCGATAGTCAAATGTTTTAAGAGCCGGTCCTTAGTGTTGTCTTTGAATTTACATTCCCTTTACATGAACACAAGAAAAAAAATGAATAGCGACTTTCCACTATAGAAACGTTAGCTACTTAATATTCAAAGAAATAAAAAGGAACTTCTCTGAAAAGGTTAAACCCTCAAAAAAGTATTTGACAAAGTGTATGCTTTAACGAGATCTACATTATTTTGTGTAGTAAGGTTTTGTCTGTCCGTTACGGTTCGTTTATAATGAAGAGAACTTCACAGGCTATTCCTAGAAAACTCAAAATATAAATTTAATTCCTCATGAAAATATCTTAAACTTAGATTTTTTATACAAAATCATTAGCACTATTTTATAGAAATTAAAAATGTTAGAAAAACGTTCTCTGTAAAGGGTAGTTTAGGGTGGAGGGTTTTCTTGCAAAACTTCGCTTCGCTTCCTTGGAAGATGGTGAAATTCAATACCAAGTTTGGTATTTAACCAAACACACACACAACTATATTTTTCTAAAAACGCTTTTTCTTCTTTTTTGACCCAGAAGCCTCAAAACAGGAATTATCGGTTAAATCCCGACACCTAATTTTGGGTGCAATAGATAATTTTGTCCTTTTTCCCGCAAGGGGCCTTTTATGCCGTATGTAACTTCAGGACGGAAAGGATCAGTTGAAAGATCAGAAGGGTTTTTGCCCGGACCAAGTAGTACAGGTTGCAGGGTCCCTAAAGTTCACAGATGGAAACACTACTGAAGACGCCCCTCCCCAGCGGACAGGTCCGAACTGCTCTAGTTCCGTACCAAATAAAGAAGAAACAGTCACAGAGCTATATCTACTGCGCACCACACACCACCAAACTACCCAGCCAAGCACCGTACTCTGAAAGGTTTTAGGAAATGAAATGAGGGGGAATGAGGGACTGGAAAAATTCATGGCATTAGAAAATCTACTCCAGAATTCGCTTGGCGAGAAGGGAAATTCACGAAAAAATCCAAGTCAGAGTGGACGATCACAGGGTTTGAACCCGGGACCTCCGAATGTGGGCCACACACTTGCCACTTGAAACCATCCCGTTCGGTAAACTGGACTTTAATGTCAAATTTGGTAATTACCAGCTTTTCGTTTTTGAGTCATACTGTTCACAGACGCTGTGCACAGACCACGTGGCCTAGAAGTATCACAGAGGTGTCAGATTCAAGCCCCTAGGGCTTACTATGGCTCCTTTGGAAGCGAAGTAAAGCCGGTGGTCACGTGTCGTAGATTTACGGCACGTAAAAGAACCTCAAGTCTGATAAAGAGGCGTCAGAGCAAAATTTCCGGTCTTTCACTCCAATATAGGATGGAAGCGTCCATAAATAAAACTAAATTTAAATTTTTACACACGGTCCTTTGTCTAAAATATTTTTGGGGGTATTTAGGTGCCTCAAAACATGAATTTCTGGTGAAAGCGATATGGAATTTCTGTGTGGGATACGTTACTCCTACTTGCCTACTACAGGTAGGTGGTAGTGAAAGTAAAAATCAGATTACATCGGCATTCGGCCAAGAGTACCTACTTGAAGCCGTAATTTTATTTTCCACACGACGACCAACGTCAAAGGCAACGAAAACTGTCTTAATCATATAGTGACTATGTGCTACATGCACACGTGTGGTAATGTGGACTTTTTTTAATCTCAACACTAATTAAATTCATATAGTGTTAGACAGGATTAAGTTCGCATATGAACCATACTCGCTAATTAAGGGGAAGCTTAACCTGGCGCTCAGAGAATAGAGCGGGAATCTATTTACATAAGACGATGCTGGAGGATGTTCCATTGATCCAGCATTGTCTGCAGGTCCGGAGATTATCTAACGTGTAACAAAACATCACATTAGCATGTTTAACCTAAGTAGTTAACATTGTGCAAGATCAAGGGCCCAGACGTTCATTGTTGACTCTCTATATACCATAAAAAGCCCTGAGTGTTACATTCACATTGCTTTCTGTGCTCACACTCTTGTAAACTATTCTTGTGTTCTTCCACACAGACCGTGTATTGGACAAGGATGGAAAGGTAGAATCAGACGACTGAAAAATTCAATGCCATAGTCGGGATTTGAACCACTGATCTCTCGGTCTTCGTCCGGTTGCTCTAACCACTGAGCTACCATGGCAACATGCCGGCACGGCATTAAATTCTCCAACTGATGCCCATTTTTTCCGGTAACCCACAAGGAGATCTCAAATTGTGTTGAGATGACACACCCCAATGGCGACTTACATTGCAAGCACTTTAAGACCCGGATTTCATAGTTTTAGTTCATAGAATTCACCTAATAGTGGGTGAAACTATGAAGCCTGGGACTTAGAGTACTTACAACATTATTAATGCTTATACAAAATATTTTCATAAACCTTATTCTTTTATCTATTGCATTTTAATCCAAATAAACCTTTTCAGAAATAGCTGCATTACACATTTCGATAACATACAAAGAAAACAGCGATAGTCATATGTTTAAGAACTGGACGCTATATGCTGCCTTAAAATTCCACGCTGCCTCCATTCAGTCGCGAGAAACAACTGAATGTTGAAAGGACTTTATGAGAATCTTCAAGTAATGATGATTTTAACAATTAATAACTAATGTCTTAGAAATGGCTTTTGCCACAAAAAGTTTATTTCAAATAAATTAGTGTTTTAAAGAGATCTACAGGAAATTCAAGACATAAATTTTAGTTCTAATATAAATATATTTAATACATGATGTTTTTATTAAAATCATTGGAGCCATTTTTTAGAAAATCAAAAACTTTAAAGTGTTCCATGTAAAGGATAGTTAAGCGTTGGGGGATTTTGTTGAAAATCTTCGTGCCGCATCTTTGGAAGGTACTGAACATAAATACCAAGTTTGGTATTTATCCAACTTTTCGTTTTTGAGTTGTACTGTTCATAGACGCACGCACCTGTTTCTAAAAATGTTTTTGTGGGTGTTGAGGGAGTCTCAAAGATAGATAATGTTAACAAAAAATATTCTATATATTGAGAGGTGGCAGTATTGAAAACAAAAAAAAATTGTCCAGTAAATAGGGCCTCTATAACGGAACTTTAAGAGCTATGAACACTGGTTCATCTTTGCTTCTGTGAAACGCCTCTTCTACTGCAAGCTCTTTGCTATATCATCTAAAGAATGCAGTAAACAAATTAGGACACACTACTCTGTCACAGTGAAACAGCAGAGCTTCTAATGTAATCTACTTGCATTAATACGACTTGCATTTGTGAACCATTGCTAAAGGAGGTGCTCAATATGGTGCCCATTCATAGTCAGGCATGCTTCTGTCCGACGTCTTGGGGAATCACGCACTCTCGCTCCTCCAGGCTGGTCACGGATGCTCTGGCAGGCAAATGACGCCTTCCTGTAGTGTTTGTACAACATAATGGGCGTTGCACACATCAAAGATTTGAAGATAAAACTGCAATGTAAAAGTGTTTGACAAACTTATTAAAACACAAACTGATTTTACTAGGACTCATAAGAATATCCTTTGCATTACCTAGAACTGTGAGTACGGTTTACAGTAACAACACTAACAGATGTTTACTGACCGAGCGAGATGGCTCAGGCCGTTACGTCTGTGGCCCGCATTCGGGAGGTCCACGAATCGATCCCCGGCGAACACCCCATCTGCCCCATATATTTTTCGTGGTTTTCCGGAGTCGCCAGGCGAATGCTGGGGTGGTTCATCTTCTACTACGATTCTCTTCCCTCCCATTTCCTGTACCCATAATCTTCCTTGTCATCTGTTTCAGGGCTGTAAGACTAGGCAGGGGGTTCGGGGGTTGCGGCTGGGCAGTGGCTTGCGCTCCATAAAGATTTCTTCTCTGGCGTCACTGCAGTACTGCTCATTAGGTCTCTCCTCAGCGTGGGGCTCCGCTTCGAGGGATCCTGGAGGTTGGTGGCTTGTGGGCAGGGACTGTGCGGCGCCGGTTGCGTTCTATCTGGAAACGTTAGTGACCCCGTTCATGCTTGCGCCAGTCGACACCCAAATCGGGTCTCTCTCCTCATCCTTCCCTCCCAGGTGTCACGTTGAAAGCACAATGGGCCGACTGGCGGTGCTCTGCCCCGATTCCTGGGTTCCCTCCGTGATACGTACCTTTACCTTTTACTGCATGCTGTATCTATTGACAGTAACAGCCCTTACTTGCTTACTGCCTTCTATAGGTAGTCCGTAATAGCAAAAAGCTTGCAGCAGAAGAGATATTTCACAGTAGCGAAGATGAACAACTGCTCGAAACGCTTAAGGTATACATTTTAGAACCCGTGTTTACTGGACAGTTTTTACTTGTTTTAATTCATACTACCACCTCTAAAAATATGGAATACTAATACAATACTTTTTCACCTTACTTACTATACGTAATAGGGAAAGTAAAAATCGAGTAAAATAACCTGGATAAAAGAATCACTTTTTAAAATAAATGGTGTAGTATATAACGAATATATGCAAATGTGATACAGGAAGACATTTGAGTGTGTCATATCAGATACTTTTCACTTCCATTTTCCATTCAGGCCTCAATGAGCTTTCCTAACAGAGAACGTTTCTATTCAGGTGTGACTAATCCCCAAAGTTCTACTCTCTCAGTCATTGAGAGACTGCATACTTACTAGTAGGAAATAGGTGGATCTCGCATAACTAGAGAATAGTTTGAATGCAGTCGGTCATAAACTCGGAGAAAGTTTGATCGGAATTTCAGGAAAATCGTACAAAATAACCTAGGTAAACTACCCTATAGAGATATGAACTCTTGCACTAACACTCAATTCGTGTTCGTTTTGGTTGTAGTCGAGGGAACTTCGGTGTTATCTAGCAATTACCCCGAGAACTGCAGGAATATGACAACACAATGACGATAAGCGCAAGTTAAATATTCGCCAAGTACACATACAGTTGTGGGTGCACACAAATTATGGATGTGGAAGAATTAGTTTGCTTGTACACGAAATATAGTCCATAGGAAAAAATCTGATGTGTTACACTCACATGACTTTCTCTACCCTTGTAAAACTATTTTTACAAACGCTTATTCTCCATATGCTTCATGTAAATCGAGATGTTAATCTTATTCTTAATTTTCTTGTAGGTGCCTGGGGAATTGCTAGACTTTAAGAAATAGTCAAATATTTTAAGAGCTGGTTGCTATAGGGAGTATTCCATTCTCTTTGCATTACAAGGATAAAAAAATTGAATAACGAATTTGAGAAAAAATTATTGGAAAATTTAAGGGAATAACAAGCAATATCTCGAAAATGGTTCACTCAACAAAAAAAAATGTATATGACAAATTGTGTATTTTAACGCGATCTACATTTTTTGTGCAGTAACATTTTGTCTCTCTCTTATGGTTTACCAGTTATGCAAAAGTCGTTCACAATGAAGAATACTTTTGGAGAGATTCCCAGAAAATTCGAGATATACATTTCATTTGCCAAGAAAATATCTTAAATATATGATATTTTAATCAAAATCGTTAGAGCCATTTTTGAGAAAATTACAATGTTCGAAAAATGTTCCATGTAATGGGTAATACAGGGTGGGGGATTTTGTTGAAAACCTTCGTGTCGCATCTCTGGAAGATACTGAACCTAAATACCAAGTTTGGTGTTTATCCGACTGTTCGTTTCTGAGTTATGCTGTTCACAGACACACACACACGGACATGTTTCCAAAAATGCTTTTTTTTGGATTCAGGGGGTCTCAAAATATGTATTTCCGGTGAAATCTCGGTATGGAATTTTTGGGTGGAATAAAATACTTCCCCTACGTACTATACGTAGTAGAGAAACTAAAATATTATAATTCTAAGTATATTTAAAAATAAAAATCTGATATGTCACATTCACATGACTTTCACTAACCGCTATCGTTTAATTTTATGTAGCTTCTACAAACAACTCTGCAAAAGCTGATTCTTCTATCCACTTTGGGGGAATTTAAATAAACTTTAAATAAATAGTTTCATTAAACATTTCCTTCTAGGTGTAAACGGGAAAGCGATAGTCAATTTTTTAATGCTGGTCGCTATATTACTGACCTTGAAACTCCAGAGTGTTTCCATGGCATTGCGAGAAATAACTGAAGGTTGAAAGTACTTAAAAATTTATGATTTTACACTAATATGACTTTCTCTACTCTTGTACAAATTACTTTTTACAAAGGTTTTTTCTCCATCTACTTCATGTTAATCAAGACATTAATCTTGTTGTTGATTTTCTTGTATGTAAAATGGGAATATGGTAGGCTTTAAGCGATAGTCAAATCTTTTAACATCTGGTTGCTGTGTGTAACATTCCATTCTCTTTGTATGTCCAGGACAAAAAAATAATAACGAATTCCCATTTGAGAAAAGTAAAAGTATTGGAAAAATCAGACGAAGAACAAGGAATATCTCTGAAATGGTTCACTCCACAAAAAAACTATATTACATCAATTGTGTGTTTTAATAAGTTCTACATTTTCTGTGCAGTAAAAGTTTGAATATCTCTTACGGTTTACCAGTTATACAAAAGCCATTCAGAATGAAGAGGACTTCAGAGACTATTTTCAGCAAGAAAACAATTTAGAAATCTTAAACATGTGGTATTTTAATATATCGTTAAGAAACATTTTTTGGGAAAATAAAAATTTTCCATGTAAGTGGTTTGAAGAGCAAGAACTTTCTTGAAAATTCCCTTTTCTTGAGACACTGACATTTTTCTTAAAAATAATTTTTGTAACCAGGGGCTTCAATACATGTATTTCCGGTGATCGGTATGGAATTTTTGGGTGGAATACAGCATTGCGTTTACCTAAGTTACGTGGTCTACATGCGTTATTATTAATTTCAATTTTTCAATGATTTGTCAATTTTTAAAGTGCTGTAGCTATTCAGTTGTTTCTGACAATATCGCCTCGTTTTCCTATATCCCTTTTATACTATAACGGAATATGTAGTGCACCTATTTCTGCAAAGGTTTATCATGATTAACATGCTTTCGTATGAATAGTTTGTGAAGCTATATAAAAATAAACGACAAAATGTAGAGAAAGTCTTGTGAATGTAACATATAACGTTTGTTTTACCTTCCTATGTAAATATTATATTGTGTTGGAAGCTTCTGTTTAAAGAATTTTCTGTCCATAAATAAATAAATACTAATAATACCATGTTTCTCCAATCCGCAACCTGGAAAACATGTATTTCTAGTGCCTGTAAACTTTATTCGACGTACAGACGTATCATTTTCCTATAAATTTGATATATTGTGCGACATTACCGCGCGAAATTGCTTATCTGCATGTTTTACACACCACTCTATTATTAGTTGCGTCCACCTCAAAATGCTTCCACACTTCACTCATATTTTATTAGCACCACTGCTGTACATAATCTAACGCAATGAATGAATAAACTGACTGTAGGATACTCAGTGCGGGCTTTGTTTTAGTGTAGCATAGTCACACACTGAAGAATAAACTATTTTCATACACTGAATTATCTCGTCTCCAGCTCTAATTCGGCTCTGAGGGTGAATAAAAAAGTCAGGTGAATGGAGAATCAAGACGATGTAGTAAGTCAGCTAAATCAACTTAATTCAAACCTTAGTCAACGCGGCAGGTTACGTGAGTATATACTCTCTCCCCAAGCTTTCATTTAGGTATAAGTGCAGATGGAATGTAGCATTGATTCACCTACAAGGTATGCAGTGAAGCCAGACCTTCTTCGTTCTTGTGTAACGTAAATGAAAGTGAATCTCCACTGCTAGGAATAGGTATGGAATGGAAATGTGAACTAAAAATGTCTTATATGTTGCGCTCACATGACTTTCTCCACTCACTCTTCTACAAGCTATTATAAATTTTATATTATAAAAACGTATTCTTCTATCTACTGCTTGTTAATTCAGATAAACTTTAAATTCATTTTAAACATTTTATTGTAGATACAGTGGGTAAAGTGAAAGTCACATGTGATGGCTTTGAAATTCCAAACTGTTTCCATGACCACAAGAAAAAAGTCTCATGTGATACATTCACATGACCTTCTCTACAGTCTATCTTTATTAGTGAATATACAAAACTAATCTTACTAAGGTTTATTTTTCTATCCACTACATTTTAATCTAAATAAACCTTAGCAGAAATAGATACATTACACATTTCGTGATAGATACAAAGGGAACAGTGATAGTCAAATGTTTAAGAACTCGATGCCATATGATGGCCTTAAATTTCGATAGTGTTTTTATGCAATTGCGAGAAACAAATAATAAACAAATAAATAAAATCCAAATATACTATCCCAGCACCTTGGTTACTATACCAAGACATACACTTGTCATCCTTCTTGATACAGAGTATCATTACGAGGTCGCGGGTTCAAATCCGGCGGGGGGGAGATGGATTTTTTCGGGCGTAAAAATCCTTAGCATGAATTCCTTTGGAAGCCGGTGGTCCCGTGTCGTAGATTTACGGCACGTATGTGAACCTCAAGCCTGATAAAGAGGCCTCTGAGCAAACGTTGTGGTCTTTCACGTCCAAAATAGAATGGGACATAAATTTCTTTTCAGATAAAATAAACTCGAACTACATAAGGTCTAAAAATAATAAATAAAAATATAAATAAAAAAAAGAATAGAAATTATTAGATTAGAGTAGAGGCATAAAAATCTTAATTACAATTCTAAATTCTTTATCTATAACACTTGCTGGAAAGCAGTAAAATCGCGAGAAACAACTGAATATAGTCAGGACTTTCAGAGAATAAAAAATAATGAACAACTAGAACCATCAATGACAGATAGCTCAGAAATGGTCATGCCACTAAAACTTTATTTGAAATAAATTGTGTACTTTAAATACCTCCACATTTTTTGTTTAGTACATTTTCGTCTATCGCTTAAAGTTTACTAGTTATACAAAATTATACAAAATTCCTTCCGAATGAAGACTTCCCAGGCCATTCCGAGAAAATTCAAGATTAACACTTTATTTGTCATGTAAACATCTTAAATATATGGTATTTCAATCAAAATCGTTAGAAAAATTTTAAAAGATAAAAAATTTCGAAAAATTTTCCATGCAAAGGATAGACGGGTGGAATTTTCTTGAAAATCATTGTGTCCCATGCTTGGAATATACTAAACTTAAATACCAAGTTTCTTATTTATCGACTTTTCGTTTTTTGAGTTACGCTAATTACAGACACATACATAGACGGACGTTTTTCTAAAAATGTCTTCTTTGAATTCAGGGGGCCTCAAAATCTCGGTATCAAATTTTTGGGCGAAACGCAATACCTTCCCTAGCTACAATGTACGTGGTAGATTCTCTATCCACTACCGTTTATTCTTATATGGCTGCCACTAGCTAGTCTTACGAAAGCTTATTTTTCTATTTACTTCATGTTAATCAAGGTAAACCTTTGAAAAAATATATTCATTATACGTTGGAGGTACAAGGGGAATTCAAGAAATCGATTCGATAGTAAGAGTTTAAAAACCGAATGTCATATTCAATACACAGTTTTGCGAGAAACAACTGAAAAACAACGCACTTTAAAAAGATGAAATGGTATTGAAAATTCAAACCAATAGCAATAGGTATCTCGGAAATGCCAGAGCCACAAAAGAAAGTTACCTGTAGTACCTTGTTTTAAAGAGATCTTCATTTTTTGTATAGTACATCTTTAAATTTCTATTTCAGCTAACACGTTATACGAAATTCGTTCTAAATGAAAAGGTCTTAACACGCTATTGTCAAAATATTCAAGATATTCATTCTTTTGTCATGCAAATAGCTTAAACACATGATATTTTAATCAAAATCCAGAACACCATTTTTGAATAAACCGAAAATTTAGAGAAACCTTCCACGTAAGGGGTATTTTGGGTTGGTGGGGTTTTCTTGAAAACTTGAAAACCTTGGAGTCACATCTTTGGGTGATTCTGGATTTAAACACTAAGTTTGGTATTTGTGCGACTTTTCATTTTTGAGCTGTGCTGTTCACACACACACACACACACACACACACACACACATGAACCTTTTCTAAAAACGCTTTTTTGTATTTAGGTGCCTCTTGTACTTCCAGTAAAATCTCTATATAAAAATGTTTGGTGAATACAGTATTTCCCCTTACCTACTACACGTAGGTGGCTGAAAAATTAAAAATTGGCAGTATCGAGAGAGTATGGAAGATTTGTCTGAAAGTATTGGAAACACCCCATTACCAATGAATATCGAGATATCGGCGGTACCGTGATCTCATCCCTGGGTGAAATGTAATATTGTCTTGAATAACGCGACTGACGGCCCCAGGTCTGACTCATAGCAGGTGTAGGGGGGAATGATCTCGCTATGTGATAGCCTAGCTCACGCGCCTACTTCGTCGACATGGTGAAATAATGTTATGTGACGCTCTGTGTAGTTATGGTGTATACTACAGAGCAGCGTATGTTTATTGTGTTAAGTTTTGTTAAAGCACAGTCACATATGAGCCGCTAACTTGAATTTATATGGAAATAACCAATCACAAATAACTTATTAGGACAATTTAAGGGTATATGTACGTAAGAAGTACAAATTTGTTTACAAAAAGGACTACTTGCATGTCATATTTTGATATTAAATATCATAGGAATGGGCCAAAACTTTATACAATGGATTAATAATGAAATTTAGAGGTTAAAACATGATATATTTGTATTGGATATTATTAAACATATTCTTTCAACATATGAATGGAGTGGAATAAGAAGCGGAGGGAATTTCGACACTGATCCAGAGAGGCCGGGCATTGTACCGGACGCCCCCACAAAGGGTGCCACCAGGAGGAAGGGATGAGGTAAAGGGAGACACCGGGAGACCGCAACCAGGAGTGATGGCACAGCTAATAAACAGGGTCCCTAAATTTTCCAGATATAAACGTCCCGGCAGACGGAGAGGCCGAGCGGGGACCCCGCCCCACAAGAGATCCAACACCCTTAGACCCCGGCAATCAGCCGAAAGCCGAGGGGCGGAGAAGTTTCACAGAAAACTTTCTTTTCCCTGCTACGCTGCACCGAAACTCCATCGCCGACACTTCCAACCCTGAAACAGACCAAGTGAAGGATGAAGCAAATGATTAATGCAATGAAACGGAGCGACAGGAAATTCGAGGAATATAAGAACCCTTCCCAGCATTCGCCTGGCGACCCAGGGAAACCCCGAAAAATCCCATGGGTCAGGAAGGTCGGACACGGGAATCGAACCCAAGACCTCCCAAATCCGGGTCCCAGACGCAACCACCTGAGCCATTCCTCTTGGTTAACGTATGAAAATAAAGTTATATGTAAATGCAAGTATATGCGAGGATAACGTTCACAATTATTAATATTTTTGCAGAGCTGTAGAAAACATATCGCTCTACATAATACACTATTTTACTACAAAGTCATGTAATACTTCGAAAATAACTTCTTTTTTTCAATTTAGTCTACAAAATCAATACATTTCTCGAGAATTGCACCGACCACCTTCTCTAACGCAAACATATTAATGGAGCGGAGAAATCATCCAAATGACGTCATAAAAAGATGGAGTATATAATTTACGAGATATATTTCTGCCTCATGGCAAATGTATGTAAAACAAATATAAATATAATTACAAGATTTATAAAGTGTAATCTTGAAGCATCTTGCTAAACATTTAAGATCTGCGTTTTGAGATTTAATCTTGCCATAAAAACACAATTAAATGATAGGAATTAGTATTACATTACCAGCCTTAAATCGGCTTAGAAACCCATCGTTTCACATATATAAACCTGTATAGTAATTACCAATAATTACATCAAACCTCACTAACTAAAAATTAAAAGTAACAAAGACAGCTGCCACACGAATCGAGCACGGACAAACAAGTCGGTCAGAAATACGGAGACCAAAGCAGGTTACATTACGAAAAAAGAAAAGTGTGGGGAAGCCCACCAGATCACGAAGCGCGCCGGACGATGTACGTGAACGCGCTCAAAACCTGATTTTTCGGACCAACCGGCTCGAACGGCAGAGCGACGGTGGCACTGTCCTCACCCACGAACAAACGATACGCAGGGACAGCACAACTGACCCCGGCGGCGAACTGTCCAACTAACAGTAAGAATATGCCAAACCGTACACGAGAAAAACAGACCATGTGGCGCATTAAAAAAAATCCGGCACGGAAGTATGGGCATTTTCTTAATTTAAAATATTTGAAATTTATTGTAGTCTACGCTTTACGTAACCACATACAAAAGGTGAGCTTCTGTTCTCTAAATATTGTTAACTTATAGAGTGATAAATCTTTAAAAAAAGCAACCTTCGTGAAATATTATTTAAATAAGAGTGATAACCTTTTATTAACTTATCCGAGATTATACATTCGAAGTGCATATTCATCCTGAAAATGGTGTACTCTAAAAAGAGGCTTACCACCTCATAAAATAAAACTTACCACTGCCTATATTTTGATCCAAAACAGAATAGAATGTAATTTTATGATACATTTGGGCATTTTAAGTGCTTTATGAGCTACACAAAGCCGTATTTAAACAGATAATCAATCGACAAACACATCGCACATGATACATCAATGTCTTCAGACACCTTCGTAGAATTTTTTGGCTCAAAACGGAACAAAAGAGGCTATTTTTTCAAGCATATTCACGTAAACCTACCTTTAAACAGAATGGGTCCTTATTAGACACATAAGAGAGCCAATAGTTATAACTGTAGAAAAAGGGAGAATGAAATAGACAAGATAAGGACTGTCCGAAAGTAGTCCAGAAAATCGTTGCCTTGCATTACAACGTGCTTTTGATGACAGAATAATTGACTTGCTCTCCAGATTTAACTCCACATGATTTTATCCTTGGGGAATATTTAAAGATAATTCTTATGTAATATATCCACCTGCATTGTCTTATGAATTAAAATACAGTATCCGGTGTGCGATTTCCAATATTTCCCCTACAGAAACTCGCCGAGTGCTTAATGATGTGTTCAAAACATGCTGTATTTATAATGCAAAGTAGAAGCAACATATAATGTTTTCATCGTTAAAATTAAATAAGAGAGAAAGGCGGCCTCCTACTGCACAAACGGATTCTTATAGCAGTGACGTGGGAGCAGCGGGCTGTCGGTCGCGTCGTTCAAGATAATAGAGTCAATAGAGTAAGCAGTAGAGTGCATATGTATCTCACTTTAAGATTATAAATATTGTTCTCACTTTTGCTCTTTAAGTCAATTTCCTATGACTTGCAACGTTTGTTGCATCGAATTTCCTAGGACTTACTAATACATCGACATACAGTATGAATCAGTAAAATGAACCACGTTAAGTGCAGAATGCAGAATGAGTGTAGACATGATCCGAGTGTGTGTGCAAAGCTTCATGCCGAGTGCATCACTGTTACCATGGTAACCAAGTATTTCCTTTTCAGCTGACATTCGACACGTTCACGGTGGGGCAATTTGTCTCCTTCACGACAGAGGGTTGTCCTGACGGCCACATGACGATACGAGAGTTGGGCAGGCCCTCTACCGGGGGCCAGTGGTGTGGTAGTGCCTGGGGATACACCGTCTACTACAGCGAGTCGACATCTCTCAACCTCACGTTGCAGCTATACCGTCTCTCCGAGCAGGTAAGTTACTCTATCGTGAAATATTAAATATAAGATATATTGGTGACCTAGTGAGATAGCTCTACCAGATGTCTGGCACAGAACCTTTGCACGATAGGGTGAAACCATTACCGGGCAGCAGGATACGTTAGGGAATCCACCTGCGTTGTGTCTGCTACCACCGGATCTTCACCGCATACTTTCTTGTCGGAGGTCACATATTGAGGCCACAGCATTGAAATCCTACACTATGCCTGTAATTCAAACCAAACTTGGGTCACTTTCCATCACAGACAGCAATGCTACTGCAAGGCTACGAGGACGGTCATCTGCACCAAAGTAAAATGAAAATAATTAATGTTTTCGTATTTTTATATTTATTCTACCTTAAATCCCTGAAGTACTTCTGAAAGAATTTGCATTTTGTATCGTGTTATGATACAGAATGTTTAGAGATTTTTTGGGGGGGACGGGGGGGGGAAATCGCCTAAAATACTACTACCCTATGCTTTACCTGTTTTAAACAATTTTATATGCGTGTACAACACTTTTCAGGCTCTTAAGGGAATTAAAATGTCTAAAATTGCCACAAAATAACATTTTTAGTTTTCGTTGCGCATTCTTATAAATTGGAATTTCCTGATTCATTTAATATTCACCAAATCATTGCAGGGATAATACCTATTTTATTACATCAGCCATTTTGTCTGCACTGCTTATCCCATATACTTTCGTTGTTTCTGCATCGTGGTCGTTCCATGATAACACGAGCGAGAACTAATCACAAGCACGGAACACTAGTCACGGTTACCAAGTTTCAGCTTATGTCCGCCAGGAAGTTATGTGTTGCGGCTGCGCAGTAATACCCACTCCCGAGGACTAAGGCTCCTGTACAATAGGCCACTCGACTCACTGCTCAATATCTATCCGAGTCACCCAGTACAAGTAACTGGGCAACTGTAGCCTAGCCACAACAAATATAGACATATGCTTTTATCATTGAAAGGGTATGAATTAATAAAAATGTTTCCTACACTCCAACTTCGAAATTAAAATGGTCACACTTCCGGTTATGGCTGCTTGATAATATCTAGCTCAAGTGAAAGTTCACACGTGCTTTAGTTATA
Source organism: Deroplatys truncata (assembly GCA_030765065.1). Classification (NCBI taxonomy): domain Eukaryota; kingdom Metazoa; phylum Arthropoda; class Insecta; order Mantodea; family Mantidae; genus Deroplatys; species Deroplatys truncata. Next base: position 56,891,083 of record CM060981.1, read on the forward strand.
ATTTTTATCTTGAAAATTTCAATGCCACATTTTCCAAAATAAATTACTGTTACGGTGGTGGTCTGGTTCACACTGTATATGAGGAGTTGAAAATTGCATTAGGAATAGCTTTGTAAAACTAAAGGTACTATAGAATTGGAAATGTGGGTTGGAATATTTCTGGAAGTTGAGGATAACCTATGATTGTTGCCAATCTTGTACAGTATTTTGACCAAATGGGTTAAACTCTGAACATTTTTACATATGGTGTTAAAAATATAAGTGTTTTCGGGAGTTATAACCTATAGTTATTTTAGTAGTGTCCTTTGAGGGTACAACATTTTCTTTAGATAGATAAAGGAGTACTAACTTGAACATAAGGGGTTGAAAATAAGAGTAGTGGAACATTTTAGTTGTAGGGTAGTTTGTTTTTGCCAATTCTCAAACCCAAGCATACCATCTTTAAAAATCTGATGTGTTACACTCACATGACTTTCTCTACTCCTGTACAAACTATTTTTACAAACTCTTATTCTCCATGTATTTCATATTAATCGAAATAAACATTTGCAGAAACGATCTTTTGACATGCAAAGAGAATTACATTTTACACATAGCGACCAGTTCTAAAAATATTTGACTATCGCTTAAGGCGTACTATGTTTACCTTGTTTTGTATTTGCAAGGGCAATATAGAAATACAGTAGCCTTTAAGCATAGACATATCTCTTAATAGCATTTTCGCAAAATGTTCCAATTAAAGGGTAGTCTGGAGTGTGGGGATTTTCTTGAAAACCTTCTTGTCGCATCTCTGGAAGATACGGAACCTAAATATCAAGTTTTGTGTTTATCCGATTGTTCGTTTCTGAGTTATGCTGTTCACAGACACACTGACACACACACACACACACAAACACATGGACATGTTTCCAAAAATGCTTTTTTTGGATTCAGGGGTCTCAAAACATGTATTTCCGGTTAAATCTCGGTATCGAATTTTTGGGTGGAATACAATACTTCCCCTACTTACTATACGTAGTAGAGAAAGTAGAAAACAATGCCACAGCCGGGACACATCATGGCGAAATTAAACCTTCTTATTCGATTAACACATTTTTGGTTTTAGCCTCCCCTTTTGTTCTTTTGGGCTTGAAGTCATTGAATATCTGGCATGTTCATAATACACTAGAGTACGAGTACTACCTTCTTAATATTTATGTGAGGTGTAGCGGGAACCCTATTGATTACCTTTGGAGTATGCTGCTTCGAAACAATGGTAGCTCGGAGTCTCCGGTTTGCTACCCGCTGGTCTCGAAGAAGTTCCCCCTGTTCGGAAGTGGCTTCTACTTCTGCAGCCAATCTCCGTCGTATTATTGTTTGTAATTACCCTATTTATTTTACGTCGCTTTAATTACAAGGTCATGTCGCGACGGATCTGTTAGTGGATAACTCTGTGGCGGATCGAGGTGTGGCGGACAGTTAGCCTTTTAGGTCTCATACCTGTGGCTACTCGTTTCGTAACGTGTCCACAGAGACCTTGGTGCATAACAACTGGATTTTCTGCTTCGTGCCATGCAGATGGCATATGGGTGCCATCCAGTCTAACTGCTGCTTTCATATAGAAAGGCGGACAGTTAGCCTTCTAAGTCTCATCCCTATAAACATGCTTCGCCACGTGTCCACAGAGACCCTAGCGCATTGCAACTTTATCTTCTGCCTCCTGCTGTGCAGATGGCATTAGGCTGCCGTCCAATCTACCTACTTTCATTGTCTGTAAATAGATGGCACAGCATTCGCTATTACCACCTATTTAGGTGGGATTTTGGATCGTGGTATTAAATATCCAATCCCGTATTTAACTTAGCGGCTGAGGGAAACCATGAAAAACCCCAGTCAGATTGGTCGGCCCATGGGAATTGAACCCGGGACCTCCCGTGTACGGGCCACAGACGTTACCGCCGGAGCCATCCCGCTCGGTCGTCATATTGTTGTGTTATCATGGAATAAATGTTTGCCTGAGCTATATTTCCCTCAGCGTAGAGGCATGAATCTTTGCGAACGGTTTGCTAGTGGTAACGGAAATCTAGGATCGTGGACAGGTAACTGGATCACATGATATGGTGATAACATAAACACGTATACAATTTGAATTTAAGCTTTAATTAAACTTCTGTTAAATCATTGTATAAGTTCCTGCAATATCCCCTTTTTTTTACATTTTCACAGAACACGTGCCACTGTTAGGAATATTCCTGGCGTTGTGAACTTTCTCTTTTATATCGCGCAACGAACTCTCACTATAGTGAATTCTCGCGTAACTTTATGCTTTATGCAACAATACATATTTAAATGAGTTTGATCACTATCAGCACCTTCGGGGTATTAACACTAATTTCGCCGAAATATAAGCATCGGCCCTTTCATTGTCACTAGCGTGGATTCGGCGAAGATTACATGTCGAGACTGGAGGTACTAACAAGCATTTCTCGCTATATTTTTACAAAGCTATCTCGCGCTCGGAGCACAACTTGGTCACCGTTGACAACGTCAATCTTCAATGATGTAGTTTTAATCTCTTCTTATTGGCTTAAGTGCTCAACCACGTGAGTATTTACGTTACGTAACCAGGGACTTTTCACTCTTCCCTCAACATTTCGCCTTCTATGTTGCCTACTCTAACTTTTCTGATAACAATAGAAGAATAGGCTTTTCCCCTTCGCTTAAATACAAAAGACCTGCTTGCTGGCTACACTTAACGTTTCACTTCTACGCTCACAAGATACGTTTTTAACACATCCTAACTTGAAAATCAGGAACATTTTAACATGGGCGATATTTAAAATGAGAAAAATTAACAAGTATTGCTGTTCCTTTAACAGTAATATATTACGCGTATACATAAATTATCCTTATAAAACAATACATAATATGAAATTACTTATGGTGGCAAAATGCGGTCTTATATGAAAGAAAGCATAAATGTGTCTAAAAGGCCCGCATTTTAAAATTGCTGGAAATTTTCTTTTGCATGTGACAAGTTTTCAATGGCGAAAAAACTATCAAAGTTGGCTGAGTAGTATTTTAAATTATCCCCCCCGCACACACACACACACACACACAAACATTTTCACCGTCTATAAATTTAGTATATTTGTTTGTGAATCTTTTGCAGGTTGAATTGGAAGCGAGAAACTTGACAGATTTTAGGCCGCTTATGTCTTGCCTTTTAGTGACATTTTACCTAGTGGGATTGGGTGGCTTATCTCGCAGGTAAAGCTTTAGGTTGTGTGAGGGTACACAGTATGCTGAAATCCTGCCGCGCGTGACGTGTACAGCGGAAAATAGCCAACAGTCTTTTACTATCGTATATATTTACTCCTCATTGGCCTCATACCAAGTAAACATTGCTCCGGTAGTAGCTAAACCCTGCCTACTTGTAAAGGTTCCCCCACCTACTAGCTAAAATGTCGCTTAACAGACAGTAAGTCGTACCCCTACAGTTACGGTTCACTTGAGTGGTGTATGCAAAATAGGTGACCTTCGTTGCACAGTCGTCTTCCTGTACTATTTTTGTTGCTGTTGAGCTTTGGTGAATATAGACTTTGGGATCGTGGAACTACTGGCTATTCTTTGAGTACAGGTAATCATTGTGATACTGGGTAGGTGAACTAAGTTGCAAAGTTGACTTCCTGCTTAGTCTGGTTAGGTAACTTCTTTATAGAATGACTTAGATTCGTAGTCGTCGTCCTGGATCCACTGCTTTGTTTTCATTTCTTTTTGCTTTGTAGCTGGAACTTTGGGTCGTGTTACTGAATATCCAATTGGATATTTACCAATCAACTGAGAGAAACCTCGAAAAAAAAGTCAGTCTCAGTGCTAGGTAACTGAACCCACTACCTCCCGAATGCGAGTCATGGGTACTAATTTTTGAGCAATCTCACTCGGTATTAGGATGTTGTTAATTATTGACCCTGACGTATATACACCTTCAAACACTTAGGCCTGGCAATAATTCTAATGTGCATTTCAGGGTATCGGATACAACTTCGATTTCAAGTTGGCCTATAAGTTCCTGAGACGGAGCGAGGCAAAGTTGAGGTACGGCAACTCCACTATGGCAACCTGGCGAGGCGAACTGGTACCAGGGACCTATTGTGACAGAGTTCTGGACCGTTGTGACATACGCTCTTGCCGCATCCAGTCGCCAAACTTCCCCGGGGTGTATCCCAGGAACGTGACATGCTACTACCGCGTGGAACAGACCCAAGTACCGCGGGGTAAACACGCCCTTCTCGCCGTCAGACAGCGCAACAGTCATAAGATCCACATCAAGGACCAGGTCGTCAAGTATGACCGCTCTCAACGTGTCCTCAGGTAAGATATTATTTGTTGTGGATATGCAATTCCAGATTCTGTTATATAGTAAAGGTTATGAAAAACTTTTGAGCCTCTAAGGGTTATCATAACAGTCCAAAAATATGTATTATCATATCACCGTTAGCGTAGACCTATAGCGAATGTCAGTGTTTTAACACTAAAAATAATCTTTATCACCATCACCAACATCACTGCTATCAATAACATCAATCTATTCACCATCATCTTCCTCTGCAGTAAAACCATCATTGCTCCATTAACATTTTTCTCAGCAGTCCTCATTAGCACCATAATTCCCTCTTCATCGAATTATCAATATCGCCGTCATCACACTTTTCAGCACAATAACGTTCAACGCCCTCCTTTTAAAAATAATCATCACCACCACTATCACCGTTCAACGCATCGTTTTCTTCAATATAATCTTCTTCACTATCGCCATCCTCATCAAAATAATCATCATCATCATCATCCTTCTCCTCAACATAATCACCTTAAGCACCAATTATCACTATCATCCTTTTCAATGTAAGCCTTACCATTAGCCATTCTGAAACAGTTATTTTTTTTAACTTGTTTGCAACACGCTTTGGGCGTCAATTTGAAGTAGGTTGTATTAAAGGAGTTGTACCGCATTTCAACTGTTGGGGAGCCAAACTTGCAACCGCATGCATGGTACCCGGTTTCCGGTAGCCTTCGCCCCAAGTGTACTTTCATGTGGCCTTTGCCCCAAGTTTAAAAAAATATTAACTTTGTAATTTGACTGTTTCTTTAAGTATTAAATAGTTATGTTTGCCTCGGCTGCGTCAGTATTATTATTAGACACACTTTTCTCTTAGCAGGGCGTGATGCAACAAGAATATAGGCTTACACAGATTATAATTTTACTTCACTCCTTTTATTAATGCTTGATACGATTTAAATAACACTTCACTGATAGAGAGAGAGAGAATGCTGTGATATGTTTTTATTAAATACTTGCACTTTTTAACACAAACTATTTTTTGTCTCACACGAATACGTATTATACTTCTCGAGGACACTTTTTCCGTCTGGTTATTAACGCTGTCTGCAGGCAACTGCCTTCTAGATATGTAAATTTTGCTATATTTCAGTTTCTGATTGGCTAATCCTACTCCAATAGAATATCTTCATTTAACTAAAGTTTTTCTGGATGTTGATTGGCTATTTTATAAACTGTCACTAAAATTACATTATTGTTACTCCAAGAATCACAAGTAGTACTGTTAAACTTTCTTACTCATTATTTACTCAATGTTACCTCATTTTTACCTCATTGTTAGCAACTTTTAACTTATTATTCTCACAGCTCCTATATTATTAAATTACGTAATATATTCACATAACATTATTACACATGGATACAATAATTTAAGCATATGCAATGACTGTTACATACATTTTACAAATTACTACATACACATATTGCTTCAAGGCGAGCTGTTATTGAATTTACATATTATATAATTAGACTGAAATGATTTAAGTGTTGAAATACTGCCTCAATTCCCAACATAATGATCAGGATTTGCTCGTCGTAATTCTTTACAACATAATCATAATCATTTAGATCTTTAGCATAATCATCAACATCATTTTAAACTTGAACATCGTTGTCTCCGTCATTATCATCTCTTCTTCGCCTTCAGTAATCATCATCACTATCAATGTTCTTCAAAATATAAGAATATTTAACATCATAAATATTTTCAACGTTATCATAATCTCAATCATCATCATCTTCAAAATGATAATCATTACAATAGTGATCATAATAATCCTCTTCTAGTTATAATTATAATCCTCTTCAACATAAGAGGGGGTATCGTAAAGTTCAGTCATCACCCAGAAGTTGCAATGGTATATTTATGATATATTCGCAGTGTTAGCATTGGTCCCTTAGTACATGGTGCTGAGAAAATCGTCTCATTGTGTCCTTTATTTTCTCTGCTGATAGTGCCAGAAGTGAGCAAAGTATAAGAGGCTCGCAACGTGATAAACTTCTTACATTTGAAGAATAATAGCGCTTGGGAAATTCATTATGAGATGATGTCCGTTTTTGGAAATGATTGTGCATCCTTGGATAGTACTGTGAGGCGAAAAAGGAATTTCCAAACTGGTCACACTCCCTCACAGACGATGCAAGACCTGGAAGACCATTATTTACGGAACGATTTAGCCACAGTGAAGAAGGTGAAGTGTTTAATTCTGGAAGACAGACGAGCAACCATCCAAGTGATCATGAAAGAAACTGGTGTCAGTTATGGTAGCGTCTGGAAAATTATTCATGACAAATTGCATATGTCTATGGTATCTGAACGATGGGTTCTCTGTTTGCTAGCCTCTTCCAGAAACAAACGCGGCGTGACCATTCACGACAGCTGCTGACGCTGTTAGAACAGGAAGAAGAGGATTGTAAGAACGTAGGTTTTCACGGCCGGTGTCACAATTATAACTAATATGATTTTCCGGGCTGTTATGCCGTGGTCTGCTGAAGAAAGATAGAGAGCAACAACACAGCCGGCGCCAGCCCCCTCATACCAGCGGGCCAATCAGCAGAGAGCGCCCACACTATAAAGAGAGCGGCACTAACGGCCAACGCATCAGACGCTGCGATACTTTCACCGAGAAGACTTCGTCCGCGCCACTGAAGATGTCCACCGCAGTTGTGGACGAAACGTCTGGGAAATCTTTCTTCAGCAGACCACGGCATAACAGCCCGGAAAATCATATTAGTTATAAGAAGAGGATTGTTCGACCGTCTTGTAACCATGGATGAATCTTGGATCTATCAATATGATCCAGAGACCAAAACCATGAGCAAGAAGTGGAAGTATGCTGGTTAGCCACTCCAAAAAAGCAAAGGTGCAAAAGTCAGCAAGGAAGGTTATGTTTTCAGTTCTTTAGGACCGTCGTAGAGTCATCCTCACAGATTACCTTGAAAAGGGTAAAAGCATCACTGGTGCTTACTACAGCAATCTTCTGGACACGTTGCTTTGGTTCAGAAACGCCGCAGTATGCTCTCCAGAGGTGTTCGTTTCCTAGCTGACGATCCCTCAGCTCACTCATCTCAAGTTGCACTTGACAAAACAAAAGCATGTGACTTTGAGGTCTTACAGCATACGCTTTATTCTCCCGATCTTGCACCTAGTGACTTCTTATTGTCGCCAGAAATGAAAAATCCAATACGGGTTCCTGATATGACAACACAGATGACGTCATTCATGAAGTGTAACAGTGATCTAAGGCGCAAACTGCAGAATTCTATAATAATGGTATTCTTAGGGTCAAGAAACGCTGTGTAAAATGTATAAATCTACATGATGACTCAGTAGAGATGCGTTAACAACTAAAAATCAAAAGAAATTTACTGTCACTTATTTCAAACTCTATGATACTCCCTTGTAATTATCATCATTAGTACTGTCACCATTCTCTTCATTATAATATCACTACATCCACTATTTAAAAAACACCATCATATTGATAAACAGTATCCTAATCATTATTCTCAAGATAATCATCATTACTACCATCGCTATACCCTTCAACCTAATCACCATCTTCATTTACCTCTTTAGCATAATGAAATTCTCACTGAATATAGTTTAACCTGATCTGTAGAACTAGCATTGACTTTTCTCTGAGGAGAAGGTCGTAGCAGCTCCTTTGTTTACCAATTGTTAATAATGGAACTCAATGTACATAAAAACAGTTTTTCTTGGTATTTTTGACTTTTTACGTGTACCCTAGGGTATGGGACCAGTGCAACGTGGTGCAGGACTATCTGACAGTGTACGACGGTGGTTCTACCCTAGACCCCGTGTTGGTGCGACTGTGCGGAGGCGATGTCGTCCCAGATATCATCAGTAGTGGACCCAGTATGCTACTGGAGTTCCACACTTCGCCTTATGATAATCCATTTCATCCGGTGCCACTCAGCTATCTTCCGGGTTTCGAACTGGAGGTTCAGGTAAGATATAGGTACATCATATGTAACTAAGGGAAGATTAGACCAAAGTACAGTGTCTTAGTAAATCACTCGTATTCTACAAAGCATACTGGTATAGTTATAAGTAAACATCGGATTTGTATGCACTAAAAATATCTAAAATATGCACGCATTTATGATTTCAAAATATTTAAAATATGTTTTATAATTTTGAAAATATGCACTAAACATGCATTAATATTGTCAATTTTAAAGTTATCATTTATGGTGCTTACAATGTGGGTACTTTATTCCTTGGGCATCATTCCGGTCGTTGTAATTTGATTTGCAGTATACAATATATATTTTCTCCAAAAGTTTAGGTGTAAGCTTATGACGTTTATCGGTTAACACAAGTTTATATGCTAAGATCTTTCCATGTTCTCTAACTCTGATGAAATTTCTTCAGGGAGTATTAAGTTTTCATCTTGAAGGCATGTTTTTGTCCTCGGAACACACAACTTAAATGTGAGGATTTGTCTCTAAAACACTGTACAACTTACCGCTTAATTTTCTGCTTACTTTAAAAAAGCACTGCCATGTGGGTATCTCCATAGTAGGAAATTTATTTTGTCACTAATATGTTGAAATATTAATTTTCTTCTTCGACTATTTAAAATTAAAAATTAAAGAATACCTGTATTATATGCTCGATGCATGGAAAACTTATGACATATTCACTGTGCAACTTTGCATAGAAGGAACAAAGAACATGAAACATGTTAATTCCATATTACAAAAGCATATCTAGTTTGCAGCTTTGTAGGACAATTTATAATAATAATGCATAGCGATTTAAGATTTTAGCAGTTTTAATAGTTATTAATTTATTGCAATTATAATTTTGCAGTGCAATACTTAGGCATCATGTCTGGGAGCACTGTATTTCATATATTGTGGCAAGCATTGGAGATTTAGTTTGGCAAGCCTGACTTGAGTCGACCCTACCGGAATGGATTGGTAGTCCTGTTCCGGAAGGATCAATTCAACGTCGAGAGCAGTACAATTGTTCCAGTAATTTCTAGAACGTTCAGATAGCATTTGTGACGTATTAACAGAAAAGAAAGGGTGTAGAGGAGTAATTATAAAACAATCGGTTTGGTTTGATTCGATCTCTTTAACTCTTGAAATCACGTAGTGAAATGTGTTCGCGGCATGGATGCGTTTTTTGGTTGATGATATTTCTGTGAGCACTACTCATCATGTAAATCAAGGTAAAATATATTTTGTTATTAACATTGTTGTTTGCTAAAATTGAAATAATTTCCTCTTTAGACTCCCATTAATGATCCAAGTCAGCCTTTAAATTATAATCCTTAGATTTGCATATCTACTGAGTTTACGTCCCCGTTTGTCAGGGCTTTAAGTATAGAAAGGTTATTGAATTTGTTAGATTAGTCAGGCGTCGTGACAGCATTCCTAAAACATTATCTAGTTTGTGTTAAGAATATGAGTATAAATTTCTATTTATTTTATAATAATCAAAATAAGGGGTGATAAAAGGGATTGAGCGATAGTGAAATATCTAAAATGTGGGACACTGTGTACTGGTTTGAAAGTCTGTACTCTTTACATGACAGCTTATACCTTTAAAATATATGATAAAGTTTTGGAAAATTTAAACTTAATGTAAAAAAATGTCTGTGAAATGGTTATGCCGTTAAACTTAAATTGTCGCGGTATCGTTCGTGTTATCTTATTTGCTGAGCGCCTGTTATTGTTTTACTGTTTTGTATTTTGAGTTCTTTGTCCTGCGGCTAGCTATTATTACAAGTCGAGCAAATCTCTTAAACAGAGTGTGTAAACGAAAGGAGTTGTTACTAAAAGATAACACTGATAAAAGAATTTGTTTTTCACTTTTATTGCCGTCACAATTAATTAATTTCACATAATTACTCTTGATACACGCCCGACTGAAACTGTTATATTTTCAAATGTAACTATAATCACTTATTTGCCGCACATTATTAATTCGCGTGTTTCACATTTTTGTAACTAACTTTACGACGCGAGCGAGAGATTCTGTAGAACTGCGCGACGTGTAACCCGTGAATGATTCTGTTGAACTGTGCGACGTTTGCCTTGTGAATTATTCTGTCAAACTGCGCGTTACCCGTCTCTGGCACGGAATTTATACTTCCTCACCCCGATATGCCTAAACATTATAACAGAGCTGCTATTGGTTAATAAAGCGCGCCAACATTAGCGTCTATTTTTATATCCAATAAAAATTACGAACACATATGCTCTAGGGAAGGTATTCCCTCCATTTCTAAAGAAAAGCGCGCTAATCTGACGTCATTTGCTTGTCTCTTATAATTGATAAACAACTCAACCCCTCGCTCATTGTTATCCGCTCCTATTGTCAGTTTCAGTGAGGTCGTGTAAACTTATTTCCTAACAATGCTTATAATTAACAAACATCTCAAATCATTGTCGTACAATAATGCTAATTTACACTAAAATCACTCTGGAATTCACAGTGTTGTGATATAAAATACTGCGTCAAAATTAAGTATGTGTTTTAACCAGATTACTACACATGTTTGGTGAAGTAAGGTTCTGTCTATTTCTGGTGCATCAATTATACAAAATTATATAAAGTTAATGCAGAAAGCATGCGTATATCATAAACGTTGTTATTTTAATCTAAACCATTACATGCAGTTTTTGGAAAACGAAGGGTTTTCCATCTAAAGGGTAGTATGGGTTGGGGAGATTTTCCTGAAAAATACTAACTTAAATACAAAGCTCAGTATTTTAGCCATTTCAGCTTTTAGGCTTACGCAAAAATACACAGAGGAACGCCTATATACACACAAGAAAGTATATTCTAAACATCCTTTGTTTTTTGGGATGCAGAGGACCTCAAAACGTATATGTCCGGCAAAATTTCTATATCGAATTTTCGGACAAAATAAAGTACCTCACCTTCCTACTGTAGATGAGCAGAAGTAGAAATGTAGATAAGTGGATAAAGCACAAAGAAAGGCACTGAAACACTCAATGTTTGACTTCGAAGTAACCCATTGTGCACGCTAGTATCAAGTATTCATCCAATAGGGGCAGTGAAGTACTGGCTGAGGCTGATGCAGGGGATAACTCCACACTACGATCCAAATGTTATAAATACCAGCGAGAAAACCTGTGTCCTAAATGTTGGGCAGCTGATTTGCAAAGGGGTTTGGCGAGAATAGGAATGGGGTCAGTATGGCATATAGAAACGTGTCAAAAGATGACTAAGAGACATCAACCAACGGGAGATAGAATTGGATTGTAAAATTAAACCTTCTCTGAGTCTAGCAAATAAAATAAAATTGAACAGGGGTAAACAGGCATATATCCTTAACTTAGGAAGAAAGGAAAGATCAGAATTGGCATGGTTTAAACTGGGAGGCTGGAGGGCACAGAAAATGCCTGACGATTCTGGCAGGAGAATCTGCCCAATCTGTGATTTGATGAGGACTGGGTACGTATTTTGGCGGAAAGTGCACAGTGGGAGAACCAGCGAACGATTAAACTTAAAGAAAAATTCCTAAGTCCCTCAAGAAAGAGATTGGCATTTTGGGATCTCCTGGCTAACTAGAGGAACTCGCAAAACATGGGCAATTTTTTGGCTAAAGTGCGCGAAGCTAGGTCAAATTTGTTTAGTTAGACAAAGGTAATTTATCTCTATTTTCCTTTCACCTGTTCCTTTTTGTTTTCTTTTCTTTTTCTGTTGTTTATTTTGTCACCCTACTTGTATCTTAAATATGCATGTACGGTCAATGACCCATGCACTAAATACTTGTGTAATAACTTCAATGATTTGAAACCAATAAAGATACCTTATCTATCTAAAGTATTCATCCAAAATCGAAAACTGACAGAAGAATTTTGTGTGCAGGTTTATTTGCATAGACTGCATATATGACACGCAAGTGTAGTAATGGGCCATAGGTTTTGTCAGCAGCATTGTTAAGCTCAAATCATCAACCGCATTACTCCCTCGATGATTATTGTTGTTGCTGTTTTTGTTGTAAAAAACTTATAACATCTGTTTTCCTAAAATAAAAAATAATAGAAAATCCAAGTACAGAAATTTTCCTATTTAGTAAACCTTCTTTTGATTATCATCGACGTCATAATGTGCTAATTCTCGTAAATTCAAAGGCAGTAAATTTTAGCAAAATAATATCCGCGCACCTATAGATAGAGATGATGCGGCGCATTGTTGATTTTATGGGAAATCGAAATTCAGAACAAACTATAACATTTTTAACGTTCTCAAACATCTTAGAGTCAGGATCCAATAGTAGTTTTGCCTTTTTGGGCATTCAAATATCCAAACGTGAAGTTTAAACGAAACGTACGAAGGTGTGCGCTAATAGCGCGTGAAATTTTAAACTTCATTTTTCTCTTAGGTTTCGTATTCACATAAAATTTACCACTTTAGAATGCACCTGTTTTACTACATTTCCTTCAATTTTTCAATTTGATACACATTCACAAACAAACTGTATAGTTTTGGATTGAAGGTTTTGAAACGCTCTTGCAAGGCCGATTTAGAAGTAGTCGATGCATAGAAGTCACAATTACTGAAAAAACAAACTAGAAAAGTAAAATGACGGGCCCATTATAGAATGCATTGGAAATAAAGCATTCCCCCAGAGTAATAATTGTTTAGTACTACCAAAGCTTAAAGGAATTGAACAAGGATTTAAAGCAGCTTTAAACAATAGTAACAATCCATACAGCACCAAAAGTACTGAATATATTAACACTTAAATGTAGAAACGGAGATATGTTACAATTGAAGCAGATTGCATTTGAATTTGTCCTTCTCACAGAAAATTTGCCATTTTGAAATTAAATTTAACACGCAGTAATACGATATAAACTCGCTTCCATAGAATACTAAATGCTGCTCCACACATTACAAGAATTTGGAGTTTTACTTACGCCAAAAGTACATGATATAGATAATTTAGACAAGACCGAAAAGTGTGGAGACGGCCGCTCCCAGACACGAAGCTCTACGAAGTAGAGCTCCCTGGTCGTCGAGAACTGTCACACTCTTTTTCTCTTGATGCATCGCTCGGGGTACGCACTGGGAAGGTCAGGTGATGATGACGTGCAGCCAACATAAGCGCTACCTACACTGGCGGAGAGGACACAACCTGGCGAGCGCTGTAGAAACCTGGTGCAGTCGACTTCTGGTGTAAGGCAGGCTGCCGGCGTAATAATAAGCAGGGGCCGAAAACTATAGTTCACGATTGCATGTACATCAAAGAACTACGACAATCTCTGCAAATCAACCAGTCGAGCAACAATTGGCTCAGTTTTAGCAATTTAATCCATGATTGATTTTTAGGAAAATAAAATTAGGTTTCTATCATTATGTTTTTTAAGGAAAAGTTTTAATGTTACACAAACTTAAGTTCCAAATTTTAATTAAGGTAACTAGATTTTTCAATTTTTGAAATTAATTTTCTCTGAAAGTTAGGTTTACACAACGGTAAAAATCTATTTTCCACTATTAATTAAATTGAAAGAATCTATAATATAATTTCAGATACAGTTTTAAGATATTCAGAAATTGGTATTTTTAATGCCGATTACCCTTTGGGAATAAACACGAAATTAAACGTCCTGCTGGATTCTCAAAGACTTTCTGAGTTGTAATGAAAACTTGGAATATAATATTCGTTATTATTTATAAACTTTTGGAGTAGTTTTATATTTGTGTGACACAATAGGTATGCTGTTTGTTATGAAACTCTGGAATACTTGATTGCTAAAAACGATTTTTCATCATTCATCTGCTTTTCCGTATTGTAGTGGTGAAGGATGATGCCTCCTGTAGGAGTGTTCAACTGAAGCCTGTATTGCAGGATCGAAGTTTGCTGCTTCTCTTCTTCACTTCGCCGTTTTTGTTGCTTACCTAGCTACTCTTATTTCAGGTCGGGTAATGAGCGGTGAAAAAAGCCACGTGTTACTACTTATCTGAATTTATTCCAGTCAAATAACACTCGTTGGCTCACAGAGAGCCAATAACAAAAGTAAATAAATTAGTATACTAAAACAGAAAACTAACACAAGCAGAAAGGAAAGAAACCCAATACAGTTGGATGTTTGTATTAGATTCGAAGCTCTGAAGCTAACCTTTGCTTCACCACATTCCGGCAGCTAACCCACTCGGCCAGCACCCATGTATTCTGTCCCGCTCTTCGGGAGAACATTCCTCTACCTCCTTGCAAACATTATATCCATGAAAAACCGTTATTTTTAAGGCTTTCGCAGCTCCTTGGTTCTCATTCATGCCTTTAATCATTCATTCTGGTTGCGTATAGTACCAAATAGAAGGGCAGAGTTACAATAAAGGTTTGTTTGCTAAAAAGGTCATTGTTTTCACATTATACTGTAAACTGCGGGTTGCATAGATACGAGTGAATACCTAGGGGCAACTGACACACCTGTGATGACTCACTAAAAAACCATAGAGGGTAGAGAAAGTCATGTGAATGCAACACATCAGATTTTTTATATTTAACATGAGATAGGTGTTCTCCTTACTGTAACCAACATTTCGCGTCCCTCGGGGATTGTGCTTCACAGCTTGGGAACCACTGTTCGAAATGATAGAAGCATAAAGGCGCCGCACGTTTCCAGAATGCACCATTACTTATCGCTTCAGAAGGTTCTAAATATAATGGCCCTTTATTCGAGTCTATAGAACAGAACACATGTGTATGACAGAGAAGCACAAGTTCTGCACTGCCTGACCGGAGGCTTCCGCAGCAAACAGAATTTCCCAAACACGATAGAAATGAAAGGAAGGAACCCTGCTTGTGAATATTTTAGGAAGCATGGTGCGAGAATTTAACCAGAGATCAAAGGAAAGCCACTAATTTGGCAGAACACTTTGTCGGCCCGCGAACAGACAGACCTGTTGCTGCCTTGAGATGCTCCGTAAATTGCATCGCGTGAAACACTTGTTCCGGCCTCATGCTTATGCTTTATTGTCTGCAATTTCATCCTTAGGCGAGCTTCAGCGTTGGCACGACTGAGGTGCTCTGTGGCCTAGAAGAAGTGGGGAAAATGTTGCTCAAATATTTACGTGAGTGTGGAAGAGGTGTACACTGCCGAGCAACAAATTTGTTATTACATTTTCAACTGTAACTCCCTGTTGAAAATACGCAAACCGAAATGGGTATTTTTCTGTACGTTTTAATGCATAGGAGGACTATCTAAGTTCCACGTTGTTTTGTATTATAGAATTAATACCTCGAACATTCCACCTAATGCACAATATATTAAAATATACTTTATTTTTGTAAATATCCGAAAACAGACCTTTTTAGTTTTTTTCTCCTCGTGTGTGTGATTCAAACCAAAATTGAATATACATTCGGAAGTAATTATAATAAAAACACCACAACATGAACTATTTCATGTATTCCTATTTCCATACTACTTACCATTGATAGGTAGAGGAAAAATAATATTACACCCAGAAACGTTCGTTATTTTTTATTAACTCAAAAATGGCTGAAACGATATTGTTTAAAATATCACATCTTTAAGCCATTTAAGTGACAAATAAAATGCATAATTTGAATTTTCTGCAAATCGCCTGTGAAGTGCTCCTCACTGTAAATTATTTTGTCACTAAACTGTAACAGTAACACAAAACTTACCAGAAAAATGTAGATCTCAAAACACACATTGTGTAATATAATTTTGTGACATTAACCATCTACAAGATATTTATATGACTGTTTTAATGTTCAAATATTTTATGAAGTGCTAAAATTACATTACTTTGTTTATCGTGTGGCATTTAAAGCTAGCATATAGCGACTTTTTAAAGATTTGACTATCCTTCAATTTCTGTATCCACAACGAATGTACAATGAAATAGTTTCTGCAAACGTGTATCTCAATTAACATGAAGTAGGTATTAAAATAAGTTTTTATAAGAGTAGTTTGCAGAAGATATATAAACATAAGATATATTTTCTATCATTAAAAGCTATTTTTGTTCACTACTGTTACACAAAAAAATTCGAATATGAAGGACAAGCATAGAATTCTTATTAAAATTGGCACGTATACAACTCTTTAAATACCTTCTCACTGACAATTTCAGCATTTTAAGACACCCTTAAAAAGGAATAATGAAAAAAAGTCATTCTAGATTTAATTCAAGGGAAAACGCTTGGTTTATCTACAATTTAGGATAAACTTCCTTTAGTGTATTTTTTGCTTTCTCTACTACGTCTAGTAAGTAGGGGAAGTATGCATTCCATCCAAAAATTGAATACCGAGATTTCACCGGAAATATAAGCATTTTTGGAAACATGTCCATGTGTGTGTCTGTGTGTCTGTGAACAGCATAACTCAGAAACGAACAGTCGGATAAACACCAAACTTGGTATTTAGGTTCACTATTTTCCATATATGCGACAAGAAGGTTTTCAAGAAAATCTCCTCACCCCAGATTACCCTTTACATGGAACATTTTTCGAAAATTTTAATTTTCTCAAAAATGGCTCTAACGATTTTGATTAAAATATCATATGTTTAAGATCTTTTCATGACAAATAAAATGTATATCTCGAATTTTCTGGGAATATCTCCAAAAATATTCTTCATTGTGAACGACTTTTGCATAACTGGTAAACCATAAGAGAGAAACATTTTACTACACAAAAAATGTAGATCACGTTATAACACACAATTTATGTCATATACATTTTTTTTGTTGAGTGAACCATTTTCGAGATATTGCTTGTTATTCCCTTAAATTTTCCAATACATATACGTTTTCTCAAATGGAAATTCGTTATTCATTTTTTTGTCCTGGTAATACAAAGAGAATGGAATACTCCATATAGCAACCAGCGCTTAAAATATTTGCAAATCGCTTAAAGCCTACCATATTCCCCTTGCATCTACAAGAAAATTAGCAATAAGATTAACATCTCGATATCTCGATTAACATGAAGCATATGGAGAATAAGCGTTTGTACAAATAGTTTGTACAAGAGTAGAGAAACTCATGTGAGTGTAACACATATCTTTTTCATTTTCTCTTGGCAGGTGTTGATGGTGGACCTCGATTCCAATAGCTATGTGTCCCGAGAGAACCGAAACTGCGAGTTCCTGTTGACGAGTTTCGACTCGACGTGGGGAGAACTAGGAACTCCTCGGCATTCCTTGCCGCCCAACTCTACTTGTCGCTACCACTTCCAGGGTAGACGACATGAAACAGTCTGGTTGTCCTTCGTAAAGTACCACGCCGACCTAGCCACTTTCGAGCAGCCAGCAGACACCTGCAATGCAAGACTTCGCATCTGGGACGGACGTCACGGCTCTGCATCACCTGCACTCTACCAGGTAAGCGCATGAGCAGACGGGGTGTTTGTTTAGGTGTGCTTTTATATTACGAGATTTTATACACTCTAGTATAAATTATTACTCAAGAATTGAAAATTACTTGGAAATTTTCGACTGCATCCTCTACATATAAAATGAACATTTGTATATAACCTCATGCTAAAAGTTACATTTTCACTTTCTCTCCAACCTCAATAAGAGCAAGTATTGCATTATTACTCAATATTTTATATTGAAATTTCAGCGAAATATATCTTTTATAATAGCTGAACCCCAAAAAAGTGTTTTTGGAAACTTTTATAGCAGTCATTCCGTCTCTGTGAAAAACATAACTCAAAACTAAAAAATTAGGATAAATGCAAAACTTCATATTTAAGTTTAGGATGTGGTGAGAAAATTTCAGCAGATGAGCCCACCCATAATTACCATCTACATGGAAATGTTTTTCTTATTTTTTATTTTCCCAAAATTGGCTCTTACAATTTAGGTGTACACAAAAGATTACGGGGGTTTAAACTTATATTTATTCTCTGCGGCAAAGGTGGCAAAAATGTCTTTCTCTCTCGAGTCATCAAATATGCAACACGCACTACATCACTCAGCAGCAGATGGAAAACAAATGAATAGACGGCTAGTAATCGAGTTGCGCCTGCGAGTCACACTGCCTCGCGAGTCGCGTTTTCGCCACCACTGCTCTGCGGTATGCAAACTCATTTTGAACCATGACTTAAATAGAAGAAATACTGCAAGTTTGAATTCTACATGCGCAGATTTATTTTAAGTTTCATTTATACCACTCCTTTGAAACATATTATTGCCTATAGGCAATAATGTTAACTCATATTTGCTTGTCTTTGGGTTTCTTGTACTTTTGAGTTTTTTAATTATTAGATCACACATACACACTCTCATTCATACTTCCACATTCTGGGGAGGATAGAGAATAATCTTGGCTAAAAA
This sequence comes from Deroplatys truncata, assembly GCA_030765065.1. NCBI lineage: Eukaryota > Metazoa > Arthropoda > Insecta > Mantodea > Mantidae > Deroplatys > Deroplatys truncata. Next base: position 56,909,792 of record CM060981.1, read on the forward strand.
AAAATCTCACCCCCATCCGGGAAACGAATTCGAGTCACCTCTCGCAGCAGGCAGATGCTATATTGACTGAGCTACGGGGCCAACCGCGCAGATTAGGTTTTTTTATTTAGCTAAGGTAACGAAATAAACAGAGTATGGCAACTCGGGGTGCAAAATTCTTTTCGCGAAACATATTCAGCGGTTATAGTTCAGCGGGCGTGTAGGCGAAGATTTGGTCTTAACGCTCCTTCTGTAGTTGGTCCAATCAGATTCAAACGACGAGGTGTGTCTGTAAAATAAACAGCACAGGGAAGCCCCCTGTGTCAGATGAGGTTGTGGAAAAAATAAGAACCCTTTCGTCCTAAAATATATTGCGACGGGCGAGTCGAAAACTGGCAATTCCAACAATGACAGAGTGGAAGGTATAAAGAAAAGACGTCACCGCTATCTGCAGTTAAGACGCTGCAACAGTAGGATCAGTTACACCAGATATGTTAACGTCAGTGTAGCAAGAAATGAGTGTATGTCGTGTCAGAAATGGATCCCATATTGAACACTTGTAATTTGTGTTATAGAAACTAACATAGGTTTTCTTTAATGAGTCAAATATATATTGTATCCTCAAGAGAAAATATATAAATTTTAAACTCCTATAATCTAGTTCAAGATACTTTCATGTCAAATAACATTTATATCTTGAATTCTCTGCAAATATTCTGTGAAATCCTCTTCATTACGAATGACTTTTATGTAATTGGAAACCGTAAGAGATGGACAATATCTTACTACGAGGGCTGATCAACAAAGATTGAGACTGATTTTTTTCTGTACCTTCCGTGATAGTTTCGTATCTGTAACATAAATGTTTGAAAAGAGCGGGTTTCTTATGTATAATGTTGGTAGGCGGCAGCACTCTCGTATTGGTAGGTTGGTAGTAATGCTCTATTTTGCAGACACTACGTGCATTTCGCATACCAGACAATGGAGGTGATGCATTTTTTAAATCGATTATCACCGGTGATGAGTCATGGCTGCATCATTATGATCCTGAAGGAAAACAAGCCAGCACAGAGTGGAAATCGCCAAGTTCTCCAACACCAAAAATGCAAAAGTTGTTCCATCTGCAGGGAAAGTGATGGTGATCACATTTTTGACTGTAATGGAATGATTTACCAGCATGCAGTTCCCCCTTACACTATTGTTACAGCAGCATACTACATGTCAGCATTGGTACACTGAGGAAGCACACTGCAAAGAAACGACCAGAGCTTTCTCGGACTGGGTGGCGACTTCATCATGACAATGCACGACCTCACGTCGCAAATCAAGTCATGCAGTTTCTGGCTCGATTCAACATTACCTGTGTACCACATCCACCTTATAGCCCCGATCTTGCACCCTGTGACTTTTTTTTATTCCCATCACTAAAGGCAAAGCTTAGGGGTATTCGATTTGAGAACACTGAAGCAGTGCTAAAGAAAAGTGAGGCGATTCTCAAGGACCTGACAAAGAATGGTCTGCAGCACGTGTTCAAGGGCTGGCAAAGACGCTATAAATTGTTCATTGAAGTAGGAGGAGACTACTTTGAAAAAAGATCATGAAACATTGAATTGGAGTAATAGACATCTGTGAAAAAAAACCGGTCTCAGTCTTTGTTGAACAGCCCTCGTATATAGAATATGTATCGGGCAAAGTGGCGCCACGGTAAAGCGTGCAACTTGCATTCGAGAGGTCCGGGTTCGATACTAGGCAAGCGTCAACTCTGACCCATGAGTTTTCCGTGGTTTCCTCGGATCGGCAGACGAATGCTGGGGTGTTCATCAACTATGGCGACTTCTCTGCCCTTCATTTTCTGTACGCATCATCTTCCTTATATTCGTTTTCTGTGTTGTAGGACCAGGCATAGGTGTTCAGTGCCCTCTGTAGAGGTTTCTTCCCCCACATCATTGCGGGACTGCTCAGTTAGGTCTCGCCTCCGAGGATCCCCGTTAGGGGTGTTCTCTGGCTTATAAGTGGGCTCGGGCGGCTTAGGATGCGTTCGATCTGGAAACGTTAGGGACACCTTCTATGCTTGCGCCCATCGTCATCTGTATATGGTCGCCCTCCCCTCATCCCTCCCTTCCAGGGGTCGCGGTAAAAGCAAAAAGGGCCGTTGCGGGCTACATGCGGTGCTGTGCCCCGGTTGCGGGAGTCTCTTTGATGGTCCGTACCTTCAGCTGCACCTTTTACTACACAAAAGACGTAGATCACGTTAATGCACACAGCTTATGTGAAATTTTGTGTGGCATTAACCATTTCCTAGATGTACCTTCTTATTGGTTTGGATTTTCAAATAACTGCTTATATTGGTATGTCGGCATTTTTACTTTGTCTACTACGTATAGTAAGTAGGGGAAGTCTTGTATTCCACCCAAAAATTCCATACCGAGATTTCACCAGAAATATATGTTTTCAGACCCCCTGAATCAAAAAAATCTGATGTGTTACACTCACATGACTTTCTCTACTCTTGTACAAAGTATTTTTACAAACGCTTATTCTCCATCTAGTTCATGTTAATCGAGATAAACATTTGCAGACCCTATCTTATTGCTAATTTTGTTGTAGATGTAGGGGAAAATATATTTACAAGGGCAATATAGAAAAACACATACATATCTCTTAATAGCTGGTTGCTAGGTACAGCACCATTCCCTTTGCCACAGATTATAACTCTTTGCATATCCAAGTCAAAAAAAAAATGAATAACGAATTCCCATTTGAGAAAATGGGTATTGAAAAATTTAAAACAAATAACAATCAATATCTCGAAAATGGTTCACTCAACAAAAAAAATGTATATGATATAAATTGTGTATTTTAATGCGATCTACATTTTTTGTGTAGTAATACTTTGTCTATCTCTTATGGTTTACCAGTTATGCAAAAGTCGTTCACAATAAAGAATACTTTTGGAGACATTCCCAGAAAATTCAAGATATACATTTTATTTACCATAAAAATATCTTAAACATATGACACTTTAACCAAAATCGTTATAGCCATTTTTGAGAAAATTAAAATTTTCGAAAAATCTTCCATGTAAAGGATACTCCGGGGTGGGGTGATTTTCTTGAAAACCTTCGTGTCGCATCCCTGGAAGCTACTGAACCCAAATATCAAGTTTGGTGTTTATACGACTGTTCGTTTCCGAGTTATGCTGTTCACAGACACACACACAGACAGACACACAAACAGACACACACACACACACACACACACACACACACACACACACACACAGACACACACGGACATGTTTCCAAAAATGCTTTTTTGGATTCAGGGGTCTCAAAACATGTATTTCCGATGAAATCTCGGTATCGAATTTTTGGGTGGAATACAATACTTCCCCTACTTACTATACGTAGTAGAGAAAGTAAAAAAAAATTTGGAAACATTTCCGTGTGTGCATCTGTATGTCTGTGAACAGCATAACTCAGAAACGAACTGTCGGATAAGCACCAAACTTGGTATTTAGGTTCAGTATCTTCCAGAGATGCGACATGAAAGTTTTCAAGAAAATCCCCCCACCCCAGATTACCTCTTCACATGGAACATTTTTCGAAAATTTTAATTTTCTCAAAAATGGCTCTAACGATTTTGATTAAAGTATCATATGTTTAAGGTATTTTATGACAAATGAAATGTATATCTTGAATTCTCTGGGAATGCCTCCAAAAGTATTCTTGATTGTGAACGACTTTTGCATAACTGGTAAACCATAACAGATAGATAAAAGTTTACTACACAAAAAATGTAGATCGCGTTAAAATACACAATTTATGTCATATACATTTGTTTGTTGTTGAGTGAACCCTTTTTTGAGATATTGCTTGTTATTCCCTTAAAGTTTTACTTTCTCTACTACGTATAGTAAGTAGGGGAAGTATTGTATTCCACCCAAAAATTCGATACCGAGATTTCACCGGAAATACATGTTTTGAGGCCCCTGAATCGAAAAAAGCATTTTTAGAAACATGTCTGTGTGTCTGTCTGTGTGTGTGTCTGTGTGTCTGTGAACAGCATAACTCAGAAACGAACAGTCGGATAAACACCAAACTTGGTATTTACGTTCAGTATCTTCCGGAGATGCAACACGAAGGTTTTCAACAAAATCTCCCCACTCCAGATTACCCTTTACATGGAACATTTTTCGAAAATTTTAATTTTCTCCAAAATGCCTATAACGATTTTGATTAAAATATAATATGTTTAAGATACATTTATGACAAATAAAATGTATATCTTGAATTTTCTGGGAATGTTTCAAAAGTATTCTTCATTGTGAACGACTTTTGCATAACTGATAAACCATAAGAGATAGACAAAGTTTTACTACACAAAAAATGATCGCGTTAAAATACACAATTTATGTCATATACATTTTTTGTTGAGTGAATCATTTTCGAGATATTGCTTGTTATTCCCTTAAATTGTCCAATACTTATACTTTTTCTCAAATGGGAATTCGTTATTCATTTTTTTTATGTCCTGGACATGCAAAGAGAATGGAATGCGGCACATAGCAAGCAGCTCTTAAAATATTTGACTGTCGTTTAAAGCCTACCAGTTCCTCTTGCATCTACAAGAAAATTAGCAATAAGATTAACATCTCGATATCTCGATTAACATGAAGCATATGGAGAATAAGCGTTTGTAAAATAGTTTGTACAAGAGTTGAGTAAGTCATGTGAGTGTAACACATCAGATTTTTTTTTCGTGACCATGTAAACAACATGAAAATTAAAATCCATCGCATTACGATATACTGTTCAAAACTATTATCATGGCTTTAGCCTATGTACAATTATTATACCTACAACGAAATGTCTGAATTTGTGATGAACGTTTATGTGAATTAACAAGAAAATAAGTTATGTGAATGCCACACATCAGAGTTTTAACTCTTGCATCAGAAATATTCACATGGTGTTTGTTATTCTGTCCGCTCTTGTTAATCCAGGCGCTGGTGCAGTAGTTTTACCAACAGATATCGCCTCATTTTCATTCAACAGAGTGAGGGCAACCATTATTATTGAAGAGTTATAGATACTAACGCCATCTGGTCACGTAGAGCACCAGTGACTGATAGAATTGATGCAGTGTCACGCATCACTACTAATCTGGACCCTGATGATGGGCTTTGATCAACTTGACCACAAGGGGTTGTCTATTGGATACACTACCCCTGTCACGAAGTGATCATAAGGTGCCATTTTTAATTCATTAATAGAATAATATTCTGACTGTATCACCATGCTTGCTGCAAAGTTATTTTATGCATTAACTTGCATTATCACACAATGCCATACATCTTTTTCGATATCTTGGATTAAAACAAAGGTTTTTAGCAGAAGGGGAGTATACTAATTCTGATGTGCTACACTAAAATGATCTTCTCTAACCATAATTAACTCTTAACTTGGCAAAACTATAATAATAACAAAACATTAGTGTAAAAACAAAGGAAAATGTGACAAAGAACCCATAAATGCAGCAAAAAAAGAGTGTTCCCCATGTTTGGTTAACTCATTTTTTATTGTATCCTGCAGGATACATTACCAATAATAAGGCAATGAACAAAGCAATGTAAACAATACATTGTACCAACATACGTGTATAAAATGTGAAAAAGATAGTCTAAATTCACATCCAGTGAGCAAATAATTATTAATACTATTTATATAGTGTGGTATATAGGGAACAATAGCTATTATCTACAAATCACAGTCTTATATTACACTTTCTATACGAAGCATTTATTTGTCCTTTTTTCCTGATTGTTAATCTCTTCTGCGCCAGCTTCAACAAAGTAAATTCCAAAGGTAACTCACCAGAGGATGAAAAAAACGCAATGCCCTCACTCATTGCCTTGAATATGGGATTCCGCCCAGGTTTATGCAGCAATGCTGATGGCACCATTTTTCTACCCTGAAATCAAGTTTTTCTGAAAAATATTAATTTTAAAACATAAAATTATGACTATAAACGACTGTAAGTAAAGTATAGCGGTAACAAATACCATTTTCCTACATATGTTTTGAAAAGAAAGAATTTGAGGCTATTCAAGGCCTTGGCAATGTATCTCCAAGCATACGCTGTTTTATAAGACCAAGATAATTATTACATGATTATAAAAGAAACATACAAATATATGATATGAAAGAATCAACATTCAAATGTAATTCCGCAATTTATATAAGCAGTTCCAGGCAGATTTATTCCAAAAATTCTGATGTGTTACAATCACATGACTTTCTCTACTCTTGTACAAACTATTTATACAAACGCTTATTCTCCATACGCTTCATGTTAATTGAGATATCGAGATGCCAAACTTATTGCTAATTTTCTTGTAGATGCAAGGGGAATATGGTAGGTTATAAGCGATAGTCAAATCTTTGAAGCGCTGGTTGCTATGTAGCGCATTCCATTCTCTTTGCATGTCCAGGACATAAAACGAAATGAATAACGAATTTGAGAAAAAGTATAAGTATTCGAAAATTTAAGGTAATAACAATCAATATCTCGAAAATGGTTCACTCAACAAAAAAATGTATATGACATAAATTCTGTATTTTAACGCGATCTACATTTTTGTGTAGTAACATTTTGTCTATCTCTTATGGTTTACCGGTTATGCAAAAGTCGTTCACAATGAAGAATACTTTTGGAGACATTCCCAGAAAATTTGAGATATACATTTCATTTGTCATGAACATATCTTAAACATATGACATTTTAATCAAAATCGTTAGAGCCATTTTTGAGAAAATTAAAATTTTCGAAAAATTTTCCATGTAAAGGGTAATCTGGAATGGAGGAATTTTCTTGAAAACCTTCGTGTCGCATCTCTGGAAGACACTGAACCTAAATGCCAAGTTTGGTGTTTATCCGAATGTTCGTTTCTGAGTTATGATGTTCACAGACACACAGACACACACACACGGACATGTTTCTAAAAATGTTTTTTTTGGATTCGGGGGGTCTCAAAACATGTATTTCCGGTGAAATCTCAGTATCGAATTTTTGGGTGGAATACAATACTTCCCCTACTTACTATACATAGTAGAGAATGTAGAAATACATTTACTTACCTGGGAAGCACATGGTTGAGGTATTTAAGCAGCCATTTTGATGTCTTGTTAGGTCATATTACTCACTGTGTAGTTAAGAACTCGAACACAGAAAGAGAAGCAAATTTTAACATTAACTTTAGAGCGCCAGGGATTATGCTCTCTATCAGTTACCGTACATATTTTCCTTGGTTGGGAAATTTAAAAGTGTAGGTTACATTGCCAACTTAAGGGTTAAATAAACCATTATTGCAAAAGCGTATTCTTTTATCTCTTTCATAATACCCGAGATAAACATTTGCAGATATGTTTTCACTGCTTAAGCGATAGACAAATTTTTAACAGTGGTTCCTTATGCGATGGCTCTGAAATTCCATTCTCTTTGCATGACTAAAAGAAATGAAGGTAAATGGCAATTTTCCTCGTGAATATCACGGAAGTGCATAAGTGCCACAAACATTTGTAATTGGCATAAATTATGTGCTTTATTCAGATCCACATTTCTTATGTAGTAAGATTTTGTCTAACTCTAGGATTAACAATTATGTAAAAACTCGTTATAATGAAGAGTACTACATAGGCTATTCCCAGATAATTCAACATACACATTTCATTTGTCATGACAATACTGCATGGTGTTTTAATCAAAATCGTAAGAGTATTCTTGAGAAAATCAAGAATAACAAAACTTTTTATATGTAAAGGGTAGCTGGGGGATTTTGTTGTAAAACCTTGTGCCATATCTTTTGAAGCTAGAGAACTTAAATACTTAAATACCAAGTTTTGCTGTTCATATACACTTTAGGACTTTTTCTAAAAATGTTTCGTTTTATTCACGGAGTCTCAAAACATTTTTTTTTTCCATGGAAATTTTGACATCAAATTTTTGGGTGGATTATAACACTTCCTCTTTTCTGCTATAGAAAGATGGCAGTGAAAGTAAATACAGAATACTATAAAGAACTGCATTAATAATCATTTACACAAATTGTGAGTTAAGTAGGGTCTCCTTTATGAGCAAAAATATTTTCATCACCAGCTTACCTTCTACGAATACAAAAGCATCCCATGTCCCCAAGTTTCTTAGCTCGTGATGAAAATTCCATGAGTATAAAAACGTAACACATTTCCCCAAGTTTCTTAGCTTGTGATGAAAATTCCATGAGTATAAAAACGTAACACATTCCCCCAAGTTACTTAGCTCGTGATGAAAATTCTACGAGTATAAAAACGTAACACATTCCCCCAAGTTACTTAGCTCGTGATGAAAATTCCATGAGTATAAAAACGTAACACATTTCCCCAAGTTTCTTAGCTCGTGATGAAAATTCTACGAGTATAAAAACGTAACACATTCCCCCAATTTACTTAGCTCGTGATGAAAATTCTACGAGTATAAAAACGTAACACATTTCCCCAAGTTTCTTAGCTCGTGATGAAAATTCTACGAGTATAAAAACGTAACACATTTCCCCAAGTTTCTTAGCTCGTGATGAAAATTCCATGAGTATAAAAACGTAACACATTTCTCCAAGTTTCTTAGCTCGTGATGAAAATTCTACGAGTATAAAGACGTAACACATTCCCCCAAGTTACTTAGCTCGTGATGAAAATTCTACGAGTATAAAAACGTAACACATTCCCCCAAGTTTCTTAGCTCGTGATGAAAATTCTACGAGTATAAAAACGTAACACATTTCCCCAAGTTTCTTAGCTCGTGATGAAAATTCTACGAGTATAAAAACGTAACACATTTCCCCAAGTTTCTTAGCTCGTGATGAAAATTCCATGAGTATAAAAACGTAACACATTTCCCCAAGTTTCTTAGCTCGTGATGAAAATTCTACGAGTATAAAAACGTAACACATTCCCCCAATTTACTTAGCTCGTGATGAAAATTCTACGAGTATAAAAACGTAACACATTTCCCCAAGTTTCTTAGCTCGTGATGAAAATTCTACGAGTATAAAAACGTAACACATTCCCCCAATTTACTTAGCTCGTGATGAAAATTCTACGAGTATAAAAACGTAACACATTTCCCCAAGTTTCTTAGCTCGTGATGAAAATTCTACGAGTATAAAAACGTAACACATTTCCCCAAGTTTCTTAGCTCGTGATGAAAATTCCATGAGTATAAAAACGTAACACATTTCTCCAAGTTTCTTAGCTCGTGATGAAAATTCTACGAGTATAAAGACGTAACACATTCCCCCAAGTTACTTAGCTCGTGATGAAAATTCTACGAGTATAAAAACGTAACACATTCCCCCAAGTTTCTTAGCTCGTGATGAAAATTCTACGAGTATAAAAACGTAACACATTTCCCCAAGTTTCTTAGCTCGTGATGAAAATTCTACGAGTATAAAAACGTAACACATTTCCCCAAGTTTCTTAGCTCGTGATGAAAATTCCATGAGTATAAAAACGTAACACATTTCCCCAAGTTTCTTAGCTCGTGATGAAAATTCTACGAGTATAAAAACGTAACACATTCCCCCAAGTTTCTTAGCTCGTGATGAAAATTCTACGAGTATAAAAACGTAACACATTTCCCCAAGTTTCTTAGCTCGTGATGAAAATTCTACGAGTATAAAAACGTAACACATTTCCCCAAGTTTCTTAGCTCGTGATGAAAATTCCATCAGTATAAAAACGTAACACATTTCCCCAAGTTTCTTAGCTCGTAATGAAAATTCTACGAGTATAAAAACGTAACACATCCCCCCAAGTTACTTAGCTCGTGATGAAAATTCTACGAGTATAAAAACGTAACACATTTCCCCAAGTTTCTTAGCTCGTGATGAAAATTCTACGAGTATAAAAACGTAACACATTCCCCCAAGTTACTTAGCTCGTGATGAAAAGTCTACGTGTATAAAGACATACCACGTTCCGCATATTGTATACACGATTGTTTTTACAGAATATTACAAAAATTCACAATAAACAATTTTGCGAAATCACAATTAATATATCCATATAGTGATATTTATGTTTAGGGAGTTTATAGATCATGAACAATTTAATATCTCACAGCGTATCTTAAAGAGAAAATTGCTGTTTAAGACACTGAATTTCAAAAATCTGTACTCTTGCACTTGAAACTGTTTAGTTATGCTTGTTTTTGTTGTAGCTATAATATATATATATATATATATATATATATATATATATATATATATTATATAACTGGCGAAACCGCATTAAACCCCCGTTGTTTATCCAAGATAGTGATATTGATATTTCACCGTAAATGTTTTAAGGTCCCCTGAACATGACCAAAGCTATTTTAGAACAACTGTAGGGTGTGCACACTTGCGTATGCGTGTGTGTGTGTGTGTGTGAACAACATATCCTGTATGATACCAAGGATAGAACTAGGAGGGAGACTTAGCACCTGACGTATGCAGATCTTTTGTACCTAGGCTGCTGACGGGGCGCCCCCAGGAGTGAGGGATGAGGTGAGAGGAGACAGAGGGGGACCGGACCAAGAGGCACGGTAGGCAGGGGGCAGGGTCCCTAGCATTAAAAGATTTGAACCCCCCGGTGCTGGCTGGTGCACCGGCCCCCTCCCCACTTAGGCTTACACATCCCCTGGGTGTCCGGGACCCGGAGACCGCTCGCAGTCCGGAACAAGAAGGTTTTCTTAGAGCAGAGGGGGCGAAAACGTGACTTGCGAGTTATTTTGACTCGCAGACGCCGTTCCCTCTTTGCAACCGTCCGTTTTGTTTTTCACATGCCTCTGAATGATGCAGTGCATGTTGCATATTTGGTGACTCGCGGAAGGAAGTTGTTTACGCCACCCTTGTCTTAGAGCATTCTCTTCCCCTGCCATGCACACGCCAACACTTGCAACCCTGAAACAGTCCAAGTAGATGAAAGGTGAAGTGAAATGAGAATGTAGATGAAATGAAGGGACAGGAGGGGCTGTAATGATCCTTACCAGCATTCGCCCGGCGACCCGGGGAAACCCCGAAAAAACCCATGGGTCAGAAGAGTCGGCCACGGTAATCAAACCCATCACCTCCCGAATGCAGGTCATAGACGTAACAGCCTGACCCATCCCGCTCGGTATAGATACCAAACTTATTGTTTAAAACCACGATTTTCGAGGTAATTGACAAATTTTCATAACATCCCCCCCGGCTCCATTTTGCATGGAAAATTTTTCATTATTACTTTCCCTACTACGTATAGCAAGTAGGGGAAGTATTGCATTCCACCCAAAAATTCGATACCGAGATTTCACCGGAAATACATGTTTTGAGACCTCCTGAATCAAAAAAAGCATTTTTGGAAACATGTCCGTGTGTGTGTCTGTGTGTATGTCTGTGTGTGTGTGTGTCTGTGTGTGTGTGTGTCTGTGAACAGCATAACTCAAAAACGAACAGTCGGATAAACACCAAACTTGGTATTTATGTTTAGTATCTTCCAGAGATGCAACACGAAGGTTTTCAAGAAAATCCCCCCACCCCAGACTACTCTTTACATGGAAGATTTTTCGAAAATTTTAATTTTCTCAAAAATGGCTCTAACGATTTTGATTAAAATATCATATGTTTAAGATAATGTCATGAGAAATGAAATGTATATCTCGAATATTCTGGGAATGTCTCCAAAAGTATTCTTCATTGTGAACAACTTTTGCATAACTGGTAAACCATAAGAGATAGACAAAAGTTTACTGCACAAAAAATGTAGATCGCGTTAAAATACACAACTTATGTCATATACATTCTTTTGTTGAGTGAACCGTTTTCGAGATATTGCTTGTTATTTCCTTAAATTTTCCAATACTTATACTTTTTCTCAAATTCGTTATTCATTTTTTTATGTCTTGGACATGCAAAGAGAATGGAATGCGCCACATAGCAACCAGCGTTAAAATATTTGACCATCGCTTAAAAGCTACCATATTCCCCTTGCATCTACAAGAAAATTACCAATAAGATCGACATCTCGATATCTCGATTAACATGAAGCATATGGAGAATAGGCGTTTGTAAAAATAGGTTGTACAGGAGTAGAGAAAGTCATGTGAGTGTAACACATCAGATTTTTTTTTTTTACTTTCTCTGGCCCATTCTTGGATGAGGACTGGGTACATATTTTGGCGGAATGCGCACAGTGGGAGAACCAGTGAACAACTAAACTCAAAGCAAAATCCTTAAGTCCTGCTAGAAGGAGATTGGCATGTTGGGATGTACTGGCTGACCAGAGGAGCTATAAAACTGGACAATTTCTTGGATAAATTGCGCAAAGCTAGGACAGATCTGTTCAGTTAGTTAAAGGTAATTTATCTCTATTCTCCTTTTTTCTTGCTTTTTTGTGTTTTTGTTTCTTTTTCTGTTGTTACTTTTGTCATACCTTGTATCTTAAAGATGCACTAAATACTTGTGTAATAACTTGTGTTGTGAAACTACTAAAGATACCTTATCTATCTACTTTCTCTGAGATTTGCCTATACAGTTTTCGAGATCTCTGAACCAAAATCATTTTTTGAAAACTTTCGAGATAGAAATTTCATCAGAAATATAATTTGAAGTCCCCAATCCAAAAAAAGCAATTTTAGAAAAAGGTCTTTTGTTTGCGAACACCATGCCTCAAAAATGAAAATTCTCCAAGGTGGTTTTCAAGAAAACCCCTGACCCACAACTATGCTGTACATGAGAAAGTCTTCGTTGGGTTTATTTTATCGAAAATAGCTCTATCCATTCTGATGAAAGTATCAAGTCTTTAAAGTATTTTCATTGCAAATAAAATGTATGTCCTGAACTTTCTGCAATTTGCCTGGGAAATATGTAACTCATTAGGAAGACTACTTTTGGTACTGTTTTCCTGCAAACATCAATAAATTACACATTGTGATGTAATCGGAATATTGATTCGCGTGAACAAATGCAAATAAACGGATATATTTAATTTAAATATTTAGCTATTTAATGGTTATTAGCTACACACACAAGACCAGTAGTCAAATTTATTACACTGAACATTTAGTTTAACAGGCTCATTTAAGTTATGAAATTGAGCATTAGTTATAGGCATGTTTAAAATAGTTTTTTTCTTAGCACGATTCAAGTATATAAAAACGTTATTTATATAGTGATATATTTCCAATATTGTTGATTTTCAAATAAAGAGTTTTAAGAACAATACGGTCTCACATAGATTGCTGTAAGATGCCCTTAATGTGATGCAACCTATTTGCAGATGATAGAAGCCAGTGTTGCACAGCTTTTGCATTTTCTACCACTCATTCTACGGTAGAAGCCGTGTATATTTCTATTTATTCTACTGTCGAAACTTTCCATATAGAGATTTCACAGGAAATTTATGTTAGAAAAATGTCCGTGCGAGAATACGCCTCTCTCTCTCTCTCTTTCACTCACACTTTCCCTTCCCCTCTCAGTCTTTGAAGAACATAATTCAAGAACGAAAAGCCAAATAGATACCATAGTTTGTATTTATTTCAGTGTTCTTGAAGGCTGCCGCACGAACATTTTCAATGAATTCTTGCATCCCAAACTATCCTTTGTGTGGAAAAATATTCACTAAGTAGTTTTTTTTTCGAAAACGATCTAACGACTTTGATTAAAATATCGTCTTACATGAGAAATAAAATGCACTTCTTGATTTTTCTGAGAACTTTTCTTTGTTTGTTTCAATTTTGCATAATTTTGTACAATATGGAAATCTTTAGGGAGGAAAACGTTTCAAAAAAACATACTTTTTTTTGAATAAATTAGTTTTTTTTTGAAAGTTCGTAATAATTTTAGTTTGACATACTAATGTTATTTTTAACTAACTTCTTGATTAACTGTTAATTAATCACTATAAGTAATTATTATGTTACTAAAAAAATGCATTAATGAATAACTTCTGATTAAAAAAACAAAAGATAATAAAATTAAAGCTAATCTACAAAACCATATCACAGGAAAATGTAGAGTTTATTTAAATACATAATCTACGTCAAATTTGTTCGTAGTGCTAACCTTTTTCCAAATATTCCAAGTTGCACGAAATTTTGCGATTATTCCTTTTCTCAACATTCTTTTCTGTCCAATTCAAGAGCTTGTCACCAATAATAAACACCTAAATGCTGTTTCCCATCTTGAAACTTTCTTGGTAATTTGAAATCAATCCAAAGTAAAAATATATCGTAAATAACGTACCGAGGACAGGAGAATCACTTTTTGTATGCTACATATTTTATCATTGGTAGATAGAGTCGTGTGAGTGATCACATCAGATTTCTTTCTTTTTAGTACGTACATAAGGACTTATTTCTAAAGAGGAGGAAAGAGGTCAATGTGTAACTTCAAAATCTATTTGCTTTGTTTAAATATATTAAACCCCAATAAAATATAATTATTGTTGTAATTGTTGCTGTTGTTGTGACGCAGCTATAGGCCTCGCTTAACGCATGTAAGGTGACGGATCGACTCGCCAGTTGAATGGATAAGGAGAGAAGGAGCACTTCTCTGATGAAAATTCCAGAAACCCGGAATTTTTCCGGAAGCTTATTTTGCTCCCTCGCATGAAGCTTCCAGATACCCTTTCAGTTATATCTATACCAAGTGGCCCAAACAAGTCGTCCTTGCAGTTTTGTGTTCCCCGCATACATAAGTGCAAAAAAAGTTTCCCCATCACTGCTGTTCAAAGTGGGACTGCAGCTACAAAGCAAACGGTCACTGCTGCAGGTGTTTACGCGGAAGTTTCGTACTGATACGCACCGCGTGGTCACCTGCAACCAGTTCGAGCCAGGTCATTCCGACAAAAATATAATGTTCACCAATAACAAACACACGGATTGGTTACGATCTGTGCGGAGCCGCACAAAAATGCAGTTAACGCTCGAAAGCCTTGTTCTGAACACTTTCAGATGCGGCATCTGTCTTCTGCGTACGGTTTTTGTTGTTTCTTTCTTTCTTTCTTTCTTTTTTTATTTCTTTCTTTGTGCGTGCAGAAATAATAATAAGAAATGGTGGGTCATTTCAGGTAGAATGTCGGCCTGAAAGTTATAACTGGTTAACAATTAACGAGTTATAAGGAGAATGCAGTAAGTTAAAGCGATGTTCAGATTTTTCAGCTCCTTGCACGGTCAGGAAAAAATACCTACAGCGGCATTCCACTCAAGAGGTATAAGTATTTGGAAGTTCAAACTAATAACAAAGAATGTCTTGGAAATTGTTATCCTCACAAAAAAGTAATATGACATAATTTGTGAGATCTATATTTTTATTGTAGAGTAAAATGTTGTGTATCTCTTACAGTTTACCAGTTGTATAAAAGTCTTTCAGAATGAAGAGGACTTAATAGACGATTACCAGAAACATAAGAATATACATTTTATTTTCCATGCAAGTATCTTAAACATATGGCACTTTAATAAAAAATTATTAAAAGTGTTCTCATAAAATAAAAGAAATCTGATGTGTTATACTCTCATGACTTTTTTACTCTTGTACAAACTATTTTTACAAATTGTTATTCTTCATCTATTTCATATTAATCGAGATAAACATTTGCAGAAAGATCTTTTGACATGTAAAGGGAATTACATTTTACACATAGCGACCAGTTCTAAAAATATTTGACTATCGCTTAAGGCATACTACGTTCCCCTTGTTTTGCATTTGCAAGGGCAATATAGAACTACAGTAGCCTTTAAGCATCGACATATATCTTAATAGCTGGTTGCTAGGTGCAGCACCATTCTCTTTGCCACAGGTTATTACCCTTTGTATATACAAAGACCAAAAAAATTAATAACGATTTCCCATTTGAGAAAATGAGTATTGAAAAATTTAAGGGAGTAACAAACAATATCTCGGAAATGGTTCACTCAACAAAAAAATGTATATGACATAAATTTTGTATTTTAACGCGATCTACATTTTTTGTGTAGTAAACTTTTGTCTGTCTCTTATGGTTTACCAGTTATGCAAAAGTCGTTCACAATAAAGAATACTTTTGGAAACATTCACAAAAAATTCAAGATATACATTTTATTTGCCATGAAAATATCTTAAATATGTGATATTTTAATCAAAATCTTTAGAGGCATTTTTGAGAAAATTAAAATTCTCAAAAAATGTTCCATGTAAAGGGTAATCCGGGGTGGCGGTATTTTCTTGAAAACCTTCGTATCGCATCTCTGGAAGACACTGAACCTAAATACCAAGTTTGGTGTTTATCCAACTGTTCGTTTCTGAGCTATGCTGTTCACAGACAGACACAGACACAGACACACACACACACACACACAGACACACACACGGACATGTTTCCAAAATGATTTTTTTGGATTCAGGGAGTCTCAAAACATATATTTCCGGTGAAATCTCGGTATCGAATTTTTGGGTGGAATACAATAGTTCCCCTTCGTACTATACGTAGTAGAGAAAGTAATAACGAACGATATTCTGTATAAAAGATAGTTTAGGATGCTTAGTTCCTAAGCTTGCTGAAATCTTGCTAAATTGAGTTTTATTTACGGACGCTCTTTAATTACTATGGTTCTTAGCGTCCCATTGTATATTGGCAGTGAAAGACCAGAAAGTTTGCTCAAAGGTCTCTTCATCAGACTTGAGATTCTTTTACGTGGCGTAAATCTGCGCAGGACCATCGGTTTTACTTCCCTTCTGAAGGAAGCCACGCTAAGGATTTTTACTCCCAAAAATGCATCGCCTCCGCCAGGTTTGAACTTGCGACCTCGGGTTCAATGAAACCTTGTTGATTTTATGGTATCTTATGCATCCCTTCTAATACAACATTATTACTGCATAATAATCTGAAGAAATCTCCATGGTATGGGTGGGGGTAGCGTGACTGTCTAACATTCAAGAGCTCCCGATTTCGAATCTCATTTACGGCGAGTTACCTGAAGGTTTTCCGAGGTTTTCCCCTATCCTGAGAAGATGAATTTTGAGCAAAGTTGACAAACTGGCGATTTCGTCGCTGTTTCTAACGACTTTCATCCCAGCGACATGCCTTTTAACGCCTAAGAACAAATCTGATATTTTGAACCTCACACGGCGAAATTGAAAATTCTTTATCGCTAAATTGCCTAATGTATTTCTGATCATATATTTTTGTTACTTCCAAATAATTACAGTTATCAGTTGCACCCTTTTACCTAGTACATACTACTAAATTTGCAAGCGGGATTCAAATTCCAACTCACTTCATTTATGATTTGGTAAGGGCTTTGCTCCCGATATACCGTTCCTGTATCTGATATGTGTTATTAATTTAAAAAAGATGGTTGTGGCCAGCGGTTTAGAATTAATACTGAACTTTATTTAAACTGTGTTAACTGCAAGTTAAGTAGTGCGAAATACGCCATTATGCGTATATATATATAATTTTCATTCAAGGCTATACATGAAAAGGATTATGCTGGGGCAGTGCAGTATAACATTGTTTTTACTTAACATTCTAATTATTATGGACGACGGACAGCATAACATGGAAGAGTGGTAAAAATACCTAATTACAACCTTAAATACTGACAAATCAAAAGCATACAGTTGCTACCGTCAACTAAACTACATGCGAAATTAAGTGATATAAGAAAACATAGTGACACGAAGTACAACCCACATTTCACATATAGTCTTTTCAGTGACCTGGGGGAACACAAGTGCAGTCATATTCGACGTGTCCACTGATGTAAGCGTAACCAAACCTTTGGGAATTCTTATGCGGTATTTCAGTCCAAGCTAGAAGAGGGAGTGGTATCTTTATCGAAGTTTGGTACAAATCGAATCAACCACAGCTTGGGAAATAGTCCCAGCGCTATAGGAAATACGAATCTCAGAATTCTACTCCTTTAAACCAAACGATGGGTCCTGCACTGCGATGCCCTTGACTTCAGGATTTAAAGCGAAAGGAAAAAACAGCAGAACAACAGAAAAATGATGACTATAGCGATGTTGGTGTAGTTATCCCCTCCGACAGTGAATAGATATTCACAAGAAATGATATTGTAAAGTAATGCTTTTAATTACCTTTCTTTATGGAGACATTTTGGATACTTTTTAATATTCTTTTGAGACATTCTAATATCAAGATAGCGACAAGTGCTACTCATTTGTTGGTAATGCTGATATAGGTAATAGCTCTACGGATCCTGGGTCCATTTGAGCATCATTTCAACCATTTCGTTCAATATTCGTCCGATATGACCCGGTTAAAGAACGTAAAAGCTTTTTAAAAAAATCTGTATTTCTCAAAATAATTTTCACAGACTTGTCCCCAAGTATCACTGTTATCATCATATCACAAGAGAAGGAAAAGCATGAAGCATTTATTTTGTGTTTTCAGGGTGGAAATGTCAGTCTGCTTGGAGAGTTTTGTAAGGACGAAGTTCCTCGCCTATGTGACCATAGCCTTCTCAGTAACAGCAGTCGCCACACTCGACCATGCTCACTCTCAGAGAGTTACGTCTCTACTGGATCTGAGCTCACACTAGAACTGTCTCTACGCCAGGGCAGTGCACTCTACCCCGTCTCTTTCGTGCTGCGGTACGAGTTCGTAGACACGGCGCTGGAAGGGGCTCCCATGTCCGACTCCGGGTGTGATCGAGTCTTCATGTCGGGGTCCGGACGCTTCCAGTCACCTAGAAGTGTCTTCCTCTTCGGCCGCGGCGGTGCTACCAACCTCAGCTGCGTCTTTCGCTTCGTCACTTCAGGTAACTCATTATGTAGTATGTTCAAACTGGATGTAATAGATAAATCAAGGCATGAACTATTTCATTTTAAAACTGTGATTGTCTAGACTGCCTGGTTGAGAGATCAGCGCTCTGTCTTCCCAACTCAAAGGTTTCAGGCTCGATTCCCAGCTGCGGAGGCATTTCTTTAACCATAATAATTTCCTATCCCCCACAGAGTCTGGAAGTGATGTTAAAATAGCCTACAATTCATCAAGTAATAACACCATCTAGTCAAAGCCTTCATATGTTAAAGGGGGCTGAACAAATGAATTTAAAAGATTCTTTGTGTTGCATTTCATGACTACATGACTTTTTCTACTCACACTTATGCAAACTATGCTTACAAAGGCTTATTATCCTAGCACCTTCTTGTAAATCCAGATAAACTTCCAATTCACGTTTACACCTTTCGTTGCAGGATACAGCAAGTAAAGCGGTAGTCAGAGTTTTAAAGAGCTCGTCACTGTGTGATGACTTTGAAATTCCCACTCGGACAATTGCTTAAAGAATCAATGGTAGCAATAATAATCACATGACTTTGAAAATAAAATGGCGACAGCTTATGCAAGATATTAACATATCATTTCATGTTTTATAAATTATTATTGTAGTGGTATACAATAAAATCATTATTAGACTACCCCGTATTAGCAGTAGATGTATTGTATTTGTGTTTTCATTCTCAGGAAGGCAGTCCGTGCGCCTCACCTTCACCAGGGCACGATTCGGCGATAGACGTTGTGAGTCGCGACTGGATCCTCGTGGTACCGGTCGCTGGAGATGCGAGGTACCTCGCTACAAGCCTCAACCTGCAGCGCAGCTCTGGGTGTCCGAATATCCATGGCCTGGCGTGCGTTTGTCCAGAGACTGCCTCTGTTCCAGCCTCATAACTGAGCCTATGGTAGTCACTGCCCTGACCTCTTCAGTAGTAGAGGTAAACTTCACTGTCAACTTCATGAACATTACGGAGGACTTCCGCCACTTCTTCTTCGAGGGAGAGTACCAGTTCCTCAATTCCGGAGTGGAAGATCTGTGTTCTGCTTCCAGGGATGAACGTCGTCTTCGAGGTTCTAGTGGAGAAATAGCTCTCCGGAGTCCTGGCTTTGGTGTTTCTAAGAAGTTCATTACAGATAGTAATGCTATAATAACTTATGAAGCTAACGATGTGAAGGAATCCGTAGTGACTCCAGCAGGTATTTCGTGTGTGAACCATCCTTGGTTAATCGAACCAGCAGATTCTCTAAACAACTATCTGTATCTGAAAGTGCGTGGATACGAAGTGCAGAAGAGTGGGCGGTGTGATACCCTTAACCGTATCTTAGTGTACTCGGGTGTGGATGGCCGTGAGCCTCTCGTAGTGTGTCCCGCAGACTTGGAGACAATGGATTATGACACTCTGCAGTTGGAGGTGTTTTCCGATGGATGGAATAGGAGCAGAACCGAACTGATGCCCTCTCCACATGCACGAAGCTTCGTTGTCGAGTTCCTAGAGAGAGAGCCGGCCAGCTATGTCGTCACCTGGATGGAAGTATCTAAGAGACCACTACTAGGGTCATCCAGCTCCTTCGTAATGCCCAACTCTGTTCCAGCAGAATGTCCTTACAGGTCAGCACCTTCTGTAGTTTAACACTAAATTATTAATATTAATTTTGGGGGATTAGGCTTGGATGGTTTAACATGTATCAAAATTTTTGTAGGCGTAAAGTAGTACACTTAATACAAAATGCTCAAACACGTAAGGAGTTTGCTTTGACTAATTTTTGGAAATACAATCCGGTAGTCATTCTTCATACACTATTTAAGTTGAAATGGTTCACATGAATGTAGTGAAAATAATCAGTTAAAACTACCAAGGTGATCTATGTAAAATTTAGAAAAATTACCAGAAAGGCATTTGTGGCACATTTTCTTCAACGTACCTTACATTTAATTAAACGCACAATTGATTATTGCTCGCTACTAACTGGTTGACACGCTCACGAATTCCAAGGCGTTCGTAGAATAATCCCTTCCGCTACAAAATCGCCTGACACTTTAACGTAGCAGATAGTCAATAGTATAAATTGAGTTAAATTGAAGACGGTTTGAACATCTTGAACAACGGGAATCCGAAAACTAAAGCATAACAACACTTACGAAAACAAACCATCTAATCGAGAAGCCTGAGAAGTTTTTGTCACAAACAAATGTTTGTTTTTACCTCCTGTATCACCCTTGAGACATTGTAAATGAGCATTTGTATCATCACACAAGTCGAGCAATCTTTGTTTTAAGGCCGCCTACAGGAAAATGGTGCAATTGCTAAAGGTTTATCACATAAAATAGACTTTCTGACAGCCTATAGTGCATATTATATGGTTTCACACATAGATAAATAGAAAATATATGGACAATCTCAGATGTAGAATTCATTAGGTTCAAACTGTTTTATTACCTTTACACCGATTTCAAGATTACACTCCTCTTTGTTGTTTTTTCTTTCGTTTGTTGCAATAACATTATAAATGGTAAATACCCCGAAAAACTGAAAAGCTGAAAATATATAATTGCATGTACTGTGTGTTCATCGGTGTTTTTAGCCTGAAAGTGGTTAGTAGTTGCCGAACATGATTCGCTCAAGTATAAGAGCACGCCTGTCACCATTTGTATAGAATGCGGCTTGTCAAAGAAACTATACGTCGCTCCAAGCAAGCAGCACATACCACTCAGTCCAAGTTAAGGCAGTTGTTAATAAACAATACTGATTTCCTTAAGTAATATTAACATATTTTAAGGAAGTAAATGTATACGCTTTCAAAATATAACTATAATCTCCATGTCATGCTTACTGTAAGGAAGAAAGAGGTGACATTCACGATATGACAAAGTCAAGTTTTCTCCAGTTAATCGATTTAATACCCTTTAATTTTCTTTTTCTCTTACCAGTACGTTGTACAAATGAAGATAATGTACCTTTAATAATAATTCTGTGGTAGAAAAGGTAGAAATTTGAGTAAACTATAAGAAACATAATATTACCCTAAGAAGAAGAGAGATGTGGTTAGTTTACTCTTTTTTGTACATGAGAGGAGACACAAACTTTGCTGGAGTAAGTGTATTGATCAACGTTTTCTTTGCTTGCAGATGTCCAGAACTGAATGCATGCATTAGCTCCGCCCTCTGGTGTGACGGTTCTCGTCACTGCCCCTCGGGATTCGACGAAGATGACGTGAACTGTGCGGCGAGCCTGTTGTACCACATCCCTCTGCTGTACGTGGCTATTGGAGCGGGAGCATTGGGAGTGCTAGCCCTTCTCATAGCCCTTACTGCGGGTAGCCTCAAGTACCGCCAATATCGGCGAAGGACCAGCAAGAAGACGGCTGCGGCCAACCACATCAACCACAATGGCTACTCTCCCGCTACTCAGCATGCGGACATGTACGGAAAAGACAGTCTGTGCTGACATAGCGAGCACGTTGCCATGGAGACTACGGTGTAACGCGATTCATCCTCAGACCTCCGCTTTCCAAGTGCTGTGTCTTCATTTGCTATTTCTCGCATACATCAAATCGTCTATGACTATGAAATCATTCTGAGGTCAGTGCTTAAAGACTGGTGAGGTAGTCAATATCACAGTGAAAATTACAGTTAATATGAATATATCAGTGATCAAATAACACATGTGAGTCTAATCAGGTGTTTGACTCTCCCTCAAGTGACAGATTCATCATAAAATGTGAGTGCTAGTGTGAAACAGACAGTGTTCGTGTCTATTTGTGATACTCAAACGAAGATGCATCTCTTGGTATCATGCAGTCAATGTAAAATCTATATAACACTCAGTTTAAGCACATTTCCTAATGGTTTCCATAGATACTGGAAGAACATGATGCCTAATGCGCTACTTAATATTTATAACATTAATTTCTTCCCTTCATTAGCCACAACATGCGTGTGTGCAATGGGTGAATTTGAGAAGTTACTTTGTGCCGAACTAATTACACACTTTCGTTTATTGGGTTAAAAGGAGAGTTAGGCTTGAAGAATTCGGGTCAGGCTCGAGAATTAAACAAAAAGTTCCCTTTATGTCGATGCTGGTACCAACTCATTTACTATGGACGCTTCCCTAAACCTAACCATAAAACCTCTTTCACATGTCTCTTTTAATTAGAGGCTGTAACTGAAATAAACTTCAGTTTTCTGCTTAAATTACATATTCATTTAACATAATAATTACACTATGTCCGTGTTTAAGCATATAGTCTATACAGAGTAATCACAAATTCACGGACTAACTCTAAGGATACTATTCCGCGAACGAATCTTAGACAAAACGTTTATGGCATATATGCTCAGGGTATAATAAGTTTTAAGTTATTATCATAAAAAACTAATCGATGAAAATGCGTGATATTGAATTGCAGTTTAACACCACGCACTTTTCAACCTGCTACTGATAACTCCCATGCGTGTTGGTCCGACTATCTGCCTAAAGGTCCAATTATTGCTGCTGCTGCTCCACTCCTTTACAGTCCCACATTGCCTTCAATAAACTATGGCACACGTAAACAAGGTAGTCCGATCAGCCAAAAAACGTGTTAAGAGTAGCAGGCTGGCATGTATTTAGCGTTAAACTTTGAGGCAAAATGGGACCTTTTTCATTGGATAACATTTTGCGGCCATGACTTGAGAACCATTACACTTAGAAAATACTTTCCATAAAGCTTCTGTCTCCAATTTATTCGTAGAATAGGAGGCGTGCAGAACAGCATGCGCATAGACAACCTGTGCGTATAAACCGTAACACATTTTTTCAACTTTTTTTGTTTTGAACGAGTAAATGATATTAATATTTATAATGGGCTACCCCCAATAAAAAAGCAACAATTTAAAGGTGAAAAGGTACAATCAGATGACTGAAAAATTCAATGCCATAGCCGGGATTTGAACCACGGATCTCCCGGTCTCCGTCCGGTTGCTCTAACCACTGAGCTACCATGGCAACATGCCAACACGACATTAAATTCTCCAGCTAATTCGCATTTTCCCGGTAAATTTAATGTCGTGTCGGCATGTTGCCATGGTAGCTCAGTGGTTAGAGCAACCGGACGGAGACCGGGAGATCCGTGGTTCAAATCCCGGCTTTGGCATTGAATTTTTCAGTCATCTGATTCTACCTTTCCAGCCTTGTCTAACACACGGCTTGTGTGAAAGAACAATTAATTCCAATTTAAAGGTGAGTTTTGTATATAAAAGTTTATTTCATTATTTCACGCAAGAATAGTCAAAACAATTGCTTCATGACATATCTTAGGTATCACTTAGAGAATAGGCGCTTGCGGGTTCCTCACTGAGACATAATCAATTACTTGGAGTATCTCCCTCAATGTTTAATTTGAAGTACAAGCTGTATAGCAGCAGTTTATGGGCAGAGCGTTTCTGACATGCGTCCTCACTTACAAAATTTCTGTGTGCGTTGAGTATTTAAGAACTTATACTATGTTTTTTCAGTAATCACCGTGTACGTAAACCGATTACTACGCGACAATAGTAGTATGGTTCCGCTCGCATAAAAAAAGAAGGACCATATAGGTTTAAGCCCTTGTTTAAGAAAGCTTAGTTACCGGATTTGGAATCATAACACTACATCTATGTTGAACAGAGAGGAGAACGATAAAGGAAGGCTGAAAGCTACAAGGGAGGAGAGAGTGAGGAGGTAGTAGGATAAGTGGTAAGAGACAGAAGAGGAAAATAGGAGCAATAGAGAGGACAGAGGTGGATATAATGGGAGCGAGAGGAAGAGAAAGGAAGATACAGTGAGAAAGTTTGAGAAATAGAATAATATCCGGGCTAACACAGTAGCGCGATTAGAGCTACAGGTTATACGAAAAAAATTGTATACAATTTTTCTCCACGGTGGTAGCAGACGCCTTACAATCATCAAGTGTGCTGTCTTATCAGAATTTCTTTGTTTTGTTTTGTTTACCTCATCCATTCAAGGAATTACCTTATTACGTCACATACTTCATTATCTACCACAAATTATATATAGTTGGATCTTTTGCAACATAAACACATGTGACCATTACATGATGTGGATCATACAAACTTAAAAAGTATATAGTGAATGTTGTCTGCTAAGCAATACTATACATTTTTTCTCGAAACGTATTTATTCCATAAAAATTAAATTTACAAATATAAAAGAAGATATGTTTTACTTACATACTCTGTTTTCCATGTATTCTCCTTCTACTTGTATAGCATTCCTCCAACGAGACCAAAGGCATATAAACCTGACAGTACCAATGCATACTGTGGTTATAGAACCACATTTACATCATACTCAAAATTTGTTTCACGATTGTCATCCTTTAGTGTCGAAAACAAGCGGGAGTCAAAACCAGAGAGCTACAGGGTGGGTTAACACTGTCCAACCCGGCTTTTTGGAGTCTTCACGAGTCTTCAAACTCGTGAGGAGGAGTGTTATCTTATTGAAACAAACTCTCTCCTGAGTTTTTGAGCCGAAGTACAGTAAGGCGTTGAACATTTCAAATGAGAAACATCAGCGTGTTTAAATATGCCATACGAGACAGCCGTGGGGGTCTCCCTGCTTGGAGCTTTGCAGAACTGTCTTTTGATGATCCCTCTGTGCCCAGTGACCAACTATACTCCTGTCGACTGCGCATGTTCCACAGACTTTACACAAATACTTGTGTATATTTTATACAGTTTCTTTGTCCACAATGAAGTGTAATTACGGCACCTTGTTTGTAACTGATCTAATTTGTAGATGCCATTTTAAAGGCTTCCTGCAACTGTGCTATCTGTAACAATAAATTGAGGCTCTTCACAGTTTCGCGAAAAGAACATTCATTATTAGGGCCCGGATTTTTAGGTGGAATAAACCTTCATTTCGGTTCCTTATATGCTTAAAATAGGTTTTTTTAGGTTTTTCTTGATTCAATAGATTTTTTTTATGTTTTGCTTCGTAGATCAAAAGAGGTATCAATAATTCTGCTTTTCTGGTAGTTAGTTGTAAGACTTGTTTTTGTCTTGCTGTGGATACATTCTCAAATGTTCTGGCATAAACGATTTCCTATTATGACCTAGCACATTCTTGTATGAAGAAAAGGTTCTTTCAACGGAACGTGGCGTCATTGGGGCGTAGAACATAGATCCAGTGCAGAAGGTTCTAGGGGTAGTTTTCATGTATACTATTCTCCCTGCAATACTGAATTGATTTTCATATCTTCAAAACCAGGATTTCGTTGAAGAATCTTCTGTAATTTTGAAGAACATACAACTCCCACTGGTCCAGGCAATTCTTTACTGGAAACATTGCCAATGATATCTATAACATCTTTCAGTGACAAAGTTGTACTTTTCAATCGGAGAATAGTTTCTCTTTAAAACAAAAATGTGTCTTAATATATGCAAGGGAAGCGGCAAAATTGGAGGTACTCGAGTGATTTCTTATTCTCAGCAGTGCAGAAAGCTTCTCTTTCATCCAATTCATTGACGACATTTTCAATATCTTTTAAGTGCTCTGCATAGTAAAATGGTAGCAGACAGCCAAGTTCCCCAGCGGGTAAGTATCGGCTCAGGTGGAAGAGGGGTTGCCAGTACTTTCTCTTTGAACAATTGTATACCTTTGCGGCTTTTAAGAAAACCTTATAGACCCAAGATATCAGGCTGTTCACATCATCGAAGTGGCTTCTAATCTCTTCTGCAACGTGGGCCGAGCATGTAATATGTAGCTGGTCGGGTGGAAGGACTGTAGAACCCCCTCCCGGCCTTCAGCATGTAGGCAGCACTGTCTGTCACTAACAAAAGTGAAGTGTGGATCTGCAGCAATCCACTTTTTCAATAAATGTGATTTAGGCATTGTTTCACTGTACAACAGTTACATTAGAAAAGTACTCTCGGTGAACGATTGGAGGCGATCCCGTTACGCAGGTTACGCTCCTTCTGATCTTCCATCAGCTGCATCCAGGTGTCACCACGTCACATGTGCTGCGTTAATCTGTAGTAACTTGATCTATCTACTGGCTATAAGTGGTGGAATAACTTTTACAATGAGTTTCTATGCGAAAATAATAATATTAATTTCGAAAAAGGAAAAAAACTGCTTCTTAGGTTATTTTAGATGTCAACTCCTCATTTATGTTTATTTTAGGTGTAATGAAATTCGCATATTCTGGTCAAGGAATTGTAAAACGAAAATATATCTTGAAATGTGTTAAATAAATAGCGAGGAAAAATATAGGTTAAAACCTAAATATCCGGGCCCTATTCGTTATATGCTTTAGTTATGGCTTAAAAGATGGTTCCAATTTCGGTCGTGACCTAAGTTCTTTTATTTAATCCTCCTCCCCAAAATTGATCCTAAAGAAGTACATACACAGACGTTTCCCTTTTATTATTTTGTACGAGCCATAGCACCCAGATATACGTGTATTTCTGTTTGCTAACCATTCCTAGGAGATAAAATTGGTTAAAATACTCTACTCGATGCTTAAGGGACCCTGGGACTGAGTTAACCAGTTTATATAATTTTGCATTTATTTAATTGTTCATTTATACATATGTCTATTGTGATAAAGATTACTTGTGTAAAAATTAATTTGTTATCATAACTTCTAGGACACTAAATAATTTATAAAATATCTACACAGGACGTTTGTAGTGTTTTGAGTACTCCTAGCAATATAAAATTTGAGATACAGCATTAAATATTTTCTTGTTTTCAAAGATTAAAATAAAACTACTTTTATTATTTTTAAACTATACATTTACTGATTGAGACATTAGTTTTTTCCGTTTTCAATAAAAAATTGTAAATATTCTATGATTAAAATTGTTTTTTCTCTTCAAATAAGTAGCAGTACTGAAAAATAATTCCTAGAATTGTAAATATACTTATGAAGATCAAGTTCAAATTGTTCATTAATTTTGTACCACAACTTGTGCGTAAAATGTATGTTGGAGAAAAACGCAAAAGAAAACATGATATAAGACATTAAATCTCCACTCACTTATAAATTCAGTATTAAAAACCTTTATAAATGATAGGATAAAAACGAGTGCAATACCATATAATGTGATTTGAATTTCAATGTACATATTTATATGTAAAGATCTAAAATTCTACAATTCTTTTCCCAGTTTTGACGAAAATCTCAGTCTCTGGGTCGCTTAAGAAATACCAAAAATTTAATAAAATGTTCAATATTACAGGGTCAGAACTTATACTCAATAATTGTTTTGTATAAATATGGTATTGTTATGCATAGTTGCCATGGGAAGACCAAGTAATGAAAGGGTAAATGCGATACTCGAAATAGTTCTCCATGGTAATGTCTTTGGAAATTGCTCAATGTGTATTTCAGTTGAATGCACTGCTCCGTATATCACACCAAGAAGTGGTTAATTAGAAATATTATACCTGGTCCTTCCCTGTTTTCAGCAGCAACTACACGATCCTAGCTATAGGCTGTAATTCCGCGTTCAATGAAGTCTTTTAGTCGTATGATTTCAACCCACAGAAAGAAATTCACTGGCAAGATATCCGGGAACCTATTTGGAGCTTTTGTGACTTAGGACACAGCAATTAGCCTCCGAACCATGATTTATTATAACCAAGTACTGTTCATTATGAAAATTAAGCATTAAATAACGATAATTTAAGCATCAATTTAACGCAACATGTTGTCAATTACAACTAACGGAAACATAAACGGCAGCCAATCGTAAGAGAGCGTGAAACACGAAATATTACGAGGGTCTGCGAAGCGACCACTGACAGTACACACGACAAATGAGGTTACGTTCATGTATAAAAATGAACAAGATCCACCTACCCGTTTAACGGATTTTAAACTAAAAAATACACCATCTATCATTACAATTCCTTTTGCTGCGATTTTAATCAGTATGCAAGTGATTTATGGCCTGTTATCTTATACAAAAGTAGGTTAGCGTGTCAGCCGATGTAAAATATGATGTGAGTTGGCAGAATGATCAAGTAGTGAAATGTATCGAGAATCGCTCCCTAATTGGCTAGTTTTTTTATGTTTTACATTGACATTGGAGCTTGCAAACATAAGTTTATGGTCATGTTTACGTCAACGTCAGCCAATGTGACATGTTATTAAGATAACATGAAACAAGCTTCTGTCCTTACGTTATGCATATGTCTAAGTTTCATTGTGAATGATTGTTTATGTACGTTTCTTTACTATGATTCTAACCTGCATTCCTTTCACACACATCCTTTATGAACACCCAACTAAACCCAATTAGGGAATTACATATTATGATCCGAAGACTGAAATATGGTCTTAGGCTGAATACTACTATAACAGGGAAGAAGCTAGAAAAACTGCCTAACAGTTTTTATGTTTTCTACCGCCTACTCATAACACGTAGAGGAAGAACTTTTTTTAATCTATTTATTTTACGTCGCCTTAAATACGCGGTTATATCGTGACGGATCTGTTACCAGATAACTCGTGGATCTGTTTGGGAACAGCCTTCTAGGTCTCATCCCTGTAACCATACCATCTTGCTTCGTCACGTGTCCATAGAGACCCTAGTGCATAACAACTGGATCTTTCGCTTCGTGCCGTACAGATGGCATTGGGGTACCGTCCAATCTACCTTCTTTCACTGTCTGCGCATAGATGGCATAGCTTTCGCTATTACCACCTATTTTTCATTTTTACTATTGTTTTAGACTTAAGGTGTAACTTGGGTCGTGGCATTAAATATCCAAATATCCGGTATTTACCTTAACGACTGAGGAAAACCGCGAAAAAACCTGCCAGATTGATCGGCCCAAGGGATTTGAACCCGGACCTCCCGAATTTAGGCGACAGACGTTACCACTTGAGCCAGCCCACTCGGTTGAGGAAGAATTGTATTCCAGCCAAAAATTTTATATAAAGATTGCGACAAAAAAACATATTTTAGGCCCACTTAATCCAAAAAAAGCATTTTAAAAAGTGATACTGCACGTGTATGTAATCTTACAAAGATCCGACATTAAGAATTTAAAAAAATACATCCCCTTCTCCCAAACTACTCTGGGCATAGAACTTTCGTTTTGATTTGACGGAACTGGATCTAACGATTTGATTAAATACTATTTTATTGCATGACTAATTAAGGTATATCTTGAAAATTCGTGAATAAAATATTACATTCTTTTCATTTGGAATGAATATTTTATACCTTTATATAGTTGATAAACTATAAAAGATAAAGAAGAACTTATACATAAAAATGTAGATAAAATACACAAATTATTTCAAATGTCCCTTTTCACCAGCCATTTTAGGAATATTCGTTGTCATTGGTTTGAATTTGTCAATATTTTCTCACTTTTAACTGTTGTCAGCATTCATATGTTTCTCGCGATGTTATGGAAAGGGCATGGAATATCAAAGCCAGCATATTAGTGACCCGCGTTTTAAAGTGTTCAGTGTCGCTTCAACCCCTTGTACGTATAATGAAACGTAAAATAAAACCATTTCTGCGAACGTTTATTTCGATTAACATGCAGTAGATAGAAAAACAAAATGCCTAAAGAACAGTTTATAACAGCGTATAAAAATAAACGTTAATGACTAGACAAAATCATTTAACGTAAAGATCAGGGCTTTTAAATTATTGTTTTATTTATATACCCTCCTTTAGCTTCTATAGTCTTATTGGAGCTTTAAATTGAGAAGCTACTGATGGTGTATTTACTTGTTGATCTTAGATCTTAACCGTTGTTTATACGCTTTTATCACCAAACGCACCCATATTCACACTTGCATTCATACTTTATAGACTCTGCAGAGGACAGTGAATAGTTCTAGTTAAGGGAAATATCTGATGTGATACATTCACGTGACTTTCTCTAGCAATGAAAAGTTATCATCTATTCATTCTATATTATACTATCAATATAAAACGTTATTTTTCTAACCTCGCTACGTTACCCGTGAGGATATAATTTTAGGCTACTTTGTTTTCAAATCAAACAAGAGAGTTTCAGCATGTGTTTATTGTGGCAAACAAACCTCTCCGATGAAAAGAAAAGAAAGGAAGGGGGAGAAGAGGAGAAGTTATAAACATTCAAGTATGAGTGACGTATAGGAAAAGTCTAGAATTCCAACAAGGAATATTTCTAAAAGGGCTAACACTACAAAAATTAATGTTGATGAGATTTGCATTTTCCTGTAGCAAGTTTCGTTCTGTCTGTAAGGGCTTCATTGCTATACAAAGTTATTAAAAATTCAGTAAAATAAAGAAATGTTCATAGGATGTTTACAGAAAATTCAAGATACACATTTAATTTTTCGTGTGAATTTATTAAACATGTTGGAGTGTAATCAAAATTCTTATTATCATTTTTGAAAGAAAACGAACTTTTTGTGTAATGGGCAGTAAAGGGTGGGATTCTCTTGGAAATCTTTGTCACTTCTTTGGAAGATGCTGAACTTAAATACCAGGTTTAATATTTAACCGACGTTTGCTTTTTGAGTTATGCACACACACACACACACACACACACACACACACACACATAGAGGGTTTGAAAGTAATACTTTATGTGTTTAGCCGATTCTAAAACGCCTATTTCTGGTGAAATCTAGCTATTTAATTTTTAATAGGGAAACAATACAATACTTCCCCAGCCGGGAATTGGAACCAAGACCCCTGGGATAAGAAGCCAGAACAGCGAACCCTACAAATCTCCAGCACCGATTGGTTTGTTATTTTGGACTCATAATCATCCCATATGTTGGTTATATAACGAAAGCGTGAAGTGCACTTAGAGAATGCTTTAAAATACAGTACCATAGCTTAGCGAAATATTTTCACATATACGCTAATATCACCAACTACTTGAAAGAGCTCGCTAGCAACAAAACAACGACCACTTAACATTTCAAATTATAGCAGATGAAAGTGTTACGAATTTGTTGCCAATTATACCGCCCTTAAGCCAGGTAGACAATATGGAACGGTGAATAAAATTGGACACTAGCCCGCAGACCAATGAGCTTAGAGCTACCCTTACCGACAGATTCAAGCTCAGTTCCTCTTGAATATTGAAGAAGTACTTTATTAGCTACAGGTATGGACGCCAATTTGAGGAAGATGGTTTATTACGTTATTTTTACCACGCTTTGGGCGTCAATTTGAAGTAGTTTGTATTGAAGGAGTTTTATTATATTTCAACTGTTGGGGTGCCGAACTTGTAAGTTGCAATCGCACGTATAGTAAACAGTTTCCGGTAGCCTTCGCCCCAAATGTACTTTCAGACGGCCTAAGCTCCAAGTTTTAAAAAATATTAACTTTGTAATTAAACTGTTTCTTTAAATATTTAACATTTATGTTTGCCTCGGCTGCGTCAGTATTTATTTTAGAGACATGGATATCGTGGCAGGGTTGTGATGCGACAAGAATGTAGGCTTACACAGATTATAATTTTATTTCATTCCTTTTATTAATGCTTGATACGATTTAAAAAACACTTCACTGATATAGAGAGCTGTGAGATTCTTTTTATTAATTAATTACACTTTTTAACACGTACACTTATTCTTCGTCTCACACGAATATGTATTAAATTTCTTGACACCTTTTGCGTCTGGTTAGTAACGCTGTCTGCAACCAACTGACATCTGAATTATTAAAATTTTCTCCTTTTCAGTTTCTGATTGGCTAATCCTAATCCAGTAGAATACCTTCATTTAACTAAAGCTTTTTCTGGTTGTTGATTAGCTATTTTATAAACTTTCACAAAAGTTACATTATTGTTGTTCCAATAATGACCAGTAGCAAATTCATTATTATTGCCTCAAGGTTACCTCATTGTTAGCAACCTTTAACCTATTATTCTCACAGCTTCTACATTATTAAATTACGTAATACATTCATATAACATTTTTGCACATGGATACAATAATATAAACATATACAATGACTGTAATATACACTTTTTATATATTGTTACATACACATATTGCTTCGGGGCGGGCTGTTATTGAATTTATATTATATAATTAGACTGAAATTATTTAAGTATCAAAAATACTGCCTCAATGTAGAAAAACATGCTACTTGCAAATCACGGAAATTAGAACGAAACTTTCAGAAATCAGTAATGTTATAAAATTGCATTTGACTAGTTTTAATTCCGACGAGATTTGCTTATTTCTCATAAATCCCTCTATCTGATATAGACACCTAGGCTAGAGGATAAAGTTAATGGTTTGTGTAGTTCAAAGATCGCAATTAGCTCAGTACTCACGCTTGTAACCGGCGGGGTCAATGAACTCCTGCGGCAACTGCATCAATTCAGAACTCATTTTCCGGCATACCCCAGAGACTGAACCGCTAATAATAACAAAGAGGAGTTACTATTCGCACTAGCCTCTGAACAAACACAAATATTTCACAGTTTGTGAATCTCAAACGAAACTTATACACTGTCAAAAATATCCACCAATACTAGTCGATGTACTTATAGTGTGCAGTAACATTGTACATTTCATTTCGTACCCTTTTACTGACGGAATCTGCCCTCCATCCACTTCAAGTAAAGCATTTGTGTATTAAATTCACACAAGTTTCTATACCCATAGGTAAACAACCCATCTTTTTACCTTCTCTAACACGAACCTAGTAGATAGAGATGGTATTGCATTCCAACAAAAATTCGAGACCGAGATTTCACCAAGAAATACATGTTTTGAGGCCCCCTGATAAAACATTTTTAGAAAAACGTCATGTTTTAATTGAGTTTTATTTATGGACGCTCTTTAACTGCTATGGTTCTTAGCGTCCCATTCTATATTGGGCATGAAAAACCAGTAATTTTGCTCAGAGGCCTCTTTTTCAGGCTTGAGGTTCTTTTACGTGCCGTAAATCTGCGACTCTGGACCACCGGCTTTACTTCCCTTCCGAGGAAAGCCATGATAAGGATTTTTACGTCCGAAAAAATCAATCGCCCTCCGCCGGATTTGAACCCGCGGCCTCGGGAACTAGAGGCTAGCACGGTAGCCACTACACCACGGAGGACGACCAAAACGTCCTGTGTGTGTGTGTGTGTGTGTGAACAGCATAACTCAAAAACGAAAACTTGGATAAACACCCAACTTCGTAGCTAGGTTCAGTACGTTTGGAAGATGCAACACGAAGATTTTCAGAAAAACCCCCACCCCAATTTAGCCTTTACGTGAAACATTTTTCGAAAGTATTTATGTTCTAAAAATGACTGAGGACTTTAATTAAAATAATTATATGTTAAAGATATTTACATAAGAAATAAAATGTATAATTTGAATTTTCTGGAAACAGCCTAGAAAGTCCTCTTCATACGGAAGGCATTTTGTACAATCTTGTATAACTGGTAAACGTTAAGCAACAGACGAAAACGCAGCACACAAAACACGTAGATCTCTTTAAAGCACACTTTTTATTTAAAATAATTTTGTGTGGCATTAGCCGTTTCCGAGATATCCGTCATTAAATTTGGAATTCTTCAATGTTTGGCATTCTTTATAAGTCCCATCGATTTTCAGTTGTTTCTCGGATTGCATGGAAACAGTATGGAATTTTAAGGCGACGTACAGCGTCCAGTTCTTAAACATTTGACTATCACTGTTCTCTTTGTATCTATAACAAAATGGGCAATATAGCCATTTTTGCAATGTTTGATTGCAAATTGGTTTGAAACGTAGTAGATAGAAAAATAAGGTTAGTAAGAGTACTTAGTGTACCCACTTAATAGGGATAGAAGGTAGAGAAATTCATGTGAATTTATCAAATACAATGTTTTCCCTTGAAATTTAATTTGGTATGCCATATCGGACGATCAATGAATGAAGTGTGTGAAATGTTGCTGAAATGGGATCCACTCCGAGGAAAGAAAAACCACTTACCCTGGCAACTCACCCTAACCGAGATTCGAATTCAGGACTTTTTTAATGTGAAATAGATAGGCTACCCACACGTCATAGAGGTGAGCTCAAACTATTCTTTATTTTCCTCTCACTTTATCTTAATCCAGGTAAAGGAATTGTTTCCTTATATATTTCAATATAGTTATGAGGAAATGGAGTAAGCTGAAGCGATAGTCAAATGTTTAAAAAGCGGGTCGATATATATTGACATACGCTGCACTATATGGCGCGAAACAAAATAATATGATGTAACAATTTAAAAATATCTGATGTAATACATTCACGTGATTTTTCTACCCTATATCGTTTATTAGTGAGTATACACATTATTCTTACTCAAGCTATCTACTACATTTTAATCCACAAAATACTCTTTTGCAGGAATACCTACATTGCATATCGTAATAGATACAAAGAGAATAGCGATAGCCAAATGTTGAATAAGTGTACTGGCCTTAAAATTCCATATACTGTTTGCAAGCAATCGCGAGAAACATCTGAATGCTGAAGGGATTTTAAGGAATGACCAATAAATGAACATTTCGAAACTTTATAACGGATATCTCAGAAACGGTCCATACTATAACAAAACTTATTTAAAATAAATTGTGTGTTTTAAAGAGATCTACAGTTTATGTAAAGTACGTTTTCATCTGTCACTCAACGTTTACCAGTTATGCAAGATTATACAAAATTGCCTCCAAATGAAGTGGACTATGCAGGTTATCCCCATAAAATTTAAGATATACATTTTATTTCTCTTATAAATATCTTTAATACATGGTATTTTAATCAAAATCGTTAGAGCCATTTTTTAGAAAATAAAAATTTTCGAAAAACTTTCACGTAAAAGCTAGGTGGGGTGGGGGAGATTTTCTTTTCGTTTTTGAGTTATGCTGTTCACAGACTGACACACACACACACACACACACACACGCGCGCGCGCGCGCGCGCGCACATGGACCTTTTCCTAAAAAGCTGTATTTGGATTCAGTGGGCATTCAAAACATATATTTCCGGTGAAATCTCAACATCAAACTTTTGGGTGGAATAAAATACTTCACCTACTTACTATACGTAGCGGAGAAAGTAAAAATAAAATCTGATGTGTTACACTCCCACGACTTTCTCTACTCTTGTACAAACTATTTTTACAAACGCTTATTCTCCATATGCTTCATGTTAATGGAGATGTTAATCTTATTGCTAATTTTCTTGTAGATGCAAGGGGAATTAGTAGGCTTTAAGCGATAGTCAAATATTTTAAGAGCTGGTTGTTATGTGGAGTATTCCATTCTCATTGAATTACCAGGACAAAAAAAATGAATAACGAATTCCCATTTGAGAAAAAGTATAAGTATTGGAAAATTTAAGGGAATAACAAGCAATATCTCGAAAATGGTTCACTCGATGAGAAAAATGTATATAACATAAACTGTGTATTTTAATGCGATCCACATGTTTTGTGCAGTAAAAGTTTGTCTATCTCTTATGGTTTACCAGTTATGCAAAAGTGGTTCACAATGAAGAATACTTTTGGAGACATTCCCAGAAAATTCAAGATATACATTTCATTTGTCATGAAAATATCTTAAACATATGATATTTTAATCAACATCGTTAGGGCCATTTTTTAAAATATTAAAATTTTCGAAAAATGTTCCATGTGAAGGGTAATCCGGAGTGGGGGGATTTACTTGAAAACCTTCGTGTCGCATCTCTGGAAGATATTGAAAATAAATATCAGGTTTGGTGTTTATCCGACTGTTCGTTTCTGAGTTATGCTGTTCACAGACACATACACGGACATGTTTCCAAAAATGCTTTTTTTTGGACTCAGGGGTCTCAAAACATGTATTTCCGGTGAAATCTCGGTATCGAATTTTTGGGTGAAATGCAATACTTCCCCTACTTACTATACGTAGTAGAGAAAGCAAAAATATAAAGATGATTCCGCGATAATCTCTTAGGTTCACATTCGGAAGGTTCCGGGTTCGATTCTCGTCGGGCCTACCACTCTGACCATGAATATTTTCGTGATTTTCCCGGGGGGTTCCTCCTCTACCATGAAATCTCTTGGGCATTATTTCCTTTCATCTGTTTCAGGATTGAAGGGCCAGGCGACGGCGTTCGGTTTGTTGTGGCAGGACGGCAGATTGTGCAGGAAAGATTTCTCCCTAGCGTTAGGCGGATTTATTGAGGGCCTCCTTCTTGAGGGGTGGCTCGAGTTCATTGAACTTCCCGGGCGGAATGGGCCTAACGCGTAGCTAGCCGGTGCCAGAACGTGCTCCATCTGGAATCGTTATGAACCCCGTCCTTGCTAGCACACATCGTCCGGTTCTGTTCGCTCTACGGGTCTGCCTCCAAGGTGTCACGTTAGAAGCAAAAAGGGCCGGTGCGGTCAACTTGCGGTGCTCTGCTCCAGGTATGTGGAGGCCCACATCATAATTTACACACGAAAGATTAAGACAAATCTTATTGAAGTATATGATAAACCAAGTAAACCACATTTGTACGATCTTCACATTCTTCTCGTTACACAATTTACCATTTTTTAAATGGGAACCTACATTTTATGTGTTGTTTTTTCATTAGAAGATGGTTTATAAAAAAAACTTTATTTTTGATGGGGAATAAGGAAACAAAATAAAAAAATCTGATGTGTTACACTCACATGACTTTCTCTACTCTTGTACAATCTATTTTTACAAACGCCTATTCTCCATATGCTTCATGTTAATCGAGATATCGAGATGTCAATCTTATTGGTAATTTTCTTGTAGATGCAAGGGGAATATGGTAGCTTTTAAGCGATAGTCAAATATTTTAACGCTGGTTGCTATGTGGCGCATTCCATTCTCTTTGCATGTCCAGGACATAAAAAAATGAATAACGAATTTGAGAAAAAGTATAAGTATTGGAAAATTTAAGGAAATAACAAGCAATATCTCGAAAACGGTTCACTCAACAAAAGAAATGTATATGACATAAGTTGTGTATTTTAACGCGATCTACATTTTTTGTGTAGTAAAATTTTGTCTATCTCTTATGGTTTACCAGTTATGCAAAAGTCGTTCACAATGAAGAATACTTTTGGAGACATTCCCAGAAAATTCGAGATATACATTTCATTTCTCATGACATTATCTTAAACATATGTTATTTTAATCAAAATCGTTAGAGCCATTTTTGAGAAAATTAAAATTTTCGAAAAATGTTCCATGTAAAGGGTAGTCTGGGGTGGGGGGATTTTCTTGAAAACCTTCGTGTCGCATCTCTGGAAGATACTGAACCTAAATACCAAGTTTGGTGTTTATCCGACTGTTCGTTTTTGAGTTATGCTGTTCACAGACACACACACACAGACACACAGACACACACACACAGACACCCACACGGACATGTTTCCAAAAATGCTTTTTTTGGATTCAGGAGGTCTCAAAACATGTATTTCCGGTGAAATCTCGGTATCGAATTTTTGGGTGGAATGCAATACTTCCCCTACTTACTATACGTAGTAGAGAAAGTAATTGGTTCCCAATTACGAAACGTAACTTGACGCTCAAATGACTATCCACGGATGGTCCAACCATTCACTGCGCTCTTCGTACACAGCCATTCAGAATTTTCGTTGTTATTTACGGTGGTGTAAGAACAGTTTCAAAGTGCTTTATACAAATGTTGTTTAGTTTTTTATAAGAAGTGAGAAAACAACATCAAAAGGTAGATTCGCATTTAACAAAATTTAATTCGCTCTAAAATGTCCTTCGAATCTTCCTGCAAATAAAACACAACAAATGGCATTTACTCTCCCCCATGATATTAAGCAGCTTTTATGAAAGACCTTTCCTTCTACAACGCTTAGTTTTGGAGATATTGTACAGTCTCAACTTAAATGTATATAAGCATTGCGGAGTCAAACTGCACCCGTCTTAACCCACTATTAACTTTCATTTCCTGTTAAAATTGTCAATTTCCTAATTTTATCCTTATTTTAGTTGCTGTATACAAATTTCGTGGTAGGTACTTTCACAAGAGGTCTGGGGTACTCTTTCTTGTCTAATATTTCCCATAGAGTTTTCTCTTTACTCTGTCGTATGCCTTTTCTAAGTCTACGAGGACTGTGTGTTTCGGTAGATTAAATTCCCTTCTCTTTTCAATTATTTGATTCACTAAAAATATATTGTCTTTCCTAAAACAACACTTTAGCACTTTGTTTGTACAAATCGCAATGCACGCTGAAGTTATGACGTTGCTACAGCGACTCCATAACTGACCACACACGTGCCTCATAGGCCTGTGGTATCTCTCAAGAGATCGTCACCGAAATTGTTCATCGTTTTTATTACCCTGTTTTAAATAGTTAATTTTGTCGTATTTCCTTAAATTTTAATACTGAAAAATTTATTTTACTACGTTTTTGCTCGATAAATGCTTCCATACTTGCATCAAAAGGTTTAACCCATTATAATGAAATACTGCACCTCTTTGGTTTTTACATTAATGAATGTTTAAGTTAATATGTTTATTTGTTCTTAATTTTATTTCTATTGTTTAACGCCACTTTATCCTCTGGTTATA
The DNA here is from genome assembly GCA_030765065.1 of Deroplatys truncata. Lineage (NCBI taxonomy): Eukaryota > Metazoa > Arthropoda > Insecta > Mantodea > Mantidae > Deroplatys > Deroplatys truncata. The sequence continues at coordinate 56,949,139 of CM060981.1, forward strand.
ATCACAACAATTATATAGGTTCACCTGCTTCATGAATGCCAAACAGATAGCATTAGTCGCATAGCTGCTATCCTGTAGATCTGTTTAAAGAACTTGTTGCTAAATGATATTAATTGCGTCGTCGTTTTCCTTCAACATTGGTTTTGCATCCATTGAGTTTTTGGCAGAATGTGAACTTTGAGATCGTGGAACTCTTAGCTGTTCATTAAGTTTATATATAGTTATCGTTATCCTATTCAGATGACTTTAGGTGCGTAGTCGCCTTCCTGTATATCTCCCTGGGTAACTTGTTTATCAATGATATTATTTGCGTAGCCGAATTCCTGTACCACATTTTTTCCGTTTCTTTTGCTCCGTGGGTGGAACTATGTTTCGTGGTAGAATATTATATCCGATAATTACCTGTCTACTGTGCGAATTTGAACCTGCGACCTTCAGAATGCGAGTTACAGACGCTATCACCCGATCCATCTCACTCGATGGATCATTTATCATTTGATTCAAAATTAAACAAATGCAGTTTGGTTCAAATTACTTTTATTAAACACTAAATTCTTGCTGAAAGTACACCTAGAACTGTCTTGGGAATTAACCACACTAGCAAAGCTAATATCGCTGCGTAATGCAATAACATCTTCGCGACACCCTCAGAAAAAGAGCGCGCATTTTATCTCTGACAGGCCTGGCCTTACCCGTCAAGAGTGCTTTTCCAACCTCTGCAAGGAAAATTGCGCTATTGCCAAAATTTCAAAATGTTTTTTCTGAAAATCTATGAAAAAACTTGAAAATAATTTAAAAGTGTTTTTTCAATATACTTATCAGAATTTGTCTCAGTTTAAACTTTCAAGCATGTCACTTAGGTGATGCTTAGGAAAGATATAATCTTGCAATGAGGTACATTTCGGAAAATGATTAAAGCTATGAAAAAATAGACACGAATTGGGTATATTAATCAGGTCTATATTTATCTTGGAATAAGCTTTTGTCTAACATTAAAATCTCCTTGTTTTAAAAAGTTACACATTTCCATAAAGGACTGACCAAGATACACATTTTATTTATCTTTTATTTATATTTAACCTATGACATTTTAATCAAAATCGTTAAAATTGTTTGTGACTAAAGAAAGAATTACAAAAATCGTTCCTCGTAAAGGTAGTTTGGGGTGGGGGCGATTTTCTTGAAAATCTTGTGTCGCATCCTCGGAATATATTGAACGTAACTACCAAGTTTGGCATTCATTCGACTTTCCGTTTTTGATTTATGGTATGCACACACGAACACACACGTACATGTTTCCAATTATTGTGAGTTCAGAGTATACCACAATGTGCATTTCAGTGAAATTCTGATATCGGATTTTTGATTGGAATACAATATAGATATATTCTCTTACTCTAGATAAAGATATATAAAATAATAAAGCACTAACACCTGAAGGGCACATTTAGTTCTGTTTACTCACCCCTCAGCTTTCCCAGGCCAAGCTGTCTCGCCTTAAGCAGAAATTTACCTATTCCCTCTACGACTTTCTTGCCTATCAGTAGCGCCCAACATGCCCTTATCCCATTCGAGGCGGAAAAGTATCATGGTAAATGTCTCATATGTCAATATGAGATTCTATGAACGATTCGACATGTTTTAACTTGTGACAGAATTTCTTCTAAATAGAAACATTAGCTTGTTGGATTCCATAATCGTTATCTGAATGTGAATATCACGTCTGTTCAAAGAGTAAACACATTGCTCAAAATCAGAGTTCGGCCATTGTGACATTACTGTATGTGTGAGTGTGGAGAGAGTTTTGTGTTGTGTACCTCATTCCTTGCCAACTCTGTATTATTGTAATAAAATGTAAACTAAGACCTTTTTGGAGGAAACTATTGATGCTGCTGATGAAACATTTTATTATTGTTTAAAAACTGATATTAAAATAGGCGTAACCTTCATTGTTCATGCATTAAAAAGTAAAATAAAATTGTAACTTATTTGTCTGTGTTTGATTTGTGGTCTGATGATTATAAACCAGCCCTGGTGATTAACACGAGATGATAGTTAATAAGTGCTGTATTTTAGTTTCCTAGGTTTCTGATGGTGTTAAGTTTCTAAATAGAAAACTAATGATTTGTTTATGAACCAATTTTATAAACGTTTTTTACTTTCTTTACCATCTGTTTATTCTAGATAGGGAACTTCTAAATTCCACGCAAAGGTTTAGAGACTTCCCCGGAAATACATATTTTGAAGTCCCCTGAACCAAAAAAGGGCATTTTTAGTAAAAGGTACATATGTGAGAGGAGGAAAGAGATGTGTTGCAATCACTTTCTCTACTCTTGTATAAACTATTTTTACAAACGCTTATTCTCCATATGCTTCATGTTAATCGAGATATTGAGATGTTAATCTTATTGCTAATTTTCTTGTAGATGCAAGGGGAATATGGTAGGTTATAAGCGATAGTCAAATCTTTTAAGAGCTGGTTGCTATGTGGCGTATTCCATTCTCTTTACATTACCAGGACATAAAAGATGAATAACGAATTAGAGAAAAATTATAAGTATTGGAACATTTATGGGAATAACAAGAAATATCTCGAAAATGGTTGAGTCAACAAAAAATGTATATGACATAAGTTTTGTATTTTAACGCGAACTACATTTTTGGTGTAGTAAAATTGTGACTGTGCCTTATGGTTTACCAGTTATGGAAAAGTCGTTCACAATGAAGAATGCTTTTGGAGACATTCCCAGAAAATTCAAGATATACATTTTATTTGTCATGAAAGTATCTTAAATATACGATATTTTAATCAAACTCTTTAGAGCTATTTTTGAAAAAATTTAAATTTTCGAAAAATGTTCCATGTAAAGGGTAATCTGGGGTGGGGAGATTTTCTTGAAAACCATTGTGTCGCATTTCTGGAAGATACTGAACCTAAATACCAAGTTTGGTGTTTATCCGACTGTACGTTTCTGAGTTATGCTGTTCACAGACACACACACACACACGGACGTTTCCAAAAATGCTTTTTTTTGGATTCAGGGGGTCTCAAAACATATATTTCCAGTGAAATCTCGGTATCGAATTTTTGGGTGGAATACAATACTTCCCCTACTTACTACGTAGTAGAGAAAGTAAAAAACTAATAACGAATTTGCATTTGACAAATAGTATAAGTATTGGAAAATTCAAAAAAATAACATATATGTCACGAAATAGGTAACTTGTGAAAAAAGCTGCACATGACATAAATTGTGTATTTTAATGAGATCTACATCTCTTACGGTTTACCAACTATGCAAAAGTCACTTAGAATGAAGAGGACTTTTGGGGAAATTCCCAGAAAATTCAAGATATACATTTCATTTGCTATGAAGGTATCTTAAACCTATGATATTTTATTCAAAATCGTTAGAGCCACTTTTGATAAAAATCAAAATTTTCGAAAAATGTTCCATGTAAAGAACAGTCCGGGGTTGGGGGCTTTTCTTGGAAATCTTCGTGTCGCATCCTTGGAAGATACTAAACTTAGATACCAGGTTCGGTGTTTATCCGACTTTTCGTTTTTGAGCTATGCTGTTCACAGATAGACGCACGGACATTTCCCGGAAATGCATTATTTGGATTCAGTGCACCTTAAAACATGTATTTCCGGTTAAATCTCTGTATTGAAATTTTGGGTGGCATACAGTACTTCCTCTACTTACTAAACGTAGTAGAGAAAGTGAAAACAAAATGTCACACTAGGTATTTTAATTCAGTATGAATATTAAAATTGAATTTTCTGTGGATAGTCTATGAAGTCCTTTTCAATTATATTGCGTTATGTATCATTTTATATCACCGGTAAACTATGTAAGAGAGAGAAAAATTTATTTTACGAAAAATGAAGATTATAACAATTGTGTTATGTGTAGTGAATTGTTTGAGAAGTTCACCATTTCAGAGATCTTCTTGCTATTGGTTTGAATTTTTCAGTATTTATTGAAGTGCTTGGTCAACATCTATTTCTCGCGATGTCTTAGAAAGAGTATAGAATTTCAAAGCCAGCATATACTTCTGCGTCCAACTTGTACCTACAATGAAATATGTAATAAAACTATACTTTTTATTTAGATTAACATCAAGTAGATAGAGAAAACACCTAATGTACTATACCTTTATTACTTTCTCTACGACGTATAGTAAGAAGGTGAAGTATTGTATTCATCCAAAAATTCGATAGCGGGATTTCACCGGAAATAAGTGCACTTTTAGACAAAGGTCCTTGTGTGTGTTTGAACAGTATAACTCAAAAATGAAAAGCTGGATAAAAACCAAACTTGGTATTTAGGTTCAGTATCTTTCAAAGATGCGACACGATGATTTTCAAGAAAATTCCCTATCCCGGACTGTCCCTTACATGGAACGCTTTTCGAAATCTTGGACTTTCTCAAAATGGCTCTAACGATTTCCATTAAAGTATAACATGTTTAAACTATTTTCATGGCAAATGAAATGTGTATCATGAATTTTCTGGGAATGTCCCCAAAAGTCCTCTTCATTCTGAATTACTTTTGCATAAATGGTAAACCGTAAGAGAGAGACAAAATTTTACTATCCAAAAATGTAGATATCGTTAAAACACACAATTTATGTCATAGAATGTTTTTGTCAAGTGAAACATTTCCGATATGTTCCTTGTTATTTTTTTAATTTTCTAAAGCATACTCTTTCCCAAAATGGAATTCGTTATTCTTTTTTAATGTCCTGGTAATGGAAAGGGAATGGAATACTCCACATAGCAACCAGCTCTTAAAAGATTTGACTATCGCTTACAGCCTAATATATTCCCCTTGCATCTACAAGAAAATTAGTAATAAGGTAGTTTCTTCAAATATTTATCTGAAGTAGCATAAAGTAGATGGAGAATAAGCGTTTCTAAAAATAGTTTGGCAAGAGTAGAGAATGTCATGTGAGTGCAACACAACATATTCTTTTTATTCTTGGAAAAAGCTAATTTTACACTACCTCATGTTAATCCACATAAACGTTTGCTAAAACTATTTCATTATACATTTCGTTGTAGGTGCAAGAGGGATATAAGAGGCTGGAGCAATCGTTGAATATTTATAAACGGCTGGTTGCTATATGCTGATTTTGAAATTCCCTACTCTTTCTATGCCGTCACGAGAATCGAACTAATGGTGCCTTAGCACTTCAAGAAAGTATGATAATATTTTGGAAAAGTTAAACCAATATCAACAAATATTTAGGAAGTACTTAATGCAAAAAAATATTTATTTTGCATAAACTGTGTATTTTAACAGTATCTTCATTTTTCATAGGTAAGCTTATGTCTATTTCTTAAATTTAAGAGAAATTTACGGGCTGTTCACAAAAAATTCAAAATACCATTTTATTAATGATAAAAAAATATTAAACGTGTGTTATTTTAATCATAATCTTTAGAGACACATTATATTAAATAAACAATTAAAAATTGTCTACGTAAATGGCAGTTTGGGCTCATATATTTTTCTGAAAATTTATTTGATATTTTGAGCATGCGTTTGGGGACGTATGGAGATTTTCCTAAAAACCTTTTTTAGGAACCTAAAAAGTGTAAATACACTGCTTCCCTTAACTACCATAGGTAGGTGATGGATTAAGTGAAAAGATACAATGCCTAGAAAAACCTGGACGTCGAAGTTTGACAATGCTTGCAATGGGTTTGCGACCAAATTTTAGCAACAAAGCCCCACCTAAATAAATGCACACGTCCCTATATGTAGCTGGGCCTGCTATGTAACTCAAGTTGAAAACCAGCTGCAATCTGCCTTGAAAATCTAGAATCCCTGAAGGCCAGGAAGATCACGTGTCATTGGACAGAGTAACAATAATAATAATAATTATTATAATAATAATAATGGTATGCAGAATAAGTGGGAATTATCAAAAGAGCTAAGGGTAAAAAAAAATTCTGCTCAATGCTTTTAAGTTCATAAAAAATGCTATCATGATGTTCTTAAACATTCATATACTAGTCGGGCACGATAGGAGTGTGCTTGGAGGAGGGAGCAGGTGTTTCTGTTAACAATGGCAGGCTAAGGATCACAGTGGAGTGAAGGGCAAGGCTTTGGGGAAATATACTAGTCGGCCACGATATGGGTACTTTCGGTGGGAAGAGTAACTAAACAGTTAACCAAAGGACAGTCAGATAAAGAAAATATTTGCAGTTCCGAATTGCATTTACTATAAGCGAAGCTGAGGAGTACAAATGCAGTTCTGTTTTCATTGTGCATTGTACATTGCCCTTACTCCCCTCTGATCCCCCGGTATGAAGACATTAGTCAGTATCAACAAAACAGCGGAGCCCTCCTCCACCTATCATGGCTGAAGATTACAGTTACACAATGAAAACAGTACTACATTTTGCAGGCACCAGCCTCGCTACAAATGCAATTCAGAACTGATGATGATTTCTTTACCCGACTGCCCTTCCGATACCCCTTCCATTTCTTCCATAACTGCTTAGTTCATCCTCCCATCGCACGTCCTCATATCGTGGCGTCTACTACCAACGGTATCACATTAATGTGTATGAACTGGAGGGTTGGTAAGCTGTAATCATTAATAACTCTGCTTACAATAACGTCTTATTCTGATTCGCTACTCAATAAATAATTTAGAGAAAGTTGTAAACTCAGATTTCGAGTCGCTAGTTTGATTTTTCCTGGGAAACGGTATCCATGGATTCCGTATTGAATAAACAAAGCTTATTAATTTCGAACATTATGGAGGAATCTGGTGAAATTCTTGCTGAAATTGTAATTAAAACCAAAGAGCTTTCAGAATAAACTACTGCCAGTGAAATGCAGTCATTTGTATAATAAGAAATATATACTAATTTTGAAAACTGTTTGAGATTAAATTCTTGCTTAGTACGAGTATTAATGAAACGGCACTTCTGGCTAACTTCGGGGAGCTGGCTAAAGACATTTTCTCTGTGAATTGTGTGTTACGACGAACTTCAGCAACTCTACTAGCGGACGCAGGGGAAGTATGACAGCTTTAAAGCGATATGGAGGAGAGTATATACATCTGATGCTGAAAGAAATTTGGTATACAGCATGACTCTGTGGGTGTAAATGAAGGTTATGATTTAGGATTTACGGTAGGCAAGAGCACCACCAGAGTTTCGATTAATCATTGTAGTTTCTATAGTCACCGTCAAATCTTTAAAATTGGGTTACTCTTGTGTTGGCTTTGAAATTAAAATCTTGGTATTTCACAAGAAACACACGATGGACACTTAACACTTAAAAATGTATGAAGTATTTGCAAGTTCAACCAATGACAAAGAAGTCTGGAAACTGTTTAAGGACCGAAGTAGTGGATGGGTTTTATCCTGATCTATATATTTTATATAGAAAGTTTCTTATCTCTTAAGTTTTAAAAATTTACAAATTTATACATTACTTCGAAATGGAAAGTGATTTACAGTATATTCATAGAACATTCAAGATATGAATTTTGTGAGCCATGCCGGTATCTTAAGTTTTATAATCCAAATAAATTGAGACAATTTTGAGAATATAAAAGACAACGAAATTGTTTCTATGTAAAGGATAGTTTGCAGTGACACAAACTTAAGTGCTAAGCTTGGTATTAATCAGACGTTTCGCTTTTGAGTTATGTTGTTTTCACACCGAGCGGGTTCAGGCGATAATGTCTGTGACCTGCATTCGGGAGGTCGTGAGTTCGACTCCCCTGACCGGCCATCCCGACCCGTAGGTTTTTTTCGGGGTTTCCCCGGGTCTCCAGGGGAATGCTGTGAAGAACCATTACCCACACCGAATTTCCTGTCCCTCGATTTCATCTCCATTCCCATTTCACTTGGTCTCTTTCAGGGTTGCAAGTGTCGGCGGGAGGTACCGACTTGTGCATGACAGAGGAAAAGGATGCTCTGAGGAAATCTTCGTCCCCCGGACTGCGAGCGATCTCCGAGTCCCGGATCCCTCAGGCGATCTGTAAGCCTATAGGTGTGAAGGGGAGCCAGCTGTACCAGCTGGGGAGTTAAGAGTCTATAAATGGTAGGAATCCTGCCCTCTTCTGTCATGCCTCTTGTTCCGACTGCCCTTTGTCTCCTCTCAACTCATCCCTCCCCCCCCTCGGGAGCGCCTCGGCAGGGGCCAAGGTACAAAAGATCTGAGTTTCCCCCCTCCCAACGCTTCTAATCCTATCCCATGTTGTTCACAGACACATAGGCACACGGATGTTTTCTAAAACATAATTCTTTTGCATTCAGGGCTTTAAAATTATTTCTGGTCATGTATTTCTGGTGAAAGCTCGATATGGAATTTTTGAGTGGAATGCAATACTGTCTCTGTCTACCTTAAGTATCTTTTGAGAAACTAGAATTTTCTCCTCGTTGCTTTGGTTGATAAATTTGTCCGCTTATTTTAATTAGAAGGGATGCTTTCTGTAGTCGCTGCAAAAGATAGCGATTGGTCTTCGAGGGCAAACAAAACTGCAGATTTGTGAAACTCAGATCCGCGTGCTGCAGCTCTAATTGCTTTTTTCGAAGCTGTTTTATGTGTTCCCAGTTCACGTATCCATATAACAGGAGTAATACAGTGAAGCGCTGGTGTAATTTAAAATCTTTCCAACATTAGACTGGCAGCCCTGCTAGACTTATTTACTTCGCGACTCTGAGGACACCATTTACCTCATTCCTCTTGTTTCAAAGCCATCCCTGCGCCTGCGCGAAGAGCAGTTGAGATAAAGAGCAAAAGGCCGGGTGGAAATTAAAACGTCATGCGTCAGAATGTTAAAAAAAAAAGGGAGGAACAACAAAAATTGCTTGTTGACGGGAGAATTACGGTGCTATGATGGCGTACACGCCGTCTCTCTTTTAATCCTCGACGGCTCGGTCGTTAATTTTTCTTCAAACACGGCAGCGTCGGGTGGATTTGCTAAACGCTGTTGAATTGTTAATTCATTTTTAATTATCGCTATTACTGGTGAGTGAAAAAGTAAATTGAAGGTGTCAAGCATTTCGTGAGAGTAATTAGAGCGACACTTCGCCGGGAACACCCTGACAAGTCAGCGTTCTGGCATAGGTAAGAGGTTTAGAGGAGCTGTTTCGCATATGGGGGTCACTGGTTCGATATTGGATTGTGGCTCTTACATCACCCACATACGAAATGAAGGATTTCTTAATTCTTAGCTTCTCTACCACTTACCTATGGCAGGAAGAGGAAGCAAAGTGTCCACTGTAAATTTTGATATCGAGATTTCACTTCAAATAGTGGTTTTGAAGTCCCCTGAATTATAAAAAAGCTTCTGTTTGCAACTGTAAGCGGTATAAGGCTTCATTCACAATGAAATGTAAGCGCTAACGTAATGCAGCATAAACTCAGGCATGAGGGAACACCATTCACAATGCAGCCGTAGACGTAACGCAAGAAGTTTGCACGGGCTTTTAGATACTTAAACTATTTGCGGAAATGATCCGAGTGCACCGCAGGTTTCAGATTGAATAGTATAACCAACAATACCTAATAAGAAAGTTCACTCAATATTTTATAAATAAGTAGGTCAAAAAATTAGATACGCTCAAACAAACGCTCGTAGCGTTAGTGACATCACGACTGTTTGACCAAAACATTGAAAGTAGTTGTGCAAGTACTATGGAAACTCGGTCATTATTCCGTATGTGGGTATGAGCAATTTCCCTATCAGTATGTAACACACGCACTTACATCATGTTAGCGTTGCTTTCGTTGGCATTCTGCTGCCAACATTGTAACATCAAGGGCCCAACGCGTGGCCGAGGGATGTTTGTATTAAGAGAGGGAGCGACGATAGGGCGTAGCCGTAAGATCCGCGGGTCTAAACGCGAATCATCCACTTTAGCTTTAGCTACATTTTCCTTGCTTCGTGACATTCCGTTAGCCACAGTCTTCTTTACTTTCTCTACTATGTATAGTAAGTAGGGGAAGTATTGTATTGCACCCAAAAATTCGATACCGAAATTTCACCGGAAATATATGTTTTGAGGCCCCCTGAATCCAAAAGAAGCATTCTTGGAAACATGTCCATGTGTATGTGTGTGTGAACATAAACATCTGTGTGCATAACTCAGAAACGAACAGTCGGATAAACACGGAACTTGGTATTTAGATTCAGTATCTTCCAGAGATGCGACACGAAGGTTTTCAAGAAAATCCCCCTACCCCAGAGTACCCTTTACATGGAAAATTTTTCGAAAATTTTAATTTTCTCAAAAATAGCTCTAACGATTTTGATGAAAATAACATATGTTTAAGATAATGTCATGAGAAATGAAATGTATATCTCAAATTTTCTGGGAATGTCTCCAAAAGTATTCTTCATTGTGAACGACTTTTGCATAACTGGTAAACCGTAGGAGATAGACAGAATTTTACTACACATAAAATGTAGATAGCGTTAAAATACACAAGTTATGTCATATACATTTCTTTTGTTGAGTGAACCATTTTCGAGATATTGCTTGTTATTTCCTTAAATTTTCCAATACTTATACTTTTTCTCAAATTCGTTATTCATTTTTTTACTTTCTCTACTACGTATAGTAAGCAGGGGAAGTATTGCATTCCACCCAAAAATTCGATACCGAGATTTCACCGGAAATACATGTTTTGAGACCTCCTGAATCCAAAAAAAGCATTTTTGGAAACATGTCCGTGTGTGTGTCTGTGTGTGTGTGTGTCTGTGTGTGTGTGTGTCTGTGTGTGTGTGTGTCTGTGTGTGTGTCTGTGAACAGCATAACTCAAAAACGAACAGTCGGAGACGCACCAAACTTGGTATTTAGGTTCAGTATCTTCCAGAGATGCGACACGAAGGTTTTCAAGAAAATCCCCCCACCCCAGACTACCCTTTACATGGAAGATTTTTCGAAAATTTTAATTTTCTCAAAAATGGCTCTAACGATTTTGATGAAAATATCATATGTTTAAGATAATGTCATGAGAAATGAAATGTATATCTCCAATTTTCTGGGAATGTCTCCAAAAGTATTCTTCATTGTGAACGACTTTTGCATAACTGGTAAACCATAAGAGATAGACAAAATTTTACTACACAAAAAATGTAGATCGCGTTAAAATACACAACTTATGTCATATACATTTCTTTTGTTGAGTGAACCGTTTTCGAGATATTGCTTGTTATTCCCTTAAATTTTCCAATACTTATACTTTTTCTCACATTCGTTATTCATTTTTTTTATGTCCTGGACATGCAAAGAGAATGGAATGCGCCACATAGCAACCAGCGTTAAAATATTTGACTATCGCTTAAAAGCTACCATATTCCCCTTGCATCTACAAGAAAATTACCAATAAGATTGACATCTCGATATCTCGATTAACATGAACCATATGGAGAATAAGCGTTTGTAAAATTAGATTGTACAAGAGTAGAGAAAGTCATGTGAGTGTAACACATCAGATTTTTTTGTCCTGGACATGCAAAGAGAATGGAATGCGCCACATAGCAACCAGCGTTAAAATATTTGACTATCGCTTATAACCTACCATATTTTCCTTGCATCTACATGAAAATTACCAATAAGATTGACATCTCGATATCTCTATTAACATGAAGCATATGGGGAATAAGCGTTTGTAAAAATAGTTTGTACAAGAGTAGAGAAAGTCATGTGAGTGTAACACATCAGATTTTTAAAAAAAATGTCCGTATGTGTGTGTATCTGCGTGTCTATGAACAGCATCAGTCAAGAATGAAAAGTCGAATAAATACCAAACTTGGTATTTAGGTTCCGTATCCTCCAAAGATGCGAGACAAGGATTTTCAAGAAAATCCGCTACCAAAAAATACCCCCTACATGAAACTCTTTTAAAAATTTATAGTTTCTAAAAAAATTGTTCCAATTTGAATAAAATACCATATATGAAAGAATATTTACATGAAAAATAGAATGTATATTCTGAATTTTCTGGGAATGGCCTATGAAGTCCTCTTCATTCAGGAGGAATTTTATATAATCTTGCATAACTAGCAAACGTTAAGCGATAGACAAAAACTTACTATACAAAACATGTATATCTCTTTAAAACACACAATTTATTTCCAGTAACCTTTTTTGTGGCAACAACCATTTCCGAAATATCCGTTATTGGTGGTTCGCATTGTTAAATACTTGGTCATTCTTTTGAAGTCCAGTAGTTTCTAGGGAGTGTGGAATTTTAAGGTCGGCATATAGTGGCCAATTCTTAAAAATTTGACTATCGTTATTCCCTTTGTATATATAACGAAATGTTTAATGTAGCTCTTTCTGCAAAGGTTTATTTGGATTAAAATTAAGTAGATAGGAAGAATAATCTGTTTGCTCACTAGTAACCTATAGAGAATAGGGAAAGTAATGTGAATGTAACACATTAGCCTTCGTTTCTATTAGTGTCTACTCTCGAAGCTCTTGGAGTTTGACAAGAATGTATGTGTTCTAATGTCTTCAATAAGAAAGTTTCTTTGAATAAGTCATAAGCCAGCCTCGACGGTGTTGCCTTCCCAATACCCAAAACTGGTTTCATGTAATGGTCTCCAAATTTCTCCATTTTTATGAGGTCTTTAATTTTAAGTTGGTCCAGATTATGTGGATCCCTCAAGTTGCTATTGTTGCTATGACTTTTTAAATAGTGTTGTTGCCGTTTTTGTTGAGGGTTTTTGATACTGCTGAATGTTGTACATTGGATTTATTACCGCTGTTACGCCTTATTTGACACGAAATTGGATAAATATCAAACTTAGTAACTTGACTGTCTTCCGGTAAGGGCCGCGTTACTGGGGATGGTAAAGAGCGAGCATGTAAATAAAACACAGGTGGTATTTTGGAAAAGAGTTCTTGGAGTTTCACAAGGCACATCAAATTCGGGGTTATTGAGGGAGGTGGGATGTTACGAGGACACAATACACTGTAAAATAAGAGCAGTGAAGTACTGGCTGAGGCTGATACAGGGGGATAACTCCACATTACGATCCAAATGTTATAAATACCAGAGAGAAAACCTGTCTCCAAAGTTTGGGCAGCTGATTTGGAAAGGGGTTTATGGAAAATAGGAATGGGGCGAGTATTGCAAAGAGTTGAAACAAATGACAAAACCATATGGAATGGTGTCAAAAAGACTAAGAAACATCAACTAACCGAAAATAGAATCTGATTGTAAAATTAAACCTTTTCTAAGTCTAGCAAATGAAATAAAATTGAATTGGGGTAAAGAGGAATATGTACTTAACTTAGGAAGAAAGGAAAGATCAGAAATGGCATGGTTTAGACTGGAGGGCTGGAAAATGACTGACAATTCTGGCAGAAGAATATGCTCATTCTGTGATTTGGATGAGGACTGGGTACATATTTTGGGCGGAATATGCACAGTGGGAGAACCAGCGAGCAATGAAACTAAAAGAAAAATTCTTAAGTCCCTCAAGAAAGAGACTGGCATGTTGGGATGTGCTGGCTGACCAGAGGAACTGACAAAACATGGGCAATTTCTTAGCTAAAGTGCGCGAAGCTAGATCAAACTTGTTCAGTTAATCAAAGGTAACTGATCTCTATTTTCCTTTTACTTGTTTGTTTTGTTTTCTTTTTCTGTTGTTTATTTTGTCACTATACATGTATCTTAAATACGCATGTACGGTCAATGACCCATGCACTAAATGCTTGTGTAATAACTTCAATAATTTGAAACCAATAAAGATGCCTTATCTATCTATCTAATGAAAAATGCAGTCACTCCTACTCACGCCCCTAATAGACTGGTAGCTTTCACTAATTTTGTGTTCCGTGAGCAGTGTTTTCCGTGCTGCATTAAGAGGTTTTCCACCATCTCTATTCAATAAACCTTTATGTTTAAAAATGTTTACCTTTCTCGTACTATTCTGTGCGAGAAGCGGTCACATACAGCTAGACTCTTAATATTGTTGTCAAAGTCGATATGGTGGCCTGTTTTATAAACATGTTTAGCCAATACTGATTTTTCAGGCCGCCGTGCTTCAGGAATCTGATATGTTCGTTGCGTCGAGTTAATACTGTCTTTCCTGTCTGACCTACGTACGACTCGCTGAAATCACATGTGATTTTGTACACCCCTGAGTTGAGGAGTGGCAAAATTTTATCTTTAATGGGCGTATAAGGGATCTTAGTATTTTACGTCACATATCTTGTTAATTTGTGACAATATAGCAATTTTAAAATTCTATTTGTCACTCCATTTACGTAGGGAATAAAGGCCCAATTTTCATGTCCTTTCTATGCGTCGCATTTCCTTTTTCCTCCTTTTTATTCTTGTTCTTTTTATTTTGGAACGTTTTGATTAGTTGATTGTAATAACCTTTGGCCTGAAAATTGGCATGTTTTAATGTATTTTTCACTTGATCGTGCATCTAGTGTAGTATGACAATACACGAATGATAAATATTTTGGGATTTTATAGTGCATGGAATCCTCGTCTTTAGTCATGACAGATGCACGTGTTTTTGTCATCCTGAGAGGCAGGTTTAAACCGAACGATTCTCCTATTTATTTGTAGATAAAAAATGTACATGCATTTTAGATTCTTACGTAATATATTCAAGTCATACGATTATGAAATGTAAATTTAGTTTCGAATATGTTAATTTAAGTGATCATAACAAATAAGGAATTATTTTGTATTCCATAATAATCTATTCCAGACAGCAACCAATGAGGGGTGACTAGTGCACGTGAGCGTTAGGAGATATGGGGCAAAGTTATACGGAACAGAACTTAGATGCTAATGCTGCAGGTTCTAGCGTTTATTTTCCTGTATATTTTCTCCCTGCAACACTGAACAAATCAGCTTTATGTCTTCAAACCCAAAATTTCGTTTAAGAATTCTCTGTAGCTTCGAAGATCGTGCAATTCCCATTGATCCAGGTACTACTTTTCTGAAAACGTTGGCAATGATATCTAAAACGTGTTTGAATGACAGGGTTACGCTTTCCCAACAGAGAATAGATTCTCGTATAGCAAGGCGTATTCCAAAACTAAGGTATGTTTGGTCATAATAACAATAACGCTCACGAAACAAGGTTTTTATTAACA
Source organism: Deroplatys truncata (assembly GCA_030765065.1). Classification (NCBI taxonomy): domain Eukaryota; kingdom Metazoa; phylum Arthropoda; class Insecta; order Mantodea; family Mantidae; genus Deroplatys; species Deroplatys truncata. The sequence continues at coordinate 56,964,251 of CM060981.1, forward strand.
GTAGTATGTGCCTACATATACATTACTTTTCCACATAATCGCCGTTCACATCTATACACTTGCTGTAACGCTGCGCCAGCTTCTTTAATTCCTCGGCATAGAATTATGCCGCCTGGGACTTGAACCAGTTGGTAACGCTCGTCTTGAGTTCATCGTCGGTTTTAAATCGTTGTCCCCGCGGCCACCGTTTCAGATGCAAGAAGAGGAAATAGTAGCTTGGTGCCAGGTCGGGACTGTACGGAGGGCGATCAAAGAGTTCCCAATGAAACTCTTGGCTCTTCTCTTTGGTTTTGGAGCGGTGTGTGCGTTGTCGTGCAGGAGGTTGATGCCAGACGACAGTTTCCCGCTGCGGCGATTTTGGATCGCACGTATCAGTTTGGTGAGCGTTGCACAGTACACGTCAGCTGTAATTGTTGACCGACGGCAGCCATAATTTTGGGCTTCGTGCCGCGATTGCTTATCCTTTTGTTATGGGTTTGGGTGAACCGGAACGGTGCCACTGCATTGATTGTTGTTTCGATTCTGTGTTGGTGTACGCTACCCATGTCTCGTCGCCCGTAACAATGTGGGAAAACAAACCGTCTCTGATTTGTCTATAGCACTCCAAAAACGTTCATGCACTACGCATTCGTTACTTTTTGTGCTGACCGGCGAGCAGTTTTGACATCCACCTCGCACAAAGTCTCCATTATCTAAGCTATTCAGCGACAATCCTGTAAAATGAGGTTCGAGCAACATTTGGGAATTCATCAGCCAGACAAGTGATCGTCAAACGCCATCACTTCGAAGTTTTTGGTTCACTTGCTCAACGATGTCGTCGATCCGAATACTGGGGCTACCACACTACTCATCGTGCACATTTGTGCGGCCATTTGGAAACTCTCAACACCAGTGTCAAACCTGTTTGTCACCCATTATGTCCTATCCGTACACGAGGCATAACTCACGATAGATGTCCGCAGCTGATGATCTTTTTGTCAGCAAAAATCTAATTACACCAAGCACTTCACAAGTGGCGGGATCTACGATTGCCGCGGCCATTGTTATCTGCTCTCACCGACTAGAAAACATCTACTGCGTCACACCAACACTACGGTAGGTTCCTCAGGAGTCGCTAGCCAGCGCTGCAGGCGTGAAACGTCATTCATCATCTGAAGAATTGAAAACAGCGTATTCGGCCGTTTTAGATAGCAACCAGTCATTTAAGTATTTTAGTCGTACTAAATTCACATGCACTACGTGATCAAAACTATCCGGACACCTGGCTGAAAATGACGTACAAGTTCGTGGCACCCTCCATCGGTAATGCTGGAAGTCAATATGGTGCTGGTCCACCCTTAGCCTTGATGATAGCGTTCACTCACGGAGACATACCTTCAATCAGATGCTGGAAGGTTTCTTGGGAAATAGCAGCCCATTCTTTACGGAGTGCGGAACTGAGGAGAGGTATCAATGTAGGTCGGTGAAACCTGGCACGAAGTCGGTATTCAGAAACGTCGCAAAGGTGTTCTATAAGATTCAAGTCAGGAATCTGTGCAGGCCAGTCCATTACAGGGATGTTATTGTCATGTAACCACTCCGCCACAGTCCGTGCAGTATGGACAGGTGCTTCATCGTGTTGAAAGTTGCAGTCGCCATCCCCGAATTGTTCAACAGTGGGAAGCATGAAGGTGCTTAAAATATCAATGAGGTCTGCTCTGTGATTGTGCCACGCAAACCAACAAGGGGTACAAGCCCTTCCAGGAAAAGCACGACCACACCATAACACCAACTCCTCCAAATTTCACTGTTGGCACTACACACGCTGGCAGATGACGTTCACCGGGCACTCGCCATACACACACCCTGCCATGGGTTCGCCACATTGTGTACCGTGATTCGTCATTCCACACAACGTTTTGTCACTGTTAAATCGTGTAATGTTGACGCTCCTTACACCAAGCGAGGCGTCGTTTGGCATTTTGCTGCGTGATATGTGTCTTATGAGCAGCCGCTCGACTATGGAATCCAAGGTTTCTCACCTCACGCCTAACTGTCATAGTTGTTGAAGTGGATCCTGATGCAGTTTGGAATTCCTGTGTGATGGTCTGGATAGATGTCTGCCTATTGCTCTTTACGACCCTCTTCAAATGTCAGCGGTCTCTGTCAGTCAACAGACGAGATCGACCTATACGCCTTTGTGCTGTACATGTCCCTTCACGTTTCCACTTCACTATCACATCAGAAACACTGGACCTGGAGATGTTTAGGAGTGTAGAAATCTCGCGTACAGACTTCTGACACAAGTGATACCCAATCACCTGACCATGTTCGAAGTCCGTGAGTTCCAAGTAGTGTCCCATTCTGCTGTTTCACGATGTCTAATGACTACTAAGGTCGCGGATAATGAGTACCAGGCAGTAGGTGGCAGCACAATGCACCTAAGATGAAAAGCGTATGTTTGTGGGGTGTCCAGATACTTTTGATCACATAGTGTATTTAATTCCAAAGGGTACATATTAATACCTTGTAAATTGTTAATTAAATGGCAAGGATAAGTAGGTTTAAACCTTAGAGTCCGGACCCCACTTATAATGCTTATGGACCTTGTGATTCCTAAAATAAACATTAGGAAATTTGCTTTATTAATTTAGCACCATTTCTTATTAGTTTTTGCTTTCTCTGCCATTTACATTTAGAAGATAGAGAAAATATTGCACTCCATTGAAAAATGCAATTTACCAATGGACTTTAAAACTTGAACCTGCTGTGAAATCTACATGTAGAAGTTTTGTATGAAAATGAAAAACTTCCTCTGCCTAGTATAAGCCAGTGTAGAAAAGTAATAAAGGCTATTTTGCAGCACACAGTAGAGTTCTATATTTTTATGTGGTCGTATTAATGTATTGGTTTGAATTGGTTCAGCTCAGATGATAAACCATTAACAGCATAAAATAAAATTGTCTACTAAAGAGAGTTGAACCATTGCCCTTCGATGCCACTGCTTTGTTTTACTGTCTATAGTACATACCTAGTAGTTAGAAGAAGTAATGCATTTTCACCTAAAATTGATACAGAAATTTCCTCATATACATGTTTTGAGGTCAAAAGTAAACTTTTAGAAAAGGCTTGTCTTTTCTCTAGGTGTCTGTCTGCGAACAGCATAACTCAAACGAAAAATGGGTTAAACATCAAAATTAATATTTAAGTTTTAATCCCTACGCCGCAAACTGCCCTTTACGTGGACATATTTTTGCTATTTTTGATTCACTCAAAATGGTTCAAACGGCTTTGATTAATATACTTTTTTATACTTGCATCAAATGTGTATCTTGAATTTTCTGGAAATAGCCTATGGAATCCTATTCATTGAGAATGGCTTTTGCATGAATGACAAACCGTAAGAGATAGGAAAATACTTACTACTCAAAACATGTAGATCTCGATAAAGCATACAGTTTATGTCAAATTATATTTTTCGGTATTAAACATCTCTGATTTATTAATGGTTTGAAGTAACAAATACTTCACACCCTTTACTTTCCTTAATACTTACCTACAGAAAATAGAGGAAATGTAGGTACATGTTGCGTAGAGGCCTAAAGGTTCACATGAAAAAGTAAATTAATTTTTAGTACCAAGCATGTACACTGACGGGAGTATACTCACTTGGCCACATAGGACCAAAACATGGTAAAGAGGTTAAGAGGAAGGCGCGGGTTTTTCACTGTACAAAATCCATAACACAATCTGCTTCACCTTCCTAGATTTATTTCCCAATCATTTGGGGTTCCTACATTATTACATATGAAAGGTGAGGAATGATCTCCACCGATCCAAAGGCCGGCTTGCACTCGCGATCCGCTTCTCTCGGAGTACTCAGCAAGACATACGCTGTATCCCCACCACTCGTGGCTAGCAAAAAACTACCAGCCAGGAGTGACGTCATACCAGTCAACAATATGTCTGGTAATGACAATGAAACCACCAAATTATCAATACGCCATATCATTGCATTCCACCCAAAACTTCCATACACATTTCACGGCATTGCACATTTTGGGGCTCTATGAATTCACATAAGACGTTTTTGGACAAACCTCTGAGTGTGTGTATGTATGTGTATGTGTGTTGGCGCACGCCTGAATGGCTTTTAGAAGAGTGAATAGAGAAAGTCAGGCGAGTGCAACGTATCTATTTTAGGCAGGTTTCGGGTACCTTCGACTGATTCATTTCAGAAACACACGTTTGGCCATGTATAAATTTCGAAGCTTATATTCAATAATTTTAATACCTTTTTCTTTTTCTTTTTTTTTACTTTAGAAGATTCTAGGATAACATAGGCCTTAACCAAGGGCCTCAAGAACCCCTCTTTGAAATACACGGGCTGGATTCAGGGTTTTAAATATAAGAATCTGTAACTTTTAGGGTGGAACCTCAACACTGTCGATACCTCGATACTCGGTGGTATAGAATTTTTTTAGATAAACCTACCTTTTCGATAATTTTAAATGTTTAGGTTTTGCATTATTGAAAGCTGTTGTGTTTAACTTTTGCTAGAAGGAATGAAAGGAGTCGAGATCACGTTGTTGCCTCGCACGTGTTCCAAAAGAGTTGCTGGACTGTAGCTCTTGATTGACCTGGGCTGCGTTTCCTGTGGGTGAATCGATACAAAATTTCATAGATTCTTTTGTCTAAATGAAAACATGCAAAACAATGGGGGAAGAGTAGAGCTACTCAAGTAACATGCAGTGTTAATTGAGTTGTGAATGAAGCTAATTTAACTGTCACACTTTTCTCAATAGCCTGGCTCTCAGCCATTACGTTTACACACTCTGGTAGCCAAAATTTGCGATTCCATCAGAATCAAACCAGAGGTTAAGATGTAAGACAATACAGCGCATGGAAATACTTGTTCTTCTCTTCCATGTGTTAGTTTGTGTTGAGGCAGTATTTCTAACACTTGAATAATTTCAATTAAATTATATAATATGTAAATTCAATAACAGCCCGCCTTAAAGCAATATGTATGTAATAATTTTTAAAATGTTTGTAACAGTCATTGCATATGATTATATTATTTTAAACATTTTTAATAATGTTATGTGAATGCATTACGTAATTTAATAATGTAGGAGCTGCGAGAATAATAAGTTTAAAGTTGCTAACCTTGAGGCAATGATGAGTTTGAGAGTTTAAATGTTACTAGTCATGATTAGAGCAACGATAATGTAAATTTTGTAACTGTTTAAAAATAGCCAATCAACAGCTAGAAAAAGCTTTAGTAAAATGCAGGTATTCTATTGGACTAGGATTAGCCAATCAGAGACTTTAAATACAGACGTTTACGGGGTTGGACGGTTGAAATATGTTAAGTTGCCTCCAGACCTTGATTCCAACCGGATGCAAGATGTGTTCTCTAGAGAAATATTACGTATTCGTGTGAGACATAAAATAAGTATACGCGATATAAAAGTGTAAGTATTAAATTAAGGGAAACTCACAGCTCTCGATATCAGTGTAGTGCTATTTAATTTGTGTCAAGGATTAATAAAAATAAGTGAGTTTAAACTTAAAATTTGTGTAAGCCTACATTCTTGTCGCACCACGCCCTGATTAAGAGATACGTGTCTCTAAAACAATACTGACGCAGCCAAAGCAAACATAAACATAAATAGTTAAAGAAGCAGTTTAATAGCAAAGTTAATATTTTTTTTAAACTTGGAGCGTAACAACAAAAATACATCTTCAAATCGGCTTCTCATACGTAGCAGCATATTACGTAACAAACATACTACATCAAATTAACGCCCAAATCGTGGTGCAAACAAGTCAACAAACAATAACCTTCTCATATTGAAGCCCAAAGCATGGTGCAACTCCTTCGTAAACAAAAACATAAACTCGAAGAACAATCCTACTTCAGTGTTTACGCAAGTCAAACTTAGATCACGAACGTAGCTTACAGGATATTATACGACTAATTTCCATAATATGGATAGAAAACAATAATTTGACTAACAATAGGGGATCATCATCTTGTGGCATCATCAAGATGAATTACTCACTCACATAACTTTCTGTACTCTTGTATAAACTATCTATACAAATGCTTAATCTCCATCTACTTCATTTTAATCTAGGTAAACCTTTGCAGAAACTTATTGCTAATTTTCTTGAAGGTGCAAGGGGAATATGGTAGGCTTTAAGCGATAGTCAGATGTTTTAAGAGCTGGTTGCTATGTGTAGCATTCCATTCTCTTTGTATGTCCAGGACATAAAAAGAAATAAATAGCGAATTCCTATTTGAGAAAAAGTATAAGTATTGGAAAATTAAGACAAATAACAAGGAATATATCGGAAAAGGTTCACTAGACAAAAAAAAAATGTGTGTGGCATAAATTGTGTATTTTAACGATATCTAAATTTTTGTACAGTGAAACTTTGTCTATCTCTTACGGTTTACCAGTTATGCGAACACCATTCATAATGAAGAAGACTTTTAGGGACATTCCCAAAAAATTCAATATATACATTTAATTTGCCATAAAAATATCTTAAACTGTTACATTTTAAACAAAATTGTTAGGGCCATTTTTTATAAAATCAATCTTTTTGAAAATTATATAATGTCAAAGGTAGTCTGGGGCAGAGGATTTTCTTCAAAATCTTCGTGTCGCATCTTTGAAAGATGCTGTACGTAAATGCAAAGTTTTGTGTTTATCTGACTTTTTGTTTTTGAGTTATGCTGTTCGCAGACACACAGACAGACAAACATACTGACCTTTTTTCTGAATTCAGAGGCCTCAAAACACGTATTTCCGGTATAATCTCAACATCCAAGTTTTGAGTGGAATGCATTACTTTATCTACTTGCTATACATAGTAGAGAAAGTAAAAAGATGAATGCCTATTGGAAAATGTCAAATAGAAACAATTTCTGAATTTGCATACAATACAAAATTAGATGCATGCGTTTATACACAGAAAACTGGTAAAAGAACTAAATTCAATGAACAGGATATCGCCGTTACAGTTTTTTATAAGGTGAGTATCGGGTATCGGGGCTCTGGAATCAGTATTGGGTATCAAGAAATAGTGGTATCGTTCCATCACTAGTAATTTTGTTCCACTTAATTTCTAAATCTTCTAATTTCTAGAGCACCTTCAGAGTTATGAGCTATAGCATTCCAACATTCTCTACTACGTAGAGTAAGTAGAGTATGTATTGTATTCCACTCAAATGTTCGATACTGAAATTTCACCGGAATAATATGTTTTGGGACCCTCTGAAACCAAAAAAAAAACCTTTTTAGAGACATGTCCGTGTGTGTGTCTGTCTGTCTGTGAACAGCATAACTCAGAAACGAACAGTCGGATAAACCCAAACTTGATATTTGGGTTCCAGAGATGCGACACAAAGTTTTCAAGAAAATCCCCCACCCCAGCTTACACTTTACATGGAATATTTTTCGAAAATTTTAATTTTACCTTAAATGGCTCTAACGATTTTGATTAAAATATCATATCTGTAAGATATTTGCATGAAAAAATAAAATGTATATCTAGAATTTTCTGGGAATGTCTCCAAAAGTATTCTTCATTGTGAACGACTTTTGCATAACTGGTAAACCATAAGAGATAGAAAAACGTTTACTCCACAAAAAATCTAGATCGCGTTAAAATACCCCATTTGTCATATACATTTTTTTGTTGGGTGAACCATTTTCGAGGCATTGCTTGCTATTTTCTTAAATTTTCCAATACTTTTTCTCAAATGGGAATTCGTTATTCATTTTTTTTTGGCTATGCAAAGAGAATGGAATGCTTCACATAGCAACCAGCTCTTAAAATATTTGATTATCCCTTAAAGCCTACCAATTCCCCTTGCATCTACAAGAAAATTAGCAATAAGATTAACATCTCGATATCTTGATTAACATGTAGCATATGGAGAATAAGCGTTTGTAAAAATAGTTTGTACAAGAGTAGAGAAGGTCATGTGAGTGTTACACATAAGATTTTTTAAATGAAACAGGCTGCCTTTTTTAAATGTCTGTGCATTTAGTTTCTCACATTTAAAGTGCAGATATTAACGCTGCAATAAATTGCAAGTTACATTTCAATGTATCACGTGTTCACGAATAATAAAATGACCACTACGTCGTAAAGGAAAACTTTGTTTGCTATCTGAATATCAGGACGAGGAGGAAAAGCAACGTTCACACAGGTGGAATTTAACTAATACTCTACTGTATTAGCGACTTGCTGTTAAAACATTGGACTCCCGTTTTTTTTACCCTTTGCGCCACCGAGGGCGGTTTTCTACCACCTTCTCGCTCATTAACAGGGACCGGGATTAAAGGGGTACGGTTTTGATGTGAAATTACATTAAACAGCCTGAGTTAGACGACGTGAGGAGACAAATTAATTTAGGGTGACACAACCCTTCCCTTGCCGCCCCTCCATCGTTCATCACTGCAAGAGGTCACGGTATTGAAACCCTTCACTGCTGCCAACTTGCGCCCAGCAATTAGAGAACTTCCTCTTTGCGACTGCATTCACGGGAGACACAGCCTTTGATTTCTGTTTCAAGGAGTACGGCTATTCACTGTACGGTATCATTTTGTTTTACCTCCTGCTTTTCTTTCAATCAGATCTCAACGTCCGTGTGCCTTGTGTAACACTATTCGTTCATTACGCTTTGCTTTTCTCTTTACGTAAAACGGTCTTTAACCAGCAGCAACACCTTTTTACTTCCTCTACCACCTGCCTATAGTAAGTAGACAATGTATTGTATTCCAACCAAAAGTTCCATAACCACGTCCACTGAACTCCTCCACCCTCAAACCTCATATTTTGTATTCACATGGCTTTGCGTGTTCACTCGTAAAAGTATTCTTACAAAAGGTTAGATATAAAAAGAATACAAGAGCCAAAGCGATTGGATTGGACTCGGCACTGATCCATATAGAGGATATTGTACTTACACCCCGCAAGGGGGCGTCCCCGGGAGGAAGTGTGAGACGCGAAGAGACACCGGGCGGCTGGAACCAGAAATGACGGCACAGGAATTGAAGGGTTCCTAAGATTTCCGGATTGACCTCCTCGGCAGACGACGGGCAGACCGGGGACCCCACCCGACACAGAAGAGGGGGTTCGCATACCCCCGGCAGCCGGCCAAAACCCGAGGCCACAAATATCATCCTTTTCCCCTGCCAAACTGCACCGAAACACTTCTTTTCAACCTTGAAAGAGACCAACGGATGAAAGATGAAGTGAAACGTAAATGGAGGAACAATAAATTCGATGAATGTGAGAATCCTTCCCAACATTCGACTGGCGACCAGCGAAAACCACAAAAAGCCCATGGGTCAGGAAGGTTAGTCATGGGAATCGAACCCACGACCTCCCGATTGGTACATGAAGACGAAAAAGAAAGAAAAACTCTGCACTAGATACACATGACTTCCTCTATCCTCTATCGCTTATTAGGGCATACAAATTATTCTTATGAATGTTTATTTTCCTATTTACTTCATTTTAATCGAAATAAACCAAACACACACACACACACACACACACACACACACACACTGCTTACACACTTGTTACACCTACTAAGGGAATAACAATAGTCAAATGTTTTAGAAATGGACGCTATGCCCTTGACTTAAAATTCCATACTCTTTCATGACATCGCGAGAAGCAACTGAAAGTTGAAAAGACTTTAAAAGGAATGAAAAATAATTTAAATACTTCTAACCATCAGCAATTTCCGGATATCTCGGAAATTGCTGATGCCACAAAAATGTTATTTGAAATAAAATATGTATTTTAAAGAGATAAATATTTTTGTGTAGTTTGTCTATCGCTTAACGTTTACTAGTTATAAAAGATTGTACAAAATTCCTTTTAAACGAAGAGACTTCACAGGCTATTCCCAGAATTTATTTTTCATGTATCTTTAATATATGGTATTTTAAACAAAACCCTTAGAGCCATTTTGAGGAAATCAAAGATTTCAAAAATGTTCCATGAAAAGGGTAGTTTGGAGTGAGAGGATTTTCTTAAAAATCTTTGTGTACGATCTTTGCAGAATACTGAACTTATATACCAAGTTTGGTGTTTATCGGACTCAATGTTTTTGAATTATGTTGTTCACAGACACACACGCACCTTTTTCTAAAAATCGTTTTTGATTGGGATACAGTACCTGCCCTACTTATTATATGTACGTAGGTACTAGGGAATATAATAAACCTTCTAAAGAGACGTTAGTAGAAACACTATTAAAATAAACGATACTGGTTGGAGAAAAACATGCCATTTGAGGCAGTATTTTTAAGAATTAAATAATTTCAGTCTAATTATATAATGTGTAAATTCAATAACAGCCCGCCTTGAAGCTATATGTGTAAGTAATAATTTGTAACGTGTTTATTACAGGCATTGTAAATGTTTGTATTAATTTATCCATGTGTAATAATGTTATGTGAATATACTACGTAATTTAATAATGTAGAAGCTGTGAGAAATAGGTCAAAAATTTCTAACAATGAGGTAACTTTGAGTCAATAATGAGTAAGAAAGTTTAATAGTACTACTTGTGATTCTTGGAGTAACAATAATGTAATTTTAGTGACAGTTTATAAAAATAGCCAATAAACCACCAGAAAAATCTTTAGTTAAATGAAGGTATTCTATTGGATTAGATTAACCAATCAGAAATTAGCCATTTACAAATTCAGAAGTCAGTTGCTTGCAGACAGTGATGCAACATGCATCCTCGAGAGATTTAATATGTATTCGTGTGAGACGAAAAATAGTTTTACGTGTTAAAAATTGCAATTAATTAATAATAAAAACATCTCACAGCTCTCTCTCTATATCATTGAAGTGTTACTTAAATCGTGTCAAGCATTAATAAAAGGAGTGAAGTAAAATTATAATCTGTGTAAGCCTACATTCTTGTCCCACCACAACCCTGCCAAGATATCAATGTCTCTAAAATAAATACTGACGCAGCCGAGGCAAGCATAAATATTAAATATTTAAAGAAACAGCTTAATTACAAAGTTAATATTTTTTAAACTTGGGGCAAACGCCACCTGAAAGTACATTTGGGGCAAAGGCTACCGGAAACTGTTTACTGTACGTGTGGTTGCAACTACTACAAGTTCGGCTCCCCAACAGTTGAAATATAATACAACTCCTTCAATACAACCTACTTCAAATTGACGCCCCTATTTAGTAGTCCCAGATACACAGATAGAGGGGAGACTTTAAAACATGTATTTACTGTGAAATCACGATATCGATTTTGTGAGTGAAATACAGTACTTCCTGTAGTTTATACTGGGGAATAGTCTAGAAAATCATGTGAATGTAACAATCATATCCTTAATGAAGCCATTAAACACACCCCCACGCGTGTTTAAAGCAAACAGGAAGGTAAACGCATCGGTCAGTGCTGCCACACCTTGTAGATTACACTGTTACCTCACAACCCTGATTAGAACTCCCTTGACTCCTTTGTAATCTCAAACAAAGCATCTCCCAAGGCGCCCAGTGCATGCACAGTACGTGAACCTAAGTACTAATATTCTTCAGAGACGCCAACGGGCTCCAAGGTAAATTTCATACAGTGCAAATATAACAGAACACTATCGACTGAGTTTCTGGCCGGTGAAACTGCAATGTAGGTTGGGAATGAAATCGCAGACGACATTTGAGCTAAAATTACGACGCAATTGCTCCCTCTGGCGGGCGACTATAAGCCAAAAATGTATGCATATGGTTATTTTATCTCCATCCTAGAGTTGTCGACTACTTGAACGTTTCGATAGAATCGACTGTGGAAGGCAACCGATCCTCCATTTGTTGGATCACAATGACGGCACTAGAACTACTTTCAATCGCTTTTTTTGCTCTTTTTTATTTTTTCTAGCCCACTTTGCTCGTTCCATTGTGATTTCAAAGTGCAGGGAAGCCCATTTTATTTGATTTTTTTCTCGCATCTATATGCAAATTACCTGCAGTTTCATCGTCTTTGATTACACGTTTTAACGTGCGCTCCCCTGCCCTACGGTGTGTATTCAAGAAGTTTTCATATTGTTAAAGTTCACCATCCTAGTGAAGTCACGAGTAGACTTTGAAAGTCATCATCTATTTGCCATAATGTAGGCTTCTTATAAAGAAATTCAGTCCATACCTTTTTATATTCTCTACCAGCACACAGTAGGTAGAGAAGGTATATCATTTCACCCAAAAATTCATCGAGATTTCACCGGAAGTATACGTTTTAAAAAAATCTGATGTGTTACACTCACATGACTTCTCTACTCTTGTACAAACTATTTTTACAAACGAGCACCTTCCAAAGATGCGACACGAAGATTTTTAAGAAAATCCCCTACCCCAAACTACCCATTACATGGAATCATTTTACAAAATTTTTTATTTTCTAAAAATGGCTCCAATTATATGATTAAAATGTCATATATTAAAGATATTTACATCATAAATGAAATGTATATCATGAATTTTTCTGGGAATGCCCTGTGTAGTTCTCTTCATTGGGATGGACTTTCGCTTAATCTTGCATATATGGTAAACGTTAAACGATATATGAAGCGTACTGTACAAAAGAACTCTTTAAAACATATAATTTATTTGAAATAACCTTTTTATGCCATTAGCCATTTCCGAGATATCCGTCCGAATTGTTCAATACATTGCCATTCTTTTAAAAACCCGTCGAATTTTAACTGTTTCTCCCAACAGAGTATGGAATTTTAAGGCCAGTTTATGGCGTCCAGTTCTAAAACATTTAACTATTGCTATTCTCCTGGTATCTATAATCAAATGCGTATGTGTAGTGCAGCCATTTCCGGAAAGATTTAGCTGGATTAAAATGATGTTGATAGGACATTAAACTTTCGTAAGAATAATGGCATACATACTAATAGTTAAGCGATAGGGAGTAGAGAAACTAATGTGAATGTAACTCATTAGAGTTTTCCTTTCTACAATGTTTAACTATCGTAGGGCTAGGGATTAGAGTCGAAGGATTTCAGCATTGCGTTCAAGGTTAGGCTATTGTGCCTATTAAACCTCCCTGAGGAAGAGATAAGGCGAGAGAGCACGAACGTCTATCAGATCTGATGGCAGCAGGCACAGCGCAGCGGGGTCATAACGATTCGAGATTGAGCATATCTGGCCGATTTTTGACTCACGGACAGTTTAGGACAGAAGTTTGTAAGCCAGGGAACGCTTGCCACCGTCCATCGTTCCTAATCTGCTATCATATAAGGTGCAAGGAAATGAAATGAGAAATGAGGTGGTATGTGGGTGGCGTGATGGACATTAAGAAGGTTACAAACCATGGCATTACCTTCTGCATTATACAACGAAATGTGCAATTGTGAATTGAAAGTTTATCTGGATTAAAAATAAGTAGCTAGAAAAATAAGCTTTCACAAGAGTAGTTTGTGGAAGAGTAGGGAAAGTCATGTGAATGCAACACATCAGTTGTTTTTTCTTAGGTTCAGAGGAATTCAAAGCGTACATTTAAGTATAAATACTCATCGAGAGAGTAGAGTAAATGAAAATATGTAAAAATTATAAATATAAAGTAAAATGTAGTATAGTTTATAAGTAGTAATAGGAAATTAGATAGACGTTTGTGACGTCCGTTATACTTCAATTAAAAATCTGATTAATCTGTTAAATTCACATGATTTTCTCCACCCTCTAGTGCTTACTAACGGGTATAGAAATTATACTTAGGAAAGTTTATTTTCCTATCTTTTTCATTTTAATTGAGATAAACTGCTCCGGAAATTACTGTATTACACATTTCATTGTACATACAAAATAAATAGCGATAGTCAATTGTTTTATAATTGCACGCTATAATAGGATCAATTGGTCTTTGGAAATAGCTGATGCCACAATAAAGTTATTTTAAATAAATTGTGTGTTTTAAAGAGATCCACATTTTTTGTGTAGTACGTTTTCGTCTATCGCTTAACGTTTACCAGTTATACAAGATAATAAAAAGTTCCTTCCTAATGAAGAGGACTTCACAGGCTATTCGCAAAAAATTCAAGATATACGTTGTATTTGTCATGTAAATACCTTGAATATATGGTGTTTTCATCATAATCGTTAGAGCTATGATTTTAGAATATTAACAATTTCGAAAAATGTTCTATGTAAAGGGCAGTTTGAAGTGGGAATTTTCTTATAAATGAGGCACTCACTTAACTAATTTAACACTTAAGTGATTTCAGTCTAATTATATAATATGTAAATTCAATAACAGCCCACCTTAAAGCAATATGTGTATGTAATAATTTGTAAAATGTATTTAGCAGTCATTGCATATGCTTATATTATTGTAAACATGTCCAATAACGTTATGTGAATACATTACATATTTTAATAATATAAGAGCTGGGAGAATAATAAGTTTTAAGTTGCTAACAATGAGGTAACCTTGAGGCAATAATGAGTTCGAGAGTTTAAATTCTACTAGTCATGATTAGAGCAACAATAATGTAAATTTTGAGACAGTTTTAAAATAGCCAATCAACAAGCGGAAATAGCTTTAGTTAAATGAAGGTATTCCATTGGAGTAGGAATAACCAATCAGAGACTTGAAATACAGAAATTTACAAGTTTAGACGATTGAAATCAGTTCAGTTGCCTGCAGACAGTGCTCATAACTGGATGCGTTGCTTGTGCGTTCTCGAGAGATTTAATACGTATTCGTGTGAAATGAAAAATAGTTTACGTGTTAAAAAGTGTAATTAATTAATAAAAAGAATCCCACAACTCTCTGTATCAGTGAAGCGATATTTAAATCGTATCAAATATTAATAAAAGAAGTGAAGTAAAATTATAATCTGTGTAAGCCTACATTCTTAGTCGTATCACAACCCTGCCAAGACATCCGTGTCTCGAAGAATAATACTGACGCAACCGAGGCAAACAAATATAATATTTAAAGAAACAGTAAAAATACATTTGGGGCGAAGGCTACCGGAAACTGTTTACTATACCTACGTGCGGTTGCAACTACTACAAGTTCGGCTCTCCAACAGTTGAAATATAATACAATTCCTACTTTAAATTAGCTTCCATACGTGTTGCAAATAACAATTACAACAAAACACCTTCTTCAATTTGACGCCCAAAGCGTGGTGCAAATAACATAACTGACTTTCCATATGTGGCAGCAACAAGCTAAAGACAATACCTTATTCATAAATCTTCATGTCACTTTTTTGGAAGATATTGTACTTAATTACCAAGTTTGGTACTTATCCGACATTTCGTTCTTGAGTTATGCTGTACACAGAAACACTCACGGATCTTTTTCTAAAAATGCTTTTATGGGTTCAGTGGCCCTCAAAACATATATTTTCGGTGAAATCTTGATATCGAATTTTTAGGTAGAGAAAATAAGTATTTCATTAACATCTGGATCCTACACACCGCACACAGCACTTTAATCTGATCCAGATGGATTATAACTGCATGATCTACGTAAGGAGTTCCTTGTCACGTAAAAGTGATGCTGTCTAGTAGAGAAAGTTTCACCTGAGTGCTAATAGGTTGGCACTAAGCTCGAGTGGAATATGAAATCAGGACCTGTTAAATCCTCATTACTCTAACAGAGACTGGAATTTTAACAGGCAAGTTAATTGGACTTCTTAACCCCACCCTTATGTTTGAGATTACGACTAAGTATGCAAATGAAACAGAAGGGATTAAAGTTTGTAATGCAACAGGATATAAATTTCTTTCAAGAGGTTTAAAGACTTTCACAGACCCTTGATGCTAAGTAAAATCAATGTTTTTTAAACGGAATCACAAGGGATTTGCATTTTTTTTCGTGAAGCTATTTAATTCCTCTATATTCGCGCAGGATCAGTCCTTTTACTTAAATACCTTCAAAAACTATTCATACCTAACCATAAGCAGGGTTGCCAAATTAGTGATTTTTTTACCTTTTCCACATCTTAGGTAGAGGAAGCATTTTATTCGAAGCCGGTTACGGAGACTGAGGCGATAAACAAATAATAATAATAATAATAATAATAATAATAATAATAATAATAATAATAATAATATAATACAATATAAACATTAAATATAAATCTTAATGAAAAAATCTGATGTGTTACACTCACATGACTTTCTCTACTCTTGTGCAAACTATTTTTACAAACGCTTATTCTCCATATGCTTCATGTTAATCGAGATATCGAGATGTCAATCTTATTGCTAATTTTCTTGTAGATGCAAGGGGAACATGGTAGCTTTTAAGCGATAGTCAAATCCTTTAAGCGTTGGTTGCTATGTGGAGCATTCCATTCTGTTTGCATATCCAGGACATAAAAAAAATGAATAACAAATTTGAGAAAAGGTATAAGTACTGGAAAATTTAAGGGAATAACAAGCAATATCTCGAAAATGGTTCACTCAACTAAAAAAAATGTATATGACATAAATTGTGTATTTTAACACGATCTACATTTTTTGTGTAGTAAAATTTTATCTATCTCTTATGGTTTACCAGTTATGCAAAAGTCGTTCACAATGAAGAATACTTTTGGAAACATTCCCAGAAAATTCGAGATATACATTTCATTTGTCGTAAAAATATCTTAAACATATGATATTTTAATGAAAATCGTTAGAGCCATTTTTGAGAAAATTAAAATTTTCGAAAAATGTTCCATGTAAAGGGTAGTCTGGGGTGGGGGAATTTTCTTGAAAACCTTCTTGTCGCATCTCTGGAAGATACTGAACCTAAATACCAAGTTTGGTGTTTATCCGACTGTTCATTTCTGAGTTATGCTGTTCACAGACACACACGGACATGTTTCCAAAAATGTTTTTTTTGGATTCAGGGAGTCTCAAAACATGTATTTCCGGTGAAATCTTGGTATCGAATTTTTGGGTCGAATACAATACTTCCCCTACTTACTATACGTAGTAGAGAAAGTAAAAAATAATATGAATACAAATAACTAATAAAATTTAATGAAGAACAATTCATAACCTGAGATCAACTTGTGAAACAGGATTGGGTCTAAAGAGTAATCATTTAAAAGGGTCGTAAATTGTGCAAAAAGTGAATCAATTGCGATAGTAAGTGATTGCGTCGCTCTTAAATTCTTACCAATAATAATTTTGCCTAAGGAAGAAAGGCAATCTTTGTTTTCTAGCGAAAGGCAAGTAGATACTTACCTACTCTGTGGGAAATAGCCTACGGTCACATATGGTGCCTTTGTATTTCAGCTTGGACATGACATGAAAAAGACTCATAAGCTTAGTATCGTCAGAGAATGTACGTGTTCTATCATCGATCTAAGAAGGCTCGTGGGAAGATTTTTGAGTTAAAATAAGTTGTCGGAATTAAACGTGGACGTTGCCGAAGTGGGGAGGACCAATATGAAAAATCATGAAATAAAGTGATAGCGAATGAAAGATCGCGTACATGTCGTGTTATACGTTTTGAACCCAAGACGGAACGAAATAGGTATAAGAAAAGTGGAAGAGATTTTACGAAATGGAGAAATGTGTGGAGACTCAGGGGGGGGGCACTCTTCCGAAAACTAGCAAGAACGACGGTGGGTAAAGAACTCGACGAAAAATTATCAACTGACTTTTTTTTGAGACGATCGGAGAAACATATAAGCCCTAACTTCGCGAACCTTAAGGTAAATGGGGGTGGTTTCGATAAATGAAGGTGGCGGTGCGACCAGAAAGGAACTTTTAAAAAAAATTATAGTTCAGTTTATCCGGCAGCAATATTAAGACTATCAAGGTACGGTCACCACCCTGAAAAAGGACCTCAGCTCTACCAGGAAATCATCCCCTGAACTAATTTATTAATTCCTGCCATCCTCAAATCGAAGTCGTGACCCCGAGTCTTCTGGAAGTAGCAACAATAGAAATACCAATGCAACGCAGGTCAGAGTCATATTCCACCTTAAAATGTGATACTGAGATTTCACAAAATACACGTTTGAGGTCCCTGAATAATAAATCTGACGTGCTACATTCACACCATTTTCTCTACTCACACTTCTCCAAACTATTCTTACAAAAGTTTAAATTTTTGCTGTCTAATACTTAGTAATGGAGCAAACTTTCACTGCACGTTTACAAATTCGTTGATGGTATAAGAAGTTTAGAGTAGGCTAAAGTGGCAGTCACATTTTTACTTCCTCTTTCACGTATATAGAAAGTAGAGAAGGTATTGCATTCCACCCAAAAATTTGATATCGAGATTTAACACCATTTTTGAATCTAATAAAAGCATTTCTATAAAAGGTACGTGTGTATGTATGTGTATCTGAACAGCATAACTCAAAAAACGAAAAGTGGGATAAATACCAAACTTAGTATTTAGGTTCAGTACAATCTAAGGATGCGACAAGCAAATTTTCAAGAAAATCACCCCAACCCAAACTATCCTTCACATGAAACATTTTAGAAATATTTTATTTTTTAAAAAATGACTAACGTTTTTGATTAAAATATCATATATTACAGATATTTACGTGACAAATAAAATGTACATCTTGAATTTTATGGGAATAGGATGTGAAGTCCTCTTTATATAATCTTATGTTGGTAAACGTTAAGCGATAGACGAAAACGTACTACGCAAACAAATGTAGATCTCTTTAAAATCAACACCTTATTTCTAATAACTTTTTTGTAGCAATAGGCCATTTCCGAGAATCAGTTATTAATTGTTCAATAGTTAGCCATTCTTTTAAAATCCCGTTCATTTTCAGCTGTTTCTCGCAATGTCATGGAAACGATGTGAAGTTTTAAGGCCTGCGTATAGCCTCCAGTTATAAAACTTTTATTATCGTTATTCTCTTTATATCTATAACTAAATGTGTAATGCAGCTATTCTGGAAAGGTTATCTCGATTAAACCATTGTAAGAATAATTTGTATACCCAATAATAAGCGATATAGGGTAGACAAAGTCATGTGAATGTAACACGTTAGACTTTTTAAAATGCGGTTGCTGTGTGATGAATTTAAAATTCCCTGCTTCCTGCTGATCACGATAAAAATGAATAGTGAAACCGCTTAAAAGAAGTATCAGTATTAGAAAATTCAAACCATTAACAAACAATAACTCGGAAATGGTAACCACAAAAACTATTTGATATTAATTGTGCGATATAATTTGTGCGATCTAAATTTGTTGTGTAGTAATTTTGACTAGCTCTAACGGTGTATTAAGTTTGAGCAAATCCAAGTTATACATTTTATTTATTATGCAAATATCTTGAATATATATTATATTAATTAATATTGTCTGAACCATTTTTGAGACCATAAAGAATAATTAACAATTTTCCACGTAAAAGTTAGTTTATGGTGGGGGATTTTCTTGAAATCTTACGTACTCTCTCTTCACAGGCACTCATCCATATAGGGTCCTTTTCTAAAAAAACACGATTTTTGAACAGGGAGTCTCTAAAGGTGTATTTCCAGTAATATCTACATGTCGAATTTTTGGGTAGAATGCAACACTTTAATACCGAAATTATTGGTAGTTGGATATAAATAATTAAATAAAGAAATGATAGTAAGATAAAGAAATAATTCCAATATTAAACCAATGTTTAAAACTACTTCTACACGATCAAATTTTTGTCAAATTCAATACATTACAAGACATTCCAACAGCTTCACAACTTTTCTTGTCAAATTGATTCCAATACTTTTAAAGTCTTGAAAGCAAATAAAGACATGCTCTAAACGATCAAAGATTTGGCAATAATTTGATGGCTTTAGCCAATGAAATGCGAGTATATAAAGTGCGTCACGAAATCTGCAACATGGCGGAAGGAGAAAAGTAAACAAAAATGGCTGCCGGCCAAGGCATGTCGTATACGAACTGATTAGATTATACATAAGCTAGTCATGTGTGTATGTCTAGGACTTCGTGGATTACCTCAAGAAGATGAAGCAGGTGAAGGCATATGTAGAAATAATTGCCAGGCAGATTTCCGAACTAAGTGTACATTAATGCAATATTATTTGTGTGGTTAACCTAACAGTTGGTGTTATTTATATTGTATTCCATAATTGTAATCGACAGTATCTCATTGCAACCTGTTATACCGTGACGCAAATAGTAAATTTCTTTGTGCGTGATAAATTATCAATGTGCTCTGAGGGGTTTCAGTTTGAAAAAAGACAACTTGTAAATACACATTTATGACATTATCAGGTCCTGTCCAATCTTGTCACATTTTGAGAAATGTTTGACAATTTTTGTTGTAAACTCTTGAAGTGAAAAACAAGTTTGATCGTGTACAAGGGGCTTAAGGTAAGAAGCTTGAGTTGAAAGATTTGTTCAGAAATAAAAAGGTAATTACCGAGCAAAGTCATTAGTAATAGCCGAAAGAGCGAATGCGTGAGCATAAAGATTTCTGGAACGCAGTTAAGGTTATAAGTTTAGTATACTTACTAAGTCACGTAGACCAGAACTTCTGTGAAAAGGAAAGGCGAGAGAAATTCTTAGAGGTACGGCCTAGTAACAGTTCAGAGACGCATACATAGAATTTTTATGATTGGAACATGTAAGTAGTAACGTTGGTGGAAGTAGCGATATGTAGACGGAACTACAGTAATATAAGGGCGTGCATTCTAATCAGAGACATATTCGTTCGTGCATACATTGGTGCATACATTGAGATATTCAATCTTGATGCTTATTCAGTTATTATGTGACTTACTCGTGTGCTATTTTAAGCATCCAGTGACGGTCTTGTGTGAGTAATAATTAGCGGCTATTGCGAGGGATGTTGCCGGTAAGCATTTTAGCAACTCACGGCAATTGACGTTTCTAAATTCTTTTATTGCGGAAATAATTATTTCAAACCGTAACATTGATATTGCAGAAATTAACATATATAATAGATCAATTGTTATAGTTTCAGCGCTAGGATTCATAATCAGCTTCATTCTTTATCTTCAAATGCTCGGCAACTCGCTTCAATAACTCAAGTATTAGATCACACTAAATTTCTCAGTCAATTTAAACTGGTGTCTTGCTTTACACTACCCCACGCATACGCTGAGAGAAAGCTCTCATAGTTTCACCACTGTAAAGGACGGCAGCAAAATCAACAGCAGATGCTGAAGCAAAGGGTGAGGTTTCAGAAGGTGACGGCCATCGCGGCGCTGGAGACGGTGTTAACTTCCTCCCTTACTATAAGTAAGTAGTGAAAACGGCATTTTTGGAAAGATTTGTGTGCGCGTGCGTGTTTATATTCCTGTGAAATAGCATAACTCAAAATCGAACGGTCGTATAAATTTCAAATTTTAAGATCAACAGACACAAGCATCACGAAATTTTCAGAAAAACCTCCTTCACAAAAC
This sequence comes from Deroplatys truncata, assembly GCA_030765065.1. Classification (NCBI taxonomy): domain Eukaryota; kingdom Metazoa; phylum Arthropoda; class Insecta; order Mantodea; family Mantidae; genus Deroplatys; species Deroplatys truncata. Next base: position 56,985,667 of record CM060981.1, read on the forward strand.
TACCCTCTTCGATAATCAGAACACAAAGGCCTACCACACAAAACGTGAACCTCTTTAAAACGCACAATATATTCTGGCATTAAGCACTTCCGAGATATTCGTTCATATTTGAGTTGATATATTTTTACTTTCTCTACCACATACATAGTAGTAAGGAAGGTATTGCATTCCACCCAAAAATTCGATACCGAGATTTCACCGCAAACACATTTTGAGGATCCCTGAATAAAAAATAAATTAAAAAGGTCCATGTATGTGTGTATGTGTGTGAACAGCATAACTCAAAAACGAAAAGTCGAATAAGCACCAAACTTTGTATTTAAGTGCGACACAGATTTTTAAGAACATCTCCCATCCCAAACTACCCTTTGCATGGAACATTTTTCGAAATACTTTATTTTCTAAAAAATGGCTGCAACGATTTTGATTAAAATAGCATATATTAATGATATTTACGTTACAAATAGAATGTATGTCTTGAATTTTCTAGGAAAGCCTTTGAAGTCCTCTTCATTCGAAAGCAATTTTGTATAATCTTGTATAACTGGTAAACGATAAGCAATAGATGAAAACATATTACACAAGAAATGTGGATCGCTTTAAAGCACACAATTTATTTCAAATAGCTTTATTGTAGCATTAGCCATTTCCGAGATATCCGTTATTAAATGTTCGAATTGTTCACTACTTGGTCTTTATTTAATGTCCTTTCAACATTCAGTTGTTTCTCGCGATTGCATGGAACTAGTATAGGATTTTAAGGCTAAAATATAGCGTCCTTTTCTTAAACATTTGACTATCGCTGTTTTCTTTGTACTCGTAGAAAAGTGTAATGTAGTTATTTCTGTAAAGGTTTATTCGGATTAAAACGTAGTAATAGAAAAATAAGTTTTATTAAGAATAGTTTGTATATCCACTAATAAGCGATATAAGGTAGAGAAAATCGTGTGAATGTAAAACATTAGAATTTTTTAATTACTATTTAACTATTCATCTATTTTTCGTGATTTCTTGGAAACAGTATATAATTACAAAACCGTCAAATAGCGATCCGCCTTTTAAACATTTGACTATATGGCTCCATCCTCCTGTTTCTCTCTTATACTTACAATGAAGTGCGTAATGAAGCCATTTTTGCTAACGTTTATCTTATAACAGCACAAAGCAAATAAATTGAATTGAATTAAGTTATATTTATGCACGCTCTTTAACTACTGTAGTCCTTAGCGTCCCATTCTATATACTTTGGTCGTGAAAGATCGGAAATTTTGTTCAGATGCTTTATCAGGATTGAGGTTCTTTTACGAGCCGTAATCTACATCACCGGACCATCGGCTTTACTTCCTTTCCAAAGGAAGCCACGCTAAGGATTTTTACGGCCAAAAAAACCCATCGCCCTCCGCTGGGTTTGATCCTGCAACCTCGGAAACTAGATACCCTAGATACCCTAGACCACGAAGGACGACTAAGCGGTAGAAGGAAACGTACTATACAAGAAATGTAGATCTCTTTAAAACACGTAATTTATTTCAAATAACTTTTTTGTAGCATTAGCCATTTCCGAGATACCCGTTATTAATGTTTTGAGTTTTGAGGTCATTCTTTAATGTCCTTTTAACATTCAGTGGTATTGAATTTTAAGATCAACATATAACGACAAGTTCCTAAACATTTGACTATCGCTGTTCTCTTTGTATCTGTAACGAAATGTATAATGTAGCTGTTTCTGCAGAGGTTTATTTGGATTAAAACGTAGTAGATAGAAAAATAAGCTTTAGTAAGATTAGATTGTATATCCAATAATAAGTGATAGAGGATATAGAAAGTCATGTGAATGTAACACAGATTTTTTTAAATTACTATCTAACTATTCATCTGTTTTTCGTACTTTCTTGGAAAGAGTATGCAATTACAAAGCCAGCATATAGCGATAGGCTTTTGAACATTTTACTATCACTTTATCCTCCTGTTTCTCTCTTATATCTACCACGAAGTGTGTATTGAAATTGCTATCGTTTATCTCATAAAACGAAGCAGATAGAAGAATAAGCTTTTGCAGGAATGTCTTGTAAACCATATAAAAATTAGCGCTGGTGGATAGAGAAATTGATGTGAATGTTACATAAAATGTTTTCCTGCCTTCACATACTAACTTTACAGAGGGAACATTGCCAACGCTAAGTACAGCGTTATCGACTATTGCAGGAGTAATGCTGTGTGGGTGTAACACTGCGCCTGGCTACAATACGGTACATTGCACCTCCATTAGCAGAATGAAAAGATGGCATTCGTACCTGCCAGCATCGCGCTAGTACAGGTCCCATACCACTGTAGTACATTAATGGGTCCCCACTGGCGATATACTTGGTTATCTTTCCTTAGTTACGTTGTAGGAAAATGCCTTCTTTACTGTTTACAGTACCGATAAGTACAGAAAAAATTCTGATGCGTTACATACACATGATTTTTCTCTTCGCTATATCGCTTATTAGTGGGTATACAAATTATTCATACAAAGTATATTTTCCTACCCTCTTAATTTCAATGGAGATAAACCTTTCCGGAAATAGCTGCATTAACATTTATTTATAGATACAAATTAGACAGTTGACAGTCAACTCTTTAAGACGGATACGCTTCCCATGACATTGGGAGAAACAGCTGAATATCGACTTGAAAAAATGACTAAGTATTGAACAATTCGAACCATTAATAACGGATATCTTGGAAATGGCTGATGACACAAAGAAGATTATTTGAAACAAATAGTGTGTTTAAAGACATCTACACTTTTGTGTAGTACGTTTTCGTCTGTCGCTTAACGTTTATCATTTACACAAGATTATATAAATTTCCTTCCGAAAGAAGAGAACTTTACAAGCTATTCCCAGAAAAATCAAGTTGCACATTTTAATACTTTCTCTACTACGTATAGTAAGTAGGGGAAGTATTGCATTCCACCCAAAAATTCGATACCTAAATTTCACAGGAAATACCTCTTTTTAGGCCCCTGTATCTCAAAAAAGAATTTTTAGAAAAACTTCTGTGTGTGAGTCTGTGAACAGCAGTAAACAACGGAAAGTTTAATAAATACCAAACCTGGTATTTACGTTCAGTATCTTACAAAAATGAGACGCGAAGATTTTCAAGAAAATTCCACCACCGCAGACTACCCTTTACACGGAACATTTTTCAATATTTTTTATTTTCTCAAAAATGACTAACAATTTTGAGTAAAATATCATATGTTTAAGACACTTTTATGGCAAATGAAATGCATATCTTGAATTCTCTGGGAATAACTTGTGAAGTCCTCTTATTCTGAATAACTGAACAATTTGCTAACTGGTACACTGTAAGTGTTAGACAAAATTGTTCTATGTAGATCTCGTTAAAACACATAATTTAGGTCATATAAATTTTATTTGTCCAGTGAACAATTTCCGAGATATTCCTTGTTATTTTTTTGGATGTTCAATTCTTATACTTTTTTTCAAATAGTAATTCGTTATTCATTTTTTTATGTCCTAGACATACAAAGAGAATGTAATGCCCCACATAGTAACCAGCTCTTAAAGGATTTGACTATCCCTTAAAGTCTACCATATTCCCCTTGAACCTACAAGAAAATTAGCAATAAGATAGTTTCTGGCAATGTTTATCTGGATTAATATGAAGCAGATGGAGAATAAGCGTTTGTAAAAATACTTTGTGCAAGAGTAGAGAAACTCATGTGAGTGTAACAATCAGATGTTCCTGTATGTGCAGTATGCAATAATTCTTTGATAGTACATTATTTTTCTTCTTGGTACTGTACTCTTACTTTAAGATTCTAGAGACAGGAAAAGTATGTACGGCCATGAGGCCCATGCAATTATTATATTTTGTAAGTGCAGTATGAAACAGTTTGGCAATAAAAGCCCTTCTATATTACTATCAATTAGAATTACCCCTAATTAAACCCATTTTTTGTTACGAAGGGTAAGATACAAGAGAGAAAGTTTAGAGAATAAACAGCTCAACATGATTCTAAGAATGCCAAGCAGACAAAAATCCTCTGGCATCTCATTTCTGCTGAGCAATGCTGCATGCAAATTTGCTTGCATAAGAAACAGGAATTTCCCCAGCAGTTGCTTACTTCACTAAACTTTGGTGGAGTTTAAGTGGGTCAAAACATCACGTCTATAGCAGAAAGCATAACGGATGAAAGTATGGACGAAAACGAGCAGAAATTACTGAAGTATTCAGAGGAATCCATAATTTTTAAAAAATCTTCATATTACATTCACATAACTTTCTCTATCCCTCTATCGTTTATTAAGTAGAGTGCAGTCATGAAATTGCAAAACCAAATGTGATGTGTTACATGCATATGACCTTCTCTACTCTCCGTCGCTTATTAGTGGGAACACGATTATTTTTACGAAGGTTCATTTTCCTATCTTCTTCATTTTAATCGAGAAAAACCTTTCCGGAAATCGCTGCATTGCACACTTTGTTATACATGCAAAGTGAATAGCGATAGTCAAATGTTTAGAACTGGACGCTATGTGCTGGCCTTAAAATTCTACATTCCTTCCATGATATTGCGTGAAACAACCAAAAGACGACAGGTCTTTGAAAGAATGTCTAAGTGTTGAACAATTCGAGCCATTAATAACGGATATTTCTGAAATGGCTAATGCCACAATTATTTGTACAAGTGTATGTTTTATAGAGATCTACACTTATTGTGCAGTACGTTTTGGTCTATCGTTTAACATTTACCAGTTTTACAGGATTATACAAAACTCCTTCCGGAAAGAGGACTTCACAGGATATTCCAAGAAAATTCTAGATATACATTTTATTTGTCATGTAAATATCTTTGGTATGTGGTTTTCTAATAAATTCGTTAGAGCCATTTTTTAGAAAATAAAAAACTTCTTGAAAATCTTCGTATGGCATCCTTGGAAGATACTTAACTGAAATACCAAGTTTGGTATTTATCCGACTTTTCGTTTTGAGTTATGCTCTTCACAGACAGACACACATTCGGGCATATTTCCAGAAATGCTTTATTTGGATTCAGGGCGCCTTAAAACATGTATTTCCGCTGAAATCTCGGTATCGAATTTTTGGGTGGAATGCAATACTTCCCCTACTTACTATACGAGGCAGTGATAGTAAAAAAGCATTAGATTGTAGTAGCAGAAGACGAATAGAAGAATTATTTCCTATTATTATTTACTTTCATTGCTACGTATAGTAAGTAAGAGATTATATTCCCCTAAGTTGTGTTGTATTGTATTATATTCTACCAAAAAATTCGATACTGAGGTTTCACCGGTGTGTGTGTCTGACTGTATGTCTGTTTACACAATAACTCAAAAATGAAAAGTCGAATAAATACCATACTTAGTATTTAGCCAATACTTCACAAAAGTTTTCAACAAAATCCTTCCTTTACATGGAATATTTTTCGATTTTTTTTGATTTTCTAAAAAATGGCTGATAGGATTTTGATTAAAATAACGCATATTAAAGATACTTAAATGAAAAATAATGTAATTTTCTGGGAATAGCCTCTGAACACCTCTTCATTTGGCAAGAATTTTGTATAATTCTGTATAACTGGCAAACGTTAAGCGATAGATGAAAACATATTTCACAAAAAATGTTGATATATTTACAAAACGCAATTTATTTAACATAAGTTTTTTGTGGCATAAGTCGTTTCTGAGATATCCGTTCTTAAAGATTCGAATGTTAATCACAATCATTCTCTTAAACTCTTTTCAACATTCAATTGTTTCTCGCGATGTCATGAAAATAGTATGGAATTTTAAGGCCAGCATATAGCGTTCAGTTCTTAAACATTTGACTATCGCTGTTCTCTTTGAATCTATAGCGAAATGGTAATGTATCTAGTTCTGCAAAGGTTCATTTGAATAAAATTCAGCAGATAGAAAAATAATCCTGAGTAAGAATAATTTATATACCCGTTAATAAACGATAGAGGTTAGAGAAAGTCAGGCAAATTTATCAGGCTTGAGGTTCTTTTACGTGCTGCAAATCTATGACATTACTTCCCATCCGAAACCAAGGTATAATAAGGATTTTTACGCTCGATAAAAACCATCGCCCTCGCCGGGTTTGAAACCGCGACCTTGGGATTTAGAGGCTAGCATGGTATCCTTAGACCACGGAGGACGACTATCACTAATGGATAGAGAAAGTAATAGGATGTGGGGATTTGGATTTTCTTTATTTATTTGTTGTTTTTATTTATGTATTCATTTATTTATTTGTGATTAACGTTCTTTAGGTACGAGGTCTGTCCCAGAAGTAATCGGCCTAACAAAGAAAACATTTTGGGAAAAAACATCTTTATTTCTCTACATAGTCTCCTTTCAGCTCGATGCACTTTTCCCAGCGATGTTCAGTAGCTTCGATATCCTGTTTATACTAAGAACCATCGAGCTCTGCTAAATAGCCATCAATTGCTGACTCCGGCTCTTCGTTGTTGGCAAATGTTTTACCCCTAAGCCATTTCTTCAACTTTGGAAACAGAAAATAATCAGAGCGGGGTAAATCTGGCGAATAGGGTGCCTGAGGAAGCAATTCGAACATGAACCAATTGATTTTGGCTATGGCGATAATGGATGTGTGAACTGGTGCATTGTCTTGCTGGAACGGAACTTTCTTTTTCGCTAAATGTACCCATTTTTGTCGATTTCATCATTCAAATGCTGCAATAAGTTAGCATAATACTCCCCATTGATTGCTTTTCCTTATTGAAGATAATCAATGAAAATTATCTCAAGTGCGTCCTAAAAAACTGACCCCATGACCTTGTCTGCAGATGGAACTGCCTTCGCCTTGTTTGGAGTCGATTCTCCCCTATCAATCCACTGTTTTGACTGTTCCTTCGTCTCAGGTGTGAAGTCATGGACCCATGTTTCATCCATGATTATGAATCAACGCAAAACCTCGGGTTTATTGTAGCGAAACATCGCCAAACACGCGACTGAAACATCCTCATGACGCTGCTTTAGTCCCATTGTGAGTAAACGCGGCACCCATCTTGCGCACAGCTTTCTTATGTCTAAATTTTCAGTCAGCATGCGATGTACAGTAGTTTTTCAAATCCCTATGATGTCTGCTAGCTCGTGCACTTTCAGTCGATGTTCATGGAATATCATTTTGTGGATTTTCCCCACAATTTCTGGCGTGGTCACCTCATTTGGTCGACCATTGCGATGTTCGACTTAGCAGCTCGTACGTTCTCGCTTAAACTCTGCCACCCAATATTTTACTGTTGTAAACGAAGGAACAGACTCCCCCAGAGTAGAATCTAGCTCAGCTATATTAGTTGGACTAAGTCCTTTCAAATGAAAGTATTGATGGCCAGTATTATCCATGTTTACAAATTCGCTGCCAAACAATTAATAAACAACGCAGCATGGTCAGACCTAAGCTTTATAAGGTTGGTACTTTCTACCACAGTCATTTCTTTGAAACAACAACCAAGAATACATCAGGTCGGGATCTTCTGGGACTGCCCTCGTATGCCTTATTGGACGGCAAATGAATCAAATAAGTGAAATGAACGCGGGGCTTATAGAGTTTCCGATATTCTTTTTCTGGGTAGAAGTGAAAATCCAGGGAAACACCTTATGCAGGTAGCACAACGCAATCGAAATTCGACTCCGGCCCACATTAATGTCAGATAAACATCATTCCCACAAGGAAGTGAGTGAGAATGTTATCATATATTCAATATGCGTATTAGTGATTTTATTTACAACGGCTGTATATAAAACAAATGCTTTCTGACACGTAACATCAGGGTGAGCAGGCGCATCATCCTGCAGAAAGGTAGCGCAAGAAAGGCACGCAATAAAGCGTAGGGGAAATACACTTTTTGTGTTGGGGCTAACAAGCGAGTTATACCGGGAATATTTAGCAGGAAGGGGAAATCGGAAAATGCAGAGTTTAAATTACAAAAGAGGGGGAGATGAATACAAAGGGATGCTGAGGGTGGGTAGGAATTGCACATGGAGTGTCATTAGGAAAACCATATAACTCCCTCTCAAGAGCATTTTAATAATGTTATCCCTTCGGGATAAGAGCACTGACGAATAACTTTCCTATTCAAGAGGTTCGCTATTGGTACTTAATGCCAATTCCTTTTATTATTAGCTTTAACTACAATTTTAAAAACGTCGCCCTCGATTAGTTTAATGAAAAGCTATTGAACAGGGGTTTGCTAAGTGGCTCTAATAGAAATGGAAATTATAAACTGTTAAATGTAGAAAATATGTTGATTCAACCTTTCGTTTTACCTTTCTAGATGCAATACATTTGTCATTTGTAAACAAAAATTATGAAAGGGGGATAAACAAAAAGAAATGGGTTTATAAACAATAACTTTCATAACCATATGCTTCATGTTAATGAGATATCGAGATGTTAATCTTATTGCTAATTTTCTTGTAGATGCAAGGGGAATTGGTAGGCTTTAAGCGATAGTCAAATATTTTAAAAGCTGGTTGCTATGTGGAGTATTCCGTTCTCTTTGCATTACCAGGACAAAAAAAATGAATAACGAATTCCCATTTGAGAAAAAGTATAAGTATTGGAAAATATAAGGGAATAACAAGCAATATCTCGAAAATGGTACACTCAACAAACAAAATGTATGACATAAATTGTGTATTTTAACGCGATCCACATTTTATGTGTAGTAAATTTTTTTCTATCTCTTATGGTTTACCAGTTATGCAAAAGTCGTTCACAATGAAGAATACTTTTGGAGATATTCCCAGAAAATTCGAGATACACAATTGATTTGCCATAAAAATGTCTTATACTTATGGTATTTTATTCAAAATCGTTAGAGCCATTTTTGAGAATTTTTTGGAAGATATCTGGAAGATACTGAACCTAAATACCAAGACACACACGGACATGTTTCAAAATGCTTTATATACATTTAGTGCACCTCAAAACATGTATTTCTTGTGAAATCTCGGTATCCAATTTTTTGGTAGAATGCAATACCTACTTCCCCTACTTACTATACGTAGTAGAGAAAGTAAAAATACTTATCACCAATATACCCCATTACTTTGTCTGCCAATTGTCCATAATAAATAAAGTATTTCATTCCATCCAAAAAAGTGTATAAGGAAATTTCATCGCAAATAGCCAAGGATACGCGTTCATGTGTGTGCCTGTGAAGCCTTAGCTCAAAAATTAAATGTCGAATAAACTCCAAAACATGATATGCAAGTTTATTATATTCCAGTGATCGGATTATCACGTTAATCGAGATAAACTTCGCAGAAATGTTTTCATTGTAGATTTTGTGCATTAATGAGGGATACTTTAATTCTTATTATACTTATTATTTGTTCAAATATCTTATGTTAGAGTTGCCAGCATCCGCGGTTATGCTGCGAAATCTAGTACATTTTATTGGCTTTTAGATAATTAATGTTTATTAATATATGTAAGTAGAACTCATACTGTCCCTAAATAAATTAAAAGTAAAATATAGGAAAATAAAAATATTAATAATATGATTTCTCACTGAAGTGATAGTTGTCGTCGTTTCTAACGTGTCCCATATGGTCTATGACCTTCGGGTAATACCTCATTCCACCAAGCAATGACTGGAGCCATTTCTGAGGTGGAGGCACCCAGTGGGCGTAATCCGTTGCCTCCAATGGTACGGTGATGATGAGGATGGCGGTGGAATGAGGGGACCTACAGGTTTTACCGTGGACTCCGAATCACGTTGCTCCTAGGGAATACTTTACATGAGCATGCCAGAGGTGAAGGCGAGGATAAGGCCGACTTAAAATCGCCACCTCAGAGCTCTAACTTTTCGCGAGCACATCCGAGACGTCTCGGCCCGGGCGTAGGGGGCAATCGCCTCCTTGTAACCGATGCTGAGATTCGGGATGCCTGTTCGCCTAAAGTTACACCTTTTCCGAGCCCTGATAGTCCCCTCATGCTGTACGCCTGCGAGGTCTGGGGCATGGCTGCTATGGCTACAACGGGCGCAGAATAGGGGGCGCCTTCCCCGTGAGATTACTACACGAAGGCTCATCTCTTCCATATGTGGAAGATGAAATTAGGCGCCGGGCTACTAAATCTTACGCCAGTTTACCAAACCATCAGAGTATCCTGGTCAGATCACTTGGGGATTACGACCCTAGAAATCGCCGTCTTCGGAGTCATCGGGTTTCCCGCATGGAGTGCGGGCACACCAGATAACCAAGGAGTTAAACCAACAGCAGCTAAAGCTGAACTCCATAGTAATCCCATTCAAGATTTGATTGGCCTCAAAATTCAATCCTAACTTAAGAAATATATAAGCAAATACACACCAGGGTGCAGAATGGCCGCTGCATCCTAACAGGCAGTTCGAGGAGCTACATGCTTCTTTCTTACAACCTAAAATCAAACCGTGTTCCTGAAACATCATTTCCAAATTGAAATACTCATCCTGTGGTTAAACCCTGAGAGGGTGGGCACACAGCAAAAACTCACTCGGGCAAAAACTTAGCCTGCCAGCAGCCAGTCGGAGTCAAGATTCCAACCCCCGGACCAACAGTACGAGAGCTGCTGGCCCTCGTAGCCGTGTTCGCTGGAGTGGTCGCTCCGGCGCTCCGCCAAGCTGAGGGTCGCGGGTCCCGCCACGGGCATGGGTGTTTGTGTGTGTATGTGTGTTGCGGAAATAAGCGGTATGAAAACAGTAAAACACAGTAGCATAAACTGGGTACAACAACGGAACTTTAAAAAAATAAAAAAGAGCCGGAAACGGAACCACTGCGCTATCCCGTCAACCGCTGAAGTAATAGTCAAATGTTTAAACTGCCAGTGGCTATATGTTGGCATTGAAATTCCACAATGTTTGCATAATCACGATATATAAACAAATGACAAACTTAACACTTCAAAAATGTATAACTTATTTGAGAATTCAAATGTTTACAACGAATATTTTGGAAATGCTTAATGCCACGAAAAATTATTTTACAAAATCATATGCTTTAAACAGTGTTTTAAATTTTTGTTTTTGGTTTATCATCGATACAAAAAGATACAAAATTGATTCAGAATAAAGCAAAGTGTACAAGCTATTGGCAAAAAAATTAAAGTACATTTTATTACGGAGACATTTTTGAGAAAATCAGAAATAACGAAACATTCTCCCTGTAAATGCGGTTTAAACTGTAGAATTCTCTTTAATATTCTTATTTCGTATCCTTGACAGATGCCAAATTTAGATATTAATTTTGAAATACAACTGCGGGGAAAAAAAACTGTGCAGGTAATTATGGGGTAGAAAAGCAGTACCAAACTAGCATTTTGAAGTTATTGGCATGGGATCACAGGTGCAGTATACTAACAGGAGCCCTGCATGATCATAATTGAAATCTGACTTTATCAAAACTTATTTGCCAGTCAAAATGAAATAACTCACACACAAGGGTGTAAGTACTGCCTCAACTAATGGGTACTGTTACACAAAGAAACTATTATATGCGCGTAATGTACTGATCAAGATGGTATTACCTTACCATCCAGTAGGCTTCACATCAGATACGTCTAGAAACAGTACAAGAGTGTGTTTTGTTTACATCTGAATGCCACAACATGTTTCATAATCGGAGACTCTAACATGACGGATATACTGTTGACGCATGTAACACAGTATAAAAGCTTCTGTGAACGTTTGTTCCTATCCTCAAAATGCTTTTTTTGTATTGTTATTTTTTAATTCCTCTAGAAGCATTTGACGCCCATTCTTACTACTTAACATGGCACCACAGGCGGTGGACACTGATAATGTTTTGATATATTAAATAATTGGCGAAGGAAATGTTCTAAGCCTAAGATTAGAGTCCTCCACTTGCCAGCTATGAGGGCTAAGGGACACCTAGAAAAAGCCATATTAGGGGGGGGAAAAGTCCTCCCGTTCACGAGTCTGTGCCTAAACGACTCGGCAAACCGTGTCATTATTGTCTTTCCACTTTAAAATTTTCTCAACATTGTTTTTCCGCAGCCTGTATATTTCATATTTGGCTTTTAAGTTGTGCTGTTCAGTACATACAAAATACATTTTTAATGTTATTTAAGGGGTCTCAAAACTTGAATTTTCGTGAAATGTGGATTAGAATGTTTGAGTGAAGTGCTATACTTCTTCTACATACTTTAGAAAGTGGTAGGGACAGTAATATGCATTTGTATGATATTTATACAAGATGTAATAGTAAATGAAAGTGGGTAGAGAAAGTCATATACTCTAACACATCAGATTCTTCAGATTTAAGCCTAAAGTACTCCTACCTGTTATTATTTTAATAAACAATTAAATTTGTTTACAAAATACCTTCTGCTACACGTTCATGTACTGCCAGTATAATTCAAAGAAAATTATTCTGAAAAATCCTAGTGTATGTTTGAAATGTTAACATATTCATAAATGCAAATGATGATGATGATGATGATGATACAGCACTTTATATTTTATCAGTATACTTGAAAAACAATTTAAATTCAAAACTGCAGCCAGCATTTCTGATGGTTTAACATGATATAAATTAAACTTTGAAGTTAGAAAGTCAATTCTGGTCTATTTGAATATTCATGGCTAAGTTAAAGTTTCTGGGCGGAACGTGATGAAAACCACGGACACTAGTGACGTCACTGCTGCTAACCTTCCCGCATAACGCCAGCACAGCCGTATGCAGGCATTTCCTTTTTTTCTCAATTTAGACGCATACAGACGCCCACATCTCTGGAATGTGAAGGTAACAGTTGTTATTTTCGATGTTTCAGCGTTACGTTTTTGTTTATACATACCGTTATAGTTCATAGGGAAGAGATAATGATTCCGTGCAAAATTCTCTCAAAAGGGAGTTTCTCTTTCATGGCTTGCATTCCTTTAAACGTTTAAACCATTATTTCACATTTTGTGATTTTTCTACCGTACGAATAAGTGTTAAAATAACTCAGTATCCAAACTATACCGCAAATAATTCCTTTATTTATAATTCCTTAAACTTCATTTAAATTTTTTTCCACTAGTGATTAGAAGCTTACATTATTTAAAATCTGAATTGTTCCGAGTTTTGCTGTATCAGTTGCATATGAAGAATTTATACTTTCTCTACTAGGTATAATAAGTAGGGGAAGTCGATGACGAGATTTTACCGGAAATATATGTTTTAGGTAGCCCTGAATCCAAAAAAACAAAAACAACATTTTTACTTTCTCTAATACGTATAATAATTAGGGAAGTTGAAGAGGGTATTTTCTTCACGTAATATGTTTTTAAACTTAAAGAAGGTTATGTTGTGCTGCTTTTGTTTTGTTTGGTTACGTAATTTTAACTGCCCCACGTATGGGAGCCAACTTGAAGTAGATTTATGGTTACGTAAATAATTAGTTGCTTTATAGAGTTTGTAACACGCTTTGGGCGTCGGTTTGAATTTGTTGATTACGTAATAGTTATTACGCAATATGCTGCTCCGTAAGAGAAGCTGATTTTAAGATGTAATTTTGTTGTTACACTCCAAGTTTTACATTATAATATTTAACTTTGTTATTAAAACTGCTTCTATATATTATTTATGTTTGAATTTGCTTCGGCTGCATCAGTAATGTTTGTAGAGTCATGTATCTTAGGCAGGGCGCGGTATCACAATGATTGTAGACATCACAGAATTTAAGTTTTTTAAATTCACTTCTTTTATTAATCCTTGCACATTTTTATAAAGAACTACACTTTTTAAGAACTGTGAGAAACTTTAATACTTTCACTTAGCGCGTAGACATATTTTACGATTCACACGTAATATTTCTGTAGAGAACACATCTTCCATCTATTCATTACCAAGGTTTGCCAGCAACTGAGCAACTTTCAACGGTCAAAACTCGTAAGCTTCGGTATTTCAAGTCTCTGATTGGCTAATTCTAGTCCAATAGAATATCTGCATTTTACTTAAAGCTTTTTCTTTGATGTTGATTGGCTAATTTTAAACTGTCACAGAAATTACATTATCGTTTCTTTAATCATGACTAGTAATATTCAAACTCATTATTGCTACAAGGTTACCTCATTATTACCTTATTGTTAGCAACTTAAGACATATTATTCTCACAGCTCTTGCATTATTAAAGTATGTAATGTATTCATATAACATTATTAAAACATGTTTACAAACAGCATTTACAATGATTGTCACATAAAATTCAAATAATTATTACATACTTATTGTTTCAAGGCGGGCTGTTATTGAATTTACCTACTATAAAATACAATTGAAATTATTCAGGTATTAAAATACTGCCTCAAAGTATTGCATTTTACCCAAGAATTCGATACCGATATTTCAACAGAAATACATGTTTTAAGGTGCTCTGAACCCAAATAAAGCATTTCTAGAAATATGCCCGTTTGTTCGTGTCTATGAACAGCATAACTCAAAAACGAAAAGTTGGATACATACCAAACTTTGTATTTCAGTTAAGCATCTTTTAAGGATGCGATAAGAAGATTTTCAGAAATTTCCCTCTCCCCAACTGCCCCTTATGTAGAATACTTTTTCGAAAATTTTTATTTTATAAAAACTGGCTCTAAATATTTTGATTAAAATACCACATATTAAAGATATTTACATGACGAATAAAATGTGTATCTTGAATTTTCATCGGAATAGCCCTTTATAGTGCTCTTCATTTGAAAGGAAAGGAACTTTGCATAATCTAGTATAATGATAAACGTTAAGCGAGATGAAAGCGTACTACACAAAAAATGCAGAACTCTTTCAAACACACAATTTATTTAAAATAATTTTTCTTGTGAAATAAACCATTTCTGAGATATCTGTTATTAGTGGTTAGAATTGTTCATTTCTTGGTCATTCTTTAAAGTCCTTTCAACTTACAGGTGTTTCTCGCGATTGCATGGAAAGAGTATGGAATTTTAAGGCTAGCATATAGCTAGCCAGTACTTAAATATGCAACTGTCGTTCCGTTTGTGGCTATAATCGAATGTGTAATGTAGATATTTCAGGTTTATTTGGATTAAAACGTAATAGATATAAAAATAAGTCTTAGTAGGAATGTTTGTATAGCTACTACTAAATGAATTAGGATAGAGAAGATCATGTGAATATATCACATCAGAATTTTTAAAATTGTCATTCCTTGCCTTATATATACACACTCGTATATACACCAAATTTATTATTTAAGTTGAGAAAGATGGTTTGTTACGTTATTGATATTTGCACCACGTATGGAAGCCGATTTGAGAAAGTTATTATCTTTACGTTATTTCACCACCCGTTTTGGGCGTCCATTTGAGAAGATTTTTATTAGCCCCACGTTTTGGACGCCAATTTGAGAAAGTTATTGTTTCACGTATGGAAAAGCCAATTTGAAGTAGGAGTTGTATTGTATTTCAACTGTTGGAGAGCCGAACTTGTAGTTGCAACCGCACGTATAGTAAACAGTTTCTGGTAGCCTTCGCCCCAAATGTACTTTCAGGTGGCCTTTGCCCCATGTTTAAAAAAATTAACTTTGTAATTTAACTGTTTCTTTAAATATTATATATTTATGTTTACCTCGGCTGCGTCAGTATTATTGTTAGAGACACGTTTCTCTTAGCAGGGTTGTGGTGCCACTAAGAATGTAGGCTTACACAGATTATAATTTTTACTTCATTCCTTTTATTAATGCTTGATATGAATCATATAACACTTCTGTGAGATTCTTTTATTAATTATTTGCACCTTTTAACACAAACTATTTTTCGTCTCACACAAATACGTATTAAATCTCTTGATGACACTTTTTGCGTATGGTTAGTAACGCTGTCTGCAACCAACTGAATTGATTTCAACCGCCTAAACTTGTAAATTTCTGTATTTCGAGTCTCTGATTGGCTATTCCTAATCCAATAGAATACCTTCATTTAACTAAAGCGTTTTCTGGTTGTTGATTTGTTATTTTTATAAACTGTCACTAAAATTATATTATTGCTTCCAAAAATCACAAGTAACATTTAAACCTTTTAATTCATTATTGCCTCAA
Source organism: Deroplatys truncata (assembly GCA_030765065.1). NCBI lineage: Eukaryota > Metazoa > Arthropoda > Insecta > Mantodea > Mantidae > Deroplatys > Deroplatys truncata. The sequence continues at coordinate 57,001,765 of CM060981.1, forward strand.
GGTTACCTCATTGTTACCTCATTGTTAGCAACTTTTAACCTATTATTCTCATAGATTCTACATTATTAAATTACGTAATATATTCACATAACATTATTAAACATGGATACAATAATACACACATATACAATGACTGTTACATACATTTTATATATTGTTACATACACATATTGCTTTAAGGCGGGCTGTTATTAAATTTACATATTTTATAATTACACTGAAATTATTTAAGTGTTAAAAATACTGCCTCAAAGTTCAGCATCATCCAAGGATGCAAATCTAAATCATTCAACAAACTATCGTTTACATAGAAACGGTTTGGTTATTTTTTTAATTTATCAAAGTGGCTGTAGTGATTTTGATAAAAATACCATATGCTTAAGATACTTACATCACAAATAAAATATATGTCCTGATATCCTTGGCAGCAGCCTGCGAAGTTTTCTTCATTCTAAATTAACTTTATATACCTTGTTATAATTGGTAAACCAAAAGGGATGAACAAAAAGCTACAACACAAGAAAAGTAGTTCTCTTTGAAACACACAATTTATATATACCTAACACATTTTCTTGTAGCATTAACCATTCTCGAGAAATTTGTCATTTTTTTACCTTCTCCACCACGTGTATGAGGTAGAGAAGGTGTTGTATTCTACCCAAAAATTCGATACCTAGATTTCAACCGAAACACTTTTTGAGGCCCCCAGGATAAAAAAGGTATTTTTACTTTATTTACTACGTATAGTAAGTAGGGGAAGTATTGTATTCTACCGAACATTAGATACCGAGATTTCACAGGAAATACATGTTTTAAGACCCCTTGAATCCAAAAAAAGCATTTTTGGAAACGTCCGTGCGTGTGTCTGTGTGTATATGTGCATGTGAACAGTATAACTCAGAAACGAACAGTCGGATAACACCAAACTTGGTATTTAGGTTCAGTATCTTCCATAGATGCGACACGAAGGTTTTCAAGAAAATCCCCCCACCCCAGATTACCCTTTACATGAAACATTTTTCGAAAATTTTAATTTTCTCCAAAATGGCTCTAACGATTTTGATTAAAGTATCATATGCTTAATATATTTTTATGATAAATGAAATGCATATATCGAATTTTCTGGGAATCTCTCCAAAAGTATTCTTCATTGGGAACGACATTTGCATAACTGGTAAACCATAAGAGATAGACAAAATTTTACTACACAAAAAATGTAGATCACGTTAAAATACACAATTTATGTAATATACACTTTTTTTGTTGAGTGAACCATTTTCAGATATTGCTGTTATTCCCTTAAATTTTCCAATACTTATACTTTTTCTCAAATGGGAATTCGTTATTCATTTTTTATGTCCTGGACATGCAAAGAGAATGGAATACTCCATATAGCAACCAGTTCTTAAAATATTTGACTGTTGCTTAAGTCTACCGTATTCCCCTTACACCTACAAGGAAATCAGCAATAAGATTCACATCTCGATTAACATGAAGCATATGGAGAATAAGCGTTTGTAAAAATAGTTTGTAAAAAGTAGAGAAAGTCATGTGAGTGTAACACATCAGATTTTTCGAAAAAGGTCCGTATGTGTGTGAACAGCATTAGTACAAAACGAAAAGCCTGATAAACACCAAACTTCGTATTTGGGTTCAGTACTTCCAAAAATGAGACACGAACGAAGATTTTCATATACTATCATTTAATTTTTTATTCTCTAAAAATGGCTCTAGCGATTTCGATTAATGTACCATATATTAAAGATATTTACATAAACAATAAACTGTATATCTTCAATTTTCTGGGAATAGCCTTTGAAGTCCTCTTCATTGCGAAGGAATTTTGTGTAATCCTGTATAACTTGCAAACGTTAAGCGATAGACAAAAACGTACAAATCAAGAAATGTATCTCTTTTTAAGACACACTATTTATTTTAAATAAATTCAAATTTTCAAGATATTTATTATTAATGGTTCGACTTGTTCAATGCTTGGTCATTCTTTAAAGCCATTTCAACAATCATTTGTTTCTTGCGATTGTATGGAAACAGTATGGAAGTTTAAGGCAGCCATCCAGTTCTTAAACATTTGCCTATCGCTGATCACTTTGTATCTACAACGAAATGTGAAATGTAGCTATTTCTGCCAAGGTTTGTTTGGTTTGAAATGTAGTAGATATAAAATTAAGCTTTATTGAGAACAGTTTCTATACCCATTAATAAACGAGAACACATATCTAATAGGCAGAGAACATATTGCATTCCACCTTTTTTGAGGCACCTTAATCCAAAAGTAAACATTTTTAGAAAATATGCGTCGTGTGGGTGTGTTTAAAAGCGAGAAAGAGAGAGAGAGTGGGTGTTTTTGTGTATCTGTGAACAGCTTGACTCAAAAACATAACGTCATAAATACCAAACTTGGTATTTACGCTCAGGATCCTCCAAGCAAGCAACAAAGGTTTTCAAGAAAATACCTCAATCGGAACAATCCTTGGAAAAGGTTTCGTTTTTTCCGATTTTCTCAGAAGAGGCTTTCTTCTTCTTTATCTGTTTAATCTCCTCTTATGTAGGACATACACCCCCCAGGACTTACAGGCAGGTGCCTGGGGTCAGAGGCCCGTCGAGGAGCAGACACTCATGGATCAGACAGAATATCCAGGATGGGTGATCAGCCCGATGCCTGGTATGGGAGGAAGGAAGTAGATGAAACGAAATGACGGTGAAATGGATGAAAGGAAAGGTGATGATAGAGCAGTTGGTGGAATGAATGGCGGGGGGAAACCGGGGAACCCGTAGAAAACCCACCCAGACGCCGCTTTGTCCACCACAAATCCCACATGCGCGTCCCTTGGATTGAACCCGGGCCACCTCGGTGAGAGGCGAGCGGTCTAAGTCGACTACGGCGCCGCCTTCAGAACAGGCTTTAACAATTTTAATTAAAAGCCAAGCATTTACGATATTACATTCCAAACAATTTTTATCCTTTATTTTCTGCGAATAGACTGTGAAATCCTCTTCATTCTAAATTAATTTTGTATATAGGTAGTGTTTTACAACTGGTAAACTGTAAGATATGGACAAAAACTTAATATACAAAGAACGCAAAGCTCTTTCAAACATACAATAATGTGTATAAATAATATTTTAGTGTAGTACTAACCATTTCCGAGATATTAGTTATTATTTTTTTCAAATACTTCACATTTTATTGAAATATTTATTCTAAGTGGTACCATGCTAGTTCCCGAGGTCGCGGGTTCAAACCCGGTAGAAGGCGATGGATTTTTTCAGTAGTGAAAATCCTTAGCATGGCTTCCTTCGGAAGGGAAATAAAACCGGTCGTCCCGTGTCGTAGATTTACGGCGTGTAAAAGAACCTCAAACCTGATAAAGAGGCCTCTAGCAAAATGTTCGATCTTTCACGCCCAATATAGAATGAGACGCTAAGAACCATAGTATTTAATATGCGTCCATAAATAAAAGCTCAATTTCAATTAAATTCCATTGTTTTTCGTGATCGTGTAAAGAGTGGAATTTCAAAGCCATGTATAGCGTCCCGATTTTAAACTTTTAACTGTCGCTTCAGTCTCCTGTACTCTCTTTATACCTATGACAAAATACATAATGAAACCATTTATGAAAATGTTTAGGATTTGGTATAATTTCACATGTTATTTCTCATGAAAGAGGGAAAAAAAGAAGCTTTTGGAAAGTGTGGAATAATTTGAGCTTTATTAGGCATTGGTTTCTTAGGATTCTTTGTATGAGCTGATCATATATTCACAGTAGGAATAGATGAAGATACTCAAGTTTACTTTACAGGAACAACTATAATTATTGCTGTTCCAACAAGCATTAAAATATTTAGCTGATTCGCAGGAATACATGGTACAAAAATAATTTATAGTGCAGCATCCTTATGAGTATTAGGGTTTATTTTTTTATTTGCCGTTGGAGGATTGACAGGAGTAATTTTAGCTAATTCAGATATTGATATTATTTTACATGATTAATGTTTTTGTATGAATGTAACATATAAGATGTTTCAGTTGTACATAAACCAGTTATTACAAGAAACATTACAGTTTGGATCATACAATAAGCTTAAGAGAGTGGTACAATTTTATTACCTGTTAAACTCATTACTTAAGCTTTAATAATTTTTAGTAATATCACAGTAACAGCAGTATCATTGTGGGTTTCAAAACATCACATGACACGTACGTTGCACATAGTAAGAGCAAATGAGCGAAAAGAGACACAAATGTAGAGGGAGAGAGACTGCTAAAAGGAGAAACAGAAAGCCGGAGGAACAGAGGTATAGATATAATAACTTGTGAATGGGTAGAGGTAGTCGTGTGACGGTTACACATTAAATTTTATAAGGAAATGTGCTGTTCCTTTCATGCCCGTGATCAATTAGCTCTAACAAAATGCTCCTTAATTAGGAACAGATGAAAAAGAAAATGTTTGGATTTAAAGACCAAACGTAAACTTAACCAAACCCCTTGAAGGCGCGCCACCAGCACAGCGAGTGAAGTTCACCAGTTGCCTGTATTTATGTTCTCCCGGGCTGACTCAACTAATTATCTCTTCTTGTACAGGAAATGACAAAGTTCAACAGGACTTTTAAAACAGCATTCTTCATCTTTCTTGGAAAGAAAGAAAAATGGTCTGCTTTCGTGGTTTTGGTACCGCTACAACGAATGCAGGTCAAATAGGTGTTGTTTTATAGCATTTACAGGCCATTTACTACAGTATAGGTTCGAGAGAAAAGGTAACAAAAGACGTAAGTTCCAGGCTATTAAACAATCCTTCAGCGGGTAAATTTAATGGGCTTCCTTCAGGATCAATATTAACTCCTTTACTTAGAGTTAAAGTCCTTAACAGTACTATTATCTGGTCAGCACGAGAGTAAACCGCTGTAGCATTAGAGAAGGGTTAGAGATGTTATTCTTTAAGGAGATTATTCTATGGAAGAATGCAAATGAAACTTTTTAATACTATTTCAATTACTGAGCGCTTATTTCAGCAGAAAATTTAATGTATACACTCTTTACGTTGCTTTAAAATTGACATATGGAACAATTAATGCTGCTAGCTTTATTGAAGTAACTGTTAATTATCTAGAGTTTTGCAGCCTTTTCTTTCTTACTTAGGCGCTTCATTTTGCATTTTTGTTTTATACAAATCGTAATTTACATATGTGTTATGACAACGGAAAAAATCTGATGTGTTATACTCACATGACTTTCTCTACTCTTGTACAAACTATTTTTACAAACGCTTATTCTCCATATGCTTCATGTTAATCGAGATGTCAATCTTATTGCTAATTTTCATGTAGGTGCACGGGGAATATGATAGTCAAATCTTTTAAGCGCTGGTTGCTATGTGGCGCATTCCATTCCCTTTGCATATCCAGGACAAAAAAAATGATTAACGAATTTGAGAAAAAGTAGAAATATTGTAAAATTTAATGGAATAACAAGCAATATCTATAAAATGGTTCACTCAAGACAAAAAATGTATATGACAAATTGTGCTTTTTAACGCGATCTACATTTTTTGTGTAGTAAAATTTTGTCTCTCTCTTATAGTTTACCAGTTATGCAAAAGTCGTTCACAATGAATACTTTTGGAGACATTCCCAGAAAATACGAGATATACATTTCATTTGTCATGAAAATATCTAAAACATATGATATTTTAATCAAAATATTTAGAACTATTTTTGAGAAAATTAAAATTTTCGAAAAATGTTTCATGTAAAGGGTAATCTGGGGTGGGGGGATTTTCTTGAAAACCTTCGTGTTGCATCTTTGGGAGATACTGAGCCTAAATACCAAGTTTGGTGTTTATCCGACTGTTCGTTTCTGAGTTATGCTGTTCACAGACACACACACGGGCATGTTTCCAAAAATGCTTTTTTTTGGATTCAGGGGGTCTCAAAACATATATTTCCGGTAAAATCTCGGTGCCGAATTTTTGGGTGGAATACAACACTTCCCCTACTTACTGTACGTAGTAGAGAAAGTAAAAAAACGACCAAAGAACAGATCTCACACACATACACGCTTCAGGCTGATTTTGTATCTCTGACCCGCTCGCTTAGCAGTATAAACATACACAGCAATAGTATAGTCGTTTTTAGTTATATTGTAACGCCACATCTTAAGGTTATCGGGAGGTCGGCGCTGCGCAGTCAGAGATAAAAACAAATAGCGCTCGCTAATGTAAACACCGGAAACGCTATCGGCAGATAGCCAGAATTTTCTGATAGTTTCTTTCCCCCGCCTACAGAACGTATGTCTGGAGCGTTCTGTGTCGTCCTCTGTGGTGTAGTGGTTACCGTGCTAGCCCCTGGTTCCTGAGGTTGTCGGTCCAAGCCCGGCGGAGGACGATGGATTTTTTCGGGCGTAAAAATCCTTAGCACGGTTTCCTTTGTAAGGAAAGTGAGGCAGTATTTTTATCACTTAAATGATATCTGTCTAATTATATAATATAAAATATAATAACAGCCCGCCTTAAAGCAATGTGTGTATGTAAGAGTGTATAAAGTGTATATTACAGTCATTGAATTATGTTTATATTATTATGTACATGTATAATAATGTTATGTGAATGTACTACGTAATTTAACAATGTAGGCTGTGAGAATAGAAGCCGAAAGTTGCTAACAATGAGGTAACCTTAAGGCAACAGTAAATTAGAAAGTTTAATAATGCGACTAGTAATTCTTGGAACAATAATGTTCCATTTAAAACACATTATAAATAGCCAATCAAAAACTAGAAAAAGCTTAAGTTAAATAAAAATATTCTTGGGAGTGGGATTAGCCAATCATAGACTTGAAATATAGTAAGTGTACGAATTTAGGTGGTAGACGCTAGAAGGCAGCGTTCCCAAGCAGTTCGATTTTATACGTATTCAGTGTGAGACATAAGAAAATCCATTACGGCGAGAATGATATAAAGTTTACGTGTTGAAAAGTGCAAATAACAATAATCTCACAGCTCTATAGTATGATATATCAGTGAAGTGTTATTTAATCGTGTGAAGGATTAATAAAAGGAGTGAAGTAAGAAAATTATAATTTGTGTAAGCCTTCATTTTTAGCCGTACTACCCCTGCTGAGAGATACGTGTTTCTGCAAATTACTACTGACGCAGCCGAGGCATACATATATAATATTTAAATAAGCATTTAAAAAATTTAAAAATTTATTCGTAAACATCGGGGCGAAGGCTATCGGAAGAGTAAACGTGGGGCGAAAGCCACCGGAAAATTTGTATCGTACGAGGGGCGAATACTCCAAGAAACACATCTCCCGCAATACAAGGTCCAACCAGAACAACAATTAACAAATACTGCAAGTTTGAATCTCCCATACGTGGAACAGCAATAACGTAAAGATAATCTATCTCAAAAGTAAAACCCGATGGTCCCATGTCGTACATTTACGCCGCGTAAAAGAACCTCAAGTATGATAATGAGGCCTCTGAGCAAAATTCCCGGTTCTTGCACGCCCAATATAGAATGGGACGCTAAGGACCACAGCAGTTAAAGAGCGTCCATAAATAAACTCAATTTAATTTAATTTTAGAACGATCTGGGCATATTCATTTGCTATATAAGTGAATGCATTCTAACTCAGACCATTATCTTCATGAGTAAAGTGTAAAAAACCCTACTCAGTCCCATAGCATACACTATCAATAATCCAAATCTGTCCCATAGCATTCACTGTCAATAACCCAACTCAGTCCCATAGCATTCACCGTCAATAATCCAACTCAGTCCCGTAGCATTCACCGTCAATAATCCAACTCAGTCCCGTAGCATTCACTGTCAATAACCCAACTCAGTCCCGTAGCATTCACTGTCAATAACCCAACTCAGTCCCGTAGCATTCTCTGTCAATAACCCAACTCAGTCCCGTAGCATTCAATGTCAATAACCCAACTCAGTCCCGTAGCATTCAATGTCAATAACCCAACTCAGTACCGTAGCATTCAATGTCAATAACCCAACTCAGTCCCGTAGCATTCAATGTCAATAACCCAACTCAGTCCCGTAGCATTCTCTGTCAATAACCCAACTCAGTCCCGTAGCATTCAATGTCAATAACCCAACACAGTCCCGTAGCATTCACTGTCAATAACCCAACTCAGTCCCGTAGCATTCTCTGTCAATAACCCAACTCAGTCCCGTAGCATTCAATGTCAATAACCCAACTCAGTCCCGTAGCATTCAATGTCAATAACCCAACGCAGTCCCGTAGCATTCAATGTCAATAACCCAACTCAGTCCCGTAGCATTCAATGTCAATAACCCAACTCAGTCCCGTAGCATTCAATGTCAATAACCCAACTCAGTACCGTAGCATTCAATGTCAATAACCCAACTCAGTCCCGTAGCATTCAATGTCAATAACCCAACTCAGTACCGTAGCATTCAATGTCAATAATCCAACTCAGTCCCGTAGCATTCAATGTCAATAACCCAACTCAGTCCCGTAGCATTCAATGTCAATAACCCAACTCAGTACCGTAGCATTCACTGTCAATAACCCAACTCAGTCCCGTAGCATTCACTGTCAATAACCCAACTCAGTCCCGTAGCATTCACTGTCAATAACCCAACTCAGTCCCGTAGCATTCACTGTCAATAACCCAACTCAGTCCAGTAGCATTCACTGCCAATAACTCAACTCAGTCCCGCAGTATATAGTACGGCACCGTAATAATACTCTGAGCATAGTGAAGTGTAAGGTGGTGTGGCATCCCTGTTACGAAAAATTGATATCGGCACTGAGAAAAGTAGTTGGTTGTAATCGCGACATGCCTAGCAGCTCTCCACGATTTGGGTAAACTATGCTCAATAATTGGAAAAAGTGACTAATAGTGCTCAAAGGCTTCAAGATTAGTTTTCAAGAGTGTTTTGTCAATGCTAAACGAACATTAGTGCATTAAGTCTACGTGTGTCATTAAATCATTAAATTGAATGAAGAGGATGAAATATCAACTCAGGTAACGCCACATAAACACGTCGAGGACAATGAAGCCGTCCTCAGCAGGCAGCGAATCAGCAACGCAGTCAAACGGAAGACTGTAGAGGATATATTTGAGAGACCCAGGAAATTGCTTCATCGAGAGCTTCAAGATGGTAATGTAGGAAGCTTAACAAAGGAAAAAACTCATTCAAAAATCTATTTTTGTGTTTTATTTCGTAATCATACGTGCAAAATAAAATCCCTTTTAACACGTGTGGCTTATACTAAATTTTAGACAGCACTCGAATTTGTAAAATATTAATAATACTATATTAATTACTGAAACTAACAGAGATCACGTTTATAACACAGTTCTAACAGAGAAGTAGCGTTAGAAAGCGAGATAGTAAATGTTTTGTTGATTCACTAGCAGTCATTTTCAGCGAAATTATTTTCAACATTTTGTTTAGGGGGATAAGTACTTCTAGCGTTATTATTTCTGCTACTTCTATAATTTCACCTGGCTCTTCCATTTCAGTTTCTTCTGAATTCATAATTTCCACCATTTAATCGTTTTGTAGGTTATACTAAGTAAAAGAATAACGTTTTAGATCAAAGAAAGCAGAAGGTTTAACTCTACAACGAATTGAAAATCTCGATTTTCTCGAGATGAATTCGCGATTGATTCTCATCTCGATGATGAATCAATCGCAATCGAAATCAGTGAAAATCACCATAAATTGAAGTATGGCGATTTGTATTGTTAACATGAGAAATTACTCATGTAAAAATATATAATGAAAACTAAAGCCTAATCAAACCAAGTAGAGTTATTAACATGTGCAAATACAAAGGATAATTGCGATGTGATTATATTGAAGCCCAAGATGGTTTCAATGAAGGTTATGACACTAATGCGATAATCTAAAGCTTTTAGCTCATGTGCACTGTGTTAGAAGTTCTACTTTTAGGTCATGCTGTCCAAAAAATCTGTTTTGATGAAACACCAAACTGTAACGTCGTTTTGCGGTCACCATAGTCTTTTAAAATGGAAAGGGAAATTATGCACTATGAACTTGATTAAAATTAATTTCCTACAGGGCCGAGATAGGTTGTTTACATGTTGGAAGACGGGACCGAGTTAGTTAGGATGTTTATATGTTGGAAGAGGGGACCGAGATATGTTATTTACATTTTGGAAGACGGGACCGAGTTGGGTAGTTTACATTTTAGAAGACGGGACCGAGTTAGGTTGTTTACAAGTTGGAAGACGGGACCGAGTTGAGTTGTTTATATTTTGGAAGATGGTATCGAGTTAAGTTTACATTTTGGAAGACGGGACCGCGTTAGAATGTTTACATTTTGGAAGACGAGACCGAGTTAGGATGTTTACATTTTGGAAGACGAGACCGATTTAGGTTGTTTACATTTTGGAAGACGGGACCGAGTTGGGTTGTTTACATTTTGGAAGACGGGACCGAGTTAGGATGTTTATATTTTGGAAGATGGAACCGAGATAGGTTGTTTATATTTTGGAAGACGGCACCGAGTTGGGTGGTTTAAATTTTGGAAGACGAGACCGATTTAAGTTGTTTACATTTGGAAGACGAGACCGAGTTAGGTTTACATTTTGGAAGACGGGACCGAGTTAGGATGTGTATATTTTGGAAGACGGGACCGAGTTGGGTGTTTAAATTTTGGAAGACGAGACCGATTTAAGTTGTTTACATTTGGAAGTCGGGACCGAGTTAGGTTGTTTACATTTTGGAAGACGGGACCGAGTTAGGATGTTTATATTTTGGAAGATGGAACCAAGTTAGGTTGTTTACATTTTGGAAGACGAAACCGATTTAAGTGTTTACATTTTGGAAGGCGGTACGAGTTAGTTTGTTTACATTTTGAAAGGCGAGACAAAGTTGGTTGTTTACCTTTTGGAAGACGAAACCAATTTAGTTGTTTACATATTGGAAGGCAATACCGAGTTAGGTTGTTTACATTTTGGAAGACGAAACCGATTTAGGTGATTACATTTTGGAAGACGAGACCGAGTTAGGTTGTTTACATTTTGGAAGATGATACCGAGTTAGGTTTACATTTTGGAAGACGGCACCGAATTAGGATGTTTACATTTTGGAAGATGGTACCGAGTTAGGTTGTTTACATTTTGGAAGATGGTACCGAGTTAGGTTGTTTACATTTGAAAGACGGGACCGAGTTAGGTTGTTTAAATTTTGGAAGACAGGACCGAGATAGGTTGTTTATATTTTGGAAAATGATACCGAGTTAGGTTGTTTACAGTTTGGAAGACTTACTTTTTCTCAAATGGGAATTCGTTACTCGCTTTTTTATTTCCTGGACAAACAATGAGAATGAAATTTTCCACATACCAACCAGCTCTTAAAAGATTTTACTATCGCTTGAAGCGTACCATTTTTCCCTTGCACCTACAATAAAATTAGCAATAAGATGGCTTCTGAAAATGTTTATCTTGATTAACACGAAGTACATGGAAAATATGCCTTTGTAAAAATAGTTTGTACTAGGGTGGAGAAAGTCATGTGAGTGTAACAGATTTTTTAATGTTGATCTAGATAAACATCCGTACAAATAGCTTTGGAAATTATGTTAAAATAAACAATAATGATTAGAGAAAGTAATGTGAATGTAACAGGATTTTTCTCTCTTTATGCCATGAAGTCAACAAAAACGACCTGCGTTGCTTCATTCTCGCGGCCTGGTTCCCCGCCTGACCTCATGACGTGGGAGTTTGAGTGTGTGTTGTGTGAATGTGTGTATCTGATATTTCATCACTGTAATTATCAGGAAAACCTTTTGTTTATAACCTCGCTCTTCCTTACGATAAAAGCATTGATTCGATTTGGATTTAGGTATTCCTAGATGCTGTAACATATTTTGGCATATTAATTTTATTGTCATTACCAGACACACTGTTGTGCTGTATTGTTGCTACCAGACGTAGAAAGATTGGGTATTGGATACATTTCGGTTTAACGGTCTCTCCTTTCGATGCGGATCACGCCAAAGGGAGAGATGTGTTTGAATTTGTCTGGTGTGACGTCAGCCCTGTATGGCTCTGGCTAGACACGGTTGGTGGGGGAAACGTTAGCGCGACTCGAGAGTAAGTGGTCGTTGGAACCAGTCGTGTGTGGCCGGACTACGGTCTGTGGCATCTTCCTTCATCTTGTTTCCTTTGTTAACTATGTAGAGAAGCCAAACATTTTTGTGAATAAATGCCAGGTAATCTTGTAATCTTTCAATGTAATATAACCCTACGCCTTTCCCTTAAATTTACACACCAAGGTCTCGGATTTAAGCTGCCAGCGATTTCCGCCTCCCATGTGCGTGTTGGGGTGACCTAAATTAATAATTTTCTGATAACCTTTTCGGACTTCACCCCAACATGTGACAATATGTTAGGACCTCTTGATCCTATCTTTTCACTGGCTTTGTCCTGTGTGCTTTTAGTAACGTTTAATTCAACTTACTTTCAAGTTTTTGGATAAAGCCAGGCCTCTCAGTTTCCTTAAGCTGCTTTTGAAATAGCCTGTACTCTCTGGGATAGCAGGCTTGTTCTGGACCATATTTACGTCAAAAGTTACATCAATAAATAAGCAAACCAAGAAGATAATGATGCTAGTAGCGAAAGAACAAGAAGAAAACAGCAGAAGATGCTTGGCCAGCACGTAAAGTGAAGTCATACAGTGGTCTCTCACGTCACAATGGCTTTGGTAAAGTTTTGCCACTAGAGTGCATTGTGTGTCTATGTATAATTCGTACCAAATGTGCTGTGAATATTTCATAACAGAGTGCGCCGGTAGAGCAAACAGAGTATGCCATGAAAGTCCCTACCGTGCTGAGCATACAGACACACCTCAATATCAATACTGCGACGCGTTCTTTGCACCTGGTGCCAGTACAAATAGACCTTTCGCAATTTATATGCAAGCAATAACTCTAAAAGCCTGAATGTTGATAGGATTTAAATAATTTTACGTGTTTTAGTAATGGCCTTCTTGATAGTAGCTTATTTTAATTCCAACTAGTGCTGCATTTGAGCCAGTATATTTAACACTTAAATGATTTCAGTTAAACTATACAATATAAAATATAATAACACTCATTGTATTAATGTTTATATCAGTATGTACAAGTTCAATAATGTTATGTGAAAGTATTACGTAATTTAATAATTAGGAGCTGTGAGAATAATAGGTTAAAAGTTGCTAACAATGAGGTAACAATGAGGTAGCCTTGAGGCAATAATGAACTAGAATGTTTTAATAATGCTACTAGTCATTCTTGGAAGCAATAATGTAATTTTTGAAACAGTTTACAAAATAGCCAATCAACAACCAGAAAGAAGCTTAAGTTAAATGAAAGTATTCTATTGGAGTAGGATTAGCCAATCAGAAACTGAAATATAGCAAAATTTACAACTACAAAAGTCAGTTGGTTGTAGACAGTGTTTCTAACCGGACGCGAGATGTATCCTGGAGAAGTTTAATACGTATTTAGTGTGAGACAAAAATAGTTTACGTGTTAAAAAGTGCAAGTAATTAATAAAAAAATCTCACAGCTCTCTATATCAGTGAAGTGTTATTTAAATTGTGTCAAGGATTAATAAATGTAGTGAAGTAAAAAAATTATAATCTGTGTAAGCCTACATTCTTCAGCCGCACCGCGCCTTGCAAAGAAATCCATGTCTCTAACAATAATACTGACGCAGCCGAGGCAAACATAAATATATAATATTTAAGAAACAGTCAAATTACAAAGTTAATATTTTTAAATTTGGGGGGCAGCTACCGGGTACCATACGTGCGGTCGCAACTACTTCAAGTTCGGCTCCCCAACAGTCGAAATACAATACAACTCCTACTTCAAATTGGCTTTCCATACGTGAAGCAACTACCTACTTCACATTGAGGCTATAAAAAGCTCCAAGAATAGGTAAAAATACAGACATTAGTTTGAATGCAAATTAAACAACACTTCCTATAAAATATTTCTCTTCCACAGTGACAAACTTCTGCCAACACGTTTAAAGTGACTGGAAGAATTGTTGATATGTTTCTTTATTTATAGTCGCTTTGACTACTAGATCATATCGCGACTTATATCCATACATACGAGTATAACAATAATACATTGTATACTTTACATTTATTAAACAATACAATAATAATAAATTGTTACAAACATATTTTACATTATTAAAGTCATGAACACAGCTAGAACATTATAACCTATTACCTATTATACATTTTTATTTGATGTGTTATATTTAAATCTTGTTATACAGTTTTATGTATTTCAAGACAAAAATAAGTTTTTGAAATGAGTAGGTTTGTTTAAAGCTAAAAATATATATTCAGTAATGTTATATCTTCTTCTCTCCACGGTATAACTTCTACATTTAGTGATGAGGTGTTCGATGGTGATACGGCAATTGCAAGTCTCGCAGTCAGGAGAATTTTCTTTGGCGAGTAAGAAGGAATGTGTAGCGTTTTTATCTTCGTCGATGGTGAAGTGGGTTTATTACCTGTGATAATATTGTTGCTGTGCCCGGTCCAGCAGAGTCATCGCAATTGTAGGGTTCAGGTTGAATCTCAGGGTCAACCCTTCTCTTCTCGCTTATGAAAAGTAATTGTGGGTAATGTCCAAGGATACGGGATGCAGGTATATGGTGCACCAAAGGAAAAACAGGATAATTCACTTTCAATGGTGCGGTCAGAATCACTATGCCACACTAAAAATATTCCCTTTGCTAATCTGCCATTCTTTTGTTTTTTTTTTACTTCCCCGACATTACTCATGTTCTTAACTAGGTTCTCGCGCGCCGATTTTTGATCTATCAGCTTCTTTTCAACGCCAGAAATAATCATATACTTAGTACTTCACTTGTTTAAATGCTTATAGGTTACAATACTTTCCTATGTCTTATTATTTTCTATCATTGATATAAACTGCGAGGAATTAAAATCTCGACTCGCGAAACGTAACTGTTACATGATTTCTAAGCGCCACGGGACTCGACTGGTTACGCACTGATTTAGACTTCGAACTCAACTGAAAAACCGGGACTGACTGACCTTTTTATTCCCCCACTAATGTTTATATTGCTAGCAACAAACCTTTGTGATTTCTGCACGTCGCCAATCTTTATCATCTTCTGATTGGTTATTTTCCTTTCCGCTATTTTGTTGTGATTTCTCATTGGTTACTTCAAACATTTTGTAGTTTTAACTGCCTTTTAAAAGATGTTGTGTATCCCCAACGGCTCGCCGGAACTCCTAACTGTACAAAATAGACAATGCGTTACCTATGCTACCGCGTTTGAAATATAACAATGACAGGAACGGTCTATAAACTTTATTTTCTGCGTAAAATCTTGCAAGTAACACTGCACGATTACGGGCTCATTTATTACTCAATATATACTAGGTTTATAACATAGTGGTAGTTTTCTACGGGCTTTCTAATGGTGCTAATTTCAATTCTATAATGCCAAAACTGTGGAATTTGGTCAATTTTGATTTCAGTTAATGTCTAATAATATATTAATGAGTGATATTTAGCTATTTATTTTCTGGCCATCAGAATTATCGCCTCATATGGGTTAGGCGTGAATGGCCTGTTCGTAAACATGATATAGTTAGTTAATCTTTGCTTTTTAGAGTCTGCAATGTGTAGGGTTTTGTGGAGCCTTTCCTAACTATTTGGAGTTTGCTTGATGTTTTAATGGTTCAGTCTTGCTTCTACTTGACAAATGGTCTGCTAAAAAAATAACTTTGAGCATCTCTTCCACCGGGGGTAGTAAAGTTACTTTTTTGGCTTCCCTATCTGATTCCTCATTTCCTGATATTCCACGGTGGGACGGAATCCAGAAGAATATAACTTCTTTACTATTTGTAGTAATTTGGTTGTAAAGACTTTGGATATCTTGGATTAATGTTACGTCAGTAGATCGGTCTCGGATACTCTGAAGAGTGCTTAGTGAATCAATTTTAATTGTACTGTGTTTATGCTGTGCTGTGGTAATGTAAATCAAAACTTGTTTGACAGCATTTCTTGAAGCAATTTGGGAAACAAACCGTGCTCTGGTCGTATTTGCAATATCTTCATCAGCGTCCACAAATCATCGCCCTTTAAGGTTTGTTTTCAACCTCGGAAAGAGAAATTAGACCGGTGGTGACAGATTTGGAGAGTACGGAGGATGC
Organism: Deroplatys truncata; assembly: GCA_030765065.1. NCBI lineage: Eukaryota > Metazoa > Arthropoda > Insecta > Mantodea > Mantidae > Deroplatys > Deroplatys truncata. The sequence goes on from CM060981.1 coordinate 57,018,000, forward strand.
TTCAAAGCAATGACATGGCAAGGTCAGTTTTACTTTCTCTATTACGTACTTACATAGGTTGAAGTAGTTAGTTTGTTGTATTGTTATTTTTACGTTGTTATTTTGCTCCACGCTTTGGGAGGCAACTTTAAAAAGTTTTGTATTCTTTCCTTGTTTGCCCCACGTTTTGGGAGCCAATTTGAAGTTGGTAGTTTGTATTGTAGTTCAATTGTTGGGGAGCCGAACTTGAAGTAGTTGCAACCGCACGTATGTTAAAAAGCTTCGGGCAGTCATCGCCCCAAATGTACTTTCCGGTGGCCTTTGCCCCAAGTTTAAAAATATTAACTTTGCAATTTGACTGTTTCTTTAAATATTATATATTTATGTTTTCTTCGGCTGCGTCAGTATTATTGTTACAGACATGGATTTCTTTGCAAGGCGTGGTGCGGCTGAAGAATGTACGCTTACACAGATTATAATTTTACTGCACTCCTTTTATTAATGCTTGACACTATTTAAATAACACTTCACTGATATAGAGAGCTGTAAGATTATTTTATTAACTACTTGTACTTTTTAGACACTTAAACTATTTTCGGCTCTCACGAATGCGTATTAAATTTCTCGAAGACGCATCTCGCGTCCGGTTAGGAACGCTGTCTACAACCTACACCTCCAGTTATGTGCGCTGTCTACAAGCAACGCGTCCGGTTATGAGCGCTGTATACAAGCAACCGACTTGATTTCTACAGCCTAAATTTCTGAATTTCTGTATTTCAAATCTGATTGGCTATTCCTACTCCAATAGAATACTTTCGTTTAACTTAAGCTTCTTTCTGGTTGTTGATAGGCTATTTTATAAACTGTTTCAAAAACTACATTATTGTGCCCAATAATGGCTAGTAGCATTATTAAACCTTCTTACTCATTATTGCCTCAAGGTTACCTCGTTGTTAGCAACTTTTAACCTATTATTCTCACAGCTCCTACATTATTAAATTACGTAAGACATTCAGATAACATTATTGAACATGTATACAATAATATAAACATATACAATGACTGTAATATACACTTTGTATATCTTGTTACATACACATATTGCTTTAAGGCGGGCTGTTATTGAATTTATATATATTATATAATTAAACTGAAATCATTTAAGTGTTAAAAATACTGCCTCTAGGTAGAGGGTGTATTTCATTACAATTTAAATTCGATGCAGATAACTTGCCGGAAATGCATGTTTTGAGGCCCTCTGAAGCCAAAAAGCATTTTTCAGAAAGGTCTGTGTGTGTGCGTGTCTGAACAGCATAACTCAAAAATGAAGAGTCGATAAATACCAAACTTGGCATTTATGTTCTATAAGTTTCAAACACGCAATACGAAGATGTTCAAGAGCCCCTGAAAGAAAGAGGATTTTGGGCGGCATTCTCAGAAAATTCAAGATATACACTTTATTTATGATGAAAATATCTTAAATATATCATGTTGTAATCAAATCATTAGAGCCATTAGTGTGAAAAGAAAAATTTTCAAAAAATGTTCTATGTAAGGGATGGTCTGTTGTGGGGGGATTTTTTCTAGAAAATCTTCACGCAGCATCTTTGAGAGATACTAAACTTAAATCCATAGATTGGTGTTTATCCTACTTTTTGTTTTTCAGTTATGCTGTTCTCATATACAGACCTTGTTCTAAAAGTACCTTTTTGGATTCAGGAGACCCCAAAACATTTATTTCCGGTGAAATATAGGTATAGAATTTTTGGATGGAATGCAATTCTTCCTCTGCTTACTATACACAGTGGAGAAAGCAAAACAAAATTCATTTTACATAAATCATATGTTTAAATGACACCTAAATGTTTGTGAAGTAAGCATTGTCCATCTTTCATGTTTTACCGTTACCAAATTATACATAATTAATTCTCCATTAACAAGGCTTCACAGACTATTCGTAGAAAATGTAGATACAAGTATATTATATTGCGAAATCACGACTTCGAATTTCAGATGGAATGCAGTGCTTTCTCTTTCTACTAGATGCATGGTAGGAAGGTAAAAACGTATCCAACTCGAAAGTGATGGAAAATAACTATAGAATTTTATACCATTGATACCGTAATTAGAGACTGGAGAATATAAGTAATTAAATAAAGAAATAATAGTAAGATAGAGAAATAAGTGTGATAAACAATTTCCGTATATTAAATTAATGTATAACGTAATAAGCCTGAGTTGAAATGTTTGTCCGCAAAGACGAAGGTAATTAGTAAGTCAGGTTAGCCAAAGTCATTAGCGACAGCCGAAGTAGCGAATGCATTAGTTTAACGATTTCTGGGAACACAATCGGGTTATAAGTTTAGTACGCTTACACAGTCACATACGCCAAAATTCTGAAAAAGAGAGGTGAAAGGTATTTACAAGTGTAAAACTTAAGTAATAAGAAGCGGGCATCTAAATCAGAGAGTTACTCTACCTCTGGTACCGCCAGCGGTGCTTGCTGGTATGATAATTTAAGCGCCAGTGACGCACTTGTGTAAGTAACGGCTATCGGGAGGAATTTTGCCGGTGTATATTTTTGCGACTCACGGCAGGTTACGCTTCTAGTTTCATTTATTGCGGAAACGGTTATTTCCAACCGTAGCTGCAGATGCTGCAGATGTTAGCAGTTTAATAATTCAGTTGTTAAAATTTCAACTGCTATGATTCATAATCAGTCTACTTCATTTCAAGCGGTCGGAAAATCACTCCAGTAACTCAAATATTAGTTCACAATAAATGTTTCGGTCAATTTAAATTGGTTTTGTCCTCCACAATACATCCGCGCATGCCCTGAGTAAAAATACTCATAGCTTAACCACTGGAACAGCCGGCAGCAGAAGCAACAGCAGACATTGGAGATAACGAGAAAAGGTGGCAACTACATTCCTGCTTCAAATTCTCGCGGCATATTGGTATTGCTTCACCACTCTAATCTCTGCACCAAAGTGTTGTGCAGGCGAG